>CM074735.1:111827473-114227473 GCA_037367245.1 Phrynocephalus guinanensis | reverse complement strand
GAGTGATGCATTCTTGTCAAGAATGGGCTGTTTAAGATGCATGTGAGTGGTCTCACTTGTGGACTGTAAGTGACAACCAGTGGTGTTCTGTCATTTGGCCCTTTGGATCTGTCTTGTAGCAGGTTATTTCTGGGTATGTGTCATGCTCCACCCTCTGTGACTTTGTGCTCACAAACAAGCTATTTCTCTTTTGACAATAAAAAATACCTTCAGATCAACGGAACCACAAGGGGCACTCACATGGCTCCACAATACGCAAACATATTCATGGCTGACATGGAACAATGCTTTCTTAACCGCTGCACCCAGAAACCACTTCTCTTATTTGAGACACATTGATGACATTTTTCTGATCTGGACCCATGGAAATGAGTCCTTTAAAAAAAATCCCCCAGGACTTCAATAGTTTTCACCCAAACATCAACCTCACCCTGGAACAATCCACACAACAGGTGAACTTGCTGGACACCACTGTGAAACTACAACATGGGCATCTTAGTACCACACTGTACTGAAAACCAACTGACTGGTATACCTATCTGCATTCTTCAAGCTTCCATCCTGAACACACAGCTAATTCAATCGTATATAGCCAAGCCCTTAGATACAACCTCCAAACTCAGGGATCTACAAAATACTTTCAAATGGGCCAACTCTAGTGCAAATGACTTTACTAAGTAGCAGGACTTCAAGCATTGTAGTGTAGCCTGAAGCTAAACCCTATAAACCAATAGTGCACTAAGTGTGGCCTGGTGCATGCATCTCACTGCCATTTCTAACAGCAAAAAATAAAATTAAATCAAAATAAATAAGTTGATCTATTGCTCTTCTTTGAGATGCAGTTTACCTTTCAAACAGCTACCAGGCATCTCATTTACTGTTAACAAATAACATTTTTTTAATGAAATTGGTCCCATGATTGCCAAACCCTGCTGTACAAACTTGTGTGAAAGCAAGCCCCCCCCCCCACTCATTGGGACTGATTCCTGAACAGACAGAGATAGGGTGCAGAGCTAATCTATGCTCAAGCATTCATGGGACTGAATCTTCCACATCTTAATTTTAGCAAATACGAGTGGGCAGACCAACATGGGATGCATAATAAAACTACATTGGGGGCTGAGCCTTCAGTCTTAGTTCATTGTTCCATTTAAATTATCTTTTAGTTTTTCCCTTTTTGCCTCCATCACACCTCAACCTGAGAGTGATGGCAGACGAGAATGATTTCTATCTCATCTATATCATAAAAACAAACTAATGAGATCACAAATTAGAAACATGTAAAATCACGGTGACATGTTCTTTTTATAAGATTATTCTGAAACAATTCAGAATAATTATACCATTGAAAGGTATTAACCAGGATGAAAAAGAAGGTGATTGCATAGGCCAGTCTTAAGTAGCATTTTGTACCTCTGAAAACCATTTCTTGGAAAATGAATACCTCACCTTAAGAAGTCACACATTTCCAATGGGGAAAGGTTGTGAATGAAGTAGTGTTTTTTAGCAGGATTTCAATTAAACAAGAACCGGGGGGGGGGGGTGAAGTGTGACATAAAATCTGCAGAAAACCTGCTGCATGCTTTCTAATGTGAACCACTAAACTGGGGTGTGTGTGTGTGTGTGTGTGTGTGTGTGTGTGTGTGTGTGTGTGTGTGTGTGTGTGTGTGTGTGTGTGTGTGTGTGTGTGTGTGTGTGTGCTTGTAACTGTTACATAACAGCCATTTCGATCTGTTTATAAATACACAGTTTTTCAAGTGAGCAAAACCAAGATCTTTCCTTCCTCATTGCAAGTCCTTCCTCTTCTTCATTTTCAGGCATATTATGCAGACTTCATCCACCTGGTGCCCTGTTTTGGACCATGGCTCTCATTGACTCCATCTTGCACAGCCACCGTATAACGTGATGAACTGTGTCGTGAAAGTGACGTTAAATAGCAGCTACTGTAGATGTGAAGGCTGTTGCAAGTTGTTCTCTTGAAAGAACATGAAGCTTGAAATATGCCTTCCTGAAATAACCTACAAACCACTCCCCCCAGTTGATGATATTGCTGTTCTATTCTGAGATTCTGGCAGTGATAGATGTAGGGTCGGAGGAGTTTCCGCAGCTGACAGCTACCATCTCCCATCCATCAAGATTTCCTTTCACTGATTTGATGATTACAAGGCATTGCCGTGGTGCCAATCATGATTTATCTATCCCCCCCCTCGGTTCATCAATTGTTTGTTGAATTCTTTGAAGGCAAAATGTTTTCAGACCATCCAGGAGTCATACAGTGTTCTCAAACTCTTTGGTGTATGGTGGCCATGTGTTGTATCTTTCAGAAAACAGCACTCAGTTTGAAAGACTGCAGCGTCTGATGGTCAACTGAGAAGGTGCATCATTCCCTCTGTCTTTATAGAGTACGCCATATGCAATCCAGCCACATGTATTTTTCAAGGCAAAATTCAAAGAAAAAGAAAAAATATGGGCACCTTAAAGACTAACTTTCATATTTTAATGTAACATTTCATGGACACGTCCACTTCTTCAGACGTATAGCAGCAGAACGAGGCGTGCAATATAATATGCAATGGAATATACGTTTCATACCAAATATTTATTGACTGTTATATGTAGGTGTATTTGCATGCAAGCCCTGTTGTAAACATTCCTATAGAGACAGAGGTGGGTGACAGTGGGTCAGGGGAAGGGGGAGAGGGGGGGTGTTTAGTTTTAGAGATGATGGGAAGAAAGGGAGTTGCAGGCTGTTTTTGCCTAGCGTCTTGTAGTGGAACTTGGGTTTGTTGATATGGTTTGTGTTGTTTTATGGCTCTGTGGTAAAAATCCCTCAAGAGACAAAACACAGACACCAGATCAGATCACCCACCCTCACCCAGCTCTGTATCTATAGGAATTTTTACAACAGGGTTTGCATGTAAATACACCTACATATAACAGCCAATGAATATTTGGTATGAAACGTATATTCCGTTACATATTATATTGCACACCTCGTTCTGCTGCTATATGTCTGAAGAAGTGGACGTCTCCATGAAATGTTACATTAAAGTATGAAAGTCTTTTTGTCTTTTGTTTTTTGTTTTTTTTGGGGGGGGGTTTTTGCCCAGAATTCCTGCACAGACTAATGCGCCTACCTTCTCCAAAACATGTACTTTTCAACACCACCATACATGTTGTTGTCATGGGTCACCATCTCACTTCTGACTCACCGTTCATATTGAATGTGAAACTTTCAAAAAGTCCTATAAGCAACACCCCTTCTCAGCTTTTGCAATGTCAAGTCTGTGGATTACTTTTTGAAGTCAATCCATTTTATATTTGTTCTTCCTCCTCTCCTTCTTCCCTCAATTTGTCCTAGCATTATAAACTCCCGCAGAAAGCCTTGTCTTTTCATGCAGTGCCCAAAGTAGTACACCCTCAGTTTCGTTTCTGCCTCCAGTGGAAGTTCAGACTTGATTTGATAGAGAACCTGTTGTGGATCTTTGTTGGATCGGTTGTTGCAGATGATTATTAGTTGCTTAATGAGAGAGACACCTCTTGTGTTACTATATAAAAAACTATTTATTTATCTAGAAGGGAAGGGTACATGGGAGGTTTTTCTAACTATAACTATTCTAACAGCCATTTTGCTAAGCCAGGAACATGCTTCTCTTCTCTAAGAATACAAGGCACACACTCTAACTAGACTTCTACCAGAACATTCCAAGTGGTGTGATCTCAACAACCAATCAGCTTCGCTCTTCACATTAAATCCAGCCCATAATACTCTACATTCACATTAACCCTGTAATGGCTGAAATGTTAATCTTGCCAAATATTTCAACAGAACCTATGTATTCATCTTTCTGGCAGACCATGATAACTGCATGATACTCCCCTCCAGTACCTTATTTCAATCAAGTCATTCATCCCCTATAAGCTTTCTTTACTCCCTATTGGACAGCAACGTCCAACATTGCCCCTCAGACATACCACATACTAAAAAGTTTTTAAATGATGACCCATATAAATTTTAACCTTCAAGGCCTAGAAGAGAAGTTTCTATGGTGTGAAGGGCTATTTTACACCTTACTGAGTACAGAAGCAGAGGGCCCAAGGTGAAGAAATGGTAAATGCAGTACAAGTCTGACAGTCAGAGATCCTATAGCACTCCTAAGTAGAGATGGGCACGACTCAAAAAAATGGTGTTTCGTTTGTCGTTTGGTCATTTAGGGGTCCGTTTCGGTTCGTTTTTGTTTTTGTGACTTTTTTGCAAAAAAAAATTCGTTTTCGTTTCGTTAGGTAAGGAAACAAAAAAAGGAAAAGGAAAAATTGCTCTTTTGTTAGCATTCTTTTTAGTTCAATGCATCTGCTGCAATGAAAACTAAAAACACGGCAAATTTGGTCGTTTCGTTTTCGTTTTCGTTTTGTTTTTAAAAAATTGTTTCATTTTTGTTGCGTAACGAAACGAAAAAATGAAAACAAAAATGAAAAATCGCTCGTTTCGTGCCCGTCTCTACTCCTAAGCCCTGGAAATTACCCATCACAATCATTAAAGTCATCACAATCATTTCTAAATTTGTACCAGATCTATAAATTAGCATACTACTTCTAGTGAAGCAGTATCTCCTCTTTAGCAGTCCATAACTGGCCATGGTTTGGGGTATAATTGTGATTAACTTTTTTTCCAGCCAATGAAAAAGCAGTTTACTGTGCAGTGCAAGAGAATATTTTTTCCCCCTGGCTGTTGTGCTATCACTGATTCATTTCTGTCCTGCAGCAGCCCATGGATGAATCTGACAAATGCTTCACAACAAACATAAAAATAACAAATGTTAAACAGATGGGAATTGATGTTGTGACCTAGAATTTTCAATAGGACATTGTCAAGTGAGAGCACCAGCAGCAAAATGTACCATTGGACTTTCTACAGCAGCATTATAGATGTTGACTATTTCTTCCCCTTTATGGTGGCTTTACTCATGTGGCTAAATGACAGATTCGGTGCTCAGAGTAAAATTGCCTCCAGTTTATTTTATTTTATTTTATTTTTATTTTTATTTTTATTTTGATGTGTCCGTATTTCAGCAAACACAACTAGAATGTCCTTGCATCAACAGGCAGTGACAGTGAGCCTGTTTACCCGATGATAAAATTCAGTTACCCTCCTGAAACTTTGCAGGAAAAGGCCCTAGTCAAAATCTGGTGAAAATTAAACAAATCCTTAGGCTTGTAGAATTAAAGCTGTCAGATGAGATTTGATGTCAAGGGTTCTTTTAGTTCAGCATCCTTCTTGCAAAAATGATCAACACAGTGTCTTCTGAAGGACTACAAGGTAGGCACGAAAGTAACAGGACTCCTCACCTGCATCCCTGCACCCATCTATATCTCAAATGGAAAGAACATTTGCTCAGTTCCTGAGTCTTGTTGTCTTCACATCATGGGACACCAAGAAGAAGAATTTCCAAACCCAAGAGGTCACACACACAAAGTTTGTTGTGCTTACCTGCACTGAGCAAACTTAGAAGGATTGCTGTAAAATTATGCAAACAATCTGTCCAATGTGTCAGAATTATTTTTAAGCCCACAAAGGAAAGCAGATCACTGCTTGTGCATGGTACACATTTTATGCAAAACCATTACACTGACAGCAGCTGAAAATATCTTGCCCTCTCATAGGGTGAGGAGGAGAAACGCTGCAATTCCTCACCCTTGCCTGCAAGTATGAGACAAACAAAACTTTACATCCCTATTCTGAATATAATGTTTGTAACTGGCAGCCTTTGATAGACTGATACTCTATATCCATTTGTCTTGAAGACATTTAAGCCAGCGGCTAGGGATACATCCTGTAACAATGCCTTCCATAAATTACCTATATTTTATCTGAAGGTGAGCCCTTTTCTGCCTGTCCTATATCTATTGCTTAACAATTTCCCATGAGCTTTTTGATGGCTTTTCACTGGTCTATACAAACTCTTAGATCTGAACACCCTTTTGAATCTCTAGGAATAAACAATCAAGTGTTCTCCTCAAACACCGGCATATTTACTAAAGCTACATGCAGTACAGAAGATCAAATGTTCCATAGGACATCTCAATGACATAGAAGGAACTGCTAAAAATAAGGAACTCCATTTTGTTTGATTTTGAAATGATTGTCCCTGGTGGCCAAAAGGTGTCATGTTTGAAAACTTAGTGGTAGACAATGCTCAATTCTTAGAAAATATATATATGCTATTATTTTTCATCTTCTCTGGCACTTTCTGAAAAGGAATACATTCCTCAAGTTTGGTGGATGTTTTAAAGAAATAAATAAAAAGGATTCTAACAGGTAAAGAAATATAACACTTGGATTGGGGGAAACCCATTATACTAAATAAAGCTGTAGAACTGTGGGCCTGGAAGAGCCTTATAAGTAGAGATGGGCACGAACTGAAAAGATGGCAATTCGTTTTGGTTCGGTTCATTTTTAAGGTTCAGTTTGTTTTGTTTCATTTTTAATGCATTTTTAAAAATATTTGTTTCATTGGCTCATTTGGATTCGTTATTCTTTTTTTTTCCTTCTCAAGTGCCCACCAGATTCTTTGTGCCATGCTCGAGAGGAGGAGAGAGAGTGAATCCTTCCCCCCTCCTGTCAGCAGGCTGCTTTATTCATCTTCACACATCATAAACACGTAAACAAAAACCATCCAATGATCATACAGCTTCAATTCCCTGGGCATGCGTATTTATAAAGCATTACCTCACTATTAAAACATCTGTCCACCCACTTTTTCCCTTGTCGCCATCTTTAGGATGAGCTGTTCTAAGCTCCTGATTTGCTAGCTTTTAACCAATCAGGGATTACCGTGGTGACGTATAGACACACTGAGTGTCTATGCCTTTTCAGTGCTATCCTCCTAAAGCATGGGTGTCAGATTCCCACAGGTTCGGTTCATTTTTAAGGTTCAGTTTGTTTTGTTTCATTTTTAATGCATTTTTAAAAATATTTGTTTCATTGGTTCATTTGGATTCGTTATTCTTTTTTTTTTTTCTCTCAAGTGCCCACCGCACAGCCCCTGGGGCCGGGTGGGCACTTCTTTTTTATTATTATTATTATTTTCTTTATTTTAGAGCACCAACCCAGCCACCCCTGGGGCCAGGTAAGCGCTCCTTTTAAAAAAAAATTGGGAGGTGTTAACATTTATTTTTATTTTATTTTCATATTTTACTGCCGACCACAGCTGTAGTGTGGGATGGTCGGCTTTTTTTTACTTTTGACAGCCCACAGGCCATGTCCGGTTGTCATGGACACCCCAAGGGATCCTGTAACTAACAAGAAGTGGACCTTCCCAAGATAACAGGGGAACACAGGAACATCAAAGGGCAGGAGAGCTGCTTTGATGCACTGGATCTGACCCAATACAGTTGTGGCCTATACATTTCCCAAAATATGGTGGTCATGTCTCATCTTTATGTGCTCATTTGGAAAAGGCTCAGCTATAGGCAACGATCTTCACAGACAAATGTACAGTAGTGGCATTCCCATGCTTTACTGAAAAATTAGCTAAACACATTTAATTCTGGTGAGAAAAAAATATGTATCTTTCCCACATGATGCCATTCTCTTTTCACCTTAATCGCTCACCTCACTCAACAGCCTCTTGTCACCCAAGGGCTCTCATAAAACAGCCTGCCATTTCAGTCTACTATTATCTTTTCTCAACTAGACTGATTAAAGCTGGCTTGCTACTTCACCCTCACCCATTTTACCCTTCAGATGACATGGCTCTCAAACAAATGGATTTCCTTCCTTTATTTGGTTTCTGCTGTGAGCCAAGTTGTGAAACCTCTACAAATGTCTACTTTTTAATTTTTCAGGATAGCTTTATACTTCAAAGGGGGGGGTTACAGATTTATAAATGATAGGGTTGCACTAGAAACATAATGGCCACAATCCCTTTGGGCTTGCATTGGGTAAACTCCAAATTGCATAAGTGGTGTGTGTGTGATAATTCCAGAAATCACAAGATTGACTGCAAGTCTAGGCACACAACAGGTGGCCAGAAAACTGTAAAGCAATGCATAATTTCCCTTATGTGGTTTTCACAACAAGATTCTAGGCAACATATGACTATATTGCAGAATGGAAAAAAAATCTAATTTTTTTAAAGAAATCAATTTAAATCACTGTTTTTATTTGTTTATATCATGGTTCAAAAACCAATTCTATTTAAATCAAATCAACTCTGATGTACTGATTTTGTATTACATGCTTAGATGCAGAACAAATGGAGCAACAAATTTTTGTTAAGTTTGCCAGGTGTATGTGCTTTTCATGCATAAGTTCCCTGTGTTTTATCTACAGGTAGCTGATGTTTTGTTTTATAATCTCTACAGCTAATGCTTCTTGTAGCGCTGCCTTACATGCAGTATGTTTAGGAATGAAAAGAGACTATGATTTTAATAGAACTCACAGTAAAACCAGTTACTGTATAAAACCATGTATGTGATCCACTCCCTGGACATTTGTGGGCTCAAGGCAAACTTTTTTTCACAATCATAGCTAGAACCTCAAACCAGACTTTGGAAAAATGTACTACAATTCCATTCTACAATTCAAGAACCTCCGTTTAGTGTGACTAGTGGGTAAGTGATTAAAATGCAGCTTGCTAGCCACATATCAGTGCATATAAAAACATACACATACACACACACACTTGAGTACATAATCAAGCTACATAATCAAGACCTTTATCAAGCTGATGATGGGTTGCTCTACATGACTAGTGAACTCATGATTTCAATTGTTTTGGAGCCCCTCCCTCAGCAATGTGTCATATGATAGAGTGGACCGTATAAATACAAACTATTGTCAAATAGATCAGGGTTGAATATGGGGACCTAATCCACAAGCTACATAGAGACTCCAGATGGTTGCTTTTGCCATTTAAGAAAACAAATAAACAAACAACAGATGCTTAAATGGAATGTTCTTGGTTTTTTAAAAAAGAAATGGTGTCAAAACTGCTGATCCTGAAGGCCAACAAGAGCAGAAACGACCCATTTGTATTTTTAAAATTACTTTTTTTCTAGAAGTGATCCGGGGCCATTACAGCCACAAAATTCCCTTAGGCAGCCTATCAGAAACACTTTGTGCACTCTGGTCTAGGAAAGGGTGACACCAATGCTTCCATAGCTAGCATCCAGTGCAGGTGAACCCCCAAAACAAAAACATAATCCTCTATGGAAGTGCGACCCTGATCTATCTCAGTTGCACACCAGTGTGTTCAGAACAGCAGGCTTTCCTACTCCTAAGGTCTCTGCCCTCTTTGCATAAAGCTGTAGCTTTTTCCCCTTTATCCATTACAAAATGGCTTCCAGAGCCTGCTTTAAGAGTTCCCTGGCCTCTCTGAGAGGAGCAGGAGGAAACACTGGGCAGGGCTGCATATCATTCATATACTTCTGACATTGCAGGCCAAACCTCAAGATTATTTCTTATTTCAAGCACACAAAGCTTCTTAACAGTGCTTTGTACCTTGGCCTGTAACCTGGTAAGCTTCCCAGGGCATTGCTAGGGTGGACTGAAAAAGCATAGCTAAAGTTTCAAAGCCTAGGGGATGAAGAGTTTGGGGGAGTTTTATGTGGTTTTTAACGAGATGAGACATTTGTTTGCGGTTTTAGTACCTGCTGTCAGTTGCAGAATGGGTTTTTCGGCTGGCACATGAAGAATGATAATAAACTTCACAGCTGCTCATTAACCCTTCACTTTTTTGATATGGGCATAAAACCAAGTACTCAGAACATTCAGGGGGCTTGCATCTTATGCATAAAAATCCTGATCTAGTAAGAAAGATCTCTGTGTGTAAGCAAACTTCTGTATGCATTGCACATATAGAGTCCAGTAGTGAAATTCTGTGCCCTCTACATCCCGTTTTTTCTTGCAGTTCTTCTGGACAGTATGAATGCCCATATTCATATTTACATAATCAGATCTTATATATTACCTAATTGCCAGTCATCACTGACAGGTACTGAGGGGCTATGTGTTGTAGTAGAGTATTAGGACTAGAGATCGGCACGAAATGAATTTTGTTTTGTTCCGTTATTTGTTATTCATTTCATTATGTAACAAATGAATTACGAACCTGGCGATGAAATTGGAACGAATCGAACAGAACCCCAAAAATTAGGTTCGTTATGTTTTGTTTTCATTAATGGCAATGAGCGATAAAATGATCTGTTTTAAATGTTAAAAAAAATCCTGAATATCCATAAAAACCCAGCGATAATTATTTATTCTGAGTGATAATACCTACCGGGGGGGTTGGGGTCCTTAAACATGCATTTATGTCTCTTCTCAGATCGCTGTATTTTTTCCTTTAAGGGGAGTTAGGGTACATTGAACAAAAATCGCTGCCAGATGCCTAATATTGATTTCTTGGGTATAAAACAACCTGGACATCCGTAAAAATGCAGCGATAATTATTTATTCTGCCTGATAATACCTACCGGGGGGTTGGGGTCCTTAAAATGTTTGTTTTTGTCTTTCTCCCATCATTATGTATTTTTCTTTTCCCTTTAAGGATGACACAAAATGGATGCCAGCCACAAAATGGATGCAAGTCATGTGATGGGATCATGTAAATTCTTGGAAAACTTCAACGGCTAGCATGCCCGGGTTGCAGACTGAGCAGGCAATTCTGGCAGCAGAGGGCATAAAAAGCTCTGTCAGTCTCCGTCCTCCTTGCAGTCTGCGGTGGGAGTTAGGGTGGGATTGCTGTCTCTGCGACTCGTTATTTTCACTTTAGGCCAGCCAGGCAGTTGTGTGTCTCTGTGTTCCTGCCGGCTGCAGCCTGGCTCTTGGGGAGAAAAAGAAGAAATTTCTCTCTAGCTTCAGTCTTGCAGCTTCCCTGTGTGCGTGCGTACGTACCTCTCGGTGAGTACCCTCCCCTGCCCTGCACTGCAGTCACTCTGTGGCTGCCTTGCGCCCTGGGCAATGCCTGCCGCTGCCTTTGCAGCCTCCCTGCGTACCTCGTCTATACTGTGTCTCTGCCAGCATCATTTTTTTTAGTGTTTTCCCTCTCGTCTGGGGCATTGGGGGACGCCCGCAAGCGGAAATGCTTTAAATCATGCAAAAAGCGGGTAAAAAATGAAAAACAAATAAATGAACCAATGAAACAAAAAAAATTCAAAAAAATTCACGAAAAACGAAAATGAACCAAAATGGGACCCACAAAGAAAAATAAAAAACTGAAACATCATTTTTTTCCATTCATGCCCATCTCTAATTAGGACTAGGGAAATCCAGATTAACTTCACTGCTGAGTCATAAAATTCACTGATTGACCTTCAGCCTATCACACATTCTCTTTCTTAGAATGGACTCATCACACTAGTGTGTTGTGAATATAAAGTGGAGAACTAAAAAGACATATCCACTTACTTGAGCTCATTTGGGGCAAGGTATGGTAGAAATATAATAAAGACATTCATAAATAAATTAATACATCCAAAGCAAGGCTGAACAGGAAGTTTCATTTCATTTAAGAAGTGAGGTTCTGTGCATGCTTGTCCTTATGTTTTGCCTACATGGCCCTCATGTACTGAGCAAAAATGGCTCAAGAGGAGTTCACTTGCATGTACATAGGAGCTACTTCTTCAGATTTGTTGCAGAGTTTTTGAATTTCTGATTAAAATTCCGTTTTTGCTATGGAGTAGAAGTTCAGAAGAGAACAGCTTCAAGTTCATCAGATAATCCATACCATTAACTAGCACAAGGTCTCAGTAACTCATTCTGAGACATCTATAGGAGAAAGGAGAAAATTATGTCATTACTTACAATTGTGAACAGATCAACAGCAAACTATTCTGTTACTTCCAACAGAATAAAGAGGAGGAAAGGAAAGCTTGGCAGAAAGCACTTTTTTAGTTTTCAATACGATTCCCAGTTTTTCTGCAGATCTTGATATTTAGTAAAGCATCTGAATGCCCCCCTTGTTTTCCAGTGATCTTGTCCAGATGCCAATTGCCTCAAGATAGAAGTACTGGGTTCCATCTCAGAAGTGATTAGATGTGAAGAGGAACAAAGTCTACCTTTCTCATCAGATGCAGAAGCTTTTGTCATCGTATGTACAGTACAGTAGGACCCCGGTATCTGCTGGGGATTGGTTCCAGCCCTTCCTGTGGATAATGAAAACCGTGGATAAGAGAGAATACCAAAAATCCCCAAATCTGCTGTTTAATGACAGTAGCTTGCTTTATGGCTGCTGTTTTGTGACAGTAGCTTGCTTTATGGCTGCTGTTTTATGACAGTAGCTTGCTTTGCAGCTGCTGGATTATGTTCCTTTGCCATCCGTGGATAACTGAATCAGTGGATACGGGGGTCCTACTGTATGTGTGGCAGTTCCACATCTATATCACAATGCCATTGCAATACGTCTGTGAAGATTCTCAGTCATCTAGGTTCGTTTAACTGGGAGTTGAGTCATGGCTACTGGACTTCTTTTTTGAAAGATAGAAACGTTTCGCTGTTCATCCAAACAGCTTCATCGGTCTAAATACAAGTCTCTGCCTTAGTGTGTTCATGGGTTTGAAATAAGCAGGGATGTGGTGTTTGCCAAAAATCCTTTTAAGCTTCTCCGACACTCCCGCCATGTAGGGAATGACCAGGTTCTTCCGTCGGGTCTGGGTCTCAGACTGATCCCTTGTTCTTCTGGTATGGCCCACTGCTTTGTTGAGGGCCCACCTTGGATATCCACAGGCCTTAAGTGCTGTCTTCAGGTGCCTGTCTTCCTTCTTCTTGGCTTCTGAGGAGGTGGGGATGCTCTCTGCTCTGTGGCTTAGGGTCCTGATGACTCCTAGTTTGTGTTGTAATGGATGGTGGGAGTCAAACAGTAAGTATTGATCTGTGTGGGTGGGTTTCCTGTAAACTTCTACTCCTAGGCCACGGTCAGGTCTGATGATGACTGCACAATCCAGGAAAGCCAGCCTGTTGTCTTGGGTGTCTTCCCTAGTGAACTTAATATTAGGATCCACTGCGTTGATGTGGTCTGTAAAGGCCTGTACTTCCTGCGTCTTTATTTTAACCCAGGTATCATCTACATACCTGAACCAGTGGGATGGTGTTGTCCCTGGCAGAGACTTGTCCACCCAAAGGATCCGATACCAAACCATAAAAGGAGCAATATAGTATATGCAGTCCAATGCAGTGAAGAGTGTTCAGACCTCTACATTGGAGAAACTAAACAGCCATTAAACAGAAGAATGGCCCAACATAGGAGAGGTAACAGCTCAGGACCAGAATCAGCAGTACACCTCCATTTGAAGGAAAAAGGCCACTCTTTCAAAGATGAGGATGTACACATATTAGACAAAGAAGAGAGGTGGTTTGAGAGAGGAGTAAGGGAAGCCATTCATGTAAGCATTGAAAATCCCTCCCTCAACAGAGGTGGTGGGCTCCGGCATAGTCTATCTGCTACTTATCAGGCTGTACTTTCCAAAGTACCCAGGCAAATCAAGGAGCCTTCACCACCAGGTCACAGCTAACGACCCATTCTTGATGGGTTTCAGCACCTTAGGCCATTGTTTACCTTAAGGCCATGGACACTAATGTCTCCCTAAGGAGCCTATTCAGGCTTTGTTCATCTTATGAGCCAATCAGACCAGGGGACAAGAGGTCAAGCTGACTATAAGAAGGTCTCTTGCACTAGCTGTATTCAGACCGATGAAGCTGTTTGGATGAACAGCGAAACGTTTCTATCTTTCAAAAAAGAAGTCCAGTAGCCATGACTCAACTCCCAATTAATGCCATTGCACTTGCTGAAAATCAGATTGATCTAAGGTGGCTGAATTAAAACAAAATGTTTGCTTGGGGAATAAAGACATGCTGTGCCAAATGATGACATCTCCATGGAGAAGCAGGAAAATCATACAATTGAGAGGGGGCTGTGGGCCGTTAAATGATATTACACTAACATGAGATTTTAATGGCATTATCTCAACAAGAAAAATAAATAGAACCTGAAGTATCAACTGAGGTGAATATTCCAAATGAAAAGGCAGACTTTAAAAGATGCAGGAGGATGTCTTTTACATCAGCTTGGCCCACATCTAAAATTTCCTTTCACTTAACTTTGGGATGGTGGCCTAGAACCAACAACAGATGGTCCTCCTTCGTGTTGTGTTTGGCCTGAATGCCTTGTGCATATTTTAAACCTTCTGCCATCCAGAAGAGGGAAGAAATTGGAAACCTGTTACAAATTATCCAGAAATTATAAGCCATTTTTGGTAATTAAAAAGACTTGTGTTTAAAGAAAGCAGGATGTGCTGCTGCCTGCACAGTGGAATTGGATCGGCTGGAATCCAGTAGGATGCAACAAGAACAGAGTTCCATCTGTTGCCACCAGCGAAAGGCCGAGAAGATAGAGCAAGCCTAAAGTTAAAGCTCTAAATGCCAGAAATAGTTGTGCAATGAAGTATGTAGATACATTAGAGCTGTACATTGCTTAATAGAGTTGCAATTAGGCATGGGCCTTTCATTGTGGAGTGAGTCCGGTTCTGATAGATTTAAATTTAGTGCAAAAATAAGCACTGATTCACTTTGGTGTCTGGAGTAAGTAACGCTTTATCACAAAATACAAATAGAAAGCAAACAGAGTGCAAAGATAGCAAAACACTTGACAGCACAATGCACAAAAAAACTAAATGCATTTAGGATCACATAATCTGAGTGATGCTAACAGTGCTCACAGATATTTGGGATGTCCAAATGGACCAGAACATTTCCTTAAATATCTTTTTAGCCAAAGTCCAGTGGTAACGCTTTTACGGGAACTAACTCAGACCAGCTTGTTGTTGCACTAATTGTAATAATATAACTCAAGGACAATGCCCAGAATCTTCCAGAGCTTCTCAGTGGATTTCCTCTTTTTGTCAAGTACACAGTTTGTCCTTATCCACTCCTTAAATAATGACACTTCCGTATTTTATGTATCTAACAAAGTCCACTGCTCAATAATGACACTTCCTCTTTTCATGTACCCATCATATTATTGTGGTTTATCACCAAGGACCTCCCTAAAAGGTTACACTCTGTGTGTCTCAGAAATGCAGAAGTTGTCAACCTGTTATGGATTTAGAAAATACCTAAAATTTAGGATTATCAGTTCCAAAACAAATCACAGCAGCACAGCTGCTGTTTGCAACTTGGACCCACCTTCCGAAATGAAATCACCCATTGACTTACCTTGCACAGGGCTAAACTCCAACCAGGAAGTAAATTCTGATGTGTCATCATTCCTTCTCCCTGGTGCTGGCCAATCAGACAGGGAGGTGGGATGATGCATGTCCCTGCACAGATCCCGATTGGCCAGCACCAGGGACAAGGAATGATGATGCATCAGATGTTACTTCCTGGTTGGAGTTTAGCCCCACATGAGGTAAGGCAAGGTAAATCAATGGGTGATTTCATTTTGGAGGGTGGATCCAAGTTCTGAACAGCAGCTGTGCTGCCATGATTCACTTGGGAAGTGGACCCATTCCAAAACAAAAGTCCCATGCCTAGTTACAATGGTTTCATTTGGGAGGTAGTCTTTTTTTTTCAAGGATGGAAGAAAAACTAAGCATTTGGCAAAAGAAACTTCATCTTTCACTTTGAATTCATATACTGTACTGTAAAATGGTATTATCAATGACAGTAGGAAAAGGACTGAGCAAATGTTACTACTGATTATTACTGCTCCACCATGAATAGTGCCTTTTAGCAGGGATGGGCCAGAGGTGGCTTTCCAGACCTTGATGGGCTATAAATCCCACCCTCCTTAATCACTGGGTCTGTTGACTACAGATAGAGCTTGGAAACATTAACAGTTTGGGATTTGGGTGACCAGGAGTAGACAGACTCAGGAAGAGAGAAATGTCCTATTTGCCTTAGGGCGCTTTTACACGACCCCTAAAATCCGAGGCAAAGGGCTCCCAGATGCGGAGCTTAAAATTGATTTCCCACCAGCTGCGCACTTTTAAAAAAAATTAAGTATGACCAAGCCCACCTAAGCATGCCCCAGCACGTTTTAAAAGTACCTGGTCTCCGGAGGAAAACAAAATTCTGATGCGGATTGTAAAGCAGTGAGTGCCAGGTTGTCCTCGCCTTCTGTTTGTTTGTTTTTTGCTCCTGCCCCTTTAAGAATGCTTCCCGGGGCAGCTGCCGACAGCAGAGCGGAGGTGAGCCTGCATTCTTTTCTCCCTTTTTTTCTCCCTCCCCTCACACAGACAGGAGCAATTGTGTGCGGAAGGGTGGGAACACAGCAAGAGGAGCAAACCCCCAAGCTCTCTGGTTCGAATTTAAGTTGCCAGCGGATCTTAGGGGTTGTGTAAAAGCGCCCTTAGTGTACCAACTGCAACTGGTTCCCGCCATGTGACTTGATGATTTCACATTACCTGAATGTTCCTCCTATGGGTGACATCATCAAGGGCACAATTGGTAATGTATTAAAGCCACAGAGGAAGACATGCAGGATTTCAGTGTAGACTAGTGGAGGTGATGGAAGATTCCTAGGAATGATGAGAAGATGGAATTAGAGCATATGTTGTTTTTGGCTTGTATGAACTACTGGAAGAACTGCTGTCATACCTCCCCTTGCTGAGAGCTGCAGGGGAAGAGGAAGATTTTATGGAGCCAGTGTAGGTTGGTACACAAGGCATATTTGGTGCCCCGATAATGAGCATCGTCCCAGAATCTTCAAGAAGCATTACAATCATAAGGCTCTATCAGAAGATGTTATGAATGTAGTAGATAGACATAGGTAGATTTGTGTCTTGCATCTTATGAACTACAGCTCCTGGAATTTCCCAGGTATTACCTCAAAGAACTGGACTACAATTCTCAGAAATCTCCATGAATTTCACTATCAGACTTCTGGGAGCAGCAGTGCAAAAATACAAATCTACTTGGCACTTAACCTCAGCATTTCCCTCTGCTGGGCTCACCAGTGTCATCTGTTTTTTTCACACATGGTCACACACACCATTTTCACATGCTTGGCACCACAAGGCAGAGCAGGCAGATATGCCTGTGCTAAAGCACTCACCCGCTTACATGCGTGCACACTTATGCCGGCATATATAACAAATAATGGGGCGTGGTGGCTCAGTGGACTAAGGCTTCCAAAAACTGTTGGCTACAAAGTCAGCAGCTCGGCGGTTCAAATCCCAGGTGCCACACAACGGAGCGAGCTCCCACTGGTAACCCGAGCTCCTGCCAACCTATCAGTCCAAAAGCATGTAAACGCAAGTAGATAAATAGGTACCGTCATAAAAAGCGGGAGGGTAAAACAGTGTTTCCTTGAAGCCATGCCAGCCACGTGGCCATGGACTTGCACAACACTGGTGCTTCGGCTTGAATACGGAGATGAGCACCGCCCCTAGAGTTGGACACGACTAGCACGCATCTGCAGGGGGAACCTTTATATTTTTATATAACAAATGACTTACAGGAATGGATTGGTACCTTCCTTCTCATGCCCATGCGTGCCAGAGTGCCTGCATATTGCACAATGTAGGAGATGGCAGATTATTATTATTGTGGTGGTGGTGGTGGTGGTGGTGGTAATGGTAGCAATTCCCAGAAATCTACTTAGAATTCTTGGGGGGAAATTGGGAGTTGCTATCGAGTCCTAGAAGGTTCTGCCCTCCTAATTCAGGAGTTTACCATCCAAATGACAAATCTGCATATTCCTACAGTCAGTTTGATGCTTATTCCTCCAAAGGAGAGGGTGTAAAGATTAGAGAAAGCATGTATGCAGCATTCCAAGGCTTTTTTTTTAGTATAAACTGAAAACAGCTGGTCAGCAGGGAGAGGCTGACTGGGAGCTCTAAAATCTCTGTGCGCTGTCAGCAGTGTATGTGTGGGAGAGAATATGGAGGTTATCCTTCTGTTTACTATTCCATGCTCCCTGACCTTGCCTCTGCCTGCCCCCTGATGGGGAGGTGGCTGATCTATCCAGACTGAACAGCTTGAGCCTTCTACTCTACTGACCTCCAGCTTTGTGAATAAGGATTAATTTAAGAGGATGCACTCCCAGATCTTGCTGGCTGGCACCTCACAATGGAATGGTGTACTGGAAAGTCAGTGTAGCGGGAGGCTGGCTGGCTGAGTGCTAAATCTTGGCTTTCTCCCAAGATGGATAATGCTGTATCTCTTTTCAATCACACTTTAGTTTTTTAATTAACTAAAGATCATTACAGTAATGGATTATAACAGTTATTAAAAACACCAGGACAGTGAATTAGTGTAGACAATATTTGAAGCAGGAAGGAAGGGAGGCAGGGAGGGAGGGAGGATGGAAGGAAGGAAGGATGGAAGGGAGGGAGGAAGGAAGGAAGGAAAAGAAATCCCTATACACACTTCACCAAATTATCTTGTAAATGTAGCACATTGCATATTCAAAATAGCTATTTCTTTATATTGGCTGAGCAGCAAAAAGTGCAAATTTCTGCAAGTCATTTGAATTCAACTTCTGACAGTGAATTTATTTTAAAAACCCTAAAGACATATAGGCTTGATGTCACAGACAGTCATGTCAATCCACACTGGTGCATCAGCTTTCACTTGAGGTTAGACAACATTATGTTCATACTGACTTTAATATGGAAGGCAGCTCTAAACAATGATGTTGTGATGCATCTAAATTAGTCCTTGAACTTTCATAGACAAAAAAATTATTGTCTTCCCTGAATCTCTTTTCCTATTTATTTTACTTTGAAACAGTTATTTTTGTTTCCTGACATGGTTTCAATGCAGCACCCTACATTTCTCTCTGTTGAATCCCATACTGTTAGCTTTGGCACAACACTCTAATCTGTCAAGGTTATTTGGATTTTCATCTTATCCTCTAGGGAATTAGCAACACTTTCAATTTGAATATCATCTGCAAATCTAATTAGCATATTCTCTGTTCCTTCTTCCAAGTCATTAATAAAGATATTGAATAGCATTTGATGCAGAACAGAACCTTGGGGCACCCCACTGCTCACATCGCTCCAAGCTGAAGAAAAGCCATTTATGATCACCCATTGGGTCCAATCAGTCAACCAATTACAAATCCACCTAACAGTAGCACTATCTATCCCACTTTCTACTAACTTCTTTGCAAATATACCATGGGGAACCTTATTGAAGGCCTTACTGAAATATAGATAAGCAATATCCACAGCATTCACCTCATCCACCAGGCTTATAATTCTATCAAAGAAAGAGATCAAATTAGTCTGGCATGATTTGTTTTTAAGAAACCCATGTTGACTTCTCATAATGACAACATTGCTGCCTGTTTAATAATCTGCTCTTAGGATCTTTCCAGGAATTGAAGTCAAGATTACGGGAGGGTAATTATTTGGGTGCTCTTTTTTCCCCTTTTTGAAGATGGGGACAACATTAGCCCTCCTCCAATTGATGGGGACTTCCCCTGTTCTTCAGGACTTCTCAAAGATTACTGCCAATAGTTCTGAAATTACTTCTGCCAGTTCTTTTAATATCCTTGAGTGTAATTCATCTGGCCCAGGAGACTTAAATTCTTTTAATGTCTTCAGGTGTTTCTGTACTACCTCTCTACCTATTCTATGTTGCAATTCCTGTCCTACCTTATCAACTCTTTGTCCCAGCAGAACCCTTTTTTCCTTTTTGGAGAAAACTGAGGCAAAGAAGGTGTTGAGTCGTTCTGCCTTTTCGTTGTCTCCTGTTAGTAACTGGCTATCATCGCCATGCACAGAGCCTATCATTTCCTTATTTTTACTTTTGCTGTGGACATAACTAAAGAAAGCCATTATACTATCTTTAATCTCTCTGGCAAGTCTAAATTCATTTTGTGCTTTAGCTTTTTTTTACCATCCCCCTACATATATTAGCTATTTGCTTATATTCCTCTTTGATGCATTCCCCATTTTTCCATTTCATGTACTTGTTTTTCTTTATAGTTAGCATGATGCTAACTATAGTAAAACACTGTGGTTTCTTTTGACATCTCTCATTTTTTCTTCTTATTGGAACAATTTTAGATTGTGCCTTTAATATCTCACTTTTAAGGAACTCCCATCCATCTTGGACTCCCTTCTCTTGTAGTGTTTTGGTCCATAGAATCACAGCCAATAATTTCCTATGTTTACAAAAATTGGCTTTCTTAAAGTCCAGGATTCTTGTCTTACTATGCTTAGCTTCACCTTCCAACTGTATAACAAATTCCAAGAGGGCATAGTCACTTTTACCTAAAGATTCCACCACTTCAACCCCCTTTATAATGTCCTAATGGTCAGTCATAGGTATATGGATGTTGATTCACTCAAGGCATAGGCTGCCCACTGAGGGTCTATTTTCACTCCAATGTCACACCCACCTATGTACTTCAGAAGACCTCACCAGTCCCTTGTTTGAAACTGGAAGTCATAGATAAGTATAGCATGGGCTGAACATAAGAACAGCCTTGCTGGATGCACAGTAAATCAAAAGGATTAATCACTGGCTGAGTTCAAAAGTAAAGAGAATTCCTTTTCTCTAAGGCAAAATACTTCAAAACATCTTCCTCTTCTGATTTACTTTTGGGTTCTTTACAAAACAAGAGGGCATGGTAGCTTTTCAAAAGTTGTATTTTATTTCTAAACTAATTTTTAAAAAGAAAAATCATGCATATGAAAAAATCCAAAAAGTAATTTTTTTTTGACAGATCTAAGTAGATCTTACCAGACCTCAAACATAGTTTTATTTCCCTAAAAATAACAAATCTAAGTCATCCTGACTAACTGGTTACATTCAAGCATTCTAAGTAATTCAAATTACCCTACTCTACCTAACTGAGGTAAGCTCTGTTGCTTAAAGCGATCCTAAGCATAATCATGGATTCTCCCTTTTCTCTCATCTTCTTGCGCGAAGCTTCCGGATATGACTACTTTGCAACATACCTTAGATAATGTCTAATACAAGGCCATAATGTGCACTTAATATTCAGTTTAAGAACTCACACCATGTCTCATCATTAGAGATGGGCACAGAACGAACATTTTTTCGTTTCCGTTACCATTTGTCGTTTCCGTTACGTAACAAAACGACAAACGAAAATTGTGATGAAAATGCCACGAAACGAACAGAACCACGAAAATTGTGGTCGTTACGTTTCGTTTCTGTTAATGGTGACGCGCAATGAAATGACCTGTTTTAAATGTTAAAAAACGCCCTGGACATCCGTAAAAACGCAGCGATAATTATTTATATTGTCTGATAATACCTACCAGGGGGGTTGGGGGCCTTAAAACGTTTGTTTTTGTCTTCTCCCATCGCGATGTATTTTTCTTTTCCCTTTAAAATGGATGTCGCCACCAGCCACAAAATGGAGGCAAGCCATGTGATGTGGGATCATGTTCAACCAATAGCATACCCAGGTTGCAGACTTGGCGGGCAGATCTGGCAGCCACAGAGGGCATAAAAAGCTCTGGCAGCCCCCGTCCTCCTTGCAGTCTCTGGTGGGAGTTAGGGTGGGATTGCTGTCTCTGCGACTCTAGCTTCAGTCCTGCAGCCTCCCTGTGTGCGTGTGTGCTGCGTACCTCTCGGTGAGTACCCTCCCCTGCCCCGCAGTGCAGTCACTCTGCGGCTGCCTTGCACCCTGGGCAAAGCCCGCCGCTGCCTTTGCAGCCTCCCTGCAAACCTAGTCTATACTGTGTCTCTGCCAGCATCCATTTTTTAGTGTTTTCCCTCTGGTCTGGGACGTTGAGGGACGCCCATGCACGGAAATGCTTTAAAAATCGCGCAAAAAGCATGTAGAAATGACAAACGAAAAAACTAAAAACGGTAATGAAATTTTTCAAAAAATTTCCGACAAACGGAAACGAACTGAAACAGACCTCTCAACGACAAACGAAAAACCAAAACGCCATTTTTTTTGTTTCGTGCCCATGTCTACTCATCATGCTTATTTCCATACACTGGAACAGGCCACAGCCCATCTAGTCCAGCGTTCTGTCTCACACAGTAGCTCACCATTTGCTTGCAAGCAAATGTCTTCACCTGCTTATGATTCCGTGCAAATGGCATTGAGAGATGTCCTGCCTATCTCTCCAACCCAAAATTGTCCATAGCATCCATAACAATAGCCATTGATACAACTATTCTCCACTGACTTGGCTAATGTTTTCTTAAAGCTCTCAAGGCTGACAGCTGTCACCACTTCTTCTGGCAGGGAGTTCCAGAGACCAGTGATCCTGTGGGTGAAAAAGTACTTTCTTTTATTTGTTGGAGATCTAGCACCCAAAAGTTTCATGGAGTGCCCCCTAGTTCTAGTGTTGTTCAATAGGGAAAACAGTTTTTCCTTATCTACTTTATCCACACCATGTATGATTTTATAAACTTCAATCAAGTTAGCTCTTTAGGTGCTGTTGTTCAAGAGCGAAGAAGACCAGCTGTTGCAGCCTCAGATGGTAAGGAAGCTGTTCCAGTCCCCTAATCATTCTGGTTGCCCTCCTCTGCACTTTTTCCATTTCCATAATATTCATCTGGAGGTATGGTGACCAGAACTGTACACGGTACTCCACATGGGGCCTCACCATAGATTTATAAAGAGGCAAAATGACACTTGCTGACTTACTTTCTATACCCTTCATAATGATCCCTAGCATTGAGTTTTTTCACCAAAGTAGAAATCCCATGATTGCATAGGATAGAGCCATGACTAGAGATGGGCACGACCAGGAAAAATGATGTTTCGAGTTGTCGTTTGTCGGGACGGGTCCGTTTCGGGTCGTTTTCATTTGTCGTGGAAATTTTCAAAAATTTGTCGTTTCCATTTGTCGTTTGTGTTGGGGTTGGGGTTGGGGTAAGTGGGCTCTGGGAGGCACCTCTCTGGGTGCCTCTGACGTCTGACCCACTAAGAAGGGAAGGGAAGTGTTTCGCATAGCCGCCGTGTACCATACATTACATTATGTTAGGGTTGGGGGGTAAGTGGCAGAGGCACCTCTCTGGGTGCCTCTGACTCACTAAGAAGGAAAGCATACTGGCGTACTGGCATACAGGTTAGGAGTAGGGGTAGTGGGCTCTGGCTGGGAGGCACCTCTCTGGGTGCCTCTACACTGACCCACTAAGAAGGGAAGCGTACTTGCGTACGGATCTGGGTTAGGGTTGGGGTTAGGGTAAGGGTTAGTGGGCTGCACCTCTGGGTGCCTCTGACCCACTAAGAAGGACAGTGTACTGGCGTATGGGTTAGGGTTAGGGTTAGGGTTAGGGTTAATGGGCTTTTTATGCCCTCTGGCACATCCAGAAGTCTCAGTCAAAACCTGGCCATGCGATTGGTGGAATGGGTCCAAAAATTTGCATGGTCCCATCCCATTGCGCAGGTGTAAAAAAATAAAAATAAAAATAAAATAAAATAAAATCAATGGAGACGTTTTATTGCAAGAAAAACCCACTGCTGCTACTATAAAAAATCAGGCATTTAAAATACCTACTTTTCAAATGTTTCTGTGGTGCTTTGGTGGGGTTTTGGACCACAATTTAAAAATAAATATTGTGGTCGCCATTTTGGATCCCCCCACCGCATGGCAAATGGAGATGACGAGGATGCCCCCCCACCCTGGTACCAGCAGCCCAGGACAGGAGAGGGGGGGAAGGCTAGGGACCCCCCCAGAAACCACCCCTCTCTGGTAGGTGCCCTCACTGAGGCAGGCATATTTTCGCCTGCTTTTATGGCCGGCAATCAGGGTTTTGTTTTTTTAAAACTTTTTTTCTGTGCTGCTTGGCATCACGCGAGCGCCGTGATGCCATGAACGACAACAAAAAATCAGACCCAATTTATCTTTATCGGGTCGGGTTTGAGCTGGAGCGGAGTAATTCTCTTTACCGTTACCCGTTACGTAACAATAACGATAACCGAAAACGGAAACGAGAATTTCGCCGCTCCGTGCCCATGTCTAGCCATGACAGTTAGTGTCATATCAACATGTGATAACTGTGTATTGCAAATACATTATTACAGTTGCGATTTTGATTCTATCTTAGTGCAAGTGTTTGTGTGCCTGTACTAAAACTGGAAGGTGAACTACTAAAAGAAACAAGGTCAGTTTTTATAGCTTGTTCAATAGCCAGAGAACTCTATCGCACTCTCCGAGAAAAAGAAGATGTATCTTACAAGAAGCAGGTCTCAGACATTTCTGAGTTTTCAAGACAGAAACTTACATTTGGATAGAAAATGTAAGATGATGAAAAAAACACAAATCCAATGGGATCTGTATTTTGAGGAAGATAAGCTAAGGGGGTGCACAGACTTCAGTGCCCTGCTTCCTGCAGTCAAAGCGCTGAGTGGAAAATCAGCCTTGACACTTTGCATGAAAGCTGACATAGGTACCAACATACCATGAAGTTTTGTAGCAGGCTGTTTTCATTTTCATTTCTATGGGTATTTTTCTGTAAGAAAAAAAATTTGCTGTACAGCTCATATTCCATATTTCACTTCACACCATTTATTATAGACAATGAAAAGGTAAAGAAGAAATGTGGGAAAGAAAGCAGCTACTAGTAACTTGAGATATTTTGTTGTAATTTCCTCACTAATGGATTTGGTGCACGCTTTGCTGCGATATCTGATTGCAGATCAGATCAACATTATGGCCATGATTTTTTTAAAAAAACATTATCAAATCATTCAGGAGGGTTTTTTCCATGAGATTTTTTCCCCATTAAAATGAAAAAGACACAGCTGACTTTTTCTGCATTAACCTGATCATTCAGTGTCCTTTAAAAAAAAACTGAAATGATCAAATGGGACAGTATCAGCAACTGAATAAAGCACAAGAGAAAAATGTCTTACTTGTTTTTTCAAACCTTCCATGTGAGATATACAAATACTGTCTGGCATTGCCCCCTCATGGCGAAATGATTACACAAGACAAAGGTTTGGGTATAAACTGGGGCCACACTTTATTAACTTTAAAGAAACATATAAAATCACAGCATCGAACTAGGGGCCTGCAGGAGTGCGGCTTTCACGTTAGACCTCGAGGTCTCCCAGGACCCCTCCAACAGACAGCATATTAGGGTGAGTCAGCCCTGGGTGTGCCCTGTCCAGGGACAGGACAAACCAGCCAGCAAATCCCCTTCCTCCTTTCCAGGTCGGACAGGCCCTCTGTTTGTGCCTGCCGATCCGGTAGGCTCCCCGAGTGCCTCCTTCCCCCAGGCATTGTAATCTCAGGATCTGCAATGCCGTGAGGTTGGAAGAACCCAAAAAGATTCAACTCACCTGCTGCCTTACCCCTCTCCGCACTACTGCCTGTGTGGCCAAGGAATAAAACTTTAACTGCCCACTGCCCTACACTAGTTTGGCATAGGTGAAAAATCCCTGCCAATCTGTGTCCAGGTCAAAAATTCCTATCCGGCCCCAATGACGACCAGTCAGACTCACACTAGTGCTCATAAAAGTGTTGGGTGGGTGGGGAAACCTGGCCACAAAGAGGCTGATAACTGCGTGCAAGCCCCTTTTATCGGGGCACATCTCTTCACTTCTTGCAAGACCCAGGTAGGTCTCGCGTGACACTGCCAGGGCAGGAGGCAAGGTGCCGCCGCAATGCGGAGCCCCGCTGCAGAACCCTGCATAATATTTTGCCTCACTTGGCATGCTGCTATGGGCACATGACTCTTTCAGCTAATTACTGGGTGCTGCGGCAGAGGGCCCCTCCCCATGACAATCTATCTGTGTTTCATTTCTTGGAAGCAGATACTTGAGGGCGTTGAAAAGATTACATGAGAATCCCTAAGTTCAACCTTCTCTCAAAGAAAACAAAGATTCCCATGGTTCTTTAATGTTCTGCCCTTTTTACTTAAAAGTACTAAAGAGTCATTTCATTAAGTCTTTTCAAGTCCCATGCACCACAAAAGACATTATGGAGGGGAGATAATGCAAGAAAAACTCAGGTTTCTATGCTAGATTTCAAAGTACTCAAAGCACATTATGGATGGGGAAATAGGTCAGTTTCACTTTGTCCTGAATGCATTTTAAAATAACCTCATTTCCTTTTCAACCCATATTTATTTATTTATTTATTTATTTATTTATTTATTTATTTATACAGTTTATATGCCGCCCACTACCCAAACGTCTCTGAGTGGCTTACAATATAAATAATAAAAACAGCTAACATAAAATATCAATAAATAATTAAAATAATAATAAAAACATTACTCTAAAATCATTACACTAAAATTGCCATCATAGGACCCACAATCTATGTTGTATCAATTAAAAAACTTCTGGAACAGGAAGGTTTTTACCTGGCACCGAAATGTTGGTGCCAAGCGGATCTCACTGGGGAGGACATTTTATAGCCTGGGGGCAGCTGCCGAGAAGGCCCTATATCTACAAGCCGTCCCTCTCACCTCCTTGAGGGATGGCTCTGGCTCAATCTTAATTGCCAGGTAGGTTCATATAAAAGGAGTCAGTTCTTCAGATCCTAAGACATTTAGGCTTTTATATGTCAAAACAAGCACTTTGAATTGGGCTCGGGCAACAACTGGTAACCAATGCAGGCTGTACAGAATTGGTGTGATGTGATTCCTGGCAGCCCCACCACTTACCAGCCGCGCCGCACAATTCTGAAGCAGTTGCAATCGCCGAACTGTCTTCAAAGGCTGCACCACATAGAGCGCATTGCAATCATCAATACGGGATGTTACCAATGCATGCATAACTGTCATGAGGCTCTGTTCATCCAGGTAGGGGAGGAGTTGGTATAATTTCTGAAGCTGAAGGAAGGCACCTCTGGCCACTGAGTCTACCTGAGCTTCCAGAGTTAGACCGGAGTCCAGGAACACCCCCAAGCTGCAGACCCTGTTCCTTAGGAGGAGTGCAACCACGTCCAGGACCTATCTAACCTGTCTGGTGAAGCACCCATTAACAGCACTTCCGTCTCTTATAGCAGCACTGTTTGGTGGGTGTTGTGGCTACAGATGAAGGTGAAGGTCAGCTAAGAAGCCTTGGGTGTATATCCGTCCTCTTTGGCCCCTCCCTTCAGTTGGTAGGCCGGCCCTGGCCCTCCAAGTGTCCCTCTCACTGACACCAGAGTAGCAGGGAAGGGAGCAGGTAGAGAGAGAGGGCAGCTCCTCCAGGCCTAGTACTGCAGGAGCAGCAGTGTTTGCTGGGTGTTATTGTGGCAAATATATGAAGAATATTGGTAAAGTATAGAGAAAGTGGGGAAAACAATCAGAGGCTGGATAATTTCTTTTTCTGAGATGGTGCTCCTCCTTCATATTAGCTTTTAAAATGATTAAATGACATATATTATAATCAGTTAATGTGGTTAATGTGTGATAGTCCCATAATCTTTCCTCAGCTAAAGATTACTAATTATGCCCGGCTTTTATCACATTATGTGCATTGTCCACTGAGGCTCATATAAGCATTTTTACAACAGATTTTTATTCTTGAAAAGTGAAGTTCAAGGCTGAAACACATTAAGAAAGCAATTTAATTAAAAGAATCTGAAGTCTGATGGATAAGCAATCCAATGTTACATACTGTGTTATGTTTAATAAAGGATTTAAAATAAAGTGTTAAAATCAATTCAGTCATATACATTTTCTCACTCTCCCGTTCTCTCTCTGTCTTCTAGTTTAGACTCCAGAAAAAACAAACAGGTGGATCCTAGAATAAATCCTGCTTGAACTTTCCTTGAAAGCAAAAATAAAGAAACTGAGATAGTCATACTTTGGCCACATTTTGAGGGGGCAAGACTCAATGGAAAAGGCAATAATGCTAGGAAAAGTTGAAGAGAGCAGGAAATAAGGAAGGCTAAATATGAGATGCATTTGACTTCACAGAAGGTGTAAAATTGAGTTTATAAGAGGTGAGGAGGGCTTTTGACTACAGAATATTTTGGAGATCATCCATCCATCAATAGGATAACCATAGGTCAGTGGTGACTTAGCAATGTGTAGTACCAACAATGCTCAACTTATGCATATTATTTTCTGTCACAAAAATGTTATTAATGAAATATATGTGTGCAGGTAGAATTGAAATAAACTTTCTACCTTTAAAAGACAAAGTACCAGTGGTGCCTCAATGTACGAATGTATTCCTTTCCGAATGCATGCTCTTAAGACGAACTACTCTTAAGTCGGGGTACCTATCTAAAAATTGGAAAAAAGGTTAAAAGAATGAAAAAAAATATTTGTAAGTTGAGCAGACCGTAAGGTGGCAGTTAAAATGCCAACAGTTTTCCACTCTTAAGTCGAATTGCTCTTAAGTCAAACTGCTCTTAAGTCGGGGTACCACTGTATACAGCAGCAGAGACCAACTGCCCAATATTTGTTTAAGGCTGAAACAAGTACTTATAACTGAAAGTGCTAGCCAATGATGTGTAAGATAACAAGAATCCACACATCTTTATGTAAAAATATATATTTGAAAATGAAAATAATGCCTGGTAAACAAAAGCTTACATATCACAGGCACATGACTGTTAGCACTATTTACAACAGCAATATAACCTAGTTCTATATACACTTGCTTAACTTACAGCAAAACTCTTCTGTTGATTTAATGTCACAAACAGAAGATTATAATTGTAACTTAACTAACACATAAACATTTATCATTTGTAAAGCAGATCCCATAGCTTTACTCATGCAAACACACAGCAAAAATAGAGGAGAAATACCCAGTACATTTTTACTCTAACCAAGCATGTAGGTCAGAGTGAGTGATTCCAAAAAAGAATCAACAAAGAATGAATCTTGAGGCTTTATTTAACTACTCTTTCTGCTACCTAATCAATTACATCTGCCGGATGCAGCAAGAAACCTCTGCTGATGGTTGTAGATACCACACCCCAAACACTTAGTTTTGCTTCTTACTTCAGTGCAGGTAAGCCTACAAACTTCAATATTAAATTTATGTTTTTACTTTCCTTGGTAGAAATTTCAGCATTTTCTGGTCACGAGCAAGTTGGCTGAGAACTCTTCTTAGGCGGTTACTTCACGTATTTCCTTGTTCTGCAACTAGTTTCGTACCGTGACAGAGTTGGTCACGATCACATGGTTTTGTCCCTGTTTAGTCCCTGTTTCCATTTTCTCACAGTCATGATAACTTCTCTCATGACAACTGTTACTTCACGGTCTTGTTCTGTGACAAATTCTGAATTTGTCTTGCTTTCTTAACCTTTTTTTTAATATTGTAAATAAAACTTTTTCAATATTTTGATTTACTGGTCTTCCGGGATTTACACATCAATGCTAGAGAATTTTCAGTACTTTCTTTAGTAAACATTTGCACATGTGAAAGAGCAGAAAATGTCATAAGTATAATGCAGAAAAAGAGAGCTACCCATCTCTTAAAATGGATGGAATTCCAAAAACATCTAGTCTCCAGTCACACAGTGAACTGATTTATTTGGTAGTCACTTAATAGATTATAGGCTGGAGGTCGAAGAAATGAGGTGAATTTAGACACAGGAATTCCACTCACACAATGGAAAACAGGCCATTTGTTACCTAAGTCACTGTACTCAATTCCTTTCAACATGTACTATGGAAGGCATGAATGCAAGCTCCCCAAATGCTCTTGGTGCTGCTTGTTACTGACTGAAAATTATTGAATGTATGGATTAGTTACTGTGAAGGGTCTGACATGAATAAAGGGGGGAAATATGTCTGTGAAGATTCTCAGTCATCCAGGTGAATTTATCTGGAAGTTGAGTCATGGCTACTGGACTTCTTTTTTGAGAGATAAACGTTTTGCTGTTCATCCAAACAGCTTCATCGGTCTTCATCGGGGGGGGAGCTAAAAACTTGTATGAGCTTAAGGAAGAGGTTGTTTGTGCCAAAAACAATATAAACAGAGACTTAAATCAAAAAGGCAACATTTCCATTCTTATTGTAAGGCACTACAGAAAGCAATGAAAACCACTGCTAAGATTTTTTTTAAAAAAATACACCTTTTTTATCATTTGTTTCCTTATCTAGCAATAAATCATATGACTCAAGCATATAGTTCGGGTCTGTTCCTTGCTAGAATTGAAGGTTTTAAAGAATGGCATCTCACAGCAGACACACTCATACGAGTACTCCACGCACCCAGAATTACAAAGACCACTCTGCTACAGCACAAGGAAAGACAAATGATAGAAGAGCAACTCTGGGGTGAAGATGAATTAGTGGACATATTGAAACTGAGCCCTGCCAAAGGCCTTTGTGGAAAGTGAACATTCTTTTAGCAGTCTCTGTTTCACTGAGAGAAACACCTCAGTCTTTTCTCAGTTTGACCTTCGACAATTTAGGAAACTTAAATGGGCAGAGCATTTGCTAATCATCGGCTACCCTCAATAGAGTTGGAGCAACAGCTGGGAATCAAGATAGATGGTGGGAGAGGAAAATCAGTAGTCCATTTGAAAACGGCCGACTTTACTCTTTTCATGATGGATGGACCCTATTTTTGTTAGTTATCTGTGATCTTCCTTTATTGTCATGTCATTCAGAGCTTGTCAGGTAGGAAGCATCTACAATGTTTTCAAAATCCTTCTCTGCCTAAATATAAAGGTTCATTTTGATCCCTTCTTTGAAAAAGAGGGGAGGAGAGGGATTGGATTGTGCTTGTTTGGTTTTCCTATTCATTGAGTACATACATGAATAAAGTTGACATTCATAATGAAAACGAGTGTGGGCCAAGCAATATCCATAACTACCTTCAAGCTGTTCCAACTTAAAGAGCCGTGATTTCATTCCCCTGAGAAAATGTTGTGCTACTTTTCTCAGTACACCTTGCGCCTGAGCTCATAAAAGGCAAGACTAAAAGCCAAGCACCTGATCAAAGGCCAAGTTAATGGACAGGAAGGTCCATGAACGAGCAGGCAATTGCTGAGGTGACTGGTTTCAAGCCATGCAGGATTTTGCAAGGATTTCAGTGCTTGAAATTGAATATAGTACCGAAACTGACAACTGTTGCTGTCAGGAGATTTAATCGGAGTGTTGAGTTCCTGATGTATAACTGGCTGCCACCGTTTGGACTGTGTCCTGTAAAGTAAATATGTGTGTGTGTTGCAATTGCTTCTCCCTTCCTTGGGCTTCCATTTCATGTAGATTATGTAGTGTCCTCCAGCTGGCCTCTGTCTCCAAATGTTGTGTCTTATTCAACGAAAGAGGAACTACAGTACAACTGCTATATCCACAGGGGATTTTTTCTGGGATCCCCCACGGGTAGTGAAATCCATGGATAAGAGCAAACACTTTTATCTGAGGGTAATGGTGGTTGAAGGGGTGGAGGGTTGCTGGTGTGAAAGCTTTCACCCTCAACACCTCCCAAATGGAAAGGAGGGAACAAAATTAAAAATAAAACTTACCACCCCAATGCCCACCACCCTCTTCCTTGCCGCTGTCACCACCGTGGGTCAGACAGGCACTCTCCAGAAGGATAGAGTTGGGATTCACCCACCTGGCCAACCAGCTTTTGAACTTCCAGGTCGGGTCCCAGGTGGAGGATCAGAAGTTTTGAATTTCCCACTCAAACTTGCAATCCACTGCCTGGGACTTGACCAGGAAATTCAAAGTTCTCAGCTCACCCCTCCAGAAAGTGCCTGGCCTGCAGGCAGTGGTAGAGGGAGAAACCGTTGCCAGCCAGGCACTCTCTGGAGGGGTGAGGTGGGGACTTTGAATATTCCGCTCAAGTCCCAGGTGGCAGATCAGGACCTGACCAGGAAATTCAAACTCCCCACCTCACCCCTCCGGAGAGCACCTGACTGGCCTATAGTGGTGGCGGCAGCAGCTAGCAGGAGGGTGGTGGGCATCGGTGCCTGTAAGTTTTATTTTTAATTTCGCCCCCCCCCCTTGCCACCCGCACCCCCACCCCGCTGATAACCAACTGCAGATAACTGAATCTGCGGTTAGTAAATCAGCAGATAAGGGGGTCATACTGTACTGCCCTATACATTGTCTGTGGTTTGTTTCGGTCTTCCTTTTGCCTCTTCAAAGCTGCATGTAGGTCTATTGCTGATAATGCAAAAAGTAGAAAGTCCAGACATTATATATGTCAAGTACAGCCATATAGGGCTTCAGTGGAACTGCAACAAAATGTAACCAATCAGCTTATAGTGCAGCTACTGTTGAAACTTTTGAGTCTATATAATGCCTGAAAAAATGCAACTCCTTTGTCACACTCCGGTAGCACCCTTAAATTCAAGTTTTGGAATAAACTCTTCTGTTTGGCTTGCTTCACAAGAAATGCCTCTGTGAAATTCTTATGCCCTCCTTTTATGGTGAAAAGACCCACAGAAGTTTCTGGACCCTGTGAAGGCAACTCACAGAGAAAGCTTTAGAGTAAGCCCAAATTTGGAAAAAATATATATTTTTATTACAGTTCCCGGAATCCCCCAGGCAGGCAACCCACTGGCCATGCTAGCAAAGAGATTCTGAGAGTTATTTCCCTCATAGTTTGCTCTTCCATGGTCTAAACTAAACCAGAACTAGGGCACAGGTAACAGAAAGCAAAAGGAGACCACAGCTAACAATCCAGAGTTGGCACGGGTTCTCTTCATCATACCAAGGAAAGTAAAAAGTGCCCCTTAAGGAAAGATTAGGGAATGTGGCCCCTGGGGCTGCCTTTTGTCCCAAGGAAGCTCTTGGGAGCATTGGAACAGGGGGAGGAACCTATATAGCTTAAAGCTTCCTCCCCTCTTCCTGGGGCTCCCAAAAGCTTTCCCATGACAAAAGGGAACTCCAGGGGCCTAAGGACCTAGAAGGAGGGGAAGGGAACTTTCTATTTACTTTAAATTAAATGTTTCCAGTTCTTCATTCCCGGTTATACCACACAAAGTCGCACACGCAGGATTTTGCCCATTATGGAATATATTAAAAGACTGATAGTGACAAGTAGAGATGGGCACAGAACAAACATTTTTCGTTTCCGTTATTCATTAGTCGTTCCGTTATGTAACGAAACAACAAACGAAAATTGTGATGAAAATGCAATGAAACAAACAGAACCACAAAAACTGTGGTTGTTACGTTTCGTTTCCATTAATGGCAACGCACAATGAAATGAGCTGTTTTAAATGTTAAAAAACGCCCTGGACATCCGTAAAAACGCAGCGATAATTATTTAGATTGTCTGATAATACCTATTGGGGGGTCCTTAAAAGGTGCATTTATGTCTTTTCTCAGATCACTGTATTTTTTCCCTTTAAGGGAAGTTAGGGGACATCGACCCAAAATGGCTACCAGGTGCCTAATATTGATTGATTTCTTGGGTATTAAAACGCCCAGGACATCCATAAAATGCAGTGATAAAGCGATAATTATTTGAATTTATTACCTACTGGGGGTTGGGGTCCTTAAAACGTTTGTTTTTGTCTTCTCCCATAGCGATGTATTTTTCCTTTCCCTTTAAAATGGATGTTGCCACCAGCCACAAAATGGAGGCAAGCCATGTGATGGGATCATGTTCAACCAATAGCATGCCCAGGTTGCAGACTGGACAGGTCTGGCAGCCACAGAGGGCGTAAAAACCTCTGGCAGCCACCATCCTCCTTGCAGTCTCTGGTGGGAGTTAGGGTGGGATTGCTGTCTCTGTGACTCTAGCTTCAGTCCTGCAGCCTCCCTGTGTGCGTGCGTGCTGTGTACCTCTTGGTGAGTACCCTCCCTTGCCCCACAGTGCAGTCACTCTGCGGCTGCCTTGCACCCTGGGCAACGCCTGCCGCTGCCTTTGCAGCCTCCCTGCGTACCTAGTCTATACTGTATCTCTGCCAGCATCCTTTTTTTTTTCGTGTTTTCCCTCTGGTCTGGGGCTTTGGGGGAAGCCTGCACATGGAAATGCTTTAAAATTCGCGCAAAAAGTGGGTAGAAACGACAAACGAAAAAATGAAAAACAGAAATGAAATTTTCCAAAAATTCGCGACAAACGGAAATGAACTGAAACAGACCTCTCAATGACAAACGAAAAACTGAAATGCCATTTTTTTGTTTCGTGCCCATATCTAGTGACAAGGACAATAATGATGAATTTCCACTGAGAAGCATTTGGTCAGGTGAGTTCCCTTCTGATACCCCCCAGTTATGGGTTAGTATGGCTATAAGAGTTGAGCCTCTCTCTCCCAGTATGCTACAGGTAAGACTATCTATGCAATGAGGAAGTTTTAAAATTTCAAAGGCTCATCAGCCTCCAGCTATTCCTGGCAATCCTACCATGGCTGATATTTTCATTGCCCTGATTACATTGTTTTGTTTGAAAGAAGTCCTGGAAGTTGAAAGATTTGCATGAATAGAAGAGAGATAACAATGATTTATTTTTTTTAAAAAAAAGCTATATGAGGATGGCAAGGGGAAAACTATTCAAAGTCTCTATTGAATTATATTAGAAATCTTCTGAATATATCAGCTGATAATATGAACAATAACACAATTCTCTGCCATCTTCACTGCTCTGCCAATATCTCAGGGGTCTCACAGACAGTCAATTGGAATATTTTAGCCTTTCACACATAGAAGCCTGAAATACATGATTTGTTCTCTCTTTTAAAAGTTTTTAAAGGAGTCTCTTTTTAGTCAGATACAGGGATGATTTTCCTTAATCACAGGGCAAATTATGCCTTTGAATAAGCTGAAAAGAGACAAATTTAAACTCCTTAGAAGATCCTGTTTTCATTATTCCTGAAAAACTGGGAGCCTTAAAATAATGCAACCATAAAGATGCCTTAATAAGTGTAAACAAAGCTAATTTCTTTGTAACCAATTCAGCATGTATAGCATAATCTTTTCCTTCTGAAAATGCATATTCTTCTAGGCCAGTGATGCTTTTAGAGATGAAGTGCTCAAACTGCGATTCAAAACCCGCTAATTTTTTCGCAAAGTGCCAATACAGCAATTAAACCTGAATACAGGTGGCTGTGAAGGGGCAATGTCGGGTGCCCACAGAAAGGACTCCGAGTGCCACCTTTGGCACCCGTGCCATAGGTATGCCAACACTGATCTAGGCAATAGCAGTGAAGGCTAATTACAGCTGGTGTAGTCATCCAAAATAACACCTCTTTAGCCTTTCCAGGGACAAAAGGTTCCATACATGTGTAACTTATTTCTGGATCTATAATTGTTTATGACTGCCTATCTGCCTCCTTCCCATAACCTCTAAATGTATTGTGGTGGCATAGATAACAATTTCAGCAGTGTTTTTTTTTAAAAAAAAACCTGAAACTCACTTTTAGAATAGTTTCAAGCCAATTTGCCATCTTTCTGTTCTTTTTTTTTTTAATCATTAAAATGTCTAATACATATTTTTCCAAAGATAAAGTAAAATCCATTCATGGGTTAGGATAGCATAAGCATAGTATTTCTGGATAATACCCAATATTTTTATCCATCAGTATTCCTTTTCCAGCAGTGGTGAGGCCAGTAGTAGTGTAGAGTCCAGAATTCAGACAACATATAAATGTCAGTAGCTCGATACTTCATATTCAGTGTTGTCTTCTAGTAACTTCTAATTTAAAGTCTTCAAGAGCTCTTCTACACAAGGTATTTCTACTACTTTAAGTTCCCAGTCAGGGGAGATCAGAAAAAGAGGGAAATCAGCACCTTATCACTTTAGAGGAGATGAACCATCAGGTAATCAATGAAATCCAGTACAGTCACACACACCCGCCGATTGTGGGGGTTAGGGACTCACCCCACCCGCAAGTCATGAAAATCCGCGATATGCGGAAGTGGGTGGGTGGAGCCTGGGGGCGGGGGGGGCGACCGCATGCCTGTCCGAGGCTTCTCGGAGGAGCACAGGGGTGGCACGGAGCGACCTGAACACCCCCTACCGCCCCCCGGTGGCTCCAAGGCTTCTCAGAGGAGCACGGGGGTGGCGGAGCGACCCGATGGCCCCTCGCCGCCACCCCGCACGGCTCCAAGGTGCAGGTACTCCAATCTCGCAATGTAGTGGGACCGCAGTACCTGAACCGCGAAATGGCAGGGGGTGACTGTAGCTAGTTGCAACTAGAGTTGGTTCATTGAGTTAGCAGTGATTTGGTGAGTCAACATTTATAAGTCCCATTGATTCTATTGGCTTATGGTACAGTAGTTGCTACTTAGTATTGGATTTCTGGCAGTGAAAAACAACAGGATATTCAAGAGACAAAAGGTCTTCCTTTCCCCTTGTTGCAAGAGGAGTGTTGGGATTATCTTTTGTTTCCACAAGTAAATGGCTGGCATATCTATGGCTCCCATAGGAAGCAGGTGACAGCAAATCCTGCTAATTTAAAGTAGATGTTTTTGTTCCTCAGGTCAAAGCAAAACAAAGGGGAGCAGAACAAAGCAACACAAATGGCTCCATTTCAGACAGTTTTGACATTAGCATTTCTATTTAGGTGTACTTGCTGGATAGCTCAGTGGCTTAGCTATCTGGCTGCAAAGCCAGAGGCTGGGAGTTCAGTTCCACTCCCCACTCTGCATCCCAGAAACACCACCCAGTGTGGCCTTGGGCTGCACAGCCCCAGAAAAAATAATAATGCTAAATCACTTCTGAGTATTCTCTATCTGAAAAATGGTGAAAGGGGGCACCATAAGTCAACATTAGTTTGACACCATGCAATTATTATGACTAAAAATCATTCATTGAGTTATCCTCTTCTGGCTAAATTTAGCCTATGACTAAATCTATTCTCCTGAGAGCCTAGATGCCCTAAGCACATCCAATCTCGCCTGATTTCGGAAGCTAAGCAGGGTCGGCCCTGGTTAGTACTTGGATGGGAGACCACCCGGGAATACCAGGGGCTGTAGGTGCCTGGAGTAGGAACTGGCAAGCCACTCCAGTATTCCTGGCAAGAAAACTCCATGGACATGGGGTCACTGAGAGTCAGTAACAACTGTTAACAACACAACACACACACAATACACAAATCTATTCTCTGTGAATTTGGTTACTCTTCTTCCCAAGCTATTGTGTAATTTTATTTGTTTAAAATATTTCTACCCTGCCTTTCTCCTCAAAAGGACCCAGAGTGGCCAAGCCAGTGAATTCCATAAATTAAATGTGAATTATGCACATATACAAAATTAAGTATCTTTCCATGGTCTTGAACTGTCTTCCCCTGGCTGATGCTGACAACCTCGAACGTGTCCAGAGGAGGGTGACTAGGATGGTTGAGGGTCTGGAAGAAATGTCTTACGAGAAATGGCTTAGGGAACTGGGAATGTTTAGCCTTTCAAAAAGAAGGCTTAGAGGGGATATGATAGCTATGTTTAAATATTTGAGAAGATGTCATATTGAAGAGGGAACAGGTTTGTTTTCCATGGCTTCAGAGACTAGGACTCAGGGCAAGAGTTTCAAATTACAGGAAAAGAGATTCCATTTGAACATTAGGAAGAACTTCATGACAGTTAGAGCTGTCCAGCAATGGAATATGCTGCCACGGAGGGTGGTGGAGTCTCCTTCTTTGGAGGTTTTTAAGCAGAGGCTGGATGGCCATCTGTCAGAAATACTGTGATTGGGGTTTCCTGCATGGCAGGGGATTGGACTGGATGGCCCTTGAGGTCTCTTCCAACTCTATGATTCTATGATTCTATGATTCCCTTTCAGAAAAGGTAAGGATGACCTGTTTCAGCATGAGGAGACTAAGAGTTAGGGTTAGGGTGCATGGCTTGCCCTATGTGGGGAAAAGGTGTGAGATTTAAACTTTTTTTTTTGCCTCCCCAAGCCTGCGTGCCATCTGATGGGCGCTGGGGGAGGCCAAAAAATAAAAATAAAACCTCCCACCTTTTGCCTGCCCAATCGGGCATGGGAAAGGGCGGGACATTTTTTATTTTTATTTTTCTCTCTCCATTGAAATGCATTGGCTCAATGCATTTCAACAGAGAAATTTTTCATTTCGTGCCATCTCTACTGTGAACCACTGGATTCAGTTCTTAAGCCAGAATGTTCTTCTACATCCTGAACCATGATTCCCATCTATTTTTCCTTGAAGGATAACCTTCAGCAGATGGTAATTGTTATTGTACATTATGTGATGGAAATACTGTAATTTTCTTCTCTTTATGATATTAAAAATTTCTAGCTTTTTAATTCATATGCTGTAATACAGCCACATTAGTGAATCTGGCTGTCCCAGGTATCTTCAGAATTTGTCAGTACACCCACATCTCAAATGCTTCTAGCCTCCTATGTAATGCATTTGTAAGGGTCCAAGTTTCAACACCACAGAGAAGTAGACTAAATACATAAGACTGATGTTTTCAGATACAAAGTCTGATAGATAAGTCTTGGCTTGTCAAGATTCTCCTGATTTTCTGGAATGAATTTCTAGTTTTTTCAATTCTACAATTAATTTCACATGGAAAAAAAAATTATCCTTGACATAGCATGCCAAGTATTTATACTCTCCCAATTATATCACTGCCAATCTTGAAAGGCTTCTGTGTACCATTTTTGTTTTTTATGGATAACCATCCATTTTGTCTTCTTCACATTTAGTCACAATCCCATGGCATTGCTTTCTGCAGCAACAGAATCCAATAATCCTTGCAAATCAACCAGACTAGTTTCAAGCACGACAGTGTCGTCAGCACATCTAATGTTATTAACAAGAAGTCCATTCACCTCCACACCTTGGTTCATTCCTTCAAGAGCATCCCAGAAAATTCCATTACCCTAGAAGACAGAAACAAAAATCAAACTGATCTATTGGGCTTGCACACTGGGCTAAAAACAACAGAATGAATTCGGCAAATATAAGTGCATAGTACTTCCCCCAAGAAAAAGAAACCAAACACACAGCTACAAGATGGAGACTATCTAGCTCAGCAATACTATGGGCAAGAATAATCATGCAATCATTAGAGATATCACAAGCTGAATATAAGCCAACAGTGTGATGTGTCTACAAAAAAAGGCAAATGCTATTTTAGGTAGTGTTAATAGAAGTATAGTCTCCAAATCCCATGAGATACTAGTTTCACTCTATTTGGCACTGATTAAGCCTTTTCTTGAGTACTGTGTCCAGTTCTGGACACTGCACTTCAAGAAAAATGCTGACAAATTAGAGCAAGTTCAGAGGAGGGAAACAAGGATGATTAGGGGGTCTGGGAACTAACCCCTATGAGGAAAGACTGAAAGAACTGAGGATCTGTAGTCTTGAGAAAAGAAAACTGAGAGGAGACATGATAGCACGTTTCAAATACTTGAAAGGCTAACATACGGAGGAGGGGCAGGACATGTTCTTGAGCAACTATGAATGCAAGACACACATCAATGGGCTCAAGTTACAGGATTCAGATTTTGGTTGAACATCAGGAAAAACTTTCTAACTGTTAGAACACTACAGTGATGGAACCAATTACCTCAAGGGATGACGAATGCTCCAACACTAGAGGCATTTAAGAGAAATTTAGACAATCACCTGGCAGATATCCTATGATTTATATGCCTGCCTTGAGCAGGGGTTGGACTTGATGGCCTTGCAGGCCTCTTCCAACTTCACTATCCTATGACTGGGATATCTGAATAAATCTGAATTTCCTTTGCTGTGGTCTAGTGTGTAGCTCAGTCTTCATTTACTTAGTATGTGCCAGCCATTCATGATTCTATGATTCTATGACTACTTGAGCATCTTATTAAAGGTTTGAAGTAAAATCTGAAATGGATTCACTCACTGGTCCTGCAGCATATGAATTATCAGCTGTACTGCACTGGCATTATTGTCCCTTTCAAGTTAGAACTGCAGTAATCACCTCAGACGACAAGCCATTATCAGTTCAGGTGACGATGTGGCTCCTACAGCTTTCTAAGACTGTTGCAATGCAGTGCAGTTCTTTTTCTGCATGAACCTTCCTGTGTTACCCCTTGTGGCAACATAGAGATGACAAGGATTTTTAAATTATTCCTGTCCTGCCATCTTGCCACTGATTTCTTATTGTTATATTGCTTATATCTGCCATTGATTTTTTTTGGTTATATTGTTTTTATTGTGATGCTGTATTTAATTTGGTTATTGTTATATTCTTTGTTGTAAACCACCCGGAGTTCCTTCTGGAAGACGGGAGGTATATAAGCACTAAAATAAATAAATAAATACATAAATAAATTTAATATTGTACTTCCTCAAGCCCTCTTCCCTTTTCATTTCTCCTACCTGCTTACATCTTATGCAACAAAAATATTAGTCTCTCAAGTGCTTAAAGATGAGGGACCCACTTCCCAAAACTCTTGCTCTGATACCAGGTAGCTCACTCATTAAGCTATGTCTTTGCTCATTGACTAAAAACCTGGAAAAGCAATAAAATATTCTTTGTTTATACACATTTTGCCTAATATTTTGGTTTTTAAAATGGTCGTTTGCTTGCTTTTATGGACTAGGCAATAAAAAAAGGTTTCTGGGTCAGCAGCACCCGTCCCTTGTAGTTTTAGGTCCAAATGTTGTGATCAGAGGATAGATCCTTGTAATATGTTGAGGTGAAAGCAGTCCCAGATTGGTTTGGAAGGGAACCTGGGTCAATTATTTATTTATTTATTTATTTATTTATTTATTTATTTTAGAGTATTTTTACCCCACCTTTCTCCTTGGAAAAGGACCCAAGGTGGCTGGAAAATACAAAGCATATATTAAAAATTGAAATAAAACTAAACAACAGTGCTCCCTTCCACCAATGGGCCCTCTAAAACAATATTGTCTCTTATTATCCTCTCTTCCAGAACTGAATTGATTGTTCCACTGGAACTTTACCCTTATTTCTTACAAGCACATATTCAATATATCTACCCCATATATCATTTAAAAAAAATCTCTTTTTAACTCTCCTTTCTTAATCTTTAAGTTACATGTCAGTTTGTCATTTAAGGCAATATCCCAAACTTTGTTACACCATTCATCCATACATAGTTCATAATTCCCATTCCGATTCCTAGCTATGATTAATCTAGCCACTGTCAAGAGGTTAGTGATAAACTCACTAGTTTTAAAGTCATAATCTGTTTTAACAAGTATTGACAATAAAGCAATTTCTGAATTGGGCTCTATATACCTTTCAAATATATCAATTAATTCTTTAAAAATAGATCTCCAAAATCTTTGTACCTCTTCACATTCCCACCACATATGAAAATATGTACCAACATCCTTACCGCCTTTCCAACAAATATTAGAAAATTACCATCTATTTATTTTATTCAATTTCACTGGTGTCAAATACCATCTTAAACCTATTTTAAAAGTTTTTTTCTTTTATTTTCACTGACATAAATCTAAGTATTCCCATTCTCCATATTTTAGCCCAATCCTTCTCTTCTATTTCTTTCTTAAAATCTTGCTCCCAGACTACCTTCAATCCTCTTCCCCCATTTTCATTTTCTCTAAATCCAAAAGTATCTTATATATTTTACTAGTTCTAGCAGATTTCACTGGAAATTTAGTTCATGGAGAGGAGGTGACTGCCCTTACTGTGAACACTCATGAACCACAACAAAATTTAGCTAAATTATATATTCATAAAGCATAAGACAGAGAAAGATTTGCTTCAAAATAAATGAAGGATGGGCTGCCTATTTAGAATGCTAGCAAAAACCTCAAATGTGAACAGTGATAATTAAAAGAAAGATTGATGAACCTTTAACCTAACACATTTGCTTTTTATACACAAGGAGTATTTTAAAATGGCTCAAGTCTAAACTATAGCATCCAATCTTTCTGAAAATAAAGTTTTGGTTCCACTTTCAAAGTTAAGTTTACACAGAACAGCAACTTAAAAAGTAGGCAAACAGTTCTCAGAGTAGACCATTGAAGACGTATGGAATTCATTCACAAGAGAATGCTGGGAACTTTGGTTGGGAATAGTTGGCTTACTCTACCACCAAAGTGCACTCCAATTTAGCTTCTCTAAACTTTAGATGGTTCCCTCTCCTATATTAAGAAGCTGAACAATTTATCTCATTGTAAAAAAATAAAACTAAACTGTTCTGAAGTCATTCCGGGTTATAAAGTTTGGAACAGAAGTATTAAGCAGAGGTTTTTTTTCCTTGCATGCTAAAGCCAAGGCACTTAGACTGAAGTCACAGAACATCTTTTTGAATTTCTTGCCCTATTGATTATGCCACCAGGCTTCATTGTCATTATCTATCCTTAGTCAGATTTAAGTACCCTCCTATTGAGAACTGAACCTCTCTCAATTCAATACCTACCAGCAGGGAGAAAAACCAATGAAGAACAGAAATTGTGTTGGATCTGTTGCCACCAAGTGAACCCAAGGTGACCCTAACATCTTCTGGCTATACTGTGGATGTGGGGGGAGACTTCACCTGCTGTGTTTATCCAGCTGAAATAAAGTTGAGTCAAGTAGATCAAGCTTTATAATTAGTCCAATGTAAACTATAGCTAAAACCATTCCCATTACCTTCTTTAACCCTGAACACAAAGGGTTCTTGAGAGTGGTGTTAAATACTAGTTATGCCTTTAATTAAGTTTATTTTTGGGAACCAAGAAATCCATGTTTTGATGTAGCTTCAGAGCCAGCCTCTGCCAATGGCACCTTATCCCTGTTCACAGAACAAATGTACCTCAAAAGAACTTGGGTATGATCTCTCACCCATTGGTTATATCCAGTGCTGTAGTTAAACAATTTTGAGGTAAACTCAGTCATCATGGTTAAGACCTTTTCTTTTTAAAATAATTCAGTACATGATAATCCAGACATTGGTGACTCCACTTGAGACTCGTTGTTGGGCGGGGCTTCTTTCCCACCTGATGAATGAGGCATGAACGTTTCTGCACCCCTTACGGTGGCTGTGTGGGCAAGGAGTGAGCCTATTTAAGTCTGTCTCAGCAACCCCCCCTACCTCTTGCCTTTGCTGTCCATTTGCCCCCACCCTCCCACCCCATATTGTGGATGATGATGCTTTGCTGGTTGCTTCTGGACCAGATGGGAATTTTTGGCTGTCACTGATTGGCCGGGAGTGACAGTGAGTTTTTGCCCATCCCATCATTCTCAATGTGCAGTCGGGTGTCATAACTACTTCCTTAAATAATCACAATTGGCAGGTAGCGTAATTAGTATATTAATTCAGTTATGCCCCTCCTTTATATCACACCTTTAAGTTGCTTGGCAGCCCTCATAGAAAACTAAATAACAACAGGAAACAGATAGGTTAAATTATAATATCCAGTCAGGTAAATGAGGGATGCCATTGGATAAGGAGATTCAGTAGGGGAAGGATGCTTAAGTAATTTGGAAATGAGGAGCTGTGTTATTAGTATTTCTTATGCTGTGAACCGCCCGGAGTTCCTCCGGGAAGACGGGCGGTATATAAGCTCAATAAATAAATAAATAAATAAATAAATAAATAAATAAATAAATAAATAAATCTTGGACAGAGGAACTGGTAGCTATTAATTTACAGGTTTGATTCCCCCCTTTGGCTTATCAAAGAAGCAAGGTAGGGATAGAAGCTTCACACGTGGTAGCCTTTGCTTACAGTTTTGAAGGAAATGTTGCACCCATGCAGAAGCTCCTGTTAAGTCCAAAGAAAAAGCAGATGCTATTGAGTTATGCAAATGAACTATTAACTGTTAGAGAAGTCAATGTTATGTTGCCCACTTGATGGATAGAAATGTGTTTAGGGTTGACAGGCAATCTGAACACTGCTATTAAATCTCATTTCCTCCTCAGAAAGTTTTTGCTCTCAGAGAATGAGGCGATCTTTAATATCCTGATCAAACAACAGAAATTGGCTGCCATCTTCTGACACTCCAGCGATAATGTACTGTAATTTTGCTATAGTAATTGTTCTGATTCCATTGTACAAAAACCCTTTTGCCATTTTTTGCTATCCAAAATGAGACATTATTTAAGAGATGGAATATGACCGGTAATGGCCTCAGAAAATTACAGTACAGAATCATTTAGCACCTTCTAAACTATCAAAAGTTTTCATATCGAAAAGTCCTACCAAGGGTTGGATCTCCCATGCGGGACAGATTGTGACATTGAAATTTCAAGACAGCAAGGGTAAATTGATGTATCCCGTACCATATTTTCCTTTTATTACATTTGCATGCAGAAAATGCTGCAAATATTTCATAAAATATTGACATGTTATGGTGCTTTTGCTAATGTTAAAAATGGGGAGTGGGAGGGACACAAAAACATTTGCATTACATATCTGCAAAGGAGATGGGATTTGAATTCAGTTTGATTAAGGTTTTAATTACAGTCATTAGGACTACACTTGTTAAAAAATCAATCTCCAACTCTTAGGAAGTTTCTTTCAGTGAATAGTTCTGACTACAGGACTGTCTGTGTTTGCATTGAATTATGGTCCATATTATATGCTGCTCTGTTTATGTTTCATTTCATAATTAATATTGGAAAGGGTCTCATGTAGCAGATGAACCAGAATGGTTTTCTCCTACTGTAGAGAGTAGGACTGAGAGAATGAGAGCAAGGAGACTCCAACCCTTGCTGGAGGGCTGCCTGACCTCCTAATGGCCAGGGAAGATTTTCCTGCTTCTAGCTCTCCTGTAAATATAGTGTAAGCAATGTCAGACACAGAACAGGGAGAATAGATGAAAAGAGGCAGAGGGAAAGAGAGGGAAAGGAAGATGAAAGAGAAGAGTGGGGAGGAAAGAAGATCCCAGAACAGGAGGAGTAAGGGGAGAGAGGGTCAGAAGGCCAGTAGTGAGGGAGTTCTAGAGGGTTGATAAAGAAGAAACAGAGGTTGCCAAGCTGAAGTGAAGGTAACAAATTTTGGAGAGGACCAGAAATGTGTGGAACATGAGGAACCCTGGACTTAGGAGCTGTCTCCATTAAAAGCTCCTAGGGCTGAAGCAAAAAGGCAGTGGCAGTCAAGTCAGTCTCCTAAGCCTTCCATTTGGGATGAGAAAGAGAGATGAGAGAAGAGGAAAGAATTTTGAGAGTGGACAGTGAGAACAATTTTGACTCAAAACTCTTCTGCCTGGCCCAGTCATTGAGCGATGGCCTTGACAAGATGTCAAGGAAAAATAGCTTTGCATATGTATCAACCATTTTGGTTATGATACCGCTTGCTTAGTGTAGCTCAGTCAGGCAATGGAGGGACTGGGGATGGTTTGGCAAGGACAAGGAGAGAGATAAAACATTAAAACTAAATAAACAATGGAACTGGTTCTTACTTCTCAAAAGAAAAAGATCTGAGCTCTGACTTCCTCTGCTCAACTCTCACAAAGAGAAATGGGAAAGAACTACTGCTTCCACAGTTCACACCAGTTCGTCCTTCAGATGAAGACGTTTCAGTACTTCCCAGCCCCAGCTCTTCTAGTGGCTGCCCGCTCAGCCTGGCTTCCTTGCCCTGCCTCTCAAAGGAGCTGCCTCCGAGTGGACACCTGACATAGGAGGCAGGGCTCAGTAGTGCCAAACACCTATTCGTCCAATCAACAACCTGGCAGCAATGCACGTCCATCTCTATTCATGATTTAAGGCTGGGATTAAGGGCCTTTTTACACGACCCCTAAACTCCGCCGCAAAAGGCTCCCAGCTCCGGAGCTTAAAATTGTTTACCCACCAGCTTCTGGAGTTTACTGAAAATTAAGTGCGACCACGCCCACCTAAGCGGGTCCCAGCGCACTTTTCATGTACCTGCTCTCCAAGCATGAAAAATCTTGATGCGGATGTGCCGGGCTCTTCTCGCTTCTTTTTGTTGTTGTTTTTTGCCTCCCGCCCCTTTAAGAGAAGGAACCAGGAAGTGACGGGGCTCCCAGCAGCTTCCACTGGCACCGGGAGGTAAGCCTTTATTCTTTTGTCCCTTTTTTTCTCCCTCCCCTCACGCAGCCAGCAGCCAGGAAGTGCGGAGGGGTGGGGACGCAAACCCCTAAGATCTCTGGTCCGAATTTAAGTGACCAGCGGATCTTAGGGGTCGTGTAAAAGCGCCCTAAGTCATGCAGATCACATCTTCCCTCCCTCAGCAGTGACCCAGAGCACTAGCCTGCCCAATGCTCAAAGCCATACCACCTCCAGTCTGATGCAAACCTCTAGCATTATGACCAGGGGGAGGTTTCTCCCCTAATTCCTCCTTATACTTAACACTATCAAGTACTTCACTTTCCAGTTTTGGCACGCAGGAAGCCTCTCCTACCATCTTCAGAATCACTTTCATTGACAGTTCTGTATATTTTTTGTTAACGTTGAACATCCCATAACAATCCCCGCGGATGTCATCCGTATTCCACCATTTCAAAGTCTTGTTCCACAGTGCATCGTCATTCACTCGTATATACAATCACCTTTTAATGTAAATCCTCCTCCTTTTGGAGGAGCTGATGAAGTTGCCTGATGGCTTTTATCCCTCTTCTGTTTTCTGACGTGATTTATTCCCTTATAGAATTATGAATCACACTGCCTTCAAACCAGCTCATTAGTCATTCCAAAAGGTGACCCTGGTATACTTGAACATAATAAGGGAAATTAATGGAACGATCTCAGCAGCTCTCAGTAACGATAAGAGAAACAAAATTATTCCCAGTTATTATTGTCAAAATGAAAGGCAAGATGGAGGCTAGAGTTTCAAGGAGATGGAATGGGAGAAAGCTGAAAAGGAGTTGTGAAGAATTTTTTCTTTTCCCACCTTATATTCCATTAAAATAATGGGACACTATGCTTTATTAGATATCAGTATATGTCGCCCAACTCCCAAATCTTGGTAGCATTCACAATATATCCCAAAATTCATTACTCTACATTCCAATTCCATTTAATTCCATAAAAGTTTTTTAAAAAACTTGGCCAAACTTTGCCTACTGTTGCTACCATTGACTCTAGTTCTTAACATTTGTGAGGCAAGAAATATTAGAAAAAATGTGAAGTAAATCAGGAAATAATATGTTTATTATTCAGTAGCACCTTTTGCATCCTGATGCTCCTACATCAGGGGATCATCTAGCCCAGTGGTCCTCAAGCTGTGGGTCCCCTGATGTTCCTGGACTGCAACTCCCAGAAGTCTTCATCACTAGCTGAGCTGGCCAGGATTTCTGGGAGTTGCAGCCCAGGAACATCTAGGGAACCCACAGCTTGAGAACCACTGATCTATAGGTTCAGTAAAACCAGACAACACTTAAAGAATTTCATATTCACAATGTCAATTGCAAAGCTCTCCCTCAAAACTGAAGTGCCTGGCAAAACGCTGCCAAACAGAGGGCTAAGGAATCTGAAATAAAAAGAATCAAGGATGCAAGAATGAACATTAAGAAAGCAGGATTGTAATATCCTCGCAGCCCACCAAGCCCAAGATCAGACAGCTGGACCCCAGGGCTTCCATGGCATCCATGGCTCTTATTGGGCTGGTTAGTCATCTGTAAAAATAGGGACAAACTGGGGAAATGGCCATTTGTGATGGTTCACGCAGTTCGTTGCTATTCAAATCATTACTGAGTACTTTCTAAGGAGAAAGGTGGGATAAAAATATTTCAAATAAATAAATAAATAAATAAATAAATAAATAAATAAATAAATAAATAAATAAATAAAGTATTATTTATTTGAACATTGTGGCCACATAGGGCACTTGACTAAAGTGGTCATCTTGCATGGAATACATGTTATCTGTTGGTTTGTTGGCTTGTTTGAAAGGCTGTCACGGAATGACATTTGAAGTGCTGTTCATTCCAAGTCAAATTTAAAAGTGAAGATCAGACAGCTCAAAGGCTTAGGTCTTTGGTTGTGGAGCCAGAGATTGGGAGTTCAATTCCCCACTGTGCCTCCTTGAGAGGGGCTGGACTCAATGATCCAAAAGGTCCCTTCCAGCTCTTCAGTTCAAAAGGTTTATTTGTATTTTTAGTATTATTAACTTTTAAGGTGGGAGAGTGGAGATTTTGGAAACTGCCAATCCATAACGAGCAACTGGACAGCAGACTCAATGGGCACAGAGGTCACTTGGCAAAGGCCTCCCTAATCGGGCAGATGGCCTTCAGATCTGATTAAATTACAGAAAGCATTTCTAGCTCATGTCTCGAATGTAAATTAGCACATGCAATTTTAAACAAAGCAGTGTCTTTCTTTGGCTTCTCTCTCTCTCTCTCTCTCTCTCTCTCTCTCTCTCTCTCTCTCTCTCTCTCTCTCTCTCTCTCTCTCTCTCTCTCTCTCTCTCGGAAACAATGCCTGTGCCTGTTCTCCATTTGGCTGATGAGCAAGTGGCCACCATATACTGTACATAGATTAAAACCAATAAAAAGTAAAAACTCATCTTAAAAGGCACAGAAGAACGAAAAAAACACAAGGAAGAAGAATGGGAAAGAAGTTTGCCAAATCATATGCAGATTGACAGAAGAATATTGCCTGTGGACTCAACTTGATAACAAAGTGAGATATTTTAAAAATTAAAAAAAAAATGAAACTTCAGAATTTCTCTTTTCATGTAGTATCCATAGGCAGGCTGTTCCACAAGTTAGGTCACACAGATGTAGGTCATTTCAACCCACGTGTCCACATGCCTATTTAAAACCAAATAGAAATCACTTTAAATCATGTCATTTGCAACTGTTTCATCAACTGTCCATAAATAGCCTCATTCACTAATAGGTTTCAGCAGGAATCGTTTTCCATAGCTAAAAGCTCAAAATAAGCATAGTGTTTTACATACTGTATATACTCGAGTATAAGCCTAGTTTTTCAGCCCTAATTTTGGGCTGAAAAAAGGGGTCCTCGGCTTATATGCGAGTCAATACTTTTAGCCACTGAGGCAACTTTGGGTCAGTGGCTAAAAGTCATTTTAAACATTGTGCACCACTTCTCCTGCCCCCCCCCCAGGTCATTTTAAAACAATGTTTAAAATGATTTTTAGACACCAACTCAAGCACTTGCCTCGGTGGCTAAAAGTCATTTTAAACATCACACACACACACACAGCTCACAAAGGATGAGTTGCCAGGCCCTGCTGTATTTTCCACCCTAGGCTTATACTTGAGTCAATAAATTTCCCCAGTTTTGAATTAGGGGCCCCGGCTTATACTCGGGTCGACTTATACTCGAGTATATACGGTACCTCCCAAAACAGCACTGAACTATAACAGCTGCTAATTGAATTTCTATTATGATGTTTAGTCATGGCATTACATATACATAGAATAGATGTGTAAGGTACATGCACAACAACACACCAATGTGTAAAGCATCTAATATCTGGCTACTACAACCAAAGAGGCAAGACTTTTCAACATCCTTCATAATACAGTACTGTTGAAAGTTAGTTCAGCAGATGATCTTGGAATCTGTAATGATGAAATGATTACAGGCGTTGGTGGGAAACAGAGAAATGGCAAATTAAAAGTCAAGGTGGAAAAGCACAAGGAAATGACATGAGCTTTTAAGCAAAGGAATAAAAAGAAGCCAAGAAAATGACTGAGGGAAGAGAATTTAAAGTTTAAGATAGAGTGGAGTCTAAATACAGTAGTAATATTACCAATCCATCCTGCTTAGCTGTTTTCCCTTGGCTTGGCTTGGCTCCCCCCTCCCCAGTTAGAGGTAAAATCACCATGTCTAGTTTGCCTTTCATGTGTGAACATATTCCTCATACCTCTTCTAATCTTCTCAATGTTCCTTTGCTGGGAATGTGGAAATATTATAGGATACAGAAATCTCTCATGTTGGTGTGGATGAAGAATCAAACAAATCGGTCTTCCATGGTGTGACCTCCCATACCTTCACTCAGATGTTATTCCATTAAATTCACTGGGATTTGGGATGCCTGCAGGGCTGCTATTGTTTTTCTTAACACTGATAAGATCACTCCATTTTAGTTCCATTTCCAGTTGAGTTGGTATTTAGCCATCACAGTATTGGTAGGTGTTTTATCCAACAGTCCAATACTATGTTACTTGGGTGGCAAGCCAATGATGTCACTTAGCTATATATGAAAAAAAGAATCAAACTTTGTGTTGATTTTCACAAAGAAGATAGGATGATAGAGGACATGGATAAACTCAATAGAATAATCTTCTTTTCCTTTTTTCTTCTCCTTCTCTTTTGTCTTCACAATCCAGCTCTGTTTCACTTTGGCAGCAAATCAATGAAGTGATCATAAAATCATGAAGTTGGCAGGGACCTACAAGGCCACCAAGTCCCCTAGCTCCATGCAGGAATACAAATCAAAGAATACCTGCCAGGTGGCTGTCTAAATTCCTCTTGAATTTCTCCAGTGTTGGAGCACTCACCACCTCTCAAGGTAATTGTTTCCATTGCTGTATTGATCTAACAGTTTGGGAGTCTTTCCTGATATTCAACCAAAATCTGGCTTCCTCTAACCTGAGCCCATTGTTGCATGACCTGCATTATGGGTTGATTGAGAACAAATAGTGATGTGGCACTTTCCAGCAATTAATAAATAAAATCCACTCTTCCCATATAGGAGAGGAGAGGAAGGCAGACAGAATAAGCAGTGGAGGGGATTTTCCCCCCTCATCCGCCTCCTCCCCCCACCCCATACTCTCTAGTGCTCTTTCACATCAGTGGTAAGTCAATGCAGTGATATGTCATTTACCAATAAATAAATAAATAAATAAATAAATAAATAAATAAATAAATAAATAAATAAAATTCATCTGTATCAAGTTCCCCATCAGGAGGAGAACAGAAGATGTAGAAGAGGAGGCTTGCTTGTACACTGCCCCAAGTAGTGTGAATTCACTAACTAGATCAGTGTTTCTCAACCTGTGGGTCCCCAGATGTTCCTGAACGACAACTCCCAGAAATCCCTTCCAGCACAGTGAGTGGTGGAGGCTTCTGGGAGTTGCAGTTCAGGAACATCTGGGGACCCATAGGTTGAGAAACATTGAACTACATGATATAAACAAACAAACAATGAACTGTCTATCTCTCCCTTTTCCCTCTTTTTATTTACAATCAAGTGCTGTTTAACTTTTGTGGCAACCCAGTGCAGTGAGATGTCCTTTACGAATAAATGAAGAAACAAACTAGCTTTTCCTCATTCCCTGTGAAGGGTGAGGCAGGAGGGGATGTAGGACCATGTTGTCCGAGAAGGAAGAATGGGCTGAAGAGGGCCACTTTGAGGTGCAGCATGGCTTCGTGTCCTGAAATCACCCAATTTTTCTTTGTGGGTATAAGGACCTAATCATAGACTACATTTTCAAGTGATCTTGTTTAGCCCAATATAGCCCAGGATAAATTCAATGCCTAGGAGCACTTTCATTCTAAGAAAAAGGGCACGTTGTTGCCTCCTTAATCTAAGCATTATCTAGGTTTTTTTTTTACTGTGGATCTATGTATGTGGAGAAGTGGTCTACTGTCCAAATATCAAATCCCAAAGGCAATTTGCTCGTCGTTAAGGTGATGCAAGATTCTTTGTTGGTTTTGCTATATATAATGTAATGTTGACATTCTTGGTACAAAATATTGTGGACTGCCCAATTTGCAAATGATAGCCAGATTTCAAGGGTGTCATTTCACTGCTCCCACTGCTTCCATCAGAACTGATGACTCCCCTTCCTGTTGCAGTCCCATTGTGGAAGCATCGCAACATGCATTAACTAATGCTATTGCTATAACTAATGCATTAGTTAAAGCATATATGTTACCAATTTTTTTATTTTTATATCAAAATATACCATTACAACCTGAAATTAAAAAAATTAAACTATGGCAAAAAATATGGAGAAGTTTATTGGAGGAAAGGGGAAGAAAATAAGGTTCGTAAGCAGTGTTACATATGGTCAAAGCAAAAAAAGGGGGGCTAGGAATACCACAATTAATAAAATACTATGAAGCCTTTCAGATCACTCAAGCTATAAAGTTTATTCAGAGAGAAGAAATCCCAGACTGGGTTGAAATGGAAAAAGGCGAAGAAACTAGAATAGTTAATACCTATATTTTTACAACGGAACCAATTAGAAAAAAAGGAGCACATACAAAATCCTTATATTAGTTGTGAGACACTGAAAATTTGGCATAAGTATATGAACATTTTTGCTCCACCTATATCTCCTTTGTGCCCTAGGTTGGATTATCCTAAATTTAAATCAAGAGAGAAATATGCACAATTTAAAAATTGGAAACAAATTGGAATTTATAGAATAAGAGACTTATTTGAGGCAGGGAAACCAATAACAATTAGACAGTTAGAAGATAAAACAAAGGAAATAAAAGCTAATTGGCTACAATTAATACAAGTAAGAAATTTGGCAAACCAATTGTATCAAAGACATGGACCCATGAGAACACTTACAGAACTCGAACAATGCAGTATAGAAAAGGATCGAAATAAAAGGAAGGGAATAACTTCAATTATATATAAATATTTGGTTGAAAAAGCATTTGTTAGGGGTATGAGATCTAAAGTAGCCTGGGAAACAAACTTAAAAATTAGTATATCTGAGAAAGAATGGATGGGAATATGGAATACATATCCATACAAATCAATATCAGCTAAAGCGAAAGAAATTGTGTTAAAAGTAGCTCACATATGGTATTGGTATCCCACAAAATTACATGAAATTAATCAAGAAATTCTAGATAATTGTTGGATGAATTGTAGAAGCAAAGGCACACTAGAACACGTGTGGATCTCTTGCCCCAAAGTGTGAGCATATTGGCAAGAAATAATTAAATGGATTGAAACCTTGTTAAAACAAAGAATAATTATAAATGAAGCTTTACAATTATTTTCAATATTTAAGGATGGAAATGAAAAATTATCATATAAAGAATAGCAAATCTGATTGGTGCAACAAGAGCTGAAATTGCAAAAAACTGGAGAAATGCTCAAGATCTCTCATTACAAAAATATGTGAACAGAATCTGGCAAATGGCCCTTATGGAAAAGTTGACCAATCAAATTAAAATATACAGATGAGAAATAAAGCATGATACATTTATGAAAATCTGGAAACCTTTATTAACTTATGGAATTAGCACAAAAATGAAGAATGTGTTATGGGGAATAATTTTGACTGCTGGGATGTAAAATTTTAAAAGAATGAATTTACTTGTCTGTGTGTCACAATTAACTGTGTTAGAAGATGAATTAGTGGGTGGATTTTGAAATGGATATTGGTCTTATAGAATGTATAAATAATGAGATGCTATTGTACTATTATCTCAACTTGCCTTGTAAATAAATAAATAAATAAAAATAAAAAATAAAAAGCAACATGCATGCAGGGCAGTGAAGCCTTCTGGAGCTGTTTGCTGGTACCACAGAAGATTGTAGCAGGATGAAAAGAAGCAGGAAATCCCTATTTTACTGTCACTAATGCCCAAAGTGCTTTTCTGAATCTTGACCTATGCTGTCCATGAAGTAGTAAAGTGGGTTTCATGGCATTAGGGCCAAAATAGAAACTAGACATGGGCACGACTCGGCGAAATCCTCATTTCCGTTTCTGTTCCTCGTTTCAGTTACGTAACGAAACGAAGAACGACAATTACTCCACCAGAACTCGAACTCGAACCGACTAAAGAAAAATTGGGTCTGATTTGTCGTGGTCGTTCCTGGCAGCATCACAGCGATCGCGCGATGCCAAGCGGCACAGGAAAAAAGTTTTAAAGATAAAAAAACCCGATTCCTGGCCAAAAAAGCAGGCGAAAATATGCCTGCCTGAGGGCACCTACCAGAGGGGTGGTTTCTGGTGGGGGGGGTCCCCGGCCTCCCCCCCTCCTCTCCTGGGCTGCGCATCCTCGTCGTCTCGCCAACTCGCCAAGCGGCACGGCACAGAAAAAAGTTTTAAAAATTTAAAAAAAAAAACGATTCCCGGCCAAAAAAGCAGGCGAAAATATGCCTGCCTGAGGGCACCTACCAGAGGGGTGGTTTCTGGGGGGGGTCCCCGGCCTCCCCCCCTCCTCTCCTGGGCTGCGCATCCTCATGTCTCGCCAACTCGCCAAGCGGCACGGCACAGAAAAAAAGTTTTAAAAATTAAAAAAATAAACCGATTCCCGGCCAAAAAAGCAGGCGAAAATATGCCTGCCTGAGTGAGGGCGCCTACCAGAGGGGTGGTTTCTGGGGGGGGGGGCGGCCTCCCCCCTCTCCTGTCCTGGGCTGCTCTGGTGGGGGGCATCCTCGTCGTCTCGCCAACTCGCTCACCATGCCATGCAGTGCGGGCGGGGGATCCAAAATGGGGCGACCACAATATTTATTTTGAAATCGTGGTCCAAAAACACACCAAAGCACCACAGAAACATGCGAAAATAGCTATTTTAAAACTGCCTGAATTTTTACAGTAGCAGCAGTGGGTTTTTCTTGCAACAAAAAAACGTCTCCATTGATTTTATTTTATTTTATTTTTATTTTTATTTTTTTACACCTGCGCAATGATGGGCTGGCCATGGGAGTGGACCAAGCAATTTTTGGAGCCATTCCACCAATTGCATGGCCACTTGGCCAGGTTTTGACCGAGACTTCTGGGATGTGCCAGTCGGGCATAAAAAGCCCACTAACCCTAGCCCGAGCCCGAACCCTAACCCTAACCCTAACCCATACGCCAGTACACTGTCCTTCTTAGTGGGTCAGAGAGGCACTCAGAGGTGCACCCCAGTAACTCACCCTAACCTTACCCGTAACCCTAAGCCTAGCTCTTGCGCTAACCCTAACCCTAAGCCAGATCTGTGTACTCACATTGCACTACAGCAAGTACACTTCCCTTCTTAGTGAGCCAGAGGGCGCCCGTAGGGGTCCTCTCTCACTTTGTTCCCCAGCCCAAGTGCACCGTATGCTGGCAGCCAGTGAGTCACAGAGGCACCCGAAAGAGAGGTGCCTCTGCCTGCTACTGCTGCAACTTGGTATGCATATCCAATTGGCTATGCATGCCATTTTGTAGCGGGCCAGAGGAGGCACCCACCCCAGAGAGGTGCCTCCAGGAACCCGCTTTCTCTTCATGGTGGGCCAGAGGAGGCACCCACCCCAGAGAGGTGCCTCCAGGAGCCCGCTACCCCCCCAAAACCAGTACTAACGACAGATGAAAAAATGACAAACGAAACGACAAATTTTTGAAAAATTTCACGACAAACGGAAACGAGCCGAAACGGGCCGGCTCCGACACACGACAACTCAAAACATAATTTTTCCTGGTCGTGCCGATCTCTAATAGAAACCAATGTATTCATGTCACCAGCTCTGGTGTGCATGAGTATTTTTTTTACAATAGCTAACAGATGAACAGGGATCTGATCTAGAATAAGACAATCATGTGGAGAGAGGGGACCTTTAAGACTTTTCTTCACTATGTTCCAAATAAGACTTTTTGCCTACCAGAGCTGATCCAAGATACTGTTGTCTGAAGCAAAGGATAAGCCGGCATAGTTCCCATTGTATATATATGAAACCCAACTGGATTGGTGGGTGAGTTTTGTTTCAATATTTGCATCTTCCAATACAACTGAAAATGATATGCTTGTTTAGGGAGTTTCAGGTTACACAACTTCAGAGGAACACAGAGTTTGTGTTCCTTTTTATTTTCCTCATTTGGGGAGGATTTCCATTTATGGAAAGACCTCTCCCTTGCGCTTTAGAGCCTCTCTAATGCCACTCGTTAACCAAGCCGGTGCCCTCTTAGACTTGGAGGAGCTCTTCTTTGTAGTATGCACTTCTGCTTGGCCTCTACTACCATTGTTTTAAACAGGCTCCATGCACTCTGGAGAGATTTGATTCTTTTTGCCTTCCTTTTCAATTTCTTTCTAACTAGTTTCCTCATCTGAGGGAAGTCCGCCCTTGGGAAATTGAGGGTTTTTGTGTCAGATTTGCCTGACACTTTTCCCCCAACATGCATGGCAAAGATTGCAGCATGGTCACTGTTCCCCAGAGGCTTAGTGACATTCACACTCCTGATCCGTTCCTGAGTATCACACAGTATTAGATCCAGAGTTGCCTGATCTTGGGTGGGATCCATGACAAGTTGCTGTAAGGCACAGTCATTCAGCATGTTGAGAAACTGAGATTCTCCTTCTTGCCCCAAGCTTGCATTGGACAATTAAAGTCCCCCGTGATTACTATCCTGTCCCTCTTCGACACCTCCATGATTTGTCTCCTCATTTCAATGTCCCCCTCATGTTTTTGATCTGATAGATGATAGCACACCCCGACTATCACATCACTCCTTGGAACTGGTAGTTTAAACAACAGTGGTTATATGGTGGAGTCAGACCCAGTGTCAATCTCCATTCTGCTGGACTTTACCCCTTCTTTGATCCTAACACTAACACTAACCCAACCCACCCCTCTCAATCCCTCCTATATGGTTTATAGCCTGGGATTGCAGTATTCCACTGGTTCTCCGCATTCTCCACAATAACCAGGTTTAAAAACATCTCATAGAGAAAAGATGCAGCAAAGCATATAAATTCTGAGACTTCAAACAGGGGCTGAGATCTGGTAGGAGAACTACATCTGCTGTTTGAGGTTATTGTCTCTCTCTGCCTATTGGTAGGGCAAGCCTTGGTGTCTACTGTTTATAATATAATAAAATATCTCTACACAAGTGATAGTTTTGCTTTCATTATTAACACAAGTTATAAGAGCAGCCAGCCCTGAGGGTTAACATTCCCACACATCCCATGCAATATACTCAGCATGACTAAATCCTTCGTTCCTTCTCTTTCTCCTGTCCTTCTTCTTTAATATCCATGATAGAAGTAACAACCTGGAAAAAATCAAATTTAGATTTAGCCACTAGGTATGAAAATATTCTTTATCCCTATTCTGACCTTTTCAATGTGGGTTGACACGAGAGAAAGGTCTCCTTCAGTTTGTAACTTTATGCTTTGTTTGTCTTTACTTGACCCCCTCTTCTTCATGGGTTAATCATAGAAGACTCTTTATTTCACATCACCGAATTATTTTCATTTCACATATCCATGGAGCTGGGTTAATATCCCATAAACGTGTCTATCACATTTTTGTGAGTTTTGACCTCACACTCTGAGTGAATGCTTCATAAATGTCCTCAGGTTTAATTTAATTTATTCCTTGCTTTCTCTAGTGTATATCAGCACAAGGGTGCAATAAATGTGCATTCTAAAGCTTTTCCCCACCATCATGAAGTATAGTATACATTTTTATTAATATCATAAATCCTGCTGGATGCATGGATGCATTCAATGTTCAGTAAACATATATTACTATGCTTCTTTCTCTCTCATGCACCATTTGTCAGCTTATTTTTGCAGGTATTTGTTCTCCGCCATCTGAAAAACTTCAAAGTAATGAAAGCAGCATTATTTATTATAACTCACAAGGCAATGCAAAGGGGGCTTGGGGGAAACAAATATGCTCCCTCTGCCCATAGAAAGGAACTTGATCAGACTTCGGCACATGTTACCTAGACATCCCAGTTACAACCTTACAGCACTTCACTGATGTGCCACATACAGTTGGCCCTGAAACTGAGCATACCAGGCTGGGAGTGGCTTTTGATCTGTTGACTCCAAAGCTTGTTCATTCCTTCCCTCCTACAAAGTCCAACAGTGGGTCCTTTAAGTAAAGCATCCTGGAGCAAAACTATCCTGCTTATATACCACCCCATAGCACGTAAAGCACTCTCTGGGAAGTTTACTATTAATTTTTTTCATGCTACACAATCCTACCCCCACCTACCCAGCAAGCTAGGTACTCAATTTACTGACCTCGGAAGGATGGAAGATTGAGTGAATCTTGAGCTTAATACTTAGACTTCAATCCCGTTTGGTGAGCACACCTTTGGCGGTGGTACAGCAGTTTAATTACAGCACCATGAGGCTCTATAGAGCAGGCATGCATAAGTATTCATTATGTTACTTTCCTTAAGGGTAAAGCTTTAAACAGTAATAGCAGCGATAGCAACAACAGAGGCTAAAAAGAACCACACATGTGTCAGTATGATCTTTGGATATAATAAACCATCTAATGGCCTCCCTCCACTATTAAAGACTGATCAGCTCTCAAATATTTCTATAGCACTTGACAGTGGCAAAGTCCTTTGTTACACAGCCCTCCACATAGGATTAAGATTATTTTGAAATATATTCCTTTTCAACACTGCCTCAGAAAAGTGAACCTTAAATAAATGTAAAAAGGTAAAGGTAAAGGTTCCCCCGCACATGCGTGCTAGTCATGTCTGACTCTAGTGGTGGTGCTCATCTCCGTATTCAAGCCGAAGAGCCAGTGTTGTGCAAGTACATGGCCACGTGGATGGCGTGGCTGCAAGGAAACATTGTTTTACCTTCCCGCTTTTTACGGCAGTACTTATTTATCTACTTGCATTTACATGCTTTCAAACTGCTAGGTTGGCAGGAGCTGGGGTTATCAGTGGGAGCTCGCTCCACTACGTGGCACCCGGGATTCAAACCGCCAAGCTGCCAACTTTGCAGCCAAAAGTTTTTGGAAGCCTTAGTCCACTGAGCCACCACACCACTTTTTATATAAATGTATATATGATTTATTTCACTTCTGAGTTTTTGTTTTGTTTTTGTTCTGCTGAAGTCATTTGGACCAGGTTTATACTTCCCAAAACTCTCTAAATTATTTTTTTTAACTCAGGTTTTATTTAGCTTTTATGACTGAAAGGAGGCAGATGAAGCCTAACCTCAACAACTCCTGAATATTCTATCAATTGCACAGGTGCCAAAGGTGGCGCATGGAGCCCTTTCTGTGGGCATGGCACATCGCTCCCTCACAACCCCGGCACTTCCCCCTCCACTCCAAGCACATGACTGTGCTCCGTGCAGAGAACTGGGTTTGTGGGCTCCCATGTAGCCCCAATTTACTCTCCAGCCACACTGCTTTTGGGATGCCCAGAGTGGCATGGCTGGAGAGTAAACTGGGGCTATGAATGAGCCCACAAGCTGCCGCCACTCCCACCCTGGCTTTCGCTAGGGTGCTGCGGCTGTGGGAAATTCAAAAGCCTGATATTTGATCCTCGCTTTCCTGAAGGGTAGCACCTGAAGCATTTGTAACCTGGGGTACCACAGTATTCTGGTTAAATTGCTTATTGGCACTTTGCAAAAACTAAGTGGTTTTTGAATCTCGTATGGGCACTCCGTCTCAAAAAGGTTCACTATCACTGTGCTAGGTGTTCTAGAATGATAGAATCATAGAATGGACCTACAAAACCCCTGCTTAAGGTAGGGAAAAATCATAGGATATGTGGCCAGGTGGCAATCTAAATTTCTCTTGAATGCCTCCGGTGTTGGAGCACTATCCCCTCCTCAAGGTAATTGGTTCCATTTCTGTAGTGCTCTAACAGAAAGTTTTTCCTGATATTCAACTGAAATCTAGATTCTGTAACTTGAGCCCCTTGATGCATGTCCTGCCTTCTGGGCTGCTTCCTGCCCCTCCTCTGTATGACAGCCTTTCAAGTATTTGAAAAGTGCTCCCATATCTCCCGCCAGTCTTCTTTTCTCAAGACTACTAGAGATGGGCACAAAATAGGAAATACAGTGTTTTGTTTCATATCCTTTCTTTAGTAGTTTCATTTTGTTTTGTTACGAACGAATTTTTAAAGTAAAGTTGTAATGAAACAGAATGAAATGAAATGAAACACTATGCTCCCCTGGGTCCTAGAGGCACCAAAAGGGTATTTGGTACAGTGTGTGTACAGCGTGCGCCAGCAATATAGGGGTTAATTGGCATTAAGCTGCTTAAATTAACCCCTATATTGCTGGTGTGTGCTCTACATACTCTGACCCTTATCTATGGGGACTCCCTTTGGAGCTTAATAACTCAGCCCCCTGTCCCCCCAAACCTCTCAAAATTGGGGGGGGGGGGTTAGAGGGAAGAGCCCAATAAAGCTCCCTGACCATGTTGGTGCTTATACATGGCTTCATCCCTATTTTGGAGTACATTAAAAACATTATGTACTAGAAAATAGGGTTCACAGCCATGTATTGGCATGGAAATCACAGCATAGCTTCATTGAACTCTTCCCTGTAAGCCCTCCAAATCTGGAGAAGTTTGGGGCTCAGGGGACGAGTTATTAAGCTCCAAAGAGGGTGCCCCTTGGAAAATCCATTCTAATTGAATCAGGAAACTGCAATACCCTCCCCCCCCAAACAGGCGAGTGATTAGCAGCTTGGCCTCGTTCAATTGCAATGATTTTTCTAGGGGTACCCCCTTTGGAGTTTATTAACTCAGCCCCCTCACCCCCAAACCTCTCTAAATTTGGGGGGCTAACATGGAAGAGCCTGAGGAAGCTCCCCTGCCATTTTGGTTCCTCTGGGACAAATCGTTTTGTTCCTTGAGGGAAAAATGTGTTTCATTTTGTTTTGTGACAAAACATGTCCGACTGTTTTGTTACAAAACAAAACAATGAAACAGCAATTTTTTTCATTTTGTGTCCATCTCTAAAGACTACACATCCCATTCTCCATATGTCTGTGAAAATTCTCAGTCATTCAGGTGCAGTTATCCGAAAGTTGAGTCATGGCAACTGGACTTCTTTTCTGGAAAGATCAAAACATTTCATTACTCTATGATTCTACTCATCAAAGCAGCTTCGTCAGTCTGAGAAAAGTTAGTGGCGAGGCCTACAATTTATAGTTCACCTTGATTTCCCATCACCCTGGTCTGAATACATTCATAAGTTTAACAGTGGTCTGAATAGGCTCATAGGTGGACAATGGCCTGAACTTATGAGCCTATTCAGACCGGGGTGATGTGAAACCAAGGGGATCTATAAATTCCAGGCCTCGGCACTACCTTTCCTCAAACTGAGGAAGCTGCTGGGATGAGGGAGTGAAATATTTCAATCTCTCAAGAAAGAAGGCCAGTAGCCATGATTCAACTTCCAGATCCCATTCCCCAGTTCTTTCAGACTTTCCTCATAACACTTGGTTTCCAATCCCATAATCCTCCTTGTTGCCCTCCTCTGTATTTGTTTCAGTTTGTAATCCAGTCTGCCATGCTGCTGCTACACCTTCAGGTGGATCGCACATAAAGGCACTCTCTCTCTCTCTCTGCCCAGTCCACTGACCTGCCCAGCAGAACTGGGTTAGTGCCAGGGTCGAAAGCCATGCCAGCACCCCACCACTGGGCAGGTTTGTGGCCTTCATACTGCCCAGTGTTGGGGGGGGGGTTTAGAGGAGAAAGCTTTCAGCTCCGGAACCCCACCACCCCTGTCTCCACTGTCACCCCTGGATAAGATCGTTCACTCTTATCTGTGGGTTTTAGTATTCACAGGGTGGCCCGGAGCCAATCCCCCATGGATATGGGCATCCTACTGTATACTTCTCTTAATGCAACCTAAAATAGCATTTGCCTTTTTTGTACTAGCTCACATTCAGCTTGTGACTGATGATTCCTTGATCCTTACCAATATTAAAACCAGCTTTGTCAGATTATTGACATGTTCTACAAAGATGAACTGAAGAAGTCTTCAGAAGACAACTGGTGAGAATACTGTAAGCAGTCACATTCCCCCCATCAGAAGCTTCCTGCAGTTAGAAAATGACCATGTCAAAATTCTTCCCATTAATGTGTCTGTCAATTTCATGGGTTTGAAGTTTAAGCTTCACAGAAAGCTAAACAGGGGTTAGAAGGAAACACGGCTAGTGCACCTCTATTGTAATCCTATCATTACAAATGAATACTGCAAACATAGTGTACTTGGGAATTATTTGCAATTTTAAATAAGGTAACAAAAGCAAAAACAGCAATAAGGCACACACAATCCAAATGGAATGCTCCATAAATACACACTCCTTGAGTTTTATGCACCAAGATGCCAGGATTTGCTTGTCAAAAAGTCTTATCAAGGCTCTTTAATCTCAAAAGTCAGGAAATGAAAACAAAATAAGAATTCAAAACATGGTCCTGGGACAGGATCCTACGTTCTGGGCCATTCCACATGGCAATATTTTGGTTGCATGCACCATGCTTGTCAAGATCATTAACACAAATAATTGTGGGCCATCAAATGAAAAGGTGACCCTTTTGGTGGTGGTGGGGTAGCTAGAAAGTACCCAAAGGTAATTTATAGAGATGGGCACGACTTGAAAAAAAAATTTTTCGAGTTGTCGTTAGTCGGGCCAGTCCCATTTCGGGTCGTTTCCGGTTTTCGCGAAAATTCGCAAAAATTAGTCGGTTCGTTTTTCGTTTTTTCGTTGTCGTTAGTACTGGTTTTTGGGGGGGGAGCGGGCTCCTGGAGGCACCTCTCTGGGGTGGGTGCCTCCTCTGGCCCGCTATAAAGGGAAAGTGGGCTCCTGGAGGCACCCGTGGGTGCCTCCTGCCACTAGGAAGGGGAAGCAGGCTCCAAGAGAGACCCCTCTACATGGGGGTCTCCCTTCCTCACCTGCTGCTGCTGCAAAATGCTATGCAATAGCCATATGGATATTGCATAACATAATGTGCAGACGTGAGACCAGTGTGAGAGTGATAGGGTCATGCCCGCCCTTCACAAGGCTCCCGCACCACCATGTCTCACACAGAAGGGAATTGTACTTGCTGCGTGTAGTGCAATGCAAGCAAGTAGATCTGGCTTTAAGGTGGCTTAGTGCAAGAGCTAGGGTTAGGCTAGTGACGGGTAAGGTTACGGTGGGCTAGTGGGTTGCACCTCTGAGTGCCTCTCTGACCCACTAAGAAGACAGTCTGTGACATATGGGTACGGAGTCAAGGGTTAGGGTTAGGGCTAGGGCAGGTTTTAGGGGGCTTTTTGGCACATCCCAGAAGTCTCCATGGCCAAGTGGCCATGCGACTGGTGGGATGGCTCCAAAAATTTGCATGGTTGTCCACTCCCACATGGCTGGCCACTCGGCCAGCCCATCATTGCGCAGGTGTAAATAAAATAAAATAAAATAAAATCAATGGAGGACAGAGGAGGAGAGGAGAGACATTTTGTTGCAAGAAAAAAAACCCACTGCTACTGTGAAAAATCTGGCAGTTTATAAATTTTCGCGTGTTTCTGTTGTGCTTGTGTGTTTTTGGACCACGATTTCAAAAACAATATTGCATTTGCCGCCCCATTTTGGATCCCCCGCCCGCACCGCATGGCATGGCGATGGCGACTCGCGAGTCCGGCTGCCCAGGACGGGGGGGAGGCGGGACCCCCCCTCCAGAAACTACCCCTCCGGTAGGTGCCCTGCGCCCTTAGTCAAGCAGGCATTTTTCCGCCTGCTTTTTTGGCCCGGGAATGGGTGGGGGAGAGTTTAAAAGTTTTTTCCTGTGTGCCGTCCGTGCCGCTTGCTTGTGCTTTAATTGTGGCGGCCGGCGGCGAGACTGGGCTTTTTGCTGGCTGCGAGCCTGCGGCTAGTCCCACCAGAGCAGCCCAGGACGGGGGATGAGGGGGGAGGCCGGGGACCTCCAGAAACAACCCCTCTGGTAGGTGCCCTGAGGCACGGCAGGCATTTTCCCGCCTGCTTTTTGGCCGGGAACCGGGTTTTTTTAACTTTTAAAAACTTTTTTTCTGTGCCGCGTGTGGCATCGTGCGATCTCGCGATGCAAGGAACGAGCACGACAAATCAGACCAAATTGTTCGTTCGTCGGTTCGAGCTCGAAGTCTGGGGGAGTAATTCCCGTTACCGTTTCCGTAGAGTAACGGAACCGAGTAACGGAAACGGAAACGGAAATACCGCTAAGTCGTGCCCATCTCTAGTAATTTACCATTCACTTCTTCTAGGGGTGTCCTGGGTCTTTGCAGTTTGCCCAAGGCCGCCTTTGCTGGCTTTTCTCCAGGGTGGGAGAGCAGAAATTGAACCCACCACCTCTGGCTTCGCAGGCAGATATACAACCACTGATCTACCCAGTCAGCAGCCTCATGCTACATTTTTGTAGCCTTCGTGCTCTCTTTTCCTTGTTGTACATATTGTCTTCTTTTCCTACACCTCCAATTCAAATCCCAGCCTTTCCTGCTTCTTTGAAACCTGTCCTTCTTTTTAAATTCCATGTAACTTGGAAATTTGTCCTCACTGAAATAATTCCCCTAGAAACCCATCACACAAACTTATTGCCTTATTTATTTTGTATTCAACCCCCCCCCCCAAACCACCACACAACAAAGCCTTGTCCTTTGCTCTTCCTTTCTTTATCTCCCTTCGCCATCCCATTGTCTAAATTTTATACCCTGACTTTCAGGGCAAGTATTCTTCTCTTTTATGTCTGCAGAGTTCCTGAGCTCCAGAGCTGTAGCCATAAGTAATCGTAATCTAGAAGCAACCCAGGATTCAGTGTTACAATACCTAAGGGGAATCACTGAAAATAAAGGTAAAGTTTGCTTGCTTGCTTGTTTTTCAAGTTATGAATTGGCTGGTTTTAGAAGCACACTGGTAGCAGGATAAGGCAAAAAAAAAGTTGCCAGTTCCCTGAATAAAAGAGATTGTGCCACTGTAAAAAGTGTTGTCAATGTTTTCTTCTTAATGTGGCATAGACGTGCAGTTTGGGAATGTCCACTTGTAGCACTCAGTAGGAAGGGCAGGAGAGGTCCCACAAATCGTAGGCAGAGTAATTCTTGCAACCGCAGCGAGTAACTGCCTGTTTGGTGTTTGCTGGCAGAGTGCAGTGGCTGATTGCGGAGCTTTTGAAGAGAATGAAGAAACATCACTATGGTAATCAGACCCCCCCCCCAAAAAAAGTAAATGTACTGTTTGTTATCTGGGAAATCCATGTACGGATAGACCTGGAAGAAATGGGTTCCTAAGCCCCTAAAACTAGATTTCACGTGCACACGTCTGCTTCTTTCCAAGCAAAACTGGAAGTATAAAAAGCAGACAAGGGAGACAGGAAAAGACTATGGGAATGTGTCTACAGTAGGGCGGAAGAACAAAACTGAACTGGCATTTAACATAGTTCAAAATGATTATTTTTAAAGACGACTACACAACTCACACAGACAGTTGGATTCTCTCCCCCCAGAAAGTATGTTTCCTTGGTCAGGAAGTGGGATATTTTTCTTGATAGCAAGATGGTCATTTATTTTAATTTGCTTGTGAAATCGATTTAGTTTTTGTTTTGAGATAAGAGACTGACACCTGTCTGTGGGGTTTGCCACCACCACCACCACCACCACCACCACCACCACCACCACACCGCAGCAACAACAACAACAACAACCAGCGGTGTTATTTTCCCTCTCGCCACCACTTTGCCAGTTCCTTCTCCTTCTCCACAGGTTCTCTTTGTTTGAGGGGGGAGGCAAAGAGAGATGGGCACCTTCACTCAAGAGAGAAGGCTGCTAATACTTTTAAAAATTACTGGAAAAGGAGCCTCTGATTGGCTTTGAAGAGCTGTAAGAATTTGTTGAGTTTTTCCTTCTGTCATACTGGCATACAGATATGCCAGTTTGAAAGGTTTTTTATATATATATATACCTGCCATTGTGCTGCTGCTGTGGTGTTATTTTTAATACATACATTTTAATACATTTTAAAATACATTTAATATATATATTAAAAATAACACCACAGCAGCAGCACAATGGCAGGTGGGCACAGGACAAAGCCTCAAAGCCACAATTTCAAAAGGTTGAAATCCTCAAATCCTTGAAATCCCATGATTTCAAAAGGCTGTAGCTCCCTCTCAACCATGACTTTTTTAAAAGTTTTAAAGTTTTCCCAAGGGCACACACCAGTCCAAATGCCCGGTGATTACCACATAATTTTGACCCAATTTCAAAATCCATGATTCATCTCCGGATACATTTCATACTATAACCATGCCTTAAGAGTAGCAAGTTAGATCTACGAAAGGTCTACGAAAGAAGAGGAAACACACTCTGGCTCTCTGTCTGCCTTGCTGCCACTGCCACCACAGGGTAAGATGAGTCACTGTTGTTCTATTCCAACGGGAAAGAGTTACAAATAAATACTTATTTAAATGGTTTATTGTTAGATATATACAGATGAGTGCTGCTTGCAGACAATTGGCTTCTGAAGTTTGGGCTTTGCTTGGACTGTGCAAGACAGAGAGCTTCAAACGTTATGTTATGTTATGTTATGTTATGTTATGTTATGTTATGTTATGTTATGTTATGTTATGTTATGTCATGTCACTAACCACTTTCAGCAGAATATGGACTGGGGCTGATGAGAGAAAGTACATACAGAAATTGGTGCAAAAAAAAAACTATATACCAAGCAAAGGACATGGGCATAGATTTTATTTCACATTCCAAGAGCTGCTTCAAAGTTTTGAATTTCAGGTAAAATTATCTTTTGCTATGAAAAGATAATTTTCATAGCAAATTTTCATTTGAAGGATAATAGCTATAGGTTTCCCAGAGTCCATTTCTTTCTCATTAACCAGCAGTTAAACGCATAATAACACACTTTGAGCCTTTTGTAGAAAAAAATAATATAAAACATTATTTACAGTTGCTTGAGATAAACTATATGGCTTTCTTATTGCACACAGACTAACAAGCAACCTAACAGATCAACAGCAACAAAACAACTGACACCAACCAATGAAAGAGAGGGACGGAACACTGAGCAGAAAGGTGGGGATCTCTTTGAATTTCAAGGCTGTAAGTAACTATTGGCTAGTGTTGGGTAGATAGAAAATCACCCCAGCACAGAAAAGCCCCTCACTCATTCAAACTACAGACAACATGCAAGATTGTAATTAGAGATGGGCATGAAATGAATTTTTTATTCGTTTTGCTATTTGTTATTCATTTCATTACATAATGAAATGAATAACGAACTGCCCCCCCAAAAAAATGAAACAAAACAAAACAGACATTTTCATTTCATTTTTTCTTCCCCCATCTGGCATCTTCTCCTACCTGAATGTTGCCACTGGGCCCAGGACTCACTGCTGCTGCTGACCAGCCCCATGGGGAGGGGGCCTATCAGTCCGTGCTACAGCTGATCGGCACTTGAGTTTAAAAAAATAAAAAAAAGCATCAACTTGGCCCGTAGGCCAGCTGCTCAGTGTCTGAATAAATAATTTTAAAAAATAAATAAAAGCTGGTCGGCACCCGAATAAATAAATAAATAAATAAAAATTAAAAAGTGCCAACCTGGCCCACAGACGAGCTGGATGGTGCTTGAATAAATAAATAATTTTTTTTAAAAAAAAATACCAACCCGGCCTGTGGACCAGCTGGACGGTGCTTGAATAAGTAAATAAAAAATTAAAAAATTTAAAAACGCCAACCCAGCCCGCGGGCCAGCTTGTCGGCGGTTGAATAAATAAATAAATAATAAAAATATTTTTTTAAGCGCTGACCCGGTCCACGGGCCAGATGCTCAGCACAAAACAAAAAAGAAAACAAAGGAAAAACAAAAAAAAATTTCAACAAAAAGTTTTGTTCTAAACAAAACAATAAAAAATGAAACAAAATGCCATTTTGGCATTTCGTGCCCATCTCTAATTGTAATTAAAACTCCAACAACGCAATCATGCTATCACAAGCTTTTGGGCAACAGTTAAATGGAACCCACATGTAACTTACAAGCCTATGAGAAGAGTGTGTCTAGGAAGTATTTTCCAGGCCCTTTAAAGTACTCAGATTTAGCTACTGTACATTAGTAATTCAGGCAGCTTGAACCATTCCATCCCCCCACCTCACCCTTTTAAACTCACTTGTGACGGGTTATGGAGAGCTTGAAAGCTTGCATCATTTGGGGGAACAGTGTGTCTCTTCAGAAGAGTGCTGCCTACCTTTAAATGCTGGACTCAGTTTTGCACTTAGCAGCTTTCTTTTCTGTACCGCTAGATGGTACAATTTTACCTCGAAAATACAATGCCCAGCCAAGTGCAAAGCTTTTGTTTGCATTAACCCCAACTTACTCCTAATGTATCTCTGACTCCCTTACCCTTTGCTTTCACCCAAAAAACTCAGCTTGGCAAGGTATAATTATAGACACTTAACACAACAAAGCAATAGCACTCTGGTTTGCAACACTATAAACCTCCTAGGTGCAATCCATATAATTTAAGTACACATGAACTCCTCTGGTTGGGGGGTCAATGGGTTTATAAATACAGAGTAGAGCACCTTGTATCCCATTAATTTCAATGGGAGTCAAGCACACCTACTTTTTCCAAGATGCATTGTACTTATGGGTGGCTGTCCAAACCTCTCCAGTGCTTATTAGCATCTTATTTTTGTCCTGTGAGAGAGGCTAATTACAATGAGCCAGTAATTGATTTGACCAAGAGGGAGAATGGAATGATTCATACTTTAGTATTTATGCAAATATGGGCAATTTATGTGATGATTAAGAAGGCTTTTCTATTTAATCTCTCCCATGAGCATGTCTATGTCGGGTTTTCTCTGTGCCTATAACAAAAAGAAGAAGAGAAAGAATCTGCTTCCCCCATCATTACTTTTATGAAAATATCACATTCGGCAATCGGTGTCATTTTATTAATTTAAGCTATGAGACCTCCACCTGCAGTACAAAGATGCGAACATCTTAGAGGTAATCCTGGACAATTTGTCAAAACTGATAAATGTAGTGGTTGCATCTCAACTAAGTAGCTTGCAGCATGATGCCCCCGAATCAATTAGCATTTAATCTGATTTTTCACAAACTCACTTATCACAATTTTTCACTCTAAGCAAACGGTAGCATTTTCTGAGCTGACACTCTCTGATTACTCACAAGCAGCCACAATTTCAGGCAAAGGGAAGGAGAGGTCTATTACCCATCATACAAAGGATTTGGGAGGCCAAAGTAAATAAACAAAATAACACAAGGCTTCTAATCAAGATGTACTGTAATACCACTGAGGTTCCTTTTAGCAAATGTATTCACTGTTGACTGGATTACAAACTAAACCAAAAGGAGGTGTTCGGGCGAAATACACTGCTGTCAGCCTGTCTTCTAGACTGAAAAGGATGCAAGTCGCTACAGAGATGATAGTCCCTGGGAAGAAAATGTATGTGGGGCGTGAAGGATCTGCCTGTAAATCTCAGATGGAGAGGTGTGAGACTTAGCAATTATCTGCCTCTTTTATTAGGAAAGAAAAGGTAATTTTGGTCATGGGCAGGACAGGACGCCCAAAGGGTGATCATTAATGGCTTCTCTTCAGCTTTAAGTGACATGACCAGTAGGCTGCCCCAGGGTTCTGTTCTGGGTCCGGTGCTATTCAATATCTTTATTAATGACTTGGAGGAAGGAATAAAGAGTAGGCTGATCAAATCTGCAGATGATACCAAATTGGGTGGGGTTGCTAATTTCCTAGAGCTAACAATGTAGTTTTATGTTTGTACCACTCAGAAGACTATACACAAATTAAAATGTTACATCTTTTGCTGCCATAGTGATATGCAAAAGTATATGTTTGCCTGGAATTGAAATGTACCAAAGATTGCACATTGCACCTACACCAGGGGGGATTTATTAAACAGTTAAAGCACTGAGACTTTAATCAAACTATATATATTTTATTACAAAATATATGACCTTGCTAAAATACATTACTTTGATTCAAAATTGAGAAGCTGGCTAAATTAGCCAGTCTAGTTTTTTGAACTGCCAGTCATTAATGCAGTGATAAATGTTGAAGCATTTATGCATTATAATAAGTCTTGTAGGTCTGAGATTCCAAAATGCAGACAACTGAAATAGGTCCATAGCAACAAATGAGTTCTAGCTAGTTTCATCTCCAGTTAGAAGTTGATCTTGTGTAAAGCTAAGGCATCTTAATTGTCAGTTTTAGATCAAGTCACTTCAAAAGATGCTGTGTTATATGAAGAATAGATTACAGTTTTCTACTCACGTTCAAGTTCAACTTGCTTACAGCCCTCCATGCCATCATAAGTCCTAATAAGGATGGGTGTTTGACTTTTTATTTTGTATTGCTGGGTGAACACATGGGGCTAAATGCAATTGGGAAGCCTTTTCAGAAATTCCCTGGAGATACAAGGAGGTGAAGGGGCAGGGATGGGGCATGTACCCACACCTACTCTTCATGTTTACATTTTTCAATGCCTGAATAAAGAAAAGCAGAGTGGAGTATCTGATGCTATAAGCTCTCTCTTCTGGCTCATCTTCTTTTAGACTTCCCCCAGTTCTATTAGTAATTCCCTGGAAAGATGCAGAAGAGGCCACCCCAACTGAATTCTTCAGCCATCACTCAGCTGTTTGGGAGCTTATAGTGTGTCATCGTTCTGTGATCAATGCTAGTTAAAGGACTGCAAAGCCCTTAAGGCAGTGGTTCCTAACCTGGGGGCCAGGACCCCTATGGGGGTTGAACGACCATTTCACAGGGCCAGTGAAGAAAAAGGCACAAATGGCTTGGGTCTGGAGGAGACGGGGGAGGAAGGGGGGAAGAGAGTGAGATACAGCTTGATAGGTTGGAGGGGATGTCAGTCAATGGCACCGGAGGCTGCGATTGGCTGAGGGTGCCTGTAGAGGGAAGTTCTCTATGGTACCTGCAGCAGTGGCCTGACAAAGGGGGCTTGTGGCCTCTTCCAAGCAGAGCAAGGGGTCACCACCACATGAGGAACTTGTATTAAAGGGTCACGGCAACCATGGGAATCACTGCCTTAAGGCATTTTAAATTTTCACAATATGTTTAAAGTTATGCTGGACATATGTATGTTTACTCATAGGTAATTCAGCGAGGCATATGGCATGATAGTCATGCCTGTGACTGCCATTGAACAGAAAATTCTTGTATACTGGAGGGTGCAGGACATCCATGGGCTGACCCACCACTGTCTCCAAAACTCTGCTTGCACCCAGAATGTTATGTTCATTTAATGCTAATTTGCCCATGAATATATTTCTATTCATTGTTCCTCCACTGAGCTCAAGCTATTGTACACTGTTTTCCTCCTTCCACATTCTCGTCATATGAACAGGCCCACAACTAGGGTTGTGGCAACCAGAGCAAATAGGAAATCCACATGTATATCCATGGGATGGGGAAGGAGGTGTTAACAAGTTTTATGTTATACATAAAACTAATACAGCTGATTTTAAAACAGGTTAATTTGACAAGTTAAGCAGCCAAAATATATTATAGAAATGACTGGGTGTGTCCAGCCCCTGGTTCTCCTCATTGTTTTTTCCCTGGGTGCAAAGACACGGACCCTGTCGTGCATACATATCTCTGGGAGCACAGCAGGTTTGCTTCAAGGTGCCAGTGTCACGCAAGCCTATTCAGGAAGACTAAGGAGAAGGTTTGCTGCCCCTTAGTTGTGGCCCTAGTGAAAACCCCTGAAAAGGTTGCATAAGGGCGTTTATACACGACCCCTAAGCTCCGCCGCAAATGGCTGCAAGGTCCAGACCTTAAAAATGTTTACCCACCAGCTCCGGACTTTGCAGACAATTAAGTGCGACCCCGCCCACTTTAGCAAGACCAAACAGCAGTTTTCTTGTACCTGGTCTTTGATGGTGACAAATATTTGATCCGGTGTAAGGATAGTGAGTGCCGGGCTCTCCTGGCTTCTGTTTGTTCTTTTTTTGCGCCCTGCCCCTTTAAGAGATCTGAATGCTGTCCGGAACAAAACGGAGGTAAACCGGCAGTCTTTGCTTTCTTTTTTCTCCGTCCCTCAGGCAGCCAGCAACCAGGAAGTGCCGAGGGGGGTGGGGACAGAGGAAGACAGAGGAAGAGCGACGAACCCCTAAGATCTCTGGTCCGAATTTAAGTGGCCAGCGGATCTTAGGGGTCGTGTAAAAAGGCCCCAAGTCAGAACTGGAACAATTTAAAAATAGGTCCCTCTGAAAATTTTAGTGAGTAAGAGAGCAAAAACGCATGGCAAAAGTCTGAGCTAGCAGAATCATCCCAAAGGTCTGCTCATTCAAGACTTGTATTGAACTGAAGATGAAGTTCTCAGTGTCATATTTACCCTTATTACCTAAATGAGGAGGTGTCTTCACAGGCTCATTGGAGCAGGATGGATTGGGCTAAATAAGCTCACTAGAGAGCAAGTCAAGGTCTGGTGTTCTGTTTGGTGCAGTCCTCAAACCTAGTGGCATGCATACTTCAAGCCTCCCTATTTGATCTGACTCCTTTCTCTTTGAATTCCCCATATTGTGAAGTGGCTTAACAAGACAGCTACTACATGATACTGAGAAATTACTCCCTCGGTAAAATAATTAATTACTCTTCCCCTCCACGGAGAAGCAGAGGAAATGTTTAATTTCCCGGCATTGTGAAGTGGCTGTCTCCTTAAGCCATTTCACAATATAAGAAATCAAAAGAGTGACTAAAGGTATATTGCAAATTGACAGCAGAAGGCTCACTTTGGTTCATTCCCAGTGATAGCATGTGCTAAAAATGAACCAAAACCAATTAATCCTACCCAACCCAAAAACAGTAGAAGCCCACGTCAGGGGCTCAGAAGGATTTGGATAGCCCATCCCTGAATAGGACCAAACAGCAAGCTCAATGCCTATCTCACTGCTCCCTAAATAGTAAAAACAGCCTCTATACTAAAGTGGCCCTTGAGGCATTGAATATTACGGTTTTGTGGTATGAGATAGCATTTAACCTCATATCTTGAACCGGCTTTTGTTCTGCTTTTCAGTTTCATATTCAGTTGTGTTCTCCCTCCATCTAGCAAGAAAGAAAACATATTTGTTTGTCCTGCAGCAAGAGTTTGTTTATTCTGCAGTTATAATGATGAGTAGAGCAGCATTGATTGCTTGCTTATTGCCACAGGCTAAAACCAAGAGACAAGTGAAAATGATCTGAAACTATAACTACCATAGGTCACTCTATTCTCTTTTAATGTGCTCACTGTATTCACAGTCATAGTGCCTATTTTAAGCCATTTCCTTGGGTACTTAATGGAAAAAGAGGGAAATGGACCTGAAGAAATAGGAATACTACTATGCACACTACACTTAAAAGTCTAATTGTACAATTATATTTATGATGTACCCAGACGCAATTTCTGATTTTTTCCACTGTGTGTGCAGTTCAACTTCAGAGTTTCTAGGCAGGAAAGAAATAAAATAGCAACATACAATAAACTGAGATAAAATAAAATCCAATTATTTTCCATAGCAAGTTTTCAATTGCTTTGTTAGTCCTTTATGCAGCAAAGTTACAACTCTTTCTCTTAATTATCCAATAGAAGGAGCTCTCCTCTGTGGCGTTAGTCAGTGGCAGGGAATTTTTGCAGTCCTGGTCCGGGACTTTGGTGCAAAAGGCACGACCACGTGACCTGAAAAATGCCCAGGTCTCTAAGACTTTAAGAAGGCTAGTGGCAGCTTAACATGCCCTCTTTCGAGTCTGTGAGACGCTCCCACCCACCCACCACAGCAGTTATGACAATGAGATTATCTGGTCATTTTGGGGCTGGATGGGAATTTTTGACCATCACCTGGATTGGCTGTGGGGCGATGGTGCATTTTTGGCCATCCCATTCTCATTACTGGGATAGGCAGGGCTTATCATTTTCGGTCACAACGGCAGGTAGTGCAAGGTGTTTGATAGGTGAGTTTCAGGATTTGTGGCCCAGTAAGGGCACAGGACAGCCTGATAATAAATATTTAGAGTTAAGGTTAAGCTGAGTTAGATATTAATATTATGTTCTCTTAAAATAGTTATGGCTGCCTTGAAAATTTCCCCAATTCTCAGAATGGTGCTAAATAAGGATAATAGCACATTCCAGTTAGAAACTCACCTCGATTATGCGGGGCCTCAGGTCAGCATGATCAGGCCTGATACTTGCTTGCACTATGGCAACCCCCCCCCCTAATTTTCTAATAAATGAATAAAGTTGTGGCCCTATTTTAATCCAACAATTTGTGTTAGAGTCTTATTCTGGGTCTGGGGCTGCAAAGGAAAATATGAGGAACAAGAGTTAAAAGGAGATACATTAAAACACCATGTAGTGCAGTAACCACCCACCGATCGTGGGGGTTAGGGACCCACCCCACCTGCGATGCATGAAAATCTGCAATATGCAGAAGCAGGGGGGCTGGGGGTGGGGGTGATCATACACCTGTCCCAGAAGCCTCAGAGGAGCACGGGGGTGGCGCGGAGCGACCTGATCACCCCCCACCGCCCTCTCATGCACCCCCGACGCTTCTCAGAGGAGCGTGGGGCAGTGGGGAGCGACCCGATCGCCCCTGCAGCCCTGCCATGCAGCCCCAAAGCTTCTCGGAGGAGCATGGGGGCAGCGTGGAGCGACCCGATCGCCCACCGCCGCCCTCCCATGCACCCCCGAGGCTTCTCGGAGGGGCCCGGGGGTGGCGGGGAGTGACCCGATCGCCCCACCACCACCACCACCACCCCGCGGTGCAGGTACTGCGATCCCACGATGTAGTGGGGCCACAGTACCTGAACCGCAAAATGGCTAGGGGTGACTGTATTTATTTTGTCTGAACTTGTAAGATAGACAAGTTTATTTTTTTGAGCGGAATCCAAAACTGAGATATCTACTCATTCCCAAAAGCCAAGCTCCAGAATTCATTACCACAATTGTCCAGTTCATGAAGAAGCAGAGCGCAAGGACAGAAAACAGGTGAAATAAGACTGTAGCTACAAACAAAGTCATGCCAAAGATGTCAAACAAGATGTGTGTACTGTAAGAGGTTGCAAAGTGTGGAAGAGAGCTCTTTGAAATGTCACAAACATTCCACTTCTATGATGACTATTTCAACCATTTCTGTGTGACACAGGCAATTTGCATTCATTGTGTGAACTCACCTCAGTCAGAGTGGGCACAGGTACAGGTATATCCAATAAACTTTTGAGATACTCTCTGGAAAAGGTGCAGAAGAGAGCGACTAAAATTATTACTGGGCTGGGGCACCTCCCTTATGAAGAAAGGCTAAAACATTTGGGCCTCTTTAGTCTAGAAAAAAGGCGCTTGAGGGGGGATATGATTGAGACATACAAAATAATGCAGGGTATGAGTAAAGTGGATAGAGGGAAGCTCTTCTCTCTCTCCCAAAATACCAGAACTAGGGGACATACACTCAAATTGAGGGCTGGGAGAGTAAGAACTGACAAAAGAAAATATTTTTTCACCCAGCGCGTTGTAAGTCTATGGAACTCCCTGCCACAGGATGTGGTGATGGCATCTGGCCTGGATGCCTTCAAAAGGGGATTGGACAGATTCCTGGAGGAAAGGTCCATCACAGGTTACAAACCATGATGGAGAAACCAGGGTACTTCAAGGGCCAGATGCAGGGGAGTGGTATCAGGAGACAGATATCTAGTCTCATGCACTCCCAAACGCATTTGGTGGGGCCGCTGTGAGATACAGGAAGCTGGACTAGATCGGCCTTTAGCCTGATCCAGCATGGCTCTTCTTATGTTCTTATGTTCTTACAATTTCTTTTTGCATTATCCATAAAATATTGGTGAATAAGTTTGAAGAAGTAGGTTTTAGCATCAAAAGTGTACTGTGTTCAGTCTTTAGTCTAATAAAGGGCATGAGGTTGAAGATCCCAATCTTTCCCCTCCTCTGGCCTAGTCCTCATAGCCATCCCACTAGTGGACTAAAGGGATTGGCTATCATTATGTGCCTCCTCCTCCCTAGAAATGTGGCTGGCCTTGTAATGAGGAAGAATAGCTATAAGATTGTCTTAAGACCCTCTATTGATTGATTGATTGATTGATTGATTGATTGATTGATTGATTGATTGATTGATTGATTGATTGATTGATTGATTGATTTAATTTGATTTGATATTTATACTCCACCCTCTGGCCAACAGGCCTCATAGAGTAAAGTGGCACTAAATGGGTTGGTGGGAGAATCCAAGTATCCAAAAATGCACATTTGGCTCTGAGGGGAAAAATGAATACTTCTGGAGCTGAAGCATGTTGTTTGTAGCCTATTTAAAAGATTATTTTCTGAGCCTGGAAGGTTCTAGAAGCAGCAAACCCCCATTTTTGTCATAAAAAGAGCAGGTGAAGAAGGGGACCAGAATGGTAGTAGTAGGGAAGTCGTTACTTTGACTGCTCATTTATGTAGATTAGGGATGGGCAGGAAACAAAAAACAAAATGCTGTTTTGTCATTTCGTTACATAATGAAATAAAATGAAATAAAATAAAATGAGGAAGCAGAATTTTGTTATAGATGAAATGAAATTGTCATTTTCCCATTGAAATGAACTGTTTTGTTCCATCGTTTTCAGGCTCCTGCTGAGCTGTCAATGGCTGGACCCCTTTAAACCTGGCCCAGTTGGCACCAGGGGATCCTCCTGGTGCCAACTAGGCCAGTTACACAGCTCAGCAGAGAGCCCTTTAAAAATGATTCCTGGAATCCTGTACACCAAATCTGGTGTCTCTAGGACCCAGGGGAATCATTTTGTTTCTTACAATTTAAAAAAAATATTCATAAGAAACAAAACAAAACAAAATGGGGGGGAGCATGAAATGAAATGAAACAAAACATTATTTTTCTGTTTCATGTCCATCCCTAATGTATATGAATGCATGCAAGTATTTTGATGCAAATGAGTAAGGAACCACTCAAGTATCCAAGATTAGAGATGGTCACAAGCCTTTGATTTGGTGGCATGTGCTAGTTCAGCCTTTGGGCAAACAGGTGTTTGTCAGTTCCAGTCCCATTGCCTCTGACAGCCACTCAGAGGACACTGTCATCGCTTCCCTATCTCGCCTGCTCTGAGTGCTGCCTCTGAGTGTGTGCCTACTGGAGGAGGTAGAGCATTCTCTGTCCAGGATGTGTTATCCTTAAACACCCTTTTTTGAAAACTTTGATAAACTGGCATGATAGTGGGAGGTGGGAGAGAAAGTTTCCCTCTGACAGGTAATTCAACAAATCAGATGTCTGTTTGGAAGTATTTTTATATGACTTCAGTTTTTAAAGTTCAAAATGTAGCTGTTCTTTATTAGAAATTCTCCTCCAGGAGATACAACATAATGGAAAAGGTTTAGTTTAGAAGGCTTCAAAGTTTAGACGTATCCTGACGGAGCTATCAAAGATCTGTGAAACAATTTTAAAGCAGAACTCACCCACATGGTTTCTGCTATTCCACCCCCCGCCCCGGGAAAAAAAAAGTTAATCTAATTAAGCCTTCTAGGAAGGATATGAATTCAGTTTAAACTGGAGGGGATCAAAATGTTTAAACCTGTGATTTATGACCCAGTTATACAATGACAAACCTGCATTTCTACTTTATCATATATAGGAATATCATCCAACAGTGGTACCTTGTATAAAGGAATTAATTTGTTCCAAATGAAATTATGTTAAGCAAATTTTCCTTTATACAAATTTCCCATAGGAATGCATTGAAAATAGAGTGATCCCATTTTTCTCTTGTACAGATTCGCCCCATAGGCGATTCTGTTAAGCAAATTTCCCCTATCTCCAGAATTTTTTATGTTGTAGAAATTTTATGTTATACAAACCGTTTGTTATACAAGGGTCCACTGTACATGTGGGAGATGGCATGTGTTAGGTGAAAAAAATAGAAGAAGGAGGAAGGTAATGCTGGAGGCATTTTGGTGGGTATGGAAGAGCAACAGTAAAGAGCAAAGTAGAAGGCGACCTCCCAAAGGTTGTTGGTTTTTTTTTTAAAAAAAAAGTTGTCAGTAGTTTGATAGTTGTGAGTTTTTCAGGCTGTTTGGCCGTGTTCTGGAAATTTTTCTTCCTAACATTTTGTCACACTCTGTGGCTGGCATCTTCAGAGGACAAGGAGCTCAGGGAACTAGGAGTTCTCTCTGTCCTCCGGGTTATAGAGTGAGTGAGTATGGGTTGTTTTTTTTAAGTTGTGGGAAAGAGGGAGCTTGTCCTATGCAGGAGAATAGGTGCTAGTCATTGTATTTTGATGAAGGGATTAAGAAGTTTCAATGCAATCATGGGTAGCAGTGATCCTTCTGTGTAGTTGTTGGGTGTTGTTAGCTGTTCTATTGTGTGAACTGATCTCTGTTGCTTGTGGCTGGGTGGGAATTATTGAGCTTTGACCTTTTGCACTTTGTAGTTTTCAGTACTGGAAGCCAGGCTTTCTTCTTTTTTGTTGAAACTGCACTTATGTTTGTGGATTTCAATGGCTTCCCTGTGTAGTCTGACATAGTGATTGGTATTGTTGTCCAGTACCTCTGTGTCCTGGAAGAGGATTTCATGTCCAGTTTGTTTCAGGGTGTCTTCCGCTACTGCTAATTTTTCTGGTTGTTTTAGTCTGTTTTAGTCTGCAGTGTCTTTCATGTTCCTTGATTCTGGTCTGGATGCTGCCCTTTGTGGTCCCAATATATACCTGTCCACAATTACAAGGTTTCCCCTGTATTCCCGCAGTGGCGAGTGGGTTCTTTTTGTCCTTTGCTGAACGTAGCCTCTGTTGTATTTTTGTGATGGGTCTAAATACTGTTTGTCGGTTGTGTTTTTTCAGTGGTCCATGACTCTTTTTATATATAGCAGAAATACTTTGTTTGTTGGAGGCTGTTTTTCTTCAGTTTGGTATTGTTATTTTTTCGGTTTGATGGCTCTTTTGATTTCGTTCTTGGAATAGCCATTTGGCTGTAGGGCCCAATTCAGGTGGCTGAGTTCAGTGTTGAGGAATTCAGCTTCACAGTTTCAGTTTGCGCTGTCTACAAGTGTTTTGATTATGCTTCTTTTTTGATATGGGTGGTGGTTGGAATTTTTATGTAGGTACCTATCTGTGTTGGTGAGTTTTCTGTAGACCTTGTATGCTAATTGGAGGTCCAGTTTGCATATGGCCATGACATCTAAGAATGGTAGCTTCCCCTCTATTTCTTTTTTCATGGTGAATTATATATTTGGGTGGATATTGTTGAGGTAGTTCAGAAATTCTTCTAGTTTATCTTCTTCATGGCTCCAAATTATAAATGTGTCAACATATTTGAAAACGTGTAAAACAAAACATGTTTCATGTCCATCCCTAATGTATATGAATGCATGCAAGTATTTTGATGCAAATGAGTAAGGAACCACTCAAGTATCCAAGATTAGAGATGGTCACAAGCCTTTGATTTGGTGGCATGTGCTAGTTCAGCCTTTGGGCAAACAGGTGTTTGTCAGTTCCAGTCCCATTGCCTCTGACAGCCACTCAGAGGACACTGTCATCGCTTCCCTATCTCGCCTGCTCTGAGTGCTGCCTCTGAGTGTGTGCCTACTGGAGGAGGTAGAGCTGGGAACTGCTGAAAACCCATTCACCCAATGAATCAGTGGTTCATGTACATCTCTGTCCAGGATGTGTCCACAACTCCCAGAATTCTAAGCTTTGACTGCCAATGACAAAGGACTGTGGGAGTTGCGGTCCAAAACATCTGGAGGGCCAAAGTCTGGACATGCCTGATTTAGACCCACCACAAAATACAACAGATGCAGAATTGAATTATTCATGTTTTTATGTTTGTTGGTACCTTTGCACACACACAGTCAAAACCTTTGATATTTCCTTTTAATGTGCATTTAGTGCAATTTTGGCTGGATAGGAACTCACATTGGAGGCTAAAACCAGACCCATTTTCTTGACATTCAGTCACAGCCTTTTACAGTCAAGACACCAGGGATTCTCTGGTTTACAGTTGAATGAAACATATCTCATATTGAACTTCCAAAGCCAGGCTGAAACCCACTTATCCTTAGAAATCTACACTGTTCTGAATTTTGTAATAGAATTCTTCCAAACAAAATTTCTATTAAAATGTGCATACGGAGGTGGGGGGGGAGCACATAAGAATGCACATGAAAACAATCGATAATGAATTATTTCCCAGAAATTGCTCTGAACCAGCAAACCTCTGCTTATGTTCTTAACTTTCTGTGTTCTATACCATAATCATTGTTTTTACAATAGCTTGCCCTTTGCCAGTTTGAATGCCAAGGATGAATGTCCTGTGGCTCAAAAGCTCATGTTCAAAACTAGGCATAGAAATCTTTGCTTGTCTTATGCTAGCAGAAGAGGACAAGAAACAGAAAATTATTGCTGGCACACTCTCAACAGGAGAAGGCCATGATAGCAAAGCAAAAGCAAAGCAAAGTGTTCTGCTTATATACTGCCTTCTAGCACATCAAGCACTCTCTGGCCAGTTTACAATTTAATTATGCAGGCTACACATTGCCCCCCCCCAAAGCAAGCTGGGTATTCATTTCACTAATCTCAGAAGGATGGAAGACTGAGTCAACCATAAACCTGCTACCTGGGATTAAACCCCAGGTTGTGAGCACAGTTTTAGATGCAGGAAAAAACGGTGATTATTTCTACTTAGCTGCATGATCTTTTAAGACTTACTGTATGTCTGTGAAGATTCTCAGTCATACAGGTGAGTTGAGCAATGGCAACTGGACTTCTTTTCTTGAGAGATTAAAACGTTTCACAGCTCATCCAAACAGCTTCATCAGTCTGGGGAAAGCTAGTTGCGAGTCCACCATTTTATAGTTCACTTGGACCTCATGTCACTCTGGTCTGAAATGGGCTCATAAGATGAACAATGGTCTGAATAGGCTCGTTAGGTGGACAATAGTCTAAATAGGTTCATTAGGTGGACAATAGCCTAAGGCGAATGAAAGTCCCACCTTTACAACCTTCCCAACACCCATAAAGTATGAGCTGTTCGCCATGGCCTTAGGAACATCCAAGGCACTGTTTGCAAGCTATAGTCCAGAAATAATTTCTCCAAGAGCACAAATGTAAGAGGCGTCATTGTAGAAATGTGAAATATCATCATCAAATATCAGTCATCCAGAGTGGCCTATTGGCCAGATGGGCGGGGTATAAATATAATAAATGAAATGAAACACAAGCAGCATCTTAGAACTGAAGAAGTGGACGGGACCCTACGGCTCATTGAATCCAACCCGTGTCAAGAAGACACAGGGAAGAATCGAACTCTCAAGAGCCAAACAATTTAATCACTGTGAAACAGTATCTGCACAACTCAGTTTGATACTACATTAACCATCACTATGTCATCCTATGGAATCCTGGAATTTGTATTAGATTATGTATACAGTGGTGCCCCGCCCTTTCACTATATCATGGAAAATATATGAAAAAGCCCCCCTAGAGTAAGGAGGAAAAGTCCTGTTTCAAGCCTTACTTACCCCAGGACTGGAGCTGCCCGAACAGGCCTGTGAGGGCCTTCCTGGGACTTCTGGATGCCCCAAAAGGGCCTCCCTGAGAACCGGAAGTGACTTCCAGATTGCTGAAAATCATTTCTGAGGCCTCCAAGCGCCTTTCTAGGCCTGTCGGAGGCCTCGGAAATGATTTCCGGTTTACGGGAAGTCACTTCCGGTTCGCAGGGAGACCCTTTTGGGGCCTCCAGAAGACCCGGGAAGGTTCTCACAGGCCCATTCGGGGTAGGGCCAGGCTGGGGGTAAGTACAAGAGCCCCCAGCTAGGCCCCCCAGGCCTGACTCGACCTGCAACCGCATATCGCAGATTTTCAATTATCGCGGGTCAGGTCAGGTCCCTAACCCCCGCAATAGGCAGGGGATTACTGTACTGGTATGTATTTATTTATAAATATGTTTACTGTGCTTTTTTCCTTGAAAAGGGTGCAAGATAGCTTACAACACTGAAGGACAATATACAAAGTTGGAGATGAGTATGTGACACATTCAAGACAATACTTAAATCTAAGAAAAATCAAACAGATAATCATAGAATCACAGAGTTGTAAGAGACCTCAAGTGCATTCCAATCCAACCCCCTGCCATGCCCAGTCAAGGTTGTCAACATCCTTTTTAAATTGAGGTGCACAGAACTGGACACAATACTCCAAGTGAGATCTGACCAGAGCGGAATAGAGTGGTACTATCACTTCCCTTGATCTAGATACTATTCTTCTGTTGATGCAACCAATAATTGCATTGGCTTTCTTGGCTGCCGCATCATACTGCTGACTCATGTTCAGCTTGTGGTCCACCAAGACTCCCAGATCCCTTTCACACATACTATTCTTCAGACAGTTGTCTCCAATCCTATATCTGTGCAATTCATTTGTTGTAGTTGTTTTTATCTAGATGCCGCACCCTACATTTCTCTAAACCCATTCCGTTAGGTTTGGCCCAGCATTCTAATCCGGAGAAGGGCAATATTAAAGCTAAGAACAATAAGTAAACAATGATAGAAAAATATACCTATGCTGCCACCACAAGATATGCAATTTTAATGCCATGCAGCTCCTCCAGGCTGGTGAAGAAACTAAAAGGTTTAGAATCTTATACAGGTAGATCCACTTCTCTCACACCCCTGCCCTTTCCACAGAACCAATTGTTCAAGAAGCAGGTACCCCTCCCTAAAATTTTGGCATGACCCTGAGTTACTATTTGCTGGACAAACGGGTGAAAAACCTCTCAAACAGGAAACTCACCCGGACAGAGAGAGAGGTCCTATCCAAAGGCCTAAATTTTGCCATCACACCCAAGCAGGTTCCTGTTGTGGATTTCATCACAGCTACAGGATCGGCCATTCCCAGCAACAATCTGCCAACAAGCTGTACTACTCAGGATAAAAGTCTCTGCCGCACTCTCCAGTGCTCAACCACCACCATCCAACCTCACCAGCCAAGAGAGAAGTGCTCTGACATCCCTCAGCAGGATGAGAACATCACCATTCTGCCTGAAGACAAAGGAAGATGCACTGTCGTCCTCAATACTGTGGACTACCACAAAAAGGTTATCACACTTTTAGATGACCAACACAATATGAAAAACTAAAAAGAGACCCCACCAGCAATTACAAGAAAAAAGTAATAGAATGCTTAAAACTCTTGGAGAAGGATAACACAATTGACAGTGTGACCTACCACCAGTTATATCCTGGAGGGACTGTCCCCTGCTTTTACAGACTTCCCAAGATCGTCAGTAGTATAAATTCAGTGATTTAACATCGCAAAATACCTGGCAACTATCCTAGCCCCACTGGTTGGACTCATGGACCACCACGGGCACAATTCAGAGGAGTTTGTTTCTAAAGTCAGCGAGCTGAAACTGGATATAGATAAAACCATGCTATCCTTTGATGTTACATCTCTCTTTACTAGCATCCCCACCACCGATGCCCTAACAATGGTAAAGAGAAGAATAAGAGAAGACAGCACCCTCACCTCCAGAAGCCACCTCAACCCAGACCAGATATGCCTATTCCTGGACCTGTGTCTGAACACCACATATTTCATGTACAGAGAGGACTTCTACAGACAGAAGCATGGTTGTGCCATGAGTTCCCCAGTGTCACCAAGTGTTGGGAAGAAGTGGAGAAGAAGGCACTTAACACCTTCCCAGTGACAACAGCATCCCACTGGTTCAGCTACTGTATGTAGATGACACCTGGGTGAAAATCAAGACTCAGGGAGTACAGGCCTTTACAGACCACATCAATGTGGTGGACCCTAATATTAAGTTCACTAGGGAAGACACCCAAGACAACAGGCTGGCTTTCCTGGATTGTGCAGTCATCATGAGACCCAACCGTGACCTGGGAGTAGAGGTCTACAGGAAACCCACCCACACAGATCAATACTTACTGTTTGACTCCCACCATCCATTACAGCACAAATTAGGAGTCATCAGGACCCTAAGCCACAGAGCAGAGAGCATCCCCACCTCCACAGAAGCCAAGAAGAAGGAAGACAGGCACCTTAAGACAGCACTTAAGGCCTGTGGATATCCTAAGCGAGCCTTCAACAAAGCAGTGTGCCGACCCAGAAGAACAAGGGATCATCCTGAGACCGAGACCCGACAGAAGAACCTGGTCATTCCCTACATGGCTGGAGTGTCTGAAAAGCTTAAAAGGATTTTTGGCAAACACCACATCCCTGTTTATTTCAAACCCACAAACACACTAAGGCAGAGACTTGTCCACCCAAAGGACCCTATACCAAAACAAAAAAGGAGCAATATAGTATATGCGGTCCAATGCAGTGAGGAGTGTGCAGACCTCTACATTGGAGAAACTAAACAGAAGGATGGCCCAACATAGGAGGGGTAACAGCTCAGGACCAGAATCAGCAGTACACCCCCATTTGAAAGTCAAAGGGCACTCATTCAAAGATGAGGATGTACACATATTAGACAAACAAGATAGGTGGTTTGAGAGAGGAGTCAGGGAAGCCATTCATGTGAGCATTGAAACCCCCTCCCTCAATAGAGGTGGCAGCCTCAGGCATAGTCTATCTGCTACTTATCAGGGTGTGCTTTCAACAGTATCCAGACAAATCAAAAAGCCTTCACCACCAAGGCCATAGCTAATGACCCATTCTTTATAGGTTTCAGCACCATAGGCCATTGTTCACCTTAAGGCTATGGATACTGTTATTTACCCAACAAGCCTATTCAGGCCATTGTTCATCTTATGAGCCTATTTCAGACCATGGTTACAAGAGGTCAAAGCTGACTATACGATGGAGGACTCGCACTAGCTGTATTCAGACTGATGAAGCTGTTTGGATGAGCAGTGAAATGTTTCTGTCTCTCAAGAAAAAAAGTCCAGTAGCCATGACTCAACATCCAGATACAATCACCTGGATGATTGAGAATCTTCACAGACCTGAGTTGGTATTGTTTCAGAATGTCCCATTTTGGGGATTAATGCCAATTATTGTCCACTAGACATGGGCACTGAGCAGCGAAAATCTCGTTTCCGTTTTCGGTTCTCGTTATCGTTACGTAACGGGTAACGGTAACAAGAATTACTCCGCTCCAGCTCGAACCTGAACCGAAAAAGAAAAATTGGGTCTGATTTTTCGTTGTCGTTCATGGCATTGCGGCGATCGTGCGATGCCAAGCAGCACAGAAAAAAAGTTTTAAAAATAAAATTAAAAAAAAACGATTCCCGGCCAAAAAAGCAGGCGAAAATATGCCTGCCTCAGTGAGGGCACCTACCAGAGAGGGGTGGTTTCTGGGGGAGTCCCTGGCCTTTCCCCCCTCTCCTGTCCTGGGCTGCTGGTACCAGGCTGGGGGGGGGGTATCCTCGTCGTCTCCATTAGCCATGCGGTGGGGGGGTCCAAAATGGCAACCGCAATATTTATTTTTAAATCGTGGTCCAAAAACCCACCAAAACACCACCGAAACATTTGAAAATTAGGTATTTTAAATGCCTGATTTTTTTATAGTAGCAGCAGTGGGTTTTTCTTGCAATGAAATGTCTCCATTGATTTTATTTTATTTTATTTTTATTTTTATTTTTTTACACCTGCGCAATGATGGGCTGGCCATGGGATGGGACCATGCAATTTTTTTGAGCCATTCCACCAATCACATGGCCAGGTTTTGACTGAGACTTCTGGATGTGCCAGAGGGCATAAAAAGCCCACTAACCCTAACCCTAACCCTAACCCTAACCCTAACCCATACGCCAGTACACTGTCCTTCTTAGTGGGTCAGAGGCACCCAGAGGTGCAGCCCACTAACCCACCCTAACCTTAACCGTAACCCTAAGCCTAGCCCTTACCCTAACCCCAACCCTAACCCAAATCCGTACGCAAGTACACTTCCCTTCTTAGTGGGTCACAGGAGGCACCCAGACAGGGGCCTCCCAGGCAGAGCCCACTACCCCTACCCCTACCCCTAACCTGTACGCCAGTACGCCAGTATGCTTTCCTTCTTAGTGAGTCAGAGGCACCCAGAGAGGTGCCTCTGCCACTTACCCCCCAACCCTAACATAATGTATGGTACGCAACAGCTACGCGAAACGCTTCCCTTCCCTTCCCTTCCCTTCTTAGTGGGTCAGACATCAGAGGCACCCAGAGAGGTGCCTCCCAGAGCCCACTTACCCCAACCCCAACCCCAACCCCAACACAAACGACAAACGGAAACAGAAACGACACATTTTTGAAAATTTCCACGACAAACGGAAACGAGCCGAAACGGACCCGTCCCGACAAGCGGAAACTCGAAACGTCATTTTTCCTGGTCGTGCCCATCTCTATTGTCCACAGAGGGTAGTTCTTCATGAGTTTAGTATCCAGCAGATAAATTAACCTCTTAACCTCTGCTGTTAAGATGGGGCCGTGGACGGCAGCCTTGGTAACATTCTCCTCGACTTTTTCTTTTTATCTTTTTTATCTATTCTGCTTTGCTGTTCCTTGTGCATTTCATCGGATTTTTTATACCAGAAATGACCTGCTAAGCATTTGTCAACATTATGAGGAACAACTATCAGAAGCTTTGCCTCCCTTGCCTCCTCCGCTGCTTGTTAACGAAGGGGAATTCCTGAGAGCTGTAAATCCCTGGGTTATCAGCAATGAAGGTTGAGGTCGGAGTCGGAGAAGAAGGAGAAGGAGGAGGGGTAAGAGGGCAGGGGCTCTGAATCGTCTGAGGAAAAATGGTTTGAAGTCCCCTCTCCCTTCAATTCTACTATCGAATGTATGCTCCTTAGCCAACAAAATGGATGAAATACTCCTTTTGAATAGATACAACAAAGATTTCTCGAATGCAGCACTGATTTGCTTTTCAGAAACTTGGCTGAGTGACTTAATCCCTGAAAATTTTGTACATATTCCAGGGTTTCAGATTCCAAGAGCAGATAGAATTGCTGATACATCTGGGAAACTGAAGGGTGGAGGATTGTGCTTATATATCAATAATCATTGGTCTAAAGAAATAACCACCTTAAAGAAATTTTGAAATGTGGACTTAGAAACATTAATCATTATCTGCAATCCCTTTTATTCGCCACGGGAATTTTCTACATTTTTGGTGGTTGCTGTATATCCCTCCTCATGCTTCTGTGACAAATGCATTAAGTATTTTAACTAGTCAAATTATATGGGCTGAAAATGCGTATCCTGATGCTTTTAAAATTATTTTAGGTGATTTTAATCAAGCTGATTTAAGGAAGGAGTTACCAAAGTACTTCCAGCATGTTAAATGCCCTACTAGAGGGGAAAATATTTTGGATCATTGTTATACAACTTTAAAGGATGCTTATCACTCTTTATCACGCTCAGCTGTGGGACATTCTGATCACTGTATGGTTCACCTTGTACCTGTTTACAAGCAAAAGCTTAAAACCTTAAAACCAACAATTAAAACAGTGGAAACTTGGACTGAAGAAGCAACGTTAAAGTTGCAAGCATGTTTTGACTGCACTGATTGGGACCTATTTGGAAACACTTCTGCTGATTTGGATGAGCTCACAGACACTATAACATCATATGTCAGCTTTTGTGAGGACTTATGTGTGCCATCTAAGAATGTGAAAATTTACAGTAACAACAAACCGTGGTTTACAACTAAACTCAAACAGCTACGTCATACCAAGGAGGAAGCCTACAAAAAGGGTGATAGAACATTGTACAACCAGGCTATGAATATATTGACCAGAGAAATTAGAGCAGCAAAAAGGAACTACACTCAAAAGTTAAAGAACCAGTTTTCAACAAATGAATCAGCAAATATGTGGAAAACTCTTAAAACCATTACTGGTCATAGTAAACCTCCGCTCCATGTTGAAGGGAATCATCAACTGGTGAATGACTTGAATATGTTTTACTGCAGGTTTGAGAGGAAACTGCAACCATCTATTCCTACAATTTCCATCTCAGATTTAACAACGACTGAGCCTGTGGAAATTTACCCCATGCCATCGGGTCCTCCATCTTTGGTGATCACAGAGAAGGAGGTGCAAGGTCTGTTTTACAGACAGAAGTTAAGGAAAGCACCAGGTCCAGATAAAATCACTTCTTCTTCTTTATTTATTTATTTATTTATTTATTGTTATATTTGTTAAGGAAAGCACCAGGTCCAGATAAAATCACTTCTTCTTCTTCGTAAGCCTCCAATCCCAAAATTGAGGCATCAATGTTCGCATGCGGGCGGGAAGAAAAGAGAAAAAGAAAAAAAAAATAAGAGTTTGTGCTGAACAACTGGCTCCTATTTTTACCCACATCTTTAATAGATCACTGGAGATGTGTTATGTTCCTTCTTGCTTCAAACATTCCTTGATTATTCCAGTACCAAAAAATATTCTGTCAAGGTATTGAATGATTATAGACCAGTTGCTTTAACTTCTGTGGTCATGAAAACTTTTGAGAGACTAGTGTTGGCTCACCTGAAATCTATCACAGATTTGTCATTAGATCCATTGCAATTTGCTTATCGTGCAAATAGATCAATAGATGATGCTATTAATATGTCCTTACATTATATATTGCAACATCTTGAATCTCCAAAATCTTATGCAAGGGTTCTTTTTGTTGATTTTAGTTCTGCGTTTAACACTATTATTCCGGATATCCTTATGACTAAATTAAAACAGCTGGCTGTACCTGATTACACTTGTAAATGGATTGTGAGCTTCCTAACAGACAGAAAGCAGCAGGTGAAGTTAGGTAAAATTATATCAGATATTAGCAAGGTTAGCATAGGAGCCCCTCAGGGCTGTGTGCTTTCTCCATTTCTTTTTTCTTTATATACTAGTGATTGTACCTCAAAGGATTCCTCTGTTAAAATAGTGAAGTTTGCAGATGACACTACAGTGATTGGCCTCATTCGAGACAATGATGAATCTGCCTATAGGCAAGAGATTGAACAACTAGTTTTATGGTGTACTCAAAATAATCTCGAATTAAACACATGCAAAACTGTTGAAATGGTGGTGGATTTTAGGAGGACTCGTTCTATACAGCCACGTCTTATGATATCAAATAACTTAGTGTCAATAGTAGAGTCCTTTAAATTTTTAGGTACTATTATATCTCAAGATATAAAATGGTCATATAATATTGAAAGTATTATTAAGAAAGCACAACAAAGAATGTTTTTTTCTGCGTCAACTTAGGAAGTTCAGGCTGCCAAAAGAACTGTTGATTCAATTCTATAGAGGTGCTATTGAATCTATTATCTGTTCCTCTATAACTGTCTGGTTTAGTTCTGTGACTAAGCGGGACAGATATAGACTTCAAAGGATAATTGGAACTGCAGAAAAAATTATTGCTACTAATCTGCCATCTATTGTGGAATTGTATACCACACGAGCTAAAAAGAGGGTGATGACAATATACAGATTCCACACATCCAGGACATAATCTGTTTCAATTGTTACCCTCAGGGCGGCGTTTTAGGGCATTGCATACTAGGACAAGTAGATATAAAGATAGTTTCTTTCCAAGTGCTATCAAACTGTTGAATAATTAATTTTTACTTCTCTTCTTCCTTTTAAATAATGGGTTATATTGTATTGTTGTACTGTGGACCCACACATAGGAGTAATTCCTCCAGGGAGAGTTCCCAATTCTATCAATAGTTCCTGGGGATAAGCTGTAATAATTAGTCATATCTCTCTCTGGTTGTGATATTACTTCCTGGCCGTGTTTCAGCAGATCACCCTTGTTCACTGACAAGGATGACTTGAATTCCTTCATATGGCCTTCTATCGAGAAAACTAATTGTTTTAGCTCTCTCAATATATCTCTGATTTCTGGTAACAGAGCTTTGGGTAGATTAAATGTCCTTCCCTCCAAGCTACTGGAGGGGAGGTTTCAAGGTTTACCTTTTTCAGATCGAAATTGCCCATGTGCCAATGACCAATTGGAATGTGTAGAACATGTGCTTCTATTCTGCACCTATTATCAAGATCTACGCAAGGAGATTATCTCCCCAATTATAGGCAAATATCCTGGGAGGTCAATAGAATTCTATATACAGTTGCTCCTTTCTGATAACACTTACCAGGTAACTAGGCAAGTTGCCAAATTCTGTGCTGCTGCAATAAGGGTTCGTAAACAAATTTATAAAGAAACATAGTAGTAACTGATGACTGTTTTTATCGTAGCTAATGGCCACTTTTATTTCGGACCAGAATAAATTTTAAACTGTATTTTAAATTGTATTTAAAATTGTATTTACGATATATCTTGTAATAAGGCTTGATTCATGTGCTGTCTATTGGAATGCATATTTGAACATCCTTATTTTTATTATTTTATTTTTGGTTTTTGGTCGTTGACCGTAAATAAAATTTCATTCAAATTTTCATTCATTCATTCATTCATTCATTGTTGTACTGTGTTTTTATTGTTGACTATTTGATTCTTATATTTCTTTTTATAGCGAGAGCATATTTTACCGAAACAAATTCTGGGTGTGTCCAACCACACTTGGCCAATAAAAGTATTCTGATTCTGATTCTGAAATTAAGGCACCTCAGTGGCAGATTGTTTCTTTCCCACTGCCTCATCTCAGTCCCACATAACTAGCAAATAGATAGTTCCATGTGTCATCTTACAAAACATATATTTTTATTGAGGTGCATTTCACCCTTTCCCACCCTCAGTGGATAATTCATTCTTTTGCTACGAATGAAGCTGATTCTGTTCATTTATTTTAGGAAGGTTTGGAGAGTGGATTGCTAAAATATCGTAATCTTGTAAAATAGAATGTGTGGAAAATAAACAATATTTCTGTCAGATTATAGTAGAAGGGTACTCGTCTGCATCCCAGATTGTCATCATTTGAATTTCCACATGAAAACTCTCTAGTGTATAAAAATAACGTGTAAACAAAACAAAGAAGTTGCTCGATCAGTTAATATTTCTTGCAGCTTTTTAACACAAAAGAGGACAAATTCTTCCCACAAAGGGAATGTTGGAAATAATTACATTGTCTAAATGTCAGACAAGCAGTCCAATGTGAAAATCAGAGAATTGTAAATCATTATCAGACCACTTTTTAATCAGAAAACATTTCTTTTTTCCAAGGAAATCTTGGCACATTCCCACAAGAACTGAGCAAAGAACAAGCTTTCCTGATTTAGAAGAAAGCAAACAAAAAATAAGCAACTCTACATTATTTCTTTTTCTCCCAAAGGACAAAAAACCACCATCTCTCACACAAAGAAAGAATTTTAGTGAGGCAAACACCGCATTGGCTTATTTTATGAAGATTCAGGTGCATTTACGTACGTGTTTGTGAACACTTTTTAAACTTCATGTCCTCAAGTAAAATATGTGACATTAAAATGGGTCATAGTTATTAAATTAAGTCGCTGCTCTATGAACCTTTAAAGGTGTTCATGGACATCATTCTTAAAATTAGATATATCTTTTTGCACAATTAACTGTGCTTCCAGCTATGGATCCAATGTCTGAGAATAAAATAACCTGGTTGTTCCATAACTTTTTGTTATATACAACACTTTGGGGAAATGTCCCTACAAGGGAATGATTTTAACCAGCAAATAGAAAAATGGATGGCTCCGTAATTTCTGTTAAAATGGAAAAGAGAGCACGTTAAATTAGTTTTTCAACATTCTGAACCTATTTGAACCAGGAGGTGGCAATACCAGGTGATCATGATCAGAAAGGAAGTTGAATATGTCTTCCCTCAAAGCTTGATATTTTTTTAACGTAGCTAAATATAATGCAGTGGGTAGAGTAATGGACTAGAACTCAGGAGACCTGGATTCAATCCCTCATCTATGCAAAGGAAAATCATTGGGAAGTGGAACAGGTAAAGCCATTCCTTAAATTTCTCACATACCTAGAAATGCTATAAGGGTTGCTATACATCAGTTCTTACTTGATAGCACATAACATCAAAGTTGCAATTATAGTTCCAAGTCCCAAGAAAGTAGCTAGTGGCCTTTATAGTTTCAATTTCCAAATGCAATTCTTTCTTTTTCTATTTAGTTTTGTGTACTCTTTTTTTTACAAACACTTCAGAGTGGGTTGTATTCAGTAGCACAAGGCACATTGCAAACCATCTTTCTAATTACATGATTTTTCCACTAATATCTGTTTACATGATTCACAATATCTGTTTACATGATTTACAGCTCAGTGAGCTTCTTAAAAGCATAACAATTTCAAATAAAGGTTCAACGTGCATATGGTTATGATTTCTTCTTCAGATTAGATTTTATAATTAAGTCAGGTCTTCTCAAAAATAACCTGTTACAAGTAGAGATGGGCACGAAATGACCATTTTTTTGTTACTGTTCTCCGTTATTCGTTCCGTTACGTAAGGGTACGAATAATGACCGTTGTGATAGGGGCAGGCTCGAACTGAACAGAACCAATCTGGAAGTTGAGTCATGGCTACTGGACTTCTTTTTTGAGAGATAGAAACGTTTCACTGTTCATCCAAACAGCTTCATCGGTCAGCTTCATCAGACCGATGAAGCTGTTTGGATGAACAGCGAAACATTTCTCTCTCAAAAAAAAGAAGTCCAGTAGCCATGACTCAACTTCCAGATAAACTCACCTGGATGACTGAGAATCTTCACAAACAGAACCAAGAAAATTTTCTTCGGTTCTGTTCGTTTCTGTTATTGCCGTCGCGCTGCTCGCATGATGACTAAGGGAGCAGCGGAGGGCGGCGAGAGGGGGCTGGGATCCCGCCTCCGCGTGCGGAGGTGAGATCCCAGCCCCCTGTCCAGCCATCTCCAATTGGTGAATGACAGCCCACTGTGCTGTCATTCAACAAGCGGAGGGCGGTGAGAGGGGGCTGAGCCTGGCGGAGCCTCTTTGCCCCCTCCCTGCCGGAGCCGACAATGCGAGACTTTGCCGATCTCACAAGAAGAGGCGGGATCCGAGCCCTTATGGGCTGGGCTCCAGGATCTTGGCCACGTGGCAAAGCGGCAACAGTGTAGCTGGCTCGGAAGCCGGAGTGGAGGGCATCGTTGGAGCACGGGGGGAGTGCAGCGGCACCCCCCCACACACAGGTTTCCTGGGTCTAGGCATGGGGAGGGTGCGGGGAGGTTGTCTGATGGGGCGGCGGCTCCCGGGGCAGAGTGGTTCCCAGGGAGAAGGGACCCAGTTAGGGCGGCGCTGCGAGGGGCTCCGGGGGTAGCGACCCGACAGGGGTGGCAGATGGCACGGCGGATTGGTCCTTGGGGAGGGGGCCCAAGGGAGGGTGGCACTTGGTGGTGCTCCAGGGGTGGCGGCCTGTTGGGGGTGCTGACCGGAGCACCGCCCAGCTCCAGAAGGTCTCCCCGTGGCCACGGGATTGCTCTCCTGGTGGCAGGCTTGCCACTGCCTCTGGCGGCGCCCGGCCCCAGGAGGGCACCCTATGGCTGCGGGACAGCTCTCCCAGGAGGCTTGCCCTGGCCCTGGGAAGGCTTCCTGCGGCCGCAGCTTGCTGCACCCAAAAAACAAAGAAATGGAAACGAAGCGGACCCCAGGGCCCAAATAACGACCACAAAATGCCATTTTGGCATTTTGTGCCCATCTCTAGTTAAGTCATGTTAAATCAATTTCCTATCTAACTGCTACAGTAAACTTTTCAAAACCCTATTAATATTTAACTATCGCCATATAATATTCTTCACATAACAACTTTCATATAAGACTCCTAGCTCAGACTCCCAGAACATCTCCTTCTGGCATCGCCCATATATATATTCTGCTTGTGCCCACTGATTGGTCCTATCCTTAGTTTTCTGTAAGCCAGTCATGCCTCAGTCCGGTGTTGCTAGGCAAGCTTTCTTGTCCCTGCTATGGAATCCATCACAATGGGGTGCCCTGAAGTCTCCTGGTCTCCAAGGAGATACCATCTCCTCCCAGTTCATACCTGGGCTCCATGATTCAGTGGAAAAGTATTTGTATGTGTGTTGTATTTGCACACCTTTGGCACATCCGAAAGGCAAGAGTGAGGGTTGGAGATGAAGGAGAAGGCTAGTAGTGTGTGCAGTTGAACACAATAAGATCATTTGGAGTATGGTTGTGAGTTGAGTAGAACACCTGTGTTCAACTCATCAACCTTCTTGTTCCTTGAGTCGTCTTATGACCCATACACACCAGTATTTACACAAGCACCCTCTGCCATGATATTATGAGAGTCTAGCCGATGACTTCACAAATGTTTTGGTCTCAATCTTGGGACCCAAAGTTGCAGAGAATAGGAAGGTGCTGAGCTGGTCACTCTCATGCAGAGAAGCAGGTGCGGCCCGGAAGCACATGGGGCTTCTCAGCTGAAATTCATCTCCCCTCTCTTTCTCTCTTTCTAGCCTCTGTTGAAGGAAAAAAACGGGAGGAGAAGTTCATTTGTTCAGTTTTTGCTACATTTAAATTTTGGCTTCCCTCCAGTGAGTTTGAGGTAGTGTCAATGGCTCTCATCCTTCCCACACTATCTGCATTATAGCCCTGTAAAACAGAGCAGGCTGAAGGTGACGAGCCAAGAACACTCAGTACGTTTTCTATGGATCTACTGGGACTGTAACGTAGATAGCTCATGTTCTAGTAGAACATTCTGACTCGTACACCTTGCTGGTCCATTATATTAGCAAAGTGAGAATTTAGGATTTTCTTACCATCTTTAGTGGTGCTCCCTCCAATGCTGAAAGACATCTTCTCATGGCATGTGATTTTCCCTCAGCTTTAAGAGTACAGTATTTTATTTTGTGATTAGACATCAGAAGACAAATACAGGCTGAATTTACAAGCTGGATTGTCAGGGTATGAATGACTGTTGGAATAGTAGTAGATGAGGTTAATGGGAGAAATAAGTATTCCTCTGAATGTTTAGGTTGACCCCTTGAAACTGTTCTTTTCATTTATAGTTTATGGCCAAAATCTTTTGATTAGCTTAGTACTGTAATTCACTTCTTAAAGTAAAGTTTCCCCCAGCACATACATGCTGGTCGTGTCCAACTCTAGGGGCGGTGCTCATCTCCATATTCAAGCTGAACAGCCAGTGTTGTGCAAGTCCATGGCCACGTGGCAGGGAAATTAAATGAAATTTATGGAGTCGGATCACCAAATCCACACTGATTCAGTGAGCCTACTCTAGTTGCAGCTAACCGTGCCAAGCTACAGGATTTCAGCTGATATTAGTAAAACCATATAAGATTCCCAACTTTACAGTACATAACAAGAACAGTTAAATAATATACTACATGTTCATTTGGAGAGACTGGAACCATTTTGGTTGACCTTCCACAACAATACAACTGTTAAGAGCCCAGTGAGAAACCTGTAGTACATATGTAATACTGTTCTTTTTTCCCCAGGAAGTAGACAGGAAACCAGGGCAATAATATACAGGTACATTCACTTGCTTGTCACATTTGAATGGCCTTCCCTCCACCTCCCCTCCCCACCTCCAGCATGTTTTGCTTACAAGAGAATCCCATTTAGTGAGGCATTGTTTTGTGTTTTGTCAAAGACAGTCTGCAACTTGGTACACAAAGACCCAGTGGGTGGAAGAATTCCCCAAGTTTTGTATTTTTTTGTATCCAAAAATCAGGCTGAGGAAAAGAGCTGGGAGGCAAAACCTTTGTAAAAATGTGATGTTCTGTTCTATCTCAGTAATTGTTCTTGTAAAGATACATTATCTGTCAAACGCAACACAGAGTCCTTAGAGCATCTCTGGTTAACTTGTAATATCAAACGTTAAGCGCATTTGTTTCAGTCTGTTTATGCTTTTTTTTAAAGAAAGGTTCATGATTCTTCACTGTGTTAGCCCATACCAACAATTGATCTAAGAAGGAAAATGCCTCATTAGAGAATCTCTCTTTCCCCCTTTCTCTCTCTCATGAACACAAGTGGCAGTTGAAATTATACCCTACAGTGACAAACTAAAAGAAGCTCTGTATTGTGTCAGAGAGCAGACACTATTACAAGAGGGAAAAATGTCATGCGTCCACAGCTGGCTGTCATATAAATGAATCTACAATTTTTCAGAGTTCCCTCTTATATTGTAAAATATAATCTTAGCTAGACGTCTATTCAGAATAACTGTTCTTGACACTGCAGCTCTATTATGTATGATTTCATCACTTTTTCACCAAAGTTGAACAGAGGAGACAGGAAACATTGAGTGACATTCCAAGGCTTCTGATATCTCTAAGATGGGAGAGCAGCATATCATGCATGTGGATCTTGGGTAAGTTCATCATCCAAGTTCACAATCCCACCAACAGATTGCTCTGCCAACACATCTATGAAATCAGCCATCATAAAAAGTTTACCTGCCAAAGGGAATATCTGTCTGCAGAAGATGCTTGTACCTAATCCTAGCCTACTATAACTACCACATCTTTGAGTTAGAATGAACTATCCATCTATCTATCCATCCATTCATCCATTTTTATACCCTGTCTTTCTCCCAATAAAGGGACCCAAGGCACCTTATGAAATGTTTAAAAGATAAGTAAACTTAAAATCATGGGAATATGGTCGTTCAGCGGGCTAGAGCGCTGAAACTGACAGCTGCAAAGTTGGCAGTTCGGCAGTTCGGCAGTTCGAATCGTGAGTGTAACACAGTGGAGTGAGCTCCTGATATTAACCCCAGCTCCTGCCAACCTAGCAGTTCAAAACCATGTAAATGCAAGTAGATAAATAGTTTCCACCTTAAAAAGCTGGACGATAAACAGTGTTTCCATGTGTAGAAATGCTTTCAGTCATGCATGGACCACGGACTACAGACCTGCACAACACTGGCTCATTGGCTTGAAAACGGAGATCAGCACCACACCTAGAGTAAGACATGACTAGCATACATGTGTGGGAGGAACCTTTACATTTGTAAACTTAAAATGCAATAACTTTAGAAATGAATAGAATTTCCCCATATTTTTTGTCTATAAGATACCCCTATGTATAAGACGACCCCACTTTTCCAACCCAAAATTACAGTTTAGTAACCCCTCGGCTTACTTCCATGTATAAGACGACCCTCAATTTTTAGTCTAACGATTTAAAGCAAAAATATAGTCTTATACACAGAAAAATACTGTAAGTCCCACTGATTTCTGTGGGGCTATTCAAACATTAAAAATCCTTAACAGTAAGAATATATAAAACAACTTTCTCAGCCTCTAAGCATTTTAAGAGCACACAGAGAAAAATTCCTGTTAATTGGGAGTTGAGTCATGGCTACTGGACTTCTTTTTTGAGAGATAGAAACGTTTCGCTGTTCATCCAAACAGCTTCATCGGTCTGAATACAGCTAGTGCAAGAGACCTTCTTATAGTCAGCTTGACCTCTTGTCCCCTGGTCTGATTGGCTCATAACATGAACAAAGCCTGAATAGGCTCGTTAGGGAGACATTAGTGTCCATGGCCTTAAGGTAAACAATGGCCTAAGGTGCTGAAACCCATCAAGAATGGGTCGTTAGCTGTGACCTGGTGGTGAAGGCTCCTTGATTTGCCTGGGTAGTTTGGAAAGTACAGCCTGATAAGTAGCAGATAGACTATGCCGGAGCCCACCACCTCTGTTGAGGGAGGGATTTTCAATGCTAACATGAATGGCTTCCCTTACTCCTCTCTCAAACCACCTCTCTTCTTTGTCTAATATGTGTACATCATCATCTTTGAAAGAGTGGCCTTTTCCCTTCAAATGGAGGTGTACTGCTGATTCTGGTCCTGAGCTGTTACCTCTCCTATGTTGGGCCATTCTTCTGTTTAATGGCTGTTTAGTTTCTCCAATGTAGAGGTCTGAACAGAACACTCTTCACTGCATTGGACTGCATATACTATATTGCTCCTTTTATGGTTTGGTATCGGATCCTTTGGGTGGACAAGTCTCTGCCTTAGTGTGTTCATGGGTTTGAAATAAACAGGGATGTGGTGTTTGCCAAAAATCCTTTTAAGCTTCTCCGACACTCCCGCCATGTAGGGAATGACCAGGTTCTTCCGTCGGGTCTGGGTCTCAGACTGATCCCTTGTTCTTCTGGGATGGCCCACTGCTTTGTTGAAGGCCCACCTTGGATATCCACAGGCCTTAAGTGCTGTCTTCAGGTGCCTGTCTTCCTTCTTCTTGGCTTCTGAGGAGGTGGGGATGCTCTCTGCTCTGTGGCTTAGGGTCCTGATGACTCCTAGTTTGTGTTGTAATGGATGGTGGGAGTCAAACAGTAAGTATTGATCTGTGTGGGTGGGTTTCCTGTAAACTTCTACTCCTAGGCCACGGTCAGGTCTGATGATGACTGTTTGGATGAACAGCTGTTTGGATGAACAGCGAAACGTTTCTATCTCTCAAAAAAGAAGTCCAGTAGCCATGACTCAACTCCCAGTTAAACGAACCTGGATGACTGAGAATCTTCACAGACGTACTCCTGTTAATGTTTCCTCAGCCAAGCCAGCTTTGTGCCAGTTTTAAAAAAAGTGATGTTTGGGAGTTGCCTCTGTGTCCAGCTGCTCTGCTACGTGATTGTTGTCGATATCTAGTGTATGTAGCACAGCATGAAACCATCTTGTTATGATGAGTTGAATGCCTTGTGTATGTGTGCCTTATTTCCCTGTAGTGATAATTCTTGCCAATTGCTTTCACTTTCTTCTAACTGCAAGCAAACATTTTCTTCCAGGTCTTGAAAATCTGAGAGGTCCAAAATAAAATTTAAATAAAAATTGCAATTGTTCCAGAAAGTCTTGTGTAGGTTTAGAAATTTGCAATCCCATGTTTGGCTTGCTACCATTATTTACATTCACATCATTATTGTGACTATACATTTTTTCAGAACTTGGAATAAGAAGACTCTGTAGGAATAAACCATTATAACATCAGGACCTTATAGCAGGGGTCCTCAAAGTTTTTAACCAGGGGGCCAGTAACTGTCCCTCAGACACTGTTGAGGGCCAGACTAGAGTTTGAAAAAAAAATGACATCATGCTCCCACCATATATGATGTCATATGCTTCCCTCCCCATGCTCTCTCCCACCATGCTCCCCCTCCCCTTCCCTGTTCTTAACCTGGAGTCAAAGCAGGGGCCGCCACCCCCTCTATATAAGGGCAACCCTTTTAAAATGATGATGGGGTGATGATGATGGGAGTAAGAGGAGGAGGACTCAGAACCCCAGAGCAGCCACATGAACCCTGCAAAGTCTGGGCGTGAAGCCCACTGAAAACGTCCCTGTCAGTCAACCACAAGAGGTTTGCCAGCCTCCCAGCATCCTGGCCGGGGCCACCATTGGCTTTCCCTTCCCTTCTCTTCTTTCTCTGCCACCACCACCACCACCTCCTCCTCCTCCTCCTCCTCCTCCTCCTCCTCACTGGTCTCTAAATTGGTGGCAGTGGCAGCAGCCTCTGCCTCTGGCCATGGCTGGACTCCCTACTCCCCTCCCAAGGCAGCAACTCAGAGGGGGCTGGGTGGTCAGTCGCTTAGTTTTCCCTCTGTTGCCTGTTGTCCATCAGGTCATCCACTGCTGCTGCTGCTGCAGCTCCTGCTCGGCTGGCTGGATGGTGCTGCCTCCTCCTGTCCCTTTCCTTCCTCATAGCCACATTAACACGGAGGCAGTGGCCACACAAGGAATGCAGGTGGGCAGGGCAGAGGAGTAGCAGGGGCAGAACCTCAGGGCCATGGAGGGCAACGGGAAAGACTTCGTCCTTCTCCTTGCCGGTCTCTAACCCAGTGGCAGTGGTGGACTTAGAAGCAGCAGACAGGCACGTGGGGGGAGAAAGACAGCATGAAGGTGCTCCATTGCTCGACCACCCCATTGATCAGGGGAGTGGGGGAGTGTGCCACAGCCCTCCCATTTTGAACTGCCACACTCCTCACAGGACCACCAAGCCAGTTCAAAGCAGCAGCGCACCAGACATCTGGGCGGGGGGGGGGGGAGTGGAGATCACAATGGGCCCTCCCAGTCCAGCCCAGCCAAGCCCAGTCCAGCCTCCCCACATGGAGCTCCCTGGCTGCCTGGTATCTTTAAGTCTGTGCAAATTGTCTCAAGCGTCTCAAGCTTGTTGTGCTGCTCCTCCCTGCATTGTTGATGGTCCCCCATGGCCAGCCATGAAATGCCCGGGCCTCTGCCAGCAGAGGGGAGCACACAAACACCCACCTGAGAAGAAAAGAGGGAGGGAGGCAGTAACCGAACCAGAAGAGCATCCAAAGGGGTCGGGTGGAGAAAACAGCCCATGCAAGTGGGCGCATGTGCAGTGCCTTGCCCAGCTGGTCACCACCTCCTCCTCTCTTTTGCTTCACCCATCAGGTGGGGGGAAGCGGGAGAAGAGATACAGCCCACCGCGGAGGTTAAAATGGCAGCGGAGGCCAGATAGCTCGCTTGCTTTCAAAGCGGGGGGGGTCTGCAGTTGCTCCTGGGGCCGGATTTAGCTTTGTACCCGGGGGGGGCGTATCCAGCCCATGGGCCCTAGTTTGAGGATCCCTGCCTTATAACATCAAGGGCCTAGACCAGCCATGTCCAAACTTCGGCCCTCCATATGTTTTGGACTGCAACTCCCACAGTCCTTTGTCATTGGCAATCTAAGCTTAGAATTCTGTGAGTTGTGGTCCAAAACATCTGGAGGGCCGAAGTTTGGACATGCCTGGCCTAGACACTGGGCCATTTCAAGATTGTGCTATTTAGATCACGGATAAGAGTGTGCTCTAAGACTTAATAGCACCATTTTCGTATGAACAACATATTGTGTGTGTGTGTGTGTGTGTGTGTGTGTGATCTTGCTGACTATAGAGCTGACTTCTTTTTTTACTTTACTATAATAAGCTATTTCCATGTTGCAGCTTTAAACACATTTCCATTCTCGACACTGTTTTTTCTATAACCACCCCCAACTCTGCTACTCAACAACTCATGCAAACAACATTCCAAACCCTTACAAATAACATATTACAAATAACAAGTTTGTTGTAACTAATTCCATTTCTGCAATTAACCAAGATATAACTACATCAAATGACAATATCTTGATAAACTCTCTCCTGTTGTGGTACTGCTGTAATTAATCTATAGTTATGAGCATGTGGCCTGTTTTGTGCCTCTCTTCAGGTATTGTGGCGATGAAAAGAACAAGGGAAATGTCTTTTTATGCAACTTTTTAAAAGTTACTAAAATTTTAGTTATTTTTGAGAAATTGGAAAGCAAAGAATTGTTTTAAAAGCATGGAGGCTATAATTGTAACTAACAATTTTTCATAGTTTGGTAGTATAAATGTAACTAATTGCCTACTTTTAGAGGGCTTCCTTTTTGGTTGAAAGTAACTCTCCATTCATCTTTCTAGAGGTCTGAAACAAAGAAAAGATACCACCCCCTTCTTCAGCTCTTACTACTTAGGCCAAGTGAAACTTCCCAATAAAAGGACAGAGATAAATGTCTGAAAATATATCAAATAAAAATAGCTGCCTTGGTTTTAATATTTTTTTCCGAGAACAAATGCAACACAGAACATGATGGGCTAGATTGCTTCACCTTTTTGTTTCCTTTAATCTTAAGAGCTACCGGAGAAGATTCTGATTAATGGTGGTCATGTTAGGAGAGTGCTTAAAATGTTTTACAGCAAATTCACACAATTCCTTGCAATAATCCTTATTTTCTTTTTGTACTGTCAATGCAAGATTTTTGTCTGTCAACTGAGCACATGACTATTTATTTGTCCATTGCTGTTAAGGAATTTGATACTTTTATGCTGACAATTGAACTTCTTTTTGGGGGTTCATAAATAAATGGAATACATTTAGGAAGCATAAAGGCAACCTTCTCTGTGATAAATTAAAAGGACCTCCATAGAATGAAAGTTTGCCTTGGATCTTGATTTTTCTTAGAAAAAGAAATTGCCATACAAAAAGTAACACCCTTGGCCTAGCTAGGCCATTATTATCGACAATGGTTGGTTGCAGGTCTACAGGGTTACAAGCTGAAGGTTTTCCAGTCTCATCAGGGTTTGAGCCTGAGACCATCTCCATACAAAGCATATTCTCTAGCACAGAATTATGGTCTCTGCTTTAATTAAAGCACTTCCTAGGAAGCGATTTATAGAGACCACAGATTACCAGAAAGATGAACTGCTGAGTCCTACATCAAACCTTACCTCTCTCAGGGAGCAAAAATGAGGAAAATTGTGGTGGTGTACTTTGAGCAGATCATGAGAAGACAAGACTCATTGGAAATGACAAAAACACTAAGGAAATTTTTAAAATTTTAAAATAGCGAGGAGGAGGAGGAGGAGGAGGAGGAGGAGGAGGAGGAGGAGCAGCAGCAGCAGCAGCAGCAGCAGCAGCAGCAGCAGCAGCAGCAGCAGCAGCAGCAGAAGAAGAAGAAGAAGAAGAAGAAGAAGAAGAAGAAGAAGAAGAAGAAGAAGAAGAAGAAGAAGAAGAAGAAGAAACAACAACAACAACAACCAAATATGAGATGGATTGACTTCTTAAAGGAAGTGATAGGCTTGAGTTTGCGATAATTGAGCAGGGCTGTCAACAGAGGATACCTCAGAGGTCACTCATTCATAGGGTCAACATGAGTCAGAAGTGTATTAAGGGCACACAGTAGGAACATTACCTGAATTCATAAGCCTACTGATTCCAGTCACCACCACACTCTCACCATGGGATGTAACTAAAGAACTTCACAAAGAAATATCCCTTAGGAGCCCCATGGTGCAGTGGTTAAATGCTTGTACTTCAGGTAAAACTGTGCTCATGACCTGGGGTTCAATCCCAGGTATCAGGCTCATGGTTGACTCAGCCTTCCATCCTTCCGAGGTCAGTAAAATGAATACCCAGCTTGCTGGAGGGGGGGGCAATGTGTAGCTGGGTACTGTAATTAAAACTGTAAACTGCCCAGAGACTACTTGAAGTGGTATGGGGTGGTATATAAGCAGAACACTTTGCTTTGCTTTGATTTTGTCTCTTTGAAAGTCTGCTGATGCCTCTTATCTTAGGGCCTTTTTACACAACCCCTAAGATCCGCTGGTCCCTTAAATTCAGACCAGAGATCTTGAGGGTTCGTTGCTGTTCTTCCCTCCCCACCCACTCGGCACTTCTTTGTTCTGTCTGCGGGAGGGGGGGAGGAAAAAAAAGCCTTAGACAGAGACAAAAGAATAAAAGGCTTACCTCCCGGTGTTGGGGGAAGTTGCTCCGATCTCCGTTTACTTCCTGGTTCCTCTTTAAGGGGCGGAGGCAAAAGAAAAACAACAGAAAGAAGCGAGGAGCCCTCAGGCAGTCTCCGCATCAAATATTTTTCACCATAAAAAAGCAGGTACAAGAAAACTGCTGTTTGGTCACGCTAAGTGGGCGGGGTCGCACTTAATTGTCTGCAAACTCCAGAGCTGGTGGGTAAACATTTTTATCGTCCGGAGCTTGCAGCCATTTGCGGCGGAGCTTAGGGGTCGTGTATAAACGCCCTTACTTTGTAGAGTTTAGCATACATTGCCATGCTCACTTCTCCAGTCTTAAGGACTTGATGCTTAGTTCAAGGTGGGGGGAGTGCATGTTCACATTTCCAGTACCTTCCAGATTCATGCTTGCAATGTGTGATCATGGGATGCAGTATATTAATCATCGGGAATGATAACTGACCCAGATTTTGCAAATAAGTGATTTACTGTTTATAATTTCTGCCTATAACATTTCTTTCTCTCTCGTGAGAGGCTGTCTCTCTTTCCTCATTGTCATCAGCCCATTCAAAATGAAGCGATTGAAGTTGAGTTTCTGTATAAAGCTACAGATAATAGAGTCCCTGGCACTGCAAGGCAAATATCAATCATTTATTTGAAAGAAAGCACAAAACAGTGGTTATCATACCTATCCAGAGACTATAGACTGAGCCAAAACATTTCACATGCAATCTGGGAAAGACAGCAGAGCAAGACATGCATAGCTGTCAAGCTGGCAAATGACTTGTGTGCAGCTTGTCTAGATAATTTGTATTTCTCCAAATAAGATCAGTTTTTCAAAATTAACTGCCTGCACAAGGACATGTTTCAGAAACACGTCACTATTGCTGTGGAAGACCTACAACCTCTGGTTGTCCTAAGACAGGGGTCCTCAAACTATGGCCCATGGGATAGATCCAGACTACCAAGGTCCTCCGGCAATTGCAGACACCCACCCCCCACTGCCCGCACACACCCAGCTCAAGGAGCGCCAACTGCCGTGAGTAGGACTGGATCTCCAGGTGGGTCAGCCCAAGCCCAACGGTGAGGAGGGAAAAGAGAAGGGGGGAAGGAAACTTACCAATGCCAAGCCCTCCTCACTGCTGCCACTGCATGCCATCCACCCTCTGAAGGAGTGGGGTGGGGACTTAAAGAACTGCGCCTGGGGAGGGGAAGGCGCAACCAAGGGAGGTGAGGGAGGAGGAGGAGGAGGAGGAGGAGGGCAGGCCGCCTCTGCTGGGGAGTTCTCACTAACCTGCACCTCTTCCTGTGGGACCCTGGCCTTCATGTAGGAAGCCAGCCCCGGCCTAGTTTTTTCCCACCACTGCATTTATTTGCCCGACCTCGCTACCCATTTCCTCCCAGGCCTGGTGCACCCCCAACAATGTGCGAGCTTGGGGCCACGGCAGGGATGGATCTGGCCCCCAGCAGTGTCTAAGTACCAGTGAACCAGCCCCCTGTTTTAAAAGTTTGAGGACCCCTGTTCTAAGATATTGTAAGAACCAAAACGTAGTTTATGGATGCTGAAAAGGGTTTGCATTGTTGGGTACCTGTTGAGGCTTATATCCCAAGAAGTGGTCATGGCTATGGCCCCTGACTTTTATTGCCAATGCCCTTACCCTCTCTTACGATGGACAAGAAAAGGAACAGCAAAATCCTTGCCTTATTCAGCCCCTCAGAAGATATGTGGATTGTGGACTGCCTCCAAGAAGACAGAACAAAAAAACAGGGGGGAACCCAAAGTAACAGGGAAGGAGCTGAGACAAAGATGGTAGCAAACTGAGGGCATTCTACTAAAGCTTCTCTAAAAACCTCATTGCTGTAAAAGTTTGGGTGCCATTTGGGGGGGCATATATGCTATTAGCTCCCTTAGCACCCTAGAACAATGCTGACCTGATAGACCATCTGGAATAGTGAGGGTATAGTGAGGGTAGGAGGAAGTCACCATGGCCACAAAGGAAAGAAACTTTTTAAAAAGCCTCACCTTTTTACCATTAAGAGCCTGTCTTAATTTGAAGTCTTGCCCATTTCTTTAATAGCAGTTCAATATTAGAGATGGGAACTTGCTACACTTCAGCTCTTTAGTGCAGTTTGGCAGATCGGGACCACAGATGTTGCATGGGCACGCTAGATTCTGCACCCCGCCTCCTCCCATGAGCACCCCATCAGAAGCAGCACCACAGGACTCCTTTTACCAACTCTTCCTCTTCCAGCTCAGCACTTTGAGTGGCTGCCTTTGGGAGGAGGTGAGGCATGAAATCTGGGGTGGCTGTACAACACCTGTGAGCCTGATCCACCAAACAGTGTCAAAGAGCTGAACCATGATAAGTATTCGTCTCTTGTTGTTGTTGTTGTTCAGTCGTTCAGTCGTGTCCGACTCTTCGTGACCCCATGGACCAGAGCTCGCCAGGCCTTCCTATCCTCCACTGCCTCCCGGAGTTTTGTCAAATTCATTTTGGTTGCATCGATGACACCGTCCAACCATCTCATTCTCTGTCGTCCTCTTTTCCTTTTGCCTTCGATTTTTCCCAGCATCAGGGCCTTTTCCAGGGAGTCCTCTCTTCTCATGAGGTGGCCAAAGTACTGGAGCCTCAGCTTCAAAATCTGTCCTTCCAGTGAGCATTCGGGGTTGATTTCTTTCAGAATGGATAGGTTTGATCTCCTTGCAGTCCAGGGGACTCTCAAGACTCTCCTCCAGCACCACAGCTCAAAAGCATCAATTCTGCGGCGATCAGCCTTCTTTATAGTCCAGCTCTCACTTCCATACATCACTACTGGAAAAACCATAGCTTTAACCATCCTGACCTTAGTTGGCAAAGTGATGTCTCTGCTCTTTAGGATGCTATCTAGGTTTGCCATTGCTTTCCTCCCAAGAAGCAGGCGTCTTTTTATTTCGTTGCTGCAGTCGCCATCTGCAGTGATCAAGGAGCCCAAGAAAATAAACTCTGTCATTGCCTCCATTTCTTCCCCTTCTATTTGCCAGGAGGTGATGGGACCAGTGGCCATGATCTTAGTTTTTTTTGATGTTGAGCTTCAGCCCATTTTTTTCACTCTCCTCTTTCACCCTCATTAAGAGGTTCTTTAATTCTTCCTCACTCTCTGCTATTAGAGTAGTATCATCTGCGTATCTGAGGTTGTTGATATTTCTTCCGGCAATCTTAATTCCGTCTTGAGATTCATCCAGACCGGCCTTTCTCATGATGTACTCTGCATATAAGTTAAATAGGCAAGGTGACAGTATACAGCCTTGTCGTACTCCTTTCCCGATTCTAAACCAGTCAGTTGTTCCATATCCAGTTCTGACGGTTGCTGCTTGTCCCACATATAGATTTCTTAGGAGACAGATAAGGTGTTCAGGCACTCCCATTCCTTTAAGGACTTGCCATAGTTTGTTGTGGTCTACACAGTCGAAGGCTTTGGCATAGTCAATGAAGCAGAAGTAGATGTTTTTCTGGAACTCTCTGGCTTTCTCCATAATCCAGCGCATGTTGGCAATTTGGTCTCTAGTTCCTCTGCCCCTTCGAAATCCAGCTTGTAGTTCTGGAAGTTCTCTTTCCACATACTGCTGAAGCCTGCCTTGTAGAATTTTGAGCATAACCTTGCTAGCATGTGAAATGAGTGCAATTGTGCGATAGTTGGAGCATTCTTTGGCGTTTCCTTTCTTTGGGATTGGAATGTAGACCGATCTTTTCCAGTCCTCTGGCCACTGCTGGGTTTTCCAAATTTGCTGGCATATCTTATGCAGCACCTTTACAGCATCCTCTTTTAAGATTTTAAAGAGTTCAATTGGAATGCCATCACCTCCACTGGCCTTGTTGTTTGCAATGCTTTCTAAGGCCCACTTGACTTCACTTTCCAGGATGTCTGGCTCCAGGTCAGCAACTACGCTATCTTGGTTATCAGGGACGTCCAGATCTTTCTGATATAATTCTTCTGTATATTCTTGCCATCTCTTCTTGATCTCTTCTGCTTCAGTTAGGTCCCTACCATTTTTGTCCTTTATCATATCCATCTTTGCACGAAATGCCCCTTTAATATCTCCAATTTTCTTGAACAGATCTCTGGTTTTTCCTTTTCTATTGTTTTCCTCTATTTCTTTGCACTGTTCATTCAAGAAGGCCGCCCTGTCTCTCCTTGCTATTCTTTGGAAGTCTGCATTCAATTTTCTGTATCTTTCCCTTTCTCCCTTGCATTTTGCGTCCCTTCTCTCCTCCGCTATTTGTAGGGCCTCGTTGGACAACCACTTTGCTTTCTTGCATTTTCTTTTCTTTGGAATATTTTTCATTGCAGCCTCCTGTACAATGTTACAAGCCTCCATCCATAGTTCTTCAGGTGTTCTGTCCACCAAATCTAGTTCCTTGAATCTATTCTTCACTTCCACTGTGTATTCATATGGGATTTGACTTAGGTTATACCTGACTGGCCCAGTGATCTTCCCTACTTTCTTCAGTTTGAGTTTGAATTTTGAAATAAGAAGCTGATGATCTGAGCCACAGTCAGCACCAGGTCTTGTTTTTGCTGACTGTATAGAGCTCCTCCATCTTTGGCTGCAGAGAACATAGTCAATCTGATTCCGGTATTGTCCATCTGGTGATGTCCATGTGTAGAGTCGCCTTTTGTGTTGTTGGAAAAGAGTGTTTGCAATGACCAGCTTGTTCTCTTGACAAAACTCAATTAGCCTTTGCCCTGCTTCATTTGGAACTCCAAGGCCAAACTTGCCAGTTATTCCTTTTATCACTTGACTCCCTACTTTAGCATTCCAATCCCCTATGATGAGAAGAACATCTTTCTTTGGTGTCAGTTCTAGAAGGTCTTGTAAGTCTTCATAAAATTGGTCAATCTCAGACTCTTCAGCACCGGTAGTTGGAGCATAAACTTGGATTACTGTGATGTTCAAAGGACTGCCTTGGAATCGTACCGAGATCATTCTATCATTTTTTAGGTTGTATCCCAGCACTGCTTTTCTCACTCTATTATTGACTATGAAGGCTACTCCATTTCTCCTATGGGATTCTTGCCCACAGTAGTAGATGTGATAGTCATCTGAACTGAATTCACCCATTCCTGTCCATTTAAGTTCACTGATGCCCAGGATGTCAATGTTTATTCTTTCCATCTCACGTTTGACCACATCCAGCTTACCCTGGTTCATAGATCTCACATTCCAGGTTCCTATGCAGTATATCTCTTTGCAGCATTGGACTTTCCTTTCTCTTCCAGGCACGTCTGCAGCTGAGCGTCCTTTCGGCTTTGGCCCAGCCACTTCATTAGCTCTGGAGCTACTTGTACTTGTCCTCCGCTCTTCCTCAGTAGCATGCTGGACACATTCGTCTCTACTCCAGGTCAATGGCGTTGGGTTTTGTTTGTAAAGTAACACTCCTTATTAAGAGTCAAATGGCACATTAAGATAAATCTGTACAGACATTTCCTACTGCTAGAAGTTTCCCTCCAGACATGCAATTCCTCCAGTGCTCCATGCCTGAGCTATCACAGATTGCAAATGAAGCCCCTGTTTACCACCCAATGATGAATCACAAAAAGTTAATTTGCAACATGCAGGGTTTAAAACAAACCAAGATCATGTAAGGATAAGGACATTTTTTTATCTCTAAGGGTGGTAACATATAGGCATCAACTAATAGATGTTCAGAGTCTCATCTTCCATTAATTATTATACTCTCTTTTAAAGCATTGTAAACATTTAAAATGTGAATAAGGATTTTTTTTTTCATCAAACAAAATCAATCACATATTTAGATAGTGAAAACCATATTCTATGACAAATATGTTTATGTTCCTATGCTGCAACAGTGGCAGTGAACACATTATTAATACCTCCCGCCGGTCTTATGCTTAAATATCTTTTCCAAAATTTAAAATGCTGTCTGATACATTTACTATGGAGCGGCATTATCTCAGTGTGTATAAATATGCAACCATGGGATGTTAATATGCAACAGAGCAGCTACAATGAACTTAGTGGAATACAATCCTTAGGGTAAACATTGTAAGTAGCTAGCCTATTACAGTATTTGAAAGGGATGAAAAACCCTTAGACGCTACCTCTAGAGTGGGAAGAGGCAATGACATGCCAGGATTTCAAAGGGATTAAATTTGAGTCTGAAATTCCATCCTGTTCTTCTGTCTCTCTGGAAGAAAAGAAAGTGTGATCAAGATAAATGATCAACTAGGGAATTTTGCTAACAGCCACTCGAGAACAATCACATTCTGAAGCTCTGTTTTAAAGGTAGAGCTAGGTGAAAAGACTGAAATAGATTCTAACACACTTCATTTTCTGCATTATTCTGCTGCTATGTCTGAAAGTGGACATGTCCATGAAACATTACATTGAAATATGAAAGTTAGTCTTTAAGGTGCCACATGTTTTGTGTACTTTGTTTTGTTTTGTTTTGTTTTGTTTTTCTTTGATTTTTGCCTGAAATGCTTGAAAAGCCTAACACAGCTACCCTCTCTGAAACGTGCACTATTTTGGTTATTTGTGTTTTTTAAATTATATCCTGTCTTTCAGAGAGATGAACATCACATCATCGTCCAGAATAAGAAAGAAAGAAAGAAAGAAAGAAAGAAAGAAAGAAAGAAAGAAAGAAAGAAAGAAAGAAAGAAAGAAGTCATACAAGTCATGAAAATAAAGATAACATTTCCTGGGTTATACTGGGAAAAGATCTAACATACAATTATGACTGCATGGTAAATCAAAAGGGGTTGAACTGGCCGTGTTCAAAAGTAAAGAAAATTATTTTTCTCTGAGACAAAATACTCCAAAACATCTTACATCTTCACCTTCTGATTTACTCTTGGGTTCTTTTCAAACCAAGAGGCCATGTTAACCTTTCAAGAGTTGTATTTTATTTTCAGTTCTAAGATGCAAAAGTAAGAATCCCAAAAAGTATCAAAAAGTATCCAAACCTTAACAGATCTCAATCATAGTTTTATTTCCCTAAAAATAATAAATCTAAGTCATCCTGACTAATTGATTACATGCAAGACTTCTCCTAAACTAGCTTTTCCTACTCTACCTACAAAAACAGCAACAGCAACAGCAACAACCAACCAAGCAAAACATACAAAGAACAATTTGGGAATATGGTTCTTGTCCTGTCCTGCCCAAATGTTTAATGTTCTCAGTAATGTTGATTTATTAGAATGGCTTTGGGAGATAGTTCATCGTCGTATGTCTTTCTCTATAAAATCCTGGTGACAGGGAATCATTTTAACATCTTTCAATCTGTCCATTATGAAAGATTTTACCATTAAGATGAGTGTTCTGAGATCATCTGTGTAACAGGAAATAATAACACCCCAAAGATCCCAAGTCAGCCTGTGCAGAAACCACATATATAGAGAGAAAATCGAAATATACCATTTTACTGTGAAAGTGCTTGTTGAATAAAGTTTTCACTACTATAATTTCTATACTTACTTTTTAAAAAGACAGTAGATTGCACCACTCAGAATAGGATTTCTCATATTCCTTATACATATGAATTATCTTCACAATAATTTATTAAGTACTCAGAATTGCCTGAAGTGGCCAAGTTAATCCTAAAGTCAGACTTTCAGCAAGGATAGATGAGGGATGTAGACTTTTCCATATAAAGAAATAATGATTTTAAAGTATATCTGTAATAGCAAAATAGGTAGAAAATTATAGCGGAATAATAGCGGAAGGGTAAAAAAAATGAATGTTGTTTTTCTTTTATCCCAATCAAGTTTATTCATTAGAAATTTTTTTTAAAATTATATTACTTCATGCAAAAGTATGAATATCAGAGGGAAATTCATGTTAGAGCAGATTGACAGTGGAACCAATTACCTCAGGAGGTGGTAAACTCTCCAATACTGGAAACATTAAATAGAAAGCTGAACAATTAAACATACTTTAACATGGATTCCTAAATTGAGCAATAGGCTGGACTTGAAAATCTTATAGGCCCCTTCCAATTCCATTATTCTTTGATTCTATGAAAAAGAAAAGAAAAGAGACAATTTAGTTTTTCTCTCTCTAGTACCAGATATGCTGAAACCACTTCACTAGATTTAAATTTAAAGGGGAGGGGAATCCATATTGGCCCACAAATGGCATGCCACCCTAAATCACTCTGTCAGGAGCAGATAAGACAAGACCAGAGGGAATGTGAGCCTGACTCAATTTCCTGATAAGTAGAAAAAACTAGCCAATAGTCTAATTCCTCACCAAAAGGGAGGAGGGATATCAACTATCTACCTACCAATATACACAGTACACAGAAACAGGAGGATATTGCAAAAATTTCATGGTAGACTGAGTTTTGTCGAATCATATTTAAGTAATAACAATGGATGAAAAATCCAGAGAGACTTTTTACTTCACATTGTTCATAATCTGCATCTTATATGGAAATAAGCAAAGCAGGTGATAACATTCTGGGAGAAAAAGGAGGTAAAAACATTGTCTCGAATCCCTAATTCTACATGCACTCACTACTCAGTGGGTTTTTCAATCTGTTTTCCCCAATATTGCAGGCAGGGCCGGTGCTAGGGTTTTTTTGCGCCCTAGGTGAGGGGCAGGGTAGGGGGCAGGCAGCGGGCGGCAGGCGGCAGATGGCGGGGGATGGATGGTGGGCGACGGCGACGGGCACAGGAGGCGGACGACGACGGGTGGCTGGCAGGCGGGGGGACGGACGGCGGTGGCCAGTGGCGGGGGGGTCGGCAGGGGGGCAGCAGGCTGGCCAGTGCCCTCTCTCCATTTTGGCACCCTAGGCAACTGCTTAGTTCGCCTTAATGGAAGCGCCAGCCCTGATTGCAGGTAACAACTAATGGAAGTTGAAGGGGACAGGTCCATAAGGAAGATTTCCACACAACAGCATTGGAACATTAGGGGTCTTGATCACAAAGAAAACCTTCACACCTTCCAGATTCTCTCCTCTTCACAGGTGCTGCGGTCCAGGTGAGAAAAGCAACAGAAGAGTGGAGAGGGCTAGGAATACCTATGAGGACACCTGCTCATGTATAGATTAAATGGAGATAATAATGCCTCAACAGGGTTAAAATGTTACTCACAAGTACAATAATACCTTGGTTTATAAGCATAATTGGTTCTGGAAACATGCCTGTAAACCAAAACACTCTTATATCAAAGCATATTTTCCCATAAGAAATAATGGAAATTCAGGTTATTCATTCTGGCGTCCCACAGACCACATACTATATACACAAAATGCCAAAACTCACAAAAGAAGTTGGCTAGAAGTCTGTGTCCACACCATGGTTTAGGCACTTAGCTGTGGAATCTGCTCTGTTTAGGACGAACAACTGGATTGTACTCTGTATTTTTAATGTGACAATAATAAAATGCCATTTGTAGCCCTATGACTTAACCAGCTGCTTCGTGACTGGAAATGGTTTGAAAAAATAAGAAAGAATGTTGAAAACAAATTAAATAAAAATATAAATATAAAGTAAAATAAAACCCTAACCTGCACTCCCCTTTGAAAATGGTCCTGGCTGGTGCAAGGGAGACCTCTGTTCCTCTCTCCTCCCTCTGCTTTGGAGGCTGCATGAGACAAAATGGTACAATCACCTACAATCCAGCAGGGAGGCTGGAAGGAGAGCCACTATTGGCTCACCTGCAATCATGTGACCTGCTCCAGTGCTTGTATATCAAGACATTGCTTGTTGATCAAGGCAAAATGTAGAAGAAAGGTTTGCTTTGCTTGTCTTGCAAAACACTCTTAAACCAAGTTACTCTTAAACCAAGGTATTACTGTACATTGAAAATGTTTTTCCTAGCTTGGCATCTCACCATAGCAGATTATTTTGCAGCATAACATGACATAGAGATGATGCCTAGATTCGCACAAAGCCCAAATGTTATACGATTGTAATCACATATGATAGATATCCATGTGCATGTCCATCATAACACATGGTCCATTATTACTGTTTTATGTGTTGGAGTGTACTTATTATCCATTGTAATGCAGATCAGATTCTTTGCTCTTTAGTTGATTAGTATCCCATTAATATGATATGCTAGATACAAATAACAAATCATTCCAGTATAATTCTGTTGGACAAAGTAAATCACTGCCTTATTATACAAGATAGATAATGGCCTGAAGACAGACACAAAAGCCAAAAGAACTGGAGCATCCAAAGGAACCAACAAGTCAGAAGAGACAAAGTCTCAGGATGCTAAACAAAAAGGTGCTTTATTAAAACAAAAGCCCAATGCGTTTCGGCTTGGGAAGCCTTCTTCAGGGGCTTCTTCAGGGACCCCTGAAGAAGGCTTCCCAAGCCAAAACACGTTGGGCTTTTATTTTAATAAAGCACCTTTTTGTTTAGCATCCTGAAGACAGACACAACAGAATAGGTGCTCAGTTCAAGGGTGTTTATCTACATTTAACTTTTAGCTGTAATTGTTTATAAGTAGAGATGGGCACGACTTAGCGGTATTCCCGTTTCCGTTTCCGTTACTCGTTTCCGTTACTCTACGGAAACGGTAATGGGAATCACTGCCCCAGACTTCGAGCTCGAACCGACAAACGAACAATTTGGTCTGATTTGTCATGCTCGTTACTTGCATCGCGCAATGCCAAGCGGCACAGAAAAAAAAGTTTTTAAAACTTAAAAAAAAACCCGATTCCCGGCCCTAAAAGTAGGCGAAAACTGTCTGAGGGCACCTACCAGGCCAGAAGGGTGTTTTATTTGGGGGGGGGTTCCCCGCCCCCCTCTCCTTGGCTATTGCTACTGCTGCGCTGCTGGTACCAGGCTGGGAGGGCGCATCCATTTGCCATGCAGTGCGGGGGATCCAAAATGGCGACCGCAATATTTTTTTTGAAATTGTTGCCCAAAACCCCACCAAAGCACCACAGAAACATGCGAAAATTAGCTATTTTAAATGCTTGAATTTTTACAGTAGCAGCAGTGGGTTTTTCTTGCAAAAAAAGTCTCCGCTGATTTTATTTTATTTTATTTTATTTTATTTTTTTACACCTGCGCATTCGCAATGATGGGCTCGCCCATGGGAGTGGACCATGCAAAGTTTTGGAGCCATTCCACCAATCGCATGGCCAGGTTTTGCTGACTGTACCAGGCTGGGAGGGCGCATCCATTTGCCATGCGGTGGGGGGGGGATCCAAAATGGCGACCGCAATATTTTTTTTTGAAATTGTTGCCCAAAACCCCACCAAAGCACCACAGAAACATGCGAAAATTAGCTATTTTAAATGCTTGAATTTTTACAGTAGCAGCAGTGGGTTTTTCTTGCAAAAAAAAGTCTCCGTTGATTTTATTTTATTTTATTTTATTTTATTTTTTTACACCTGCACATTTGCAATGATGGGCTCTCCCATGGGAGTAGACCATGCAAATTTTCCACCAATCGCATGGCCACTTGGCCAGGTTGACCACAGAGACTTCTGGGATGTGCCAATCGGGCATAAACAGCCCACTAATCGTAGCCCAAACCCGAACCCTAAGCCTAACCCATACGCCAGTACACTGTCCTTCTAAGTGGGTCAGAGAGGCACCCAGATGCACCCCAATACTCACCGTAACCTCACCCGTAACTAGCCTAACCCTAGCCGTTGCGCTAAGCCGTCTTAACCCTAAGCCAGATCTACTTGCATTGCACTACATGCAAGTACGTGAGACACAGCGGGTGCAAAGAGTCTGCCAGTCCGTCACTTGTGGCTCTGGCTGACTCCTGCAGCTCCCTCCAGGAGCCCGCTACCCCCTCCCCAAACCAGTACTAACGACAACGAAAAAACGAAAAAACGAACCGACTAATTTTTGCAAATTTTCGCGAAAAACGGAAACGAGCCGAAACGGAACCGGCCCGACTAACGACAACTCGAAAAAAAAATTTTTCAAGTCGTGCCCATCTCTATTTATAAGCTTTCTATGCGAAGGGGTAACCTAAATAGAACAAGCAAAGCAAAGCCTCTTCGTTCCTGTTGTAACATATTGGCTCTTGTAGGGTTGCCAGTTCAGGGGGATCCCTTGTTGTTGTTGTTGTTGTTGCTGCTGCTGCTGCTGCTGCTGCTGCTGTTTCTGTTGCTTGTTGCTGTTGCGTATTTCAGTACCAAAACCTAAGATAAAGGCAGAGCGTAGATATTAAATAAATAAATAATGATCTCTTTATATCTACCCAGATATTTATTGCACTAATCCACAGTGGGCCGATTCTACTGCAATTTACTACACTAAGCAACAGGATTTCAGCCAGTGAGTGACTGCCTAACTCAACATGTGTGTCACCAAATACGTGATTCCTAGCTTTTTGGTATCCCAAGGAGAACAATAATGTAGATAAACAGCAAAAGGACCGCATAAGACACAATACTAGGGGCAAATTAATATACTTTACTATCCATTAGTTACAGAGCTAATAATTGGGGTTTTCATTCACACAATGCATCCATACTTCCCATTCATACTCACCACGACAGAGAGGAGAAGAGCTCTTGATCGGCCTTGTCCAGGTTCTGAAGAAGATGGCAACTGATTCCAAAACTTTGGTCTCAGAGTAGAAAATTCTAACATAAGAACATAAGAACATAAGAAAAACCATGCTGGATCAGGCCAATGGCCCATCTAGTCCAGCTTCCTGTATCTCACAGTGGCCCCACCAGATGCGTGTGGGAGTGCATGAGACTAGATATCTGTCTCCTGATACCACTCCCCTGCATCTGGCCCTTGAAGTACCCCGGTTTTAAGCCTGGAGATTACACATCTCCACCATGGTTTGTAACCTGTGATGGACTTTTCCTCCAGGAATATGTCCAATCCCCCTTTTGAAGGCATCCAGGCCAGATGCCATCACCACATCCTGTGGCAGGGAGTTCCACAGACTAACAATGCGCTGGGTGAAAAAATGTTTTCTTTTGTCTGTTCTTACTCTCCCAGCCCTCAATTTGAGTGCATGTCCCCTAGTTCTGATTTTTTTGTGAGAGGGAGAAAAGCTTCCCTCTATGCATTCCTATGGGAAGTTTGTATAACTGCCTGGGTTCTCTTTTTTTATCCTTCTTGGGCAGTTTGTCAGCTGAACATATGCACTGGGCATTTCTTTGTCCTTTCCTGGATTGTTGCCCTCCATCACCCATGGAATGCTCTTAGTCACCTTCTTGCATGTCCTTATCACTGGAAGACAAGTGTGCAATCCTCCTATTGTCAGGAAGACTTTTCACACCAGGATCTTCCTTCTCTCAACCCCCAAAACTGCTATCAGTAGATGAATTCTGCCAAGATGCTAAAAGCATAGTTCAAGAGGTCAAGGTTCAAAAGTTGAGCTCATCTCAGTGAAGAGGTAGAGTCTGATAGTCAAGTTCCCAAAGTCTCATCATACCTTTGTTCTTCTGGTCCATCTTTGTCTCACTCTCTCTCACACACACTGGTTCTTCACCTTATTCCAGCCCAAGCATGCATATACCTTACATACCAGCATGTATCCATCTCACAGTCCTTACATGTGCCAGTACTTATGTGTGAATACCTATTGTCTCTTTGTATATATGCATATGAACACCGACTTTTGTCCTTGACTTTCCACTAATCCCACCCACACCTACTGGGCATTCTGTTACAACTAGACATGGGCACGACTCGGCGAAATTGTCGTTTCCATTTTCGGTTATCGTTTCCGTTACGTAACGGAAACGGTAACGATAATTAAGCCATCAGAACTCAAACTCGAACCGAAAAAAGAAAAACTTGGTCGGGTTTTTCGTTTCCGTTTGTGGCATCACAGCGATCGCGCAATGCGAAGCACAGAAAAAGATTTTAAAAGTTTTTTTTAAAAAACCTCGACTCCCGGCCAAAAAAGCCGGCGAAAATATGCCTGCCTGAGGCTTTGCCACCGACCAGAGGGGTGGTTTCTGGGGGGTCCCTGGCCTTCCCCCCCTTCTCCTGTCCTGGGCTGCTTGCACCAGGCTGGGGGGGTCATCCTCATCGTCTCGCCATGCCATGCAGTTGGGGGGGATCCAAAATGGCGACCGCACTTTTTCTTTTGAAATCGTGGTCAAAAAACATACCAAATCACCACAGAAACATGTGAAATTTATTTATTTTAAATGCCTGAATTTTAATAGTAGCAGCAGTGGGGTTTTTTATAGCAATAAAACGTCGTCGTATTGATTTTATTTTATTTTTATTTTTTTAGACCTGCCCATTTGGGCTGGGCATGGGATGGGACCATGCAAATTGTTTGAACCATTCCACCAATGGCATCGCCAGGTTTTTGACTGACACTTCTGGATGTCTCGGAGGGTATAAAAAGCCGAGGCACCTTCCAGAAATCGCAGTCGGATGTATGGATGTGGTTGAGGGAGGAGGGCTGGCTGCTGGTGCTGGTGTGATCTGATTGAGATTGAGGAGGGAGGCTGGAGGCTTTAGGATTTAAGTTAGGCAGGCAGGGAGGGAATTGGATTTAGAAAATAATTTCTTTGATTCCCTGCAGCTTTGTCTGCTGAAGGGAATAGCAGTTTATTCTTTATTTCTTCTCTGGCAGTTTGTGAGGATTTTTTCTGATATTGGATAAAGGGGGAAGTTCAACTGGGAGTGGGAGGTGTGGATTTATTTAAAAAATATATTATATACTACCATTTATTTTCTCTTTTCCCAACTTCAATTTGCTTGCACACACACACATTTGGGGTGCAAGCCAAGAACAGAACTTCTATCCTAAGTGATGTCCTAACTGCCCACTCGCCCATCCGCCCGTGCCGCCACCCGTCCACTCACCCGCCCGCAGCCGCCGGCCGCCCATGGCCCCCCGCCACTGCTGCCCGCCCGCACCTCCCCCCCGCCGCCTGCCCCCCCCACCGCCCCCCCACCCCGCCACCCACCTAGGGTGCAAAAACACCTAGTGCCGGCCCTGATTGCGGGACGCCCCGAGCTCTAGGAAGTCAAATCGTGCTAAATCGCAGTGGAAATGACAAACGACAAATGGAAACGACAATTTTTTGAAAAAAATCACGACAATCGGAAGCGACCCGAAACGGACCCCTTCTGACAAACGAAAACTCGATATGTCATTTTTTCTGGCCGTGCCCATGTCTAGTTACAACAAGCACCAGCTGCCATTGATAAAGGCCTGAGACTTGGGATGGTTTTGAATATGCTTTTAATTGGTCTTGGAGAAGAAAGGACATATGACAACTATTTGGGCCTTTTACTGCATCTTTATAACTCACACTCCTCTCCTCAGAGTCCTTTTGCTTATGACATACAAACACTACAGGACACTATGGACATTTTATTTAATAGCTGTGTCTGGCTTCCCACAACTTGCCTTTAAAAGGAAGACACATGCTAATTTATTCTGACCCTTTCAGAATCATCTTAAGCAGGACCCAGCCTTGGGTGCTCTCTGCTTCTGTAATTGTGCTGCCTTCTCTTTATTTTTCCCCTTTCTCTTAAGGATTTTGTCTCCTTTCCCCACCTTTCTGGTTTTCTTATTTCTTCTGTACCAGACTCTGTGTCTCATTAGCAAATATGTCTTATTTTATGCCACTTAGTTCAAGTCAACCAAGACACCCATCTTAAGGAAAGCATACTCTGGGCAAAGAGCAGAGAATCTGTTCTTCACGGACACGTGTATCAAGGGAAACATTTATGCAACAAGAATTTTCAGCCAGAGTTTGAAAAGAAATGCTGCGTGAAAATAGAGGAAAGTGAATCCATATCCCATTGTTCCTCTGAACTAGAATAGAACCATTGAATGAATGGAACCTATATGCCAATATTCCATTTGGTGGCAAGGGGTTGGGCTGTGTGGTGGTTTCTGGGGAATGTAGCTGGAGAAACAACCTAACTTTTCAGTTTCATGTTTAGTTCACTCATTTGTTTGTTTGTTCTTCTGTTGATGCTCTGTTTCTTGCCAGACATTGTCCTCAAGAGAGTTATGAGATGAATCATATCTATTGATTTGAGACTGAGCTCTTTTGCTTTTCAAATAGGGTTTATTATTGTCTAATGGGATTTCCTTGAAAACAGCAAGTGTCAGAACATTTCACAGTATCGTCCCACATGACCCAAAAAGAAAATGCATATGAACGAATCCCATTCAAGGGAGAAATGTTTGGGTGACTGGATCAACACAATTGATTTATTATGGAGTGTCTATTAAGAGACTCACATTCAAGAAGTATCAATAACATTTATATTTCTGGTTGCCAAGCTTTCTAGGCTTTGAGAACTTATTTTGTATGTAGAAATGTCAAAGAATGAAAACATCTGTTAGTCACTTATGTGAGTCTTAAGGGAAATAGATTTATTTGGCATGAACTTATATGTCCTGTGACCAACTTCTCCTTCTTAATCTACTGAAGATAAGAGCAAAGGTCCATGGAATCTTTTGTCAAATAGAAGTGCTTTGTTTTAATGGTGACACAAGATTCTTCATTCATAGAGATGGGCACAAAAACAATTTTTTTCATTTCATTTTTCATTTTTCATTTCATATCAGATATTTTAAAAGCTTCCTCACTGATTTGTGACCTTGGCTTAGGTGCATTTATGATGTCTTTACCTTGCCTATGACATAGAATATGACCATAACATATGACAAGCAGAGCCTGGAAAAGTTACTTTTTACTACATTTCCCAGAATCCTCCAGCCAACATGACTATTAGCCTTTATGAGGTATTCTGGAGCTGGAGTATAAAAAGAAGTATTTTACCCCCAAGCTCTAGCCACAAAAAATCCTGTCTAAATTATATACCCTTCCCATGTTTTCCACAATTTATTTTTTGGGGGGACACAAGTTGGCGGTAGGAGTTTATGACCCTTCTTGCCCAAGCTAGTCACAAAGTAAAGCCAACCTTTATTTGCCTGGACTTTCCCTAAGCCCAAATAAAATAAAACCAAGCAGAAGTTTCAGGTAAAGTATAAATTGAAAGATGGATTTAAATATCATGGTTCTTTACATGGCATCAAGTTTGTGATTACAGTTTATATTTAATTGACTTTTTATGGTTCAGCACAGATGTTCTCAGTTACAATTAACGTTGGAAGAAATAAACTTTACATGTTAAGTGTTGTTATAATACATCTCCTCCTATCCCCATAGTTAACTCTCTCCTTCTCCCTCCACAGTTACCATCTCATAACATATAAGAACATAAGAAGAGCCATGCTGGATCAGGCCAAAGGCCCATCTAGTCCAGCTTCCTGTATCTCACAGTGGCCCCACCAGATGTGTTTGGGAGCGCATGAGACTAGATATCTGTCTCCTGATACCACTCTCCTGCATCTGGCCCTTGAAGTACCCTGGTTTAAACCCTGGAGGTTACACATCTCCATCATGGTTTGTAACCTGTGATGGACTTTTCCTCCAGGAATCTGTCCAATCCCCTTTTGAAGGCATCCAGGTCAGATGCCATCACCACATTGTGTGGCAGGGAGTTCCATAGACTTACAACGTGCTGGGTGAAAAAATATTTTCTTTTGTCAGTTCTTACTCTCCCAGCCCTCAATTTCAGTGTATGTCCCCTAGTTCTGGTATTTTGGGAGAGGGAGAAGAGCTTCCCTCTATCCACTTTACTCATACCCTGCATTATTTTGTATGTCTCAATCATATCCCCCCTCAATCGCCTTTTTTCCAAACTAAAGAGGCCCAAATGTTTTAGCCTTTCTTCATAAGGGAGGTGCCCCAGCCCAGTAATCATTTTAGTCGCTCTCTTCTGCACCTTTTCCAGTTCCACTATGTCTTTCTTGAGATGCGGTGACCAGAATTGCACACAATACTCCAGGTGGGGCCTTACTATTGTTTTGTATAATGGCATTATAATGTTTGCTGTTTTATTTTCAATCCCCTTTTTGATAATCCCTAGCATGGAATTGGCCTTCTTCACCGCTGCCACACATTGGGGAGACACCTTCATGGAGCTGTCCACCAACACACCAAGATCTCTTTCCTGATCCGTCACGGATAACTCAGAGCCCATGAGTTGATAGATGAAGTTTGGATTTTTTTGCCCCAATATGCATTACTTTACATTTGGTTACATTAAAACGCATTTGCCATTTCTCAGCCCATTCCCCCAGTTTGGAGAGATCCTTCTGGAGCTCTTCACAATCTTCTCTGGTTTTTACCACACGGAAAAGTTTTGTGTCATCGGCAAACTTGGCCACCTCACTGTTTATCCCTGTCTCCAGGTCATTTATGAACAGATTGAAAAGCACCGGTCCCAGGACAGAGCCCTGGGGCAAACCGCTTTTCACTTCTCTCCATTGTGAAAATTTCCCATTGACACCTACTCTTTGTTTCCGGGATCTCAACCAGTTCTCAATCCATAAGAGGACCTGCCCTCTTATCCCCTGATTGTGCAATTTTCTCAGCAGCCTTTGGTGAGGGACTGTGTCAAAAGCCTTTTGAAAATCTAGATAAACTATATCAACCGGTTCACCCAAATCCACGTGCCTGTTTGTGAACAAGAGGAGGAACAACACGATCAAGGAGTCAGTGGGTCGTTTGCGAAGGATGGAAAAGGAATAAAGGAAGGAGATGGAAAACCAGGGAAAGCAGGTTGGGGGGTTAAAGACAAGGCTGACAGTGACACAGAGAAAGAAAGTAAGGCTGTGGAAGTTGACAAAAGGTTTAAAGAGTGTTATATTGCCACTGCTCAAAGATACATATTATGGAAGGAGATTAAAATGGGATTAATTGATATTTGCCAAGATCTAAAGAATACAGGGGTTCAAACTGAAGGAGAATTTAGAGAAAGCAAAGAGATGGTAGATTCAGGAATACAAGTGAAGGAAATAAGGATGACACAGGTAACATTAGGAGTTCAGACTGAAAACATGAATAAGGTAAGACAAGTAGGGGTGCAAGTTGATATAGATACAAAGAGGCTCCAGGAGGATGTGGCTATACAGACGGAGGGTGAAATAATAAGCCGCGTGTATAAAGAGAAAGGAAGTCAGACAGAAGGGGGCGAGAGAGGGGAAGAAATATCGAAGGGGCGCGAGAGGGAAGCGCGAGGAGAAGGAGGGGAAAGGATCGTTAAAATCGTTAGAGAGAGGGGGTGTCAGACAGAGGAGGACGGGAGACAAGGAGGGAGGACATATACCAGATCTCTGATGGGTCTTAGACCAAATGAGGCTATAAATAAAGGAAAAGACCCTTCGAGAGGAATTTCTGGTAGAAAGTTAGATCCCAATCCACCGGGATGGATACCGGGTTGGGGATGGGAACATCCCCTCCGTGCTCTGCCTCCAGTCCAAGGGAACCCACTTGGTGGTCAAATGAAGAAGTATTAAACCCGCAGCCAAAAGGGAAGTTTAATCCGTTTGGAGAAAGTTATAGAAACGATGATGTTTGTTTATCTCCAAGTTCATCTGTTCCTATTTTAACCCCTAATGTAAACAAGAATGTACGAAATCGAAAATGATCGACAAGATTGTGAGTTGTTAAATAAAACTTTATTATCAGATTTTTTCATACCTAAGGATTCAACTCCAATTATTTCATCTGAACCTTTAATTCAGTTTCACGAACCCTCACATATTGGCGCCCAACGGGGAAACTACATTTATGGAAGAATGGAAGAAGAAATCAAACACTTCCGAGACACAATACAGAGACAAGAACGGATGATAGATACGTTAGTACAACAAAACAAGCTACTAATGAATCGAATGACAGAGGAAAAAAGAGAAGATAAACAAGTGGATACGAAACAAACAAAAGACATACACCTGGACAGGAACACAACAGAAATGAAATTCCCTATGAAAGTACAAAAAATGACTGAGAATGATGACATAGAAACTTATCTAAATACATTTGAAAGAACAGCACAAGCCGCAAATTGGCCGAAAGATCAATGGGCTATCATTCTCACTCCAGCATTAACAGCAAACTTGCAAACAGTAGTGGATGCATTAGGTCCACAAAATGCTTTGAACTATGAAAAAGTAAAAGAAACCATTTTGTTAACGTACAATATTTCGGCAGAAACTTACAGAACGAAGTTTAGAGAATTGAAACTGCAAACAGGACAACATCCGCGACCGTTAGCGTATAGAATGAGGGCAAACGTCGTAAAATGGTTGCAACCAGAGAAGAGAACAATGGATGACGTCGTGGATCAAATAGTGATAGAACAATTACTCACGACGGCAACACCTTCAGTACAAAATTGGGTGAGGAGGAATCAACCATCAACGCTAGAGGCTGTCGTCATACTCCTGGAAAATTACCATCAAGCAGCAGACAGGACACCGAGTTATCGCGAGAACAGGACATACTACGAGAACAGAAGAGATAAAATGGCGACGCCCATACCACGAGACACGGTACCAGAAAACAGCTCAGAAAAGGCCAAGAAATACGTAGAGGACGCCAAAAAATCCCAACAAACGACAGGACAGGCGAGGAGTGTTGGTTGGGGAGCGATGGACCGGTCGGCGGGTCGCGGACAGACCCAAAAAGACAAAAAACCCGTATGTTATAATTGCGGAGCCCAAGAACATTATAAGCGGGATTGCCCATACCTGAATTGTGCATGGGTAACGACAGGGGAAACATTAGGAGATGGACTGAGGAGTGAAGAACATAGAGGGTGGGAACTGGATGTCAAAATAAATGGAAAACCAAAAAGAGCCTTGTTGGATACGGGTTCGGGACAAACATTAGTGAGAGACATAGAAAATAATATCCTGGACGATGCAGTAATAATTAGATGCATTCATGGCGATGCAAAGCCATATGGGACTACATGGGCAAATATAGAAGTTAACAACAAACTATACAAAATGAAAGTAGGAATTGTACCATCTTTACCGAGAGATGTTTTATTGGGAAGAGATTGGGAAGGGTTAAATAACTTTTTATCGTCTCAGGATGCCCTTTGCTCCGGAGTGACCCCTCCCGATTCCAGACCATGGAAAGATGCTGCAAAAGACTGGACAGAATTAACCCAAGCAAATAAGGAACGGGTGAGACTATGGCAAAATGAAGATGGTTCGTTAGAAAATTGGAGGGCACAGGCACGCATGGAAGGACATACACCACGAGGGGAAACAGGAGTGGAATGGCGAAATGGATTGTTATATCACATAGATAAAACTGGAAAAGATAGATTAGTTGTCCCACATGGGGGAAGGCAATTGATATTAATGTTGGCACATGATGTCCCTGTATCAGGACATTTGGCACTAGACAAAACGTTAGCGAGGGTAAAAGAAAGGTTTTATTGGCCAAATATAAATGAGGACGTGCTTAATTATTGTAAAACCTGCACAAGATGTCAAATGACCCAACCAAAACCACAAAAAGGGGGACACCTGATACCAATGCCTTTGATGGACAAACCGTTTGATAGGATCGGATTAGATATTATTGGACCTCTGAAAAGATCAGCAGGGGGTCACACACATGTATTAGTTTTGATAGATTACGCCACAAGATATCCAGAGGCAATACCCATACGTTCCACAAGTGCAAAAGTATTAGCTAGAGAGTTGTTACAGGTATTTACAAGACTAGGTTTCCCAAAGGAAATCCTGACTGATCAAGGAACAAATTTCCTCAGTCAAACTCTCAAAGAAATGTGGAAAATATTGGACATCAAACCGTTACGAACTACGGTTTATCATCCACAATGTAATGGTCTTGTAGAAAGGTTTAATAAGACATTGAAACAAATGTTGAGGAAAGTCATTAATGATAACCCATCGAAATGGCACTTAATGATAGCACCATTAATGTTTGCTATAAGAGAGGTTCCACAGGCGTCAACAGGATATTCTCCCTTTGAACTTTTATATGGATCCAATCCCAGAGGGATATTAGATCTCATAAAAGAACAATGGGAAGAGGGAGAAGATCATGCGATTTGTACAGTGAAACATGTTATAGAAATGAGAGATAGACTTAAATATGTTAGAGACTTAGCAACACAAAATTTAAAGAAAAAACAGACTGAACAAAAGATCAGATATGATAAAAAGGTAAAATGTCGAGAATTTAAAGAAGGACAGAAAGTATTATTATTACTCCCGTCAGACCACTCAAAATTATTTGCTCAATGGCAAGGACCCTATACAATATTACGAAAGATTAATAATGTAGACTACGAAATAGCAACACCAGACAGGAAAAAGAAACAAGGCATATACCACGTAAATTTATTAAAACTGTGGGAAGAGAGAGACGTGTATGTGACGTCAAAAGATGATGACAGTTTAGGACCAGATTGGGGTGGTGCAAAAGGGGGACTGACAATATGCCAAAAGTTACAAGACAAACAATGTAAAGACTTGGACAAATTACAGGAAAAATTTAACGATGTATTTTCAGATAGACCAGGGAAAACAACGTGGACAGAACATAGAATAGAAACTCCACCAGGAAAAATAATTAGAGACCATGGGAGGCAATGGCCCAAACATTTAATACCCATCATTAAGGAAGAAGTAGATAAAATGTTAGACCTAGGAGTCATTGAACCTTCTACAAGCCCATGGCGCAGCCATCCAGTAGTAGTACCAAAACCGGATGGAACAGTAAGATTCTGCATAGATTTTAGAAGGGTAAACAAAATATCAAAATTTGATGCTTACCCAATGCCTCGAATTGACGAGGTTCTGGACAGATTAGGAGAAGCGGGAGTCCTATCCAGTCTAGACCTAACTAAAGGATACTGGCAGGTACCGTTAAGACAAGAAGACAAAGAGAAAACAGCTTTCGCAACACCAAATGGACTTTTTAATTTTACGTTCATGCCATTTGGATTGCATGGCGCAGGAGCAACATTTCAGAGATTGATGGACAAAGTGCTAGCTCCATTTCAAAATTTTGCAGTAGCCTATATAGATGACATAATCATTTATAGCAAAAACTGGGAAGAACACTTACAACATTTGGAAAAAAATTTTAACCCGTCTTAGAGAAGCAGGATTAAGAGTCAATCCAAAAAAATGTAAGATAGCTAGGACTACAATATACTTCTTAGGCTATAAAGTACAACAAGGGAAAATATTTCCCCAAGAATGTAAAGTCGATAAGTTGTCAAATTGGCCGATACCAAAAACAAAACGTGAAGTTCAGCAATTCCTGGGATTAGCAGGATATTACAGAAAGTTTATCAGAGGATTTTCACATATAGCCGCACCTCTTACAGATTTCACAAGGAAAAATAAAAAAAAATTGATTGAATGGGGATGGAGAGAGCAACAAGCGTATGACATTTTGAAACAAAAATTGTGTTCATATCCTGTCAGGTATGCACCAGACTACAATTACCCTTTCATTTTACAAACGGATGCTTCAGAAAGGGGAATAGGAGCCGTTTTAGCACAAGTAATAAAGGGAGAGGAACATCCAATTTTATATATCAGCAGAAAACTGAAAGATAAAGAATTACATTATTCTACTATAGAAAAGGAGGCCTTAGCGGTAAAGTGGGCAATAAATGAACTACAATATTACTTATTAGGAACACGTTTTACACTAATAACGGATCACGCTCCATTGACCTGGTTAAGTAGAATGAAGAATTGTAATCCACGACTCACACGGTGGTATTTGAGTCTACAGCCATATGCTTTTGATATACAATATAAAAAAGGGGGCAACCACTCTAATGCAGATTATTTCTCCCTACAGGGCCCATGGGTGGCTGACGACATCCCGCAAACGACCAACTTGATGGGGGGGGTGTGAACAAGAGGAGGAACAACACGATCAAGGAGTCAGTGGGTCGTTTGCGAAGGATGGAAAAGGAATAAAGGAAGGAGATGGAAAACCAGGGAAAGCAGGTTGGGGGGTTAAAGACAAGGCTGACAGTGACACAGAGAAAGAAAGTAAGGATGTGGAAGTTGACAAAAGGTTTAAAGAGTGTTATATTGCCACTGCTCAAAGATACATATTATGGAAGGAGATTAAAATGGGATTAATTGATATTTGCCAAGATCTAAAGAATACAGGGGTTCAAACTGAAGGAGAATTTAGAGAAAGCAAAGAGATGGTAGATTCAGGAATACAAGTGAAGGAAATAAGGATGACACAGGTAACATTAGGAGTTCAGACTGAAAACATGAATAAGGTGAGACAAGTAGGGGTGCAAGTTGATATAGATACAAAGAAGCTCCAGGAGGATGTGGCTATACAGACGGAGGGTGAAATAATAAGCCGCGTGTATAAAGAGAAAGGAAGTCAGACAGAAGGGGGCGAGAGAGGGGAAGAAATATCGAAGGGGCGCGAGAGGGAAGCGCGAGGAGAAGGAGGGGAAAGGATCGTTAAAATCGTTAGAGAGAGGGGGTGTCAGACAGAGGAGGACGGGAGACAAGGAGGGAGGACATATACCAGATCTCTGATGGGTCTTAGACCAAATGAGGCTATAAATAAAGGAAAAGACCCTTCGAGAGGAATTTCTGGTAGAAAGTTAGATCCCAATCCACCGGGATGGATACCGGGTTGGGGATGGGAACATCCCCTCCGTGCTCTGCCTCCAGTCCAAGGGAACCCACTTGGTGGTCAAATGAAGAAGTATTAAACCCGCAGCCAAAAGGGAAGTTTAATCCGTTTGGAGAAAGTTATAGAAACGATGATGTTTGTTTATCTCCAAGTTCATCTGTTCCTATTTTAACCCCTAATGTAAACAAGAATGTACGAAATCGAAATGATCGACAAGATTGTGAGTTGTTAAATAAAACTTTATTATCAGATTTTTTCATACCTAAGGATTCAACTCCAATTATTTCATCTGAACCTTTAATTCAGTTTCACGAACCCTCACACTGTTGACCTTTTCAAAAAATTCTAAGAGGTTTGTCAGACAAGATTTACCCTTACAGAAGCCATGCTGATTTTCTCTCAGCAAGGTTTGTTCTTTTATGTGTTTTAAGATTTTCTCTTGGATGAGGCTTTCCACCATCTTCCCTGGGACAGATGTAAGGCTAACCGGCCTGTAGTTTCCTGGGTCCCCCCTCCTTCCTTTTTTAAAAAATTGGTGTGACATCTGCTATCCTCCAGTCCTCCGGCACTGTGGCCGTTTTAAGAGACAAGTTGCATACAACCGTTAAGAGATCTGCAATTTCATTTCTCAGTTCCCTAATAACCCTTGGGTGGATGCCATCTGGGCCAGGTGACTTGTTAATCCTCAATTTATCAATTAGTCCTAAAACCTCCTCTCTTTTAACCTGTATTTGATTAATTCTTTAGTCAAGAGGGGCGGCTCAGGCAGCGGAATCCGCTCAAGGTCCTCTGTCGTGAAGACAGACGCAAAGAACTCATTCAATTTCTCTGCAATGTCCAAGTCTTCCTTAACCTCCCCTTTTCCTCCCTCACCATCCAGAGGGCCAACTGGTTCTCTGGCAGGTTTTCTACTTCTAACATATTTAAAGAAGCTTTTATTATTACCCTTTATATTGCTAGCCATTCGTTCCTCAAAGTCTTTCTTTGCCTCCCTTATCATCTTCTTACATTTCTTTTGCCAGAGTTTGTGATCCTTTTTATTTTCCTCATTTGGGGAGGATTTCCATTTACAGAAGGACCTCTCCTTGCGCTTTAGAGCCTCTCTAACTCCACTCGTAAACCATGCCGGTGTCCTCTTGGACTTAAATGAGCTCTTCTTTCTTTGTGGTATGCACTTGTGCTGGGCCTCTATTATTGTTGTTTTAAACAGGCTCCATGCACTCTGAAGAGATTGGATTCTTCTAACCTTCCCCTTCAGTTTCTCTCTAACTAGTTTCCTCATCTGAGGGAAGTTTGCCCTTCGAAAATCAAGGGTTTTTATGTCTGATTTGGTTGACACTCTTCCTCCGACATGCATGGCAAAGGTAATAGCAGCATGATCACTGTTCCCCAGAGGCTCAGTGACATTCACACCTCTGACCAGGTCCTGAGTATCACACAATATTAGATCCAGAGTTGCCTGTTCTCGGGTGGGCTCCATGACAAGTTGCTCTAAGGCACAGTCATTCAGCAAGTCGAGAAACCCAGTTTCTCTTTCTTGCCCGGAGCTCGCATTGGCCCAGTCAATGTGGGGATAATTGAAGTCCCCCATGATTACAATCCTATCCCTTTTAGCCACTTCCATGATTTCTCTCCTCATTTCAAGGTCCCCCTCAAGTTTCTGATCTGGTGGACGATAGAATACTCCAACGATCACATCACTCCTTGGACCTGGTAGTTTAACCCACAGTGATTCTATAGTGGAGTCAGACCCTCTGTCAATCTCCATTCTGCTGGATTTTACCCCTTCTTTGACATAGATGGCCACTCCTCCTCCAACCCGCCCCCCTCTATCTCTTCTATAGAGTTTATAGCCTGGGATTGCTGTATCCCACTGGTTCTCCGCATTCCACCAGGTTTCTGTTATGGCTATTATATCAATGTTATCCCTAGCTGCCAAATGTTCAAGTTCTCCCATCTTTGCTCGGAGGCTTCGAGCATTGGCGTAGAAGCACCTGTACAGTGGGTCCCGCAACAACAGCTGCTGCCTTGTTCTATTCGCCCCACAGCTTTTATTTTCAGTAGATGAACTGTCACATTCCGTTATTCTCCCGGTGCTAATACCTATACCTGCTATGTCTTCTCTATGTGATTCTCTACCCTCTCCAACCTCATTCCCCGAGGATGAGGTGTTCCGAACCGGATGCCACTCAGCTCCTGTCGGCTTTCCCCCAGATGTCAGTCAGCCCAATCACTGGTCAGACAGGTGTTGCCAGGCAGACCTCATTGGCGCATGGGATCATCGCAGAGCTTGTCAGGAAAAATACTGTAGAAGTTATGCATGTTGCAGAGTAGCTTCAAATCCTGAATTTAGTTCACCCCTTGTTCTCATTAACTGGCATTTACAGCCTCACTAACTCAAGACATTAGTTGTCTTTACTTGCAATTGTGAACAGATCAACTGCTTCAAGCAACAGTCCTCAACAGGTGAACTGATTCCAACAGACAACCCGCTAGAGACAGCACACAAGGGTGCAAAAACAGCAAAAGCAAAGTGTTCTGCTTATATACCGCCCCATACCACTACAAGTAGTCTCTGGGCAGTTTACAATTTTAATTACAGTGTGCAGGCTACACACTAATCCTGTTCCCAGCTGAAAAATGAATCTGATTTCATGTACAGAGCTGATGTGGAACATAGCTTCTATATGCGTGTGCCACTGAACCAAGAACTGCATTGAGTTTGTGCAGCAGAAGCGTCATACCAACACTGTGCGCCTGAGCTCTGTAAGGAGACACTCCTCAAATGAATGCACACGGAAGAGGAATTTTCTGTCTTGCTAGCTTTATTTTAACTCTTTCTTTAGGCTGAGGTCTGATTTGAGCTGCTCGATCCACACTGACTCTGTGATCATCCTTCTGTGAAGTTTTAGTGCAGTAGCTAGTGCAGAAATATTTAATGGTGATGCTCTGCCATCGTGTTTTTGCTTCAGATGCAGGAGCCATGGCCTTGAACAGCCTCTCTTTTACAGTGTCTGCCAAATATATCTCAGGTATTGTAAGCTGGGGGTAGGGGAAGCTCTTCCAGCATCCCATGTATAAAACCAATTGCATATAGGGAAACCAGGGCGATGTTTGCTCATTAAGTGCCAGGAACATCTGACTGACAGTCAATGCAACAAAAGAACAGGCAATGGACATTCATTAGTAGAGTCTATAAAATGTGATGCCGCAAAATAAAATCTTACATCCCTGCTATTAAAAGCCAGGTGAGTCCTTCCACTCTTTTTTTTAAAATATTTTATTGAATTTTCTAAACATAAGTTAAAACAAAGACATTGCCTGTGTGTTGCCATGTTGCATAGTTCAAATACAAATATTTTCCCAATATTTCAGCCCAAATGCTTGGAATATTCCACATTTACATGCTTCTTTTCCATCATTGTATTTATTGTTACTTATCTTCATGGAGATAAGTAACGAGTCTTTCCACTCTTAGTGACTGAAACTTCCATCAAACATTTCACTCTTGACTTGTTTTAATCTATTCAATTTTGTTTTGGGGGTTTTATGATGCTCATAGTTTTGTAGCTACAGTGAATATCTGAAATATACACACTGTCCTACCAAAATATGTTTCATTTCATCCAATTATTTTTCCTAAAAGATGTTATGATTAACTATCTAAAAATGAGCACCTTCTCATTATTTTAAAGTAGATTGGGTTTGGCTTTATTTGTTTGCTTTGTTTGATTATCTCTATACCACTTTTCATAAAATATTCCTAGAGTACTTAATGATAGACATCAATTAATTAAAAGTACAATTTAATATATTAAAACATCATAATAAGAGCATCCAATAAACGAATCCAGTGGTAAACAGATCAATTAGAGTGTCAAAATGCCATTTCATTAATTCCACTGTAAGACCATAAATAATTAAAATCATTTTAACTGGGTGCTAAACACAGTGGGGAAAAGCAGGTGTCAAAAGTACTTTAGACCACTTGACTGATTACAAGCATCCTGAGCGGGGCTGGCAAAGGAACCAGGAACCCATGCAGTTCTGTCAAAACTGAGATATTATTTTTGACAGTAAACAATCCCAGTTAAAACCATGGCTGCTGTACTTGGAATTTACTAAGCTTTCAAAGAGTTTTCAAAGGCAGCCCCCAGTGCAGCACTCTAATTAGAATGATAATAAAGCATGGTTCACTTATGTACCCCATGATCCAAGTGAAAATAAGACTACAGTCTGCAGCCATGGGATCCCCGGACGAGAAGCCAAATATAACATTACGCATCAACATGTTTAACCATAGCATGCAGTTGGACACTTAAAACTCCATGTCTGTCCCAGGCTCAGGAGAGCCAAACTGTCTTGTTTTATTTAATGAATTCCTGGAAAATAACGTTTTAGTTTCCATGGGAAAAACAATTTAAATTCTATTAAAGATCTCAAGCTGTGTCGTGGAGCGTGATTCAGCTCTGTCTGCCTATGAAGTGTAAGTCTTAATATAGATTGTATGCTAATAAGCACATTTTGTCTATTTTTGTTTAGACCCGCTCTAATTATGTACCAGCAAATTGATACCAGAAAAAAATCCATCACAGCAGTGGACTTCAGCTTTTGGATTCCTGATTAACAAAGTAATTAAAATACTTGGCCACATTCTATCATTTGGAACTCATAATTGTCTTTCAATCATTCCCATTTGGGTACACATTTTAGAAGAATAAAAGTCTGTCTTCTCTCTTTTGAGAGAGAAGTGACCTAACCACACAGAGTGACCTCGCTGCCAGATGGGTGGCATAAAAATTCCAATAAATAAATAAATAAATAAATAAATAAATAAATAAATAAATAAATAAATTTTAAAGCCTACGAAGAGATCCCCATATGAATCCATCTTGCGGCAATAGTTAAAGAGTTAATGTATGGCCATAATAATCCAAATTATAGGTAAAACAGAGGTTGGTGGTGAAGCATGTGGTGCTATCTGCCAGTCCCTCTTGCCATACATGAGAAGGGACTCCACATAGGTAAAGCTCTTCCAGTAGCCATGATGGACCCTGTCACATGACACAGAGTGGGTTTCGACAGAGGGAGATGTGCCTTCTGGGAGAAGTGCAGTCTGTGTAGCTTTAGGCAAGTCCCAGGAAGAAAGGAAAGGTAAACCATCTCAGAGCACTCTTATGTAGAAAACCCTGGAGAGGGTGACCGTAAGTCAGATTTGACTTGGCACATAATCATTGTTATCAATTGAGACCAAAGTCGTCTAACTGTTGTAGTCTGGGACAAAGCTAACAGAATGGGGTTCAACAAAGGGAAATGTAGGGTGGTGCATCTAGGTAAAAAGAATGAATTGCACAGATATAGGATGGGAGATACATGGGTGGAAAATAGTACCTGTGAAAGGGATCTGGGAGTCTTGGTGGACCACAAATTGAACATGAGTCAGCAGTGTGATGCGGCGGCCAGGAAAGCCAATGCGATTCTTGGATGCATCAACAGAATCATAGTGTCTTGATCAAGGGAAGTGATAGTACCATTCTATTCTGCTCTGGTCAGACCCCACCTGGAGTACTGTGTCCAGTTCTGTGTGTCTCAGTTTAAAAGGGATGTTGACAACCTCCAAGCGGGTACAGAGGAGGGTGACCAGGATGATTGAGGGTCTGGAAGAAATGTCTTATGAAGAACAGCTTAGGGAACTGGGAATGTTTAACCTTTCAAAAAGAAGACTGAGGGGTGGATATGATAGCTATGTTTAAATATTTGAAAGGATGCCACATTGAAAAGGGAACAGGTTTGTTTTCCATGGCTTCAGAGACTAGGACTCGGGGCAATGGTTTCAAACTATAGGAAAAGAGATTCCATTTGAACATTAGGAAGAACTTTATGACGGTTAGAGCTGTTAGGCAGTGGAATATGCTGCCACGGAGGGTGGTGGAGTCTCCTTTTGAGGTTTTTAAGCAGAGGCTGGATGGCCAGCTTTCAGAAATATTGTGATGGGGGTTTCTGCCTGGCAGAGGTTCGGACTGGATGGCCCTTGAGGTCTCTTCCAACTCTACACAAATCCTTTACAACAGTGCTGGCCAAAAGGAGGTGAGGTGGCTGTGACAATAATTTGTGATCATACCATGCTGCCTTTCCATCATGTCAGCAAGTCATCAATGCCTCAAGGAACAGGTACTGCGAGTCAAATATGCCAAACCTAACCAAACCTGGCATCAGGGACTCGAGCCATGCCCAGAACCAGCCATGCACTGGGCTGGTTGATCCTGCTGCTTCTTGCTGGCTTAAAGTGGCAGGAACTATGGTTCATAGAATCAGAATGATGGAGTTGGAAGGGACCTGTGAGGCTATTGAGTCCAACCCCTGTTCAAGGCATGAATAAATGGAGGTTCAATGGAGGTATACAGTGTATCTCATATTGTTTTCCACCAAATACTTCAAAGCACTTTGCAAGGCAAAAGCATAATGAATACCTTGTTCACTTTCCCATATTGTCTGGCATAGAATAAGGCAGTTTCCTATGCTTGTAAAGTGAAGGTCATTGACATTTATTTCTCTTCAGTAAGTCCAGAACTGGATCAGAAACACATCATTGGTCGTGCAGGTGCTGAAGTTGGCATTCCTCTAGCTTTCAGAAGCATTGCACAGCTGAATATGGCATGGATTATTTATTTGTTTTATTATTTATTTATTGGACTTGTATATTGCTCCATCTAGCCTATAGGCTATCCAGTCTGGGGCATGTACAATATAAGAAAGAACAAATTGTGTGTGTGTGTGTGTGTGTGTGTGTGTGTGTGTGTGTGTGTGTGTGTGTGTGTGTGTGTGTGTGTGTGTGTGTGTGTGTGTAGTACATGGCCCAGACTGGATAGCCTATAGGCTACATGGAGCAATATGCAAGTCCAATAAATATATCACACATATATATATCACAGAAGAAATACAAGAATTAAGTACATTAAAACACCAAAAATTGAGTCATCATGGCAACTGGACTTCTTTTCTTTTGAGAGTCAAACGTTTCACTGCTCATTCAAGCAACTTCATCAGTCTGCTTGGATAAGCAGTGAAACGTCCCGATTTCACAAGAAAAGTCCAGTTGCCATGATTCAACTTTCGGATAACCTCACCTGGATGACTGAGAATCTTCATAGACATAGATTAAAACACAAATTAAACAAATGCAATCAGTTAGGATCGACAACAATAGATATACACCCCTTAATTTCCATGCAGTGGTTCCATGCATTCCAGATCCACGTCTAAAATTTCCCATAATTATGCATGACCTATAACGTGCGTTTTTTCAGGACTACCTGATGCCCAGCATCCTGTCTGTGAATAAATGAAGGGAATAAACTAATAAGTGCTTCTTAATGAGCTGCTGCTTGTATGCTTCAGAAGATAACAATTTGTGCAACTGGCAGGTGATATAAACAGCAACTTATCAACTAGCAAATAGAAAGGATCACCAAAGGCTGGTCTCACCTCCTTCTGGCTCTCACCTTATTTGCTGCTGTTGTGAGCAGCCATGGCATGCAGCTCCCACAGATAGCTTGGAATGTTTTTGTATGCAGGATGTGTAAGAAATGACTCCAGGGATCTCTAGCCTCCTCTGCCTCTGGCAACACCATATTTTGCTCTTGATTCCTTGTGCTTTAGATATATTAAGCTCCAAGTCAAGGCAAAGGACATTTTGATGTTAGGAGACCGCCTTTTTCCCCCAAATGATTTCAGATACTAAGGCATCCAATGTTAACACCTAGAGAGTAGTATCTCCTTGTCTGTTGTAGACCAACATTGCCCTCTACTGGTGATTTTTTTTTCATCCCATTTGCAGAAGAACAGGTTCTGAACTGCAACGGGATGCATGCAGAATGCTCTACCCAGAAATGTCCCTGGACGTTTTAATATCCCCACGTGTGCTTTTTCCAAAAGTGACAAAAATGTATGAGCCAGAGTATTTTGACCAGCTTTAGCACATACGAGCTCGTAAAATGAGCTTTAGCATGTATTGCTCTTCAAATCCATGCAGTAAAGAAAGATACAGTAATGGCTGTTTTGAATCAATCACTGAAGCTGCAACTGGAGTCATAGGCCTTGGTCATCTAAAAATCAAGCTCAGCGTGACTTAAGGTAGAATTCTCTAAAGACAGTAACACTGAAGCACTGGTTAAGAAGGCCCAACAGAGATTATATCTTCTGAGAATTCTCAGGAGGGAACAACTGTGTAAGAAACTGTTGGTAACCTTCTACCGGGGCTTTATAGAAAGCACTATCACTTACTGCCTCTGTGTCTGGTTCACCAGTTGCACAGTGGCAGATAGAAGGGCACTCCAGAGGGTCATAAACACTGCTGAGAAGATAGTGGGCTGTCCTCTTCCTCCTTTGGAAGAATTATACAACTCCAGATGCTCAAGGAAGACATCTAGAATTTTGAGAGACCCTTCACATCCTGGCCACCAATTTTTTGAACTGTTGCCGTCTGGCAGGAGATACAGGACTCTTAGGTCAAGGACAAATAGACTAAAGAACAGTTTTTATCACAGCGTGGTATCCAAGTTAAATGTGACAGTTTTAGCATCATCTTAATCAGTTTTTAAGTAGTGTTTTAAATTTTGTAAGCAATTTTAAGAGTTTTTAATATTTTGTATGGTGTTTTATGTGTTTTATGTGTTTTGTATGTTTAGAGTGTGTAGTGGAACAGCACTCTAATTTCGTTGTGCATATCTTGTGTATGCATAATGACAATAAAACTCTATTCTATTCTATTCTATTCTATTTTTGAACATTTCAATACTTTAACAATCCAGACTGAAGTATGAACACAAATCAGGGTGCAAGATATGCACACTAGAGATGGGCACGACTTGAAAAAAAACTTTTTCGAGTTGTCGTTAGTCGGGCCAGTCCCATTTCGGGTCGTTTCCGGTTTTCACGAAAATTCGCAAAAATTAGTCGGTTCGTTTTTTCGTTTTTTCGTTGTCGTTAGTACTGGTTTTTTTGGGGGGGAGCGGGCTCCTGGAGGCACTTCTGTGGGGTGGGTGCCTCCTCTGGCCCGCTATAAAGGGAAAGTGGGCTCCTGGAGGCACCCGTGGGTGCCTCCTGCCACTAGGAAGGGGAAGCAGGCTCCAAGAGAGACCCCTCTACATGGGGGTCTCCCTTCCTCACCTGCTGCTGCTGCAAAATGCTATGCAATAGCCATATGGATATTGCATAACATAATGTGCAGACGTGAGACCAGTGTGAGAGTGATAGGGTCATGCCCGCCCTTCACAAGGCTCCCGCACCACCATGTCTCACACAGAAGGGAATTGTACTTGCTGCGTGTAGTGCAATGCAAGCAAGTAGATCTGGCTTTAAGGTGGCTTAGTGCAAGAGCTAGGGTTAGGCTAGTGACGGGTAAGGTTACGGTGGGCTAGTGGGTTGCACCTCTGGGTGCCTCTCTGACCCACTAAGAAGACAGTCTGTGACGTATGGGTACGGAGTCAAGGGTTAGGGTTAGGGCTAGGGCAGGTTTTAGGGGGCTTTTTGGCACATCCCAGAAGTCTCCATGGCCAAGTGGCCATGCGACTGGTGGGATGGCTCCAAAAATTTGCATGGTTGTCCACTCCCACATGGCTGGCCACTTGGCCAGCCCATCATTGCGCAGGTGTAAATAAAATAAAAAAAAAATAAAATCAATGGAGGACAGAGGAGGAGAGACATTTTGTTGCAAGAAAAAACCCACTGCTACTGTGAAAAATCTGGCAGTTTATAAATTTTCGCGTGTTTCTGTTGTGCTTGTGTGTTTTTGGACCACGATTTCAAAAACAATATTGCGTTTGCCGCCCCATTTTGGATCCCCCGCCCGCACCGCATGGCATGGCGATGGCGACTCGCGAGTCCGGCTGCCCAGGACGGGGGGGGCGGGACCCCCCCTCCAGAAACCACCCCTCCGGTAGGTGCCCTGCGCCCTTAGTCAAGCAGGCATTTTTCCGCCTGCTTTTTTGGCCCGGGAATGGGTGGGGGGAGAGTTTAAAAGTTTTTTCCTGTGCCGTCCGTGCCGCTTGCTTGCGCTTTAATTGCCCGGCGCCCGGCGGCGAGACTGGGCTTTTTGCTGGCTGCGAGCCTGCGGCGAGTCCCACCAGAGCAGCCCAGGACGGGGGATGAGGGGGGAGGCCGGGGACCTCCAGAAACAACCCCTCTGGTAGGTGCCCTGAGGCACGGCAGGCATTTTCCCGCCTGCTTTTTGGCCGGGAACCGGGTTTTTTTAACTTTTAAAAACTTTTTTTCTGTGCCGCGTGTGGCATCGCGCGATCTCGCGATGCAAGGAATGAGCACGACAAATCAGACCAAAATTGTTCGTTCGTCGGTTCGAGCTCGAAGTCTGGGGGAGTAATTCCCGTTACTGTTTCCGTAGAGTAACGGAACCGAGTAACGGAAACGGAAACGGAAATACCGCTAAGTCGTGCCCATCTCTAATGCACACGATACAAAAGGGCTTAAAAGCTTTGTACTTATAACAGCTTGGTATCATATTAATGGCTCTGTCCTATGAAATCCTGGTTTTTTTCTGTTTTGTTGTAGTTCAGTAAGAAATTTAGTCTGCTCCTTTGAACTAAGCAATAGATGGACAAACAAGGAAAGCAACCATCTATGATTTCCAATTTATCCATTTTTAAATCAGTTTCTAATACATCCCAGAAAAGGGTCTGTTTCCAAAACCGTACTCTTAATATGTCATTAGCAACAAGAAACAACTGCCTAAATCTGTTTGGTAGTCCTAACGAAAGTACTGTAGGTATCTTGCCTTAGTGAGATTTATATAAATATTGACTGACCATTCAGCAGTTGATTCACCAGCCCTACATGAACAGACGGAGACTATCAATTGGATTCAATTGGATGACAATATATATATTTGACAAATCTTATGCAGAGACATAGCTAGAGTTTGGAGCACCGGGGGGGGGGGGCAAAGTCAGTTTTTTCACCCTTTTTCCCGCCAACCATGTCTCACCCACCCAGCAGGGGTGGGGGGTCAGATCCTGGGGGAACAGTTGGGGAGGGGAAGAAGGGTCTCTCCTTCTCATGCCTACTCTGTGGGTCTCCTTTCCAGTTAAGGATCTCCTGTGCAAACCTCACAGCATGCGCATAGTGCCAAGTAGATGACTTTTTTTCAAGCATCACCTCCATAGCATGCTTCCCCCCCCTTCCCCCCACCTAAGGCTTGGCGATCGTTAGCCTGGGGAAAGGAGGAGAGGGAAGCAGGCGATGGGATTTTTTTCCAAGCAGCACCTCTGCCACATGCTTCCTCTCCTCCTTTCCCTGGACTAATGATTACCAAGCCTTAGTGGGGTGGGGGGGAAGGAGGAGGGGGAGAAATCAATGGAGGTGCTGCTTGAAAACAAATATCACCTGCTTCCCTCTCCTCCTTTTCCCTGACTAAGGATCACCAAGCCTTAGCTGGGCAAAAGGAGGACTGCTGGCGGGATGGTGCATGGCTTCCTCCTCCTGCTCCCCCTCCAGGCGCCCTCAGATTGCTGCACACCCCAGGGCAAATGCACTGTTCTGCCCCTCGCTAGTTACGCCAATGGTCATATGTGGACTGAAGTCCAGGTATTGTTTGAAAGGATCTGTAATTTAGGAAAGTATATGCCAAATAAAACTTGCAAGTCTTTAAGCTGCCACAGAACATTCTGTACTTTAGGAAAGCACAGCTATCTCTGCTGTGCTGTATTACATGGATACACCATCCATAAATAACTTCACTTCAAAATGCAGTGAAACTGTGGTGGATAGAACTGCTATCCCTCCGATGGAGGGGGAAATACCAGAATTGGTGGTTGTCATACATCACAAAGGTCCGTGTACACAAATTGAAAATGACCCATTGAGTTTGTCTGATCACCAGGACCAGAGCTTCAGGAACCAATAGACTAGAAGCGATTGTTTAAAAAAAAATTCTGGATCTCAGACACCACTTGGCTGTAAGGGAACTCAAATGTCATTTCCCAGTAATGCTAGCCTGCAAAGTCAATGAAAAAGAGTGGTGGGCACTGCCGTCCAAAATGCACCACAACTGTGCAATATAGCATGGATGGATATTTATAGGAATCCATATTAGATGATCTCTACTTTTTATAAACTGCCAATCTAACCAATGGGCAGAGATCAGATGGGTGAGATGATTCGACCACTTCTGCTGCTGTGAGGCTTTGCTCCTTCATGCGTGTAGTTGCCCAAATGCTTCCTAGGATTCTTCAGAAATAAGATTTCAATGTTGCTTAAGACCCTAAAAATCAGCTTATCTTATCTCATGCACAACAGCTATTCAGATGATAAAACGGTGCCCTCTCAAGTCAATGGAGACCCTTTTCACAGTTTCCTGGGTAGACAGTATTCAAAAGTGGTTTACCATCCCCCTTATTCTGGGGGCATCCTGGAGAGCTTGCACAGATGGGAATTGAACTCCCAACCTCTGGTACCAGAGCCAGATGCCCAACTCTCAGAACTATCCAGCCAGCACCTGTACAGATACAAGCCGTTTAAGCTGGAATTTGGATGTTTCATTTTCAAGGCATCCTCCTGCTACAGTCCTGGCAGTGAGTGAGAATAACAGGAAGCGCTTGAACTGGACTGGGAGTTGGTTGCTGAACTGCCAGGCTTCCTTTTGTTTTCGTTCTTCTGATAAGACACCACAGGAAGCTAACAAAAGCAGCAGAAGCATGATATGGTAGTTGTTAGATAAGAGAACACCCCGAGGAAGTCATCTTATAGACAGATAAATTTCTCACATGTGCTGAGGCACGTAGGAAAAAACAACCTAAGCCAAGCTTTAACATGTAGTTGCAGAGCTTAGAAAAGTCACTTTTTTGAGCTAGGAAATATCCTGGAACAAATGGTGACTGGATTCTTTAGGGGAGAATGGAAGGGTGTTCTCTGTTTTAAAACTGAATTGCGTTGTCACAGTGATCATACAGGGTGGCTTTCAAGGACACCATCATCTTCCACAATGCAAATGACACTGTGTCACAATTGGTATCATTTAGAGGGAGGCATTGTAGAACACAGAATCTTGCAGAGTCATAGACAGGCACACTAATGTCCATTTGAAGATTAGGAAGAACTTCATGATGGTTAGAGCTGTCCAGCAATGGAATATGCTGCCACAGAAGGTGGTGGAGTCTCCTTCTTTGGAGGTTTTTAAGCAGAGGCTGGATGGCCATCTGTTGGGAGTACTTTGATGGGGGTTCCTGCATGCCTGGCGGTTGGACCGGATGGCCCTTAAGGTCTCTTCGAACTCTATGGTTCTATGATTGATTCTATGATTCAGATACGATTGTGGACAAACTTGGCAAAGGCAACAGATTGTTCTACCAACCATCAGCCTCACTTGTTTTGAGGGGAGGACTACAGAATACCCAGTACAAGATGCAATACATAAGTCAGGATAGCTCTTTTTTGTTTGGTGAGCTTTACATTGTCCACAATTCTTGAAGATACTATTTGTCATGGAATCCCTAACTTGGAAGATCTTCTGTCCTGGAAAATAAAGGCTCAGTAAAATATGAAATCCGTATACTCCTTCATATAAAAAAAGCTGACTATAAGATGTGTGGGAATTACTCCCGTGGGAAGCCCCAATCTGTGAGGCTTGGAAAGTTGCTTGCCAAATGTAGAAATTAAACCCAGGGAAGCCTTAACGTTTAAGGCTTGAGAGTAAATGTGGGAACCCAGCAGGAAAGCTTAGCCAGCAAGCCCCCCCCCCAATGGGTTGGAAAAATAAAGACTCCGACAAGTGTTCTTCTTGGTGCAAAATGGAGCAGCTCTCCTTCTCTCCTTTATTCTTGATTCCCCCTTGATTCTCCCTTGATTCCCCTGATTCTCGATTTTCGATTCCCCCTGCCGCACCCCAGCAAGGCTGTTTTATTGAAAACCACATGACTACAAATCCCATATGACTTTGCAGTAATTTCTTAACCAATTACAAACTTACACATCTACATAATGCCTAAATAAAGTTACTTCTTTGTCTAAATCTTAACACACTGAGCATGAGCAGGAATGCAAACTACTACTGCGCATGTGTGAAATTAGCCTGGGAACTTGATCAGACCATGTAACTTCAGCCAATCACAAAGTGTTTTTCCACCTAAAATGCAACATAGTATCTGAACATTTCTAAGAGTGCCAGTGCGTATGTGTTAACCTTGCTCTGCTTGCTACGTGACTTGCTGTTAATGGCGATGCCACAGAGGCATGCCGGTAAAGATTCCCTACATTTCACTCTTTTTGTTTTTAATTTTTTTGAAGAATAGGAACACTGAGTTCGTAGTAATCAACTAACTACGATAACACAATAGTATTGGAATAAGTGAGAATATAAGTATATTTTCAACCTTCAGACTGTGCTGTAGCCAGTTTCAACCTGAAGGTGGCAGTACACTTGTCTTTGCGTGAAACCAGAAGTAGCAATTAGCAATAGCAAAAAATCTGACATATAGTAAATATACATTAAAGGCAGCAACTTATGATAATAATGCATACCACAATAATAAGCATAGCCTTTATGCAATTGCAGCAGTATAAAACCAATGTCATCTCTGTTATCTAAAGTAATCTAATTTCAGTTTGAGCCTTGGAAGTGTTCAGTTACCCATAATTAGCTGTTAGCTTTCAAAAATGCTCTAAAACCCCAAAAGATAGGTGATCCCTGAAACTAGCACTATATTCCTAAACCATTGTGTAACAGCAAACAGAATCTGATAGCTGGAATGTAGTTGAAGCAACACATATGCAAAAATAATAACAAGACAATTCAGTTGTGTGGTACTAGTGTTGTGAAAAAGTAAAAGCAGATTTAGGAAGTCACTTGGTGGTTGGACTCCAGCTGGAGCCATTCACTAAGGTCTCTTCACTGTTCATTTGTTCATTGAGACCAGAATAGTCTGTGATATTATGAATAAAACATGCTGAAAACAAATCTCCAGCAACAAATTTGTGATATTATGAGGCTGATAGCAAAGTAAATTCCCAGCAGCATAGCTGGTAGAAAGACAAAACTTAGTGCATTACTGATTTTTGCCAGTTGAAGCCAGACAGTAGTCTGTAGGCCTTTAGGATGGAGCTGTTGTTCAGTCCTAAAATGCAACTCAATGGAAGAATGAAACCTGCTTATGGAAAACAAGCAGCCAACTTTAAAGCGAAAAACACAAACACTTTGAAAACTACAGTACTAAAATCTACCATAAGCAAATAGGCATGCCTTTCCCCGTTTTTAAGTTCCAAAGGATGCAAAAAGGTCTTGAAAATCTCATGAGAAAACAAATTAGTGTGTGTGTCTTAGAATAAGCCAAAAGCGCAGCATTTCTGTAGAACGTTTGAAACAAAGAACAATTAACAGTACATAGATAGCTAGGCAGCGATTGCCAGCAAGAACAGTGTGAATCCCCTTATCAGAAACCTTGGCATCTTTCCCGGAAAAGCTGTAAAGGAAAGAAATTTGTTAAACCATAGAAAGTTGAATGCAAACTTTCTCTGATCCTTCCCAGAAAAAGCTGCAAAGGAAAAATTTGTTAAGATGACCTGTGAAAAAGGAAATTAAACAGAGGCAATTGTTATAAACAGCCTATCGTCCACAGTCATTGACAGAGACATAAAGGTGAAAGCAGGATGGCAGGATGGCTGTTTAGCTGAAGGCAGGGAAGAGGGGTGTGAAAGTGTTCTGTTGTGTTGGATGGCAAGACAAGCAGTCTCAGTTGACCTTCTGAATGCTGATTCAATGTTTCCTTTGCAACAAGGTAGAGATCCATGGCAGTTTCACTCTGAGGCTGATTTTCCGGCAGCAAAGGAATGGAATGTTTTAGAAAAAAGTGCCTTTTCAGAACAAAGTGTGTTTTCAGGGCTAATTCACAGTTCACAGCTGGTAAGGATAGAACCGTTGATCTCTGGAACTGTTCCACGAACTTCATCCATGTAACGCAGTAATCAGGCCACCACAACGTTCAGTGGGTGGAAACAATGAAGGGAGTCGAGGCACGGCATGGCGACTGTATCAGTTGAGACGCCTTTTCGGAACGAAGGAAAGCAGAGCTTTTCCCATGGGGGGTGCATAGAAGCAGCTTCACCCGAGGAACAGGGGCCTTGTTTAAACCTGGATTTCTCCTCCTCGTCATGATTACTGTTCCACATCTCATTAACCTCTTCCATTCCACCGCCACCACCGTCATCTGCCTTATCAGAGTCAGTACTCACAAATCGGCATGTACGCAGAATATCAGCCAGCGAGATAGTTGAACTGCCGGAGAAAGTAGCAACAGCTAGCTTGCAGCCAGCATTAGAGTTCTCAAAGGCCAATTGTTTAATGATGCTTATACAAAGCATCCTGGGAAAGATTATCCACACTTCCGTAGTTCCCACCTGCTCTTCAAACGCCACAATCAAGTGAGACACAAATTCAGCAACCAACTCCTTGGCACCCTGACGAATGGCAGCAAGCCCAGCAACATTAGAGTCAGTTTTGGCAGCCTTAAGAACAATTTCAACCACACTGGAGAGTGCAGTGTCCTTTGCATAAGCGTCCTCACCCTCTTTCAGTGCTTCAGAGGGAATTGGGGCATTTTTTTCAGCGTGAGCAGGGGCAGTAGCTTGCAGGACTGGAGAAGCAAGATGCACAGGCTCGATGGCCAAGGCTGCTGCTGGAACAGCGTCAACAAAGCCAGCACTGAGCAATTTTCCATCATTTGCAATGGATAAGGCTGGAGAGGGCTCAGGCAGTGAATCTGGCAGCTGGCTTGGAAATTTAAGAGCTGGGCACGCTGGTAGTGGAGCTTTAGGAGCCTCAATTAGCCAAGATGCTGGTTTGGGAGGCAGGATGATAGGCAATGGTGATGGCAGAGACTTTATTGCCAATAAAGGATTGTCTGGAGTGGGTCCTTGAAGGCACGCACGGACCTGAAACCACGTGTGCCGGACCTTAAAATTAACTTTGGGATGATTCCGAAGGCAGTAGCCAATTTTGTCCCATTTTTGAAGATCTAACATGCCAGCTAGTGGGAACCAAGGACATATTTCAGCAATTTCTTTGGCAAGATCTTCCACCTCCTTTAGAGGAGTTTCGTAGCTATTCTTAGTGAGCAGATAATGCAGTTCCTGGCAGAACTTTTGTTGCGGGGAGGAAACAGCATTCCCGCCCATGTTGAAACAGTATCGGTAGTCTTAAAGTACGGGATCACTCACCAATGGGATCGAAGGTACGTCTTCGATGGTGATTTGAGCGCGCTTGGGATCCTTTTGCCCGGATGAGGATGGTGAGCGATGGTAGTTGACTCCTGCCTTGGCTCGCCAATATGTGGGAATTACTCCCGTGGGAAGCCCCAATCTGTGAGGCTTGGAAAGTTGCTTGCCAAATGTAGAAATTAAACCCAGGGAAGCCTTAACGTTTAAGGCTTGAGAGTAAATGTGGGAACCCAGCAGGAAAGCTTAGCCAGCAAGCCCCCCCCCCCCAATGGGTTGGAAAAATAAAGACTCCGACAAGTGTTCTTCTTGGTGCAAAATGGAGCAGCTCTCCTTCTCTCCTTTATTCTTGATTCCCCCTTGATTCTCCCTTGATTCCCCTGATTCTCGATTTTCGATTCCCCCTGCCGCACCCCAGCAAGGCTGTTTTATTGAAAACCACATGACTACAAATCCCATATGACTTTGCAGTAATTTCTTAACCAATTACAAACTTACACATCTACGTAATGCCTAAATAAAGTTACTTCTTTGTCTAAATCTTAACACACTGAGCATGAGCAGGAATGCAAACTACTGCGCATGTGTGAAATTAGCCTGGGAACTTGATCAGACCATGTAACTTCAGCCAATCACAAAGTGTTTTTCCACCTAAAATGCAACATAGTATCTGAACATTTCTAAGAGTGCCAGTGCGTATGTGTTAACCTTGCTCTGCTTGCTACGTGACTTGCTGTTAATGGCGATGCCACAGAGGCATGCCGGTAAAGATTCCCTACAAAGATGGAGGACTCGCACTAGCTGTATTCAGACTGATGAAGCTGTTTAGATGAGCAGTGAAACGTTTCTGTCTCTCATGAAATCCGTATACTGCTTTCCTAAGCATTACAAATGACACTCGCTTTGACGTTTCAATAATATGCAGAATTTTTTACACTGAACAAGTAATTAATCAGTTAGATGACAAATGCTCAATCAACCCATCCACCCCTAGCCAAAAAAAGTTTTATTAGTGGCATCTGTACTTTCAGCTGTGTTTGCATGAATTGATTTATTCATTTGTCTTATTTACAGGTTGCCTTTCACCCACTAACGGGACTTAAGGCAGCTTAAAATGTTTAAAAAGTATAATTTTAAAACGTAAATTCTACATTAAAAAACAAATTTCCTCATTTTTCTTACTTTAAGCCAGGCATGTCCAAACGTCGGCCCTCCTGATGTTTTGGACCACAACTCCCAGAATTCTAAGCTTAGCTTGCCAATGACAAAGGACTGTGGGAGTTGTGGTCCAAAACATCTTGAGGGCCGAAGTTTGGACATGCCTGCTTTAAGCTATCTTTCTGAAACCATCTCCTTGACAAAATCAAATACTGCAGCCCCTGCAATTGCTCAAAATTATAAATTGAAACCTAAGGATGCTGTTCATTTCTCTATGCCTTGATTTTCTGCACAAATTTAAAATATATGATGTAGCAGCTCCCTCTTTCTTTCACTTCATTTAATTAACAAATTAAGGTTGTGTTTACACTTACATCTGCCCTGGTCAAAATGGACTAACTCATGCTTCAAACAGCCATTGAAATCATTGCAATGAGGATGTCATATTTTACTTCACTGTTTTCATTAGATCCCCTTGAAGCATGAGTAAGCTTCACTTCATCATACTAGGTTTAAGTGCACTGGGTTCTTATTTTGGTTTATGCCTCAAACTAAAAGGTTTGTTCATTAGAGACAAAGGATGTCTAATTTGATTCTAATTAAAACCGGACACCGCAATCCCACACTCTGTCCCAAGTGCAGCAGTCTTCTGCAGGTGTAAATTTATTTTTATATATTTATATTAAGAATGTCATTTTGCTGCTAGAAATGCGATTTCTAAGGTGATGGTTGAATTTAAGGTGGGGGAACCAATCAAGCATAATAAAACAAATGGACAGTGCAACAGTATTGCCTGTCTAGCAGGACTGAAAGAGTAACAACTCATGCTGAAACCACTGGAACAGTACCATCTTCTTCCTTGACAAGACAGTCAGAGAGAGAAAGAGAGAGAGAGAGAGAGAGAGAGAGAGAGAGATGATCAATGAGCTTTTGGCCAGCATAATATTCCAGACACAAGATACCACTTCTAAGACAGTCTTGCAGTACATGCACACATGTTAAGAGCAGAACAAAGTAGTGGATCCCAATGCACATACTTGACTATATACCCCATTGAAACTAATAACTCCTAAATGGCTGTGTTGATGATAAAACTATGACATTACTATACCACCATTTGTAATAATCAGCCAACCAACATAGTTAGTGGTGACAAAAGACCCACTGAAAGAACTAGGAGGACCTCTGGGCGAACCTATATAGAAGTGGACTCACTGTTCATCATATTGAGATCACATTTCCATATACCAATAAGGAAACGTGTAAGAATATCCATACGAACAAATTGGCTGATACAACTAATGTGACCCTGTTATTTTAACATTTTATTAAACCACTTAAATGAAATAAAATAAACTTAGAGAGTATGTACTCTGCAGGCAGACATTTTTATTGACTAAATTAGTACTCTTTCAATACCATTTTGATGAACAATCATAGCCAATGATCTTATTAAAGCTATTTTGCATATTTATGAAAACCCTGTAGCTTAATATACTATTATGGGGCCATGAAAGTTTATGTAGACCTCTAGAAATGTCAGACAAGCACTCCAAGGGTCCCATAAAATGGAGTATTGCTTGCTTAAATCAAATCCAAACTAAAATAAAAACCAGTAGTTGTTTTATTAGTTTGTCCTCGTTGAAACAAAATCCAATTGTGGTTCTAATAACTGGAGACTCAAATGAAGATCTGTTAGGGTAAACAACAGAGGCATAAATTTGACCTTAAGTTTCATTTAGCAGAAATGATTTCTCAGTGGAAACCCATAAGGTGTAGTATAAAAGGTTAAAATCTTTGAGGAAAAGGAACAAAATGGTAGGTTTGCATATGGTGAGCAGTTACAGGTTACTTTTTTGCCTGTCTGCAGGGTTCAATCATTGAATGGTGATGTAGCAACAAGATTCCGACTGGTCTGTTATCCTCAACCACTTCTATATTTCCCACGTAGAACATGAGGAGAGAAAAAGGGGTGGGAAGAAGTTCTTAGAAGTAGCAGCACAGGATAAACAGGTCAATACGGATGGTCTTGCACACAATTACAGAACATATTAACAAAAGGATGGACCCTGTTACTGTAGCACTTACTCAGGAAACATGTTCGGGGGGTTTTCCATCAGATTCAACCAATGCCTGAATTACTAACCAAAGTGGCTTAATTGGGGGCCATGTATGAGGACTGGGTTGAGGGAGAAAGGGCAGGCTCGCTTCTATGACAAAGCAAAGGACACGTACAAATTTACCTCTGGCAAGGATACAAAAAGAAATGGACAAGCAAGAAAAAAAACAAGCAGATTTGAAATATGCTTCGTTATAAAAACCTGACACTATTTGTCAGACATTTGTCAGGTTTATTTCCCCCTTTTAGGAACTAATATCTCTCTAACTTTCACGTAAAATGTCTCACAAGCCATCAAGTCCATTCTGACTTACGGCAACCCTTTCCGGGGTTTTCTACTGCAAGTAGAGGGCATTCGGAAGTGACACTGACTACCCTTCCCTTCTTCCGGGCGCTCCCAGGGACTGTGCTACTTGTCCAAGGTTACACAGGCTGGCTTTTCTCCCAAGAGGCTTTGGATGTGTGTATCAAACTCCTGGTCCCTGGCTCCACAGGCAAATGCCTAACTCACTGCATTATCTAAAGAAATACAGCCATTTTAGTTTCTTGATGCTAATCAATGAGAGGCTTATAGATCATCACAGATTTGGGGCACAGATCATATGAAATAGGGGGTACAAATCACTCTGGAACAACTCAAGAGCTAGCCTGAAGTCCCAGATTGGCTTCTGAACAACAATGGGGGAAACCTGGATAGTACAGTTTATCTACTTTGTTGGATGAAATCCAATAAAGAGGTGAGCCACTAGCACCCCCTCAATCTGCCATTAGTTTTTTCTCATGTCATAAACAGCACATCTGAAGAGAAGCAGCGCCTGTTCACATGGATTCTCCCTGTGTAATTAAGAACAGTGGAAAATTAGGGTCCCTGCTCATGTGAAGTGTCTCCGTGTAAAGAGGAATGTTTTATCTTCAGCCACATTGCTTTCCACCTGAGAAAAATGACAAGTAGGGAAGGAAAGCACTCTCTTTTACACGTGATGAATCTAACTCAGAGGCTCACGTCATGAACTTTGAAGCCAGCTTTTTGATCCACTGCGGGGATGGGCCAGGCTGCTTCTAACACGGAAGGCATTGACTTTGTTGGTGTGGACAGCCCAACCTTCCAGTCCTATCTGTACCCAGTCCCGTCGGAAGCATCAACATTTGAGGGGGGGTGAGTAGGAACATGTTGGTTTGGATTGATTCCAGCAAGTGTGATCAATGAAACTGATACAAGGCAAGCCTTTCCAGTGTTGTGAAGTGGCTTAATAAGAGAGCCACTTTAGCATACAGCTGGGGCCCCTTATTGACAGGATCAGTATATCCACTGATTCACTTATCCATGGTCTGAAAATATTAAAGATATTAAAATAAAACTTTCAAAACTACTTACAGTGGTACCTTGGATAACAAATTAAATTCATTCTGCAAGTCAATCCGCTAACCAAAAAAAAATGTTATCTGAAACGCAGTTTCCCATTGAAATGAATGGGAAACCAATTAATCTGTTCTGGACGTCCAAAAAAAGGGGGGAAGCTGGGTTTTACCCCCAGACCTCTTTATAAAGTCCATTTCAAAAGCATGCAGTGCTGGAACAACAACCCCCCCCCCAGAACATCCGCCCCCTGCAGTGCAATGCAAATGTGGAGAAAAGCAAGCAGCAAGACTACCCCAGCGTGTTCCCACCAAAAATACAATGGAGAAAAAAATGCAAACATAGACAAGCAGCAAGAGAAACCCAGCCCATTCTTGCCTGCAGAACAATGGAAAAGTGCCAATGAAGTCTTAGCTGTTGACGGCTCTAAAGAGGACAGTGATATAACCATAGCATCTAACACTTCCAGCATTGGGGAGGCTGTTGGGATAAGCTAAAAATCAAAGAGCATCATAGGGGACAATACAAAATGCATAATATTATCAATGACTTCTGAAGCCAAGCATCTCAAATAAGGAAAATAATGGGAAGGGTAACAATATTACTTACCTCAGGAGACAAAAGGATATCTTTAAATAAATAAAAGCTGTATTATTATATATCCTGTGAAGATTGTCAGTCATCCAGGTGAGTTTCAATAGTCAGGGAAGCCATTCATGTGAGTATTGAAAGCCCCTCTCTCAACAGAGGTGGGGAGCTTAGGCATAGTCTATCTGCTACTTATCAGGCAATGATTTCAACAATCCCCAGACAAATAAAAAATACTTAAGACCCCCACCAGCAAGGCCATGGCTATCAACTCATACTTTATGGGTTGTTGGGAAGGTTGTAAGGGTGGGACTTTCATGCACCTTAGGCTATTGTCCACCTTATAGCTTATTGAGGCTATTGCCTGCCTAACAAGCCTATTCAGGCCATTGTTCATCTTATGAGCCTATGTCAGACCAGGGTGACATGAGGTTAAAGTGAACTATAAACAGAGGACTCGCAAGTAGCTTTCCTCAGACTGACAAGGCTGTTTGGATGAGCAGCAGAACGTTTCAATCTCTCAAGAAAAGAAGTCCAGTTGCCATGACTCAACTTTCAGATATCACCTGACATTCTAAAATTCACAATATGTATATGCAAATAAGTTTTTTAATGAAAATGGATGAGACATATCATCACAAATTATTCTAAAACTACTCTGCTACAAAGGAAAGTTTTGCAGCCAAGATAAATAACATCTACTTCTTCTTTATTCTTTACAGCCTCAGGAACCTTGACCAAACACCATGTATTAGAACGGGTTTTCATCTAAGCACTAAAGATTATCTCAATCTTAAGGGTTATGTTTTATAGCTCTCCTTGCTCAGTTTGACAACCTTATCTTCTCAAGTGACTGCTGGAGGCTAGGCTTCTGTAGATATGTCTGCTTCTCAAGCACCAACATATTTTATATAGAATAATAAAAATGCTAGTGAATCAGTGGTTTAACCATTATTTTTAGTAGTCCCCATAGTACATCGGTTCGAATATCAAGGAAGTCGGGAGTGAGAGTCTGTCCTCCGAGAATTTTAGAAGGATTTTGATATGTGGCCCATAATCCTGACATCAACGTGCTTAAAACAAATACTTCTCTAGTTATTCATGGTTGGAGACATAGATCTGAAAGTGTGGAAAATATTGTCTAGTCCTTTTTTTTCCCTGAGCGGTAAGGATTATGTTGCAAACTTTTGAATTTTTGATTAAAATTGATCTAGCTGGAATGTACAGTGCAGGAATGTAGTGAACAGAATTAGCTTCAAGTGTCCCCAGGGTAGGGGACAGTAAGTACCACTTGATGTCACTCATCAACTGGCACTTATGGTCGCAGTTCACTCTGAGATGTTGGTAAGAGAAACTTAAAACAGGTTTTGTTTACTTATAGTTGAAAAGTCCAAAAAAGAACAGCATACTGTATAAAAATTACTTTTTGCAGGAACAGACTTCAACAGAGTCAGAGCCTGCTTCTAGCAGACTCCTCCAGATGACACACACATAACTGCACGCCCACTGCCCTCCGACTTTTATAAAGGTAGAGGGGGGAGAGACAATTAAGCAGAGAGCTATGACTCTCTTTGAAATCAGATACAGGGAAGGAACTTGTTGCCTGAATTAGGCTTTTAAATGGATGATTGTACTGTACCTTACTTCTTCAAAGGTGTTGTTTTTGTTTAGCATTTTTAGTATGGTATTTGTTTGATCCTTTTTAGTTTTTGTATACTCAGTGCTGTTAGCTTTAAATACTGTTTTTTAATAATGGAAGCCTCCGTGTGCCCTTTTTAAGGAGAAAGGCTGGGTAATTAAGTAAGTAAATAAAATATATCTCCAGATAATTTAAGCACACTTTAGAAGTGGTCTATTTCACGTGAGCAGATGTTTCTTTCTCATAGCATAGAGCAGTGATGGCGAACCTATGGCACGGGTGCCAAAGGGGGCACTCGGAGCCCTTTCTGTGGATACCCAACATCGCCCCTTCATAGCCACCTGTTTACAGGTTAAATTACTGTATTGGCACTTTGCAAAAAAAAAAAAGTGGGTTTTGAATTGCAGTTTGGGCACTTGGTCTCTAAAAGGTTCGCCATCACTGGCATAGAGTATGGCTTTCCTTACCTACATGCCCTGCATTTAGAGTGTTTTGCTTGTGATTGTTCTTCAGAAGGTAAACACAGGCCGAGTTTGCAAGTACAGTAATACCTCATAAGACGAATGCCCCTTAAGACAAAAAATTCGTTAGACGAATGAACCGTCCAGGAATAGGAAAACCTTGTAAGACAAATTTTCCTTGGGATGCTTCACAAGACGAATTCAATACATTACTATGGGAATCCGCATTAAACCGTGCTTCGTACAATGAATTTTTGTAAGACGAACTGACCCATAGAACGAATTAAATTCGTCTTAAGAGGTACCACTGTACAAAAACTGAGGCTATCCTGCCTGAGAAAATTCAATTGTGGGAGGGGGGAAAAACATGAACTAGAGAAAATATACTTCATCTTTAACATCTGAATTGACCCACAGAAAAGAGAGTGGCTCAACTCTCAGAGTCAGACTCTGTTTTAATATTTTACAAATTTTTGTGAAGGCTAGCAACACTTGGTGAAAAGTACTATTATCTTATTTGGGCTTAAAACATAGGCCCGTAGTTTCTTATCTCAGCCCTCATTCTAACTAGTCTCATAGTCTTTGCTAAAAGAAACAACATGTCTCTTTGCACTGAAGGAACCTCCAGGACTATACAGCACGTGCTACCTCTTTACCCTGGCAGTTTAGCTGTGCATTTGCTGGATGGTGTTACTGATGCAACCAATATGGATTTGACCAAACTCCAGGAGGCAGTGGAAGACAGAAGGACCTGCTGTGCTCTGGTCCCTGGGATCATGAAGAGTCACACATGAATGAATGAATGAACAACAAATTGCTGCTTGCAAATGTTCCCTTTTTGTGGAGCTGGGAGAAAAGTGAACCTATAAAGCTTTATTTGGCCAGGCTGTTTTATGGGCTACAGACTAATAACAGATACAAATGCCACATCACCAAAGAGCACATCCTGTTATTGGATGATTCTGTCAAAGGGCTTATTAAGACAAGCATGGTAGTCAAAATCTTCATCTATGCAGAAGTTGGCTCCAGGGTAGTGTCAGCTGGCCAGGCCAACAGAAGAATGTGTCCAGAAGTAAATCATATTATCCTTGAATGTGATGTTCTTAAAATGAGGGCAAATGAAGGCTAGAAATGCAGGTATTGTGATGATATTCTATGTAGGTTGTATAATCTCAACTCTACTTTGAACAGAAAGAACAGCGATATATGCTGGCCATGTTACATGTTGGGTGAAAACATCTGGAAACAGTTCTGCAGGACCCCAGGAGAAGTGGAGAAGAAGTGGAAGCTATAATGAGGTGCCCTATTGGGAAAGGAACAGAAGGCAGAGTTGTCTCTGCCTCTAACCATGGCGAATAATATGCAGGGCCAACACAGGTACAATACGTAGTATATATGTACCTTCATACTATATCACACATGTGCTGGGCAGGAAGACTCAATCGCTTTACTTTACCCTTTGTCCTTGAAAGTAACAAGTAATATACTTACCTGTAATTAGTTGTGTGGGCCTAACCAAGTGCCATTTCAAAATTAAAGTACTGACTTGTAGTTTGGGTATCTGGCTGTAGAACCAGAAGTTGGAACTTCAGTTCCTCATTGTGCCTTCTGGGAGAAGTGCAGCCTGTGTAGCTTTAGGCAAGTCCCAGGAAGAAAGGAAAGGTAAACCATCTCAGAGCACTCTTATGTAGAAAACCATGGAGAGGGTGACCGTAAGTCAGATTTGACTTGGCACATAATCATTGTTATCAATTGAGACCAAAGTCGTCTAACTGTTGTAGTCCTGGGACAAAGCTAACAGAATGGGGTTCAACAAAGGGAAATGTAGGGTGGTGCATCTAGGTAAAAAGAATGAATTGTACAGATATAGGATGGGAGACACCTGGGTGGAAAATAGTACCTGTGAAAGGGATCTGGGACTCTTGGTGGACCGCAAATTGAACATGAGTCAGCAATGTGATGCAGCAGCCAGGAAAGCCAATGCAATTCTTGGTTGCATCCACAGAACCATAGTGTCTTGATCAAGGGAACTGATAGTAGCACTCTATTCTGCTCTGGTCAGACCCCATCCGGAGTACTGTGTCGAGTCCTATGCACCTCAATTTAATAAGGATGTTGACAAACTTGAATGGGTCCAGAGGAGAGCAACCAAGATGATTGAGGGTCTGGAAGAAAGGTCTTATGTTAGGTACATGGGAATGTTTAGCCTTACAAAAAGAAGACTGAGAGGGGATATGATAGCTATGTTTAAATATTTGAAAGGATGTCACATTGAAAAAGGGACTGGTTTATTTTCCATGGCTTCAGAGTCTAGGACACAGGACAATTGTCTCAAACTACAGAAAAAGAGATTCAATTTAAACATTAGGAAGAATTTCATGACAGTTAGAGCTGTTCAGCAATGGAATATGCTGCCATGGAGGGTGGTGGAGTCTCCTTCATTGGAGGTTTTTAAGAAGAGCCTGTATGGCCATCTGTCGGGAATCCTGTGATTGCATGGGGTTGGACTAGATGGCCCTTCAGGTCTCTTCCAACTCTTCTATGATTCTATGAAATAGTTCATGCAAGACAATGGTGCAGTGGATAGTGTGTCATGCTAGAACACAGCTGTGCTCGGCTCACATGGGTGACAATGGTTAAACCACTCCTGGAAAATGTTATAGACCTCAAAAACCATACTGGGGCACGATAAACTAGAGGTGGCACATGATGACACATATCAGCAGCAGCTGGTATCATAGGGAGAATGGATTTCCCAATGATTTATGTAATTTCCAAAGGTTTTTCTTTTTTTAAAAAAAATATGTAGAAATGATTCAAAAGCAGTATCCGGTGCAAAGAGTAACATAATGATTTACTTTTTCCACATTGTCGGAAGTAATGACACCAAATTACTATTCAAAAAGGTTGTAGTGAATAGCAGGAATGAGTTACGTTTTTAAAAGTAATTTTAAGGTTCAGCTTGTGTGAAGCTGATGTGTGCAATGTTTTGTTTTGCATCCAGTTGTGAAGAAGAAAACACTCCAAACCAGGTAGGTGTCTTACTTTATTAGAGACTATTTCAAAAGAATACATTTGAAAAGCAACTTGATGAGTGGTTTCTTTTCTTTTCTTTTCCTTTCTTTTCATTCAATACACCAGTGACAAATTACAATTTCTACATTAAAATTTCCAGTTCATGCAATTAACTCATCATCTTGAATTGACAAACTTTCCCTAAATGTATGGATGTGTCTAGTATAAATGATCAAAGGACTTTTTTACCTACTAAATACAAATATTCTCTAGTTACCAGCCCATCAGTGCTAGCTCTAAAAAAAAGTGAAGAGTGAAGAAGTCCAAGACTTCATTAATATAAAACTAACTTGATGCCATAGTATAATACTTGAATTCTCTAATGACCACAGAACTGAAACCTGACATCTTTTGCAAAACATCATTTGCAAATGCTTGTCAAAAAGCATTTCTTGAACTTTTCTTTTATGTGCCAAGAAACGCTGTTTCTGAGTTGAAGCCATGTATTTTAGGGCACTTTCTATGAATTAATATATCTTGATTAGAATTACAAATGCATGCCCTGTGCTCTTGCTTATGAAATATGTTTCTTTATGATAAACAAGAGTGAAATGAAAGATTTCCAAGTAATTCAGGTCCACCTGCCATATTCATACTAAAACATCCAGCGTTTCATCAGGATATAACAGGAAGCCAGAAAATATACTATCATCTTCAGCACTAACATACACCCCATTCCAGTCTCGTGTGACCTCCAACCAAACATGATCCCCTGCATTTAATTTCAGAATTGTAAGGAAGGATGCCTGGTCTATCTCTTGGCCGTAAAGGGTCTCCCGGCTTCTGACCACCTTCTTGTTTTGGCACATGATGCTGATGCGGGCCGGCCGGCCTCGTATTGTCATATGGTAAGAGAAGATATATGCCCCGGCAACGGTGCAATTGAATTTCCCCGTCAACGGATTGTAATCCCCTTGATCATTGTACAAGATCTTGTCAAACTTAATTGGGACGTTAGGGGGTGGGAAAGGCTTGGAGAGGCCAACACTAAAAGCTGATCTTGGCCTACTTGGGGTCATGCCCATCGAACCTTTGGGACCTCGTGCACCTTTCTTCCCAGGAGCCCCCCTAATACCTTTGGGACCCGGGGTTCCCTTCGCCCCTGGAGGTCCCATCATTCCAATGGGTCCTGGATCACCTTTCTCACCTCTAATGCCAGGCTCACCTTTTTCTCCCTTTTGCCCATCTTCACCCTGGACACCTTCCACCCCAGGGTCTCCTTTGATGCCCTTTTCTCCTTTGGACCCCATGCTGCCCTTTTCTCCTTGTTCCCCCTTCTCACCCGGATCCCCATGGAAGCCCTTTTCACCAAGGTCCCCTTTTTCTCCTTTCTCTCCATTCTCCCCATCAATGCCTGGCAATCCCAGATCGCCTTTGTCTCCTTTCTCTCCTCTGGTGCCATTTTCGCATGTCTCGCCCTTAGTACCCTTTTGACCTTTGGCTCCAGGCAGCCCGTTGTTTCCTTTGTCTCCTTTAAATCCCATTTCACCTGCAATAATAATAATAATAATAATAATAATAATAATAATAATAATAATAATAATAATAATAATAATAATAATAATAATAATAATAATTAAAAACAGCAACAGCAACAGCAACAGCAATAGCAAAGATGGAAATTCAGGGGCACAAAGAAAAATCAGCATCAACTTTGGGCATATGCCAGGCTACCTTCTGCAATGAGAGAAGCAGGCCCTGGAAATGTTACCAAATCCCTCAACTGGTTGGTTGGTTGAAATGGCACTCCTAAGGGGGAGCTATGCCAACACTAAGTTGTAGCTTCATAAATCATAGTGTATTAACAAGCTGCTGCTCGCACTTCTGGTCACATGCCAAGTTACACAATGCAGCCTCCTTTGGCAGGAAGAACATAAGAACATAAGAAGAGCCATGCTGGATCAGGCCAAATGCCCATCTAGTCCAGCTTCCTGTATCTCACAGTGGCCCCACCAGATGTGTCTGGGAGCACACGAGACTAGATCTCTGTCTCCTGATACCACTCCCCTGCATCTGGCCCTTGAAGTACCCTGGTTTTAAGCCTGGAGATTACACATCTCCATCATGGTTTGTAACCTGTGACGGACTTCTCCTCCAGGAATCTGTCCAATCCCTTTTTGAAGGCATCCAGGCCAGATGCCATCACCTCATCCTGTGGCAGGGAGTTCCACAGAATAACACGCTGGGTAAAAATATATTTTCTTTTGCCTGTTCTTACTCTCCCACCTCTGGCTCATTGTTCCCTCTAAGGTGTGCATGTACATGCATGCATTTGCACCACCACCCCCCCCCTCAGAACAGGATTTTTCTTCCCCTGTGCAATCACAGCTACTCTGGAAGTTGAGTCATGGCAACTAGATTTCTTTTCTTTTGAGATCAAAACATTTTGCTACTCATCCAAGTAGCATCGTCAGTCTGAGGAAAGTAGCCTCAAGGCTTCCAATTTATAGTTCACCTTGGTTTCACTCCACTCAGGTCTGAATAGGCTCATTAGGTAGACAGCGGCCTGAATAGGCTCATTACATGGACAATGCCCTGGGATGTGTGTAAGTCAAACCATGCAACCCTTCCCAGCACCCATAAAGTATGGGTCATTAGCAGTGGCCTTCCTGGTGGAGGTGTGAAGTGCTTCTTATTTGTCTGGGGATTTGGTGTCCAGTTGCCATGACTTAACTTCCAGATAACTTCCCCTGGATGACTGAGAAGTTTCACAGACACCCATAGCAATTGTTTTTGTTCTGGTCACAACGGAACCTGTGCAGAGAGCAGAGTCATGAACGAGAGAAAGTGGTGTTTTGCACACAAAGGACAGAGCCCCACCCAGCAGGGTTGCTCTGGCTTCTTGTCCCCACCAACTGCGCTTCCAACAACAGCAAGTCTAACAGAGAAGAGCTTTCCTTGACCATTTTAAGACCCATTTAGACTTTTATCAAAGAATATTGCCTTTCAGAAGCCCAGAAATACGCGGGGATTTTTCATTTCTAACAAGCCTTTTAAACAGTGCCTAGGAAGAGACCATTAGGCAGGAGAAAGAATGGAAACAAGACAGTTTAAGTGACTCCCTGTATAGCTGACCATGGCCAACTGTCTGGCCACAACATTCTGAAATTGTCAACACCTCCAAGAACTTGCAGAAATTCTCAAGTCATACCTTGTTCTCCTGGTTTACCAGGGTATCCTGGGCTTCCGTTTGCTCCTGGGTCACCATGTTCTCCTTTATCTCCTACAAAATATTTGTGATGCTGTTTGCAATGTTCCATGTTCAATGACATAGCTACATTTCATAACTTTAATTTAGCTTAGGTCCCTGATGCATCTTAATAAAAATAAGCCATAGTAGCTTCAGTTTTATAAATCAAATTGCTGTCTTGGCTAGAATGAAGGATAAAGAATGAATCTGAGTAGGTGGGGAAAGAATTCTTCCTCAGAATCAACAGCATTGGGCTGAGCTGTACCAATGGTTAGACAGCTTTCTATGTCTCTCAGCAGTGGAGATTCACAGCCATGTTGCCTTCGACCATGGAAGCAGAGTACAACCATTGTGAGTACAAGTAATGCCTTGAATTACAAAATTAATCCATTCCAACAGAATTGTCATAATTCATTTTTTTGTAATTCAAAGCATGGTTTCCCATAGAAATGCATTGAAAGCCAATTAATCAATTCCAGAGGTCTGGAAAAAGGCACAAAAATGAAAGAGATTAATCTGTTTTCAATGCATTCCAATGGGAAACCTGCCCCAACCCAGCAAAGCAGGGAAAGAGCTTTCCCCCTTTGCTGAGTTGGCAGGAAACCCCCTCAATCAACCAGCAGCCAAGACTGGAGAGCAGTAAAAAAATCACCTGGCTGTTGGCATGCCTCCAAAGCTGCTGATTTTGACAGCTCTGCAGCCTTCACTGTGGGTTGATTGAGAGGATTCCCCCCCCCCAAAAAAAACCAGCCATGGGGGGGGAGATCTTCCCCTGCTATGGTGGGTTAGGGCAGGCACCCAGATGGCTCCTTTGCCAACAGCACCCGACCCCCCAACCAGCCAGCACTTGCTCCCTGCTGTGGTGGCAAGCACTGGGAGGGTTTCTGCCTGCTGCCCCATGCCCTGGTTTTGCCTTGGGAACAGGCATAAGACGCAGATCCTCCCATTTGTGGGTTTTCTGCCTGCTTACAAGGCAAAACCAGGGCATTGGGGAGCAGGCAGTCTTTCCCTCAGTGGCTTCACCTCCTTGCCCCCCTCCTCCTTTTCAGGCACCTGAAAGCTGTAAGGAGGAGGGTGGCAAGGAGGTGAAGACTCTGGGGGTAAGAAACTCAAGCAAAAGGTGCCAGAAAGCAGGGAGGCTGTTAGTGCGGGTCTTTGATTGCTTTATGTTACAGCCCAGGTAGCAAAGTTTTTTCTGGCCACCATACGCAAGAGAGCAGAGATTACCTCGACCATTCATCCATCTTCCTGATGTTTTTACCCATTCGTAGTTTTATTCTTTTCCCATTGTTTTTATGACTTACTGTACTTTTGTTTTTACGAGTCATATAACCGCAATAAACTTGAACTTGAAACTTGAAACCTGCACTCACAGTCTCCCCCTTGCATGGCACACCCACGGGGATCTTTTAAAAGTATCAAGGGAATGAGCGGGCCCAGGAAAAACAGCAGGGACAAGCCACCACCACCACACACACACACACTGTGTTTCCTTCAGCTTCAGAACACCCAAAAAGGAGCTGATTGAAGTGGTGGCAAGGAGGGATCAGCTTCTTTTGGGGTGCTCTAAAGCCAAAGGAAACACAGTGGGGATAAGCCAAAAAGGAGCTGAACCCTCCTCACCACCACTTCAATCAGCTCCTTTTCTGGCGCTCCGAAGCCAAAGGAAACCTTCCCCAAAGCCTTCCGCTTTCAGGTGCCTGAAAAGGAGCTGACGGAAGTGGTGGCGAGGTTGACAGCTTTTCCCCAATGCAAGTGTAGTGGCGGCGGCAGTGGCAGCGGCAGCAGCGGCAGCAGCGGCAGTGGTGATGGAAGGTCGGAGCCGCTGCCACCACCACCACCACCTGCATCACAACTAAAAGGGGGGGGAGCTAAATTTTCTTAACTCAGATTTCCCCCATACCAGGGAGGTGTCCTTTCATAATTCAAGTTTTTTTGTAATTCAAGGCATTCATAATTCAAGGCATCATTGTACTTGCCATCTACAGCTTTATTTTCTGTCTAATCCCCTGTGGACGCCATCTAAACCAGTGGCTACCATGTCATCTCAGTGCAACAAATTTCAATTCTACATAAAATGAAGGCCTTCTCCAGATTCTTCTGAACTTCCCATCAACCAGCATCATTGGATGCCTCCCGACTCCAATATTATAATTTTCGCATTTTCTGCTAAACTCACAGAGAAGCAGTTCAATCCCAGTTTTTGCCTGGCTCCTTCCATACATCATCTGTCTACGTGAAAACAGTAGTGGTTTCCTCTTGTTGTGCTCCGAAACACATGTGTTGGTTGGGTGGAGACCTCCATAAACCTGTGATCAGCAATGTACTTTGTTCCTCTCCTTACCTTTGTCCCCTTTGAATCCCCTTAGCCCTTGTAGTCCGGGTATTCCTGATGGACCAGGAAGGCCTTTTTCTCCCGTCTCACCTTTAAGACCTGTTTTTAAACAACCCAAACAGATGAAAACCCTGTTACATGGGAGAACTGGTATGATACAGGAGTTAAAACCATGCTTATAGCAATCAAATTATGGATAACACATTCACTGAGGGGGGGAAAGTGACATAAAATTATTTCTAAAGCAACAAAAAGTTTTGTAACACCATCAAGTTTCAAGGTCAAACAAGCCTTTAAGTGACGAGAGGGGTATGCATTGCCTGTGATTAATCCACCTGCCCATTCACAACAGAATTTCCTGAGAGTTTTAGGCTCCAGCAATCAGCCGCAAATAAAGCCTGTGTTTAGCTTCCAACAACCACCACACACTAGACAAAAAATACACAACTGAGGAAAATTAAACGCTATGACAAATTAGCATTTGTGGAAGAATCTCCTTTAAAAATACACTAAATGTATCACCTGCTATGGACCTACAATATTATGGCAAGAGGTATAATAATATCTGGTCTACAAACATTTATGCTTTCTATATTTCTTTAGGGTTCATTAAAGTGTCATCAGATGTGTTTTTCTACTGTGAAAAACCTACAAAATGACCATCTGGAAGTAAGTTGTATGAACACAGATTACAAATATAGACTTGGAAGGCAATATTTAACTTGATAGAGCATACTGTATGCATACACAGTATATAATCACTATCATTAATAATTGATGTTGCCATTATCACACTAGCAATACTCCAAAAGGGATGGAAACACAGCCAGGTATGAAAAGTAAACAGACGTCATTTGGATGCAGAAGGCCTATTTGGCCAGCATTCTGAGTTACTGTTATCAAAGGTTAAATGTGATGATAGTTGGGTTAAAATTAGAGATTGGGTTATGGACACCCTCACTTCCTGCCTCAAAATTTGAGAAGTAGTTCAAAGGCAACAGGTCTCCCCAAGATGCAAATGACAAGCAGAGGGGTATTGTCTGTATGTCTTATCCACGGACTTTTTTGCAAGGTCCATCAGGACATTTCTTCAGTCTTTTTGTCTAGAGCCTTGAACATCAGTTCTCAGCCTTGGATAGTCTAGGTGAGTATTGGTGAACCTATGGCACGGGTGCCAAAGGTGGCACTCGGAGGTCTTTCTGTGGGCACCCAGCGTTGCCCCTTCACAGCCACCTGTATTCAAGTTAAGTTGCTGTATTGGCACTTTGCGAAAAATTAGTGGGTTTTGAATTGCAGTTTGGGCACTCGGTCTCTAAAAGGTTCGCCATCACTGGTCTAGGTGTTATTGGACTGCAACTTCCAGAAGCCTTCACTATTAGCTGTGCTGGCTGGGACTTCTGGGAATTGCAGTCCAAGAACACCTCGGTTTCGAAAGGTTTGTAACCACTGGGCTAGACCAAAAAACAGGATGTGGTGATGGCATCTGGCCTGGATGCCTTCAAAAGGGGATTGGACAGATTCCTGGAGGAAAAGTCCATCACAGGTTACAAACCATGGTGGAGATGTGTAATAACCAGGCTTAAAACCAGGGTACTTCAAGGACCAGATGCAGGGGAGTGCTATCAGGAAACAGATATCTAGTCTCTTGTGCTGCCAGATACATTTGGTGGGTCCACTGTGAGACACAGGAATCTGGACTAGATGGGCCTTTGGCATGATCCAGCATGGCTCTTCTTATGTTCTTATGTTCTTACATAAGCACTCCAAGGGAGGCTCCGCTGGCACTTGTTCCCGGGGCTGTGTTGATTTGCCCACCCAGATGGAGGTTTGGTAGGAAAAAAGCCCACTCATTGGGAGAGGCGGCGCTGCGGTGGGGGGAAGATCATTTAAGAGGCTTCCCCTCAGCAACTGCCCTCCTTAGCCCTGGGAAGCAGCTTCCTCACCCACCCACCCTCCCTTAGATGCAATGAGAATGAGATTAGCTGGTCGCTTCAGGGCCAAATGGGAATTTTTGACTGTCACTCTGATTGGTCATGAATGGCAGTGCGTTTTTGCCCATCAAACTCTCATTGTGGGGGAATCAATAGGTTTAACTGCTCAGTAATGGTCCCTATGGCGGTAGTGCAAGAGGAAGTGGAGTTCATTGGAGACACCCAGGAGATAAACACCCTTAAGGTGACTACCACAGCTCTCATATAAATTAATAGTCAGTGTTAGAATAGTAAGAATAATAAGAATAATAAGAATAAAAGATATGACCTTTGGTCAAGTTGTATCAGTGACAGCTGTGCAGGGTAAGTATATTAGTGGGCCAGGAGGAGGTTATACAGGACAGCTGCCTCCAGGTGTAGGAAAAGTAAATTTAAAAGAGCAAGGAATTGAGGTATGATTTCTTGCCTTTATTCTCTTACAGTACGTCAGGTCCCCTTGCTAATATAAACTTATCTCTGTTCAGCTTACAGTAGGTTTAATACAGTTGTAGCCCTGTTTAACCCAACACTCCTTATGTCTTGCTCTTTCTTTCCAGGCTGGCCAGGCAAATGTTCCTATACAGAACTCCCAAGATCTCTCACTATTGACTGTGCAGGCTATGGGGTTCAGGAGGGTGAAGCCCAACTACAGATGGAAGACTCCTGTTACCTGTCTCTGATCCAAATGTTCAGTACCTTGATCAAGTCACTCCAACTCTCTACCCAAGACCTTACATCAGGAATGTCCAAACTTCAGCCCTCCAGATGTTTTGGACTGCAACTCCCTCAGTCCTTTGTCATTGGCAATCTAAGCTTAGAATTCTGGGAATTGTGGTCCAAAACATCACGAGGGCCGAAGTTTGGGCATGCCTGCCTTACATCCTTGATATTAGTAGTCTCCCCTTGTTTCATGCTCTTTTTCTTTGCATCATACTTATTCCAATCCATTCTGCAATGTAAATGGCAAAATGCCCTCGGGACTATTTGGTAAGACAATACGCATTTGCATTCACATACCAGGCATTCCAGGTTCTCCCGGTTCTCCTTTCTCCCCTGGAACTGGAGGACAGCAATCACAGCAGTTAAAGAAGAAGTCAGATGAGTCAAGAGTGAAGTTTTCAAATGGGAAGAGTGTGGTGGAAGTCCTGAAGGCATAGTTCAAAGTGGATGATTCTGTTGTAGGATCGCTCATTTCAGTTTCTTCAGTAAGAAGGCGGTCTTCTGTAAGTGGTCCATCCGAAGCTCCCAGATTCTCAGTGGCTTCCGTTTCTGCAGCTTTCATTTTTGTAAACTTTGGCAGTGGGGTGATTTTGCTCTCTACATTGGGATCGACTGAGCAACACCAAGATTGCACAAGGCAAGTGCATGTCCCACATTTTGTTTTCTGCAGGAAAAGATGGGCACAGCAGTAGTATATCATTAGATCCTCTGCAGACTTTGTAGTCAGCAGCTTGTGACTCAGGCTGTTGCTGGCCTCAGCCTCTGTCAAAGGCACCAGTCATGAAGGGTTATGAAAGGTTATCAACATCTGAGAAGCCTCTGGTTTCCTACCACAGAATAAGATTTTCCTTATAGCAAGGCTGTTCAACTTTGAACAGGCCGAGGTCTACTTTTTCCTGCCCAAAGTGCCTGAGGTCCACTACACTAAAACCTCTACTTACAAATTTTATCTGTTCTGAGCACATGCTCATAAGTAAAACTGTTGTAAGTAGAGCAGCGGTCTCGAATAGGAATGCATTGAAAACCAATTAATCCATTATGGAGGGAACAGATTTCAATGCACCATGGCCCTTGAAACTGCCCCTTTGGCTGAGAAGTGGGCTGGCAGACCCAGAACTTTGCTGGGGCAGTGGTGGTCCTTGGGATGGGGGAGGGAGGGGTGGAGAACTTATTCCCTCACTTTTTTTAATTGATGGCTGGCGGGCTACTTTATCTCTCTCTCTCTCTCTCTCTCTCTCTCTCTCTCTCTCTCTCTCTCTCTCTCTCTCTCTCTCCTCTCTCTATATATATATATATATATATATATATATATATATATATATATATATATATATATATATATATATATATATATATATATATATATATATATATATATATATATATATATATATATATATTGTGATACAGACAAATTGGGGAAAGGGTATAGGGCATAAACAAGGGGGGTCAGAGAGGTGTGGTTGGTAGTCACCTATATCTAATTGCCACTAGTTTCAATATTTCTACACATCTAAACTGACTCATGTTTATCATAATGTATGTACAATAATGCTTTTCTAATTCTCTAGCTTTTGTTATTTTCTCTCTCTTCTCACCATTCATAATATTTTTCCCAGACTTTATGGTGATTATTCTTCCTGAATCATCCATCTCTTATTGTTTCTAAAATTTTAGACATTAATTCCTGTTCAGATGGTTTGATCCTTCCAGTATCTGGCAAAGACTAATCTTGCTGCAGTTATCATATGAATAGCCACATTTTTTTTCCTTGTTCTAGTGAATCAGGCAAACATATTCAATAAGAAAATCTGCCCAAAGTGCCTTAGGACACCTTCTACCATTTGTTTAACTAACATCCAAAATAATCTCGTTTTTTTACATAACCACCACATATGATAAAATGAGCCCTCCTTCTGTTTACATTTCCAACATAAATTTGAGATTTGAACATTCATTTTTGCCAACTTGACTGGGGTCATATACCACCTATAAAATAATTATATATATATTTTCCTTGAAGGTAACCGACTTGGTTAACTTCAGGTTTCTTTTCCATATTTTTTTCCCATTTTTCAAACTCAATATTGTGACCTATATTTTGTGCCCATTTAACCATACATTCCTTCACTGTTGAGTATCGAAGTCGAGTAGCTTTTGTTTCTATAAGAATTCTGTCGAAGGGTGTATTTTCTAAATAAAAACCTTGTTGATTATCTTTTGCATATCTAGATATTAACTGAGATCTCGTCCACCAGTTCATCTCCACTCCCTGCATCTCCAATTCTTGTTGTGATTTTAAAGTTCCATCCTGTTTCAAAAGATGTCGATACCTCAAAATATTCTTGTCATCTCTGAAAGGTGGAAGAGTGAATGCTCCTATTGGTGTCACCCACCAGGGGATTTTCATATACATCTGTTTCTTTATTTTACTCCATGACCATAACAAAGCTTTCCTTATTATGTGGTTATTGAATTGCTTAAAGTCCTCTACTCTGTTATACCATAAGAAACCATGCCATCCCCATTTCAGATCATGTCCTTCTAATTTTAACAATCTTGTATTTTCCAGTGTAATCCACTCTTTAATCCATGTCAGGGACGCCGCTCTGTAGTATAATAATGATTTGGGAGCCCCATTCCTCCTCTTGATTTATGGTCTTGCAAAGATTTCCGCTTTATCCTCGGTCTCTTGCCCTGCCATATAAAACTTGGAGATGCATTTCTCTAAATCCTGGAATGGTGTTTTAGTACTATTGGAATTGTTTGAAACAGGAATAATAATTTAGGGAGAATGTTCATTTTAATTGTTGCTATTCTTCCTAGCAGTGATAGCTGAAGATGTTTCCACTTTTCCAAATCCTTTTTAATCTCTTCCTTTACTCTTAAATAATTGTCTTTCATCAAATTACTAGTCTTTTTTGATATAATTATGCCTAAGTATTTTACTTTTTTCGCTTCTTGGAACTTTGTAATCTCTAATAGCTGTCCAATCTCCTGTTCTCTCTCTCATATTTTTAGTTAGTATCATAGTTTTTTTTTCTGATTAACTTTTAAACAGCTACTTCTCCAAATTCTTTAAGTTCCTTCATCAAACTTACTGAAAAAGTTAGAGGGTTTTCTACAACTATAAGTAGGTCGTCCGCAAACGCTTGAATCTGGCGGGCTACTTTTGAACCCTTCGCGGGCTACCGGTAGCCCATGGTCTACCTGTTGGGCAGGCCTGCCTTATAGGATAGACTAAGGCTGTTATCTCACCTGGGGGAAGATCCGGTGAATCTGAAAGTCCGCGTTTTCCTCTTCCTGGGTCACGTGATGGAAGATGTGGGATCTCCATTCCCACAGACAAGGAAGTTTTAAAAAAGGCTAGCTGAGCAGCACTGGGAGGGGATAAAAAATTTTTAAAAAATTAAAAAGCACTGAAAGCCAGCTGGCTGGTGCTGGGGGGGGGATAAAAATCAAAAGAAATTTTAAAAAGCGCCGAAACCCAGCTGGCTGGTGCTGGGTGGGGGGGAATAAAAATCAAAAAGAAATTTAAAGAAGTGCCTGACCAGCCAAAGGACCAACTGAGCAGCGCTGGGGGGGGGGAGATTTTTTAAAAAAAAACAGCGCCGACCAGCCCCAGGAACAGCTGGTCGGCGCTATAAAAAAAGAAGAAAAAAGAAAATGAAAAGAAAACTGGATCATCTACATGCTCCCACAACATCTGGCTCTAAAAAATGAGCTTTTTTAACAGAGGCAAAAAATTCCCAGCTTCTCCAGTAGGTATTGGAAGACTCGTTAAAGGGAGCGTTACCATTTTTTTAAAAGCCCGGTGGCCGTGGGGACAAGATTTTTGGACACGGTTTAACTTGAAATTTGATCTGGATTTTTAAGGACGTGTGATAGCGCCCTAAGTCATGAATAAAGCAGAGGTAAGGATCCTTCAATTGCTGAGTTAAAATTCCACGACACCCCCTCTGAAACAGTAAAGTCAATGGCAAAGAGAGTTACTGTCCCTTACCATCAAACAGTTCTACTCACATTATTGTTGAATTTCACTGGCTCAGAGAAAAAGATAATAGGGAGGGAGATTGGAGCCCTGTGGCACAGTGGTTAAATGCCTGTACTGCAGCTAAAACTGTGCTCACGACCTGGAGTTCAGTCCCAGGTAGCCAGCTCAACTTCAGAATGATGAAGCTGTTTGGATGAGCAGCGAAACATTTCAGTCTCTCAAGAAAAAGAAGGCCAGTTGCCATGACTCAACTTCCAGATGCTAGCAGATAGCTGCACTGCTCCAAGTTTCATCTGCTTGTACCAAACTCAGCAATAGCCTGCACTACACAGTTAATGCCCATCACAACTAACTAAACTTTGTGTTATCCTACATCAGTGATGGCGAACCTTTTAGAGACCGAGTGCCCAAACTGCAGTTCAATACCCACTATTTTTTTTGCAAAGTGCCAATACAGTAATTTAACGTGTATACAGGTAGCTATGAAGGGGCGGTGTCGGGTGCCCACTGAAAGGGCTTTGAGTGCCACCTTTGGCACCCGTGCCATAGGTTCGCCATCACTGTCCTACATGCTTCCTTCTGTACAGCTTTACCTTATCTCTAATAAAACTGGCCCATACCTAAGCCAATGCTAGGGACTTTCAAATATATATTTTCACACTTCACTCACTCACCCAAACCCCACTCTTTCCCACTTGATATAAGAAAACTTTTCCATGAGCTAATTAATTGCATGACTACAAACTGTCAATATATATATTTCTGCAGGCTTTAGGGATGGTTCAGTTTTAACATCCTTTTTGTTTGTTTGTTTGTTTGTTTGTTTGTTTGTTTGTTTGTTTGTTTGTTTGTACAGCTTATATGCTGCCCACTACCCAAAGGTCTCTGGGTGGCTTATAATTAAAATAAACAATTAAAACATTAAAATGCCAATGAACAATTAATTAAAAAATTAAATACAATACACTAAAAAATACTATCTGGACCCACAATCTACATCAATTAAAACATTCTGGAACAGGAAGGCTTTTGCCTGGTGCCGAAATGTCATCAATGTCGGGGCCAGGTGGGTCTCAATCGGGAGGGTGTTCTATAGCCTGGTGGCAGCTGCTGAAAAGGCCCTATACCTGTAAGCTATCCCTTTTACCTCCTTGAGGGAAGACTCTTTCAGGAGGGCCTCCTGGCTTGATCTTAATTGCCGTGTAGGTTCATATGGAAGGAGGTGGTCCTTCAGGTATCTAGGTCCTAAGTCATTTTGGTCTTTATATGTCAAAATAAGCATTTTGAATTGTGCTCAGGAAGCAACTGGTCACAAATACAGTTTATAAAGAATCGGTGTGATGTGGTCCTTGGTGGCCCTACTACTCATCAGTTGTGCCACACGATTCTGAACCAGTTGCAATTGCCAAGCCATCTTCAAAGTCTGTCCCATCTACAGCACATTGCATTAATCAATATGGAATCTTACCAGTGCATGCGTAACTGTCATGAGACTCCGTTCATCCAGGTAAGGGCGCAGCTGATATATTTTCCACAGCTGAAGAAATGCACCCCTGGCCACCGAGTCCACTTGGGCTTCCAGAGTTAGACCACGTTCCAGGAGCACCCCCAAGCTGTGGACCTTGTCCCTTAGCGGGAGTGCAACCCCATCCAGGACAGGGAGATGGTCCTCTAACCTGTCTGGCAAAGCACCCACTAACAGAACTTCCGTCTTGTCTGGACCGAGTTTCAATTTATTAACCCCCATCCAATCCATTATCCAGTCCAGACAGGAGTTCAGCACAGAAATCACCTCACCTGGATTGATGGAAACTGAGAGGTAGAGCTGAGTATCGTCAGCATATTGCTGACTCCTCAGCCCAAACCTCCTGATGACCTCTCCCAGCAGTTCCATGTGGATGTTAAACAGCATGGGAGACAGTATCAAACCCTGAATAACCCCATGATGTAAATGCCATGGGGTAGAGCAAAGGTCCCCCAGCACCACCTTCTGGGCATAGTCAGCCAGTGCAAAATAGTGCCTCCAACTCCCAACCTGGCCAGCCTATGGAGAAGGACAGCAGGGATGCTGACCATATCAGACAGATAATCCCCCACAGCTTTCAGGAAACCATATGGATCCATTAATCTCTGGGGGTGTATCATCATACCTTGCATAGTCTAAACTTCACAAGGAAGTGGTCTGACCATGACAATGGGGTCAGAACCAACCCCTCCACATTCAAACCACCATCCTCCAGTCCCGTTGAGAAGACCAGGTCTTATCAAATTATCTCTGATAGGAACCCAATTGTGCAGCCCTCTAAGTCAGTGATGGCGAACCTTTTAGAGACTGAGTGCCCAAACTGCAATTCAAAACCCACTAATTTTTTTGCAAAGTGCCAATACAGTAATTTAACCTGTATACAGGTGGCTATGAAGGGGTGATGTCGGGTGCCCACAGAAAGGGCTCCAAGTGCCATCTTTGGCACCCGTGCCATAGGTTCGCCATCACTTCTCTAAGTGAACCATATTCCACAAAATACTCTACCTTCTTAATGCACTGAGTCACAAGTGGCTAATTCTGCTTCCATTTATTCCTTCTTATTAAAACCTTTCAACATGTTTAATTGTGCTTGACTTGATAGTCATTATCAAATTATCTCTGATAGGAACCCAATTGTGCAGCCCAACTACTATGAATGGTCTTCAGATTCTCAAAATGTTCTTGCTCATTCAGGCTTACATATCAATTTTTTCCCTTCCAAGTTTTAATTGACATTTGTATTAATATGTTGCAGCCAGCAAAATTCCGCCATGCTGGATATCTGATGACATCCTTTGCATATTGGTATTATTTTGTTTAAAAGATTTCAAGAACTCCAAATGGTAATGTTCAGCAAAGCCACCACTAAAATGATAATGAAAGTTGAAGCAATTAATATATCACATCTACACCACCATATATGTTTTACATGAATTAGCATTTCAAATAATCTTTGTTTGAATATTCAGGAGTAAACTTAGCCTTATCTTTATTTAATATGCAAAAGGAAGCCTGGAGGCAGTTTTTAATTTGATGCTGTGTAATGTGTGAAATTGTGTTGTATATAGCAAAAAGAAAAGCTGCTGATTTTATGTATTGTTGCATTCAGTTTCAGTGAAAACTAATTTTTTAAGTCTTACTTTTGCTCAAGGTAACAGAAAACACAGAATCTGACCAAAATGAAACCTAACATTGCATGTGAACAGCAGAAAGGTAGTATTTATCTGATGAGAGGATTTGATTATTATATTGAAAATAATTGAGACTTTTTGATAAAAACTGGGCCCGATCTTCTCAATGGGACTGGAGAATGGTGATTGGCGTGTGGAGAGGTTGGATCTGACCCCATTGTCATGGTCAGACCACTTCCTTGTCAAGTTGTCTAAAATATCCTTGTTAAAAAGATTCCTGAAATCTTTTAAACAAAATAATAATATGCAAAGGATGTCATCAAACATCCAGCATGGGGGAGTTTTACCCACTGCAACATATTAATACAAATGTCAATTAAAACTTGGAAGGAAAAAAATTGATATGTAAGCCTGAATGAGCAAGAACAATCTTAAGTATCTGAAGACCGTTCATAGTAGTTCATTTAGAGGGCTGCACAATTGGGTTCCTATCAGAGATAATTTGAAAATGGCTATCAAAGTCAAGCACAATTAAACATGTTGAAAGGTTATAATAAGAAGGAATAAATGGAAGCAGCATTAGCCACTTGTGACTCAGTGCATTAAGAAGGTAGAGTCTTTTGTGCGATGTACCTTATTTTTAGGTTTCACTCCACATCAACTTGTCCAACATGTGTCCCAATTTGCTATGTTAGTTGGACATTGTAGTACAGTGGTACCTCAAGTTACAAATTCCCCTAATTAAAAAAAAAATTGACTTATGAAGAGAAATCAATGGGAATTGAGATGCTTCAAGATAAGAAAATATAGCCTTGTTTTTTCCAGCTATGAAAGCGAAACGGGAATACAAGGTTCCTTTTCAAAATGATTCCTGCTTGTTTGCAATGGCAATACAATACTGCCATCTTGTGGCCACCCCCCCCTACAGTGCTGCGATTGGAAATAAGAAGGAGCCATTTTGAAAAGGGAAACTGATAATAAGGGCTTCTGTTTTTTAATGACCTGCACAAGGTGCCCATTTTGGGGCCATTCTGGAAGTTTTAGGCACCATTTTGGGACTTTGAGCTTATGTCATTTGCATATCTGTTAATGTGTTTTTTGAATTCTTGGGGCAGGGGGGTTCCAATGCATTTCTATGGGAAACCCTATTTCAAGATACGAAAATTTAAAGCTAAGAAAATGCCATTGGAATTGATTAGTTTCATAATTGGAGGTACCACTGTACATTATACTGTATTTGGAAAATACTTCTAGAGAAGGCACAGGTGGATAGTTCAGAGGTTTAGGTATTGGGCCACAGAGGCAAAGATGGGTGTTTGATTCTCCACTGTGTTCCTTGACAGAGATTGGGCTCAATGATCCATGGGGTCTCTGCCAGCTCTACAGTTCTAAACTGAGGTGAATAAAACTTGTTGATACATCAGAGACTAAGGTCCCTATCCCATGTCATTTTAAATGCAGATTAAATTTGTAGATAAACCGTGTCCAAAAATGCTGTCCCCACAGCCACTGGGCTTTTTGAATTTAAAAAAAACACCCTTAAGTGAGGTTTCCAAAACTTACCGGAAAGGTAGGGAATTTTTTGCCTCGCTTAAAAAACCCACCTTTTAAAGAGGCAGACGTCATGGGACCGTGTATATAGATGATCCAGTTTTCTTTCTTTTTGTTTCCTCATAGCGCGACCAGCTGTTCCTGGGGCTGATCTGCGCTGTTTTTTTAAAAAAAAAAATTTTTTAAATTTTCCCCCACCCTCCAAGCACCAGGAAGCTGGATCGGGTGCTGTGTTTTTTTTTAAACTTCCCCAAGCTCTACCGCCAGTCCAGCTGGTCCTTTTTTAAAATCCTAGTGCCACCTGCTGGCCATGGGGATGAACTGCGCTTAAAAAAAACACCTTTGTACATGGGAACTGCTATCCCACATCTTCAGTCATGTGACGGGAGGAAGAGGAAAAGCTGGACCTTCAGAAGATCAGGATCTTCCCCAGAGAGATCTTCCTCAGAGAGAAAGTGAAAGAACTATTTCTAAGCCAAGAAACAACAGAGATGCAATATTACAATAGAACTTTGAAGATGCTGGTACATAAGTTTCTTTTGGGGTAGATGCACCAATGGTTGTGTACATGGAATTTTTATGTGCTATTGCTCTGTTGTCAGGGTACTTGTTCGGCATGTGCCAAACAGGTAGTTCATGTTATCCTGAATATATATCAATTTGCTGTTCTCAGTACTTGAACATGTCTTAATTGTACTGGACTGTATATTGACCCTCATTACTGTAAGCCGCCTTGGGTACGTTTCCAATGAGAAAGGCAGGGTAGAAATACTCTAAAATTAATTAATTAATTAATATTTGGGAGAAAAGCTACCAAGGAGAAATACAACCCAACTGTCCTCAAACTTATGGTGTACCCTCTTCTGAGATCCCTTTCTGAATAGAACTCAAAGTGGTGAAGTACATGGGATCAGCTTGTTTTAGAAAGACTGGATTGATGGCTGGCCAAAAATGTGATTTTTTTTAAAAAAAATCTAGACTTCCTATTGGGTATTTATTTTAAAAATAAAAACAAAAACGATGCGCCATGAGACTTATTTTCTGAAAGAGGCTTTCAATTATAGCTCAAACTTAATTCACTGCCACCATTGCATGTGCAAAGGCCTGGCCTGTTTACTTCATGTATCAGTTTTCCTCCAACACTATGAGAAGTCCTCCTGCCAATACACTGATAATAAGACATCCCCCTCAAGAGCCCCAGCTTCAATGTCAGCCAAAAGCCAAACAAGAAAGAACAAAAGGTTGTGGGGCTACTTCCCTTTTAAGGAGAGCCTTGGTGTGTTCTGATGCCCACAGTTGAGGACAATCCCTTGCATTGTAAGAGCTCCCGTAACCCAAACAATTAGCAAGGCAATGGCTTCTGAGACTTACTGAACCAGAACACCAATGTAAACAGTCAGGAAGGAATGTTTGGGAAGTCTTGAGACTATCAAAGGTGACACCCTGGCAAACAGAACAGTAAGGGTGAAATGCCAGGCTTAACAAACAAATGGAAGAAAGCATAGAAGCACCAGAATGGTTGCTTTGTTAATGAAGGTACCAAGGAAACAGATTTTGAGAAGTGCCAAACTATAGCAATCCTTCAAAGCATCAGAACACAAAATCGCTATACAACAATGTGGTACAAAACACATCATTTGTTGTATGGTCTTTGGCTTTCCCTTCCCCTAATTCTTTTTTGAATGTTATTCTTATATAAGAATTATATAAGGAGTAAGCAACCTTAAGGTTTCAGAAAAGAGAGGAAAGTTCACACAGTACCAATGGTTCAAAAAGTATGCAAACTTGGATGTACAAGGTAAAGGTAACCCCCCCACACCGCCGCAAATACATGCTAGTCATGTCCAACTCTAGGGGCAGCACTCATTGCCATTTCTAAGCCAAAGAGCCAGTGTTGTGCAAATCCGTGACCATGTGACCAGCATGGCCAAACACATTTCTGAGCAAAGAACACTGCTTACCTTCCCTCTTTTTACAGTGTACCTATTTATCTACCTGCATTTACATTCTTTCGAATTGCTAGGTTAGCAGGAGCTGGGGTTAACAAAGGGAGCTCACTTCACTGTGTGGCACCCGGGATTCGAACCGCCAAGCTGCCGACTTTGCAGCCAACTGTTTCAGCCCACTAGCCTGCTGAGCCACCATGCCCCTATCAAACATGTAATATACTTACCCCCAAATTGGCTGCTTAATGTAGCACTTCATTCTTCTGGCACACAGCCAGCTCTTCATTCATTTTTTCCCAAGCCAATCACTATCTGATTGATTGTACCTTTGTTAGTTGTTGTTATTACTTAAATAAACAAAACAACACCACAGCTGCTAACTTTGAAAAAAAAATCTGCTTCTTTGGACAGTAACCACACTGGATAAGGATTCTCAGAACCATTATTCAAAAAAACAGCTTATCCAAGATCAAGGATTAACCATCCAGTTCAGGAGTAACTAAACAAGCCCTGGACCATCTGTACATGGTTTGCCTACAGTAGTGTCCAAACCAGTTCAAAAGTTTGTGTTTCCCCAACAAGCCAGAGTCATAACTCGAAGTCATTCTTGATGTATGACCCTGGTTCATTGTGGGTGAGACAATTGAGAGTACTGGAATTAGAGATCACAATAAACAAACCCTTGGGGAGAATGTCCGTGGTTTGTTTTGCCACTCCTACTGGCTGTCAAATTAGAACACAGACACAAATTTCACTACAATATTTTTTAAAAAGAGAAAATTTACAAGGATGGCTAGGCAAGTATTGAATTTGTAGCTATTAGATTTATAACGGAAGATGATCTTGTTTTATTTGTTTCACCTATTTAGGGAGATAGTGCATAGATAAACATGAAAGAAGTGAGTGAATCATCATCCTACACATCTGAGACTCCAGGTAGCTATTTGCCACAAACCCGACCCTGTCTGCATACCTACCTTAGGTCAAACTGTTATGTTGTTAACCGACCTATGGCTCCCCTAACAGGCCTTTCAAAGTGAAATATCTAAGGAGTGCTTTAACATTCCCACACATCCCAGTGAGTCTCCAAGGCTGACAGGGACTTTAACACAGGCCTCCCATGTCCTCCTAGTCCATCACATGATTACACCACACTGGGTATTAGTGGTGAAAATTACACCTCTTTTAATACACCTCTTTGTCTCTTTTAAAGATAGATTGTGAAAGAAAAACAAGCTCTATAACCACAATGGAGCAACCGGGAACTTCCTTCAGGGTTACAACTCTGTAGTTCAGCTCTTGGTCCCCAGGTACCTTGGTTCCTGCTCCTGGCTCACAGAAAGGTTCTCATGTCCTCATATTCACCATAGAGAACCATGCCATTGCTGCTGGCTTTACAAGGCAGTGAATTGAGCTGTTGCTTCGTTTAGTCACATGACTGTCTCTTTTCAGCAGCAACAGAAGTGGTACCCCAAAAAGTCCATTTTGGACATAGATTGGCAAATCCCTGTATGGTGTGTGAATTTGAGGAAATAGATGATTCCAGACCGGCCCACAAGTGGTCCAAAATGCAATTTAGTTCTCCTTGTCATAACACCACAAGCTACTTTACAAAATAAATTCTCTCTCCACCAAACCATCTGATACAGAGCAAGAACTGCATTGTAAGGAAAAGGTGATTTCCTGGGTCCCCACACCCACAAACTAGTGTGCCTAAGCCAAGATATATCAGAGGAGCAAGAAATATCCTCTGGCTCTTTCTGAGTCTATATTATGTCAAAGGAAATAAAATCTCCCTTGCCTTTTGTACTGGTTTTCTTTGGTTGGCCAAAGTTGTTCCGTGGAATATTTGCCAAGAGCAAACCAGTGACCTCTCAGCTCCTTCAGGTGCACTACTAGCTCAATTCTTGGCAAGATTAAAATTAATCTTAGGCTAGTTTTAGTCCCTATATATCTTCTTTACCATTTTTCCTCCTCAAAGTATTGAAGGAATTTACACTGCTGGAGGGATAAAAATTGATCGTCTTCTAATTGAGAAGCAGCATACAGTACTTGGTCCAGAGTTATCTGTAATGGTTTCAAGGATCTAATTCCCCCATTCAAATTCTTATGAACCAATGAAGCCATTATTTATTGAGTTTAACCATTGATCTAGCACAGCACTGACTAGGCCAGTGGTTGCCAACTTTTTTCAACTCGTACATCCCTTGACTTATTGGCCACTGGACATGGCTCCTACAGTATAATACATTGGGTGAAGGGGTAGAAGAGGGAAGACACAACTATAGAGTAGGACTTCCACTGCTTCTATAGAAATACTTCCAAGTATTCTGCAGCCACCCTGACTGGGTTTGGTGATGCTTAGGAATGCCATAGTACACCATTTTGAAACCACTGGACTTACACTCTAAAATGGCTCTGAAAGATCTTCAGCAGGAGACTTCCCCAACTCTGCTGCATGAGATTTTGCTAGTAGGAAAGTTAATAAGATAATGAATGTGTCTGTCTATTAAACCTTCTGCTTTCCTGCTTCTTTATCAAATGTATGATTTCCCGCTTACCATAACCCACAGCATTTTGTATGAATGGTGATAAGTCAGATGTAAAAATACACATAGCAATGGTTTCTACAGAGATGAGAAAAGCCACAACCGGTGACCGTTGTGGCTTGGGGGACTCTGAGAACTAATCATCCAAAAAAGTAACTTCTTCGTCTCTGGAAATACTAATCTATATGTGATCAGAATCTTGTTGTAGATTTACTCCAACATAAGTGTAACGGCATAAATTACAGCAGGAAATTGCTACGTGCATTCTTAGCCATCCAACAAGACTGACATGTGGTTCAGTATTCAAGCAGCAGCTTGTTAATCAGCAGCAATTCAGTGCTGCAACTTATACCATGACACTTAAAATACAGTATTTCTACAATATATTTCCTAAAGCCAACTGAATCCCAATAATGTTTACTTGGAAGGAAATCCAAATTTGTTCAGCAAAACATGTGGTGGAGATTTTGTTTAAGCCCTACTTAAATTAAAAGAGCATAAGTTAGTGGCAATGAACTTCTCTCCCAGAGATGTAAACCCTGTTCAGGCATGTTTAAAATACTAATTTGGACATGAGAAGGCTACAGCCCTCCCCACCTATTCTTGTGTCCATAGGGAATGTCTGTCTGTTAAACCTTGGCTGTAGAAAGAGTTACATGAGTACACCCACTGAAACAGTGGGAATTTGGTGAATGAACACCACCACATGTTCCATTGGTTCAAGTGGGCCTACTCTATTGTAAGTCACCCCTACAGTGGAGTGAAATCAAGGGAATTTATAGAGGAGGTGACTTACCAGATCCCCACTGATTCATTAGGTCTACTCTCTTGCCACTTTAAGCCACATGATTTCAGTTGATCTTTCATAAAGTACCCATAAAAATAACATTTAGCCCCAAAAATATAGGTTTATTGCAGTGTACTGAACTCCTACTCATTAATCTTTCCCCTGTATTTGTGATTAATGTGGCTATTATTGTTTACTTTTATCCACACACACAAAAGAACAGGATAATTCTAGTTTTCCAAATTTGTCTGTAAGGAGAAGCAAGCAGGGTGGCTGTATTGTTTTTCTACAATAGCCTCCTCCACCACCACCACCTCAGAAAAGGTAGACCATCTCTTTGCAACTTTTTGCCTCTCTTATATATGATTGCATTCATGAATCAAAATCTACAGGAGGTAGCCTTTGAAGCCTGCAAATTCTTGCACAATGTCCTTTATTCAAGAGAATAAAGTGTTTCTCATCTCCTACCTTATGAGTGTGGTCCTGAAAAGATGCTCTCACCCTGTAAAGTATACTGAAGAAGCCAGTCTCCGTTGCTAGTGCTACTATTTACTAATCTGTTTTATTCCCATAATTACTTTTACCACAGCCAATGAGGAGATTCAGTGGTCAGAGAAGAACAGAGATTGGTGACTTTTCCAGAAAGTCAGCAGAACTGAAATCAGAGTACAGTAAATGCAAATTCAATGCCATCTGCAGGTCAGCTGGCCCTTTGAGAACTGATCTTCAGGAATTCTCGGCTTACTTTGCAGGAAAGAGACACACACCCCTCTTTGAACAGTTATGTTTGAATCAACCACTATTAGCAGTACGTACATTTTTAAATGCAGTCTTTACAATGCACAATGTCTTGATCTTGACCGACCATGCTGCAAAGAGACATCTGTTGTTGTCATTTTGCAGGTGGATAGCTAAAACCCTGAAATGGCAGTTTGTCTCAAGCCAATTATGTTGTAAACAGAGGGGAGCCGTAGAACTTGAACCCACACCTCCCAGACTCGTGTTCAGCGGTCCAGCTGCTAGCCTGATGCACAGCCTCAAAAGACTGACAAGATGAGATGTTCAGTCTGCCTTCAGCATGGCGTCTTTTGCTCATTCTTGCTCACAGATTGGGCAACTCTTGAAACTTCCTACAAACCTTGGAATATGTATGTTAAGTTATTCTTGTTGTTGTTGTCGTCGTCATCATCGTCGTCATCATCATCATCATCTGTATCTGATCTAAGCAGTAGTAGCTTCCCTGCACTAGGGCCTATTGATAAGGCCGACATAATGTTTTTTTGAGGCTAACCATAAAGGGCTACAAGTGATTTTTAAGTGCCCACTTATATAACAGTACACTTTGCCTATGGGAAAAACACTTGGGCGATGTGGCTCCTATTTAAGAATCTTCTGAAAGGTGGAAAATAGTCCTCCATTTGAAAGGCTGCCCAGTCCTAAAGGTACAAAGATATCGAAATCTAGGAAGGAAAAGCCAGGGACCTGAAGTTGCTGGTGAAAATTTCACAAAACAGTGGACAGCGTATCTGGCTGAAACCAAAATATAGACAAAATGTGAGTGATTGCTAGAAAATAAACAACACATCCTTTCTATAACCCAGGAGCTTCCTGGGTTATAGAAATGAAGTGTTGTTTTCTAGCAACAAGTCTTGTTTTGCAATTGATCATCAGAAGGCAAACATTAGTTTCATTTACAAGTATGATTTCATGATCACCAATCTGCCTAAATCATGTTCCTGGAGCATGGATGGATTTCACCTTGCAGTGATGAACAGTCTGTAATGCACAGGTAAGGCCCTGAGCAGATGCAAAAAAATCTCTGGACTACCCTCAACAGTCAGATGCCCTTTTGGCGTAACTTTGAGTGGTGTAACTCAGTTCAGGCATTGGAAGTATTTGATTTAAAGTTATTAAAGGCATTTGATCCCTCTCCTTTTAGGTTATGAGGTTCCCTAGGACTCCCTTTTGTCTTAGGGAAGATGATGGCAGAGGAACTTTAATAGTTTAAACACAGACAGAGATGCACGCACGCACAGCCAGTGGCCTTTATCCAACAGTGGCAATTAAGTGATGATTTTTTTTTTAATGAAACGGTTTACCCCACAATGTGCTGGACTCCCAAAGGCTTCACTGGGGCAAAAAGGATAGGAAACTTTTAATTACTTTAAATTAAACCTCTCTCTCTCTCTCTCTCTCTCTCTCTCTCTCTCTCTCTCTCTCTCTCTCTCTCTTTCTTTCTTTCTTTCTTTCTTTCTTTCAGTTCCAGGCTTCTTCCTTCATGGAGCTTATGGTAATACGGATGGTTTTTCCTTCCCATTTCAGAATCACAAGGTAGATGTGGTAGATGTGGCATATGAGACTGAGGTGTTGACTAGTCCAGAGCAGAAAAAGCAACTTTTTAATTGCCCTTCCCAGGAATTCCCTGCTAACATACATGGCCAATGCCATGCAGTCCAGAAAAGTTACTTATCCCAGTTCTAGATGTTGGTCTAGCATCATCCAAAGAGCTTCATTGCTAAGAAGATTTTTTTAACCCAGAGTTTCACAAGCCTAGATTCAAAGCACTAACCCAGGCATGTCCAAAGTCAGGCCCGGGGGCCAAATGTGGCCCATTTTCAAATTTCAAGTGGCCCGCAGCCTCTTCTCCCTGCCAGCTCAGCCTGTCATGCATCCCTGCCAGCTGGTCCTTCCCCATACCAGATGGAGGCGCCAGCTTGCAGTTTTATGTTTTGCCTGCCCTTCCTGCCTCTGTCCATCCCCCCAGCCACCTGCCCAGCCTACCCACCCCCAGCTCCATTGCTGCAGTGTCCCCCCTGCCTCCTTGCATGTTATAGAGACTTGTCCAAAGTCCGGCCCAGGGGCCAAATGCGGCTGAATGGTCAGCCCCCACAAATTTTCACTTCACCAATTCCGGCCCTTCTTGGAAAAAGTTTGGACACCTCTGCACTAACCACTACTAAGCACTGTCTGTCACAATTTGGAAGGCATTTGTTGCCTCCAAAGGTTCCTGAGTTCAACCTATTATACTCATGAATCCAGACATCATTTTAACTGCCTTCCCTTCACCTTTGTCATCTAGCTTTCTGCTGCTGTATTCATGAATAGAGATGGGCACGACTTAGCGGTATTCCCGTTTCCGTTTCCGTTACTCGTATCCGTTACTCTACGGAAACGGTAACGGGAATTACTCTACCAGAATTCGAGCTCGAACCGACAAACGAACAATTTGGTCTGATTTGTCGTGCTCGTTACTTGCATCGCGGCGATCGCGCAATGCCAAGCGGCACAGAAAAAAAGTTTTTAAAAGTTAAAAAAAAAACGATTCCCGGCCCTAAAAGTAGGCGAAAACTGTCTGAGGGCACCTACCAGGCCAGAAGGGTGTTTTATTTGGGGGGGGTTCCCCACCCCCCTCTCCTTGGCTAGTGCTACTGCTGCGCTGCTGGTACCAGGCTGGGAGGGCGCATCCATTTGCCATGCAGTGCGGGGGATCCAAAATGGCGACCACAATATTTTTTTTGAAATCGTTGCCCAAAACCCCACCAAAGCACCACAGAAACATGCGAAAATTAGCTATTTTAAATGCTTAAATTTTTACAGTAGCAGCAGTGGGTTTTTCTTGCAAAAAAAAAGTCTCCGTTGATTTTATTTTATTTTATTTTATTTTATTTTTTTACACCTGCGCATTCGCAATGATGGGCTCGCCCATGGGAGTGGACCATGCAAAGTTTTGGAGCCATTCCACCAATCGCATGGCCAGGTTTTGCTGACTGTACCAGGCTGGGAGGGCGCATCCATTTGCCATGCGGTGGGGGGGGGTCCAAAATGGCGACCGCAATATTTTTTTTTGAAATCGTTGCCCAAAACCCCACCAAAGCACCACAGAAACATGCGAAAATTAGCTATTTTAAATGCTTGAATTTTTACAGTAGCAGCAGTGGGTTTTTCTTGCAAAAAAAAAGTCTCCGTTGATTTGATTTGATTTGATTTTATTTCATTTTATTTTTTTACACCTGCACATTTGCAATGATGGGCTCGCCCATGGGAGTAGACCATGCAAATTTTCCACCAATCGCATGGCCACTTGGCCAGGTTGACCACAGAGACTTCTGGGATGTGCCAATCGGGCATAAACAGCCCACTAATCGTAGCACAAACCCGAACCCTAAGCCTAACCCATACGCCAGTACACTGTCCTTCTAAGTCGGTCAGAGAGGCACCCAGAGGTGCACCCCAATACTCACCCTAACCTTACCCGTAACTAGCCTAACCCTAGCCCTTGCGCTAAACCGTCTTAACCCTAAGCCAGATCTACTTGCATTACACTACATGCAAGTATGTGAGACACAGCGGGTGCAAAGAGTCTGCCAGTCCGTCACTTGTGGCTCTGGCTGACTTCTGCAGCTCCCTCCAGGAGCCCGCTACCCCCTCCCCAAACCAGTACTAACGACAACGAAAAAATGAAAAAACGAACCGACTAATTTTTGCGAAATTTCGCGAAAAACGGAAACGAGCACATTGCAAATGTGCAGGTGTAAAAAAATAAAATAAAATAAAATAAAATAAAATCAACGGAGACTTTTTTTTTTGCAAGAAAAACCCACTGCTGCTACTGTAAAAATTCAAGCATTTAAAATAGCTAATTTTCGCATGTTTCTGTGGTGCTTTGGTGGGGTTTTGGGCAACGATTTCAAAAAAAATATTGCGGTCGCCATTTTGGACCCCCCCCACCGCATGGCAAATGGATGCGCCCTCCCAGCCTGGTACAGTCAGCAAAACCTGGCCATGCGATTGGGGAATGGCTCCAAAACTTTGCATGGTCCACTCCCATGGGCGAGCCCATCATTGCGAATGCGCAGGTGTAAAAAAATAAAATAAAATAAAATAAAATAAAATCAACAGAGACTTTTTTTGCAAGAAAAACCCACTGCTGCTACTGTAAAAATTCAAGCATTTAAAATAGCTAATTTTCGCATGTTTCTGTGGTGCTTTGGTGGGGTTTTGGGCAACGATTTCAAAAAAAATATTGTGGTCGCCATTTTGGATCCCCCGCACTGCATGGCAAATGGATGCGCCCTCCCAGCCTGGTACCAGCAGCGCAGCAGTAGCAATAGCCAAGGAGAGGGGGGCGGGGAAACCCACCCCCCCCCCCAAATAAAACACCCTTCTGGCCTGGTAGGTGCCCTCAGACAGTTTTTGCCTACTTTTAGGGCCGGGAATCGTGTTTTTTTTTACTTTTAAAAACTTTTTTTCTGTGCCGCTTGGCATTGCGCGATCGCTGCGATGCAAGTAACGAGCACGACAAATCAGACCAAATTGTTCGTTTGTCGGTTCGAGCTCGAATTCTGGTGGAGTAATTCCCGTTTCCGTTTCCGTAGAGTAACGGATACGAGTAACGGAAACGGAAACGGGAATACCGCTAAGTCGTGCCCATTTCTAGTCTTAACCCTAAGCCAGATCTACTTGCATTGCACTACATGCAAGTATGTGAGACACAGCGGGTGCAAAGAGTCTGCCAGTCCGTCACTTGTGGCTCTGGCTGACTCCTGCAGCTCCCTCCAGGAGCCCGCTACCCCCCCCAAACCAATACTAACGACAACGAAAAAACGAAAAAACGAACCGACTAATTTTTGCGAAATTTTGCGAAAAACGGAAACGAGCAGAAACGGACTGCCTCCGACACACGACAACTCGAAAACGTCATTTTCCCTAGTCGTGCCCATCTCTATTCATGAATTTGCTCTTTCAACATGTAAGCAACTTTAATGGTCACTGACTTTCAGCATCCTTGCTAGAACCATTATCTGATTTAAAGGTGTTCTCCATGTTTTTCTTCCATTACAGTTGGAAAGCTTCCACATAAGAAAAGCATCAGAAATATGCTTTATTGATTTCCTCTCATCAGCTGAAGCAGAGGCAAAATTGGTTTTCAAGTCAAGAGTGTACTGGAGTGTACATACAGTAACACAGCAATAGCTCTGCTCACTGTTAAATACAAACTGACAGGTTTGGTTCATTCTAGGACTTATAATCTCATAAACTGTGTGACGTTGGAAACACAGTGGTATCTCTACTTACTAATTTAATCTGTTCCGAATGCATGCTCTTAAGTCGAACAACTCTTGAGTAGAGGAGCCATAAATAAATAAATAAATAAATAAATAAATAAATAAATAAATAAATAAATAAATAAATAACCATTTGTAAGTACAGCAGACCGCATTTAAAATGTGTAAGGCAGCAGTTAAAATGCCAACTGTTTTCTGCTCTTAAGTCCAGCCGCTCTTAAGCAGAGGTACCACTGTACATGAGACTGGTAGAATTCTATCTGCACTCACTTTGTGGCTTTTGACTCAAACCTTTCAAGGCCACTCCTTGGTTGAACTCTGGAATGGGGAAATGAGCAAACCCATCAACCTGATAGCTCCTAGACATTTCCTTCCTCAAAATAGACCCAAATTGACTGCTTGGTTTACTAGGGAGTTGGCAAAATTGAAATGGTGGCCCGTAAAGCTGAAAGGCATTGGCAGAAAACCAGATTGAAGCAAAGAAACAGTGAAAGGCCTTTGGAAGGCTTACCCCAAGGCAGTGGAGGTAGCAAAGAAATCATTTTTCTCTACCACCATTGATTTGGCACAAAATCGCGCAGGGCAGCTTTTCAGAATAGTCAAAAGTCTGCTACATGCTGACCCACGGGCGGATAACACAGACCACTCTGTATCTCACTGCAAAGAATTTGCACAATATTTTGCAAGCAAAATTGAACAGATTCAGGCTACATTGGATGTGGTTATTGATGCAGAGCCTGTAAATAAAGCACCCCACCCTCCTTGCTCTGTATTAATCGATGACTTTCAGGTCCTACAGCCAGATGATGTGGCCAGGACCCTTAGGGAGATGAGAGCCATCACATGTCTGCTGGATCCTTGCCCTTCGTGGATCATAAAAGCTGCCCAAGAAGGTATGGCAGACTGGTTAGGAAGAGAAGGGAATGCCTCCTTACAACAGGGCAGGATTCCGGCATGCTTAAAGGAGCCAATAGGAAAACTACTGGAAAAAAGCCCTCCTTAGACTCACTGATACTGAACAATTACTGACCAGTATCGAATATCCAATTCTTAGGGAAAGTTCTAGAACAGGTTGTGGCCTCACAGCTCCAGAGGTTTCTGGTTGAGATAAACTACCTTGATCCATTTCAATCTGGCTTCAGCCCTGGCTATGGGACTAAGACGGCACTGGTTGCATTGGTAGATGACCTTTCCAGGGAAATGGATAGGGGATCTGTGTCTCTTTTGGTTTTGCTAGACCTCTCAGCTGCTTTTGACACTGGCATCCTCCTGACTCGTCTCTCTGAAATGGGAATTGGGGATACTGCATTAAAGTGGCTCTGGTCCTTCCTGCAGGAAAGAATGCAGAAAGTAACGTTAGGTGATTCATATCCAACACCATGGATGCTGACCTGTGGAGTTCTCCAGGGTTCTGTTCTGTCTCCTATGTTATTTTACATTTATATGAAACCACTGGGGGAGATTATCAGGTCTTTTGAGGTTAAGTGCCACCAGTATGCTGATGACACCCAGTTCTACCTCTTGTCACCTCCAGATTCTAAGGGAGATACTATCTCAACTTTACATGAGTGTTTAGCTGCACTAATGAACTGGATGAGGATGAACAAAATGAAACTAAACCCAGACAAGACAGAGGGAGAGCAAGGGATAGGAATGCAACCTGTAATGGGTGGGGTCACCTCCAATTGAAAAAAAAAGTTATGCAGCTTAGGGGTGCTCTTGGACCCATCCTTGAGCATGGATGCCCAGGGCACAGCTGTGGCCAGGAGCACATTTACACAATTAAGTCTAGTACGCAAGTCATGCCCATCTCATGAGAAACCAGCTTCGGCCACGGTGTTACATGCCCTAGTGACATCCCAGCTAGACTACTGTAATGTGCTCTATGCACTCTTCAACGGGTCCAAAATGGTGGGGTACGGAGATCACATTACACCCCTATTAAAGTAGTTCCACTGGCTGCCAATCAGCTATCAGGCACAATTCAAGATGCTGACCTTGACCTACAAAGCACTGTACAGCCTGGGTCCTAGCTACCTCAAATATCAAATCTCATACTATGAACCGAGTCGCGCATTAAGGTCATCAGGAGAGGACCTTCTCTCCATTCCACCACCCTCACAGATACGTCTTGTGGGAATCCATGAAAGAGCATTCTCAGCTGCTGCGCCCAGACTCTGGAACTCCCTCCCACTAGAGGCCAGACTGCCTCATCTCTGTTGTCTTTCTGGAAACAGGCAAAGACCGTCACCTTTCTCTTCAGGCAAGCTTTCCCTGAATGATGGTCTACCTGTTATGTGTCTTTTACATAAATCTACAGGATCACATAGACTTTGTGTTTATAACTACAGTAGGACCCAGTATCCACTGGGGATTGGTTCCAAACCTTCCCATGGATAATGAAAACCATGGATAAAAGAGAACACCAAAATGTCCCCAAGACTGCTGTTTTGTGATAGTAACTTGCTTTACAGCTGCTGTTTTGTAACAGTAGCTTGCTTTACAGCTGCTGTTTGTAATGGTAGCTTGCTTTACAGCTGCTGTTTTATGACAGTACCTTGCTTTACAGCTGCTCTTTGTGACAGTAGCTTGCTTTGCGGCTGCTGAATTATTTATTTATTTATTTTTCTCTGCCAACCATGGATAACTGAATCACTGGATGATGAATGAGTGGATACAAGGGTCCTACTGTACTTATAACCTTATGGGTTTACATTGACACCATGTTTTCAAGGTTAGTTTCCATCACTCATAATTTTACATGGAACTTTACTCCCCTTTAACTGCTTGCATTCTCTTGTAGCTTTAATGTAATGTTGTCTATTAATGTTGTAAGATGTCCCTCAATTCCCTCTTTGCAATACTTGAACATGTCGCAATTGTTCTGGACTGTATATTATCCCTCATTCTATAAGCCACCTTGGTTCCTTTTTCCAAAAAGAAAGGTGGGGTAAAAATACTCTAAAAATAAAAATAATAAAAGTTTATGTTGTTGTTGCTGCTGCTGTTATTGGCTATTGTGTTTTTACTCAGGGATTTACAACATAATTCTGCAAACAACACTTTGCCCCCTGTGAGCTGAATATTCATATTACTGACCTTGGAAAGATGGAAGGTGGAGTCAACCTTGAGCTGGTAACCTGAGCCCAACAAGGTCAAATTCAGATAGTGAACAGAGGCTGAACTACAGTACTGCAATTTAACCACTGCACCATAGGGCTCTTGGCAGAGGCAAGCAACTTACATGAGGTTGAACATGAGAGCCGTTTGAAGTTCACTGTATACCATGTTGTACTAACCCTGATGATTTTAATGCCAAATTTGGGTGACACAATCCGCATTGCTTTGAATTATTTATTTATTAAATTTTTACACCACCCATCTGGCATCAAGGCTTTTCCTTTGAAACTAGGGCGCAGCCCTCTAGATTTCGTCTGACTACAAGTCCCAACATTCCTCACAACTGGGCATGTAGGCTAGGATTGATAAGAGTTGACGCCTGACGATCCATGAAAGAATCTTGTTGGGGGTGGGATAGGAGCCAAGTTTTCAGTGTCAAAGTGATCACTGGGAGGCCTTCCAGGACATTTGTGATATCACACATGGAAGCAGCTGGTGAAGACTGCCAACTAGAGCTGGTTACAAGGATCACATAACCAGCACCAACCCATCACCCCAACTTCACTGGCTGCTGACCTGTTTCTAGGCTCAATTCAAAATGATGGTTCTAACATATAAAGCACTGAACACCTTGGCTCCAAGCTATTTCAAGAACCACATCTCCCTTTATCAGCCTTTCTGGATGTTAAGGTCATCAGAAGAGGTCTTTTTCTCATCCTTCCACCCTCACATGTATGTTTGGTGAAGACATAGGAGAGGGCTTCCTCTGTTGCTGCTCTCAGACTTTGGAACTCCCTTCCACAGGAGACCAGGCTGGTCTCATCTTTGCTTCTCTTCGACGACCAGGCAAAGACCTTTCTCTTCAGTCAAACTTTTCCTTAATGACTGGCTGCCTCAGAAGATTGTTTTTAATTGGTGGTTATGCCTTACTGCTTTGAATGTATTTTTGTGTTACTTTTGTTCACTGTATTTTATTGTGGTATTTGTTTAATCATTTTAGTATTTGTATACTTACAGTTTTAGCTTTAAATATTGTCTTTTAATGGTTTAAACCACCTTGTGTCCTTTAGGAGAAAGAAAGGGAATAGATAGATAGATAGATAGATAGATAGATAGATAGATAGATAGATAGATAGATAGATAGATAGATAGATAGATAGATAGATAGATAGATAGATAGATAGATAGATAGATAGATAGATAGATAGATAGATAGATGTTTTGCTATCTGAAGAGGAAGGGTAGATAGATAATAAACTTTATTTCTATGTCGCCTTTCTCCCCAAAAGGATAGATAGATAGATAGATAGATAGATAGATAGATAGATAGATAGATAGATAGATAGATAGATAGATAGATAGATAGATAGATAGATAGATAGATGTTTTGCTACCTGAAGGGGAAGGGTAGATAGATAATAAACTTTATTTCTATGTCGCCTTTCTCCCCAAAGGAATAGATAGATAGATAGATAGATAGATAGATAGATAGATAGATAGATAGATAGATAGATAGATAGATAGATAGATGTTTTGCTACCTGAAGGGGAAGGGTAATTGTTGCTCCTTTGGTATTCAGCACATAAACAACGTGCAGTTTCCCTTTTTAATGCAGACGAAGGCCTGGAGATATCTGCTTATTCTCAACCCTTCCCTTAAATAAAGGAAGAGTTATTAGTCTGGATGCTTCTTAGCTAAAGGAAACAAAAACATTTACTCACATTTTATTACTTGTGCTTTTATAGAAAGAGCGAGAGAGTGGATGTCCTTTGGTTAGAGCAGAAAATAAAGGAGGGGAAGTGGCAAAGAAACAAGAGGAAGGAAGTGGGGTCACAAGGACTATTAGAGTTGGGCACTTACAATGGCCCAGCATAGTGGAAATGACTGGGTGCGCAGATGCCTTGAAGTCCACACCCCGCCTCCTCCCATAGGTACCCATTGAAAGCAACACTGCAGGCTTCCCTGTCTCACCACCTCCTCTACGCGGATGCCCGCATGAGGCAGAATCCAAGCTCTCTGCACAAGACCTCTGGTCCCAATCCTCTGAACTGCACCGAACCATCCAACAGCGGCCAGTGCCAGTCTCTAGTCCCATTAACAGCCCTGCTCAGGTCTTGTAAACCAAAGAGCAAAGTGTGGCTTCCTTTATTGAACCAGATATTCTGAGCAGAGAGTATTCCCCCCCCAACAAAAGCCCAATGTTAGGATAAAGGAGAGGCTCCTATTTAAAGACATTGCCAGGGATGCACATGTGAGAATTTTCTTTTAATATCTGCAGAGTTTAAAAGTTTCTAATTACACTTTAGAATAGGCAGCAAGCTACAGTACAAAGCTGATGAAGTGTGAATTAGCCAAAGATAAAACTACTGTGTTAAGCAAGCAATGTGTGTATTTTGTTGATAGCCCCACAGCTGAAAAAAATTGGAAGTAATACCAGGCACAAAAATTGTGATGTTGTTACAGGAGCAACCTGCATTTGTGCTTTGTACAGAAATTGCTCATTCGGGTTCAATCTGATGCATTCTAATTATAATGCACACTTTGAATCCAAAAGTTCAGCTGTTGCGTGCATTAGCAAAGTTATCCAGTGCTTTGAAACACATCATATAGATTTCATTTCTTATTCCTTCCTTGTCTTTTCTTAAACATTATAGTTATTTTGAATTGATCGCATGTGACTTCCTTAGAAAAAGGAAGATCTATAAAGATGTCCAAAATCCGATAGCTGTAGAACACAGCATATTTTAATAATACACTGGGTTACTGTGTTTCTTGCATTAGCTGTTTTTCTTTCTTCTTTTTGCCTGTGCATTCCATGTAGGGATGTACACCATAGTCTGGGCTGTATTATTCATAAGGCTGTTGAGACTGAGGCTTGTGGGGGCCCATAGAAATTAGGGGCTATCAGTTGACGAGGGTCAGGCTGCAAGTTGTAGTGGGGTGAAAGATAGAAGTACTAGAGGGCCCCCAAAATAACTGAAAGCCGAGGGGCCTGGCCATGGGTTAATAGGGCCCTGATCACAATGTCCTTGATCCCTCTTTTTAGACCAGTGGTTCTCAACCTGTGGGTCCCCAGATGTTCCTGGACTGCAACTCCCAGAAATCCCGGCCAGCTCAGCTAGTGATGAAGACTTCTAGGAATTGCATTCAAGGAACATCTGGGGACACACAGGTTGAGAACCACTGATTTAGACCATCCAAATCTATATGCTTCAATGAGTCTAAATAAAAAATGCCTGTATATTGCCATATGGAGGGAGCAGTTGTATTTCTACAGGGAGTAATCCCTTTATCTAGGTAGTGAAGAAAATGATTCCATTGTGTTCCATGGGTCTTACTTCTTAAAGTGTCATCAGATGGTTGGAAAAACACATGCTTGATAGTAGCTGAAAGGGTTGCTTTGATGGGAGAAATCTCCCTTAAAGCAACCCATCCTATGCCATCAACATCCCAGGCTCAAAACGTAGAAGCCTTGCAACTGGACCAAAACCAGTTCCAGTTGGTGGATGGACTGGAATAGCGCTAGAACACATTTCCCTATGCTTCATGCCATTGCTGGGGAAAAGACTGCACTAGACCACTCCATAAGTGGTTCAAACTGCATTTGCTTTCCTGTGCAATCACACCCTTAAATAGGCAGGTTTAATGTTTCCTGTGCCTCTTGCAATTGAATTAGCCATTGCCTGTGTTTATCCACCACCTGCCCTGTCCAATTTCACCCATGTGAGCTGAGGGATTCGAAGAGCACTTGCAGTGTTGCAACACTCACCACCTCTTGAGCTAATTGGTTCCATTGTCATATTGCTCTAACAGGAAGTTTTTCCTGATGTTCAGCTGAATGCTGGGTTCTCATGACTTGAGAAACTATGGTTGCACGTCCTCTGGGATGACCAAGAACAGATCCTGTCTTATGATTCCAAGTTACAGTGGAACCTTGACTTACATACTGCTTGACTTGCATCATATTTGACTTGCAGCAAGAAGGGGCCTGTTTGACTTGAGTCACAGGCTTTGACTTACATCTTGGAGCCCCGGCGCAAGGCACCGGAATCGGGTGGCAGCCACAACCCAGCATCGCGGCTGCCACCTCCAAACTGCTCCTGCCTTCTTCCCCTCCTCCAGCAGCGGCAGTTTCGGCCACGCCAGCTCAGAGCACCTGGAGCTGGTCTTCGGCCTCACCGAAGCCGCCGCTGCTGCCGGAGGAGAAGAAGGGCCAGGAGCTCGGGGCTGGCCTCGCTGGTTAGACAGTCAGCTCAGTCTTGTAAAAAATCTGGCTGCAGAAGTCTGGTCCACAATAGAAGCATTTTAGTTGGGGAGCTGTAAAGTTGTGGGACTCTAATGGTAAGCATAGAGTTGTTCAGAACTTGGAACGTCAGGTTAAAAATCAGCAAAACTTAAATGTTAGACATTGTTGCTATGAACATTAAAAAGTGGAGGCATATAACTTGTGGACTATAATTCCACTGCCTCCTCCTCTCTTTGAAGAGACATTTCATTTACATCCCCAGAAGGAATCTCCTATCCCAGTCAAATTTCTGTTAAATTGCTGTTTTCGGGGGTCTTTTTCATCATCTGGAACGGATTAATCCACTTTCCCATTACTTTCTATGGGAAACGTTCGTTTGACTTAAGTCATGTTTGACTTAAGTCTAGACCACTGGAACAGATTAATGACGTAAGTCAAGGTTCCACTGTATCAGTATTTACAGACAACACATAATAAAATGGAGATTCACAGTGTACAAAGTCCATTGATCTTATATCTTAGATGAAAATTAGTGGATTTTTAAAACATTTGACCTGAGACAAATAGGTATCTGAAACAATTTCTAGGTAGCAAAAGTTTAGCTCTGCAAGAAAGGAGCTAATTGAAAGAAAAGAAGTTTTTGCTAATCCTGAGCTTGCAAATCCATAATAAGACTGTCAGTTACTTCAATACATATGCAAGTTAGATGTTCCATTTGAAGGTCTAAACAAACTCAGTTCATTTATTGACCACATTTTTTCCATTTTCTGTATTTATCTCCCACCTTTCTTCCATGGAAGGAAGAACCACAATTTGTATTTGTATCCCATCTTTCCTCTATGGAAGCTGACGAAAAGTGCATGCTACCTCCACCTTTTCTCCTCACAACCACTCTGTGATGCTGAGAGATGGGGGCTGTGTGAGGGTCACCTAAACAACTTCATGGCAGGCTGGCTGGTTGAACCTTGATCTATTTGATCCTTGATCTTTTCTGAAGATCAGCCAAAAAGGCCATGGGTTCAATGGGTGTACAGTCCCCCTTTTGCCCCTTTCAGCCTGGAAATCCTGCTAGACCCTGTTTTCCAGGAATATCAATGTTTCCTTGTATGCCTCAGTTTCCTTTTATCCCAGGGACTCCTTGAACAGATCGGTGGTCCCCAACCCCCGGGCCGCGGACCACTCCGGGGAGGCTCCTCCCCTTTTCCTCCGCCGCCCTCCTCCTCCTCCTCTTCTCTCCCGCGGGCGGCCGGTGCCTGCTCTGCCCGCCGCCGCCGCCGGGAGGCGCATGAGAGGCGGCGGTGGGGCAGCCAATGGAAGAAGAAGGCTGGAGGAGCGCAGGAGGAGCCACCTAAGGGACAGAGAGCGTGATCATGGACTGCTGCCCCGGGCACCTCCGCCGCCTTTGCCTTCGCCCCCGCCGCCGCCGCTGCGCTTGAACCTGGCTGATCTATTTGGTGGCCTTTGCATCCCGGTTTTAGAGCAGGACGGTGGGGGGTTGGGTTGGTTGGGAGAGGAGGGGCGAGCGGGCCAAAAAAAGGCCCCCCTCCCCCTTCCCCCTTCTTGGCTGGGCTTCGGGTCCTCCGGCACCTCCTTCCCTCTCGCAAGGACCCGGGACGATACTTGGCGAAGTGGGTCCGCGGGCCGGGAGGGGAGGGGGAGAGGGAGGGGGCAAAGGGAGGGGGCGCCTCAGAAGAGGGGAGGGGGCGGCGGAGCGGCCCAGCCGGGCAGGCAGAGCATTTTCCACACACGCCCGCTTCCAGCCCCCGTGGTGGGCGCCTCCTCCTCCTCATCATCAGCCCTCTTCAGCCCGGCTGAAGGAAGGGGGCGCAGACGCCGGAGGTTTCGTTTTCCAGGCGGCGGAATACTGACGCTGGTGGTTCCTCCTGTATCCTCTTCCTCCTCCTCAGCGCTTTCTCCTGAGGGGGAGGCAGAAGTAAGCGGGCGGGCACGCGCGCCTTCTGAGGCGCGTGCGGGGGTGCGGGGGTGGGATGCCCAGGGACTCGGCCACATCCAGGCGGAGGAGGTGAACCCTGGCCAGCTAACGGTCCCCTTTGGCCTAGCTCTGACGCCTTCCCCCACCCAGCCCCGGGGCACGGAAAAGTCATTTTTTCGGTCCGTTCCTGGCCTAGATGACCCTTTTGCTTCCTTACGAACTGCTGTGCTCCCCCCCTTCTTTTTCTCCAGGACCTTCTTTTGGCCCCGTATCACCTTTGACTCCTGATTCTCCCTGTGACCCCTTGTCTCCCTTCAACCCCTGATGGACCAGTAGACCAAAGTCTCCAGCCTCCCCTTTCTCCCCTCTTGGACAAGAAAAATGATGAGACATGGCATGTTCCCCACTTTTGGCCAGAGAACGCTGGTTGGCCAACATCAGCCTTGGATCCATACGCCCCCCCCCCTTCCAAATATGACTGCTTGTCCCATATTGACCCAAAATTGCAGTTGTCCTTCCAGCCTTGCAAAGACCTAGAAGCAAACAGAAGTAGATCTTTAAACACAGGTTCATTTTCAAGCTTAATTCAAGGCATTGGTGCTTCTTTTTGAAGCCCTAAAATGGTTTGGCAACCAAACATCTTCAGAAGCCTCCCTGCCTCTTTCAGCTTGTCCATAGCTTAAGATCATCAGGGGAGGCTCTTTTCCATGCACCTCAAGTTCATCATGCACCAAATTACACATTTCCCATTGTTATAATATGAAATCCATTAGTCTTTCAGAGAACTGTTTTAGTCAGGTCTTCATGACTATGCAATCCTCATGGCAAATAGACTGTACTTCCTGCTCACCAACCACAAAACAAGGTGCTGTGAAACCTACAGCTAGAGTGAAATCCATAATGTAGGGCATGGCATTATATGTATCAAGAATGGGGAGGGTCTTCAAAGCTGTGGAACCTCAGCAATGAAATACCTCCCCTACCTAGGTGAATGACAGCTCAAACACTATTTCACCTGCTTCCCTTTGGCCAAGGCACTTAATTAGACGTTTGGTACAGCTGACTGTTTTTGCTTCTTGCCTTTGGTGTCAACGCCTGTATTGGAGTTTCTAATGTTTTAACCAGATTTGTACAGGTACTGTCAAGATATGTAAAAGTTGATAAAATATATGTTATGTATATTTAACAGATAGTGGAAAGAGAGTTGTAAAATGGAGGCAGTTAGATTCTGCAGTCTCATGATGTTAATCCACAAGTGTAAGAGATAAGTAATCACAAGCATGTTACGTGATGAAGCACAGGTGGAAGAATTTATAACATAATGGTTACATCAGATTGCATCAGATTGTAATTATTGATGACTCATATCTGATGGGTGCTGAACTGTATAAAAGCACTAGCTTGCCATATGTTAGGTGGGCCTGTCTATGGTGAGAGACAGAACCCCACACTCTGTTGTTTGTATATATTGCTTGGATGTTATGCTGTGTATATAATTTTGATGTATATATGAATATATGAGTTTTTACTCTACCCATTGTCATTGTTTTCCGTTAACCTAACTCTGCAATACTTTATATCAATACTGACATTTTATCTGCACGCTACTGCTGCACTGCTCTGTGCCAAACACATTTAAGTATTATATTTTTTGCTTAAATCCTGATAGGGTTATGGGCCCAGCTGGGTCAGCTGCCTGATAGGTTTTGTTGTACCTGTATAGATAAAGTGTGTGTTGTATAAAGTTGTGTTTTTGCAGAGGAAAAGCGGTTTGGAGTTGGAACGGAGACAAAAACAGAGCTGCAAAGTTTTTTCTCTCTGAGGCTTGGAAGCGAACAGGAGAAAGCAGCTGATAAGATAAGCCAAGCAAAACAGAGTGTTGTGAACAAGCGGAGGAGGCTGAAGAAATATTTGCTGAAGACGCTGAAACAAGTGTTGCAAGAAACGGCGGAGTGAAGCCGGCACTATCAGCGAAGATGGCAAGTATTAACTTATCTTCAATGCCTCTAGTTAAGCTGACTGACAGTAATTACCTGAACTGGTGTCTACGTATGAAGCATTATTTAATTTTCCATGAGCTATATCAGTATGTAGAAAAAGAGCTGGAAGAAGACTCAGATGAGCAATGTATCAAGGAGGATGCACGGGCGCTGGCTATAATCATGTTATCTTTGGAGGAGTCACAGTTTGTTTATGTGAAAGAAGCAAAAACGGCTCATGAAGCGTGGTTAGCCTTGAGAGCTGCCCATATCAAAGAAACAGCTGGGACCAAGATATCCTTGATGAAGCAATTATTCCGGACAAGGATGAACCCAGATGAAACTATTTCTGACCAGGTAAGGAAAGTAAATAATATTTTTCACCGGTTATCTGAAATAGGCATTCAACATGATGAAGAGTATAAATGCCTTGTGATATTGTCAAGCCCGGATGAATCATATGACAATTTAGTAATGGGGATGGAAGCTTTGAAAAGTGATGATTTGTCTGTCTCATATATCCTGTCAAGGCTGCAGCAGGAGGAATAGAGGAGAGCTGATTCTAAAGTAAATAAGAAGCCTGTTCAAGTTTTTGGAGACACAATCCAGGTAGTAAGAAAATGCCACAATTGTGGGAGTGACAAACATATTTTGCGTTTCTGTGACAAGGTAAACAAGTGGCTAAAGCAGAAAAGAGTTGCCGGCACACGCTCGAAGATTGAAGGACACCAGCTGTCTGTAATTAATGATAACAATGAACAGGAGTGCTCAAAGCAAGAATTATTTATTGTAGATTCAGGGGCCAGCATTCATTGTATAAACAAGAAATGTTTGTTTGAAAAACTAACTTTGTTTAACTCTAGAAATGTAACCTTGGCAGACGGAACTCAGGCGGAAATTTGTGGAGAAGGTAAAATATTTTTTAAACCTCTCAAGTGTGTTTTTGATAAGATCCTGTACATACCGTCTCTAAAAAATAATTTGTTGAGTGTGCCTATGCTTGTGAAGGAAGGATTTAATGTACAGTTCAATGAGAGCAGTTGCAAAATTGTAAAAAATGGGAAAACAATTGCAACTGGACGGCTGCAAAACAATTTGTGATTAGCACATCTGAGAAATCTTTGAACATGGTTGAAAATAAGCCTCTACATGACAAATGCATTCATCTGCTACATAGAAGATTAGGGCATCTAGGTTTTGAGAACATTAGAAAAACTCTGCAACATGTGGAACATGGGTCTGTGCAAAGCTGTGACAAGTATTTAGATTGCCATGTTTGCAAAAATACGAAAATTAAATCTGCTCACATAGCAAGAAAGAGTTTGAGAAAGTCACATCATCCTCTACAGCTGGTACATATTGATGTAATTGGACCCATGGCAAATTCATTTGGTGGTGCCAGATTCTGCCTAGTAATAACAGATGATTTTTCTCGATATTCTTGGGTCTACATAATGAAGCACAAAAGTGAAGTGAGTGCTATGTTTAGGAAATGGTTTCAAATGGCAGAACGTCAGTACAAGCAAAAATTGTTGCTGTACAGAGTGATAGAGGAAGTGAATTCTTATCTAAACAGTTTGTTGACTATTTGGAGAAAAGAGGGGTGAAACACAGATTGACTAACCCTGCTGCTTCTGCCGAACATGGTCTGGCTGAAAGGAAGAATGGGATTCTTCAAAACATAATGAATGCAATGTTGGCTGATTCGAAACTTCCCAGAGGTTACTGGGCTGAGGCAATGAAGTATGCAAAGTATGTGTCTAATAGAGTATGGAGTTCAGCTGTTAATGAAGTTCCTTATACTCTACTACATGGTAAGAAACCTACAATCAAACATCTTCATTTATTTGGCTCTGAAGCCTGGGTATTGGTTCCAAAGAAATACAGACACAAGAATAGCCCAAAGTCAAGGAAACTTACAGTATGTTTATTGGTTTTCAACCTGCTGCAAAATCCTGGCGTTTTTGTGATAATCATGGGAAAGTTTATATGAGCAGATCTGCAACGTTTTGTGAGCAGAGAAACTGGGAAGATCTACATGCAAACAATGAAGTGTTTTTGCCAAGTATTTGTCCTCACACTGAGTCTGCTGAGGAAGATTCCAGTGATGGAGGGGAGTCGACATCATTGCATGATGGAAAGGTTGATGAGGAGCCAGTGTTGCTCAGAAAGTCTACAATATCCAATTTTGGAGTGCCACCTGAAAGGTTTGTTGTAAATTTTGTATCCCATGAGCCACCGTGTTATGAAGATGTACTGCAAATACCTGGAGAAGAAAGGAAGCAGTGGATGATGGCCATGGAAAAAGAGTATGAATCTCTGAAGGAACATCAGGTATTTACTCCAGTGATGTTACCAGAAGGACAAAAACCTGTTGGATGCAGGTGGATATATAAAATTAAGAAGTCAAGTGACAATAATATAACCTGCAAAGCAAGGCTTGTGGCACAAGGGTTCTCAAAAGAGAAATATGTGAATTTCACAGATGTTTATTCTCCTACAGTGAAGGCTGAAACATTTAGAATGGTATTGGCAATTGCAGTGTCAAGAAAATGCCAAGTGCATCATTTTGATGTGGAGACAACATATTTGAATGCAAGTTTAAAGGAAGAGGTCTACATGAAACAAGTCCCTGGATATGAACTTAAAAATCCACAACTTGTTCTGAAGTTGAACAAAGCCTTGTATGGTCTCCGGCAATCAGGACTGGCATGGAATAGACATTTGCATGAGAAATTGACTAAAATAGGTTTTTCTCAAAGTAGGGCAGATCCTTGCTTATACACAAAGGGTTCTTTGATATTGATTGTTTTTGTTGATGATTTATGTTTAATGGTGCCCGATATCTCACATGTGAAGTGGTTTATGTCTTCATTAGGCAAAGAAGTAAAAATGAAGCATCTTGGTGAGATACAACATTATTTAGGGGTTGATGTCACAACTGATCCTGAAGGTAATTTCTATCTGTGTCAAAGTGACAAGATAGAGCAGCTAATACAGAAGTGTAAGATGGGAGACTGCAACATAGTCTCTACACCTATGGAGGTGGGGTTCAACAGAGACCCAGATGATGGGGATTTTGGAAATGTTGAACTATACCAATCTGTATTGGGCTCACTAATGTATTTGTGTTCATGGTCTAGGCCTGATATTGCAGCAACTATCAACATATTGAGCCAATATGCTGCAAAGCCATTGATGAAGCATTGGAAAGGTATAAAGCGTGTTTTGAGATACCTTAAAGGAACAATGCATGAAAGGTTGAAAATATCCATGTGTGATAATCTTGATTTAATTAGCTATGCAGATGCTGACTGGGGTTCAAGTCCAGAAAGGAGGTCATTGTCTGGATATGCCATTTTCTTAGGTAACTCATTAATTGTATGGAAAGCCCGAAGACAAAGGTACATTTCATGCTCTACTACGGAGGCAGAGTATGGGGCTGTGAGTGACTTGTGTTGTGAGTTAACCTGGGTGGTGCAGTTGTTAAAGGATGTAAATGTAAATGTTAAACTACCAGTCAAAGTGTATAATGATTCTTTTTCATGTATCCAATTAACACAGAATCAGAAGGTCGGATCCAGAAGCAAGCGTATCCATTACCAGAATGTCAAGGACTGCATAGAACAACATTTGATTGTATTAGAATACTGTACTAGTGTTGACAATTGTGCTGATATATTTACAAAGCCTTTATGTAAAGATAAACATGTATGTTTTAAGAAAGGGCTAGGTGTTGAAATCTGTTAAATATAGGAGGGGTGTCAAGATATGTAAAAGTTGATAAAATATATGTTATGTATATTTAACAGATAGTGGAAAGAGAGTTGTAAAATGGAGGCAGTTAGATTCTGCAGTCTCATGATGTTAATCCACAAGTGTAAGAGATAAGTAATCACAGGCATGTTACGTGATGAAGCACAGGTGGAAGAATTTATAACATAATGGTTACATCAGATTGCATCAGATTGTAATTATTGATGACTCATATCTGATGGGTGCTGAACTGTATAAAAGCACTAGCTTGCCATATGTTAGGTGGGCCTGTCTATGGTGAGAGACAGAACCCCACACTCTGTTGTTTGTATATATTGCTTGGATGTTATGCTGTGTATATAATTTTGATGTATATATGAATATATGAGTTTTTACTCTACCCATTGTCATTGTCTTCCGTTAACCTAACTCTGCAATACTTTATATCAATACTGGCATTTTATCTGCACGCTACTGCTGCACTGCTCTGTGCCAAACACATTTAAGTATTATATTTTTCCTTAAATCCTGATAGGTACACTGCCCTGGTATCCACAAAAATGAAGGGTGCATTTCAAACATTTAAATGAATATATGAATGAATGAATCTTAACGTATTATTACAGAATTGGATAAGCATACACAATCAAATGCAAAGTAAAAATTATAGACCATATATATTGTATCAGGTTTGCTTATACACTCACATACACAGAGGATTGATGCAAACGTGATGATATATGTGTGGGTGCAATTAACTTGCATGGCATTTTAAAATGTAAATGGCAGCAATTGTAGACCCAGCCCTACCATTGTGCAGAATGAATAGGCTGCCTCAGAGGGCAGGTACTAGAGCAGGCCTGCCCAAAGTCCGGCCCGGGGGCCATATCCAGCCCATCAGGCCATTCTGAGTGGCCCGCGGCTGGCAGGCCCGCCCCTCCCTCCCCCTCCTTCACCCCATTTTTTTTTTAAAAAATCTTCCGCTAACACTGACACCGCCGGAAAGCTTGAGGGGCTAGAGAGGCCGGCTGGCCAGTGAGCAGAAGCTTGTGGGGCTGGGTGGGCGGGCAAGGGGGCGAGCCACCACCACCAGCACCACCGGGAAGCTTGTGGGGCTGGGTGCGCATACAGGGGGTGGCGCGCGGGCGGGCTACCGCCACTGGCATCACCGGGAACCTTGTGAGGTTGGGCGCACGCGCAGGGCAGTGATCGGGCGGTCTGCCGCCACCGGCACCGCTGGGGAATGTGTGTGGGTGGGCAGGCCAGTGGGCCTCTGCCACAGCCAAGGACCTTTGGGGTGGGCTGGCAGGCGAGCCGTCGCCACCGCTGGGGAGCTTGGGGGGGTGCAAGGTCACACAGATCGCCTCTTCCAAGGGGCTCCCTGTGGCCACGGCTCCCTGTGCTTCCTTTGGTCCCCACCTTCCTTCTTTCCTCCCTCCCTTGGTCCCCACCTTCCTTCATTCCTCCCTCCCTCCCTCCCTTCTTTGTTCCCCACCTTCCTTCCTTCCTCTCTTGGTTTCCACCTTCCTCCCTCCCTCCCTTGGTCCCCGCCTTCCTTCCTGTGGGTGGGGTTGCAAGGGGTCAGTGGGTGGGGCTTATGGGTCAGTGGGTGGGGCTTGCAGTGGGGTGGCAGGGTCAGGGAGCAACCGGCCCCTGACACATTCTCAGCCACCAAATCTGGCCCTCCTTACAAAAAGTGTGGGCACCCCTGTACTAGAGGAAAGCAGCAAAGAGGCATTGCCATTTCTCCCCCATCTTGCTCATATATGCTGTCTTCAGAGAGCCCAGGGCCTGTCTAAAAGCGTCTTTAATGGCAAACGTAGCTCAAGAAGAGGGTGATCACGATCTCCCCTTTGTGATTCCCTTTGCGGCTGCTTCATCACCTGGGCTCTAAGACCTTAAAGGTGAACTCCTTAGGATGAGTAGCTTGCACTCCTGCTATTTGGCTGCCTACGATGTAACATCTCTGTGTTATAAGTAACAGCAACAATAGACAAGGATGACGTTCCTGAAAATCCCTACTCTGTAACTAACAGTTTCCACCTAAGATTTTATGCTTTCACCAGTCTCTGAGTAATCACACATGGCTTTCTGGCAGACTTCCATAACAAACAACAAAATAAAATCTGTAGCTTCAAACAGTGTAAATAAACATATGTGCATGAAAAGACAGCTTGAACATCATGATGGCCATCATCACACTTTGGTCCAATGGCCATAGCCACAGGAGTCCCTGAGATAGTATTTACAGTATCATTAAAATGTACTTATTGACATGACATTTTTGGTGGACCTCCAAATGAGCTCATTGTGGTGAATTATACCGTCTTCTAGAAAGGATTTTCTTAATTTGCACAAGAGGTGCCTAACACATTCATATTTCACATTGAACTAAGCAACGTGGAAGCTTGCAAAATCGAATTGAAAAGCCCCAGTATGAGTCCCCAGGTACTTTCACACCAGTCTTAAACTATTTATGATAATCTCATCTATCTTAGGGCATTTATACACGACCCCTAAGCTGCGCTGCAAATGGCTCCCAGCTCCGGAGCTTAGAAATGTTTCCCCACCAGCTCCGGAGTTTAGAGAAAATTAAGTGCGACCACGCCCCCATAAGCGCGACCCAGCGTACCTTTCATGTACTTGCTCTCAGCAGATGAAAATTCCTTGATGCGGATAAGAGTGCCGGGCTCTCCTCGCTAGTCTGTTGTTGTTTTTTGCCTCCCGCCCCTTTAAGAGCCCCTTGAGAAGGAACCAGGAAGTAACGGGGCTCGTGGCAACTTCGACCGGCATCGGCAGGTTAGTAAAGACTTCTTTTGTCCTTTTTTCCCCTCCCTCCCCTCACGCCGACAGGAGCAGGAAGTGCGGAGGGGTGGGGACGCAGGAACAGAAACGAACCCCCAAGATCTCTGGTCCGAATTTAAGGGACCAGCGGATCTTAGGGGTCGTGTGAAAAGGCCCATAGTTGAATAACAAGCTTTCAGCCCAAATAAAAACAGTGTGATCAATTAATCATACGTGCATTAGTGACTTAATCTCTGGATCAAATTTGTATATGCTTATTTATAGGTGAAAGTAGTATTTCTAAACTCGGAAGCCCAGTGGGAACATACTGTATGCTATATAGTATAGATTAGTATACAGTATCTTAAGTCAGGATTGCCAACTAGCCATAAACTGAATCTACCACTGAAATTCAGCTGCTACCACTGGAATGCAGAGACAAGCCGTTGTCACAAAAATCTGGTGGCAAGTAGGGTGGCTCTCTATAGTGCAGGAGTGAGCCAGAATGTCCTCCCACCCAACAGTGCTTTGTTGACCAGCAAAATAGTTAGCAAGTGCCCCTTTTGGAAGAAGAGGGAAGACAAACAGGAGATGATTGTGTGGCAGTTAAAGCTCTACAATGGCTCTACAGAAAGTGACCCCAGAAATAATGGGAAGTATGGGGTTGTAAAACATTGGGAGAGTAGGAACACCGCTGGCTACACATTGCCTACTCTCATCAACCTAGGCAGTATTTGCCTGCAAACTGGTGATATATTTTAGTCAATTAAAAGTTAAACATTAATTGATCGGACCTTGCAGCCCTAGTTCATCATGTTCATGGATGGGAGATGGGCCTTGGGGAAGAAAATGAGCATTCTGGCCAATGTCAAGTTCAGCAGTCTTGCTACACACCTAACTGAAGCTAGGGTTGTTTTAGGGGTGAAAACATCTTTATAGCTGCATCCCACATGTTGTGGCTACAGCTAAGAAGTGAAGAAAGATCAATGTGTCAGAAAGCATCCCTCACATATTGGCATGGGCAGATTTACGTGGCAGTGACAGAAATGGTCAGTCTCACTAGGAGCATCCTGGCAACTAAAGGGACAATTCTATCACTCAGAAATGGGAAAAGAGCTGGGACTAGGAGCAATGCCAAGTAACAACCCACCTTTTGGTCATCATCAAACTGGTTACATTAATCAATATATATTTATGAGCCTTCAGTTCAATCCCTACTTATGGTGACTCTTTTCAAGTTTTTTTCAGGACAAAATATTCAGAAATGGTTTACCATTTTCTTATTCTGAAGGTTTGGAATGGTGCAGCTTGCCCAAGACTACACGGGCTGGTTCTTCTCCTGGGAAGCACAATAGGAAACAGAAATCTTGACTTCTAGCTCTGCAGCCAGATACTTGGCTTGCTGAAGTTTCCAGCCAGCGTTCTTTAGTGTCAGTCTGTCTTTTTCTCTAAGCCTTCTTCAACAGGGTCTGAACAGACAAATACATGAGGGTACTCCTATTTGAATTTACTTCCTTCACCACTTAGGATTCATAACATGGCATAAAAGCTGATAACATCCTATCAACGTGCCTCTCAAAATGTCTTGAAATCTCTTTTAACAGGGATTTTTGAAACTAGCTGTTGCTCATCACATGTAGGTATTGAACTAATAGGCCATATTAACTCGTAACAATTAATTTATTCAGTTGCCCCCAAAGTAACTACTTCAGTATACCTATATTGCTCGTAAAGAGCTCCTTCAGGCTGTTGTTTATAACTCTTGAATAGGATCATGCTGTACTGCTGCAAGTATAACTTTGGATGCAACCGAGCATCTGGGCTTCTCATAAAGAGGCAAACACTCAGGCTATCAAATACTGTCTCATTATGAGAATGAGTACACAGTGCTGCAGGTCAGACATGGCATCCAACAGCTGGGCCCAACCGGGCAATGACGACCGCACAGCTTCCTTGCAGTTCAGATGTCTGCTCTCACTGCTGATTTGTTCAGCCGTGAGGGACACCGTTTGTTCATTTACTGCCATGGCGTATCTTTTTACTTCCTTGCACAGAGAATGTGGATTGGGGGGATTTTCAATAGGATACTGATCTGGTTGTTTTTAATTAGGAAATAAATGAATGGCGTTGGTTAAAGGAGATTTCGGCAACCCTACGGCATTAAGTGATAAAATTACCCGCATTCTTTCTTTTTCTTTTTCTTTTTCCACCTTGCTCTCTCTTTGTTCCTTCAGCTTGTGGAATTTTACAGAAGGGGTGTCATTCGGTCTCGATACTGTTTTCCTTTGGGACATTTGAGAAGGCAGGAGAGGAACGACTGCCAAACGCTACACTTTTATTTGCTCCGGCCAAGGGCATAAAAATATGACCATGATTTTCAGCCTGTGAACTCCTTACACTGGGGGGCATGTTGTTCACAGGAGTGATCATTTCTAAAAATCATCCGTTGTTTAAACCGTGGCATAGTCGCTGCTGCTCATTCTGGACGGTTATCATTTCCCACTCCATCTGCCCCATTGAAAAAAAGAGGTTGCCGGAGATGTTACGACAATCTGGGAACTTGCTCGACTCCCACCATCTGCGACTGGATCAGTTTCACTCCTCTTTGGATCCTGATCAGAAGGAACAGTGGAGGTTTGTTTAGCCTCCACTGTTTCAGCACACCACCAAGTGACTCTGCTGTGAATAGCTCGTGCGGAGAGAGGCAGAAGGTGGTGGCCATTCTCCCTGGGCTCCAGAGGATAGTAGAGAGCAGGGCCTGGATGAGGAGAACAGAAGGCATGCCCAAAATGTGCAGAAGTGAAATGAGCAAAATCAATGTGGCTGCTGAAATAACTGAGCTGAGTTGCACATGACAGAGAATGCTCTTTATCCAGGCTTACACTGGTGTGGGCCCTCACTAAAATATGCCTTACATTGTGTCAAGCTCCTTAGCCTCAAACCTGCAAGTGTCCGTGTAATGGTCCAAGTGTCAATCGTCAACCAATAATAGCATGTTCTAATTTTGCTGCTAGGCCATGACGCTCAGTAGGTCACCCTTCCCAGCCTAAACTATAGCACAGGACTGTCATGAACAATAACACGTGATGATCCCCCTTGGACACTCTGAAAGAAGTGAAGGACGCAAACAACAGCCATTAAGCTATGGTTAGAATATTGGTATGGGACTTGGGAGACCAAGGTTCAAGACTCCAGTGAGCCATGGAACTCCATGTCCGGATGTTTTGGACCGCAACTCCCACAGTCCTTTGTCATTGGCATCTGAGCTTAGACTTCTGGGAGTTGTGGTCCAAAACATCAGGAGGGCCATAGTTTGGACATGTCTGCCATAGGTGACCTCCTAATGTTCAGTCATAGCTCAGTGCTTACCTCTATGTTGCTGCTTCATGCTCCTCATGCCTCATTGATGGTTGAGGTTAGTGCTTATATTTCTTGCTTGGAAGGGTTGCTAAGTGATAAAGAAATAAAAACCCCAGTTTCACTCTCTGAAAGAGCAAGAGAAAATTTATTGCCCTGAGCCTGTGCTTCCTTTAGGGAAAGGCAAGTGAAAATAGAACAGAGCGGAATCATTTCAGCACTCACCTCACTCCCCCTACTTTGCATTCCACAGCACAGAGAGGAATGAGGCTTGAGTTTAAAAGGCCACATTTTTCCTCTTCCTCTTTTACCATGGGGGACTCACTTTGGAGTTTAATAACTCGGGGGCCCTGAAACCCAAACCTCTCCAAATTTGAAGAGCTTACAGGAAAAAGTCCAAGGAAGCTACTCACCAAATTTTGTGCCTTTAGGACCCAGGGGAGACATTTTATCGCAGTACAAATTGTTTCATTTTGTTCTGATTTTTTTAAAAAATTGTTAATAATTAAACAAAATGAAAATAAAGGGGAAAAAAACAAAATGCTATATTTTCGTTTTGGGCCCATCTTTATTTCTGACACTTTTCATCACTAGCTCCACAGAAAGCGCATTATAGTAATCCAGCTAAGATATTGCTAATGTGTTTCTTAAAATGGCCAAATCAAATCTCTCAAGAAACAGTCATATCTGACACACAAGTTTTAATTGTGTGAATGCACTCCTGGCCACTACCAAAATCTTGGGCATCCAGGTTCAGAGATGAATCTGGGAGCATCTCCAAGCTGCAAACCTTTGTTTTCAGGAGGGGTGTTACCCCATCCAGCACAAGATGCATCTCTCTCTCTCTCTCTCTCTCTCTCTCTCTCTCTCTCTCTCTCTCTCTCTCTCTCTCTCTCTCTCTCTCTCTCTCTCTCTCTCTCTCTCTCTCTCTCTGAGGAGTGTCTACTGTCAATGTGCACTTACTATGGGCCTTTTTACACGACCCCTAAGATCCGCTGACCACTTAAATTCGGACCAGAGATCTTAGGGGTTCCTCGCTCTTCCTCTGTCCCCACCCCCCTCCGCACTTCCTGGTTGCTGGCTGCCTGAGGGAGGGAGAAAAAAGAAAGAAAAGACTGCCGGTTTACCTCCGTTTTGTTCCCGGCAGCATTCAGATCTCTTAAAGGGGCGGGGCGCAAAAAAAGAACAAACAGAAGCCAGGAGAGCCCCGCACTCACTATCCTTACACCGGATCAAATATTTGTCACATCCAAAAAGCAGGTACAAGAAAAGTGCAGTTTGGTCGCGCTAAGTGGGCGGGGTCGCACTTAATTGTCTGCAAAGTCCGGAGCTGGTGGGTAAACATTTTTAAGGTCCGGACCTTGCAGCTATTTGCGGCGGAGCTTAGGGGTCGTGTATAAACGCCCTATGTTGCTGCTAATTTCTTGGCCTCTAGAGGGCAGTAGGAAACCAACCATTTTTCCTTGCTTTATTTTATTCCCTTATAAAAAGTGTTCATTGGCAAAGAGAAGCATGCCAAGAGTCTTTGCTCCTGGCTTTCCCCCAAACTGCAAGCAGAATGCACAGAGTAGATTAAAAAATAGTGGCAACAACTGTGTCCTAGGGATAGAAAAACAGCCATGCAGGAGGGCTTCCTAATTTCAATTTTCTTACTTGTAAACTTATGTTTGCTCAGAGCTGTACCACACTTTACATCAATCAAAGCTGCCACAGTTAAAAGCTGGACACAGCCGTTTTGTTTCAGGAGAGTTTCAAACTGATCTTTAGATGTATGCAATTGGAAGGCCAGTTTACAACAAAGAGAAAGGCACTACGGCAGTGATAGCGAACCTATGGCACGGGTGCCAAAGGTGGCACTCAGAGCCCTTTCTGTGGGCACCCAACATCGCCCCTTCATAGCTGCCTGTATACAGGTTAAATTACTGTATTGCACTTTGCAAAAAAATTAGTGGGTTTTGAATTGCAGTTTGGGCACTCAGTCTCTAAAAGTTTCGCCATCACTGCACTATGGTGTCGTGGTTAAAACCTTTAATGCAAATTGAGGAGACCTGGGTTTAGATCATCACTTGACATTGACACTCAGCGAGTGGCCTTCTCTTGTCCTGTCATGCCTTATGGAATTCTTGTGAGGAAAAAATTGGGATTGGAACCATGTTGTATCTTTCAGCATCACAGTAATCCAAGTTTATACACCCACTGCTACTGCTGTAGAGGCTGAGATTGACCAATTCTATGACGATTTACAACTCCTTCTAAAACTGACACCAAAGAAATATGTTCTCCTTATCATAGGGGATTGGAATGCTAAAGTAGAGAGTCAAGTGATAAAGGAATAACAGGCAAGTTTGGCCTTGGAGTTCTGAAAGAAGCAAGGCAAAGGCTAATCAAGTTTTGTCAAGAGAACAAGCTGGTCATTGCAAACACTCTTTTCCAACAATACATATGTGACTCTACACATGAACATCACCAGATGGACAATACCAGAATCAGATTGATTATGTTCTCTGCAAGCAAAGATAGAGGAGTTCTATACAGTCAGCAAAAACGAGACCTGGTGCTGACTGCAGCTTGGATCATCACATTCATATAGCAAAATTCAAACTTATACAGAAGAAAGTAGGGAAGACCACTGGGCCAGTCAACTACAATCTAAGTCAAAACCCTCATAAATACACAGTGGTGGTGAAGAATAGATTTAAGGAACTAGATTTGGTGGAGAGAATGCCTGAAGAACTATGGATGGAGGCCTGTAACACTGTACAGGAGACGGCAACGAAAACCATTCCAATGAAAAGGAAATGCAAGAAAGCAAAGTGGCTGTCCAACGAAGCCATACAAATACAGGAGCAGAGGAAGGAAGCAAATGAAAGTGAGAAAGGAAAGATACAGAAAAGAGAATGCAGACTTCCAAAGAATAGCAAGGAGAGCCAGGAAGGCCTTCTTGAATGAACAGTGCAAAGAAATAGAGGAAAACAATGGAAAAGGAAAAACCAGAGATCTGTTTAAGAAAACTGGGGATAGTAAATGGACATTTCATGCAAAAATGGATATGATAAAGGACAAATATGATAGGGACCTAACAGAAGCAGAAGACATAAAGAAGAGATTGGAAGAATACACAGAGGAATTATATCAGAAAGATCTGGATGTCCCTGATAACCAAGATAGTGTGGTTGTTGACCTCGAGCCAGGCATCCTGGAAAGTGAAGTCAAGTGAGCCTTAGAAAGCACTGCGAACAACAAGGCCAAGGGAGGTGATGGCATTCCAGTTGAACTATTTAAATTCTTAAAAGATGATGTCATTAAGGTGCTACACTCAATATGCCAACAAATTTGGAAAACTCAGCAGTGGCCAGAGGACTGGAAAAGATAGGTCTACATCCCAAACCCAAAGAACGACAATGCCAAAGACTGCTCCAGCTACCGTACAATTGCACTCATTTCACACGCTAGCAAGGTTATGCTCAAAATTCTACAAGGGAGGCTGTGCACAGAGAACTCCTAGAAGAGCAAGCTGGATTTCAAAGGGGCACAGGAACGAGATATCAAATTGCCAACATGCGCTGGATCATGGAGAAAGCTAGAGAGTTCAAGAAAAACATCTACTTCTGCTTCATTGACTATGCCAAAGCCTTTGACTGTGTGGACCACAACAAACAATGGCAAGTTCTTGAAGAAATGGGAGTGCCTGACCACCTTATCTGTCTCCTAAGAAATCTATATGTGGGACAAGCAGCAACAGTTAGAAGTGGATATGGAACAACTGACTATTTAACTACATCATGCGAAAGGTAGGTCTGGATTAATCACAAGCCAGAATTAAGATTGCCAGAAGAAATATCAACAACCTCAGATACGCAGATGGTACTACTCTGATAGCAGAAAGTGAGGAGGAATTAAAGAACCTCTTAATGAGAGTGAAAGAGGAGAGTGAAAAAATGGGCTGAAGCTCAACATCAGGGGGGGGGGGGAAACACCCTACAATCGTGGCCACTGGTCCCATCACCTCCTGGCAAATAGAAGGGGAAGAAATGGAGGCAATGACAGAGTTTATTTTATTGGGCTCCTTGATCACTGCAGATGGCGACTGTAGCAACGAAATAAAAAGACGCCTGCTTCTTGGGAGGAAAGCAATGGCAAACCTAGATAGCATCCTAAAGAGCAGAGACATCACTTTGCCAACAAAGGTCTGGATAGTCAAAGCTATGGTTTTTCCAGTAGTGATGTATGGAAGTGAGAGCAGGACTATAAAGAAGGCAGATCACAGCAGAATTGACGCTTTTGAGCTATGGTGCTGTAGTAGACTCTTGAGAGTCCCCTGGACTGCAAGGAGATCAAACCTATCCATCCTGAAAAAAATCAACCCTGAATGTTCACTGGAAGGACAGATTTTGAAGCTGAAGCTCCTATACTTTGGCCACCTCATGAGGAAAGAGGAGCCATTGGAAAAGTCCCTGGTGTTGGAAAGGATTGAAGGCAAAAGGAAAAGGGGACGGAAGAAAATGAGATGGCTGGATGGCATCATCGATGTAACCAACATGGATTTGGCTAATCTCTGGGAGACGGTGGAAGACAGGAAGGTCCATGGAGTCACGAAATCAGACACGACTAAATGAGTGAACAACAAAACAACTATCATGAATTCCTTGGGAATAAAGTAGGACTACCAATACATCAAACAAGCTAAATTAAAAATGTGCACCCACTACTTAAGATAATACTTTGTACATCTAAGAACCTAGGCTGTGCCACTTGAAAATGTACACCACAATAAAAAGTGCTTGTTATTCTTTGAAGTGCCACAAATGAATCTCTCTGGCTGCACCCAAATTATCCCAGACACTCTCAGGAAAACAATTGGAATGAATCTCCTAATGCTTATCTGTTAATAAATACATGCATGTTTGCTCTGTGAAAGGGTGTACCCAATGATAACAGTTCAATAACACTTTGTTTGCCAGGGCTCCACCCTGGAATAAGTTGTTTGGTATGGCTCTTCGAATTTTCTGCTAGAAACCTATTGTGCCAAAGTTTAGGAGAGAGCAGTTGAGTTCCCTGTCATAACGCATTATCCGTAAGTTACCAAACTACAACTCCCACATTGTCACAGGTGGCAGTGACAGCAGTTTCAAGATGTACAAGACATCTTGAACTGCATAGTATAGATACAGTACACTGAAAAGATTTGTGTAATAATTGCTTTGTAAACACCATGTCTGCATTAGAAGAGGATCCCCTCTTACATTCAGATAATTTGTCTTTAGGAAGCAGGGAGGGCTGAACACGAAATTTCACAACAGCAATATTGATGCAGCAATAGCATCCTAGAATAAACACTGGAGCTGTAAGCTCCTAAAAAACATTCAATAATTCTTAAGCAAGTGCATAAAAATCAACTTCCATCTCATTATTAAAGATACAATGGATAAGATCTTTATAGCAACTCCATTCATAGTTTCCTTAGAGAATTACATGAGTGTAGAGAATTACATGAGTTTCCTTAGAGAATTACATGAGAATTACAAGATAGTATAGTTGTTGACCTCGAGCTATACATCCTGGAAAGGGAAGTCAAGTGGGCCTTAAAAGCACTGCAAGCAACAAGGCCAGGGGAGGTGATGGCATTCCAGATGGACTATTTAAAATCTTAAAAGGTGATGCTGTAAAAGTGCTACACTCAATATGCCAACAAATTTTAGTGTAAGGTTTTTATTATTGCTTTAATTATTTATGGATATTTGATGTTTTAACTGTTTTAATTCTTTAATTGTAAGCCGCCTGGAGACCTTTGGGTAGGGGGCGGCATATAAGTTGTAAAAATAAATAAAAATAAAATAAATAAATAAATTTGGAAAATTCAGCAGTGGCCAGAGGACTGGAAAAGATCGGTCTACATTCCAATCTCAAAGGGCAACACCAAAGAATGCTCCAACTATCGTACAATTGCACTCATTTCACAAGCTAGGAAAGTTATGCTCAAAATTCTATAAGGGAGGCTTCACCAGTATGTGGACAGGGAACTCCCAGAAGTGCAAGCTGGATTCCGAAGGGACAGAGGAACAGTTCTACCGCCTAGGATGGGCTATAGTGGTCCACACGGAGCCCAACCAAGGACCCCAGAATAAACTGCCTTGAACTCCTGCTGTGACAAATGTTTTTTTCTTGCATCCTCAAAAGCAATGATCATAACCCTAGAAACATCTGGGGGCATGACTGGCCATTTTAATGCTCTCCATGTATTAATTAAAGGCTTTAATGCATATTTGTCTAAAATAGCCTTGGAAAAAAAGTAGAATAAATATTTTCAGAGGAGGACTGAGTAAATGTGGCCTCCATAGATCTAGAAGAGATGGACAACAGGCTGCACGAGGCCCCCACAGTTTCCACTATGCTGTATCTTCTTAATTAAGAGGAGGACCCAACAGACACTGTGATTTACTTCCCAGTTGCAATAAATGGAACTGTACTGTTAACCAAAATTATGAAGCAAGGCTTGCGTTGTTTCTTTTTCATTTCTTTTATCCTTTCTACAGATAAGGTGATGCTCCAAAACAGCAGATCCCAACCTAGGGTCCCTAGATGTTCTTGGAGTACCACTCTCAAAAGCCTTCACCACTAAGTGTGCTGGCCAGAATTTCTTGGAGCTGTTGTCCAAGAATATTGGGGGATCCAAGGTTGGGCATCATTGTTCCAAAACAAAGTCAAACTGTTCAATGGGGGTCCATGTCTTACAGGTCTGAGGCAAACATCCTATAGTGAAGATAACTGATTTACAAATCCCTGCCAATCTGAGCTCTTAAATTCACTGGGAAGCATGTCTGCGGAAATTGTGCCAATCCAACTCTTTAAGGTTGTATTGCTATGTGGGCACCAATTGCAGCCACACCAAAAAGAAGACTGGCTAGTTAGTGTCCTGAAAAGACATTAGAAACTAAAAGGAAACTCATCCAAAGGTCCTAAGCGTCATTCCAAGGACACTGCTTGGAAAAGTTACTTTTTTGTCCACAACGCTTAGAATATCCAATCAGGTATTTTGATCATACTGGCCAGGATTTTGTGAATTGTTGCCCAAAAATACAACTATAATTTCCAGAGAAAGAGAAGTTATCTTTGGGCGTTTATACACGACCCCTAAGCTCCGCCGCAAATGGCTGCAAGGTCCGGACCTTAAAAATGTTTACCCACCAGCTCCGGACTTTGCAGACAATTAAGTGCGACCCCGCCCACTTTAGCGCGACCAAACAGCAGTTTTCTTGTACCTGCTTTTTGGATGTGACAAATATTTGATCCGGTGTAAGGATAGTGAGTGCGGGGCTCTCCTGGCTTCTGTTTGTTCTTTTTTTGCGCCCCGCCCCTTTAAGAGATCTGAATGCTGCCCGGAACAAAACGGAGGTAAGACGGCATTCTTTCCTTTCTTTTTTCTCCCTCCCTCAGGCAGCCAGCAACCAGGAAGTGCGGAGGGGGGTGGGGACAGAGGAAGAGCGAGGAACCCCTAAGATCTCTGGTCCGAATTTAAGTGGCCAGCGGATCTTAGGGGTCGTGTAAAAAGACTCTTTGTGCTGAGTTAAGGAGAAGGAAGTGGCTTCAGATAACAAAGGGGCTTTAGATAACAAATGTAACCTTACCTTGTGTATGCCTGTAACTCTTTACTTGCATGCAGGTCAAGCAAACTGCAATAATAAACGCTTCTCTCAAAGGCAGCTTCTCTATGACAAATGTGATTATCACAACTGGAACTGCACATTCATAGTCCGCATTGTGAACATCATTGAACGAACTTGAAGGTCTGTTTGAAGGTCTCCCCCACCTGGAAAGTTCTCCAGTTCAAGTTCAACTTTCCTTTTTTTTTTTCTCCCCCACAGCTGAGAGGCACTTGCTTTTTGTTGTTAAGTCAAGAAGAGTAAGGAAGAGTCTGTTGTGATTTTGGCCCACCCAGAAGTGAACAATGGCTCCTTGCTCCTGGAACTTACAGATACCTCTCCTTTGGTCCAGCTGCCCGTATGTGTCCAAAGGCCTTGCACATGCCTACCAAGAAGCATCTTACACAGGGTTGCTAGGTTCTAGATGGTTTGAGTCTCAGGTAATTGCTATGCTACTCTGGATCACCAAGGAGACAAGATGAGGAATACTAGAAGAGAAAATAATTTGAATTTTGAATGGGAGTTGGCTCTAAGTCTGGACAGCCATCTCCACTCCATTCCCAGCTGGTGTTGGGCTCATTGACTCAACAGAAAGTTGTGTATATAGTAGTGTTTCGTGATTGTACATTGTGGTCAAAAACGGCATGCCAAAAATCAGGAATAAAGAAAGTCTAGGAGATATAATTGGTAGCTGTATGCTTTGGGGCCCGGTTGCATCAATTTAAAAAAAGTGGGTGGAGCACCAAATTCCATTTAATGAGGGGTTGTTGTTGTTTTGCTCTGCAAGCAGTGATAGCAACATTGCAGGGATGGCACACAAAATGGGATGGCAGTGAGCTTTCCACAAGCCTCTGCATTAGCTGAGGCCTAGAAACCCTCTCCATGTATCACATGTTTTAAGAATGACTGCAAGAGATCCAAGCCCCAGTGAAAATGGTAACATTTATTTTCCTTTCAGCTCTGGGTTGTCATTTTACCTGGTTAGTTGAGTCTCACCCACTTTCTGGGTCTGTTTATCTGGATTCCTTTCATGCCCGTTTCTTTTTCTCCTCTAGTTTTTGCAACACCAAGGGCAAAGAATAAGGGTGGGAAGTCAAGACAGACCTAAGTCACACCAGTGACCCCTAAGCTCCGCCGCAAATGGCTGCAAGGTCCGGACCTTAAAAATGTTTACGCACCAGCTCCGGACTTTGCAGACAATTAAGTGCGACCCCGCCCACTTTAGCGCGACCAAACAGCAGTTTTCTTGTACCTGGTCTTTGATGGTGACAAATATTTGATCCGGTGTAAGGATAGTGAGTGCGGGGCTCTCCTGGCTTCCGTTTGTTCTTTTTTTGCGCCCCGCCCCTTTAAGAGATCTGAATGCTGCCGGAAACAAAACGGAGGTAAACCGGCAGTCTTTTCTTTCTTTTTTCTCCCTCCCTCAGGCAGCCAGCAACCAGGAAGTGCGGAGGGGGGTGGGGACAGAGGAAGACAGAGGAAGAGCGACGAACCCCTAAGATCTCTGGTCCGAATTTAAGTGGCCAGCGGATCTTAGGGGTTGTGTAAAAAGGCCCTCAGACTCAACTCATGACTCAGAACCACCACTTTCCTTTTTCTTGGGGGAAAAGGCTTATTTTCAATAATGACTAGGACTTGGTACCAAAGACTCAGGCTTAGTCTCAGGCTCAAAGTCTTACCAACATCCCTGATATAGGAAGTAAGCCTGAAAGCTGGCACACAATGCCATGCCCTATTGCCAAATTAATTAAGCAAATATGTAAATACAAAGGTTGGCTTCAAAAAGTCACCAATCTGATGCAAGGCTGTTGTACAAGTGATACCTTTATAAATCACTAATAAAATAACAAAATATAATTGCAAGCTTTTGAGGACATGGCCTCTTTTTCAAAGCAAATAACAAAAGTCTTTCCAGGGCATACCCTCTTTTTCAAAGCAGGTACCAAAAGTTTTTTGGTACTTGCTTTGAAAAAGAGGGCATGCCCTCGAAAGCTTGCAATGATTTTTTTTGTTATTTTATTAGTGGCCTATAAAGCTATCACCTGTAGAATAGTCTTGCATTTGTATTTTGCTTGGCTACACAACTCCCTCCTTTTTTACCTCAACCTGATACAGAATTCAGATTTCATCCAGCAGATGGCAACATTATACTATCAAGAGGCATTTCTGCTATGAACGTACCTCCCAAAACTACCTCAAGGATAGGAAATAACTTTATAGGGCACTGATCAAAACTAAGAAATCATTTTTAAAACAATTATTTTATAATAACTCTACATTCTAATCACACAAATTATATACATCATCAACAAGAACAAAAAATAAAACAAAATATAAAAATAAAAAAACTGAAACACACAAGTCTTCCCTTCACCCTGGGGACCAATATACTGTATCTTACTCAGTTTTCCCCCTTACTTATGTCTGATGTATTTTCCATTCTTTAACTGTCCCTGTATCCCTTTCAAATGTACATATAATCTCAGTTTTGCAATCTTTTTCCCCTTTTACCCAGTACAGCATTTATAAATTCATCCCGTATCTCATTAAATCTATTAATCTTAAAGTCTCCTTAAAAAAAACTTAATTTTTGAAGTCAATTTATCATTAATTGCAATATTCCAAATTTCATTATACACTACTAACTATTCAACTGGGGGACTCATGCACAATCTGTCTCCCACTTATCATGCTGCCCTTGTTAAAAACACAGTAAGTTTGTATGAGAAACCTGAGCCCTGTGAGGAGCTAGAAGCATGAAGGACACCGGCACCCAGGCTTCAAGGCCAATCAACCAATGCCTCCTCCATCACCAATGAGGTTTCTTTCCCCACATGGCCCCCTGGGAAGCATGTTCTCCATGATTCATTAAAAGTACACTGAATTAAGCAAAGCCTAACACTGGAATACTTTGAATAAAATAAAATACAGTTACAATAGAGCAGGGTCTTTTCAATGTTTCTCAGCTGGTTTTCTCCTCATCTCTCTTCCCAAGGGAAGAGAGTATTTATTTATTTATTTATTTATTTATTTATTTATTTATTTATATACAGCACCATCTAGCAACAAGGCCAGTCTGAGAGGTTTACAGAAATTAAACAAATACAAAAATACAACCATAAACATAAACACTATACAATAAATACACAACATGACATAATAATAAACATATCTAAATCAGACTCATAAAATCACAGCAGAGGGCAAAGATAGGCTAAAGATGAAGCAAGACAAGATAGATAACAGCGAATGATAGCACAGAAACTAATAACAGTAAAATGGAAATGTCTAGGAATGGGTGACTCTTTTTCCTTTAGCCTTCCAGGTGCCCCAGCTGGGGGGGGCGGGGCATCTGCTAGAATCCCCTGGTTAACTTCCAGCCTTCTGGAAGTTGTAATACAAAAATGCCCTCCCCTCAAAATAATCTGCTAAAGAAACAAATCATACTTTGTTAGAGTGATTTTGTGAATCTTTTAGCTGGCATCTGTTGCAAGGACAGATGATGCCAGGCTAGATAAATTCTTGGACTAAACCAGCCTGAATGTTCAGTCAAGGAATTCCAATATAATCTGTCACAACGCTTGGCTTGCCAGCATATTCTTGAGTAAGAGACCATCTAATAAAAAGTCTTCTGATTGCGATGTCATAGAGCTTTGGGTGTAAGACAGTTAACTTCCATGATTTTGCCTGCTAAGAAGATTAAATATTACCTTCAATCGTAATATTTGAATGTCCTCGGGAATCTTGTTAAGTAGTCCCTTTAAGCAATGTGTAGATACAGGAATGCCTATACTGTATAAGGAAGCCAGGCGAGTGGGGCTGCATTCCACCATTGCATAAAATATTTTTTCCAGACTTTATGATGTTTAGTACTGCAGGATCCAAATACTATGTGCTAGACTCTGGCTACATTTCACTATTTTACGCAGAGAGAGTAATGAGATATACAGTACATTCTCTTTCGCACCTGGAGTATTGTGTACAATTCTGGTCACCGCATTTCAAGAAAGACATAGTGGAACTGGAAAAGGTGCAGACGAGAGTGACTAAAATGATTACTGGGCTGGGGCACCTCCCTTATGAGGAAAGGCTAAAACATTTGGGGCTCTTTAGTCTGGAAAAAAGGCGCCTGAGGGGAGATATAATTGAGACGTACAAAATAATGCAGGGCATGAGTCAAGAGGATAGAGGGAAGCTCTTCTCCCTCTCACAAAATACCAGAACTAGGGGACATCCACTCAAATTGAGGGCTGGGAGAGTAAGAAGAGACAAAAGAAAATATTTTTTTTCACCCAGCACGTTGTTAGTCTATGGAACTCCCTGCCACAGGATGTGGTGATGGCATCTGGCCTGGATGCCTTCAAAAGGGGATTGGACAGATTCCTGGAGGAAAAGTCCATCACAGGTTACAAACCATGATGGAGATGTGTAATCTCCAGGCTTAAAACCAGGGTACATCAAGGGCCAGATGCAGGGGAGTGGTATCAGGAGACAGATATCTAGTCTCATGCGCTCCCAGACACATCTGGTGGGGCCACTGTGAGATACAGGAAGCTGGACTAGATGGGCCTTTGGCCTGATCCAGCATGGCTCTTCTTATGTTATCTTATATGTTATGTTACTTCAGTCCATTTTTCAGCTCTTCACAAATGTTCCTCAAGCGTAACATATTTCCAGGAGTTTTGTCTTTTTTTATTTAGTGGTCCTCTGTTTTGATACAGGCTTTCTGAGTACTGTATTTATCAATCTCACATCAAGCCTACTCAAGTGGTGTAACCTTTGTCAACAAATTTCCCCAAGTTAAGTAATAACCACGGAATTATCAATTGTGTGTTGAGTTTCGTAACTCCTCAGATAACGTCTACAGTATTTTTTAGCCTAAGACAATTTGCCTTCCAGAGTTAAGCCAGTGTAACTGGACCAAAGGTTTTACAAACAAAACACAAAACTATGTATCCGTTTCAATAAAGGTGTGGTAGTGGAACACGTGTTCTGTGATTGATTTGAGTCACTCAGGTGGAGCCTTTTCCCGAAACAAAGAGGCTTCATCCCTAGACTAAAAACAGGATGGTAAGTGATGTGAGGAGGAAGCCTTAGGGGACACATTAGTGATGAAGCTAGAAAATATCATCATTATCAGACAAGGGTGGCCATTTACACATCAGCAAAATAAAAGACATACAGCATCAAAAAGGGGACAAAAAAGGAAATTAATTTGCATGAAATTTCATGTTTTATTTATATATAATTATTACATGTTTTAACTTCCTGTAAACCACCAGAATAGTGCACTGCACTAATGAGGTGTAAATAAATAAGTAAGTAAGTAAGTAAGCAAGCAAGCAAGTAAGAAAATAAATAAATAAATAAATAAATAAATGTTTATATATAATGTGAAAATTGTAAAATATTATTATTATAATTATTATTATAATTTAAAGAGAACTACAGTGCATCTCACTCAGCTGAGGAACACAGCCATTGGGTGACCTCCATGCCTGTTCATTCCACCATTGTAGTTTTCGCTGTGCTAAGCAAGTTCAGAATTCATGATCTTCCTCCTTACGGTTCTCTATCTTTAACAGCTGTTCAAATGGAAAATATCTTCCAAAGGAAAATTGCCCTTGCAACTTTTAAGCGAACAGCTGTGCTCCCTGAAGCAAGACATCCACTTAAGGCCAGTGCCAACTAGTGACCAAACTATTGGATGAAATTATCCACACAGTGGACTTAAGACTGGAGAAAAAGAAGCAACATGAGTATAAGGCAGCAGACAAAGACCTTTCTCTTTCTCTTCAGGTTGCCTTTCCTTTAAATGGCTGGTCTGACCAAGGGGATTTTTAAATAGGGGGTGTTTTATTTTGTATTTTATTTGTGCTTTTAATATTATTCTAATTATGGATTTTAATATGTTACTTGTTTAATTCTTTTCCAATATTGTTGTAATTTATTATTTAACTTTGAACTTACAACAAGTGCACGCATGCATTGTGCAACATATGTAGTAATTTATGAATGCACTGAGTGGCCAATGGGGTTTTGCTGGTGGCCTGGAGTTCATCTGTACAGTTTAAGCTGGTGTGCTACTTGTACCAATTCCTTGAGATGTCCAGTCTGGCCTCACTGACAAATGCCTTAGTTACACCCAATTCGTATTACTGCAACACATTGTATTGGGGCCTTTGAAGAGTTTTCAAAAACATCCACTGGTTCAAAAAACTCCTGAAACCAGACTTCTGGCTTGTGCTGGTTATACAGAACATGTAACTCCCTTATTACAATGGCTTCACTGGCTTGCAGTCTGTTTCCAGGCCCAATTCAAAGTATTAGTTATTGCCTATAAAGCCTTGTATAGCTTGTCTTTAGGTTATCTGAAGGATCATCCCACCCCATATTAAAATATCTATTTATATGTGTTTAAGAGAGAGAGTGTGCATGTGTATATGTTTCATGTTATCTCTTGCCCTATCTAATTGGACCTCTCTCCCTCTCTCAATCTCAAACACACAAACATAAACACACATATCTCTCTATGGCTGTCTTCTGTGAGAAGGAACTTTGAATTGTTTTGCAAAACATACAGTATATTGCCTCAGGGAAACAGCCAATGTGAGAGACAAAGATTTAACCAAGAAAGCAACATATGGGGAAGAATTAAAGCCTCCCCACAAGTACCACTTTCTAAGTCTAATCAACCCTCGTCTAAATGATTATGGGCAGAAGGTGCACAACTTTGTGGTTTTGGTGTTTCTTAAATCCAACTTGATGTTGAAATTGGACTTTGCATATGAGTATAGAGAGAATTAATTTAGCAGAATGTAAATTTGAACTTTTGCAAGGAGATTTTAAAAAGGGAAGATGCTTATCACCTTTAGTTTTAGAGAATGCACCCCTGCTCATTTCATCAGTGTATGAGGGAGCTATAGCATAAAACATGCATCTAGAACCTTGAACTAACTTTAAATCCCAATAAATGTGGACAATATTTACATTTTGAGGGAGTAATTTCCTCTGAAACGAATGTTTGTGCTCACTATGAGGTGTGTGCAGCGTACATTGTTTGGGTGGAGAGCACATTTTGTTTGCACGATATCCACGTGAGGATGGAGTGAAAGCGTGGCATAAAATTATGTATTCATGGGATAAGATTCAAGAATGGGAGGGAAGCATGAATGTGTAAACAGTGCAATGCCCTTAAGGAAATACCCATATAGACATTAGTTACAATGCTGGGGTAATTACAAGGGGCAAACCTGGGTGTCTGCTCATACTAAAATCTTGGCCAACCCTTGAGGAAAGAGACAAGAGGTCAGCAGCCTCAGCACACCCTGCTCCTGGAAAAGGAGCCTATTGGCAAATGTTCAGTGCAACCCTATACAAATCTACCCCACTGAGACCAATGGGGCTTAATCACACATAAGGAGTAGACATGGGCACGACTTGGTGAAATTGTCGTTTCCGTTTTTGGTTATCATTTCCGTTACGTAACGAAAACGGTAATGATAATTAAGCCGTCAGAACTCGAACTCGAACCGAAAAAAGAAAAATTTGGTCGGGTTTTTCGTTTCCGTTTGTGGCATTGCGGCGATCGCGCAATGCAAAGCACAGAAAACGTTTTTAAAAGTTTTTTTTTTAAAAAACCGACTCCCGGCCAAAATAGCAGGCGAAAATATGCCTGCCTGAGGCTTTGCCACCTACCAGAGGGGTGGTTTCTGGGGGGGTCCCCGGCCTTCCCCCCCTCTTCTCCTGTCCTGGGCTGCTTGCACCAGGCGGGGGGGGGGTCATCCTCGTCGTCTCGCCATGCCATGCAGTGGGGGGGGTCCAAAATGGTGACCGCAATTTTTCTTTTGAAATCGTGGTCAAAAAACACACCAAATCACCACAGAAACATGTGAAATTTATTTATTTTAAATGCCTGAATTTTAATATTAGCAGCAGTGGGTTTTTTATAGCAATAAAATGTCGTATTGATTTTATTTTATTTTATTTTATTTTTTATTTTTTTAGACCTACCCATTTGGGCTGGGCATGGGATGGGACCATGCAAATTGTTTGAACCATTCCACCAATGGCATCGCCAGATTTTTGACTGACACTTCTGGATGTCTCGGAGGGCATAAAAAGCCGAGGCACCTTCCAGAAATCGCAGTCGGGTATATGGATGTGGTTGAGGGAGGAGGGCTGGCTGCTGGTGCTGGTGTGATCCGATCGAGATTGAGTAGGGAGGCTGGAGGCTTTAGGATTTAAGTTAGGCAGGCAGGGAATTGAATTTAGAAAATAATTTCTTTGATTCCCTGCAGGTTTGTCTGCTGAAGGGAATAGCAGTTTATTCTTTATTTCTTCTCTGGCAGTTTGTGAGGATTTTTTTCTGATATTGGATAAAGGGGGAGGTTCGACTGGGAGTGGGAGGTGTGGATTTATTTAAAAAATATATTATATACTACCATTTATTTTCTCTTTTCCCAACTTCAATTTGCTTGCACACACACACATTTGGGGTGCAAGCCAAGAACAGAACCTCTATCCTAGTGATATCCTAACTGCCCACTCGCCCGTCCGCCCGCACCGCCGCCCGCCCACTCACCCGCCCGCCGCCTAGGGTGCAAAAACAACTAGCTCCGGCCCTGATTGCGGGACGCCCCTATGCTCTGGGAAGTCAAATCGCGGTAAATTGCAGTGGAAACGACAAACGACAAACGGAAACGACAAAATTTTGAAAAATTTCACGACAAACGGAAACGAGCCGAAACGGACCCATTCCGACAAACGAAAACTTGAAACGTCATTTTTTCTGGTCATGCCCATGTCTAATAAGGAGGTATAAGACTGCAGTCTTTGCTCCCATGGATCAAATATTTGAAAGGATGTCACGTTGAAGAAGGGACTGGTTTATTTTCCATGGCTTCAGAGACTAGGACACGGGGCAATGGTCTCAAACGGCAGGAAAAGAGATTCAATTTAAACATTAGGAAGAATTTCATGACAGTTAGAGCTGTTCGGCAGTGGAATATGCTGCCACACAGGGTGATTGAGTCTCTTTCTTTGGAGGTTTTTAAGCATAGGGTGGATGGCCATCTGTGGGGAGTCCTGTGATGGGAGTTCCTGCATGGCAGGGGGTTGGACTAGATGGCCCTTGAGGTCTCTTCCAATTCTATGATTCTATGATTCTACGATAGCCAATATTTATCAGCAATGTTCCATGAAAACCTTCCTGGGACCAACATACAATCAATGGGAAGGGAGTAAGCAATTGCTCCTGGATGCACATTCACGCAAACACATTTATTTGCCACTGCCCCATTCAAATACTCTATTATTTCCCACCCTTTACCTTCGTATCCGCAGTCTGTATAGAAAGTGGGCTGCTGAAGCTGGCATGAAGCACTGCCCTTTGCTAGTCCAACCAGTGACATGAGATTGGCAAAGCAGAGTTGCTCCTTGCCTGGCTATCCCAATCAGCTCTACGGTGGCTAGAGACAAAGGATGAAGCCTAAAGCAGAATCCAGATTTTCATTCTGCCCGGTAGCACTGTGGCTTTCCTACCCATTTCTCCAGCATTGCAGCACTCATTATATGTTTATCTACATTTATTTACAGATACTTAAGCCACATCCAGACGGGTATATAGCTTGCTATTTGGATCCCTTCTGGTGCATTCCTAATTATCGTGTTCTGTAGCCCATACAGATCTTTAGCTTGCAGCTAAACAGAACAGTGTGTTGTGTCATTTCAGGTGATAATAACCGTCCTCTATCTTCAGCTACTCTACTATTTTAAAAAATATTTATATTTTTTATAAATCTATATATCCTTTATATTCTAAATCAGGGGTGCCCAAACTTTTTGTAAGGAGGGCCAGATTTGGTGGTTGAGAATGTGTCAGGGGCCGGTTCCTCCCCGACCCTGCCACCCCACTGCAAGCCCCACCCACTGACCCATAAGCCCCACCCACTGACCCCTGCAACCCCACCTGCAGGAAGGAAGGCGAGGACCAAGGGAGGGAGGGAGGGAGGGAGGTGGCAACCAAGAGAGGAAGGAAGGAAGGTGGGGAAAAAGGAAGGGAGGGAGGGAGGTGGGGACCAAGGGAGAGAGGGAGGGAGGAAGGTGGGGACCAAGATAGGGAAGAGAGAAGGAAGGTGGGGACCAAAGGAAGCACAGGGAGCCGTGGCCACCGCAGGGGAATGTGTGGGTGAAGGAGGGGGAGGGAGGGGCGGACCAGCCAGCTGCGGGCCACTCAGAATGGCCTGATGGGCCAGATTTGGCCCCCGGGCCGGACTTTGGGCAGGCCTGTTCTAAATAAAGGAGTTACTGTACATTGGCAGTATTAAGTCTATGATGGTATGTACATACATTGGTGTTTGACTGTGTCACTTTATTCAACAAGAATAAAAAGGTCACCATGACCCGTTGTTGTTGGGTGTGTTAACTGCCTTAACTAGATAATAAAGTCATCTATCAGATGTCTTCCTTTCATGTGCATTGATGGTTGCTTCTTCTTTGCTGTTGTATGACTCAACAGTTAGGAGCTGTCTAGGGCTCAGAGAATGACAGCTCCATGATTCTCCAGGGACTAAACATTCTCTAGCCATCAAGTCCTGGGTGAGAAATAAGACATAACTACCAAGAAAGTAGCTGCCTGTAGATTTCTGAGGGCTTACTTAGGCAAGATATTTAAGGTACAGATCTTTGGACTGGTATACAAGATATCATCTAGAAGACACAAATAAGTCCACTACAAAACTTGTGGCCAAATTCCTTTTCTCTGCCCAGAAAACACAAAAGAAAATTCTTGCACTTAACTTATTTAAGCTTCCTTTAATGATGCCCTAAGCACATCCAATCTTGCCTGATTTTGAAAGTTAAGCAGGGTTGGCCCTGGTTAGTAGTTGGATGGGCGACCACCAGGGAATAACAGGTGCTGAAGGTGCCTGGAGTAGGAACTGGCAAGCAACTCCAGTATTCCTGCCAAGAAAACTCCATGGACATGGGGTCACAAAGAGTCAGTCACTATTGTAACGACACAACACACACATAACACACACACACACACACACACACACACACACACACACACACACACACATGAATGTATACTGTATTTTATCAGCCTTTTGGCTGTAAAACAAAATTGATCGATTGAGCAAATACCAGCACAAACCTCTGAACGCTCACTTCTAAATGAATGTTTGTGAAGAAAGGTTGTTGTGTCACCAGCATGCTAAGGTTGTTTCCCTTTGTCCTGCCACCTTCTCACATACCTCTGAGGGAGACATAGGAGAGAGCCTTCTCTGATGCTGCTATAAGACTTTGGAACTCCCTCCCACAGGAGGCCAGACTGGCTTCATCTTTGCTGCCCTTCTGTAAGCAGGCAAAGACCTATCTCTTCGGGCAAGACTTCCCTCAGTAACTAATTACCTTTTTTGTTGTTTCACACGAGGTTTTCTGAATCACTGCTTTGATTCAATTTTTTAGATTTCAATTTTTGCATTTTTGCATTTTTAAAAAATTCATATATTTCTTGTTATCAGGGTACAAGGACTGCATTTGCAGTTTCTTTACCCTGAAAATGCTTGTCAGTCACACAGTCTCCTTGCTTTTGAAGCTGGCAGGTGAGGTAAGATAGGTCTGCCACTGACCAATGGCCCTTCAATTGGAACTGATTAGACACAAACGTGGACATCAAGAGTGCTACAACCCATAGGGAAAACTGGAGTTCAGTGACTGGGTGCAACTATCGGTGATAGTGATATGGGGATGGACGGCAGAGAATGAGATGTTTGGACGGTGTCATCGATGCAACAAATATGGATTTGACCAAACTCCGGGAGGCAGTGGAGGACAGGAAGGCCTGGCGAGCTCTGGTCCATGGAGTCATCAAGAGTCAGATACAACTGAACAACTGAACAACAATCAGTGATAAACAGAAGAGTCTAGAACAGTGATGGTGAACCTTTTAGAGACCGAGTGCCCAAACTGCAATTCAGAACCCACTAATTTTTTTGCAAAGTGCCAATACAGTAATTTAACCTGTATAGAGGTGGCTATGAAGGGACGATGTCGGGTGTCCACAGAAAGGGCTCTGAGTGCCACCTTTGGCACCCGTGCCATAGGTTCGCCATCACTGACTTAGGGTGAGGCGTAACCAGTGCTGAATAGAGGGGAATGAGCACCTCACAGGATTTGGAAACTATACTTTCACTGATGGTAACCTTTTATTTGTTTTCCTTGATAATTTCTCACACCCAGACCAGTTTATGCCGAATTAATTGTATGTGAACAGGATTTTGCCTTCTTAGAAGGCATCTCCGTATTTATCTACAGTGGTGCCTCTACTAACGAATTTAATACGTTCCGAGTGCATGCTCATAAGTTGAAAAAATTGTAAGCAGAGCAGCGGTTTCCCATAGGAATGCATTGAAAATCAATTAATCTGTTGTGGAGGGAATGAATTTCAATGCATTCCTATGGGAAGGTTGAGCATGCACATGCACCCGATTGAGCTGGGCTCAAGTGGCTGGAAGGGAGGCATGTGCATGCTAATGCAAATTGCCCCTTCCAAGGGGCGCGCTGCATGAGCATGCACATGCTTCCCTTGCCCCCCCTCAAGCTGCACCAGGAAGCACCTGGCGTGGCTCGAGCAGGTGGAAGGGAAGCGACTGCATGATCGTGCAGATCGTCCCTTGGAAGGGGTGATCCGGGTGAGCATGCACACGCCTGCCTTGCACCCGCTCGCGCCGCACCAGCAAGCACCCGTCCCAACTCAGCTCAGCGATTTGGAAGGGAGGTGCGATGGCCACCTTCTCCTCCTTCTTGGTTGCTTTGATATCTTTTGCAAAGATCAAAGGAATCAAGAAGAAGGAGGAGGTGGCAATACAACTGACTTGGACAGGTCGGACTTTGTTAAAGTCAGCTGTCATTCATAGGTAGGGGAAACCCTATCTAAAATTCATAAGGCAGCAGTTTAAAAAGCCAAAGGTTTGCCGCTCGTAAGTCAAATTGCTCGTAAGTAGAGCTGCTTGTAAGTAGAGGTACCACTAATGTATCTCCTTTCTGCAGATTTGTTCTGTCTTAAAATGGATTGAAATTTAACTCCCTGTAGCATTTCTCTCTCTGATCATTTGGATCTGCATTTTGCAAGAAGTAAACTTTTATCAGAAATAGCAGGGCTGGTCAGAAATGGACAGTCATTTACCAGAATCTAGACATGGACCCCAGATTCCAGGATTCCTTAACTGCTGTGACCCTGAGATAGAGAAAGAAAATGTTTACCTTGTGCTTAAAATGCCCAATCCACCAGAAGAACAGGTGCTATTTGAATGTTCACCTTTTACAATTCCCAGAAATGTTAGCATGAAAAAAGGAGAAGTTACCAGATGTTTGTGTGTGAAGGTATTCGAAACAGCAGTGAAGCAAAAGGAACGGCAAGAGCCAAGAGGAGAACAAGAATGGGGAAACGGGCAGAGCACATGACCAACCCTGTGTGTCAATAGTCCTTTCCCTTTTGCCCGAAGGCTTTTTTCACCTCCTCACAGAACTAGAATGATCAGATGTTTCTTTGAGATGTGGGTCGCTTCAAAGACTGGTCTGACTTGGGGGTGCTGGTACTCTTCTGCTCACTTGAGGAGTGCTGAAATTTCAGACAGGGCTCCTCAGTGTCACTTCTCTGCAAGGCCTCCACTTCTTGCAGTTTTTGGTGGAGAAAGGGTGGGCGACTTACAACTTGCAGGCAACATGTGGGTCCCTGGACTGTTTTTGTGACTCGCGCCAGTATCGACGCTTTCCCCACTGCTGGATCTTCAGTGGCAGTGGTGGAATTCTTAGAATATTACCCCTCCAAATGGCTTGTTTTGAACAAATATCATGATCCTGGAAACTTCTTGATGGTGTGTTTCTTCCTAAAAACAGGACACATGTCCTTATGTGCATCTTTTCTACACATGAGAAAGAGGTAGCTTTTATTTCGTTGTAGCAGATCTCCAAATGGGACTGTGGTGGGAGATGACCTTCCCGCTAGCTTCTGGTGGGGGGGGGGATACAGTCCTAAGCACTGGAAGCTGCCTCCTCCTGATGTAGAAGGATGCTTTTCCCAAACTCCTGGTCTCAATCTATCAGGATTCAAATCCTAGACCAGTGATGGCGAATCTATGGCACGCGTGCCAAAGGTGGCACAGAAAGAGCTTTCGCCTGGCACGCAGCATGCTCCTTGCCCCCCCCACTTCCCCCTCCACTGGACCAGCCATGAGGAATTTGCAGAGGGGGAAGTGGGGGGGCAGGGAGCATGTCAGGTGCCAGGCTGACCCTGCCATTGCCAATGCCATCGCCGCCCTTGCCTCCGCCCCCTGCCGCCCCTGACCCCGCCTCCGCCAACCCCGCTGCCATCCCTGCCCCTCCTGCTGCCGCTGCCGATAACTCTGACCCCATCGCCCTTGCTGCTCTCAACTTCGCCCCACCCCTGACCCCCCGCTGCTGCCGATCCCAACCCCCCACCGCCGCTGCCACTGCCCTTGCCGCCCCTGCCACCGCCGACCTGACCCCGCCTCTGCTGCCATCCCTGCCCCTCCCACCCTGACCCTGCCCCCTCCATCACTCTTGCTGCCTTCGCCTCCCCCCCCGCCGCCTCCGATCTCGACCACCACCGCCACTGCCACCGCCGAGTTTGGACACTCGGTGGCAAAAAGGTTCGCCATCCCTGATCTAGACACTATGTTTCTGTTATTGCAACCAACAATCTCATTGGCTTTCTCATTGGCATCACACTAATGACTCATGTTCAATTTGTGGTCCACCAAGACTCCCATATCCCTTTCACTGGTACTATTTTCCAGCCAGGTATCTCCAATGATGGTATGATAAACAGATCTGTAGCATTTAATAAATCTAAAAAACATTTAGTGGCACTCCCTCTGATCATGAGACATCTATACCAATGTTGGCAAATCTATGGCACAGGTGCCCAAGGTGGCATACGGATCCCGTTTTGATGGCATGTGACATCACCCCCTCATATCCACGGCACTTCCCCTCCACTTGGAGCAGGCCTCTGTGCTCCATGCAGACAGCCGTGCAAAGGGAAGGCAGCGGTTTGTTGGCTCCTTCATAGGATGCCTAGAGCAGCGTGGCTAGAGAGTAAACTGGGGCTATGAAAGAGCCCACAAACCATTGCCCTCCCTTCACCCGGCTCTCTGCAAAGAGCCGTTTTGAGACTGCGAAAATGGGCAGAGAGATGGGGTGCTACCCTTTGAGAAAGCGAGGATCAGAAAGCAGGTTTTTGAATTTCCCACGGCCACAGCGAGGGTGCTGTGGCCACAGGAAACTCAAAAGGCTGCTCTTCCATCCACACTTTCCCAAAGGGTAGCACCCTTTGGGAAAGTGAGAATCAAAGAACAGGGGTGCTACCCTTCAGGAAAGCGAGGATCGAAGAGGTTTTTGAATTTTCTGTGGCCACACCACCCTCGCTGTGGCCATGGGAAATACAAAAACACCACCCTCTCAATCACTGTAAGCACAGGAATTAGTCCAAAGCTGCACACACATCCCAGCTGTGTGCTTGCCGTGTGCTCGCTCTATTGCAAGCCTCCTCTCTTTCCGCTGCTCTGCAAGAAAGCTGCTTGGATCACCTCAATCACTGTAAGCACAGGAAGTAGTCCAAACTCCACCCCCATCGGCTGTATAAACAAAGAATACATAGTGGCAACTACTAGACAGTCTCATCTCCCCAAAATCTATGAGGATGTATCACAAATGGATGAGACCAGGACCACCTCCAGCTTCTTGCGAAGGTACCATCTATTCTTCCCTTGCCAGCCCAAACCAAATGATGTACATGGGATATGAAATTTGCAAATGCAAGTCTGGATAAGCTGACCTCATTACCAAGCAGGGTGATATGGAAAGGTCACTGATTTTCTACTACTATCAAAGGTAATGATAAGCCAAAATTCTCCAATCGTCTTCTCCAATCTAATGGCAATTGGGATTACTAGCCATTCCTCACAGTGGCCTTCCCAACATGGTCCAGAAAACTTTTTTTTTATTGTAATTACCAAACTCCATGTTGTCCTGGGTATATCTGCAAATTCTAAAATGATTTTTTTAACCTTTCCCAGCTAAGATTCCAGTAAAATGTGTTGCTCATCAATGATACTGTATATCCACAAGCATTATTGCCTGTTCTGGACATTAGGAAGGCTACAGGCAACTTTTGAAAGAAAGATGGTTTCTGTTTTGGGGGCAGCAGGACGGATGAGTCAGTGCTTTCCAAACCACCCACTTGCAGAGGGGACGAGGCAGCTTTACCTGAAACTAAAAAAATCACACTTTTTCCTTGTTGGAAAAAGGGATGGGCCAAGTCTTACAAAGTGAGTTCAGTAATGTAAATTCCTGTGTTGTTTGAGAAGCCATCAATCTCTTTTAAGGCATACAATGTCACTGTCTTTCTACTTGCATGCCATGCTCAAAACATTTCACAACAAGCTATATCCATATGTTATGCATACATACTAACAATGTGAATATTTGAACAATATATTCAACAAGGCAGCAATGCCAATGCCTGCTGTGGTGAGATTTCCACCCATTGGCCAGTCAACACAGCAAGATTAGCTTTTTCTTATGCATGCCATAACTGGTACAGTGACTGACCGCACCCTAAAAGGCAACAGTCCTCTCTTTAAAGACCAGACATGGAACAATTCTTTGTTCCATGTGTTTGCAAGACCAAGCTTAGCTTTTAATGAAAACCAACCATCTAAAGACAGAGGAGGAACTTTGGCATTGCCAGCCCACAGTTAGCGCCTGGACAGCAGTCCAAACTGTCATCTTCACAGAAGCTTATGTTCTGAGCTGTAGTCAGCACCAGGTCTCGTTTTTGCTGACTGTATAGAGCTCCTCCATCTTTGTCTGCAGAGAACATAATCAATATGATTCCGGTAATGTCCGGTAATGTTCATCTGGTAATGTCCATGTGTAAAGTTGCTGTTTGTGTTGGAAGAATGTTTGCAATGACTCCAAGGCCAATCTTGTCAGTTATTCCTTTTATCACTTGACTCCCTACTTTAGCATCCCAATCCCCTATGATCAGAACATCTTTCTTTGGCGTCAGGTCTAGAAGGAGTTGTAAGTCTTCATAAAATTGGTCAATCTCAGACTCTTCAGCAGCAGTAGTTGGTGCAATAAACTTGGATTACTGTTATGTTGAAAGGGCTGCCTTGGAATCGTACTGAAACCATTCTATCATTTCTAAGGCTGTATCCCAGCACAGCTTTTCCCACTCTTTTATTGACTATGAGGGCTACTTCATTTCTTCTATGGGATTCTTGCCCACAGTAGTATATGTGATAGTCATCTGAACTGAATTCACCTATTCCTGTCAATTTAAGTTCGCTGATATCCAAAATGTCAATGTTTATTCTTGCCATCTCATGTTTGACCACATCCAGCTTACCCTGGTTCAAAGATCTCACATTCCAGTTTCCTATGCAGTATATTTCTTTGCAGCATTGGACTTTCCTTTCTCTTCCAGGCATGTCTCCAGCTGGGCGTCCTTTCAGCTTTGGCCCAGCCACTTCATTAGCTCTAGGGATACTTGTACTTGTCCTCCGCTCTTCCTCAGTAGCATGTTGGACACCTTCCGACCTGAGGGGCTCATCTTCCAGCATCATATCTTTTAGCCTTTTGTTTCTGTCCATGGAATTTTCTTGGCAGAGATACTGGAGTGGCTTGCCAGTTCCTACCCCAGGAAGTCTTATTACAGGCCTCATTGTCACTAGTGTAATTAGCCTTACAATGATGAAAGCACAGCACAGCCTGCTCTATTCTGTAGCCTTGCTGATCAACTGGGACACAGAAGTAACAGCGTGGCCCCATTTATAAGCCTAACAAGGCTTATTAAACCCATAAAACAACATAATTATTAAACCATAAAGTACAAAACAATGTAAACAATCAATATACAATACAAATAATAAATTCCTGGTGCTCATGAGGCCAGCTAAAAACACAATCTAATTAAAATGCTGGCTGAACAGGAAGGTCTTCGCCTGGCGCTGAAAAGCCAAAAGTGTCGGTGCCAGGCGGATCTCTGTTGAAAGGGCATTCCAAAGTTGGGGAGCAACTGCCAAAAAGGCCCTGTTTCAACATGCCATCCCCCTCACCTCTTTGAGAGTTGGCACCTTCAACAGGGCCTCCTGGCCAGATATTAAGGTACGGGCAGTTCATATGGACGAAGCCGGTCCTTAAGGTAATCAGGTCATAAGCCATTTAGGGCTTAATATGTAAGCATAAGCACTTTAAACTGGGTCTGGGCAGCCAATGTAATTTTTTTAGAACTGGCATAGTGTGAGTCTGTGCGGCGGCACCACTCACTAGCTACATGGCCCAGTTCTGTATAAGTTGCAATCACCGGACTGGATTGGTGAAGCAGAAGCCGAAAACATCAAGGCAGCCCTACATAAAGTGCATTACAATAGTCCAATCTGGTTGTTACCAGTGCATGTGTGACTGTTGCCAGGCTCTGCTCATCCAGGGCGGAGTTGATATATTATCTGCAGCTGTAAGAAGGCATCTCTGGCCACTGAGTTCACCTGAGCTTCCAGGGTAAGACTTGCGTCTAGTAGTACCCCCAAGCTGCAGATCCTGTCCCTTAGGGGGAGGGCAGGGGAATGGCCCTCTTAACCTCTCAGGCAGAACACCCACCAACAGCACTTCCGACTTGTCTGGATTGAGCTTCAGTTTATTGACCCTCATCCAGTCCATTATCGAGTGTAAGCACGTTCAGAACAGAGACTGCCGCACCTGGATTGGTGGTGAACGAGAGGTAGAGCTGAGTATCATCAACATATGGCTGACTCCTCAGCCCAAACCTCCTAATGACCTCTCCCAGTGGTTGCATGTACAGTACATATTAAATAGCATGGGGAATAGCATAGAGTCCTGGGGCACCCCATAACATAACTGCCATGAGCCAGAGCACCTGTCCCCCAGCCTAGCTAGACCCAGTCAGCTAGGCAGGATTGGAAACACTGTAGAACGGTGCCTTTAACTCCTATCCCAACCAATCTGTCCAGAAAGACACCATGGTCGGTGTCAAAAACCACAGAGAGGTCCAGGAGGATCAACAGGGACATTTTCCCCCATCTCTCTCCCAGTAGAGGTCATCAAACAGGGCAACCAAGGCTGTCTCCATCCCAAAACCCAGACTAAATCTGATTGAAATGGATCTAGATAATCAATTTCATCTAGGAGAGCCACCACACGCTCCAACACCTAAGGGAGGTTTGCCACTGGTCAGTAATTAGCCACCAGTCCTGGGCTTTTTTGGAGTGGTCAAATCACCGGCTCTTTTAATGGGGCAAGGACCACTCCCTCTCTTAATGAGGAGTTGATGGCCTCCTGGACCCAGGTGCGAACACCCTCCCCAGCAGATTCCTTTATTAACCATGGTGGGCAAGAGTTGAGTTGTGTAGGCGTGGCACAGATAGATCCAAGCACTCTGTCCACATCCTTGGGTTGCAACTGAAAATCATCCAATATATTATGACATAAGGCTGGAGCAGTGGACACAACAGAGGACTCAATATCAACAGTGGAGTCCAATTCCCTGCGAGTCTGAGCAATATTTTCCCTCAAAGTGGGTGGCAAATTCGTCACTGCTAGCCACTGAGTGGTCCAGGACCTCCACAAGATTGCCTGGTTGAAGAAGATTCCTGGACCACTCGAAATCACTATGTGGCACTCCGAGGAAGCAATACGACTGGAAAAATATTGCATCTCACCAGCCGTTATCGCCACAGAAGAGGCCTGATAATGGGCTCTAAGCTGTGTTTGCTCAGTCACAGTGATATTTTCTCCACCTGCACTCAAGCAGTCTCCCAACCCGCTTAACAGCCTGAAGCTCCTCTGTATACCATAGAACTTTATAGGCTCTTCAGGCTGGGAGAGGGTGCTTAGGTGCAATCGTGTCAACTGCCCAGGCATCTCCTTGTTCCGCCGACCATATCAGCTGGAAACTCTCCCAGAGTATTTAGGAATCCTTCAAGATCCATAAGTTTCCAGGTGTATAATTTTAATTTATCCCCCACCTCTGCAGAGGGCAGCAGTAGCAAAGAGTCTAAACTTTACCAGGAAATGGTCCGACCATGACAATGCAGTCAAAGGGCCTTTTTACACGACCCCTAAGATCCACTGGCCACTTAAATTCGGACCAGAGATCTTAGGGGTTCGTCGCTCTTCCTCTGTCCCCACCCCCCTCCGCACATCCTGGTTACTGGCTGCCTGAGGGGAGGGAGAAAAAAGAAAGAAAAGAATGCCGGTTTACCTCCGTTTTGTTCCCAGCAGCATTCAGATCTCTTAAAGGGGCGGGGCGCAAAAAAAGAACAAACAGAAGCCAGGAGAGCCCCGCACTCACTATCCTTACACCAGATCAAATATTTGCCACATCCAAAAAGCAGGTACCTGAAAGCTGCGCTGGGACGCGCTAAAGTGGGCGGGGTCGCACTTAATTTCCTGTTAACTCCGGAGCTGATGAGTAAACATTTTTAATCTCCGGAGCTGGGAGCCATTTGCCCCGGAGTTTAGGGGTCGTGTATAAACACCCAAAGTTAATCCCTCCATCATCTGGACGACCATCCCCTCATCCCATTGAGAATAGTAGGTCAAGAGCATGGCCCTTCTCATGAGTCGTGCCGGTGGCATATTGAGACAGCCCCATGATTGCCATGGTGGCCATGAAGTCCTGAGCTGCCCCTGCCAAGATGCCCTTGGCATGGTTGTTCAGGTCCCCCACCACCAATAATCTGGGGATCCTCACCACCAGGTCCAAGATCATCTCCGTCAGCTCCAGCAAGGAGATTTGGTAAGCAGCAGGGTGGGCGGTAAACCAACATAATCCCCAATCTGTCTTGCAAGATCAACATACAATACAGGGCCTCAAGACCTCCTCCCAAGGGGACAGGGAACCAGGAAAGGGAGATGGAATCCTTATAGACTGTCGCCAAGTCACCTTCCTGGCTCTCCAGGCGCCCCTGGTGCTGGACCAAGAACCCAGGAGGGCATATCTGGGAGAGAGCTACTTCTCCCTCTTCTCCCACCCAGGTCTTGGTAATACACACCAGGTCAGCACCCTTATCCAGAATTAAATCATGGATGAGAGCAGTCTTGTTTTTTGCCAACCTGCCATTCATCAACAGCACATGTGACCCAGGGACTAGTTGATATAGTTACCTGGTACCAGTTATTATTGCTGATTTACTTGGTAATATTTTGTTATATCATGTTGTTTGTATTTTGGTTATTTAAATGTATTGTTATTACTATGTTGAGATTTTATGTTGTGAATTGCCCAGAGTAACCCTAGGGCTAGGTGGGTGGTATAAAAATCAAGTAAATTAAATAAATTAAATGAATTAAATAAATGCATAAATAAATACATACATATATAAATACATAAATAAATACTTTTTATCCTAGGAAGGGGTTCAAAGCAGTTCAGAGTCAATTCAACTACATAACAATTGCCTATTAAAAACACTAAATAATTTAACAGTATTAAAAATATTTAAAACCACCATTATAAAACACTTCTGAAAACATTTTCAATAGATGAAGCATGTCTAAACCCCTGCTTATTGCTTAACACTACTGGTAGAGTTTGGTTCTAAATCAGTATCTATACATATAAATCAGTATATCCACAGTTTATGCAGATCTATCTCCATTTTTCTGACTGTGCATAATATGCCACCCCGGATACAGTGCAATTACATCTACTCACAGAATCTAAACTACAATCCAAGGCAATGGGGAATAAATCCCACTCGGGGGCATCTACATTGGTCATTTACTCCATAGTTGACATTGGATTTTGCATGGACAAAATTAAATTAAATGTCCATGACCATATGATGGTGTCCACCTGGGTGAGAATTCAAGCTAAGCATGAAAATCCCCAGTGGGAAATTGTTACTTTGGAAATATGAACAAACAAGATGTGGAAATTGCCAATTAGCCCCTTGTCAGATCGAAGGTGCCAATGGCTAGTACATTAGATAGATAGATAGATAGATAGATAGATAGATAGATAGATAGATAGATAGATAGATAGATAGATAGATAGATAGATAGATAGTATTTGTCTGAATAATTATGGCAATTTCACCAACAGAAACTAGCAGGGATCCACTCTGGAAAACTATTGATCACAAAGGATCTCAGCAGTCATATCCATAGACTCATTTTCAAGCAAACCACCATAGGATTGGGAGATGATAGGCCAGCTAAAGGCCTTAATCCTCACGTTTTGTGAAACGGAAGACAGAGGTGTGAGGAATTCTATCTAATTCTTCAACAAATATGCTAGAAAAGGATCGAGAACAAGCCTGTGTGATGCAGTAATTTGAGTCCTGGCGAGATCTGTTTAGTCTCCACTGCACCATGATACTCACTGGCGGCTTGGTTGCCACCCCCCTCTCTCTTATGCTAAGATCTTTGTGTTGTTGTAAGGCTATACAAGGGAAGAAGAAAAATGTGCATTGCCTTGAGCTCACAAGAAGATGGGATATAAGGATAAATACAATAAAATACCTACTGCTTCTGAGGGCTACAAGTCAGGGGAGGAAGGAACAGATCCAGGGCAGCAGACACACAACCCCATTATTTCTTCAGCTCAGTGCAATGTATGACAATATTCACATTTATAACTCTACCAGAGAGGGCAATTTGGTCTCCTGCCTGGTTTCTTTCCCTGTTGTCCTTCTGCTGGCAGGCAAAGGCTGTTTCCTCCATGGTATAACCTTCTGGCAGCTGAAACCAGCAGCAGGGAAGATGCATTTTTCTAATATATTTTTCATTCAATTTTAAAACTGTTTTATGTTGGCAGTCTTGCAATATAATTGTACATTAACACATTGAATTATGCATTTATTTAACGTTATAAATTATGGCTGGGGTGGTGTTTTTTAAATTCCTTGTGGATTTCAATATTACCACTTATGCAACTGTGGGTTGTGGCGCGGGCGTGTGTGTTCAAATTACTCACTTTAAGTCACCTTGAGCCCCTCCAGCGGGAGAAAGGCGGGACACTATATTTACAAAGTGCCCCCTTGGGTTAGCACCGCAGGGACAGGGGAGTAAAGGAGCACGTGCCACCCTTTCCTTGGCCCTGCAGATCCGGGGTCCTGTAGCCCTTCTGCATTCTTATACCTAATAGGTATTTTAAAAAAAAACAGGTATCTATACTCCGTTCTGCCAGAGAGAGATGAGAAAAGGTTGTGTTTTTTTTGTTTTTGTTTTTTGTTTTTGCAGGGTGACGTTTCTATGCCGTTAATCAAGCAGCGAAACGGGCTCCGTCAGGCTCAGCATCCAATACAAGCCAAGCGGGTAGATTGGAAGAGCCGGATCCTTCCGCCGGCAACTTTTCCCCAAGTCTCAACCTCAGTCACGGGCGCCGCCCGACCGCTACCCGAGGCTGGTGGGAATACCCACCCGGGCGCGCACCATTGCGCATCACGTTGGTGCAAGGCGAGCGCCTGGGGGCACACCTCGTTAGGAGGCCACGCGTTCCTTGGAAACCCTTCCCAGGCAGGGAAGGGAAAAAAAACAACCAGCGGGGACCGGACTTCGCGCGCACTCCAAACCCTGCGGGGTTGTTGCGGAGGAGAGGGAGGAGGAAGCCTGGGTATATCGCCCTGCAGCATGGAACCCAACCCCGGAGAGGTGGGTAGAGATAGGGGGAGGGAGGGAGGGAGGGAGAGGCCCCCTATCCACCCACCCGTTATGTCGCACGCAGTTGCACTGCAGTAAGAGCAGTCCTTCCCCACCCCAACCCCGTCCTCCGCTCGCTGCTGCAGGTTCTGCCTTGGCATTGGGCGCCTTGCGTCCCGCCTTGGATCGATTCCTCCCTCCTTCTTCCCTCTCGGCTATTTAAAAATAAACAAATAAAAAGGCACCAAGAAGAAGCAATCAAGGCAGGGGATGCCGGGCGATCGTGGAGGGGAAAGGAAGGCGGCGGTGGCGGGTGCGTTTCTGGCTGCAAAGCCCAGCCGCTGCCGCGGTTCCCTCTCGGTCTCCCTAGGCAGGTTGCTTGCCTGCGGTTTGCATGCCGCGCTCCACCCGCTTCGCACACTCGGGCTGGGAGCCGTTTATGGCTTTGTTGTCGGTTGTTGCAGCATCGATACGGAAGGGACGCCCGCCCTGCCCGGGCAGCTTTCAAAGCCTAGCTGCAGCTTTGCTATGGCACGGGAAGAGGGTTTGGGAATCCCTGCAAAAAAGCTCGCCACGTCCCGCGCGGCGGGTTAGCCGTTCAGATACCGCGAGAAGCCGGAGCGTCCTCTTTAGGAAGGCTGCTAGCCTGCCCAGCGCCTTGGGGTGCTTTGTTTTATTTTTAGGTATACATTATACATGCAGGACCGGGGGGGGCGGGAAACGCGCCTCTCCTTCTCTCCTTTAAACCAGGGAAGAAGAAGTGGTTTCCAACATACCCGGGAAGTTCGTTTGACATGGACTTGATGCCAGTTGCAAAAAAAGGGACAGCATATGCTAGAGGACATCCCATTCCACAACTCAATGCCTTGTTGGAATTAAAATTACAGCCACCACTGTTTGTTGTGGCCGCAGCACTGATGCCATGTGCTCAGAAGAGACACCCCACCCCACCTCAAAACGCACATGGACGGTGCAGCTCCGTGGGGAGGCTTCCTTTCTGCACACTGCCTTCCTTTCCTGGAAGAGTTTGCTTTCAAAATCAGCCCAGGAGATATGCCTGTGGTGATCTTGCGGCTGTGGTCCCCTAGTCACCGGCCCTGGGAAAGATAAGGTAGCCTGTTCCTCCCCTTCCCGCCCACGAAAATACCTTCCTTGTGTGTGTTTCTCAATTATTGTGTGGTTAGCTCTGGAAGGGAATGAATGCCAGAAGGTAGGTCAGAGAGACGGGGGAGCTCCACTCAATTCTCAAGTTGTCTCTCTCTCTCACTCTGCAGTGAGCGGTCAAGACAACAAACAAATTGTGGAATAAATGATCATTTAAATAGGATACTCAGCCCCTGTGAGGTAAGTGTCTTTTATTCCAGCCACTGTATTATTCCTTTGCTCTTTTTTGTTTGTTTGTTATGATGGGGAGATAATTTATTTTGCTATGCATCACATATGTATGCATAGAGTTACTAGTTTGGCGTAAAATCATAAAATTATTGAGGTGGAAGGGGCCTATAAAGCCATGGAGTCCAACTCCCTGTTTAAAGTGGAGGATCCAAACCAAAACAGATCAGACCAATAGTGATCCAATTTTACCTTGGACACCTCCAGCGCTGACCACTCATGACCTCCCAAGGCAATTGGTTCCGTTGCCATACTGCTCGAAAAGTTAAGATTTTTTTCCCTTGCTGTTCAGCCTAAATCTGATTTCCTGTAGCTTGAGCCCATTATTACTTGTCCTGCACTCTGAGATGATTGAGAACAGATCTTGCCCTCCTTGGTCTGACGGCCTTTCAGGTATGGTAACCATCTTCTTTTCTCAAGGCAAACATGCCTAGTTTTTTCAGTCTTTCCGCATAGGGCTTGGTTTCCCGTCCCCTGGTTATCCTTGATGCCTTTCTCTACACTTGCTCCAGTTTGTTGGCATCCTCCTTAAAACTTGAGTCATAGCAACTGGACTTCTTTTCTTGTTAAATCAAAATGTTCCACAACTAATCCAAGTAGCATCTTCAGTGTGAGGAAGTTGGTGAGAGCCCTCCACATGGGTTTCACTTCACCTTGGTCTGAATAGGCTCGTTGGATGAAAAATGGACAGGGGCATGGGAAAGTGAGATCTCTGCAGCCCTTCCCATAGCCATTAAAATGGGTTTTTAGCAGTGACCTTCAGGTGGAGGTATGAAGTCCTGATTTCTCTGCGGACAGATGAAAAGGCGGTGCGAGGAGACAAATTGTGCCTAAATTGATCTAACAGGAAAATAAGTCCAGTTGCCATGACTCAGCTTCCAGTTAACCTCACCAGGATAACTGAGAATCTTCACAGGCACCCTTCTTAAAGTGTGGTGTCCAAAATTAGACACAGTCATCTAGATGAGGCCTAAACAGAACTGAATAGATGTCCACTACCCATACTACTACCCATGAAATGCATTTACAGGGCTGAAAACACATTCAGGTTGCACCAGTATGCCCAGTTATATGGGCATAAGTCCTATCGTACACAATGGGAGCAAAGTTTGGGAGCAAGCTTCTTTGTAGTTTACTGGCTGCAGGACCCTTGGGATTATTGTGCAAGCAACAAGCTTCTCTTAAGGTGTGGATAGGACTGAGTTCTGTGTGTGTGTGTGTGTGTGTGTGTGTGTGTGTGTGTGTGTGTGTGTGTGTGTGTGTGTGTGTGTGTGTGTGTGTGTGTGTGTGTGTGTGTGTGTGTGTGTGTGTGTATTTATTTATTTTAGAGTATTTTTAGCCCGCCTTTCTCCTTGGAAAATGAACCAAGGCGGCTCGTACTGAATTGTACTTCCACAATGTAATGTTCTCAGCCCCTTCAGGAATGACCATTTGGGTGCCAAAATAAAGATGAGATTAAGCCTGAATCCAGGTCTCTAAATTAGTTCACAATAAAAGGAAAAAGACTATTTAAATTCTCTAACACAAACCTTTTGTGTTCTTAAATTAGAGAATGTTTTTATTGCTAAGAGCAGGAGTTGTGTATCTGTGAAAAGATTTGTGTATTAGCTCCAGTTCCTGTTCTGAAAACAAATTCGTGGATAAACTGTGCACATGCTAAGAGGTATCCTTTTCATCTGTTCCACTTTCCTGAAGAAACCAGATCTTGTGGTAGATCCTGCAAGCCTAAAATCTTCCAGTGTCTGGTATAATAAGGTAGGCAGTCCAGTGAACTTACTTGGCACAAAGCAACTTATCTTCAGTGACTATTTAAATAAAAATACATATGAAAAGATTGCTTCAGGCTTAGATGTAATGACAACTTTCTTTCAACTTCGTTGGCGCTGAAAGTTCTTGGCAGTTGCACAAGATGAAATAAGATATTAGTATAATTTCTGTCCACAAGTGAATTTTCAGAAGTACAATTTTTGACTTAAGACTACTACCGTACTTTAGACTTGAAAAGCCTTCTCCTTAAAGACAAATCACCTTAAAAATCACTGTCCGCTTTTCAAAGCGCTTTTTCTGAAGAGCCCCCTTGGCCACGCCCATTTTTGACCGCTGTGTCGTTTTTTTCTTGCGACGACCACTGGGGGTGGTGTTTTTTAAAATCGGTTCCTGCACCCCCTTTTAAAGCGATTTGGTTGTATTTGCAGACATACTACGCCGCCTTTTTCCAGTTTCTGCTGTTTCCCTGTTATAGCTTAAAGCGGTTCAGCCAAGTGCAAACAGGGAAGCTGATTGCTAAGCAACCGCTGAAGTGCGGACTGCCGAACCGCTATAGCAACCACTCTCGCTCCTCTACTTGGGCACACTGCAGTGATGGCTATGCTGAACTTTTCTTCCAGATGTATTCTTGAAGGCTTTCATGACCAGGATCTGACAGCTGTTGTGAGTTTTTCGGGCTGTTCGGCTGTGTTCTGGAAGTGTGCCATCCTGATGTTTTGCGAGCATCTTCAGAGGGCAAGGAGCTCGGGGAACTAGGAGTTCTCTCTGCTCTCTGGCCTATATTCTCTGTGCTTTGGAGAACGAGTCCAACCAAAGGATATTTATTTTACAAGTTATAATATTCTTCAAAACCTCTGCCTTTATTCTGTCTTTAGAAACATACCACTTTTGTGTGGCATATCAGTGAAATTACATTCTTTCTCAGTATAACACGCAGCTTAGTAGAGTAAGTCTCATCACAGCCTCACATCCAAAGGAAAGAGTGGTTTTCGACATCACACAAAACAGAAGAGAAGGATTTTGGACATGAGCACCAGAAGCACCATCTTCAGAATGCAAATAGCTCATGGAACTAGGAGTTTTCTCTGTGCTCAGAACTCCTAGTTCCCTGAGCTCCTTACCCTCTGAAGATGCCGGCCACAGAGTCTGGCGAAACGTCAGGAAGAAAAACTTCCAGAACACGGTCAAACAGCCCAAAAAACTCAAAACAGCTATCTTCTTCTAGGTTTTCCAGGTCTCTATATGCATCCACTTGGACATGTATTCACAAATTTATTTTCTTAGGATATCTCTCAATGCCATTTGCAGGGAATCATAAGCAGGTGAAGACATCTTCTTGGGAATACCCTGAAGCAAATGGTGAACCACTGTGTGAGACAGAATGCTGGACTGGATGGGCTGTGGCCTGTTCGAACAACGCTATTCTTATGTTCTTATGTTTATAAAGACAGAATAAAGGCAGAGGCTGTGAAGGAAATTATAACTTATAAAATATGTATCCTTTGGTTGGACTTATTCCTCACATTTCTTATACTGCATATCCTTTAATGATCCCTATGCAGCTATTTTAATTTCCACCGTGGGCTTGTTTATGCAGTACAACCTCCTTTGGAGTAGGCTGATGTGGGCAAATTAGAGTGGCTAAAGTTGGGTAGAAGGCTAGTATGGCATTTGGTGTGAGCATAATATCTAAATAACAGCAGACCTAAAGGAACCCTATTGATCCAGATCCTTTTGATGTTAGTTTGCCATATGATGAAGTGGCTTAAAAGAGCGATTTCAGGATATTGGTAAATCAAACATCCCCCTGTCAGATAGGCAGTATAGAAATATAATAAATAAATAAATACTCTGGTGGATTGAGCTTCAGGTAGGTTCTCAACGAGACCTTTCACACAAGTTGAAGAAAAGGGGAAATGTCCCCTGTTGCTTCTTACTGTCCCCTCTGTCGTCTGGTAGAAAGTCTTTGAATTGTTAAACTTTTTAAAAAAGTAATGTAGCACATTTGCGCTGCCCTCACAGCATCTTTATACTTTTTTTTAACTTCCTCGGCTGCTCCAGAGAGGATCAGAGGAAGTGTTGTTAATTTGCCAGTGTCCCGAAGTGGCAATCCTCTTAAACCACTTCACAATCTGGCGGATTCCTTGACAATGGGCAGCTCACTTGGTTTCATTTCCAGGGATCACACACGTTGGGAACAAACCAAAATGGAACAATCCCACCTCCATCGAAAAAGTGCAGGTAGGAGTGTCCTTGGAGACAGGCTAGTTCACTCCAGCAATTATGTCATGTGATTGACAGAAAAACAAGGGGATCAACCCATTCACACAGCAGACAAAATAGGCTAAATCGCTATTTGATCAAACACTTTTTTTTGTAACATCGATTTCACTAAGTGGGCACGGGAATAAATGACTGCTCCTTTGGGTAGAGAATTGTGAACAACAATGCACTTTTAAAAAACAAACCTGAATTTATAAAACTTTGTCATAATTTTCATTGTGTTTTTTTTTAATTCCTTGTAAGTTTTACCATGATGAATTACAGTGTCATTGAGTGGTGGCACAAACTTTAGGAGTCAGGATACCTATCCCTAGAAATTTAAACTGGGTGAGGATAGGTTGGTAGGGCCATGCTTTAAATCTCTTCAAAGCTCTATGAGGGATATTATTACAGTATAAGTTGGTTCCAACTTGAATGCCCATAACAGAACAGGTTTTACCAGAGCTCAGTTAAGAATTATTTCATCCACTACAGATATGACTGTTCTATTCAAAGTGCACAATCTTGGACCTGTAAGGTTGCAGAAGTCTTGTCACTCATAATTTTTATTTGTTTTAACAAACCCAAGCACCATTCTCATCCCATCTCATCCCCAGTTCTGCTTGAGGCTGAGGTACCTTCTCTCCATCCACCCCATCCCATCTGATGTAGAAATACAACACCTAATGATGCCCTTGTGTTTGTGGCTCTGCAAAATGTCACTTTGGCTTCAACACGTTGACAGTATTGGCGGGGTTGAAGAGTAAATGGAATGTTTTCTGCTTACCTCCCTCATTCTAAAAACCCAATTCACTGAGTCAGTCTTATGTCTTTTATCACCTTAATTTCTTTCTCTGTGTTTTTAAGGTCTGCAAGTTAGATCTCTCAAGACCAAATTGGTTACTTGAGCCTAAGAAAATAGGTTTGCTCTACGGCATCTCCTCACTGTAGGGATGGGTGGCATTGGAGGATGTGGGGCTCATTTTATACCACCTGTACCTGAACACTCTAAGAAGGACATGATCCATTCCATCAAAACTGGAAATTTCCAAGTCACTTCTGTTTGTGATTTTTTAAAGTTATTTTTATTTATTAAAAAGCACAGGAGAATATCTTGTTTTGGAGGTGAATTACACCTCCTGAAAGGTTCCAGCAGCACACACCTCACTTTTTGAAAAAGCTGAAATGAGCAGTCCCCAGGGGTTGCAAAAACATCATTTTAACCACATGTAATCTGTGGAAAGTGTTATTATTTCTTCCTATAGACTAGGAGTGGGAAACTTTAGGGGTGCTGATTCTAACCTATAAAGCACTAGGTTTGGATCCAAGCTATCAAAAAGACCGTAACTCTCTTTATGAGCCTACCCAGGTGTTAAAGAGCATCAGGAGAAGTGTAAAACTCATCACACATTTTAATATGACATTTGTTTAATATCATTTTAAATACAGTAGGACACTAGTATCCACTGGTTAACGTGGATAACAAAAACCGTGGATAAGAGAGAACACTCCAACCCCCCACAACTGCTGTTTTGCGACAGTAGCTTGCTCTACAGCTGCTGCTTGTGACAGTAGTTTGCTTTGCGGCTGGTGAATTATTTATGTAATTTTTTTTCTCTGCCAACCATGAATAACTGAATCAGTGGTTAATGAATCAGTGGATATGGGGGGGTCTTACTGTATCCTAATTACTTACTGTTTGGCCTTTAACTTTGTTCTTTTAATATTGTAAGCTGCTGGTGATCTTTCAGGAGAAGGGTAGCATATAAGAAAGAAAGAAAAAGAGAGGGGGGTGTCTAGGGACAAACATGTCACCTCCTAAATCTCCATTCCCTCTAGTGCAGTGTTGGCGAACCTATAGCATGTCTGCCAAAGTTGGCACGTGGAGCCCTTTCTGTGGGCACCCGGCATCACCCCTTCAGAGCCACCTGAATTCAGGTTAAATTGCTGTCTTGGCACTTTGCGAAAAATTAGTGGGGATTGAATCGCATTTTGTGTACTTGGTCTCTAAAAGGTTCACCATCACTGCTCTAGTGGCTTTAGGGAAAATGTTTACTATGGAAATGCTGTTTCAAAACGAGATGTGATTTGCAGTGTGGGGCTTAGCCTAAAACAGATTAGAGGTGCAGGATAGCAAGGGAACTCAAACAAGTCTTTTTTTAAAAATTGGCATATTGAGGGGCCAAGAGACGCTGAGTCTCTTGGGTTCGTTTTGCACACCCCTTGCCCTAATTGGCCTCCTTCTGTAGACTTTTAATTTTCTGATATCTACCAAAGTTTCAAAGCGAGATTCCAGTAAAAAGTTGCTGACTGATTGGCAAGCTTGGCACAGTGGAAAATCCACTTCTAGAGACTGGTGCAGATTTACTTGGAGCCTTACCACACCGATGTTTGTCCTGGGTAAATTCTCTATTCCACATCTTGGCATTTAAATCAGTGTAAGCCTCAGGATGCCGGCTTTAAAATATTCAAGTGTAACAGTTCTTAATCAAAGGTTGTAGAGTAAATCTCCTGTTTAAATTGCAGAAGAAAATGAGATGAGAAAAGAAACATTTTTGAGATTTGTTTCAATTTAGTACCCGTACCCCACACAAGAACCTTGTCTGTATCCTGACACCATTGAGTATCAAACCCAACAAACAGATGTTTGTTGGAAGTTTCAGAAATGCATCTTCATAAAAATTATTCCGTATAGACTAGCATCATTTTAGTGTTCATGGATTGCTAATCATTGAAAGTATATGTTTTAGGGATCCAGATGTCATAATTCCAAGATTATGAAAGCTAATTGTCATGGATATTAAGAGGACACTGAAGCTCAGGAGGCAGCAAATAGAAATGACGGCATTGTTCAAGAACTGACAGGAGCATGGAGAAATAGTAACATTTACTTTAAAATAAACAAAACATTAAAATGTCAATAAACAATTAAAACAGTAAGAAACATTTAAATACAAAACAATAAAATTGCCATCAGGACATTATAAAGAAAGAAAGGGAAGAATGACACCTTTATAAGCTAGGAGCGCTGTGTGTTTGAACTTTTAAAGTTTCGTAATTTGGTCAGTCATTAACTGGCGCAACCTCGGATAAATCTAGTAACATTGTCTAGCTCTTCACTATTGTCACCACATTCAAAGGCCTGCTTGAGTTTAACAACTTTCAGGGGAGGCATTTCTGTCCATTCCATCACATGTTTAGGCATGTTTATTTGATAAGGGCAGGAGATGAGGCTTCTCAGTGGCTGCTCTCAGATTGTGAAATTTGTTTCTGAGAGGGATGGCCTAGGTCCCCTCAGAGTGCTAACTGATCCAGCTTTGGAAGAGATCCACAGCTTGGTAGCCATCACAGAGAATACCTTCTCTCATGTACTTGTGCCAGCAGAGATCTTTTTATTCAGTCAGGCATTTGGCCACTGACCACCTTCTGAGGAAGGGGCTTCTACTAGATTTCTGTATCCCACACTCCTCCTTTTCCTGATGTAATTTGCCTTTAATTTGATTGCTATGATATGTAAAATACATACTACAATATAATTTTATGGTTTTGTGCCTTAGAGCAGTACCCATAACTCACTACTACAGTGGTACCGCGACTTACGAATTAAATCCGTTCCAAAAGCATGTTCTTAACTACTCTTAAGTTGGGGTACCTATCTAAAAATTGAAAAAATAAGTTGAAAAATCAAAAAAATGAAAAAAAAAAGTAAGTCGAACAGACCATATGTAAAATTTGTAAGGTGGCAGTTAAAATGCCAACAGTTTTCTGCTCTTAAGTCGAGCTGTTCTTAATTTGGGGCACCACTGTATAAGTAAAAGAGATGGGCACGAAATGCCAAAATGGTGTTTTGTTTCGTTTTTCATTATGTTTCCCCCATTTCATTTCATTTGAAATGATTTATTTTAAAAAAATGTATTTCTTTTCCATATAGTTTCATGTTTCATTTTATTTTAAAACCCAGTGCCATCCCCCCTAAAAGTCTCCTAAGCAAGCCCCACACGCCAGCTGATCGGCACTTGCTTCAGTGGCAAAAAAAAAAGTTTAAAAACCCCACGCCATACCTCCATCCGATCGGGCGCTTTGAGGGGGAATGGCGCAGGGTTTTAAAGCAGTTTCCCAAATGGGAAAAACAGAATGGAACAAACCTAAAAAATTTCTTTTCTTGTTTTTCTTTGAAGGGGTAGTTTGTTTTTCATTTCGTTAGGGAACAAAACGGGGGAAAAATCATTCTGTGCCCTTCTCTAATAAGTACTGTAAGAGGAAGGCCAAATACTAGATTGACTAATTCTCTAAGGAAGCCGCAGGCTTGAGTTGGCAAGAGCTAAGTAGAGCTGCTTGAGGAGAGACCATTTAAGTGATCACTTATTCAATTCAGGAGAAACTTCTTAAATTTACTAGTAGTTGTGTTCTTTTTCATCATGTTTGGGAGAAAAATGGGATACCAACAAAATTGATAGGTTGAAGTTGGTCTTAACTTCCAGCATCCTTCACTACATTTATTTGAATTGTTCCTGCAATTGCTTATTGAACAGTCAGTGATTTGAGTGGGGGGAAAAGAATTAAAAATGAGAACAGCATTCCACTTCCTCCATCAGGATGACCTAAAAACCAGAAAGCTGTCAGAGATTCTTCTAACTTCATAAAAAGCTTCAGCAGGCTTGATGTCTTAATCTCGGGAGGAAACAGTGGAATGAGAAAGAAGAAAGGAAAGGAAAGGCTGCCAATCAGCTATCGGGCACAATTCAAGGTCCTGACCTTGACTGACAAAGCACTGGACAACCTGGGTCCTAGCTACCTCAAAGATCGAATCTCACACTATGAACCGACTCGGGTGTTAAGGTCGTCAGGAGAGGCCCTTCTCTCCATCCCGCCACCCTCACAGGTACGTCTCATGGGAACACATGAAAGGGCCTTCTCGGCTGCTGTGCCCAGACTCTGAAACTCCCTCTCACTTAAGGCCAGGACTGCCTCATCTCTGTTGTCTTTCCGGAAACAGGCAAAGACATTTCTCTTCAGGCAAGCTTCCCCTGAATGATGGACTACCTATTGTGTATCTTTTGTATGAATTGATAGGATGACATAGACTTTGTGTTTATAACTACTTATAACCTTATGTGTTTACACTGACACTATGTTTTCGATGTTAGTTTCCATCACTCATAACTTTTACATGGAATTTTACTCTCTTTTTAACTGCACATTTTCTTGTAGCTTTAATGTAACATTGTCTATTAAATGCTGTTAGATGTCCCTCAATTCCCTGTTCTCAATACCTGAACATGTCTTAATTGTACTGGACTGTATATTGTCCCTCATTACTGTAAGCCACCTTGGGTCTTTTTCTAAGGAGAAAGGTGGGGTAAAAAATACTCTAAATTAAATAAAATTAAATAAATTATTGGTGAATGGGATTTTTTTTAAAAAAACAAGGTTGCTTTGTGTATGGTCAAGGCTATAGCTAATAAGTATTGTGCCTGAGATAGCAGTATGGAAACCTGTCAGGGTGAATAAAAATCAGTGATTTTTTTTCAATTACGGTTTAAATTTTAAAATGATGTTTTTATTTAAATCATCAAAAAGTCTGATTAAAAAATTACATTGTTATTTAAATCAAATCCGCCCCGGGATGTGTCAACTGGCTTTTGTTACATCTCTTAGCATCCAACCATCATTCTCATTTTGTGTAAGGCTTTGCCCATGCAGAACATTTGTTGTTCACTTTTCCTCTGCACAGAGGATTGCAGTGCTGGGCCACATCCCAATGTCCAGATGATGCAAAGCTGAAACTCAAAAAGTTAAAAGATAGTACCAACTCAAAAAGTTCCTTTCCAGTTTTGTCCCTCCATCCTAAGGTGCTTATGTTTTGCTCTGATTTGCTGCAGTGTAGGAGCAGTGCTCACGCAGAAATCTGATCTGACCTCAGGGATATACACCCTTGTTACATCTTGGCTGGATTACTGTAACATACTCGGTGTGAGGCTCCCTTTGGAAAGCGTTCAGAAACTCCAAAGGGTCCAAAATACTGCAGCCAGATTTCTACTTGGGGTTGGCTTGTTTATTTCTCTCTTTTAAGATTTATATGCCACCTGCTTCCCAAAGGGAACTCAAGGCGATGTAGATAATAGATAAAACAAAGCAAAAGAACAACCACGGCGACGAAGAATTAACAGCAAAAACAAAATGTAGATATAGAAAAAAAGTTAAAAATAAAAATGGTTATAGGGAACGTTATAAGTCCTGTGTTACAGAAGCTCTAAAGACCACTTCTCCCTCTATGAGCCTCCCCAGCCACTAAGATCATCAGGGGAGGCCTTTCTGTCGGACTCACCACCCTCACAGGTAGTGCCTGCTTGGTGGTGACATGGGAGGGGGCCTTCTCTGTTGCTGCTCCCAGCTAGAGGTGTGAAAGCCCCGGGGGGGGATTCGGGGGGGTTGTTCCATTTTTTCTCCCCCCCCAAAAAAAAAAGTTGGGGGGGGGAGATTATGGAATGTTTTATTTTAACATGATGAAATTTTACATTTCTCCCTCCCACAGGAGGCCAGGCTGGTCCCATCTTTGCTGTCCTTCCACAAGCACTTTCTCTTCAGGCAGGCTTTTCCAGAGTCACTCCTCCTCTCAATATGGCTCATTGAGGCCATCAGAGGGGGAGGAGGTTGGTGCAGAATAATGTTTTTAATGTGTCTTGAGATTGATTTTATTACTGTCTTACTGGGTGCTCACCTTGGAGCTTCCCAGGTGGAGCACGGGAGGTCCATGTTTTCCCCCTCCCCCAGAACTATTTAGCACAGAGCATTAACTGGCTCCATTCCATCATGGCTCAACCATGCCACGTCCCATCTATTCAGCTCATTTATTTACTTCATCTGTTCCCTCTGGGTGGATCTTTGATTAATGTGGATTGTGGGTCAGCGTCTCTCCTTCGCTGCAGACTTTTCTCCAACACGGTGTCAGATTGGGCTGTGCTCTTCCCAACATACCATCAGAATAACAACAGTTCCGCTGATGAATCCTTGTTTAGACTGTCCCTATCATTTGAAGGTTTTTGTAGCTACAGTCTGTACTTGACTCCTGTGTTTTGGTGAAGTGTTAATTTGGGTAGTAGTTGATCGGTGTTGCAATCAGGAAATGTAGATCTAGATGGAAATGTTTGGAAACAGATTGGATAGTTGTTTATGGGTTGGGAAGATTTGCTAGTTTCGCCTTCTGCTACACTGTAGCAACTAAGGGGTAATTTGGTTCTGACGAAGGAATGATGGTTGAATGTATACTGGGAAGTTGTAGTAGAAGGTTCAAGTAGGTCAGGGGTGTCCAAACATTTCGCAAGGAGGGCCAGATTTGGTGAAGTGAAAATGTGGGGGGGGGGGCAACCATTCAGCCACATTTGGCCCCCAGGCCGGACTTAGGACAAGTCTCTGCAACACGCAAGGAGGCGGGGAGGATGCTGCAGCAACAGAGCTGGGGGCAGGTTGGCTGGGCAGGTGGCTGCGGGGATGGACAGAGGCAGGGAGGGCAGGCAAATGGTAAAACTGCAAGCTGACGTCTCTATCTGGTATGGGGAGGGGCCATCTGGTGGGGATGCGTGACAGGCTGAGCCAGTGGGGAGAAGAGGTTGTGGGCCACTCAAAATTTGAAAACAGGCCGCATTTGCCCCCCCCCCCCGGGCCTGACTTTGGTCATGCCTGAAGTAGGTTGACTGGCAAATTGTGGAGTATTCATTGGCCCAAATAATGAGTGTATCTAATTAAATTGATGGATTCATAACCTGATTAACTTGATTGGCATGCCAATAATGTTGGCTTTTTAATTATGTAAGCTGCCTTAGATCCTTTTTAAGGGGAAATGTGAGTTAAAATATTTTCAGTAGGTAGGTAGGTAGGTAGGTAGAGGATGTTTTCTTTCATCTCTTCAATTCTTTTTACCCAAAACCTTTTTGAGGTCCGTTCAAAAGTGCTTCTTCTCTGAGACAAATTCAGAAAAGAACATTGTAATTTACAATCTCTACATACCACAGGTATCTGTTCATTTTCTTACACAATAAGGCCACCGTGGCAGTACCTTCCCACGCATGATTTTTATTATGTCACTTGAGTTAAGTACCTAGTCCTTTGCATAGCCATCTGATACTCGCTGTGGCTGGTGGGATCAACATTCAGTATCTATTCTATAGGTATCTATTGCCCATTGTTCTGGGCTCAGGTGTGGTATCAGTTACCACACATACTGTCAACCCTCCAGACTGGAAAGTTTTGGGGCATGAGAGGGTCTAGCTGATGGACCCTGCTGTTGTGAGATTACCGCTTGGTGTCTCAAAGCCACAGACTGGAGCCTCAGTTGCGAATCCACCTGTTAAATCTTTGGAAGGTAGAGTTTTCAAACTGTTGCTCCCAGACCTACCCCCTCCTTCACCAGCAGCACAGCAGGCTGATTCTTATCATATCTTGCTCTGTCACTGTCTATGTTTTTGGCTATGTAGCCAACCAACAGTTCACAGTGTTTGTGGCTTTTCTGGGTAGCAAGCAAGTTTCCTTGCACAATTGGCTATGGCCATTTAAATTGAGTGCAACCATTTATTACCTTTTTAAATTAATAAGCAGACCCAATTAATGCATGGCAGTTGTGGAATACAGTGGCAAAGTAGCAATCAAGGGGAAAATGGGATTTTTACTTGCAGTAAAACAGCAGTGGGGAGGAAAGCAGATTGGAAAACGAATGTAAAATGCAATGGGCCTAGTTGCAGTTAGTCACCTGTAGGGTGATAGCCTGGTAAGTCGCTTTCTAGCCCTATACAACTTGAATAAAACCACTGCTGTGTAGAAAACCATTTCTGTCTCCCCTGTGAACGCCCCAGTGCCCAAAACCCAGTGCCTGAGTTTGCAACCCACGGCTCAGTAAAGATCCCCAAAGCCCTATATATCCCTCCCCCTCCATGTTGTGATCCCATCTAGCAAATAACCCCCCTTCCTCTCCATTTTAAATGATTTTATACCAGTCTGTTTCCTTGCCTGATAGGAGCAAATAACATTCTATATCAGGATTACTGAGTGAAGCAGTGAAGAGCCTTCTTATTTGGATTGGTAATTGAGTATTCAAAGCACCAGATAAATAGGAAAGCTGATGCTTATGTAATTCATCACCTGGATAGTGGAAGTGAATGAATCCTTTGTTTCTAGATGCTTGGTTTAGCACACAGGCTGAAACCATTATTATTGGAGGACTTCCATTCCTTGAACCCCCAGCAGCCAAGCTGTGGACTTGGCTGGCTGGGGGATTCTGGGAATTGTAGTCCAAAGGGGTACCTTGTCGCAGCGCTGTTTTAACAGGTTTTACATCATAAATGTGCTCTACCCTAATTTCTGGAAAAGTTCTAAAAGGTATGACAGGTTGCATTTGTATTGTAACATCCTTTCCCCCCCACCTCACCCCTGCCAATGCATTTTTTGTATCTGCCACACACTAAAATAAGCAGGTTTTGGTACATTTTGATCTGCACACTGCTTGCCCCTGACAAGAGAAAGAGCAGGGAATGAAAACAGAAAAACAAGGATAACTTAAAGTGTGACCTGAAGCAGATTGAAGAATATAGGTTGCTTGTTAAATCAATGTACATAAAGCTTGTACAGTACAGTGGTACCTTGTATAAAGGAATTAATTCGTTACAATGAAATTATGTTAAGCAAATTTTCCTTTATACAAATTTCCCATAGGAATGCATTGAAAATGGAGTAATCCCATTTTTATGTTGTACGGATTCGCCCCATAGGCGATTATGTTAAGCACATTTTCCCTATCTCCGGAATTTTTTATGTTGTACAGATGTTATGTTATACAAACGGTTTATTATACAAGGGTCCACTGTATTTCTCATTCTCAGGCTGTTTCTTTTTGTCCCTTCCTATTCTGCAAGTTTGGCAGATGAGAACTACAGAAGAAATTATGGAAGAATATGGCACAGGAATATGTCTTTATTATCATTATTATTATTTCTTCCCAGCACTTCAACAGGTACAAACATCTGTTCCCAGCACTTGACCTGCCCAGCACTTCAAAAGGTACTAAGTAAGCCTTCCAAATTAAGCCTCTGGCTGAATAGTACCAGCTTCTCCATGCTTTTGTCTGTTCCATATATTGTGTACCTGTTGTTATGTGTCATCAGGTTGCTTCCAACTTAATGAGCAGTCTCCTGAATGTCCTGTCCTCACCAGCCCCACCCAGCTCTTGGTCCATCTCATATTTGGTCTTCTTTTCCTGAAGTCTTCAACTTTTGCCAACACTATTGTCTTGTCCAGAGACTCCTGCCTTCTCATTATGTGCCCAAAACAGGACACACTCAGTTTCAACATTTTTGCCTCCAGAGATAGTTCAAGCTTGATTTGATTCAGATTGTATACATCAGCAATCTGAATATTGTTCTCAATGCCTTTCTCTTCTCTACTATTTTTTCACTTTTTAAACTGCTACATAAATGCTTATTCTTTTGAAAATGCATTGTTTTCAAGTTTAATAGTGCTGGCTAATGTCACCGGGGTAGGTAGTTTTATCATGTCACAGATAGCAGTCTGTGCTATGTATAATGGACTTTCGCTGCAAATGTACAGATTCTGCTTACTGTAGATAATTACTGTGTATTTTACAGTGTTTCCTTGCAGCCATGCCAGCCACATGGCCACGGACTTGCACAACACTGGCTGTTTGGCTTGAATACAGAGATGAGCTCCGCCCCTAGAGTCGGGCACGACTAGCACGCATGTGCAGGGAGAACCTTTACCTTTTATTTTAATACCACAGGCTCAGAGGCTCAGTATCAATTCAGTTCAATTTCAATATACAGTATTGGCCTTGTACATATGTACTAGTATACACATGCAATGGAATTTGCAAAACTATTAAAAGTAGCTTCAGAAGAGATAGAGATTTTAGTCTGTGCTAAAATAAATAAATAAATAAATAAATAAATAAATAAATAAATAAATAAATAAATAAATAAATAAATATGTTGTGGCACCTTAAAGACTAACTGCTGTACTTTAATGTGAGCTTTCATAGACAAATCCACTTCTTCAAATGATTAAATGTTACTAGTACACAGTTTGTTTGTATTTAACCAGTAAGCACATACCTCTGTTAATTATTTACGGCTTCTAACACAGAAAGAGAGAGTCTTCTTGCTTTCTAGGTACTTCCAACAAGGCAGTGCTTATCAAGCAAGCCAGAGCAAAATTAATTGCTACTTTTATGTCCCCCAGCATCCAGTGTTCTTTAATTTTTCAGTCTGTTTTTTTCAATCAGTCACATTTTTAAAGGCTACAGTTGTTAGCGCTTGAATGGTTATTTTGATAGAATGGATTGGTTTTCCCCCCATTGTTGTGTCTTTTACTTGAAATAAGATGCAGTGGGGCACTTAGTATACAGATTTGATCAGATTTTGCTATTAGGAAACAGAGTGGCCATGGACTGGATGGGCAGTATACAAATTGATTGATTGAGTGAGTGAGTGAGTGATTGATTGAATGAATGAATGAATGAATAGAAGTGGATTATGTTGCCTTGGATTCAAGTTTGTGAGAGGAAAAATTTGTTACAAATCAAATAGCAGCAGCAGTAACTACTGCAACTGCTACTACTACTACTACTACTACTACTACTACTACTACTACTACTACTACTACTACTACTACTACTACTAAAGGTAGGAGAAATGTTTCTTACATATTATAAAACAAATATGCTCTTCCACAACACTGGGCCAACCTACAGAGATCTGTGATCCAATATATGGGTTTCATTTTATTTTTAATGTTTAAATGGGAGCAGGTTGAATTGTACTGAGACAGTGTTTCAGGGTAGGGTAGAACTGTTTGCTCCAACATGAACAATATGTCCTAAAATAATACAAGCTCTGTCATAGTAGGGAAGCAACATACAGGTGCTTATATCCATTATGTGAATGCCAGCTTGGGTGGAGTGTTTCAATCAGGAAAAATGGCAGGAGGCCTAACACATTCTGTATCACTGTCCTGCTCCAATCATCCCCAGCCACATGCCCTATCAGCAATGAAGGGGTTATTCTTGTTCTAAACAATTGCAACAGTAGGTGTTGTTACAGATTTTTTCTGTTGAGCATAGTTTGACTAACAGGTGAGTATTGAAAACATTAAAGATACTTTCCTAAGTAGCCAGACAACCTTTGCATAATTTTTCTTTAGGACATAGCCATCCGTCTTTAACGATTGGACTGATCTGGGCAGTAACAAACATCAGATAGGCAGGAAATTCTGGTTTTGGTTGGAAGAAAGTGATGCTGTTATTCAAGTTTCCTCACATGCCTTCCAAAAATGTCACTGATGAGGAATCTTAAAAACAGGAGCGAGGGATAGGAAATTCCATCAATGTTCTTGATTACTATTTTGACACTCTTAAAGTTAAATTTTAGCTAGATAACCCCGTGGTTCTCGAATCTTTTTCGAGTTGTGGCCTCCTTTTATAACAGCTATGTAACCTACCATGTTTTCCATGTATAAGACTATATTTTTGTCTAAAATCAGTAGACTAAAACTTGAGGGTCATCTTATACACAGAAGTAAGCCAAGGAGAGAACTATACAGTTGCGAAAGTGCCCTTACTTTGTCTCTGCAAGCATGGAGGCATCCTATACATATAATCCTATAATCATCCTACAATCAGTTCAAAATCTCAAACTCCTTTGTAGTTGAGTATGACCACAGGGTAGCTGCCTAGATGCCCTAAGCACATCTGATCTTGCCTGGTTTCGGAAGCTAAGCAGGGTTGGCCCTGGTTAGTACTTGGATGGGCGACCACCAGGGAATACCAGGTGCTGTAGGCGCCTGGAGTAGGAACTGGAAAACCACTCCAGTATTACTGCCAAGAAAACTCCAAAGACATGGAGTCATGAAGAGTCTGTCACAACACAACACATGACCACAGGGTAGCTATGGCAGGGCTCTGTGACCCCTAAACTTTACATCACTGGTACCTCCTGCCCAATAAGGGGGAGGTACCTGTTCAAATGCCATGGCTATGTTCAACCTGCTGATCTTACTACTGCACCTGGATTTGTATCTTTTTGATGTTGGGCCATGCTTTTGTATCTATTTGATGTTGCATGAAGCTGGTATGCCTAGTACCTTTGAGAACATATCCCAAATATTCTTTTCACAGTGCTTTAGTATCCATGCCGGTTTTCAGGTCTCTAGGTTCCATTGTCTTAAAGCCATGGCAGAGATCCACACACCCTTCTATTTTACTGTATATAACATTGACGTTTGCCCTCTTAAGCTGGATTCATCTTCCTGAATTATGCATGTGGGATCCCATTATCCCAAAATGCTTTTACAGCTTGGCCTACTTCCTAAACAAACAAACCTCCTGTCAAAAGGAACTGGCTTTCCAAATGTTAAATACTGTGAAAATATTTTAAGAATGCCTACAGCAGCTACACGAGATAACTTTTGATTAGCAGTTGTGAGATTATTGAATAAGGAAACGGGAGAATTCTGGGTTCAGACCACCAGGTATTGTGTATAGAGGCTTACTCTTTTCAGAGACATCTGCATGGAAGGTTCATTGAATTGAATCTCCGATAGAAAGTACTGTACTTGGTAAATCATACCTTTCTGTAGAAATGTTGGAAGGCTTGATCCTTGTGACTGACTCATGTTTAACCTATTATGCAGAAATATTGCTGTGGCTTCACCCAATTGTACCCAGTGGATAAGGAACATCTGAACTTGGCATGTGTTGAATACCCTTGTTTTGACATCTGCCACTTTGCAGAATCAACTCAGGGCAACCTCTATTTGACGCTGAGCTGCAGATGGCCTGGTGTGTTGTCATTGTAGTTCAGGTCTCACAGCCTTGGTCACACGGTGCTTAAATTTAAAAAAAAAACGGTTGATAGTAGCTGGCCTGTTAGACCATATTGCAGCCATCATCAGTGATATGGGATGGAAATTTTTGCTCTGAAAATTATTGGAGGCAGAACATTTTCCAATGCTTCCTCTCCCCCTCATGAAATGCTTTTCCATTTCTAAAATAATTGTTTGTTTCATACAGGTCATTAGTAAGAATGAGCAGATGCCAAAGTATCTCAGTCTGAATTTTTACTCCTCTTGTGCAAGTGATTGGATGGGCAGTGATGGTAAAACTGGAAGCTTTCCAGTATTGGCAGCAGAAGAAGCTTAAACTGTGTTGGGAGGAGAGGAGCAGGTAGCGGCAAGTTGCATAACATTTCATCGGTAGAAATACCAAGAAAATATACTGATTGAACTGCCAGCCATGTGAATGGATCCAGTATACACAGTACTGTGCAACCATACATGCTAATATATCAGTATTGTTAAAAGGGGGAAAAAGAAATGACTCAAATATTCCAAGTGATTAGGCATTACTTACACTGAGTAACTTCACCCAATCTTGACTGTGCCAGGCAGGATTCTTTTCCTACCCCTGCCTGTAGATGCCTGGTATTCCCTTTTGATTTTCTGTCCATGTACTAACCACATCTGATGCTATTTGACATCTGAGGTCAGATTGAGACACTGGGTATTTTCAAGCTGGTGTTTTCTCTCCACTTAAAGTCTACTGCTAACTATTTGCCTATATTTATTATTTCTGAGGGGCTGGTGGTATTTTTAATGCCATTTTCTGACCTTGTAATATCATTGGGAGACTTTGTTTGAAAATAAAAATAAAAATTATTAATGAATACCTTATACACACACACAGTGGTACCTCAACTTACGAATTTAATCTGTTCCGAATGCATGCTCTTAAGTCGAACTACTTTTATGTCGGGGTACCGATCTAAAAATTGGAAAAAAAGTTCTGAAATTTGTAAGGCGGCAGTTAAAATGCCAACAGTTTTCCACTCTTAAGTCGAATTGCTCTTAAGTTGAGCTGCTCTATATATACACACAGAGAGAGAGAGAGACGCACACACTTGTCATAATGAGACTATAAATGACTATTCAGGCAAATCTTACAAGTTTTTTTCCCAGCAGTTACCTTTCTGTACTGTCCCAGCAAAAATGCTCGTTAACACACTATGTTAAATGGGTCAAGGAGGATACGGAATTGTTTGTATATCAGTGAATATGCTATGCCACGTGAGACAAATATGTGTGATTAAACACATTGTTCTAGCTCCGCAATTCTGGGTTTTGTTATTATTACTGTGTTACATCAACAAGATCTATTGGTTTACAAAGTAGTAACATATGTCTTGCATTTGAAGGCTTTTCCTTATTGTTGCTTTGTATTGTGCCCTCGAGTATGTGTTTTTTTAAATGCGGGTGTTGGGATACCAGAGGTTCTGGGGGCTTTCAGAGCATGGCACCTTTTCCCCCCATCTCTCCGGAGGGTGCAAGCGGAATTTTGTGTCAATTTTTTGTGAGGTAAACATTTTAGTAGGTGAGGAGAGTGCAATGACCCCTCTACTTTTCATCCTCATTGGGTGGGGCTCTGCCCCTCATATGGACGACTTCATCCCTCACAACCAGAACCCAGGTGGCTGGACGCATTGACGGTGGGCGCACAGAGGAGGAGAACATGCTGCTCAAAAGGGGTGTGGAGTTGTGTGTGTCCTCACAACCCACACAGCATAGAGGAAACCTCGGATAGGCACAGCATTTTAGCCACTGCAGGGCCACACCAACCTGTTAATCATGCCATTCTATTTCATGAATCAGCTTTCTTTTTACTTACAGGTCAGATCTCCTCTGATCCAACAATGGACCTGAAGCAAATGAAGGATTATATCTATTGGTTGTATTACCAGTATCTTCTGATCACCTGTAGCTATGTCCTGGAGCCCTGGGAACGATCCATGTTCCACACCATCATAATTACTGTGGTGGCCATGGTGGTCTACACGGCATATGTCTTCATCCCCATCCATATCCGCTTGGCTTTTGAGTTCTTCTCTCAGATATTCGGAAGCCAGCCTGAAAGTACTGTGTCACTTATGAACTAAACCAGGAAGCGCTTGCGTCTCACGCAAAAACAATGATCCTCCTCAGTGTTGTCTTCCTCAACTTGTCCTTATGTTTGCTCTGGAAGCAATTTGAACCTTTGGCTTACTATGATATCCACATATGCCACTTCCAGGATATAGTTGCACTGACTACTGGCTGATTAGTTCTCACTGAAATGCACATACCATTTTTGTCTTCCTGAAATAATACCGTATCTTTGGAACATGCTGAACCTCTTTGTATCAACTGCATTTCTATGTGTCACCAAAAGAACCTATTCAGGTTGGATTTTTTTAAAAAAAAATGCCATGGGAACCAGTTTCCTTAAAACACTGGGGAACCATGACTATTTCAGGCTCACACGCCTTTCACTTTTGTTCCACACAGCTTTATCTCTCGAAAAGAATTGGTTAAATGTCTAGCAGTGTACAAATCTTTCAACCATTTTTGAAGGGCTTAACAGGAAAACTTACAATTGCTGCATATAAAGCCTTTCCTTTTGAAAATGATGGGGGGGGGGGTTTCAGGTAAAGAAGATTCAGTATCTTTTTATCTAATCTATCATCTCCACTCTTTCCCCCATTCCCTGTTTCCATTATTTAGGACAAAATCCTGTTGCAGCTAGATGCCCGCATAAAGGAAACTGTGGTTACTGATGCCAAATCCCCACCATTAATGAGGTGCTGGTTGCATTCTTTAGCGTGCATCCAGTTGACTGTGCATTTAGGAGCACAACCACCACCTTAGTAATAATGAGCTACATTTTGCTATCTGCCTCCTTCCTTGTTTTGGGCCGTGGAAGAATTTAAAACACCACATGACTGGATCCAGAGATGTGTAAGCACAGTCCTTGCTCATGCAAAAACAATACAAAACAAACCCACAGCAAAATGCGTGTTCCCTCCATATAAAATCTGCTCTTCCGTGGGTGGGTTTATATCTCTGTGTGTACAGTATCTAGAATGGTGGACCTAGTGCAGAAGACTTGGGATTTGGTGGCCAAAATAGGGAGAACTCATGCAAGTGGAAGAGACTGAGGGTCATGTAAGAAAGCTTCTGGATTCCAATCACAGTATTAAAAAAATAGCCCAGACTCCTTCCTTTCTCCTTCTTTATTGGTTTCTCAAGCTTCTTGCCTACTTTATTGGTTTATGAAAATAAAATAGCATGCACAGTTTTGAGGAGAGAAGTTCAGTGTTTTTTCCCTTAAGTCATTTGCAAGTAGACAAAGAATAGTACCTAATTTGTGGGTGTGTTTTTTTAATATTCTGTGGGATGGTATTAACCTTCCTAAATACCCTATGGGAAGCTGCTACCTATTCTGTTAGCTCTTCCCATGAGATGATTAAATCATACTCTGTGTGTGTGCTACAATAGAAATCATGCCCCAATTATCTACAGAAAGTATTTACATGGAAGACTGAGTGCTATGGTTTTCTTTTATAAAGCAGAAGCAAAGCGTCCTTCCTTGAGTCGTATTTTTATTTTTAGAAATAGCCGATGCTACACTCTGTCTAAATGAAATGTGAATGCCAAAGAGCAAGCTTGCGTATCCCATAGATTTGCGCTGCTGCTTTCTCTGCCACCAGGGAAGGTGGTTTTCAGTGTCAAATGTAAATAGCACTTACCTGTGTGTTGTTTTTTTTTGCACCACAACATGCAATATGAAGAATGTTATGTCTTAGGCATGTTAACTGTGTATGTCAGCAAAAAAACAAAACTGGCACATTCTGCTGTTTCTGAGACAAAGACGTGTCTTGAAGATTTTCAGAAATCTGAACATGTGAGCAGTTTTTCAGAAACGACAATAAACTGAAGTTTATTTTAAAATGTGTCTGTGTGTTGTTTTCTGCAGATTCATAGGAGGAAGAGAAGGAAGTACAATGGTACCTTGTATAAAGGAATTAATTCGTCCCAAATGAAATTATGTTAAGCAAAATTTCCTTTATACAAATTCCCATAGGAATGCATTGAAAACAGAGTAATCCCGTTTTTATGTTGTACAGATTTTCCCCATAGGCGATTATGTTAAGCAAATTTCCCCTATCTCTGGAATTTTTTATGTTGTACAGATTTTTTGTTATACAAGTTGTTTGTTATACAAGGTTCCACTGTACTGTGTCTCCCATGCACAGCTGTTGTAATTTTCTAGTAAAGGTGAAGTTGTGGTTGTCAACCAATGAGTACACCCATCCAAATGCCATCAGACAGTGTTTATTCTGGTTTATTTCCCTGTTGGTGGAACCATATTATTTATTTATTTATTCGTTCTATTTATTTATTTATTCTATTTATATATTGCTCGTATAGCTGAAGGTCACTCTGGGCAGTTTACAAGCACAGAAAAACTAAAAGCAACCAAAATAAAATTATAATCATGAATCATCAAACAGCACATCAATACCTTGTGGAATAAAGATGATAAAGCATGACAACACACTGAAGAACAATGAAACATTTAAGTGAATCATTTAACTTGGGGGAATTTTACAGTATTTCAGCCGTAGCAGCAGATTAGGTTAGCTCCACAGATGGAATATTTTGAAATGGCCACCAAAAGAGCCAGATCGTGAGAAGTTCCTTGAAAATAACAACTGAAGCAGCTAGGCAAACAGTGAATGGGTGGTAACTGATCCCACATCTGAGAAGATTCCTGGGAAGGCCTGGCTTCTCGTATTTTCTTTGTGGACCTCTCTCGAGATCAACACCTTCAGCCATTCTGCTGGGGAGGAACGGGTACGGTAGGTAATCCCAGTTAGGAATAAGCATTCTGCCATTTAGCGAGGTCCCAAGCCATTTAGGGCTTTGAATGTTAAATTAACACTGCCACCACAGTGCACCTTAATTAATTTTTAGCAATTTTCTTTGAAAGATTAGCAATTCTTTGTTCAGTATTTCTGAAACATTTATGGAAGTACTGTATTATAGTTAAACGAGATGAGCTTTACTCTCCATAGGAAATGTGTTTTGAGATTAACAAATTTATTGTATATTGACATGTATATTTTATACATTGATATTCTAACTTTTTATATTAATTACCCTTGCTTTGTTTTGCAGAATATTCTCCTTTTTAACCTTATATTAGGTATCTGCCTGCAGAGCCAGTGGGTGGAAGTTCAGTTCCCCACCCTGCTTCCTTGACAAGGGCTGAAGCTGGTGATCCATAGGGTCTCTTCCAGCTCTGCAGTTCCGGAATTACAGCGGTCCCCCGCCCTTTTGCAGTTCATATATTGCGGTCCCGCTATATCGCAGGACCACAGTATATGAAAAAAGGCCCCCTGGGTTAAGGCCTGTTTCACGCCTCCCATACTTACCCCCAACCTGGCGCTGTCCTTCTGGAGGCCCCAAAAGGGCCTCCCTGCGAACCAGAAGTGACTTCCGGATCGCCAAAAATCATTTCTGAGGCCTCCAGTAGGTACAGAAAGCCCCAGCTAGGCGCCCCAGGGCCGACCTAATCTGCATCTGCATATCGCAGATTTTCAATTATTGCGGGTCGGGTCAGATCCCTAACCCCTGCAATAGGCAGGGGGGTCACTGTACTGTTATTATATATTACTTTATATACCTCTTTCTCCAGAATGAAAATCAACTGAAAGGAATATATGAAATAAGGATAATGGAATCTAATGTCAATGGGAAATTACAGTGGTCTGCTTAGTTTTTTTTTTTTCATTTTTTCATGTTTTTTTTTTTTTTGCTTGTTTGTTTGTTTTGCCTTGGTGGTGTTGGCAGACCTGGCCAGCATAGCAAAAGGTGAGGGCTTGGGAGGTGACGTTTGTAAGCAAAGAGACACTAGAAGGACAAAAGTGACCCACCGTTTTTTTGGCAGGCCTGGGGCTTCAATGTGAGCATCTGTCTGCTCAGCATCTCTTGCGACAGCCTGCAGATGTAGAACCTGAAGAGCAAGCTAGTGCATGCTTCTCCTGAAATCTATTTCCTACACACGGTGCAATTTCATCTTGACAGAGAAGATATCTACAACAAATGCCATTCCTCAACTGATATTATAAGCACATAAGGCCAGTCTAATACTTGCTGATGGGTTTTATGGACGCACATTTCACTTTTAGGCCAGTACAGCATTGGATTAGTTACATATTTTTAATAAGATCCTGCAAGCTAAATGCAGGAACACATTTACACTCGTACTTCGCCTCTATTTTGGCTGAGTTCATTAGGATTTGTTCCTAAGTGAGCATGCAGGGGGATTACAGCTTTAAATAAGTAAAAACAATTGTTGACATATGTGAAATGTGTTTTGAGAATAGTAGAGTGTGTACTGCCTGCAAAACAACCCCAGAATATGCCTATTTTTATGCCTGTGATCTCCTTGCAAGCAGGGCAATAACCTATAGCTAAATATTTGTCTAACACAAGTGTTACAGCTTTGTATTTGATGTCACAGTGATGTGAAGCCTGATACGTTAAAGAGTTCAGGTTGGACCTGATTCCTATCTGTGTGAATATGTTCCCTGTGGCTTTGCACGCTCCTTCCTAACGTTTGTCAATGCATACCACATAGAGATCTTTGGGATGCCCTGCAGCAGCCAAAAGAACAGAGATTGATGGTGTTATTAAAAGGGGAAAGAAGTCTGATAGAAAGCATTGCAACATTTGCAATAGTAACTGTTACGCAATATTATTATAGCCCCTTATCACAATCTGGTGAATAAATATTTAACAATTTAACAAAACTGTGGGGTTCCCAAATGAATCATGTTAGATTAACACATATCGTCTGTATTGTAGGTCAGCAAAAACAAGGTAGGTTACTAGCCTCCATATCATTGATTCATCAGAGTGGAGAAAAAGAACTTCTCGGGTAAGAAAGCTGCTGACATTATACAAGCCTCACTTCCAAAAACAAGTGAGCATTTCAGCCTTTTCTGAACTGGAAATCAAGCTCCTGACCACACAAAGTAGTTTCATCTCCAGTTGTGTATCATGATTATTGTTATCCTTGCTCCCCCAGTTCAACGGGAGATAGAAGACTCTAGAAACTCCATGGTATGATCAAGAGAATATACCCGAGTACGGGCAAGCTCTCCTGCTTTCTGTTTAACTAGAAACCACTAAGGCTGTTCTTACCACTCTTGAGGTTCCCCTGTTGCCTGTTGTTTCTGAATATAAAGGATGGGCTTCTTGGAGAAGAGGAACTGGCAAAAAATGAGGTCTGACCTCATTTTGGGGCCACCTACCAACTTATGTTTCTTGTTGGCTTGTGCGCTGTGCTCCCTTCTCTCACTCTCAGGGATTAAAAACCTGCACATGTGGGTCTTTGATGAAAAGTTTTCCTGCTTTTGGTGGCAGCTCTGATAATCAAAGATTTTGGGGGGGAAATGGAGTGAGGAATTTCACTGATTAGCATTGCTGCTTTCAACTTTACTTGATGATTTGAGGGATCATAATTTATGGTTCATCCCACGTTCAAACATGGAAAGCTTCCAGTTTCAGATGTTCAGATGTGTCTCTTGTAGGCAAAGAGCCCGCCCATATGATTTTGGATAAGATCCATGGTGTCAGAGTGCCCCCAGAAGAAGGGAGCAGTAAACCACTTCTGTGTACTTGATACTTAGAAAATGTTGAGACATTTGGGTGATGGTCTGAACTAACTTGATGGTACACAATTATTTTATTCATAGTTAAAAACAACAGATAGTAACTTATATCACCCCACCAGTCCGTACTGATCTGGTATAAGCAACCTTCTGTGCTCCTAGTAGCTACAAACAAGATTTCTTATCTCAGCATTATATCAAAAGAAGAGAGAGGAGAAAAATATCCTTTGTTCATCTTTAATTCAGTGAGAGGAAGCTGTCACAATTCTGAGGTTACAAAGAGATCAGTAAATCTGCTTGAAGGGAGGAGTTGAAGTCCAAAGTAGCTGTAGTTAAAAATAAACCAGTGATGGAAGTTTCATATCAAATCAAGCTGTTCTGACTTCCTTCTAAACCAAGCTGGTACAAATGATATGATTTATTCTATCTCTGTTCCATCATGAAGAGAAGACCTGTAATTTTAATTTGAAAGTTGCAGTTTGTGCATCAAAGAGTGTGGATGCAAAGGAGAGTCATGTTTAGATCTGCAATGAAATGATGGCTGAAATCCCGTTCCATAGCATAGTAAGGGCGTTTATACACGACCCCTAAACTCCGGGGCAAATGGCTCCCAGCTCCGGAGCTTAAAAATGTTTACCCACCAGCTCCGGAGTTTACAGGAAATTAGGTGCGACCACGCCCACTTTAGCACATCCCAGCGCACCTTTCAAGTACCTGCTCTTCCTTCCTGAAAATTCCTTGATGCGGTGTAAAGATAGTGAGTGTGGGGCTCTCCTCGCTTCTGTTTGTTGTTTTTTTTGGCTCCCGCCCCTTTAAGAGCTACTTTACAGACACAGGAATCTTGCCGGCAAGAACGAGAGCCAGAACGGAGGTGAGGCACGATCTTTTCTTCCTTTTTTTTCTCCCTCCCCTCACGCAGCCAGCAGCCAGGGTGGGGACACAGGAAGAGCGACAAGCCCCTAAGATCTCTGGTCCGAATTTAAGGGCGCTTTTAGACGACCCCTAAGATCCGCTGGCCACTTCTACTGCTCAATAAGAAATACCATCTGCTACAAGTTATCCTTCAAGGAAAAATAGACGGGAAGCATGGCCCTGGGCATAGAAAAACATTCTGGCTTAAGAACTTAAGCCAGGCATGTCCAAACTTCAGCCCTCCAGATGTTTTGGACCACAACTCCCACAGTCCTGTGTCACTGGCAATCTAATCTTAGAATTCTGGGAGTTGTGGTCCAAAATATCAAGAGGGTTGAAGTTTGGACATGCCTGACTTAAGCCAATGGTCTGCAGTGAGCACAGCTGCTCTATTTAGAATAGCTTTAGACCAGGGGTCCTCAACCTAAGGCCCCGGGGCCGGATGCAGCCCCCCAAGGTCCTGAATCCTGCCCCCGGAACCAATTGCAACCCCCCACCTACCCCTGCTTTGTGAGCAAGCCAGCCTCCACAGCTGCTTCTATTGCTGAGGCAGTTCAAAGCAGTGGGATATATTCCTTCTCCCACTCCCCCCAACTACTGCCCAGATGATCAGCATGCTGGCTAGGGGGTCATTCAGAGTGGGAGGGTTACGGCAAGGTCCCCCGCTGCCCCCACCCACTCTCGTCCGGCCCCCAGTGGTGCCTGGGGCGTGGTGGACCGGCCCGCTGTTTGAAAACTTTGAGGACCCCTGCTTTAGACAGAAACCAGTTCAGACTACCGATCGCCAACATTCTATGAGGAGATGGCACTTTAAAAAGATTAGGACATTATTTCAATAATTAAACAAAAGGAGGATCGTGTGACGGTCTCACATTGTGACATGTGTCAAGTTCTAAGGCAATAAATGCAGTATATGTAAGGATGAGCAAGGCATCCAGGTCAAACAGCACATAGAGTCAATGTTTGAGAAGTGTGCAAGAGGAGGGGGAGAGCGAGCCACCCATCAAAGCAAGAGAAAACAAGTCTATGGCAGCCCAATCAACAGACAGTTGTTTAGGATGCTGCAATGCAAGGACAGAGCAGATTTAGGATCACCTTTTAGATTTCTTGGACAACAAATCCCATAATTCTGGAATTTCTATGTGACTTATACTTTGCAGATACTTAAACGTGGCTTACCTGGGAGAAAAAGCCTAAACTGAAAGGCTTTAGGGCTTGGCTAGGCCTAGCTCTCCAAATGTCCTGTTCCTGCCACAGTGAACTTCCTTTCTGAACAAGAAGTTAGGTAGACCTCAGTCCAGCTAAGCCTCAAAGCCTTCCAGTTCATTTATTTATTATTTATCATTTTATTTATTAAACTTATATACCGCTCCATCTAGCTACATGGCTACTCTGGGCGGTTTACAAAGCTGAACAAAAATCAGACTGTGAGGGTTCAGTCTTTGCCCAGGCGTCCCGCCCCTCCAACTTCAAAGAAGGCATGTCTTGAAACGAATAAACAGAACTTTTATTTGGCTCTTCTACTGCAACAGAGGTTATTTTTCTTACAACGGTTTCAACATCTTTAACTTCTGTAACAAAAGGATTGTTCTTGAACTCATAAGTAATGGTCCTTAAAGAGAAATCAAATTCCCCACCTCTACCTGGGGAAAGCTGAGCCCACCACTTGTCTCCTCCTCTCTCTCAAAGAGACGCGCCCCCCCCCACTTGCACTCCAACCTCCTTCCCGGAGAGACGGGGCTTCCCCACTTGCACCCCAACCTCCGAAGTTGACTTGTGTCCAGGGCACCTCGGCGGACGGGAGCGCAATGGATTGTCGTCTCTCTGGGTCAAGTCCATCTGGGTGTTCAGCTTCCCGGCCTTGGCCTCCTCCCACAGCTTGGCCAGCCATTGTTCCAACTCCAGTTGTTTCCATATCTCCTTCCTCTTGCTATTGTATTCGCGGGCCTCTCTCTCTCCCCAATAGGAACAACCTTGTTTGTGCACCCGGTGTTTATAACTCTCTGCCTCTTTCTTGGGCATCATCATCCTTTCCCAATTTCCCGTCCATGGATCCTCCATCCAAACCCACTCCCAATCTGGGGGAAGCACTCGTGCTTTCTCCCTTTTACAGTCTCCGAACCCCACCTCCACCACTCCTGATTGGTGGGACCTTCCCGCCTTTTCTTCACCCTTATTTCCTGTCACACCAGAGGCCTCTTCCTTTTCATTCTCCTTCTGTTCCTCTATTATCTTAAGAGCATCATAAAACCCCTTCCATAGCATGGTTCTGTCCTGAGGATCCGGGGGTGTGTGTGCCTGGGGTGTCCCCCTGCTCTTCTGCTTCTCCAGCCATGCATTCCTCTCCACATTGTGTTGTGCAGGGGGTCACTCTCTCTCCCTCAGAGAAGTTCCCCTCACACAGACCATAAATAATACAATATAATACAATATAAGCACAAATAAATAAAAACATAATAACTAGTAAACAGTATATACAGTATCAAAAACATTGAACAAGGGCAAGATGGGCTACAGAAAAAACAAAATAAAATATGTAATACAGTAGCAGTCATTAGTAGAACAGATTTTTTCCTAGGCAATCCATATATTGGGTCTGTTAGGTTTGTGGAAGTCAGATAAAAGTCCCAGAATGGAGAACTGGGGGAATTAGGTCTTGGGGGGGGGAGATCTGAAAATCCCATCATTATTCTATAATTCTGTGTAGATAGGAATGTTTGCAGTAAAGGGGGCAATAGCATCCTTCTGCTGTTTTCCTGCGCAACTGGTATTCAGAATCATGTTACTTTCCAATTCTGGAAGGAGGCTATTTATTTGCATAATTAGTTCAAGAATCAACAAGCTAGAAGCTTCATTCTTTCTATCTCCTGATTGATATTCATGTAAGTAGGTCAGGATAATATACATTTACCCATAATCATCCAATCCAATTGGTAACAAAGAGACATTGGTTTGCCTAAGACTACATGATGATCTTCAGGCTAAGGGAGGATTTGAAACCTGCTCTTCAGAAGGCCAATTGTAGGGACTCTTTATTGATTGGCTGTTAAGTGGAGCTAACTTGCTGACTGTCAAGCCTTAGCCTAACATGCTGAAATAGCTGCAACCTGGCAGGTACCGGTTTCTCCATCAAAGTCTTTTTTCTGAGACCCATCATAGAATCATGAAGTTGGAAGGGGCCTATAAGGCCATCAAGTCCAGCTTCCTGCTCAGTGCAGGAATACAAATCAAAGGATAGTTGCTAGGTGGTTCTACAAACTTCTCGTGAATGCCTCCAGTGCTAGAGCACTCAGCACCCTTTGAATGAGTAATTTGTTCCATTGTCATACTGCTTGAATGGTTAAGAGATTTTCCCTGATTGATATTCAACCAAAATCTGGCTTCCTGTAACTTAAGCCCACTGTTGCATATCCTGAACCTGGGAATGAAGTATTTGAGATGTGCTATCACATCTCCCCTCAATCTTTGTTTTCTCAACCCTACACATGCTGAGTTATTTCAGTCTTTGCCCACATGGCTTGGTTTCCAACCCCCTGATCATCCCCGTTACCCTCCTCTGAACGTGTTCCAATTTGTCAGCATCTTTCTTGAAATGTGGTGTCCAGAACTTGATACAGTACAGTAATACCTTGGCTTATGGTTACCTTGGTTTAAGAATGTTTTGCAAAACGAGCAAAGAATTCGTCTAAATTTCGCCTTGATCAAAGAGCAATGTCTTGCAGTTCAAGCACTGGAGCAGGTCACATCACAAGTGACCCAATGGTGGCTCGCTCGCTTTCTCCCTTTTTCTTTATTTTCCTTTATTGCAGGTGTGTTGGGCACCTAACTACCATGATAAACAGGGGAGTACTGTATGAGTGCTTTGGGTTTATAAGCATGTTTCCGAAATGAATCATGCTCGTAAACCAAGGTATTACTGTACTCAAGATTACGCCTAACTAGTGTGAAATAGAGGACAACTAGCACCTTGAGGGATTTGGAGACTATACTTTTGTTAATGCAGCATAAAATAGCATTTCTCTTTTTTATAGCCACACTGTTGGCTCCATACTAGAGATGGGCACGAATCAAAAAAATGGTGTTTTGGTTTTTCATTTTTCGTTGAGAGGTCTGTTTCGGTTCATTTCCATTTTTCGCGAAGTTTTGGAAAAAATTGTTTTTGTTTATTCATTTATTCGTTTTTCATTTCTACCCGCTTTTTGCACGATTTTTAAACATTTCCATGCGCAGGCATCCCCCAACGCCCTAGACCAGAAGGAAAACACTAAAAAAAATTGATGCTGGCAGAGACACAGTATAGACTAGGTACGCAGGGAGGCTGCAAAGGCAGTGGCGGGCGTTGCCCAGGGTGCAAGGCAGCCGCAGAGTGACTGCACTGCGGGGCAGGAGAGGGTACTCACCGAGAGGTATGCACGCACACACACAGGAGGCTGCAGGACTGAAGCTAGAGTCCCAGAGACAGCAATCCCACCCAACTCCCACCGGAGACTACAAGGAGGACGGGGGCTGCCAGAACTTTTTATGCCCTCTGTGGCTGCCAGACCTGCCCAGTGTGCAACCTGGACATGCTATTGGTTGAACATGATCCCAACACATGGCTTGCCTCCATTTTGTGGCTGGCGACATCCATTTTGTCATCCTTAAAGGGAAAAGAAAAATACATTGCGATGGGAGAAGACAAAAACAAACGTTTTAAGGACCCCAACCCCCTGGTGGGTAATAATTTCAAATAATTATTGCATTATCGCTGCATTTTTACGGATGTCCCGGGCGTTTAAATACCCAAGAAATCAATATTAGGCATCTGGGAGCCATTTTGGGTCGATGTCCCCTAACTCCCCTTAAAGGAAAAAAATACAGCGATCTGAGAAAAGACATAAATGTACATTTTAAGGACCCCAACCCCCCGGTAGGTATTATCAGACAGTATAAATAATTATCGCTGTGTTTTTATGGATGTCCAGGGCATTTTTTAACATTTAAAATAGCTCATTTCATTGCGCGTCGCCATTAACGAAAACAAAACGTAACAAACCCAATTTACATAATGGAACGAATAACGGAAACGAAAAAAGTTCATTTCGTGCCCATCTTTACTCCATACACTGCAGTTGTCTGCCAAAGGTGTTTTCATATACAGTACCATATCGTCTCTACACAGAGGTACCACTGGCTACCACTTTGACATTCTCCTGCAAAGAACTCAGGACTGCTTCCTGCTCTTTCAAGATAAATCTACATAATCCTTCCCCACCCAGGTGACCTCCAGATATTCTGGATGACAATGCCCATCACTCTACCCCCAATTCAACACATCTGGAATATATCCAATTGAGAAATTCTGCTTTACATTAAAGAGCCCTGGAATTATGGCTGTGTGCAGAAAGATCATTATGAACAAAAACTGCTGGGTTTTGTGTTGTGGACACCTTCTTCAGGTGTCCTTCAGGTGTACACTGAAAAACTATCAGGCCTAGCAGTGCGTGATCATGCAATAGAATACATAATATAAGAATAATGTCTCAAGGAACACCTTTGTTTTGCAATCAGGAACTTCTATGTGTTGAAACTTCTTGAGAGAACTGAGTCAATAATCTTTTATATGCTGTATTGAAACTAACAAAACAAATAGGAAAACATTCTTTTCTCAGAGTGATTAATCTCAGTATTTTAGGCCAAAGAGTGAACACAGGCTTCTTGTCTTTAGGCAGTCCAGAGGAATTCTTCTTTCCTCTCCTTGCATCCCTTCATTTTTTGTTTTGTTTCATTGCTGCTTTATGTATATGAGGTGCATTTGCAAAATTATGCCATGGCCTGCTATCTGCTTTTGTACTTATAAAATACAGAGCAAAACAAAAATGATTAGAAATTCACATACCCATCAAAATTAGGAATCATTGGTTCTGAACTAACAGTAATTGTAACTGAACCTATTTGTACGAATCTACTCCATTGTGATTGTGCTTCCTTTAGGCACACTGTTTGTGCCCTCTGCTGGAAATGCTTCAAACTACAACAACTCCTGACAAAAAGTACAGAAAGCCAAGACAAAAAGAAATCAGCAGCCACTATACACCAAGAATATGTCAAGTTATATGGCACCAGATTACAAAAAGTTTGTGTCCAGAGGACGGCGACCAGGATGGTTATGGATCTCAAAGAAATGTCTTCTGAGGAGCGGCTTAGGGAGCTGTAGATGTTTGCTGTTGTCATTCAGTCATTCAGTCGTGCTTGCCTCTTTGTGAGCCCATGGACCAGAGCTCGCCAGGCCTTCCTGTCTTCCACTGCCTACCAGAGTTTGGTCAAATCCATGTTGGTTGCATCGATGACACTGTCCAACAATCTCATTCTCTGATGTCCCCTTTTCCTTTTGCTTTCAATCTTTCCCAACATCAGGGACTTTCCCAAGTACTCCACTCTCCTCATCAGCCTTCTTTACAGTCCAACTCTCACTTCCATACATTACTACTGGAAAAAACACAGCTTTGACTATTCAGACCTTTGATGGCAAAGTGATGTCTCTGTTCTTTAGGATGCTACCTAGGTTTGCCATCGCTTTCCTCCCAAAAAACAGGCGTCTTTAATTTCATTTCTGCAGTCGCCACCTGCAAGAACGAAGAGCCCAAGAAAATAAACTCTGTCATTGCGTCCATTTCTTCCCCTTCTAATTGCCAGGAGATGATGGGACCAGTGGCCATGATCTTAGTTTTTTTGATGTTGAACTTCAGCCCAGTTTTTTTTTCACTCTCATTTTTCACCCTCATCAAGAGGTTCTTTAATTCCTCCTCACTTTCTGCTATCAAAGTAGTATCATCTGCGTATCTGAGGTTGTTGATATTACTTCCAGCAATCTTAATTCTGGCTTGTGAATCATCCAATCCTGCCTTTTGCATGATGCACTCTGCATATAAGTTAAATAGGAAAGGTGACAGTATACAGCCGTTCCATATACCTTTCCCAATTTTAACCCAGTCAGCTGTTCCACATCCAGTTCTGGCTGTTGCTGCTTGTCCCACATATAGATTTCTTAGGAGAAAAATAAGGTGGTCAGGCACTCCCATTCCTTTAAGAACTTGCCATAGTTTGTTGTGGTCCACACAGTCAAAGGCTTTGGCATAGTCAATGAAGCAGAAGTAGATGTTTTTCTGGAACTCTCTGGCTTTCTCCATGATCTAGCCATGTTGGCAATTTGATCTCTCGTTCCTGTGCCCCTTCAAAATCCAGCTTGCACTTCTGGGAGTTCTCTGTCCGCATACTGCTGAAGCCTCCCTTATAGAATTTTGAGCATAACCTTGCTAGTGTGTGAAATGAGTGCAATTGTACGACAGTTGGAGCATTCTTTGGCATTGTCCTTCTTTGGGATTGCGATGTAGACCTATCTTTTCCAGTCCTCTGGCCACTGTTGAGTTTTCCAAATTTGCTGGCATATTGCATATAGCACCTTTACAGCATCCGGTTTTAAGATTTTAAATAGTTCAACTTGAATGCCATCATATCCACTGGTATTATTGTTTGCAGTGCTTTCCAAGGCCCACTTGACTTCACGTTCCAAGATGTCTGGCTCCAGGTCAGCAACTACACTATCTTGGTTATCAGGACATCCATATCTTTCTGGTATAATTCCTCTATGTATTCTTGCCATCTCTTCTTGATGTTCCACTGCTTCTGTTAGGTCTCTACCATTTTTGTCCTTGATCATATCCATCTTTGCATGTAATGCCCCTTTACTATCTCCAATTTTGTTGAACAGATCTCTGGTTTTTCCTTTTCTATTGTTTCCCTCTATTTCTTTGCACTCTTCATTCAAGAAGGCCATCCTGTCTTTCCACGCTATTCTGTGGAAGTCTGCATTCAATTTTCTGTCTCTTTCCGTTTCTCCCTTGCATTTTGTGTCCTTTCTCTCCTCCACTATTTGCAGAGCCTCGTTGGACAGCCACTTTGCTTTCTTGTATTTTCTTTTCTTTTGGAATGTTTCCTTTGCTGCCTCCTGTACAATGTTATAAGCCTCCATCCACAAAGAAAAAAGGTTTACAGGGGATATGATAGCCATGTTTGAATATTCGATGCTATATTGAAGAGGGGACAGGTTTGTTTCCCATGGCTTCAGAGACTAGGACTCGGAGCAATGGTTTCAAACCAAATCCAATAAACAAACAAACAAAAAACAAAGTAAAAGAGATTCTTTGAACATTAGAAAGAACTTCCTGATGGTTAGAGCTGTTCGGCAGTTGAATATGCTACTGCGAAAGGTAGTTATGTCTCCTTCTTTGGAGGTTTTTAAGCAGAGGCTGGATGGTCATCTGTTGGGGGTACTTTGATGGGGGTTCCTGCATGGCAAGGGGGTTGGACTGGATGGCCCTTGAGGTCTCCAGAGCTAGCAATTCTGCAATAAACAACTGTCCAGCCTTTGTTTGATGACCTACAATCTGACTCACTCTCAAACACACAAGACATTTCTTCAAGCATCACTTATTTGAATGAATTCCTTGGAATTATACATTAACTTGCTCTGTTGCCAAAAGAGTTACATTCTATCAATGTGCACTACAGCTCCAGAGCATGCCACAATGGCAGTGCTTCTTAAACTAGTAGGTTTCCATGTATAAGACCATATTTTTCTCTAAAATTGTTAGACTAAAAACTGAGGTTGTCTTATACACAGAAGACAACATGAGAACCACATGACTGTGAAACTGTAATTTGGGGTTGGAAAAGCAGGGGTGTCTTATACATGGGGGCATCTTATAGGTGGGAAAATATGGTATCCTCAGTTGGAATTTTTGTACCCTCACATGCTCCCTCTGGTGGGTTTGTCTGGGAGGGACCTTTCTAGTACCATGCAGAACAGAATAAGTAACTTTACTGCCAGCCAACTATAATTGGTTCTAAGTCCTTGAACTCAGAACTCGCACATCCAAAGGATACATAGTACAATTATCCTCAAGTGAAGCGCAGAAAAAGATCAACAAAGAGAGCCATAGCCACTGTTATGGTATTATCTAACCTAAATTCATGTACCAAAACATTTCTGCCACATTGCAAATGAGTTTCTACAAGTCTACATTCAAATGTGAAACTAGAAGAAATCATGTTCTGATTTATTCAAGGTCAGTTTTACTAATATTTTTAGAATAAGGAGGTAATGCTTATATTGAAAATAATAATCTAAAATGTGTACTTTATATCCTAAGGACTATTCATGTTAAATTGATTTTTATATTAAGTTGGGTTTCATGTGTCCTTCTTTTGCTAAGTAGCATTTGATTGTTTTACACACTATAAAGTCAATAAAGAAATGTAAGATCCTAATGCTTCAAAGAAACCTACTATTTAAAATGTGAAGCAAAACTACTTCAAGCTGGAACATGGGTTTGTTTCATGTCTCATAAACTTTCAAATCAAATGTTTACCCATAGGTTACCTGCCTGTGTGTACTGTTTCAAGAAACTACCACCTTATTTTAAATTTTTCATTTTATTGGACATTCATTATACATTTAGATGCAGTTCTAGAAAACCTCTGTGGAATAAATCACCTGAAGGTTACATCAGAAGTCAAAACCCGTGAATGTGAACGACAGATTCTCTGGAACTCCAAGGGATAAAATAGAAATAAAAATTGCCATGAAGTCTGGCGTTGTAAAACTGATTTTTTCCCAATTAACAAGCTTCCCACCAAAGTTGGAGCTGGATATCAGATTAGGGCCATGGGATGAGAAAAGAAATCAATAACCCTTTGTGGCTGCTATGGGGACTGGGATAATCAGTGTCAATGATATTTTTCCCCCTCTCAGTATATAACATGAGGTTACTCAGGATTAGACATGGGCACGACTTGGCGAAATTCTCGTTTCCGTTTCCGTTCCTCGTTTCCATTACGCAATGGAAACGGTAACGACAATTAAGCCGTCAGAACTCGAACTCGAACCGATAAAAGAAAAATTGGGTCTGATTTGTCGTTGTCGTTCATGGCATCGTGGCGATTGCGCGATGCCAAGCGGCACAGAAAAAAAGTTTTAAAAAAAACGATTCCTGGCCAAAAAAGCAGGCGAAAATATGCCTGCCTGAGTGAGGGCACCTACCAGAGGGGTGGTTTCTGGGGGGGGGGGTCCCCGGCCTCCCCCCCTCCTGTCCTGGGCTGCTCTGGTGGGGGGCATCCTCGTCGTCTCGCCATGCCATGCGGTGCGGGAGGATCCAAAATGGCGACCGCAATTTTTTTTTTGAAATCGTGGTCCAAAAACCCACCAAAGCACCACACAGAAACATGCGAAAATTAGGTATTTTAACTGCCTGAATTTTTACAGTAGCAGCAGTGGGTTTTTCTTGCAATAAACGTCTGTCTCCAATCCCATTGATTTTATTTTATTTTATTTTTATTTTTTTACACCTGCGCAATGATGGGCTGGCCATGGGATGGGACCATGCAAATTTTTGGAGCCATTCCACCAATCGCAAGGCCACTTGGCCAGGTTTTGACTCAGATTTCTGGGATGTGCCAGTCGGGCATAAAAAGCCCACTATAACCCTAGCCCTAGCCCTAACCCATACGCCAGTACACTGTCCTTCTTAGTGGGTCAGAGGCACCCAGAGGTGCAGCCCACTAACTCACCCTAACCTTACCCGTAATAACCCTAAGCCTAGCCCTTGCCCTAACCCCAACCCTAAGCCAGATCTGTACTCGCATTGCACTACACGCAAGTACACTGTCCTTCTTAGTGAGTCAGAGGGCACCCAGCAGAGGCATTCTTCTCTCACCTCGCTCACAGTCCAAAGTTCCAAAAAACTCCAAACCTGTACGCCAGTAGGCTGTCCTTCTTAGTGAGCTAGAGGCACCCAAAAGAGAGGTGCCTCTGCCAGTGCCACTTGGTACGCAATGGCTACACAGTCATGTACCCTTCCTTTTCCCTTTGTAGTGGGCCAGAGGAGGCATCCACCCCAGAGAGGTGCCTCCAGAAGCCTGCTAAATGCCTTCCCTTCGTAGCGGGCCAGAGGAGGCACCCACCCCAGAGAGGTGCCTCCAGGAGCCCGCTACCCTACCCCCCAAAACTAGTACTAATGACAGATGACAAACGAAACAACAAATTTTTGAAAAATTTTGCGACAAACGGAAACGAGCCGAAACAGGCCGGCTCCGACACACGACAACTCGAATCGTCATTTTTCCTGGTCGTGCCCATCTCTACTCAGGATTGCAGTGATGGTAATTATTGAAAAGCATTCCCACACATGCTGCAGTCCCAATTTAGCTGGGAGCATTGCCAGTACTATACTTCATTTTAAAATAAGAGCTGGATCAGTGCAAAGGGCATGTGGCCTGAGAGCTCATTCAAATATGGTAATTTATTAATCCCCCCATCCAACACTTAAATGGTGTTTGTGTAATGTATTATTTGTTGTTTGCATACCTTGTTTTTGTATGAAACAAATAGCAGCTTACATGTAATTTAGAGTGAGTCCGTTGGAAAGTACTACAGTATATCAGGAAAATAAAGAGCAGAACTATCCCAAAAGGACTTGAACTATCCTAGTACATGAGGAATGAAACAAAGTGCTTTCCCACTCTCACCCCTCATATTGTGACAGCCACTGTGAAGCTCCTCCAAAGAAAATGAAAATTTTTGTTTTCAAGTAAATAAAAAAAGGATACCATTGCAAAATTTCCACTGCCTGCTCTACAAGATGATAAGGAGTGGCACACCTCTGAGATGCATCCACTTCATCCCATGCCATTCAAGAGCAGAAAACTGCTGCTCCAGTAGCACTGTAGAAGAGCCTAGCAACCTCCAAAGACCAAAATGAAGACCCTGATTCTGAGGGATTCTTGACGTACCACATTGATTGCTGACATACTCAGCCCACCCTGAGGCTCATGCTGTCATGAATTTCTCTGTTGTTGCTTTGTTGTTTTTGTGACATCACAAGTAAATGGGAAAAGTACACTCTTGTCTCCAAACCCAGAAATGGGGAAGCAAGAACATTTTCAGTCAATAGGATGTACAGCATAGCAGTGGCAGACTTGCTCTAAGGCTACAGCATGCAGTTCTCAAGCCTTTAAAAATAAAACAAACATGGTCTGATAACATCAATGCTTAACAATCAGCCTGATTTCAAGTACTGCCAAAGTTTACTGGCAGATGAAGTTTAACTTACAAGCTCCTTCATTAAATCAATCTCTTTCTTGTTAATTCGATTACCTTTTGGCAAGCATTTGTTATTTAAATACCTCCTGCAACTTCATTCATAGTAATCACATTTAAATTACAGGTTTCTCAAGCGAGTTGCTCCCAGCAAAACACCCCCATACAGTACAGTGGTACCTTGTATAAAGGAGTTAATTCGTTCCCAATCAAATTATGTTAAGCAAAATTTCCTTTATACAAATTCCCATAGGAATGCATTGAAAACGGAGCCATCCCATTTTTATGTTGTACGGATTCTCCCCATAGGCGATTATGTTAAGCAAATTTCCCCTATCCCCGGAATTTTTTATGTTGTACAAATTTTATGTTATACAAGCTGTTTGTTATGCAAGGGTCCACTGTACTTCGTTTGCAGGGTGTTAAAGTTCGTTGAAGCCTATCTAAACTAAATGCCCATACTGAATGGTCCATGTGTAAGTTTGTAGAGTGGGTAGAGCACCTTCAGGACCTGGCATAGCATGCCAATTATTTTGACTGATTTTAACCGCCGGCACTGGAATTCAGAGAACTCGTCTCCAAGGCATTTATCCTGAGGCCCTTGCCGAAAAGACCAGGCAATTATGCTGACCCAGGTTGAAGACCAGATATGAGATGGATGGAGAGGAAGCCACAAGGAAACCACGGGCACGAGGTTGCAAGATCAGGGCTCTGAAAAGCGAGACCACGGTCACGAACAAGGGTCACCATACGCCGCGTTCCAGGTTTAGACGAGTAAGATCAAGACTTTCTTTCTTTCTTTCTTTCTATACTGCCCGTCTTCCGAAGGAACTCCGGGCGGTTTACAACATCAACAGTAATAACAATCAACAATAGTAGAGAAGCAAAACAACAATAATAAAGATAATAATAATTAAAAAACAAAAAACCCGAGAACCCTCCTGATGGCCGTCCAGCTCCATGCCTGGAGGTCATTCTCCTGGACCTCCAGCCACAGACCCTCCCGCCCGCTCCTTCCCTTCAACAGAAAGCGAAAGCCACGTCACGCTTCCCGCCGACGGAGGAAGCCCCGCCTACATTCCAGGAGGGCAGCAGAACCCGTCCGCGTGGCCTCTCCTTCCCCGGGGGAGGCTTCCGGCCTATTACGGAGTTTCCCCCTGGCAACCGGAAGCAGCCCGCCCCCTTCCTCATCTGTCCTATTCCCTCCCTCCCTTCCCGTTCTTTGCAGGGAGGCGGAGGGAAGGGCGAGTGACGGGAGGAGGAGGAGGAGGAGGAGGAGGAAAAATCTCGCGAGACCCAGCGCGGCTTGCTGGCCCATTCCTCCGAGGCAGGTCCGCGCGAGAGAGACTGATGGTGAGGGGCCCGAAAATCGGAGGAAGGGAAGGGCGCGCGCGAGGGCGCCAGATTGGGGTGCGGGTGCGGCAGGGGTCGGGTGAGGGTCAGGATCTGGCCCATTCCGGCGCGCGCAGCGACGGATGGCGGCCCTTCCACCACCACCCCACCCTTTGGCTCGAGGCCCAGCTGCCACGTGCGGGGTGCCTGGCTTTGCCCTTTGGGTTCGCCCTTTTCGACCCCAGAACCCGTTTCCCAGCCCTGACGGAGGAGGGGGGGCGAGGATAGGGTGGGGTGGAGGGTCGAACTTGTGAATCCTGGGAGTAGAACGCAAGTTCCCCTGCGTAGGTGCAGAGTGCCCTTTCGCTCAGAAGGAAGAGGAGCCTAGGAAGAAGTGGGGTCCTCCTCCCGTGACCTAAATCGCAGGCGCATTTCTTATGGGTTTCGTGTCACCCTAGAGATATTTTGTATCCGAGGTTCCCACCCTCGGGGAATCCAGATGTTTTTTGGACTGCAATTCCCAGAATCCTTCACTGCCAGCTGTGGCAGTCCAAGAACATCCTGAGTTACCCAAGGTTGGCAAAGTAAATTATTTTGCACAGAATTGGGAGAGAGGCACCACTTTTCCCCATCTTTAGAGAGCGCACACAAAATCCCTCAGCCTACTGTCATGGTGAAGAGATTGTGGGGTAATCTTCAAGGGCAAGGACCACAGCAGGGCATGTGTTTGGCCTGCAAAAGGTCCCAAGTACAACTCTGGGCACCGCTAGTTATTTTTGCCCAGGAGCGGATATCCTTCAGGCTTGTAAGATCCGTGATCCGTCATGTTCTTTAACAGAGATAAGGGACTTATTTAGTTATTTAATTTGTATACTGCCCCATTAGTGCAAAAGCATTACTCAGAGCCTGGTGAAGGAGACACGCCACTGAAATTAAAATATTTTTTACCCAGTACTTTGATTTGTATATGGTCTCTTTTGCAAAGTCAGCCAATTTTTTCTTCATTTCATTGGTATAACTTTGGGTGGAATCAGAGTCATCATTGTTTATTCATTTGTAAAACACTGGTGCTTGAGCAACCAATAACTTTTCTGAACTCCCAGTAGGTTTGTGGGGAGGGAGCTCATTGTTACCTGCCTGTTGGCAAGTCCGCCTTCAAAACCTTGATCTTGTTCTGACTATCATGTGAGAACAGCACATCTCTGATGATAATACTGTAGTCTAGGAAATATTGTGCCCCTTTTTTCCTGACACTTTCAGGTTTGGCCAGGTTTCTTCACTGCTATCACATGAATTGCTGACAAATACTGAAATGTGTTGTTTCTGTTTCTGATTGTTAAATCCAATAGGAGGCTGCAACTTCTCCCTCACCTTTAACCCTCATTCTGTTGGTAAAATTGCCTAGCCATTTGCTACATTTGCTTGGAACTTGATATTTAATAGCTTTGTTAAATCCTAACATGCTACATATATTGTTTTGATCCATATATTGTTTTGATCCATGCTGCAACACATCTGCCACGCAGCGGAGCGAGCTCCCGCTGATAACCCCAGCTCCTGCCAACCTAACAGTTCGAAAGCATATCAATGCAAGTAGATAAATAGGTACCACCGTAAAAAGTGGGAAGGTAAAACAGTGTTTCCTTGCAGCCACTCCAGCCATGTGGCCATGGACTTGCACAACACTGGCTCTTTGGCTTGAATACGAAGATGAGCACCGCCCCTAGAGTCGGACACGACTAGCACGCATGTGCGGGGGGAAACCTTTACCTTTAACCTTTACAACACATCTGAAGCACTTCAGTTTGCAACTAATGTGGTCTTCATCTCTCTCTCTTAATTTGTGATTTGTTCCTTACTAGGTATCAGTGTGTGTCTCTTTTGGGAACTAAACATGGAACAAGGGATGGAGTACATGAAGCAGCCTGCAACTCATAGCCAGGGGAACATGTGAGGATTTATTGATTGACTGTTTTGATTTTATTTTTGTACCCCTCATCTTGTGGGGTGCCACTGCTCTGAGCAATTTGCAAACATAAAACCAACCATTTCAATCCTCCCTACAAAATAATGATGTTGTCTTGCATTGTGTTGATGAGTGTGTCTCTTATCCTATATTTATATTTCTTTTAGTTGTTTACCTTTTCCATTTGAACTGTAAATATTCTCTTTTCCAGGACATGTAAGTTATAGGGTTTAATGCACCAGCGGCCTTTTTTATAGGAATATCTAGTGTTTTTTCCACCTCCCATAACACCAAGGGTTTGTAGTTCAGAATCCAGCAGGCTATCATTGTAATGATAGGTAGAATTGTTGTGAGTAAAATTTGCAGAATATGAAGAAATAAAGGTGTGTAAAATAAAGGACACAGAGAGAGAGAGAGGGTCACAGAAAAAAAAGCGAGAACCGTCAGCCATGAATGAAATTCTTTTGCAAGGAAGTGTTTATGTACCTTGTCCCCATACTTGGCTAGAGAGCTGGCTGAAAAATGTGCAGTGACTTTTTACTAAACTGCTGTTCAAACCTTATGTGCAAAAGCATTTGTATATCACCATCTTCCTGTACGTAGAAAGCTAAACGACCAGCAAGGAATTTTAAGTTAGAACCTTTGGGTACTTATGGGACCTTTGGCTGTAAAATAAAATTGATTGATTTGGCTACTGTACAGAGAGAGATTCTGCTATCCAGGGGCACTTTCAAACAATTTTTCGTTTTTGATGTCAAGACAGTACCACATGTTTTCTGCACAATTGTATTGGATTTGAGTTAATAAATGCCCTCTCTTGTTTCAAGTTGCACGTGCATTTTCAAATGGATGAAAATATCAATTTATTAGAGTTATCAAATTACCAAAGATTAGCAATAGCAAAAACAAGGAAGCACACACATTTGTGCACTGGATCCTGCTATTTCAGAAGCACCTGCAAAGTCATATTTTATACAAAATGTCTATAGCGTTTTAAAATGGTACAACAGATTTAGCTGTCAGATTGTTTCTAGCATTTGTGTCAAAGCACTCAGAAGTGGCAAGTTATCTTGTTCTTTAACTTGTCGAAGACAGTCCACTCAGCCATTTGAACAACTGTGAAGTTATGCCATCGTCCAGCTAACTATTACAACTGTTAAATCAGTGCTTGTGTTGTGTGTATGTGTATTGTGGACTTTAAATGCAATAGTTTTGTACTGTATTGTTTGTGACTTTTAAAAAACATGTTTTCTATTGTGCTTTTTTCTTGAAGAAACCATGCAGAGTATTTTAAAGGGTAATTTTACCTCCTCCTTTGCAGCCTGTGTTGCCAGTGTGGCATTGCAATCCCACCAAACCCAGCAAACATGTGCGTAGCTTGCTTGCGGACTCAGGTGGATATTACTGAAGGCATCGCTAAGCAAGTCACAGTTCATTTCTGCAAACAATGCGAGAGGTACTGGCTGTCTTCTATATCTTCAGGCAATGGCATGATCATTTTTTTCTTTAGTGTTCTAATGCAAATATCAGAACAATTTTAATTCCCATCAGAACTGCGGGGCTTTTGCTCCTTAACAATTTAACTTGTACAGTAACCCCCCCGCCGATCGCGGGGGTTAGGGACCCACCCCACCTGCGATCCATGAAAATCCGCGATATGTGTAAGTGGGGGGGGAAGGGCGGGGGCGATCGCGCCACCCGAGACTTTTTGTCCCTTCTCCATTGAAAAGCATTGCAATGCTTTCCAATGGGGAAATTTTCTCCACTGAAAAGCATTGGCAATGCTTTTCAATGGAGATTGCACCCCCCCCCGCCACCCTGAGAGTTCTCGGCTCCCTGCCACCCCCCGCCCCCTCTGGAAGCCTGGGAGGTGTGTGGAGGGATGACGGGGAGCAACGCGATGGCTCCCCGCCAGCCTCCCGGGCGGCTCCGCAGCTTCCCGGAGAGGGCGGGGGGTGGCGGGGAGCGGCGGGGAGCCATGCGATGGCTCCCCGCCACCCCCCGACCCCTCCAGAAGCCTGGGAGGCATGCGGGGGGATGGCGGGGAGCAACGCGAAGACTCTCCGGGGGCGGGGGGTGGTGGGGAGCGACCCGATTGCGCCCCCCGCCCCCCCAGCGGTGCAGGTACTGCGATCCCATGATGTAGCGGGACCGCGGGACCTGAACCGCAAAATGGCGGGGGGTCACTGTATTCTGTCATATTTTTGCCTGCTTAATTTGAACTTAGATTCCTTTGTCCAAACGAACTGCATACTGAACTGGCTTCCTATTCACAGTGTACATATTTAATGGAGAACAAAGAATTAAAAATGTTTTACTTCAGCCATGTTTTCAAGGAGCATTAGCTGGGGCAAATAGTAAATTGTTTTCGCTCAGGACATGCTCCTTGGTTGGGAGGAAGAGCATATCCCAATAATCCTGAGAATCCTGTGGCACATATGTACATAAAATGTATTACTGAGTTTTTAAAACTAGCTTTACTGTATTCAATAATTGTTTGACACCATGTACCAACCACTTCTACACTTGCCCAGCTTCAGTTAATAGGATTGTTGCCTTCATCCTTAGTTATTGCCACTAATATCAAGGAATTACAATGTTTGCCTTATGTGCATGCAATATAAAGTAGTTAATCCAGGCAAATTATGAAATTTGTTATTTTAATGTAATTTGTGAACATACATACAGAATGCAAGAACCAATTAACTGTAAGTAGCACAGTAGCTATGTGTTTGGATGTATGTTGAAGGTGACCTGTAGTTTTGTTTGACAGTCTGTCATTCGTTTTAGCAGATTATTAATTTGATTAGTAATTGACTTTCAGATTCCTGTAGGGAGACATTGGTATTGATTCATGGTCGAGCATCAAATAGGTAATAGAAAATTGTACACAAGTTTTAAACTTAATCAAGACTTTTACCATGTGTCCAGTTTTTAAAATGTCTCAATTAGACGTGGGTGTTTTGTTTCAGAAGGGGTCTGGTTCGGAAATGAAACACAGCAGCTCAGCTGCCACTTGGAACCAGAACCTACCCTCCGGAATGAAATCAACCACTGGCTTATCTTCCTTTGGGTCGTGTGGAGCGAAACTCCAAAGAAGAAGCAGCTTCTGACACATCATCCTTCCTTCTCCCTGGTGCTGGCCAATCCAGAGCTGTGCAACAATATGCATCATCCCACCTCCCTGTCTGATTGGCCAGCGCCAGGGAGAAGGAAAGATGACACGTCGGAGGCTGCTTCCTGGTTTGAATTTTGCCCAGCACGACCCAAAGGAAGACATGTCAGTAGTTGATTTCATTCCAGAGGATGGGTCCTGGTTACGAACAGCAGCACCGGACCCCTTCCGAAATGAAATGCCCATTTCTAGGACTCTGAATGCTCACTTCTATTGCTCGTATATATCAGTTAGGTTAATAGTTTTGTATGCATGTCTCAAGCTATACATATATCTGTACTGTATCTACATTTTGTACATGTATTGGTATGAAGTTGTTTGAACACTGAAGCGCCTTGTGGCGTAGTGGGTTAAACTGCTGTACTGCAACTATAACTGTACTCACAACCTCGGGTTCGATTCCAGGTAGCCAGCTTGTGGTTGACTCAGCCTTCTGTCCTTCCAAGTTTGGTCAAATGAGTACTCAGCTCACTGGAGGCTGGGTTGGGCAATGTGTAACCTGCATAAATAAATTGTAAATTGCCCAGAGAATGCTTTAAGCGCTATGAGGCAGTATATACTCGGAACAAACGCACACAAGTTTTCTGAGAAAAATGAGTTCGTTACCAATGAAATTTTTTTACCTGAATCATTTGAAAAACTACACCTGACTACCCTTCTAGCCCGATTGAAATCAATTGAACAAATTAGTTCTAATAAAAGGTATGCACATTTATTTTAATGGGGCCAAAGTGTGACTAACCAAGTCTACCTCTAAAGTGAAGGTGCCATAATTAGTATGTATTGTTATGCTTTAAGGCACTTGAGTGTAATTCAGTGGCTCAGATCTTGTTGCTTAGCATATTAAGTCACAACTAGATCCAGCTCATTGAATCAATGTGGATTTGGTGAGTCAATTTTCATTGATTCAGTGGGCTGAATCTAGTTGTCACTACACTAAGTAAGAAGACTTCAGCCAATGTAACTTACTTTCTTATTTTCCCTGACCCTTCTTTCTTTTCTTTCTTTTTATTCTGTCCTTTCGTATTTCAGGTATCTTCAACCACCAGGAACTTGGGTACAGTGTGCCTTGGAATCGAGGGAACTTTTGACATTGTGCCTTAAAAAAATCAAAGCTTCTCTTAGTAAGGTTAGTTTTTTATATTTGCATCATCAAAGTAAGGTACTGTATACTGATAACGTTATAAACTTTATACTGCCTGTGAAAGCTGTGATTATTTTATTTGTGAACATAGACTTTATAGCTGATAATGATGAGTTGATTTTAGAAGCAAATACATTTTAGTTGACCCTTTTCAGCTCTGTATTCAAACTGTGATAGTTCCATAGTGCCACGTAAGTATTTTTCTTATATTCATGTTAGAAGTTCTGTCTTCTACAGCAGGAATTTCTCTTGTATCCTATGCTGCATGTTTAGAATATTACTATATTGAGCAGCTAATTGATTATTGTTGATTATTGTTGTTACGAGTTTCTTGTTTGTTCCTGCATGAAGTATTTTAATGACATTAGTAGTGTTCATCTCTGTCATCTCCAGAGCAGATGCCAGAAGTATCATAAAAACAGAGGTGCTTGTAATACCACAGAGCATCCCCCTTGCTGCCACCTGTTTTGTCAAATGGAGATGGGTTGGGATAAAAAAAAAAGTCACTTTGCTTTGTATTGTATTTTGTTTGATAATATTTTGGATTTTAAAAGGAAGAAGTAATAACAGGTGAATTATGATACACAGCTGAAGAGAATTATATATTATACTATATCTTCTTTAGAAGAAGAGTAAAGATATCTATGTAGACAAACAATCATGTAAAGCAGTGGGGGAAATAATTGTAGTATATATATAAGTACACTAATATCTTCTAATGGTTAACAGTTTTCTTTACCGCCAAATTCTATAAAATTTGAATTATGATATGTAGATTTCTACTAGGTTTAATAAGAAATTAAAGAGATTCTTAATACCTGTGGAATTTTTGTTTCCCTCTTGGATGTGGGAGAAAATTAGATAAAATTCTTAAATATATTGTAAGTCATTCTAAATATTTGAGAGATCTCCGGAGAGATACTTATGTACATAAGCAGAATCAGAGTGTTACACACTTGGAAGATATGTTGTATAACACACTACAGGTACAACTAAATATTTTATATACACACACATACACGTAGATAAACAGAGATACTGTTGAAAGGATGAAGACATAAACTAGTTCCTAGTGCTACCTAAGATTGTTCTGTTTTGGTGTCTCAACCTTTTTTTTAATCTGTGGATGAAAAGTTGCTGTTAAAATAAAGAATCTCTATTTCCAACCTAAGAGGCTGCAATAATTAACATAATTCTAATAATGTCAATACTAATAGTGTACCTACTCCATGTAATAACATTAACCAAGTATAGGAATTCTTGAATGCGTACTGCGATTTCCTGGCTTTAAAAAAATGTATAATAAACATGCATGCATCCTGTTTCCTCCTGACAGGTACGATTGATAGATGCAGGATTTGTATGGACTGAACCACATTCTAAAAGACTTAAAGTAAAGCTGACTGTTCAAAAAGAGGCAAGTGAGCTTGAGTATGATTTTGGGTGGAGAGGGGTAATATTGTAGAAAGGATTCAGAGGTATGTAACAAAGCCATGTTAGGTTAACATTTGCTAGAAATCATAGAGGCTCTTGTTTATTACTTCTTGGCTTTTAATGTACATTTGGGCAAGTGTTTTAAAGATTCAGTTTTTTCATTGAAATAAGTTGGATTTAATTTTTAAACCCTGAGTCTCGAACTTTGTTATACACTACTATTAGGTATGGACAGTGGTTGAAATCTTGTTGCTCAGTTCTGTATGCAAAATATTGCTGATTAAATGCTATTTAGGGTTGCATGTGACTCATGCACAATACAACAAAATTGCATGTTTCCCAAAATTGTCTTTAAGTCATGGATTTGCCGCTGAGCTACAGAGTGGGACTCAGGACTAGGCTCAGTTATCTCTGTATTCCTTCCTTCTCCATAATTCTGCTCCATAGTACAGACATGAGGTTGCAGCGCACAACAAACATTTTGCTTTCAGATTAGCTCTTAATTGTATCATATTTAAATGTATTTTAATCTTCTTTTCTGAGAGGAAAAGGGCAAAAGAAGAAGTGGTGCTCATGGTATGAGAAGCTGACTCCATCACATTTCTTTAGTAGATGAGACAGAACAGTTCTCATTTGATTTTTCTTCCTTAGGTGATGAATGGTGCAATTCTTCAACAAGTGTTTATAGTAGAGTACATGGTTCAGTCTCAGATGTGTGATGACTGCCATCGGGTTGAAGCAAAGGACTTCTGGAAAGCTGTAGTTCAAGTCAGACAGAAGGTATGTGTGAGAATGGATATTATCAAAAAAGAAAACAGTCTTCCAGCAGATAAATATTTGCTAAAATAAAAATCTGCATCAGAACCATTCAGTAGACAAGCTACACCAATTAGGATCTTATATTGTTTGGATAATCATTGTGTGAGGATTTTATATAAAAAGTAGAAAATATTATTTTTAATAATTGTGAGCTCATTTAGGTAATTTTTGTGCAGCTCCCTGGGCTGAATCCCGTTTGCTTCTGTTTTCACACTATCCATTGTATGAGAAGTTGAACAGCTTTCTGAACTTGTTCAGAGTATCTACAGTAGTAACATTTCCTTGTATAAATTTGGAAACTATCCAGCTGCCTAAGCAACAGATGGTTGCATGCTGGAAAGAGTTAAAGAAGGATTCTGCTTCTGCAGTTAACTATTTTTAAAGATTTCACACAATTGCTGTAAACTAGAGATCACAAGTGGAAAACATTAGATTTTTGGGCCATAACTCCACTGGCCTTACATGCCTTTCATGATTCAAAAATAACTTTTAAAAAATATATTCCATCAGCTGCCTCAGTGTTTTTCCATTGAATTCCAGTAAGTTAAGAGAAGGAAGTCTGAACACACTTCCTAGGAATTACGGGAAGTTGAGTCACGGGAAATGGACTTCTTTTTCTTGAGAGAGCAAACGTTTTGCTGCTCATCAAAGCAGCTTCATCAGTCTGAGGAAAGTTATTTGTGAGGCCTCCAATTTATAGTTCACCTTGATTTCACATCTCCCTGGTCTGAATAGGATTATTAGGTTCACAGTGGCCTTAATAGGCTTGTTAGGTGGACGAGGGCCTGAATAGGCTTGTTAGAATGATGTACAATGGCCTGGGGTGTGTGAAAGTCCCAACTATCCAACCCCTCCCAACACCCATTAAGTATGGATTCTTAGCGGTGGCCTTGCTGGTGGAGGTGTGAAGGGTTTCTGATTTGTTTGGGGATAAATGAAAGGTCACTATGATAAGGGGCAGACAGATAGTGTCTAAGTCCCCCAGTGGAAAGTCCAGTTGCCATGATTCAACTTTCAGTTAACTTCACCTGGATGACTGAGAATCTTCACAGACATATTTTGGTACCTTAGATGCCTTTACAGAAATACAGACATTGCTTCTGCAAACAAATCTTGTTTTGTAAAAAATTTAGACTCTTCATAAAAAGACATTTTACTACTTGGAGCAATTGATCTTAAAGCACAGACTTCACCAGAATACTCTGCGGATAAAGGAGATTCATGGTGAGTTGGTTTTTTTTTGGGGGGGGGGCTAATATTTATATAGAGTGGGGGATGTTTTAAGTCAATGCTAGATCAAATCAAAAATTACTAAACTGAGAATACCATACTTTGACCATATCATGAGGTGCCAAGAGACACTGGAAAAGATGATGATGCAATGATTAAGGCAACAGTAAAGAAGAAGATCAAAGAAAAGATTGAATATGAAGTCAGCATGATTTTTCCTTATACAGCTGTACAGCTGTTAATGATATAAATTTTAGATGTCACTAATTCATAGAATTGCCTTTGGAAATGAGATTGCAGCAAAAAAGAACTGCCCTACACCAGAAGGACAGCTTGCATCCCACACTTGACTCTTTTGGATTTCCACCCACATGACTGCCATCAGAAAAAGTGGATGTGAAAGGAGAACACTTACTCTTTGAATCACCTACTCTTTGAGCCTGCCTTGTTATGTGCCCCTCCCCCCCCCAACCTTATTCATGAATTGTATCTTGCTCTTTAGGGGTGGGATAGTAGATCTCAAACATTGGGGATGCAAAATGCATTATTTGCCTAGAAAGGGTTACAAGGTCTCTTCTAAAAGAGTTATTGCATTAACTTGCATGTGCATGAAAATGCGAGTGAACTGGCAAGTACAGAGCTTCTTAGGATGAATAATGGTGTAGCATCAGATGCTTTAACAGGACAAATTTTAAAATGTTAATGCTGTAGGTCAGGGGTCCTCAACCTAAGGCCCCGGGGGCGGATGCGCCCCCCCAAGGTCCTGAATCCGGCCCCTGGGACCAATTGCAACCCCCCCACCTACCCCCTGTTTTGTGAGCAAGCCAGCCTCCGCAGCTGCTTTTGGACTGGGATCCGGCCCCCAGTGGTCTCTGGGTGGTAGTGGACCGGCCCGCTGGTTGAAAACTTTGAGGACCCCTGCTGTAGGTATTTCATTGTAGAAGCAAACCTTTCCTATCACTTTTATAAGAAGTGAAAGTTTTGTGATAAAATAGTCTGTCAGCAATGAGTGAAATAGTTTACATGAAAATTACTGCAAAGACCCTGAAAAATATAGGTCCTCATGATAAATGTTGCCGACCTTCAATTGTTGTGACTTTCCTTATACATGCCTTCAGATGGCCTGGATTTCTACTATTCTACAAAACAGCACGCTCAGAAGATGGTGGACTTTCTTCAGTGTACAGTTCCTTGTAGGTAAGACTTCTTCCAGTCATAGTATCTAGTTATATAAATTACTTAGTCCCATAGAAACAATTGGGGTAAAACAGTTGAATTAATTCCCAGATTTCAGACACTTCTTCCACCATAGGAATTTGTTTTTGATGACTTTCAAACACCAACAACCTTCCTGTGATTTATTACACAGAGACCCTTGATGTTTGTTGTACTGCTGCATATGAAGTTTTATAGTCTGGGGTGCTAATCTAACACACTAGCCAAAGTCCTCTTGCATAATAAACATTGGTGTAGGAAAAATAAGAGTTCCTACTACAGTTTCTTGTGTGTAAGTTGGGTGGCTTCATGCATCCTAGATTCTGAGTGGCACACGTAGCCACCTTACACATTTGTAACGATGAATTGCAATGGGAACTCTTAATTACCAGTGATTTGTAATTGCTGTGACATTATTTCCCCTAGTATGCAGGAGGATTCTATAACCAAAAGTGAGATGAAATGTTCCATTTGCTTTTCTTCTAGAACAAAAACCAGAATAGTAGACTCTTAGAATAAAAGAGAGGAATGTGAGACAAAGGGCATACAGTAGGATTAATTAAATCTAGTTGGCCAGACAGAGGAATCCATATGCAAAACAGAGTCTGAAGTTATGCAGCATCATCACTTAATTTACTCTTTTTTGCTCACTTTTTTGGAAACTGAATGTTAACTGTGGCAGCAAGATGACATTTTATCTGCCTCTAAATGACATGCCTTTGTGTAAACCTTGCTGTTCTATTGTGAGAGGTAGCCAGGTGTTGGTATTGCATTCTAGACTCCCATGATCTTTATGCCTTCTCTGATTTGAATTTTCCATTTTTTATTTCAGGTCCAAATCATCTCAGCGTTTGATCTCTCATGACATTCATAGCAATACTTACAATTATAAAAGCACTTTCTCTGTGGAGATTGTACCAATATGCAAGGTACTTCTTAGGATTCTTTCCTTTTAATGAACATACCTCTCATGTCACCAGTGTGTAAAATCACTGCCTTTTTATGGAGCAGTCTCATTTTTAAGTCACTTGAGTTGAATATTGGGGGAAGCTAAAAGGCAATAAATGTTCTTGAATTTCTTATATCCAATATTAAGCAGCTATTTCTATATACAGTGGTACCTTGTATAAAGCAATTAATTCATTCCAAATGAAAGTATGTTAAGCAAATTTTCCTTTATCCAAATTTCACATAGGAATGCATTGAAAACAGAGTAATCCTTAATCGCGACCATTTTTATGTTGTACGGATATGCCCCATAGGTGATTCTGTTAAGCAAATTTCCCCTATCCGGAATTTTTTATGTTGTATAGATTTTAAGTTATACAAACCGTTTGTTATACAAGGGTCCACTGTATTTTTAAATGTAATACAATCTTGAACTTTGGGTTGCAGAGGAAGAATATTTGGAAGTTGAGCCTTGTTTTAGATTGCAACCCAGGAGTGAGTGTTGGAATTCACAGAACATAATGCCTCTGCAAAAGTTACAACCTACATGATTTCCAGCTTGTAGCTGTGGAAGCTAGAGATTGCCTTGTACTAGATGTTGAAGACTTCTGCTTTCATCAGTTGGTGTTGGGTATTAATATCCATTTATATGAGTGGCAGAAAAGAGAAACTTAGGTGAACGCTAAAAGAAATTGGATTCTTATGATTGAATTTCAAATGCTATTTGCCTTTTTGATATATTTGCAAAATGTTTGAATTTTCAGAATGTTAGCAGTCACTAAACTGATCACTGCTTTTTTTCAAGATTCTGATAATGTTACTAAAAAAATAAGAATGGGAATTGACAAGGAGCCTATTATTATCTTACGTTTTTATTCTCTTTACGCAGGACAATGTTGTATGTTTGTCTCCAAAACTGGCTCAGAGCCTTGGAAATATGAGCCAGATTTGTGTTTGCATCAGAATAACTAGTGCTATTCACATCATTGATCCTAACACGTTGCAAAGTAAGTTTAGGATGTGTTTTCCTTAAAAATTTAGTGACGTAATGTTGCTATTTTTGTAAGCATTCTGCTTCAACATTAATTTGAACCAACTCCAAAGGTAAATTGTATTGAACTATGAGATCGCTGCTGCATTTCCTTTATTCCTGATCTGAAAGTGTTAGCCTTATGTTGTGCTTCAGTGCATTAGAGGGTGAATCGTTTGCTGTGTAACGTCCTCCATTAAAAATGGCTCTCTGTTCGTAACATCTGCCCTAGGTCTATAATTCTATGCTTCGTTCAGTTGCAGAAATTGATGGAAACACGTACTGGCGCCATCCGTTTAACAGCTTGTTCCATCCAAAGCAATTGGAGGAATTTATTGTAATGGATATCAGTAGAGTCCACGAAAGGAAGCAAAGTGCTGGTGCAGGAATGAAATCCACCAAAGTAAGAATTATTTTTTTTTCCACCAACTGTGCCTCTTCTAAAAGCTTGAGCAGGACTTGCTGTCTGTGCTGAAACTTTTTAGTTCTACTGCATCTTGTACAAAAACACTACAGCTGCTATTACAGTAGGCTAGTCCATTGGTCCATTTACACAGAGCTCCTCTCCTTCTGCTGCCTTAGGTCCTGTTGAATGGGGAATCCAGGAATTAAACATGAGATGTTGTGCTTTCATAGCAGGTGTTCTGCCACTTAGCTGTGCTCTCAACCGCATCAAGATGCAAATAAGTCATTGCATTCATTTTCGTCTAAGAAGCAGCTTTTCTAAGAAAAAGGTCTGCTTTTCAGATGCCACTTGAAAGTAGATCATGCCCATCCATATAAACTTCATCTCTTTATTGGATTAAATAATGAGCATTTATCCCCCTTAGCTTTTTTTTTTTAGTATTTCTAAAAGCTGCATAAAATTGTTCATTTCCCATTTAGAACTACCATTGAAAAACATTTATGTAGAAAAACAAAATATTTAAGTAAAAAGTATTTCCAATACCTTCTTTATACAGAGGGAGAAATAGAAAAATTGAATTGTCTGGTGTAAGCCAGAGCTTTAGAAAGATAGTTTACTGTATATAATCGAGTATAAGCTGAGTTTTTCAGCCCTTTGATTGGTGGGGGGAAATGCCCTCAGCTTATACTAGAGTCAATACCTTTAGGTCCTCAGGCAGCTTGGGGAGGGCGGCGGAGGGCAAGTCCTGCTGGAAGTGTGGAGGCAATTAGGGAGTTAATACCATAGAGTAAACTCCCTGATTGCCTCCACAGTCCCTGCACAATTGCCAACACTACCCCCAGCCCCTTTAGAGAGCTTCATAATTCACCCCCCTTTCCCCCAAATGTTTCCAAATTTCAGGGGATTCCCTAAAATCGCTTTCTGACAGTACCCCTGCTACTTTGGTGGCCCCAAGGTAAGTAATTTTGGAGTGCATATTTTCTTAAAAATATGCACTCGAAAATTATTTTTAAAAATATGCAATCAAAAATTACCTACTTTGGGACTCCAAAGTTGCCAGGGGTACCTTTCTGAAGCAATTTTAGGGAACCCCCTGAAATTTGGAAACATTTGGGGGTAAGGGGGCTGAGTTATGAAGCTCTCTAAAGGGGCTGGGGGTAGTGTTGGCAATTGTGCAGGGACTGTGGAGGAAATCAGGGAGTTTATGGTATTAACTCCCTAATTGTCTCCACACTCCCACCACACTTGTCAATTACTACCTCCAGCCCCTTTATAGTTTGGCCGATATACCATATATACTCGAGTATAGGGGGGGAGAACCGCCCTCAGCTTATACTCGAGTCAATAAGTTTTCCCAGTTTGGGGAGATAAAATTAGGCCCTCAGTTTTTACTCGGGTCCCCTTATACTCAAGTATATATGGTATGTAGATCTCTGCAGGTATTTATTCAGTAAGGTGATAAAGGTCAGAATATTGACAGTTTTCTCCATTGAACTGTATACTATACTGCCAAGAAAAGCTGAGTGTTGTGTGGTGTAAATTAACAATATGTGTGCAATGTTCATTATTATTCCATTTTTCATTTGCTTTGGTTAACAATAAAGTCACCAAATCAAGTCCACTGGTTTAATGGAGTAAATAATACATCATGCAGTGCACAGAGGTTGAAATCTAGCTGCTTGCACTATATAAGGCCACTGATAATGTCTGATATATATATATATATATATATATATATATAATATATATATATATATATATATATATATATATATATATATATATATATATATATATATATATATATATATATATATATATATGTTTTCGTAGATTTTCACGGGTATAGGTATGCATGTTAGGGTGGATTCGGGTTTCTTCCCGTGTAGAAATCTGGTTGTTTTGGCGACGTTTCGACGAGGTCTCACTCGTCATCTTCAGGCTGGTGTTCTGGCTTCTTTCTTCTTGAAGCAAAGCGTGATCTCAGTTGAAGTCCTTCTATAAATACTGCTGGGGGGGTGTGGTTTGCTTGCTCTGTTGCTGATTGTAGGTTCGTTTGTTCTTTTGTGATCTGCTGTGTGGCTGAGGCGATCGTTAAGGGCTTAACTGCTGGTGGGTTAGATGGCTGTTTAGAGACATCATGTGTGGGTGAGGTGCTGGATGTGTGTTTATTAGCCTTTTGTTTCTTAACGACCTTGGTGATGGGTGTTCTGGCAGCATCCTGGGCTTTGGTGGAGTGGGGTCCTGTGTCTTGTGAATTCATTTTGGTCTGGCTGCGTGTCTGTGGTCTCCCAATGTTTTTTTGGCGTGTGTAAGTGTGCTCCATGTGGTGGCTGGAGTGGGGAGTAGCGGTAGATGGTGCAGTCGTGGTTTTGTTATTGGATGGTGGTTTCGTTTCATCTGTGGGAAGGGTCTGGGTTTGTGTTTGGTGTGGATGGAAGGTGGTGGCATCTTGTGTTCTTTTGGACCTGGTGTCAGTCTTTGTGACAGAGGCTCGTCTGTTGACCAGGGCTAGTTTCCAGATGTCAGGCAAGCGGGAGGTGTCATCACGTTTATTCATGTTGTTTGGGTGTTTCTCTATTTCAATGGCTTCCATGATTATTCGACTGTTGAAGTGTTCAGTTTTGGAGATGAGTTTGGTTCTTTTAAAATCAATTTCATGACCTGTTGTTTTTATGTGCTGGAAGAGAGAGGAAGATTTTTCTTCTTTTTTGACTGCGTTCTTGTGTTCTGCGATGCGTGCGCTTATTCTCCTGTTTGTATGTCCGATGTATGTGGTTGGGCAGACTTTGCATGGTATTTCGTAGACTCCTTGGTTTTCTAGCTCAATCTTGTCTTTGGGGTTTCTTAAAATGTTGGCTATTTTTTGTTCGGTGCAAAAGGCTGTCTTGATATTGTGTTTGTGGAGAATTTTGCTTATTTTGTCTGTGGTGCCTTTGATGTAAGGGAGGAGGGCAGTGCCGTTGTTCTCTTCTGTTTCTTGGTTCTTGGGGGGTGTTTCTTTTTGGATTAGTTTGGTGATGGTGTTTTTTTGGAATCCGTTCGCAATTAAAGCATTCGAGAGAGTGTGTAATTCAGTTTTTAGGTGGTCTTTGTCAGCGAGGCGTTTGGTTCTGGAGATGAGGGTTTTTGCTACGGAGTTGATCTGTGCAGGGTGGTGGTGTGATTGTGCATTTAAGTAGCGGTTTGTATGTGTTTTTTTTCGGTAGATGGTATGTCCTAAGGAGCCGTCGGGTTTTTTGTAGATTAGGACGTCCAGGAAGGGAAGTTGGTTGTTGGCTTCTATTTCCATAGTGAATTGTATTTTGGGGTGTAGGCTGTTGAGATGTGTGAGGAAGTTGTTCAGTTTGTCTTTCCCGTGTGGCCAGATAACAAAGGTGTCGTCAACATATCTGAGCCAGAGTTTGGGTTTATGTTCGGACTTCTGTAACGCGTTGGTTTCAAAGTGTTCCATATATAGGTTTGCGATGACCGGTGAGAGGGGTGATCCCATGGGTGCTCCTTCTATCTGTTTGTATCTTTGTCCATTGTGGATGAAGTATGTGTTGGTTAGGCAGTGGTTGGTCAGATCTAGGATGTGCTTGGGGGGGTTGTATTTGTTGTGGATAGCTGTCAAGGCTTCTTGAATGGGCACTTGTGTGAAGAGCGAAACAACATCGAAGCTCACGAGTAGGTCATTGGGTTGTAGGTCTTATTTCTTTATAATTTCTATGAAGTGGAACGAGTTTTGTACGTATGAAGAGATGGATTCTGCATAGGGCTGGAGTTGTTTGGCAAGAAATTTGGCGAGGTTTTGTAGGGGTGAGCCTATGGAGCTGACTATGGGTCTGAGAGGTGTTCCTTCTTTGTGAATCTTGGGGAGGCCGTAGAGCTTGGGGCATCTGGATGATTTCTCTCTGGGGATGATGCTTGGCTTGATTTCTTCACTTAAGGGTGAGGCTTTTATTTTGGCTTTGGTGGTTTTTTTCCAGGTAGGTGGTGGGGTCTGTGTTCAAAGGTATGTAAGCAGGGTCTTGTAGTAGGTTGGATAGTTTGGCTTGGTAGTCAGATGTGTTCATCACCACTGTGGCATTGCCTTTGTCTGCTGGGAGAATGATTATGTTGTTGTCTTTCCTCAGGTTGGTGAGGGCTTTTTGTTCTTCTTTGTGTAAATTGCTTCTGGGTGGTTTGCTGGAGCAGAGGATATTGGTGACTTCGAGTCTGATTTTGTTGGCTTCATCTGGGTTGATTTTGGTTAGGCTGGCTTCCACTCCGCATATGATGTTTTCAGTGGGGATGTGTCTGGGGGCGACTGCAAAGTTGAATCCTTTGGACAGGACTTTGGTCTCTGCGATGGTGAGTGTCCTGTCTGATATGTTGTGAACTGTTTGTTTCATGGGCTGCTGTGGGGGGTTGGGCTTCTGGCGTTTTTCCAGTTTGTGGAGTTTGTTGGTGTGTATGTCTGTCTTGTGGGAGGTCTCTGTTTCAGCTCTCCAGGCGGCGAGTTGCTTGGATTTGTTCCAGAGTGTTGGGTGGATTTTGTTGCTGAGTTTGAGGTGGAGAGTGAGTAGGTCTCTGTTGGTTTGATCTAGTAGGTATCTTTTCTTGTGTAGTTCGTTTCTGATTAGGGCTAGTTCTGTTCTTTTCAGGATCCTTTCGCTGGATGGGGTTTTTGAGTGGAATTTCAGTTGGAAGCTTGTGGGGATCACATTTTTATCTCGGCAGTTGCGTAGGAATGCAATGTCACATACCACAAGACAGACATACACACCAACAAACTCCACAAACTGGAAAAACGCCTCTGTCACAAAGACTGACACCAGGTCCAAAAGAACACAAGATGCCACCACCTTCCATCCACACCAAACACAAACCCAGACCCTTCCCACAGATGAAACGAAACCACCATCCAATAACAAAACCACGACTGCACCATCTACCGCTACTCCCCACTCCAGCCACCACATGGAGCACACTTACACACGCCAAAAAAACATTGGGAGACCACAGACACGCAGCCAGACCAAAATGAATTCACAAGACACAGGACCCCACTCCACCAAAGCCCAGGATGCTGCCAGAACACCCATCACCAAGGTCGTTAAGAAACAAAAGGCTAATAGACACACATCCAGCACCTCACCCACACATGATGTCTCTAAACAGCCATCTAACCCACCAGCAGTTAAGCCCTTAACGATCGCCTCAGCCACACAGCAGATCACAAAAGAACAAACGAACCTACAATCAGCAACAGAGCAAGCAAACCACACCCCCCCAGCAGTATTTATAGAAGGACTTCAACTGAGATCACACTTTGCTTCAAGAAGAAAGAAGCCAGAACACCAGCCTGAAGATGACGAGTGAGACCTCGTCGAAACGTCGCCAAAACAACCAGATTTCTACACGGGAAGAAACCCGAATCCACCCTAACATGCATACCTATACCCGTGAAAATCTACGAAAACAAATATATATATATATATATATATATATATATATATATATATATATATATATATATATATGTCCTATATATGCTTAATAGCACTATATTATATATATATGGTTTACATATTATATATATATATTACCCCCCCCCCAAAAAAAAACTCTGGGTACTTTACAATTTTATGCATTCCCCCCCCCCCAAAAAAAAGCTGGGTACTCATTTTACCAATCTCTGAAGAAGCAAGGCTGAGTTAACCTTGAGCAGATTACCTGGAACTGAATCCTGGTCGTGAGCACAGTTTTGGCTGCAGTACAGCAGTTGAACCATCTGTGACTGTGATTTTTCTAAATGGCCATAAAAATCAGGCAGTTCAAGAGAAAAAAGTAACAAAAATTTAAAAACATTTTAATATTTTTAAATTTTTAATTGGTCGTTTTTCTTTTGTGTTTTCTAAGCATACACTTGCTGAAGCTTGGGTCCAGAAGACATCAGAACTGAATACAGACCATCAGTATTTCTGTCGCACTCACTTGGGACATCTGCTGAATCCTGGGGATCTTGTATTGGGGTTTGTAATGATTTTCCAACTAATGCTCAGTTCAGTGGCTGCAAGATTGGCAGGCACTGGGCTACCTCAAGCCTGTTCCGATTGCTGATGCTAATTGAAATAAGTATTCTCAAAGTATGGTCATCTGAAACTAAACCGCTGCAAGATAGAGCATGAACTGAATTTTTATGAACTACTGTCCACTGCAGCAGAAACAAGAAATAATCCTGTGGTGTTTCGAAGGTTAAACATCATGATATGCATTATAATCATTAAGGTGATCTAGTCTCATTGATCCTTAGTAGAAGACATTATCAAGCACTGCTCTGCCATGATTCAGCACAGTGAATCCATTTGTATTTCTTTCAGTGACAGGCAGGGGATGCAACCACTGTGGCCGAGGGGCCTTCATCTATTGGCGGGGAGGGGGGCAGCTTTGAACTCATAATGGCTTGTTCATCTTCAGAGGAGGGTCACTTGCTAGAAGGAGCAAAGCACGCGCGTCACATCCTGAATTAAGAAATATTATGAAACATGCCTTAATTTATGATATTGCAAGTTAATGTCTTATTCCTTCTAGCCAGTGACCCTCCTCTGAAGAAAAACAAGTCACTGAAAGAAATACTAGACGTTCTTGCCAGATTTTTGTAGTGCTACAATTCAGACTTTTTAACACATGCCTAGGAGGTTATTTATGAAAATATTTTATCCAGTACCTGAAAAAGCTTCTCCCTACAATTTCATAAAATTTTGATGGTAAGTCAGCTCATACTGGACCCCTGTTCTTCAAAAGGGTTTTAATTAGTGAAGTACTCACCTTCCTTTCTCCTAGAGAAGCTTCAGATATGAAACAACTTTTGGACTTCTCTGGTTTCCAGAAACTTCAATATTGCTTTTGCCTTTGAAAATGAAATTGGATGGATAGAGAACTAATTTTCCCCCTATTTGATTCCAAATATTTCATTTATAAAGTCCTGTCTTTCCCAAGGGTTTTCCTCACGTGAGAAGCATTCATTGTATTTAAAATACAGTAGGACACCCCCACCCCCGTATCCACGGGGGATCGGTTCTCGGGCACCCCAAAGATAATGAAATCTGTGAATAAGAGCAAATGCTCTTATTCAAGCGTGCTGGGGTGAAAGCAGTGGGAGAGCCTGCCAACACCCCGGGGAACCCCACCATGGTGCTGTGCCACTTCTGCCACTGACTTGCGGGCAGGTGGGTGGGCTCTCTTGGGCTGCACAGCCTCCTCCTCCATCGCCCAGCTGGTGAGCGGGCGCTCCTGGGCTGTGCGGCTGCCGCCACCACCAAGCTTGCAGGTGGGCGCACAGTCTCCTCTGCCTTGCCAGCACTACTCCCCACCATAGCCAGCGTTGAGGCCGCGTGGAGCATCCGCCCGGACTGGTGGCGGGCTCCCCGCAGCTACCTCCCCACCGCTCCAATCACCACCACCACCATAGCCAGCGCCTCAGCTGGGCAGAGCAGGTCCTCTCCACCAGCTCCCAGTCATACCACTCACGAGTAAGATTTGTCTTATATAGTTAATGCTGTGTTTTCCGTGTCTTTGTTTTAGATTTGACTTGGTCAATTGCAATCTAAATGATGAATTTGCAAATAAGATGAACCCTCATAATGTTCCTGATGTGGTAAGGTTCAAAGATCTATTTCCCTTAAGCAAGAATTTGGTGACTTAATAGGCCAAAATCTGAACCCCATGTTAATGTCCTCATATTTCTTGGATTACTGAAGAGTATTCAGTATAACTGGTGCTTCTAAATGTAAATGTTATGTGGGGCTGGTCATAAATACTTCTTTTTTCTGGTTTGTATCTGTAGTTTTTGTTGTTCTTAAATACACTGTAACTTAGTACACTTCTTTTGTCATTCTCTGGAGGTCACAAATAAGCTTTCTTGTATTACAGTGGTACCTTGTATAAAGGAATTAATTCGTTCCTAATGAAATTATGTTAAGCAAATTTTCCTTTGTGCAAATTTCCCAATATATTGAAAACGGAGTAATCCCTAATCGTGACCGTTTTCCTGTTGTACAGATTCGTCCCATAGGTGATTCTGTTAAGTGATTTTCCCCCATCTCTGGAAATTTTTTCCTTTAAGCAGATTTTCTGTTAAACAAACTGCTTGTTATACGAGGGACCACTGTATTTCTATTACAACAATTATATATTAAAAGATATGAAATTATAATATCACATAAACCAGGAGTTCTGGATGTGTAAAGTACTTTTGTCTGCCCACCCCACCATGGCCTGTGGTCAGCAATTTAGGGAGCTGAAGCCAGAAACATCTGGAAGGTACTGCCAAGGACCAGTCTTACTATAAAGCCAACTGAAGCAGTTGCTTCAAGCGGCTGATTTGAGATTTCAGGAAACAGCAGTAAATGGCTAAATATTTAATGTGTTGCTCCAGTGTTTTTATTTCCAGTGTGTGGAGGGAGAGGGGTTGTAATGGGAGTTTCTGACTCATTTACCAAAAATGACTTGGCCTGCATTGGCTATTACACACCTTCATTTAGTTCATGATATGCTTTTCTGCATCAAGCAGTAAATTGTATTGAGCAATTTTCTCTTGGCTACAGTGCCCTTTGTGGTTAGTTTTAAAAGTGTACAATTCTGTAGTTGCCTCAGTGGAGGCATGCACAATTACCTATTTTAATTGAAGCACTGGCTTCTCAGTAGTTTAATTTTCTGGCGATGTTTCTGACCTATCTTGCAATAGGTGCTGATTAAGAAGAGTTATGACCGCACTAAACGTCAGCGTCGTAGGAACTGGAGACTCAAAGAATTAGAAAGAGACAAAGAAAACATGGATACAGACAGTGAAAGGTTGGGCATTTTGTGTGTTGTGTTTCCTTGCCTCCCATTAAATTAGTTTATTCACACTTCTGTGAGGAAAGTAAGGTGACAGAGAAACAAATTGGATTCTAGACCTAAACTGAGTCTTATAGCTACATCAAGTCTGAGGATACCAAGTTCATGCTTTAGTAAATGTCCAAAGTGATGCATCTTAAAGTGTGACTGTCTGTGAAGATTCAGTCTTCCAGGTGAGGTTAGCTGGAAGTTGAGTCATGGCAACTGGACTTCTTTTTTTCTTAAGAGATTGAAACGTTCTGCTGCTCATCCAAGCAGCTTTGTTAATCTGACGAAGCTGCTTGGATGAGCAGCAAAACGTTTTGGTCTCTCAAGAAAAAAAGAAGTCCAATTGCCATGGCTCAGCTTGAAGTATGATTGTTCTTGATCCTACTGTGGGGTCACCTTGGGAATTCTGTGTCTAATGTTTATGTACTGTAGAAGAAATTGTTCTATGTATAGTCTTCCTATTACATTTGCTTTTTTAATGAACCTTGGTGGAAAGCTTTTCTTAGCGCTAAACCAGATGGCCGTCCAGCTCTGGAGTTTTCAGATTTAATTTGATTGACTGAAGATCTGTGTGAGAAATCCAGCGGACTCCTTATTGTAGAGAGGAATGACACTACAGATTGAGAATATGCTGAAATTCTGTTGCTTAGAGTAGTGCCTTGTGCTAGAGTAGGCCCAATGAATCGGTGAGGATTTGGTGAGTCATATCTTCTACAAGTTCCATTGAGTTGAGTAGGCCTACTTTAGTAGCATCTTAATACACTCAAGTAAGTGGCAGCCAGAGCAGGCCAATTTGAATCAGTGGAACACCCAGAGGAGTTGACTCACCAAATCCCCACCATTTCAATGAGCTTACTCAGCCTTCAGTCTTTTAGGTTAAACGCTCGCAGGGGAGGGCTGGGAATAATCTGTAGGCTGCGCAGTTAACTTGTAAACTAGAGAGTGCTTTGCACTAAGGGGTCTGTATAGAAATATAAACAAATAAATAAAGTGCTATGGGTCAGCACTGTATATGTGTGGTTTCTGTGTGCTGTTATATACTGTTTGTAAATACACATAGTGACAGAGAATGTACATAACTCCAAAACAATTGAGATGCTAATTTTTTCTAATATTATTTTATAGACAATACCAGGATTTCTTAGAGGATCTAGAAGAAGATGAAATCATTAGAAAAAATATCAATATTTATAAAAGTAAGTTGGATTGTTTTCACGTATTGTAGTTCTGAGAACAGTTATAAAAACAATTCTTCTCCTGTATCCATAGTCTGATAGTTAATACATATTTGCCAATAATTTTCTTCCTGCCCTATGTCTGGTCCACTGTCCTCTTTGAAACTACAGTAGTACCTCCATATCCACTGATTCAGTTATCCACGGTTTGCAGAAAAAATCAAATAAATAATTCAGCAGCTATAAAGCAAACTGTTCTCATAAAACAGCAGTGTAAAGCAAGCTACTGTCATACATAGGAGCCAGAAAGCAAGCTACTGTCTCAAAACTGCAGCCAGAAAGCAAGCTACTGTTATGAAACAGCAGTTCTGGGGGAGGTTTTGGCATTCTCTCTTATCCACTGATTTCATTATCCACGGGTAGGCCTGGAACCAATCCCCAGCGGATACCGGGGTCCTACTAGCTACTCATAATGTTTACATTTTACCACCCAGTACCAGAGGTACTCAACATCACTTCTCAACATCAGCTGCCGGGATGGATGAAGAAAATGGTAGTGTAGCAATCATGCTCTGTTTCTGAGCTTTAGAGATCTGATTGGTCATTGTGGGCCTAACTAGGTATGCAACTTGATTTCTATATCTAAATCAAGTTGCATACCTAGTTAGGTTTCAGAATTACCTCATATTATCAATTAACAACAAAATTGTTTTTGTATCCTTCAATGAGGACACCGGCTTTCCAATTGGACCTTTTTGCATACTTGGGGATTTCTCTGTGATGCAGAAAAAGAGTTATTTTTTGTTATCAAAAATATTAAAAAACCGCCTAGAGTGACCTCACTGCCAGATGGATGGTATAAAAATTCAGTAAATAAATAAATAAATATTAAACCAAGCTTACTATATCCTGGGATATGCAAACTATTGAAGCTTGCTACATTGGGGAGAGGAGTGAAAAATTGGGGGGGGGGGTTAACTTATTGAGCCCACAACGGAGGATTTATCTGACCCCAGTTAATCCTGAACAGTCCACCAAGGTACTATGCTACACTCCTGAAATAATACAGTTGTGTTGTAGTATTACACTGCTCGGTTTGCCTATAGGAAAGGGAAAGAGAAGGATCTCCCCCTTATGAAAATACAAAAGTCCACAGGTTTACAAGGTCGCCGCATGCCATTAGATTGTGATTTTTTAAATGTATATAAAATTATGTTTTGGAGGTCTCATCTTGCTTTTTTGCTGCTCCTAGATCCAGTCATTCCAGTGGAAAGTGATACCGATGATGATGGTATTCCCCGGATTAGCCTTGCAGAAATGTTGGAGGATCTCCAGATATCTCAGGATGCTACTGGAGGAGAGGGTGCTTATATGTTGACCGAGTAAAATGTTAATAGAGCTGTGGTGACTTCGAAAATCTGTTATAAATCACACAAAGTTCTGCAGATAATCAGATATTGAACAGTAGTGAATTATGATGGGGAGTATAATTACTGCCTAATAAATTGTAGGAAAATGTGTTTCAGAGTGTCTGTGATTTTCAGAATCCTCAAGTATTTGTTTAAATTTGCATCCACAATACTTCTTCTTATACTCAGTTCTTTGGACTGTTTGCATGTGGTGAGTGCCACTTACAGGAAGCATTCTCGTATACTTTGAGCTGATCTTCATATAAAAAGGACCAGTCACACATTTATCGGCTGTGTGAAGCTAAGAAGTAAATAATGTCTAAAGCCTGGATGGAACTTACCTTTCTGTGCTGTCTTGTTAAGACGTTGGAAGTAGACATGGGCACGACCAGAAAAAATGATGTTTCGAGTTTTCGTTTGTCGGAACGGGTCCGTTTCAGGTCGTTTCCGTTTGTCACGAAATTTTTCAAAAATTTGTCGTTTCCGTTTGTCGTTTGTCATTTCCACCGCGATTTAGCGCGATTTGACTTCCCAGAGCATAGGGGCGTCGTGCAATCAGGGCCGGCGCTAGATGTTTTTGTGCCCTAGGCGGCGGGCGGGGCGGGAGGTGGGGGGGAGGTGCGGACGGGCGGCGGTGGCGGGTGGCCATGGGCGGGCAGTGGCCGCGGGTGGGCGGGCAGTGGCCGCGGGTGGCGGGCAGTGGCGCGGGCCGCAGGCGGGTGGTGGCGCGGGCGGACGGGCGAGTGGGCAGTTAGGATATCACTTAGGATAGAGTTTCTGTTCTTGGCTTGCACCCCAAATGTGTGTGTGTGTGCAAGCAAATTGAAGTTGGGAAAATAGAAAATAAATGGTAGTATATAACATATTTTTAAAATAAATCCACACCTCCCACTCCCAGTCGAACCTCCCCCTTTATCCAATATCAGAAAAAATGGTCACAAACTGCCAGAGAAGAAATAAAGAATAAATTGCTATTCCCTTCAGCAGACAAAGCTGCAGGGAATCAAAGAAATTATTTTCTAAATTCAATTCCCTCCCTGCCTGCCTAACTTAAATCCTAAAGCCTCCAGCCTCCCTCCTCAATCTCGATCGGATCACACCAGCACCAGCAGCCAGCCCTCCTCCCTCAACCACATCCATACACCCGACTGCGATTTGTGGAAGGTGCCTCAGCTTTTTATGCCCTCCGAGACATCCAGAAGTGTCAGTCAAAAACCTGGCGATGCCATTGGTGGAATGGTTCAAACAATTTGCATGGTCCCATCCCATGCCCAGCCCAAATGGGCAGGTTTAAAAAAATAAAAAATAAAATAAAATAAAATCAATACGACGTTATATTGCTATAAAAAACCCACTGCTGCTACTGTTAAAATTCAGGCATTTAAAATAAATAAATTTCACATGTTTCTGTGGTGATTTGGTGTGTTTTTTGACCACGATTTCAAAAGAAAAATTGCGGTCACCATTTTGGATCCCCCCCCCCACCGCATGGCATGGCATGCAGCGAGACAGACGAAGAGGATGACCCCCCCCAGCCTGGTGCAAGCAGCCCAGGACAGGAGAAGAGGGGGGGAAAGGCCGGGGACCCCCCAGAAACCACCCCTCTGGTAGGTGGCAAAGCCTCAGGCAAGCATATTTTCGCCTGCTTTTTTGGATGGGAGTCGGGTTTTTTTTAAAAAACTTTTTCTGTGCTTCGCATCGCGCGATCGCTGTGATGCCACAAACGGAAACGAAAAACCCAACCAAAGTTTTCTTTTTTCGGTTCGAGTTCTGACAGCTTAATTATCGTTACCGTTTCCGTTACGTAATGGAAACGATAACTGAAAACGGAAACGACAATTTCGCCGAGTCGTGCCCATGTCTAGTTGGAAGTGCTTAGAGTAGAGGCCCCCAGTTATAACACCCTCTGTGAACAAAAGGTCTCAATTTTGCTGCTCTGCTAGTCTTATCAGCTATACCTAGAGGAGCCAGTACTGAGGAGCACTTTGGAGCTGAAGTCCAACAAAATCTAAATAGCTAAGTACCCACTCTAGTTCCCTGAGCTCCTTACCCTCTGAAGAGTCTGCCAAAGCATCAGGAAGAGAAACTTCCAGAACACAGCCAAACAGCCCAGAAACCTCACAAAAGCTTCCCACTCTTTGTATACCTGATTCAGCTAAACTGAAGATTGAGAACATCTTAAGATCAGCATCATCACATGTTTGATGCAGACTTTTTTGTCAGGCTGGGTAGAAAGGCTGAGAAATCTATATACATAATTTACTTGCTAGAAAGAGCTGCAGCAGTCACTGAAAGCAAAAGCTTTTCCTTTGAGGCAGAATAGCCTTTTTACTATACAGTATAATGCAAGAAATACTTTAAAACAAAATTATGCTGAAGACATTAATTAAGTTTCTTTTTGGCAAGACTGAAAGCCAGTTATTCTAGTGGTAAATATGGATTTTATAAGTTACTGCCAGTAGTTTAGTAGGCCTTAATGTTTCCAAAACTATAGAATTAAACACATCAGTTTTAAATGTTCCATCCATTGTTGATTTGTGTCATACTGTGAGTGTCCCCTGTAACCCCCTCCATAATGACACAACATCTACTTGCAGAAACAAGCTGTTCATTAGAGTCTTGAAGGGCCAATGAGGCCAAACAACAACATTTAAGAATTTTAGAGCACCAGGGAGTTGACTTTATTCACAAAGTCTTTAGAGGGGAGCAAAACCTCTTAGATGTCTTCCACTAACTTGAGTGGAGCCCCACTTCCTGTACCCCTCACTGGTGTCCCAGACACGGAGTCCCACAACATGTTTGCTATTAGCACACAGTCAGCTGTCCCTGGAGCTGAGTAGCAAAGGCTCATTTATCCAGCTAAGCCTTCATACTTCCACCAGTGGCCACCATCCAATAGGTGGGTACTCCTCTCAAGAGGCAGAGCGAAACTCCCCCCAAACCTGGCTGGGTTCTCATGTTGTGTGGAGCAGAAGGAGGAGGTACAGGAGAAAGGATACCCAACTAACCGAGCAGGACTGACTGAGCAGACTGACAGCAGTCTCTTCTGCAGGGCCATTTCCCCCAATTCCTCCACCGGTGGAGTGCCCGTCTCTAGTTTTCAAACCTCAAATCGACTGGCCTCATCTCAGCAAATGAGGACTGCCTCCTTGGGCTGCATCGCCCAATGTTCGATGTTGGGATCATGGTGGCAGATGATCTCCCAATCAGCCATCAGCTAATCTGGCACTGATAATATCTCTTGGGCCTTGAATGCCTCCCAGCCCACAGGATCTGCCCAACAACCCTCCTTTATTGACTCATTCTCCTCCTTAATTCCCTTCTCAGCCATGACTACAGATGTAGCCTCCATGGCATTGCCTGCTTCTCTGCCATCGATGCCCCCCCCCATCCACAGGTGAGCTGCAGGTCAGCCCTCTGTAATAAAAGCAAACATTGTGCATCTGTTCGCTAGAGGACTCATCATTTTAGTCACGTACTTGATACTCAGTGACATATATTGCATGACATGATTACACTGATGAGATGTTTCCCACATGAGTAGAAGCAAACCAATGCAACTGAGGAAAATGTAAGTCATTATGTTTTTATTAGTATAAAGAAATTGCAGAACAGATCCAGTTCCTTTGTACTTTTACAAAGTACTCCAGGTGTCCTATATATAGGCACATAGGAAGTCTTGTTACATCTCTCCGAAGGCTGACATCTGCAGGCCTGGGCACAGCTTTTGGAACATTAATGCAAAGTTAAATATTTAAGCAATCAGATTTCAGAACAATTTCTTCAGTACAATAAGGATGAGTAAATTGATTGCACAACTATTTCCTCAGGACAATAATAGGATAATATGGCAGCTTTGTTTGTGAAGGCAGGATGGAAAAGCATACAAAAGGGATTTTTTAAAATCTTTGCATTGATACTTATCTCTCCCCCCCCTCCCCCCATCTTATGTTATGGTGGCAGCAAAACTACAATTTCTGGTCCCATTACAGCTTCTGAAACTGGTGTAATTTTTCTTTTGTAATAACATTCTTCCTATGCTTCTGTGTTCTCCGAGCAACAAGAGAGAGGGGAAAATGGGTATTCATACCCCTCCCATTTTTACAGGCATAAGGTGCAAATATCTTTCTAGCTGGGATACCGGGTTATGATCTTTATACCTCTTTTTTTCTACACGGCTTCACTGTTTGAGAAATAGGTTTTAGATGAAACCAAGGGTTATGCAGATCAGGAGTGGGGAACTCCAGGAGGTCTGTAAATTACACGTGCCCATCCCTGGACCTTGATGGATCACAACAGCTCTCAAGCACAAACCGTACCTGCAAAATATTTTTTCTCCTTTTTAATTAAAATGCTGTTGTACTCTAGGTCAGTGATGGAGAACCTTTTAGAGACCAAGTACCCAAACTGCGATTCAAAACCCACTAATTTTTTGCAAATTGCCAATACAGCCATTTAACCTGAATACAAGTGGCTGTGAAGGGGTGATGTCGGGTGCTCACAGAAAGGGCTCCGTGTGCCACCTTTGGCACCCATGCCATAGGTTCGCCAACACTGCTGTAGGTGCTGCAGGAAGCAGTTTTATTGCTGATTCCAACCTGTTCTAATGTAGCAAAATTCCACCACCACCCTTTCCCACAAGGGAGTGTGGCAGGAGAGAGTTGGCAGTGGTGTTCTCCCTTGACTCCAAATAGGCACCATTTTTGAAAAGATACATCTGAAGGAGGTCCTGACCAGGGTGCTCCAGCTTTAGTATTTACAGCAGCTACAGCAATTATTAGATGTATTGGACAGTCCGTAGAATTTGGAGGGCAGTGCAGTTGGCTTGCTCACTGCATCAATAGCAAATTGATGACATGTTCATAGCATCTTCATGTGTTCATAATAGGGATGGACACGAAATGGGGAAAATGTGTTTTGTTTCCTCCTGCGTTTTGTTTTGTTTCATTTTAAAACAATTTTTTACAAAAAAAAATGTAATGAAATGAAAGAGTAACGAAATGATTCATTACTCTATAAAACGGCTCCTCTGGGTCCTTGATGCCCCTAGGACCTGAAAAGGGGGGGGGGCGTTTTACAGAATAATGAAACTGTTTTAAAGTAGAACAAACAGTTTTTCATTTTGTAATGAAACGCTGCCTGTCATTTTGTTTCATTACGAAACAAATTGTAAGCTTACAAAATGATGAAACAGCATTTCACTTTTTGTAAGGTGCCCATCCCTAGTTCATAAGGATGTCAGTAGTGAAAACCCACCTCTGAATCTTCTGTATGACATTTGGACGCTGATGGTTACAAATTGAGAGTATATGAGCCTGCACAGCTTAGTAACAGAGCACATGCTTGGCATCCAAAATCCCCAGTTTTGAACATTAAATGTTCCAGTTTACTGTATTTTTTCGCTCTATAAGATGCAACCCAACCACCACCAAAGTGAGGGGAAATGTGTGTGCATCTTAGAGAGCGAATGCAGCCCTCTGGATTTAGCAGCGGCTGCCTTGGAGGCTCCCTGCTGGGCTGGGGAAGAAGAGGCCTGGAAGAAGGAAGCAGAAGCACCTCCCCTCCCAAGTGCGGCAGTTGTTCCTGAATCTACAACTTCATCATCTGGCACATGGAGCCATGCTTGCTCTGGCTGCTGCTGGGCTGTAGAGAGCTTCATGCAGCCAAAGCGGTATGTGCTTATGCCCGTGTAAGGTGAGTGTGTGTGTGTGTGTGCGCGTGTCACTGCAGGCCCGGCAGCTGCAGCGGCCATGGGGGGAGGAGGAAGAGAGGCTGCTGATGCTGCTGCAGGTAGTGGCAGCCATGGAGGAACCCTTGTCTCGACCAAAGCCACCGCCACCACCTCCACGGCTGCCTCCTCTCCTCCCTCCCTCCCTTTTCCACAGCCACTCTAGCGCATAGACTGACAGGCTGGCCTCAGGCTCCACCCCTTTCTCCACACCCTTTCCCCTGACTGGCCATTCCGCTCTGAGCGCCTTGGTACTTGGAATCCACCTACCCAGCCACATCCTCCAATCAGGAACAAGTTTTGGCCAAAGACAGCGGATTGCTTTCACCGGCCGCCACCACCGCCGCTACGCTTCCACTGCACTTAGAAAGACAGGAGAGCTGAGACCAAGGAGAGTTACTGCAGCCGCAGCACATGGCAAGAAAGCAAAGAGGCCCTGCCGGGGGCAGGACTCTTAACTCCATCTGTTGTCCAATAAGAATGCAGAGCACGAATGTCAGACAGTTCCCTCCACCAATGGTTGTTCAAGAGCAAAACACGTTCCTGGGACTCACCAGAGGATCCTGAGGTGGAGCAGCTGTTTGAGTTACATGTGGAAAGCAGGTGCTTCATGATATAGGACAAGAGAAAGAAATCCAATAAATCACCGCCATCCTCTGAGGGTCAATAATAGTTGGACAGTGCAGATGAATCAACGGAAGGCTTTGCCAGGCGGTGGCTCCTGCTGTAGTCACTGCCAGGCCCACGGCGATGCACGCACACACTTGCCCCATGCACACACACGCACACATCACCTGTCACCTTGGCTGCCCCGCAGTTGTCTACAGCCCAACGTCATCTGGAGTAATCATGGCTCCCTGTGCTGGCTGGTCAAGTTGTAGATTCAGGAACAGCTGCCACGCCTGGCAGGGGAAATGCTTCTGATTCCTTCTTCCAGGGCTCTTCTTCCCCAGCCCAGCCACGAACTTCCAGGGCAGCGGCCGCGCCAGGTCCCTACAGTGGCTGCTGTGGAAGTGCCTAGTGGCAGCCACTACAAAACACTCCAGACCCAACCTCAGTATGTATAAGTGATTTCCCCCCACACACATACATACCTCTAAAAACTAGGCACATCTTATGGTCCAGTGCGTCTTATGGTGTGTAAAATATGGTAGATATTAGAGCTTTGGGAAAACCTGTGTCAGTTCTTGATGGTTTGGTCCTACAGAGACTACTGGCAAGGTAGACTAATGGTTTAACTCAAGGGCAGATTCATATGTTCATAATCCCTAAAGTGCTGCAGAAAAGAGGAAGGACAACTAAGATAAGCCAAGTAAACAAGTGTATGTTTTGAAAAGTGCATCCACATAAGGATGTAATAGGATGACTGCAACTATTATATTTATATCTATGTGAAAGAATGGGGATCTTTGTTAGGGAACAGCAGATGTGGCAATTATACTGTGTGCAATTTGTCAGAAAGGTATTATATGCAAATACTGCAGTTGCATTGCCTCTGCCACTCCTTGTAGTGTTTGCAACACATTTTTATCAAGCTGTGTTAGGTATTCAAGTTTTATTGGACACTTAAATAATCTTACATCTCATTTAGTCATGAAACTTAAAAGAGACAATACCTGTTTCTCGTCCTTCTTCCTGTTGCCCAAAACAGCAGAGAATGAGATCCGGTGCCCTACTGTTTTCAGAAGGAAAATGTATTGGTACAATATTGTAAGAGTCCATACAAAGCAGAAAGCCAAACCTTCATTAGTGTATATTAGCTGAGGGACAAGGGGATAGCAGGTTTCTGGGAAGTGAAATTCTCATGCAGAAATAACTAGCTGCACACACGCACACACACACACACACACACACACACACACACACACACACACACACACACACACACACACACACACACACACACACACACACACACTATCCAGAGATGCTAGTGTTTTGTTTGTGAGGCATTGGAGAGACAGGGAGGCCAAGACCTTCTGTAATGAACTGATAGATAGAATGAACTGTCCTGGGAGCCAGTTTGCCTGAAATCCTTTATACCAAAGTGTCCACCCTGTTCTCACAGTTCTTGAGGGTCCACATAATGCAGCTTGCAGTTATGGACACATGCCTAGACTAAGAACTGTAATGGGGTTTGATGTCACAGCATACCTCAGTAGCATCCAATGGCACAAACAAGGTGTGCCCCAACACTTCATAGAGTACCTGTGGCGAGTTATGTCCAAGTTACACTAACATCAATAGGATTCGGGTCACTAATGCCATCGTATCAATCAAAAACAAAAGCAAAATTATAAAATGAAGACAAAAATGTTGTGGCATCTTAAAGACTAACTGCTGTATTTTAATGTGAGCTTTTATAAAAAGTCCTCAGTCTGTTGAGGCAATACTATTGAGTAAGATGTTATGTACTAATTACATTGTAAAGTTAACATTCCAGTTTCCACTTGTGATGATCATATTTCCTCTTTGGGAGGAACCACCATTAAATGGTAGATTACTTGATTTGCATTTATAAAATGCCAGGTTCAGCAATGTTCACCTGAGATCACAAGTAGCCTTCTGTGGAATGCCTACAAGAAGAGTGGTGGCACAAAAGGACTAAAATTGAAATTACCCAGAATTCTGATCCCCTCCTGTCCATGAAAACACCAGAGCAAAACACCATGAGATGAAACATGCTTCTCCATGAGACATTCTGAACTAAAAGAAAGGTTTAAATACTACCAATAGAAGATAAATATTGGCTTCAAACATGTATTGAGCAGAAGATGCTTTTCACTAAATATAATGCAGTTCATTAACATTATTTACTTGTGCCTGTAGTTTGCTTACAAGCTCAAAAACCTCAGGCACACCCCTTACTTTTCATCATCATAAAGGGATTAGTAGATTTAAATATGAAAGGCTACAGTCAGCCATGACAGATTCATTTTCCCAGAAGGCCCCCTAGGGGGTTTAACATACACTAGCAGTACTTTTTGCCACACTGCAAAGTTTGGATTCCAGAACTGCATGTAATATTCTCAGATGTAACAGCCTCATAGAATTGTATATGATGCTAACTACACTGCCTTAATTTACATTGCTGAAGGTAGCAACTAAAAATAACATACAGTAATTGGCCAAACAAAAGAACTTGAAAGAGTTCCTAAGCCTAAGACAAAAAAAGAGGAAAGATCCAGCAAAAGACCTCCAAAAAGAGGGGGGGGGAGAGGGGGTGTTTTTATGAAAAAAGCAGTGATAGAAGGATGTTTAGAATGAAAGAACAAGCAGATGAACTTTTTGGACACATGATGTTTCCCTTGGGAATTCCATTTTAAAGTTTAAAGCTAATGGAGATACTGTATATTTCATCCTCGGAATGACAGATTTTTTGTGTGCAACAGAGGTGATTACATTATTTGAAATTCTGTTTAGTACTCCCCATATTTCATGGCAATGCTGGCATAAAGAATTTGAGAAAAGAGGAAGACTGAAACAATTGTAGATTGTAATGAGTTTGCTGCTAACTTTGCTGATCAAACTCGATGGGGAAAGTGCTCCATCAAGATCTTCTGTTTCATCAGTGGGGTAGAGTATTACACTATTGGTTGGCTTCTTTAGGGATATTTGGATTATATTTTTATTTGTGGAAATACAGTATATAAACATCCTCTAGATGCATGGTTATCAAGAGTGGGAGGATGCTTGGGACAAGTCCGAATGCCTCTCTTGAAAATAGTTGTCATTCAGTTACATATTTTTATATTAGGTTGTGTCTACATTTCTTATATATAGGAGGGGGAATGAGCGGGGAGAGACAGAATGTGTAAATGAAGTGGCTGTAGGCAAAGGAGAGTATTCAGATTGTGCCTCGGTGTCCATAATTGGGTATGGAAACAAAGATGGAAGATTTTATTGTTCCTCTCTACAAGATCAGGTCAAGCAGAGGCCTACAAATACAAAAAGCATATCCTGATCATGTGTAAGTCATGCAGTCTAACAGCCTACCAGACAAATATGTAGAGATGTTTATTTCAACCTGTTATGGAAAGACATCCTGACTTCCTCAAATTGCTTTTATCAGGATGGAAAACTTTCAGTTTGTTTGTTTGTTTTCTTGCAGGGAAGGGAGAATCCTTGTTCATTTTTGCATCCTTTCAGGTATCTGGTGGTTCCGTAAATTTGAAAAGACCCAACATTTCTCTATACTTTCATTCTGGATCAAGTTACGCCCTATAGAACCCTCCATAGTATTCTAAAAATCAGGATCAAAGCAACAGATAATTATCTACTCTGAAGGCAGGCAATACAGCTACAATACATGAGAAACAAGATCATCAGCAGGCACTTCACATCACATCATAGCCAGCATCATTATCAGGAAGCAATACAGATGAGCAAGAGAAGCATCATTAGATTAATCAGATCTCATTCATTTTACACCACAATAGGCATAGAAAGCCACCTCCATGCCATGGAAATGCATATGCTCCGTCATCCACATCACAAATGATACTACCCAACAGCAAAAAGGTGTGGTATCAATAACAGAGAAGATGAGAGGAACCCGGCTGGTATGGACATGTCCTCAGAACAGCAGCTTCCACCATCACCTAAACTGTATACTATACCACCTGAAAATGAATGGCCAATGGCCATGTGGATGACCAAAAGAGAGATGGCAAGGCACTGTGGGAAGCTTTCTTTGAAGGGTGTGTTTCAAAGGACTGCAGTGATGCGCACATGCTCCTGGTCAATGTGGCATGCCTGGAAAGGAAGTGACCTTCTATTTCCCCTGAACATTTACTTTGAGGCAGGGCTAAAGGGCATCTGCCCCCTATCTGAGCTCCTGTTTTTGTAAGCTCTCTAATCTATTGCTTGTGAACATGTTGTTGTTGTTCAGTCGTTCAGTCGTGTCCGACTCTTCGTGACCCCATGGACCAGAGCTCGCCAGGCCTTCCTATCCTCCACTGCCTCCCGGAGTTTTGTCAAATTCATTTTGGTTGCATCGATGACACCGTCCAACCATCTCATTCTCTGTCGTCCTCTTTTCCTTTTGCCTTCAATTTTCCCCAGCACCAGGGACTTTTCCAGGGAGTCCTCTCTTCTCATGAGGTGGCCAAAGTACTGGAGCCTCAGCTTCAAAATCTGTCCTTCCAGTGAACATTCGGGGTTGATTTCTTTCAGAATGGATAGGTTTGATCTCCTTGCAGTCCAGGGGACTCTCAAGACTCTCCTCCAGCACCACAGCTCAAAGGTATCAATTCTGCAGTGGTCAGCCTTCTTTGTGAACATAGATAAGATGAAAAAAAAAAAAAGCCTTCTGGCAGGAACACAGTAGTTTTGTGCATGTGTGTCTGCTCAGCTGGCTGAGAAAGGCATTTGTCTTTGTCCGTCTATTTTAAGTTCTGAAACCAAGGTCAGCTCAGCTTCAAAACCTCTCCAGCAAATTTCTAACAGGGCACTGTCAATAAGGACACGGGAATCATCAGCCTGTGCCCTGAAGATGCGGTCAATCTGGCAAAGTGGCATTTCAGCATCCCAAACAGAAACCTGTTTTCTGCACCTGACAGAAAACATTAAAGAAGATTCATCCTCGCCATTTACTGGGCCTATGGCTTTTCAAATGAAATACGTTTGCTACCACTTCTATTAGAATTCTGAATTCATTGTTTCAGAGGTTCTCTATTGTAAAGATATACGAGACTCCAAATGTCCCATTCCCGATAACTAACATTAGGTGAGAAAAAGTGTGTCCTAGAAGACTGATATAGTCTCCTACTGTTCTGAATATTACTGTTTTTAATGTCTGATTTGTATACATTTATTCTTTTGAATACAGATTGTCCTACACATAATGCACTGGTGCAGTACTGGGGAAATAGCACATATAACATAGAAGGATGAGCAAATGTATGATCCTCAGATGTTACTGGGTCGTGTAATACTGTTTCCACTATGGACATTGGGGCAACTTTGGCATTTGGTTCTGCCAATGTCACTGTTTATATTACAAGGTCTATTGTTACTAGTAAGGGCCTTTTTACACGACCCCTAAGATCCGCTGGCCACTTAAATTCGGACCAGAGATCTTAGGGGTTCGTCGCTCTTCCTCTGTCCCCACCCCCCTCCGCACTTCCTGGTTGCTGGCTGCCTGAGGGGAGGGAGAAAAAGAGAAAGAAAAGCATGCCGCTCACCTCGTTCTGCCTCTCGTCTCTGTAAAAGTAGCTCTTGAAGGGGCGGGAGCCAAAAAAACAACAAACAGAAGCAAGGAGAGCCCCGCACTCACTATCCTTACACTGGATCAATATTTTTCACCTCCAAAAAGCAGGTACGTGAAAGCTGCGCTGGGACGCGCTTAGGTGGGCGGGGTCACACTTAATTTCCTGTTAACTCCGGAGCTGGTGGGTAAACATTTTTAAGCTCCGGAGCTGGGAGCCATTTGCCCCGGAGTTTAGGGGTCGTGTATAAACGCCCTTAGTTGAGTGTCTGTATTCAAGTAGAGACCTCTACCCAGAAGCCAATTTATAATTATAATATGTTCTGGATGGAAGCTTGAAGCATATAAATACGTGCAGCTCTTTGTAAATGTCTAGTATAAAGTACTGTTTATCCATCCAGTGGACCTGGGGTGTGATTTGGTTTAAGACTAAGGCTGATGGTTTGTATGGAAGAATTAAAATCATTATGGACCTTCATTAGTGCTTGTTTACATGGCTCCAGATACTTTCTATAAACTCATATTTACATGTGATGGGTATATCTATAGACTAATCTTGTCTCTTATATTTAGTTTAGAGAAAGAATTTTTGCCATTATGCACGTGCTAATCTCCTTATAATTGCTTGGATGTCCTTTCACCCACCAATGTTAATTGAAATACTCATAATGACCACCATTAAGATAATCACAGCCTTGCACCTTTTATATTTTTATCATAACTCTGTTCTACTTCTGAGGTCTCGCTACATGCAGGCAATGAAGTAGGCCACAGTCTGTGAAAGTCAATGTAGTACAAGATGTTTTGGTATGCCTAAGGTAACAGACTCACATGGTAAATAATTACAGATAGTTAAAATAATCAATATAAGTACAGATAATTAAGTAATTCAAACAAGTAACCTTTCACCTTAACAATATGGTTTCTTTTTATTAAACTTAATTGTAAAATTGCTTTTAGTATTTATAGCGCTTTCCCTAAACATCTGTTTCCACAAATATTTTCTTCATATTTTTATAACATCATTTCCAAAGTTGGCCAATACTGTTACTATTATATTACAGATGACAGAAATGAAAAGCTTAAGCATAGCAGCTATCACACAAAAATACTGGTCCGATTTGAGCTGCTACAGTACTCTTATAACACCTGTTCTTAAATTTAAATACTAGTCTGAAATGTAGGCTATTTAAATCAATGGAATGACATAAATTTTGACTTACCATTCAGCAATTGATTTGGTGGGTCTACTCTACCTGTGACTATTAAATTTAGTCCAGAATCTGAACTTTTGTCTACAGTCTAGACCATTTGCTGGTTGTGGGATAGCGTGTTGGTTGTTCCCCCCTGCTTCTATCTGCATCATGTTCCCAAAGGCATGTCTCTTCTTGCAACAGATGATTATGATGCAAGTGATACCGCCTTAGCATTGAGCTACATTTCTATGCTAATACCCATAGGAGCTAGTCACACAGCAGACTGTGCAATTATACTACCCAAGTAGTTATCACATGCTGGTAAATTAAGGAGCATCACATTAAATAATTTGCTTTATTTTTTAAATACATGGTTGATGCAAATGTTACGCCAACAGTGAGGAACTCAAGTGTTTTGACCTGAGGGAAGGGAAGTATAACTCAAGTGAACAAAGAAAATACCTGAAAATGCTTATAAGAGAAAATAAAGTGTAGGCCAACTCTTCAATTTCACTTCATCTGCCGTCCTCCTCTCTACACAGCTCTATTTTCACAGTAATCTAGCTCTGCTGTTATCTTATTTTCAGATTTCTCTTTTTTTAGAAAGAGTGAAGAGAACTCTACATTTCAGCACAGGAACAAGCTCTTTGTTCTGAAGCTCCCGTGGGTCTGTTGAAAAGTGATGCTTCAGCAGACTAAGGAAGATGCTTTACTCATGAGCCTATGAGAGCATGTGCCATCTTTCTATACAGAAGTCTGTTTGCTTCTCCTAAGAACATAAGAACACAAGAAGAGCCATGCTGGATCAGGCCAAAGGCTCATCTAGTACAGCTTCCTGTACCTCACCGTGGTCCCACCAGATGCGTTTGGGGGTGCACGAGACTAGATATTTGTCTCCTGATACCACTCCCCTACATCTGGCCCTTGAAGTACCCCAGTTTTAAGCCTGGAGATTACACATCTCCATCATGGTTTGTAACCTGTGAGGGACCTTTCCTCCAGGAATCTGTCCAATTCCCTTTTGAAGGCATCCAGGCCAGATGCCATCACCACATCCTGTGGCAGGGAGTTCCACAGATTAACAATGCGCTGGGTGAAAAACTATTTTCTTTTGTCTGTTCTTACTCTCTCAAGCCTCAGTTTGAGTTGAACTTGTCCCCTAGTTCTGGTACTCATGTCCTGCATTATTTTGTACATCTCAATCATGGAGACAAGCCATTCTATTTCCTGGCCGTAATAATAATTTAATTCCACAGTCTTTAATCTTTCAAACACTTAACACATTTTAATGATGCCCTGTAACATGGAGCCCAGCTGGATGGATGGCTCAATGGTTTGGATTTCTGGCTGCAATGCTAGAGGTTGGGACTCAATTCCCCACTGTGTCTCCTGCAGGTAGAGCCGGCCTGTGTGGTCTTGGGCAAGCCATGAACTCCCAAGGCACTTCCAGAAGAAGGGAATGGTAAATCACTTCTGAGCCTCATCTCTACCTGGAAAACCCCCGAAAAGGATCAGCATAAGTTAGAAATGACTTTACAGCACATGATTATTATTATGTACGTGGAGCCTCTGTTAACATGTAAAATGATTGTTTTTGTCTTCTTCTTCTTCTTCTTCTTTTTCTTCTTCTTCTTCTTCTTCTTCTTCTTCTTCTTCTTCTTCTTCTTCTTCTTCTTCTTCATAACATCTGTCCCACTTCATGGTGGAATCCGCTATTCTGGTTTTTGCCTTCCACTTTGTATGGTTGTGGGCTAGGTCTGGGTCAACCCAGGACAATTTCATGTTTTATCACGTGCATACTTACTTGGTTTCACCTTCATTTCATTTTTCTCTTCCTGTCACTACCTTATGTTGTATGTAGGTGGTATGAGGTGTCTTCTTAGACCTCATGATTAACTCATAAAACCAATTGTCAAGAGAGCAGTTCAAGTAAGGAAAACAGAAAAGCATGCACATATTTCAAATTTTTCTATTTACACAAATAAAGTGAAAGTGCATAATGACATACAGTACAAGTTCAGTTGTGACAAGAATAAATAAGCCTCATTTTTCACTACTTCAGCAATAACTGCAGAAAGAACTGAAAAGCCAGACACAAGTGAATAGGAATGAATACATAAGCTACAAACACCAATACAGAAACAATAGCGGCAGTGAAAACATGTACTGTTGCTTGTTCCCAGGGCTCCATATCAATGCAGCAGGAGATCATCGTATACTGAAAATAAAGCCAGTAGAGAGAATTCTTCAGTCGCTTCATGGTTGTCATTGGAGCTGGTTGTTCCTTCTGGAAAGTTGTCCTATTAGATCAACAAAGCATGGAGAATATAGTTTGAACTTGGAATGAGGGAACCGACATGATAAAATGACCTTGGATGATAAGATTCCTTTGCCAGTCCCATCAGGTGAAAAAATACTAATGGGTTCCCTCAGTACATTGCTAAATACCATTAAACACCAATGCCAATGCATTATCAAATTGAAACACAATTCATCCATTGAGCATCTATGCATTTCAGTATATTTAGGATTGTTTTTCAATTAGAATGTAGGTTGGTGGGGTTTAGACAGAAGAGGTGGGGTGGTGGACGAGGGCTTGATGTTAGTTTGGAGGACTATGTATATATTTGTCTGTTGCCCAGAGTGATGCCCGTAATGAACAAAAATTGTCAAGGGACAATTCTAAAGTAGATCACCTCTGGGTCACCACATGACAAAAATTAAAGGGAAAAGGAAAAGAGAGAAAATTGAAAAAACAAAATGTGGTGGCACACTGCTAAAAGATTTCCTTCATTTTGAGCGTTTGTCTTTCAAGATTTGTTGGATTTTTTATTTGTGATCCATAAAAGCTCACACTGCATCAAATCTGTCAGTCTTTAAAGTGCCACAACACGTTGTCCTTCACTGGTCTTTAAACCCCTCTCTTTTTTAGTGTTTTCCCCTCTTCACTTTGGTCAGTTTGCTGAGACTAACAGAGCTAACACGTTGGAAATCAATTTCCATAGTCAGCCAGTTGCACACATATCCAAATCCTGCCCAAGTTTGGACAATGTTGCTGCCAAACAAAGTGGTGGAAAAGTGGTAGGCAAGAGAAGGATAAGAACTAGAGATGGGCACGACTAGGGAAAATGACGTTTTCGAGTTGTCGTGTGTCGGAGGCAGTCCATTTCGGCTCGTTTCCGTTTTTCGCGAAATTTCGCAAAAATTAGTCAGTTCGTTTTTTCGTTGTCGTTAGTACTGGTTTGGGGGGGTAGCTGGCTCCTGGAGGGAGCTGCAGGAGTCAGCCAGAGCCACAAGTGAAGGACTGGCAGACTCTTTGCATCCGCTGTGTCTCACGTACTTGCATGTAGTGCAATGCAAGTAGATCTGGCTTAGGGTTAAGACGGGTTAGCACAAGGGCTAGGGTTAGGCTAGTTACGGGTGAGGTTAGGGTGAGTATTGGGGTGCACCTCTGGGTGCCTCTCTGACCCACTTAGAAGGACAGTGTACTGGCGTATGGGTTAGGCTTAGGCTTAGGGTTCGGGTTTGGGCTACGATTAGTGGGCTGTTTATGCCCGATTGGCACATCCCAGAAGTCTCTGTGGTCAACCTGGCCAAGTGGCCATGCGATTGGTGGAAAATTTGCATGGTCCACTCCCATGGGCAAGCCCATCATTGCGAATGTGCAGGTGTAAAAAAATAAAATAAAATAAAATAAAATAAAATAAAATAAAATCAACGAATTTTTTTTGCAAGAAAAACCCACTGCTGCTACTGTAAAAATTCAAGCATTTAAAATAGCTAATTTTCGCAAGTTTCTGTGGTGCTTTGGTGGGGTTTTGGGCAACGATTTAAAAAAAAAATTGCGGTCGCCATTTTGGATCCCCCGCACCGCATGGCAAATGGATGCGCCCTCCCAGCCTGGTACCAGCAGCGCAGCAGTAGCAATAGCCAAGGAGAGGGGGGCGGGGAAACCCCCCCCCCAAATAAAACACCCTTCTGGCCTGGTAGGTGCCCTCAGACAGTTTTCGCCTACTTTTAGGGCCAGGAATCGTGTTTTTTTTTTACTTTTAAAAACTTTTTTTCTGTGCCGCTTGGCATTGCGCGATCGCCGCAATGCAAGTAACGAGCACGACAAATCAGACCAAATTGTTCGTTCGTCGGTTCGAGCTCGAATTCTGGCAGAGTAATTCCCGTTACCGTTTCCGTAGAGTAACGGATACGAGTAACGGAAACGGAAACGGGAATACCGCTAAGTCGTGCCCATATCTAATAAGAACTTGAGGATTTCAGGCAACTTCTTGGCTGGAAGTGCTTGAAATCTGAAGATTCAGAGAGGGTAGCTGTGTTAGTCTTTTCAAGAATTTCAGGCAAAAATCAAAGAAAAACAAAACAAAACAAGACACAAACATGTGGCACATTAAAGACTGACTTTCATATTTTAATGTAATGTTTCGTGGACATGTCTACTTCAGCAGTGGATGTGTCCACAAAATGTTACATTAAAATATGGAAGTTAGTCTTTAAGGTGCCACATGTTTGTGTCTTTTGTTATGTTTTTTCTTTGATTTTTGCCTGGAATTCTTGAAATCTGAAAAACTTATCTCTAGTCCTTACTAGGTCTCTATGTGTGTAGCAGTAACGAAAGCAACTTGCTTCCCATATATCCAGTCCCAGATCAGGGTTATAACTTGGTATACTAAAATTATCATCAAGAGCAACAATCTATGTTATGTCAGTTAAAAAACATCAGAAACAGGAAGGTTTTTACCTGGCACCAAAATGTTAACAGAGTCGGCGCCAGGCGGATATCACTTGGGATGGTGTTCCATAACCTGGGGGCAACTTCCAAAAAGGCCCTAGAGTCTGACCTACAAGCCATCCCTTTCACCTCCTTGAGGGATGGCTCTTTCAGGAGGGCCCCCTGGCTAGATCTTAATTGCCGGGTAGGTTCATATGGAAGGAGACGGTCCTTCAGGTATCTAGGTCCTAAGCCATTTAGGGCTTTATATGCCAAAAACAAGCACTTTGAATTGGGCTCGGGCAACAACTGGTAACCAATGCAGGTTGCGTAGAATCTGTGTGATGTGATCCCTGGCAGCCCCACCACTCACCAGCCGGGCTGCACGATTCTATGTAAACTGAGCATGTGTTTTTATCTTGTACCAATAAGAAACTTTCCATAGTGTGTTTTCAGAGATGGAAGCCAGAGAAGAGTGTGAGGACTGCTGTGAATTTAAAAGTGCACTGGAAACCTGGGGAAGCCAATGGGAAAGGTGCCATTCTGACTATAATAGGTTTTTTAATGTTATAGACAGAAAAGGGTCTGTCACCCAAGTTTAGGCATCATGGTAGATCAGAATGACAGTCAGCATTAATGGTAAAATCTATGGAAAGGAAAAAGCCATGCAGGCGTAAAAGTGATTTGGCTTCATGTCAACTTGGCTCACATTTTTGGATTCCCACCAAACATGGCTCTTTGGGGCATTGCCAATGCCAGACAAATAGGTTTTGTCTCATGGAGATGTTGAAGTAATATTTCCCTGGCCATGTCATTGTCCCACCAGGTGTTTTGATCTCATATATCCAGGGCTACAGTGCACTCTAATTTTATGCCCATTGGTAGTTCCATGGCAAAATTTAACTCAGAACATTCCCTCCATCGATATTAATTTCCCAGCACTCAGATGTAATCTGAAATACTGCACCAGGAACACAGAAAAGTGGTATTGTACACTTAGCTTTAGTAATTTTATTCAACATTATGAAAATCAACCTATTTTGTCTTTAATACATAAGGAATCCAGTTAACCCATCTGAAACAAAGTCAGGACACCAGCCCAAATGAGTGTCTCCATATCACACCAGCTGCAGACATCATTTGGAGGGTACCCACTCCTGTTCCATGCTGTTTTGGTTATGGGAAATTGTGTATATAAATAAAATCTTACAAAATATGCTTATAGCACATCTTTCATGTAGTGCTTGACAGCTTTTTATTCTGCTATGACAAAATCATGTGAACTGAACATTCTGATCATAAAGTAATTTGATCATTAATGACTATAAGATGGAGGACTCGCACTAGCTGTATTCAGACTGATGAAGCTGTTTGGATGAGCAGCGAAAGGTTTCTCTTTCTCAAGAAAAAGAAGTCCAGTAGCCATGACTCAACTTCCAGATCATCTGTAATGTCTTCCAGGTCGTAAGGAGGCTTTCCCCACACATTGGGTATAGATATGTGCAAGGTCTATGCTCTGTTTATGACAGGTGGAGCAATAATGGCACTCAGAGATTACTTGCATTAATTCCAGTGGGCATACTTTATCCTTCTTCAGCTGAGAGCTGGAAAAGTTCTATAGCAGCTCTGCATGCATGAGATAAGGAAAGAGGGTGTTCTCTTATGTGGCAGATTTACATGTGCTAAAATGTATGCATGTACATTAGCAGGAGGCAGTGAGAATGAGCTGTGTGTTTTTCAGTCTTCAAACAAAGATACCTTACCAGGTTCCTTCCTTGACAAACCAGTAAAAATATTGCATGGCAGAAAACTAATCCCAAAGAGCTCACATTGGAGAGAGACCTCAGTTGTTGTTGTTGTTTTTTAAAAGGCTCTGGAATTACACTTTCATGTCAAAAGCTAACCAAAGTTCTTTAAAATTTTTTTTAAAAAAAAGCTAACCAAAGTTCTGAATCGTGTTCTGAAATGAACATTCTTTGTACAAGAAGACCATTTCTGGTCGATAAGGCAAAATATTACCTGTGTCCTGGGGTGACATCTTGAAGAGCAGTCATTCTCACCACACCTAGAAAACAATGCAGAAGCATAGCCAGCAAAGTACAAAGACTGAAAACATTGCAATGAATTAATGTATTTCCTAGGCCAATCAGCAGATATGCTAAAGAATTCAATGAATACTAAGAGCTAGCTACCCTTGATCAACAAAAGACAAGCTAGAGACGAGTAAAGTGTTTATACAGTTTGCAGGTCACCCAGTTTGGTTCCATTCACCGTTAGCAACATGTGAGCAGCTTTCCCTCTCATGATCTCATGAGGGCAAATGGATGCTTACTTTCCTGAGGAAAGGCATCTCTTTGAAGACATCCTTCAGATGGAAGACAGACTAGTCTGAGCTTGAACTTTTAGAACAGGGGTCTAAGTTGTCTAGTGCCCTTCATGGTGGACACCAGACTGAGTAGACATACAGAGCATCTGGGTAGTAGGATGAGATGTACTGAGCTTCTATTGAAATAGTTCTGATTTTCACAAATGTGCATATTTTTATATAAATCAGCAACCACAAACACGCTGCAAATTGGTGCCCCCTTTTGTTCTGTCCGTTTTGGTAGTGCTCATAATCTAGCTCTTCCACACCTGCACTAAATGTTTAAATATAAATACCAAAACCAAATGAGAGCAATATTTATGTTCACACTGGACACTCTCCTTTCTGTTTGGCCAACCCCATGGCTCTTCTTGTTAGGCCACACCCCTTTAAGGCCACACCCCTTTAAAGCAAGCCCGTGGCTCTTAAGCACACATGGTGCTTCTGTCTGGGCAGCTCCTAGGGTTTATTTGAGGTCCCTTTGTGGTATATCTTGGGGGGGGGGTGCACTCACCTCTCTGGCTTTGTCTCCTTTCCTCCTTACTTGCCTTCCTATCTCTCCTCCGTAAAACTATACTGTCCCTGTTCGCACACTCTGGTTGAGAGCTACCTGGCTGTGCTTCAACTTTATTCCTCAGCTGTGCTGTGTCCAGAGTCAGGAATCAACTCCTGTGAAAGCCTTTGAGTACTGAGGTATACAGAAATGCCCATACGTGGTGCATGGATGTCAGAGGTGACAAGGAAACAAGGGCATCTCATGCCTGTACACATAAGATTTCCCTGTACTGATACTCATATACCATGCATGGATGTCAGAGGGCATCAATGAAACCTTGATGGTAGGACCAGACTGTATTCCCCTCAACTACATTCTTTTTAAATGATTTTTATGAGTCAGAAATTCAAGTTGTAAAGTGCCAAAGATGTCTGGAGGCTCAGGCTAAGCCATGTGTCAAGTGCCAGGGTCCTCCCCCTCTTCACATTCATGAGGTCTCACACCAGTCTGAACAATGGTTGGCTAAATAAAAAGTCCAATACATATATTCTCAACCAGTTTTAAAAATCCTAATTCAGGCTGCTCTCTGTTTCTCTGTCACCTACAGATGTTACCCATTCCTACTATAGGCCCTGTGAAGAAAACTTCCCTCAGGTCTACCAGCAGTTTTAAAATGGGAAGGGATTTTCACCATATCCCAATCTGCAGCCCTAATGCTGGTTTCCACCTGCACATACTGATCAGCCAAAGCAATAAAACCATCTGCCTGGTTTCCATGACTCATAACTTTACATGGAACTTAACTCCCCCTTTAACTGCTTGTGTTCTCTTGTAACTTTACATGGACCTTTACTCTCCTTTTAAGTGAGAAATAGCTCAACCTCGTGCTACCAAATCAGCAGTTAAGTAAAAACATAAGAACATAAGAAGAGCCATGCTGGATCAGGCCAAAGGCCCATCTAGTCCAGCTTCCTGTATCTCACATTGGCCCCACAAAATGCGTCTGGGAGCGCACAAGATTAGATATCTGTCTCCTGATACCACTCCCCTGTACCTGGTCCTTGAAGTACCCCGGTTTTAAGCCTGGAGATTACACATTTCCATCGTGGTTTGTAACCTGTGATGGACTTTTCCTCCAGGAATCTGTCCAATCCCCTTTTGAAGGCATCCAGGCCAGACGCCATCACCACATCCTGTGGCAGGGAGTTCCACAGACTAACAACATGTCCTTTTGTCTGTTCTCACTCTCCCAACCATCAATTTGAGTGCATACTGTATCCCCTAGTTCTGGTATTTTGTGAGAGGGAGAAGAGCATCCCTCTATCCACATTACTCAGGCACCTTTTTCCAGACTAAAGAGCCCCAAATATTTTAGCCTTTCCTCATAAAGGAGGATCCCCAGCCCAGTAATCATTCTAGTCACTCTCTTCTGCACCTTTTTCAGTTCCACTATGTCTTTTCTGAGGTGGTGACCAGAACTGTACGCAATACTCCAGGTGTTGAGGCATAGACTTCACAAGACCTCTGAATGTGTCCTGTGGCATCTGGCACCAAGACATTGGCAGGTGATTCTTTAGGCAAGTTTTGAAGTGGGGCCTTCAAGGATTGGATTTGGTGTTCCAGAACATCCTATAGATTCTCAATCAGATTGAGATGTGGGAAATTTGGAGGCTAAGGTAACACCTTGAATTCTTTATCATGTTCCTCAAAACATTCCCAAACCATTTTGTGCAGTGTAGCAGGGGGCATTATCCTACTAAAAGAAGTTCCTGCCATCTGGGAACAACATTGCCATGAAGAGATGTCAGCATCAGTCTCTAGGAAACTGGTACATGCTAAGGTGACATCCATATGAATGTTAGGGCTCAAGTTTTTTCAGCAAAACATTTCCAGTAGCAGAACACTGCTTCTGCTGGTCTGCCTTCTTCCCATAGTGCATCCCATTTTCATATCCCCCCCTTTCCAGGAAAATAATACACACACAGAGAGAGAGCCACCTGATCTAAAAAAAGAACATGATTCACCAGAACGGGCAACCTTCTTCCATTGCTCCATGCTCCAGTTCTGATGTCTCCATTGTAGGTGCTTTGGGGGCGTCTGATGAGTCTGCAGCTACGCAACCCCATCCACGCAAACAGCAATGCACAATATCGGTAACTGGCACATATGTTTAATCAACTTCATGTAACATAATAGTCAAACTTTATTTTTATTTATTTATTTATTTATTTATTTATTTATTTATTTATTTATTTATTTATTATATTTGTACCTCATCCTACTGGCCTAAAATGCCACTCTGAGTGGCTGATTAGTGTAGTTTTCTCACAAAACTCAGCCATGACATGAATATGGCTTATTTTAACAGGTGGCACTGAATGCCCTTTTAGAGCAGCTCATGGTGCTCAAATGTTACACTTGTATGCATGCTGAGATGTTTGGGCCCTGTTAGGCTGTGAATTAAGGGCCATTACTTTTTCAATTCATGGCAGTGTTTTACATTGCCCTGTCTTTTCCAAAGCCAGAAAACTAAATATGTTGTAGATGTTGGTCGATTTTCTCATTTCAAAACAAAACGAAGCCCTCTACCATTTGCTGGAATTTGAAAAAAAAAATCCCCTGCTGAGTATGGTTATGAATCTTGTACAATTCTGCAGAGGTTTGTTATTGCTTTTTTAAAGGTAGTGATTTATATTCCCATTCTGATCATAAAGAAGTCACTGGAGGTTTTGGAAAACAAGGTGATCTCAAATTTTATGTCCGTACCAAGCTGAAATGGCATGCTCTTCTGCCACTGCCATTCCCTAGTCCTGAAGATAATAATGCAACAATGGCGAGGCTCTGTGGTTGCAAGCATATGACATTTCAAAAACAAGTACTGTACTCCCACGGCACCTCTAGGCTGCATTGCAAGGACTATCATCAGCAATCTGAAAGATGTCCCAGGGAGAAGTTCTCTAATCCTGCATTTGAAATTGAAAATATATCTGATGGGAGTTGCTTTGCATAAGATGATGCAACTTTGTAAAAGAAACATTAAAACAGATTTGTGATCCTAGAGAATTAGGCTCCCATGGTATGAGATAAAATGTGTCTTTTATATACAGTATATCTTTAACAGTTAACTACTGTAAATGGCATGTGTGTCAGGGCTGCAGTCTTTAGTTCTTCAATCAGGATCCTTTTGGGAAAAACTGCACAAAAACATTTGTTATTTCCCCACTCGAAATATTGTTAAGCCAATTAAAATATGCATTATGATTTGATTTCATCGAATCATAGAACTGTAGAATAATTGAATTGGAAGGTGACTATAAGGCAGGGGTGTCCAAAATTTTTGCAAGGAAGGCCAGATTTGGTGAAGTGAAGATGTGTGGGGGCTGACCATTCAGCCACATTTGGCCTCTGGGCCAGACATTGGACAAGTCTGTATAACATGCAAGGAGGCGGGGAGGATGCTGCAGCAATGGAGCTGGGGGTGGGTAGGCTGGGCAGGTGGCTGGGGGAATGGACGGAGGCAGGGAGGGCAGGCAAACCATAAAACTGCAAGCTGATGCCTCATAAGAACATAACATAAGAACATAAGAAGAGCCATGCTGGATCAGGCCAAAGGCCCATCTAGTCCAGCTTCCTGTATCTCACAGCGGCCCCACCAGATGCGTTTGGGAGCGCATGAGACTAGATATCTGTCTCCTGATACCACTCCCCTGCATCTGGCCCTTGAAGTACCCTGGTTTAAAGCCTAGAGATTACACATCTCCATCATGGTTTGTAACCCGTGATGGACTTTTCCTCTAGGAATCTGTCCAATCCCCTTTTGAAGGCATCCAGGCCAGATGCCATCACCACATCCTGTGGCAGGGAGTTCCATAGACTTACAACGCGCTGGGTGAAAAAATATTTTCTTTTGTCAGTTCTTACTCTCCCAGCACTCAATTTGAGTGTATGTCCCCTAGTTCTGCTATTTTGAGAGAGGGAGAAGAGCTTCCCTCTATCCACTTTACTCATACCCTGCATTATTTTGTATGTCTCAATCATATCCCCCCTCAAGCGCCTTTTTTCCAGACTAAAGAGGCCCAATTGTTTTAGCCTTTCTTCATAAGGGAGGTGCCCCAGCCCAGTAATCATTTTAGTCGCTCTCTTCTGCACCTTTTCCAGTTCCACTATGTCTTTCTTGAGATGCGGTGACCAGAATTGTACACAATACTCCAGGTGGGGCCTTACTATTGTTTTGTATAACGGCATTATAATGTTGGCTGTTTTATTTTCAATCCCCTTTTTGATAATCCTTAGCATGGAATTGGCCTTCTTTACTGCTGCCACACATTGGGGAGACACCTTCATGGAGCTGTCCACCAACACACCAAGATCTCTTTCCTGATCCGTCACGGATAACTCAGAGCCCATGAGTTGATAGATGAAGTTTGGATTTTTTGCCCCAATATGCATTACTTTACATTTGGTTACATTAAAACGCATTTGCCATTTCTCAGCCCATTCCCCCAGTTTGGAGAGATCCTTCTGGAGCTCTTCACAATCTTCTCTGGTTTTTACCACATGGAAAAGTTTTGTGTCATCTGCAAACTTGGCCACCTCACTGTTTATCCCTGTCTCCAGGTCATTTATGAACAGATTGAAAAGCACCGGTCCCAGGACCGAGCCCTGGGGCACACCGCTTTTCACTTCTCTCCATTGTGAAAATTTCCCATTGACACCTACTCTTTGTTTCCGGGATCTCAACCAGTTCTCAATCCATAAGAGGACCTGCCCTCTTATCCCCTGACTATGCAATTTTCTCAGCAGCCTTTGGTGAGGGACTGTGTCAAAAGCCTTTTGAAAATCCAGATAGACTATATCCACTGGTTCACCCAAAATCCACGTGCCTGTTGACCTTTTCAAAAAATTCTAAAAGGTTTGTCAGACAAGATTTACCCTTACAGAAGCCATGCTGATTTTCTCTCAGCAAGGTTTGTTCTTTTATGTGTTTTAAGATTTTCTCTTGGATGAGGCCTTCCACCATCTTCCCTGGGACAGATGTAAGGCTAACCGGCCTGTAGTTTCCTGGGTCCCCCCTCCTTCCTTTTTTAAAAATTGGTGTGACATCTGCTATCCTCCAGTCCTCCGGCACTGTGGCCGTTTTAAGAGACAAGTTGCATATAACCGTTAAGAGATCTGCAATTTCATTTCTCAGTTCCCTAATAACCCTTGGGTGGATGCCATCTGGGCCCGGTGACTTGTTAATCCTCAATTTATCAATTAGTCCTAAAACCTCCTCTCTTTTAACCTGTATTTGATTTAATTCTTTAGTCAAGAGGGGCGGCTCAGGCAGCGGAATCTGCTCAAGGTCCTCTGTCGTGAAGACAGACGCAAAGAACTCGTTCAATTTCTCTGCAATGTCCAAGTCCTCCTTAACCTCCCCTTTTCCTCCCTCACCATCCAGAGGCCCAATTGGTTCTCTGGCAGGTTTTCTACTTCTAACATATTTAAAGAAGCTTGTATTATTACCCTTTATATTGCTAGCCATGCGTTCCTCAAAGTCTTTCTTTGCCTCCCTTATCATCTTTTTACATTTCTTTTGCCAGAGTTTGTGTTCCTTTTTATTTTCCTCATTTGGGGAGGATTTCCATTTACAGAAGGACCTCTCCTTGTGCTTTAGAGCCTCTCTAACTCCACTCGTTAACCATGCCGGTGTCCTCTTGGACTTAAATGAGCTCTTCTTTCTTTGTGGTATGCACTTGTGCTGGGCCTCTATTATTGTTGTTTTAAACAGGCTCCATGCACTCTGAAGAGATTGGATTCTTCTAACCCTCCCCTTCAGTTTCTCTCTAACTAGTTTCCTCATCTGAGGGAAGTTTGCCCTTCGAAAATCAAGGGTTTTTATGTCTGATTTGGTTGACACTCTTCCTCCGACATGCATGGCAAAGGTAATTGCAGCATGGTCACTGTTCCCCAGAGGCTCAGTGACATTCACATCCCTGACCAGGTCCTGAGTATCACACAATATTAGATCTAGAGTTGCCTGTTCTCGGGTGGGCTCCATGACAAGTTGCTCTAAGGCACAGTCATTCAGCAAGTCGAGAAACCCAGTTTCTCTTTCTTGCCCAGAGCTCGCATTGGCCCAGTCAATGTGGGGATAATTAAAGTCCCCCATGATTACTATCCTATCCCTCTTAGCCACCTCCATGATTTCTCTCCTCATTTCAAGGTCCCCCTCAAGTTTTTGATCTGGTGGACGATAGAATACTCCAAGTATCACATCACTCTTTGGACCTGGTAGTTTAACCCACAGTGATTCTATGGCGGAGTCAGACCCTCTGTCAATCTCCATTCTGCTGGATTTTATGCCTTCTTTGACATAGATGGCCACTCCTCCTCCAACCCGCCCCTCTCTATCCCTTCTATAGAGTTTATAGCCTGGGATTGCTGTGTCCCACTGGTTCTCCACATTCCACCAGGTTTCTGTTATGGCTATTATATCAATGTTATCCCTAGCTGCCAGATGTTCAAGTTCTCCCATCTTTGCTCGGAGGCTTCGAGCATTGGCGTAGAAGCACTTGTACAGTGGGTCCCGCAACAGCTGCTGCCTTGTTCTTCTCCCCCCACAGCTTTTATTTTCAGTAGACGAACTGTCAGATTCCGCTATTCTCCCAGTGTTAATACTTGCTATGTCATCTCTATGTGATTCTCTACCCTCTCCAACCTCATTCCCCGAAGATGAGGTGTTCCGAACCGGATGCCACACAGCTCCTGTCGGCTTTCCCCCATCCATCCGGCATGGGGAGGGGCCAGCTGGCGCGGATGCGTGACAGGCTGATCTGGTGGGGAGAAGTAGCCGCGGGCAGCTCAGAATTTGAAAATGGGCCACATTTGGCCCCCAGGCCTGACATTGGACATGCCTGCTATAAGGCAATTGAGCCCATCCCTCTGCTCATTGAAAAGAATCCAAATTAAAGCAGATCTGATGATTCTTGAATTTTCACTGAATGCCTTGAGCACTGAAGCATTCACCACTTCCAACGGTACTTGGTTCTACTGTTGTAGTGCTCTAACAGTTAAGAAGGTTTTCCTGATATTCAGCTGAAATCTGGCTTCCTGTAGCTTGGGTCGATTCTTATTTGTCCTGCACTCACAGATCCTGTCCCTCCTCTGCATGACTACCTTTAAAGAATTTGTTATACACTTACATTGTTGCACAAGCATACATTCATATTCATAGAATGCTCCTACAACAAACTGCAAAACACAAAGAAACATGCAAGCAGACAGATCTCAATAAGCCAACTCCAGTTATTGTCCATGTGGCAAGCACTGGGTGTGCACAATTTTCCTTCTTAACCAGCACCTTCTCGTCCAAACTCAAGTGTCAAGAATTTGTTAAGGAAATGTGGAGTGCATCATCCCACAGGTGCAACACCCAATGGGTGCAGAACCTGCACAATATCTACTTGGCAACTGAGCATGCTGGAGCTTACTCTGTTGAAACCAAGTGAAATACCCCCATGCAAAAATATTGGGGAAAATGTGATTGTGAGCACAACAGATAATTGAAGGTGCAATAAAAGCTGAGGAGTTGTATGACCTGGGAATTCAGTACTTGACGGAGTGCCTCTCCCTAAATATAACAGGCCCATCATTGATGGTCCATGTTCTGTATCTCACCAAAGAGAACTGTGGTGATACAGTAATATGGAGATACAGTAGGACCCCCATATCCACTGATTCATTATCCACTGATTCAGTTATCCACGGTTGGCAGGGGAAAAATTAAATAATTCAGCAGCCACAAAGCAAGCTATTGTCACAAACGCAGCTGTAAAGCAAGCTACTGTCTCAAAACAGCAGTCATAAAGCAAGCTACTGTCAGGAAACAGCAGTTTGGGGATGGGTGGGCAGGCATTCTCTTTTATCCACAGTTTTCATTATCCATGGGAAGGCCTGGAACAAATCACCAGCAGATACTGGAGTCCTACTGTATAAGAGAGAGGCTTCTCTGCCAATTGCGTAAAGGGTACTTGAAACCATAGAACTGATTGGCATGAGCACTGAATTCATTGCAGTGCCAAACTAAAATTGAGCACTTTGCTAAAGCCTTTTTGAGTAAGTTATATAGTCCTGCACTGTCGAGTTTTCAAGTGATTTTAAATTGCTTATACTGTTTTACGTGTTTTACACTGCTATAAATAGCTGATATTGTTGTGAAGTGTTTCGTGGGTGAGGGTGGGGGAGTTGCCACAGTTATCTTTAGTTGCAATTATTTTTTGTGTTTATTATAATAAATATGGTATTGACGATGCTGTTCTATTGGCACAAACCAGGAAAATAGCTTTTGTGATGGTTTGTACTTTGTCGTTACTTCTTTCACAATCTTTGCAACAATGTGGTTTATGGAATTCATAGAGGGCCCTGAGTGAGTTAGAGACACTAAATTCACAGCGAGCCTTTAATTGACTCCCCTCCCTACCCCCACCAAATTTAGTGAAGATTGGACTTGGGATGTCCGAGTTACAGCTCCCAAATTGGTCACCCCCTCCCAAAGTGCTCTTTAACCAGCTGCTAGATCATATTAGGCTAGGATTACATTATGGGAAAAACCCCTATTTCATGTTTTCTCTACCCCACTAAAATGCTATTTTATGCAAATGTAGGGGGTTCAAAGGTTACTTGACTATTCTAAAGGGGTGTCACAATTTGAAAAAGGTTGGAGAACACTATTCTTATATATATATATATTTGAGTATTTTACCCTGCCTTTCTCCTTGGAAAAGAGCCCAAAGTGGCTTACAGTAATGAGGGACAATATACAGTCCAGTACATTTAAGAAATATTCAAATCTGAGAACAGGGAATTGAAGGGCATCTTACAGCATTAAAAGGCAACATTAAAGCTAAACGAGAACACAAGAAGTTAAAGAAAAGAGTAAAAAATCCATTATGAGGGATGGCACTAACATTGAAAACACCAGTTTTATATATTTAATTGTTTAAACTTTTTTTTCCTTACAGGTAACATACAAGTAAAAATAAAAATAAAATAACAAATTAAAAAAGACAAAAATTGTGTGGCACCATCATGACTAGCTATTGTATTTTAATGTGAGCTTTTGTAGATAAAATCCACTTTCTCAAGAAGAAAGGAGCGCCCAAACCAGGGAGGAGGGACAAGGAGGACAATCAACTTGTCTACCGGGTGCTGATAAAAATCTGACACAGATTTTGCTAAGCCTTGAGTAACCATTCTTACTTTCTTCAAACCATCCCTCAGTAAATGAGAAAAGAAACTGCAATACCACTAAAAAGGATATACAGTACTTTGCTGTGCACCTACATAACTTTTCTTTTTCTTTTCTTAAGAAAAAACAACCACATATTTTAAGCAAAAACATTCTCCTTCACATTTCCAGACTAAAAAGGAAGAATTATTTCTTCTCAAAGTCCAATTCAAAAGGGGGGGGGGGGAGAGAGAGAGAGAGAGAGAAGAGAAGAGAAGAAAAAAGAAAAGAAAAACAAATTAACCAAACCCTCACCTTGATATGAATCCAGATGAGAGTCCTCCTGATGCACTTCGTTGGTTGACTGTCCCATTGGAAACTGAGGCAGGAGTGTTGTTCAGCTTCTTTCCCGCCCTGAGTGCTACAGCTGCTCCACACACCTCTCTATCCACCCACAGCAAGTCTAGCTAAATCTCAGCTGCAGCTTTGCATAGGGAACTTCATCAGGGCGTTTTGGGACCTGCCTCACTTAGAGGTAGAGCTCTGTGCACCCAGCCAGAGTTTCACAAGCCATCATTTCACAAGCTTTTTGGAAGCCTCGTTCCGTCAAGGAGGACTGTCTGGGAAAGGGTGTGAATCGGATTACAGCTGTAGTTTCAGAGCAAAGGAGAGTGGAATTAGAGAAGGTAAGGATCTGATTTTAGACAAACTTTCTGGAAGATAAGTTTAAATGAAATGAACTTTCCCGCACCCCCCCCTCAAAAAAAAGTATTTTAGGTTGGTAGTGGGGTTCCTCATTGCCAGAGGGACAGTATAGAAATCAAATAGATAGATAGATAGATAGATAGATAGATAGATAGATAGATAGATAGATAGATAGATAGATAGGAGCCCTGTGGCGCAGTGTAGACATGGGCACGACTCGGCGAAATCCTCGTTTCCGTTCGTCGTTTCGGTTACCTAACGAGGAACGGTAATGACAATTACTCTGCTCCAGCTCAAACCCGACCCGATAAAGATAAATTGGGTCTGATTTGTCGTTGTCGTTCATGGCATCGCGGCGATCGCGCGATGCCAAGCAAGCAGCACAGGAAAAAAGTTTTAAAAATAAAAAAAAACCGATTCCCGGCCATAAAAGCAGGCGAAAATATGCCTGCCTCAGTGAGGGCACCTACTAGAGAGGGGTGGTTTCTGGGGGGGTCCCCGGCCTTCCCCCCCTCCTGTCCTGGGCTGCTGGTACCAGGCTGGGGGGGGCATCCTCATTGTCTCCATTTGCCATGCGGTGGGGGGGGATCCAAAATGGCGACCGCAATATTTATTTTTAAATCATGGTCCAAAAACCCACCAAAGCACCACAGAAACATTTGAAAATTAGGTATTTTAACTGCCGGAATTTTTATAGTAGCAGCAGTGGGTTTTTCTTGCAATAAAACGTCTCCATTGATTTTATTTTATTTTTATTTTTACTTTTATTTTTTTACACCTGCGCATGCGCAATGATGGGCTGGCCATGGGATGGGACCATGCAAATTCTTGGACCCATTCCACCAATCGCATGGCCAGGTTTTGACTGAGACTTCTGGGTGTGCCAGAGAGGGCATTAAAAGCCCACAAACCCTAACCCTAACCCTAACCCTAACCCAACCCTAACCCATACGCCAGTACGCTGTCCTTCTTAGTGGGTCAGAGGCACCCAGAGGTGCAGCCCACTAACCCACCCTAACCTTAACCGTAACCCTAAGCCTAGCCCTTACCCTAACCCCAACCTTAACCCAGATCCGTACGCAAGTACACTTTCCTTCTTAGTGGGTCCCAGGCACCCAGAGAGGTGCCTCCCACAGCCCACTATCCCCTACCCCGGTGGTCCCCAACCCCCGGGCCGCGGACCGGTGCCGGTCCGTGGACCAGTCGGCACCGGGCCGCCTGGGGAGGCCGGGGAGGCTCCTCCCCTTTTCCTCCGCCGCCCTCCTCCTCCTCCTCTTCTCTCCTGCGGGCAGCCGGTGGAGGAGGAAGGCTGGAGGAGCACAGGAGGAGCCGCCGCCGCCGCCTTTGCCTCCCTGCTCTGCCCGCCGGCAGCGGCGGCGGCGCATCCTCCTCCTCCTCCGCCCTCCTCCTCCTCGCCCTCCACCACCAGCAGCAGCAGCAGCAGCCCCGGCGGCGGCGGCAGCGCATCCTCCTCCTCCTCCTCTTCTCTCCCACGGGCAGCCAATGGAAGAAGAAGGCTGGAGGAGCGCAGGAGGAGCCGCCCGCCGCCCGAGGGACAGAGAGTGCGATCATGCGGCTGCTACCCCGGGCGCCTCCGCCGCCTTCGCCCCCGCCGCTGCCGCCGCGCTTCGCCCTGGCCTCCTCCTCGTCCCCGTCGTCATGCTCCCTGGTGGCCTTTGCACGCCCGGTTCTTAGAGCAGGACGGTGGGGGGTTGGGTTGGGAGGAGGCGAGGAGGGGCGAGCGGGCCAAACGGGGTTCGGAGAAAGGAGAGGCCCCCTCCCCCTTCCCCCTTCTTGGCTGGGCTTCGGGTCCTCCGGCGCCTCCTTCCCTCTCGCGAGAGACCCGGGACGATACTTGGCGAAGTGGGTGTTGGGGGGGGAAGGAAAGGAGCCGCGGGCCGGGAGGGGAGGGGGAGAGGGAGGGGGGCAAAGGGAGGGGGCGCCTCATAAGAGGGGAGGGGGCGGCGGAGCGGCCGAAAGCAGCCGGGCAGGCAGAGCATCTTCCACACACACACGCGCGCGCGCACGCCCCCTCCCCTCCAGACCCCCGTTCCACCCCCCCCGGGGGGCGCCTCCTCCTCCTCCTCATCAGCCCTCTTCAGCCCGGCTGAAGGAAGGGGGCACGCGTGCGCGCGGGCGGAGATTTCGCCGGCTCTGCCTTCTCGCCTCGCCCGGCCCGGCGGCGCTTGACAGGCGGCGGACGGAGGGAAAACGGAGGGGGCGGCGGCAGCGACTGACGCTGGCGGTGCGCGCCAGGGCATCCTCCTCCTCCTCCTCTTCCTCCTCCTCAGCACCGGCCGCCCTTTCTCCTGAGGGGGAGGCAGAAGTAAGCGGGCGTGCGTGCGCGGGGGTGGGGAGCTTCTGAGGCGCGTGCGGGGGGTGCGGGGGTGGGACTGCACGTCCAGGCGGAGGAGGTGGAGGAGGAGGATGTGCCTGGCCGGCTAACGGTCCCCTTTGGCTCCCTCGCTCTCTCCCCCCCCGCTCACGCCTCCCCCCGCCCCTCCCTCAACCCCCCTCCTCTTCCCCCCCTCGGCCAGGCTTCCTGCCCGCCGCCTTCTTCTCCTTCGCCTTCCCTCTCTCGCGTCCTCCAGCGGCGCCCAGCCCCGACGACCTGCGAGCCCGCGGCCGGAGAGGGCGGCCCGAGTCCCCCAGCAGCCCGTGGCCAGCCTCCTCCTCCTCCTCCTCCTTCTCGGCCGCCCGAGGGACAGAGAGCGCGGTCATGCTGCTGCTGCCCCGGGCGCCGCCTTCGCCTTCGCCCCCACCGCCACCGCTGCGCTTCGCCCTGGCCGACAGGAGGAGGAGGCGGAGGCCCGCCCGCCCAGGAGCCCCGGGCTCCCCCCCACCCCGCCCGTGCGCGGGGGGAGCGGCATGCCCGACGCCCCCAGCCGGCGAGCGCCGCCGCTGCCGCTCCCATGCCCCCCCCCGCAAGGCACACACGCCAAGCCCCCCCGCACCCCCTCCCCCCATCCCCCACCCCCCACACACCCTCCCCTGACCCCGCACCCCCCATCTCCCCCCCTCCCCACCCCCACCCCACCCGGCCATGGAAAAATCATCAAATATTTTCCGGTCCGTGGGAACAAAAAGGTTGGGGAGCACTGCCCTACCCCTATCCCATTCCATAACCTGTACGTCAGTACGCTAGTACGCTCCCCTTCTTAGTGAGTCAAAGTGAGGCACCCAGAGAGGTGCCTCGCAGAGCCCACTATCCCCTATCCCATTCCCTAACCTGTACGGCAGTACGCTAGTATGCTTCCCTTCTTACTGAGTCAGAGGCACCCAGAGAGGTGCCTCTGCCACCCCACCCTAACATAATGTAATGTATGGTACGCGGCGGGTCCGCAAAACGCTTCCCTTGCTTCCCTTCTTAGTGGGTCAGACGTCAGAGAGGCACCCAGAGAGGTACCTCCCAGAGCCGACTTACCCCAATCCGAACCCCACCCCAACGACAAACGACAAACGACAAATGGAAATGACAAATTTTTGAAAATTATCGCGACAAACGGAAACGACCTGAAACGGACCTGTCCCGACAAACGGTAACTCGAAACGTCATTTTTTCTGGTCGTGCCCATCTCTAGCGCAGTGGTTAAATACCTGTACTGCAGCCAGAAAAAAAACCTCACAACCTGGGGTTCAATCCCAGGTAGCCGGCTCATGGTTGACTCAGCCTTCCATATTTCCGAGGTCAGTAAAATGAGTACACAGCTTGCTGGGGGGGATGTGTAGCAGGCATACAGTAATTAAATAGCTTCTGTAGCTTTACCAGTCAGACACAGACCTTAATGAAACAGGTAAAGCAATTCCTGACAGGGAGATAAGACAGCAAAAAATCTCTCCTTTTGCTTAATCTACCTGCTATTAAGGCAGAAGAGGAGGAGGACTAATTAAACAAAAAGTTGAGTTGACAGCTACACTTCTTTCATTCTGTACATTGCTTTTTTAATGGACTTCCTAACAAAACCAGATCAGTCGTGTGTGTCTGATGAGCCTAAAAGCTTCAGCAGGGCACAGCCTAAAATCTGTTCTACTGCTCTTCAGCTGGTGGATCACAATTCAAATGCAGTTTTATTTATTTATTTATTTATTTATTTATTTATTTATTTATTTATTTATTTATATGCCACCTTACTCCTAAAGTAAAGCATAGAATAAAAGTGATCCTTTGAAAATATCCCTTTCTCCAATCAGTCATTTATAGAGGAAAGCTTGCCTGAAGAGATAAGTCTTCACCTGCTAGGGGAAAGACATCAAAGATGGGGTTAACCAGGCCTCCCAAGGAAGGGACTTCATGTTTCCATCCAGCATGCCTCTCAAGGTGGGCTCAGTACCAATTAAAAATGTTTCAGAACAGAGGTGGCAATCCAGTTCTATGCTGAGGCCCACATTCCTTTGGTGGTAGAGGACAGAGTCAAACGTGAGTATGGTCGCACACTCTCCTTCTTGCAATAGTGGAAGGGAAACAGGACGTCTTGCCAGATGTCTGAACTGATTGATTGCCAGCATCTACGTGGAATCAGGCTGAATGTTGGGACTGTAGGATGCCCACCTCTATTTTAGAGAGGAAATGAGAAAGAAAGGTAAAGAAGTTTTGGGCAGGGAAGACAAAGATAAATGGGAAGAGACAATAAAAACAAGAGAAACTGGCATAAGTCACAGGCAGTCTGTGGTCTGAACAAAGGGGGCACACCAAAGCACGTCTTCTGCTCCTATAGCAGGTTATTTATAAAGTGTTCTGCTTATATACCGCCCCATACCACCTCAAGTAGTCTCTGGGCGGTTTACAGTTTCATTACAGTAGGCAGGCTACACATTGCCCCCCCCCCCCCGCAAGCTGGGTACTCATTTTACCAACCTCGGAAGGATGGAAGGCTGAGTCAACCTTGAGCGTGCTACCTGGGATTGAACCCCAGGTCGTGAGCACAGTTTTACCTGCAGTACAGGCATTTAACCACTGTGCCATGAGGCTCAACTCATTATTCATTTATTTGACTTATATACCAGACCATCTGGCATAAAAGCCACTCTGGGCGGTTATCAATAGCAAAGCTAAATATAGGCAGAAGGGTTTTGGAAAAACAAAATGTTTGGGGATAAATTACACATACACACCACCGCCGCCAAACTCTTCCAATCTCTTTTACTGAGATTGGAAGTTTTATTTGCTTCATGGCTAGATAGTTATTGGCATGGAAGTGTTAAATTCACAAATGATAGGCCCCACCCTGTCACCATCCTTTCTACAACAAATAAAAGGAAGCAACAGCGACAGAAAGAATGATATCACACTCAGAAACATTCAAGGCCCAAGCAGATGTGAGTCATTCAATCTCTAAAGCACTGAACAAGTAAGTCACAGCAAGCCATAAAACATTCATTGAGGTTCACCCTCAGGCCAGGGCTAGAATAGTTCCTGATCTTTCAAATAAACTACATAGAAAAGCACAATGCAAACATAGAGCTGATGCCGGATCACCAACTGTGTCTAATCCATATCTAAGGACCTGTCCAAATGGGTATATGGATCACTGTTTGTGTTTCTGATGGTATAGTTTGATGCAAACCAAATTACAGTACCCGCAAGCCTTTCTGCACAGATCGATCCATTCTGCCCTTTTTAAAGCTGTCCAATTTCTGGTAGAGCTCTCGAGGCTTTTCTGTTTGTTTTGTTTGTTTGTTTGCTTGTTTGTTTGTGTGATTCTGCACTAGAGATGGGCATGAATCCCTTTGTGCCTAATTGTTTTAAATTATTGGCTTGGCATCTCAGCTGCCACATATTCCCTTCTTCCACCTACCCCCTCGTTGGTCATACACACACACACATACACGCATGCACACACAAAACCTGGGACACACAACTCATTCCCTCATCATCATGCGATCTTCCACTCCCAGCAGGAGCACAGGCTTCCCTTTTCCACCTCCTTCAGCAGCTGGTGACTTAGGCAAGGAGAGGGGGGGGGCAGGGATTCCTGCACTGCTGATTCTGCACTAGAGATGGGCATGAATCCCTTTGTGCCTAATTGTTTTAAATTATTGGCTTGGCATCTCAGCTGCCACATATTCCCTTCTTCCACCTACCCCCTCGTTGGTCATACACACACACATACACGCATGCACACACAAAACCTGGGACACACAACTCATTCCCTCATCATCATGCGATCTTCCACTCCCAGCAGGAGCACAGGCTTCCCTTTTCCACCTCCTTCAGCAGCTGGTGACTTAGGCTAGGAGAGGGGGGGCAGGGATTCCTGCACTGCTGCCTTTATAGCTTTTCCCCCACCCCCTTGTGCCCACTTTATCTTTTACATCTTGTTCTCAGCCATCAGGACTAGAAGCCACAAACAGAGGGAAGCACAAAACTCATACCCATGCAGTGTATTTTTTAAAATAACTTTTTTTGCAAGTAGCATAGCACTGAATTAATATAGTAAGAAGCACAGTGTCCTCCTGACAGATCACTGGAGTCCCTCTTTACTTCTCTTGGCCTCCTTGCTTTCCTTTGGAAGGGTGGCTTTCAGGCAGACCAGGAGCAGCTGCCACTGCCCCCCTCTCTCTGCCAATCTCCATGCAAAATGGAAGAATGTAAGATACATTGGTACCCTGACTTAAGAGCAGCTCAACTTAAGAGCAATTCGACTTAAGAGCGGAAAACTGTTGGTGTTTTAACAGCTGCCTTACAAATTTTAGATATGGTCTACTCAACTTACAAATATTTTTTCAGTTTTTAATTTTTTTAACTTATTTTTTCAAGTTTTTAGATAGGTACCCCGACTTAATAGTAGTTCGACCTAAGAGCATGCATTCAGAATGGATTAAATTCATAAATTGAGGTATCACTGTATTTCTCAACCAGAAGACAAGAAGAGGTGCTTTAGGCTGTAGCAGCTGGGTGGGCGGGAGAGGGGAAATGAAAGAGGAAAAGGAAGCTGTCTTGTTTCTGTTTTTCACTTTCTCAGTGGGATGGCAGGGAGGGAGGGAAAGATGAGATGGATGGCTTACTTCATTAATCCCTTGCTCCGAGAGACACAACATCTCTATTAATTTTACTGGAAGTGACATTGTGCTCAACTGGACAAATTAAAAACAATAAAATGAGTCCAGAGCAAAGACAACAAAAGAGAAAGTGTTCCTGTATACACTGACATGTCACCCTTCACAGATGTCACTGTCAGGTCACCCTAAAACATCCCCTTTCCCCATTGCCACTTTGGCACAATATTGGTGATTACACATGCTGGAAACAGGCATGAAATTATGTGATCCCAATTGTGGCCCCCCAAAAAACATAGTAGCCCTTGTTTCTGGCCCAGGAAGGTACAAATGGGCATGAAAAGGAGCTAAGTGTGGCTTGCATTTTGCTGTAGTTGCTGAAAAACAGATTAAACATGCTTGTGCAAACAGTGGTGCAAAATGGGAGATGAATTGTGGCATAAAGCTAGAGGAAGATGGAAGAGAGAAAAGGAAAATGGGAGAGAGCTTATCATCTGTGACTTAGGTGATTACTTCACGTCCTTCCTCGAGCCGAGGTGAACGTGCCTCCGTGTTGAAATCGGTTTTCAACACGGATCGAGAAGTGGATTGAAAAGATTCCCGAGCTCCAGGACGGGAATCTCTCACCCCGCTTGGAGCGCAATTCAGGGGGCGTGGTCGGGGTGAACTCGGATTGACACCACAAGGACGTGAGGTTCCGTTCCTTCGAACTCGGATTGACCCCACAAGGACGTGAGGTTACGTTCCTTCGAACCGGTCTTCAGCGGGGCCGCGAACTGCAGCGAGAGGGACGTGAAGTATCAGCCTTAGGCAAGTGCTCCAATTAATGTGTAGGCATGATGACCTGGTTTAAGAAAGCAGTCTGAAAGCTCATGTCATGTGTTAAGTCTAACTTTGGTTTCTCACATAAATGGCTGAAACTGAGATGGTTGTTAAGGTGTTCCTTTAGAAATCACCTTTGGGATAGATACCTTTAAATTAGGCCTATAAAATATGCTCCGTACTGGGAGTACTCTAGACTCTGTGCCTGTCAGGCAGCAGTTTAGAAATACTGTGAGAGAATTTACAAGCAAGTCCCTTATATATTTGTTGCGCAAAGCATCTGGCGTACAAGGATACACCAGATACAGGAAGACAGATTTAGGTTGAATATCAAGAAAAAATGTCTTAACTGTCAGATCAGTACAACAAAGCCTTTTTGTTGTGATGGTTCAATTTGTTCACTAATTGAATACTTACATGAAACGCCTGTCTTTTAAATTCCAGCCTACATGGCACTTTCTTGATGAGAGGTGGAAGAGGCTTAGTTCCAGAAGAAGCTGTCTATGGAAGCATTGTATTGCTCGTATGTCTTTCACAGTTATTTTCAACATGCAATACAGTAAATAAAAATGGCTGTACGAAAGAACTGGCAGGCATCTCCATCCATTTCCCAATGGCTGCACCAGTAACAACAATGGCTGGGTTAATAGGAAGCAACAGAGCAAGTTCCTTTTGTAAATAAATGTTCAGAGCTTTGCCTGAAATTGGCCTTCCAGACAGACAGCTTCAAAAAATGTTTCATTCAGTAACTAAAGCAGCACTGTGGTAATTGGAAAGAAGGATAGAAAGGCAACTTCTCGAAGAAATATCGGTGTTAGTCTGTGTAACCATGTCCAGACAAAAAGAACAACAACAAAGCTGTAGCACATTAAATACTAAGCTGCTGTATTTCAGTGTGAGCTTTGCTGGATCCGTTCACTTCTTTTGACACTTCTTTTGAAGCAGATGTATACATGAACGGTAAGACTGACTACAGTAGGGCCCCCGTATCCACTGATTCATTATCCACTGATTCAGTTATCCATGGTTGGCAGAGGAAAAAAAATAAACAATTCAGCAGCCACAAAGCAAACTATTGTCACAAAGAACAGCTGTAAAGCAAGCTTTTGTCACAAATAGCATCTGTAAAGCAAGCTACTGTCACAAACAGCAGCCATAAAGCAAGCTACTGTCTCAAAATAGCAGTCAAAGTAAGCTACTGTCAGGAAACAGCAGTTGGGGTGTGGTGTGGGCAGGCGTTCTCTCTTATCCACGGTTTTCATTATTCATGGGAAGGCCTGGAACCAATCCCCAGGAGATACCGGGGTCCTACTGTATCTTTCAGGTGTAAGAACATTGTTTTTTTAATTTTTGTTTTTATTTTCCTCTAGATAAGCTCCCATTTCTGTCTTTTTTTCAGCTGTGAACTAGGGCCTGATTTTGCTTTGCTAGCAAAATCACACAAAATTATGTATATTCACTTGGGGTAAATGGTTGAAGTGCTGTACTGCAGCCAAAACTGGGCTCACAACCTGGGATTTCATACCAGGTAGCTGGCTTAAGGTTGACTCAGCCTTCTATCCTTCGGAGGTCAGTAAAAAATACCCAGCTGGGAGGATTTGTGCAATAAGCTGTGTAATTACTGTGTAAAAACTGTAAACCATACAGAGGGTGCTTTAAATGCCACGGGGTAGTAGATAAGCAGCAAGCTTTGCTTTAAAAAAGTGTAATGAAAATCTGTGGAATGAACAACTAATAACAAACTAATAAAGAATAACAACCAATGGGACAAATTCCAATTTTCATATTCTTTTAGTTCAGAAGATCTTGAGAAGATGAATAAGAGAATGGGGGGAAGAGTGTCTTAGGGCGTTTATACACGACCCCTAAGCTCCGCTGCAAATGGCTCCCAGCTCCGGAGCTTAAAAATGTTTCCCCACCAGCTCCAGAGCTAACAGAAAATTAAGTGTGACCACGCCCACTTTAGCACCTCCCAGCGCACTTTTCTTGTACCTGCTCTGGGACAGTGAAAAATTTTGATGTGGAGAGTGCCGGCTCTCCTCGCTTCTTTTTGTTGGTTTTTTTTTTTTGCCTCCCACCCCTTTAAGAGGAACCAGGAAGTAACTGGCGCTCGGAGCAACTTCCACCAGCACCCGAGGTAAGGCTTTATTCTTTTTTCCCTTTTTAAGCCTTTTTTTCCCTCCCTTCCCTCACGCAGACAGAAGCAAGGAAGTGCGGAGTGGTGAGGAGGAAGGAAGAGCGACAAACCCTCAAGATCTCTGGTCTGAATTTAAGGGACCAGCGGATCTTAGGGGTCGTGTAAAAAGGCCCTTAGACTCCTTTCGGTAATTCGCTGATATATAGTTCTCCCACAAATCTGCTCTTTATTCCATAGTGGAACTTGGCTAAACAGTATTGCTAGAATATTCGGTGTACCATTTGATGTGATGCACACATGTAAATTTCATGTGAACCTCAAGTGACTGTATTTGGTCTGCTGTACCTGCTGTCAATTTGCCGATATTGTGAAGAAACTCAAGAAGAGAGCCACTTTATGATATTTCCAAATTAAACAGTTCCTCAGCTCTGTGGCGGGAACAGGAAGTGAAGCTTTTTCCAAGTGTGTATGAAAGCAGTGAATACATACCAAGTCACTTTAAAAACAGCATTAGTGATGTATATTACAAGTTAGGTTTGTATTAGATATACCTACCTAATACACATACCTAACTTGTAAACCACATGCCTAATTTTATTTTTTAATTGACCCAGCACATATTTGCTACTCTACTTTCCTTCCCTACTTCCTTGGGCCACCACAGAATGAGTAAGTGTTTAATTTGCTAGTTATCATGAAATGGCTGCCTTCTCAATATTGGCAAATTAAAAGAGGAAGACCAACTATAGTTCATTCCTAGTGATCACACACACTGGGAAACGGATGAAAACAGAACAATCCTACCTACACCCTAAAATCAGAAGTCCCTGACAGGGACTTAGAAAGATACGAGTAACGGCTCTATCACACGTCCTTTAAAATGCTGATTAAATTTCTAGATAAAGCATTTCTAAAAATCTTGTCCCCACGGCCACCGGGCTTTAAAAAAAACCCAGTTATGCCTCCTTTAGCAAATTTTTCAAGACCTACTGGAGAAGTTGGGAATTTTTTGCTCCCGTAAAAATGCGAGCCAGAAGTCCATGGGAGCTTGCATATGATCCGGTTTTCTGCTCTCTTCCCCCCCCCCCCCAGAGCTGACCATCTTGTCCTGAGGCTGGTCGGTGCTTTTTAATTTTTTGTAAAAATTTCCCCTCCCCCCAGAGCTGAGCAGCTGGCCTTCGGGCTATCAGCACTGTTTTTTGGGGGGGGCGGGTTGTTTTTTTTTTTTTTTTTTTTGTTTTTTTGTTTTTGTTTTTTTCCCTAGCACCGACCAGCTCATCCTGGAGCTGGTTGGCGCTTTTTAATTTTTTTTAAAAAAAATTCCCCTCCCCCCAGCTCTGAGCAGCTGGCCTTCGTGCTATCACACTGGTTTTTTTTGTGGTTTTTTAATTTTTCCCCTAGCGCCACCTGCTGGCCTTGGGGCTGGTTGTCACTTTTTAAAAAAAAATCCTTGTATGTGGGAATGGAGATCCCACATCTTCAGTCATGTCATCAAGAAAGAAGAAAAGCTGGACTTTCACAATATCTGGATCTTCCCCCAGTTGAGATAGTGGCGTAAGACTGCTCTTAGATGTCATCTAATCACCATCTTTAAGGAATGAAACAGCCCTTTCCTGCAGTGGACGAAAGAGAGGACTAAGCACCTGTATAGTAAGCCTATGTATCCTCTCACAAAGGAACAAGCAACAGCCTGGAATGGGAAGAACCAGATTAAGAAAATGAGCTATCTCTGCTTCTCTGATTAAGCTGGTCTTTCCATAATTATTTGAACAACAGAAGAAACCAGTGGAAGTTGGAAGGTACAAGGAAAAAGAGGAAGACGAAATACGAGATGAACTGCTTCTCTAAAGGAAGGCCTAGGCTTGAGTTTCGGAGAGCTGAGCAGAACAGTTGAGGACAGGATATTTGGAGATTGTTCATTCATAGGGTTGCCATAAACTGAAGGTGACTTGATAGCACATACCAGCAACAGCAACGGATCACTGACTAGGATAGAAGAATGAAAGAAGTGGATATGGAAACATTCTCCAGTGCTACTGAAATTCAGGCAGCCTGGGATGACTTGGCCAAACATTTGGTGGTGATTGTGGAGGTCAGCAAATACCCGGGAGTTGCAGCCCAGCATCTAGAAGGCCATACATCATCCCCTTGAGATTTAACAGCCGTGGAAAAAGGAAGCTTTCTGGAGATCCTGCATTACAAGATTGTGTGGTAGGTGAATCACCTGTAGAGTATTTCTTTAACAAATCACACAGGATGTGGACCTGCCAACCCTAAGACAGGATAACCCTCTTTTCTTATACACAGAACATATTCCACTTGAAATATATTGGATTGTTACAGGTATCACATCATATGTCAATTGGTTCTTCAGCTATAACTTGAATTCTTTTATTTTTCTATCATTTGATCCGTTAAGCTTAATACTGTCTACTCTGCTTAACAACAGTTTTCTAATCTTTCCTCTGATCACTCTAGTTTGGATTGCTACACCTGATACTGCTCTAAATGCTGAAACATGTTGTTGCTTGATTTGTTATTGCAAGACGTGAACACTTATCAGATTAACTTTGTTTACTTCTCAGATCCGGAATGTCAACCAAGCAACAGTTAATGATAACATGAGGAATATACCTTAGTGACTGCCTGTGATGCAATTTATTTATATTAGAGATACTATATAACCTGGAGAGTGGAGAGTAGAGTTACACATTCTCTACCAATTCCTTTTCTGTTTCTTCCCTCTGAACCCTGACTGCCTTACCAGGTTGTGTTGGGGCCTGTTAATGTTGTTGTTCAATGTTAAATGGGTCCAAAATAGAACAAAACCCTTTTATCCACCTAATTGTGGGTGACAGGGCCAGCTTTGTACATCTTGCCAAGATGTAAGTGGAGGAACTGACACTAACTAACCTCTCCCAGTTTACACCCTCCTGCGCATTCAAGGCTCTGCCAAGTACCAACATAGATTCAATGACTGAGATAAATTGCTATAGTCTATGAGAAATCTTCCTCTTTAGACACCTTAAAGACTGACTATTATGTCTTAATGTGAGTTTTCATATCACCCACTTCCTCTTGAGCTAATGGGCTGAACTAGAATTAGGTGCTGTATATATCTCCCCCCACCTCTCCCCACTAGAATGATAATTCTGTATATCTCAGTTTTCACAGTGAAGCCATCAGATCTCTGCAGTGGCTGCAGACTTCATGTTATCAGCTCAACATGCATAGGATATAGCACTTGAAGTAATTTTTTTAGTGGGACATGATGATAGTGATCTGAAAATCAGAAATATAACATAACATAAGAACATAAGAAGAGCCATGCTGGATCAGCCCAAAGGCCCATCTAGTCAAGCTTCCTGTATCTCACAGTGGCCCCACAAAATGCTTCTGGGAGCACACAAGACTAGATATCTGTCTACTGATACCACTCCCCTGCATCTGGCCCTTGTAGTACCCTGGTTTTAAGCCTGGAGCTTACACATTTTCATTCTGGTTTTTAACCTGTGATGGACTTTTCCTCCAGGAATCTGTTCAATCCCCTTTTGAAGGCCTCCAGGCCAGATGCCATCACCACATCCTGTGGCAGGGAGTTCCACAGACTAACAACATGCTGGGTTTTTAAAAAATCCTTTTGTCTGTTCTCACTCTCCCAACCCTCAATCTGAGTGGATGTCCCCTAGTTCTGGTATTTTAGAATCACAGAATCATAGAATCATAGAGTTGAAAGAGACCTCAAGGGCCATCTAGTCCAACCCCCTGCCATGCAGGAACCCCATCACAATATTTCCGACAGATGGCCATCCAGCCTCTGCTTAAAAACCTCCAAAGAAGGAGACTCCACCACCCTCCGTGGCAGCATATTCCACTGCCAAACAGCTCTAACTGTCATGAAGTTTCTTCTTTTGTGAGAGGGAGAAGAGCGTCCCTCTATACACGTTACTCATACCCTGCATTATTTTGGAAATTAATATCTATGTCAGTGATGGCGAACCTTTTAAAGACCGAGTGCCCAAACAGTGCCCAAACTTATTTTTCGCAAAGTGCCAATGCAGCAATTTAACCTGAGTACAGTGGTACCGTGGGTTAGAAATGCTTTGAGAGCTACCCTTCAGAAAGCAAAGATCAAAGAGCAGGCTTTTGAATTTCCTGCAGCCACAGCAAGGGTGGAAAGGGTAACATCCGTGCTCTTTGATCCTTGCTTTCCCAAAGGGTAGCACCCCATCTGCCTCTGTGCCCTGGGCAGAGAGGCGGATGGGGTGCTACACCATCGAGAAAGCCAGGGGGAGTAGCGGCGGCTTGTGGGCTTGTTTTCTTTCACTGCTGTGGCACACTGGGTTGACGTCTTCATTGAGCTGTCCACCAGGATACTAACGTCCCTTTCCTGGTTTGTTGCAGAGAGTTCAGATCCCATCAGTTTATAAATGTAACTGTTTAGGTTTTTTTTTTTTTTGCCCCAACGTGCATCACTCTGCAATTACTAGTGTTGAAACTCGTTTGCCACTGGTTTGCCCACTCCCCCAGTGTCAAGAGATCCCTCTGGAGCTCCTCACAAACTCTCTCAGCTTTTACTACCCTGCATACAAACCACTCCAGTATTCCTGCCAAGAAAACTCCATGGACATGGGGTCACGAAGTTGGTCACGACTGTACAAAACAACAACAAATAATTTAGTGTAATCAGAAAATTTGGCTACCTTGCTATTTACTCCTACTTCTAGATCATTTATGAAGAGGTTGAAAAGCAGGGGTCCAAGTACAGAACCTTGGGGGACCCCACTCATTACCTCCCACCACTTGGAGAAGTATCCATTTAGTGCTACTCTCTGTTTCCTGTCCTTTAGCCAGTTGCTGATACAGGACAAGACCTGTCCCTTGATTCCATGACTGGCAAGTTTATTCAAGATCCTTTGGTCTGGGACCTTGTCAAAAGCCTTTTGAAAGTCCACATAAACAATGTCAACTGGATCTCCCTTATCCACATGCTTGTTGACACTCTCAAAGAAATCCAACAGATTAGTGAGGTATGATTTGCCCTTGCAAAAACCCTAACCCTAACCCTAACCCTTCAGCAGCGCCTTCTCTTCTATGTGCCTATTAATTTTATATTTTAGGATGGTTTCCATCATTTTACCTGGGACACATGTCAAACTGACCGGTCGGTAATTTTCTGGATCACCTCTGGATCCTCTTTTGAAGATTGGTATTACGTTCACTACCTTCCAGTCATTAGGCACAATGCCTGATTTGAGAAAGATTATATATTTTGGCTAGGGCATCAGCAATTTCATCTTTAAGTTCCTTGAAACCTCATAGATGGATGTTATCTGGTCTTGGTGATTTGTTAGCATTTAGTTGAACAAGACATGCAAGGACCTCCTCCCTGGTTATTTCTATCTGGCTTAATTCTTCGGTTTCCCTCCCTACAAAGATAGGCTCTGTTTGGGGCACGTGGTCTCTTTCTTCTTCAGTGAATACTCAAGCAAAGAATTCATTGAGTATCTCTGCAATCTCTGTTTCCTCTTTAATAATCCCTTGACTTCCATTGTTGTCTAATGGTCCAATGGCCTTCCTAGTTGGGTTCTTACTTCTAATGTACTTAAAGAAGTCCTTATTATTTCTTTGAGTGTTTTAGCTATACACTCCTCAAGGTCTTGCTTTGCTTTCCTGGTTGTTCCCTTGCATTTGTTCTGCCAGAATTTATGTTTCTGCCTGTTTGGAAAAGCCTTCCATCTTCTAAATGAGCTTTTCTTGCTTTTGATAACTTCCCAAACAGCTCCTAAAAGCCACATCAGAGTCCTCTTAGTCCTGGCAGTGCCCTTTTTCCATTTGGGTATGCATTCCAATTGGGCCTCTGTTATGGTTTGTGTGAGCAGCCTCCATGCCTCTTGGAGTGTTTGGACTCTCTCGGTTTTCCCTTTCAGCTTCTTTTTTTCTAGTTTCCTCATCTTTGGGTAATTTCCTTTTTGAAAATTTAAGGTCTCTGTGATAGATTTTATCAGTGATTGGCAGTCTATGATTAAGTTAAAAGTAATTGTGTTGTGATCACTGTTCCCTATTGGATCAGTCACATTAATAGTTTGCTCCAGATCCTGTATATTACTCAGGATCAAGTCAAGGACTCTCATACCTCTAGTTGGGTCTCCAGCTATTTGTTCCAGGGAATAATAATTTAGCATATCTAGAAACTTTATCTCTTTATCATGTGCTGAACAACAATTCAGCCAGTCTATGTGAGGGTAATTGAAGTCCCCCCATGATAACCAGGCTTCCCTTCTTGGATGCCTCCTTTACAACATTCTTGAACTGTCAGTCTCCCTCAGGGGCTTGCGTCAGAGGCTGATAGCATATGCCCACTGTTTGACCATCCTTGTGGCCCGATACTCTTACCACAGAGTAATGGTGACTCCCAAATCACCAACATATTCCAATTCGTGCAATTTTATCACTTCAATGACATACAAGGCTACACCACCTCCTGTTTGCCCCTTCCTGAGCTCCCTGTACAGTTTATAGCCTGGGATAACAGTATCCCATTAGTTATCATCCATCCACTAGGTTTCAATGATGTCAATAATATCAATATTTTTATCTATTATAAGTTTATTTATCTATTTTATCTATTATAAGCTTACTTTCCAGCCACGGTGCTTTGGGGATGCCCAGAATGGCATGGCTGGAAAGTAAACTGGGGCTACGAAGGAGCCCACAAGCCGCTGCCTCCCCTTTGCCCGGCTCTCTGCACGGAGCAAGTGGTGCACTCCAAGCAGAGGGGGAAGCACCATGGCTGTGAGGGGACGTCACGTGCCCTCAGAAAGGGCTCTGCATGCCACCTTTGGCACCTCTGCCATAGATTCGCCAACACCAATCTATGGCTTTATAATGGGAATCACAGCAGTACATTTTAGAGTCTAAGCAAATCTTTCCCCTTTGCAAAGGTGAGGGGAATATTATAATGGTTCACCTATGGAACCTCACGGATTGCAGGGGATTTTCCTCCAAAATTGGCTGGTGCTTCTTTTCTCTTTCTTCTCTTCCTTCCTTCGTCCCTCCCTCCCTTCCTTAGGCCACTCCATGGAATGGACAAACAACACAATCACACCTATGGTCCTCTTATCTTCCAGCAGAATCTGAACAGTTCTTTCAAATACAGTACAGTGGACCCTTGTATAACAAATAGTTTGTATAACATAAAATCTGTACAACTTTAAAAATTCCGGAGATAGGGGAAATTTGCTTAACATAATCGCCTATGGGGCGAATCCGTACAACATAAAAATGGGATTACTCCGTTTTCAATGCATTCCTATGGGACATTTGTATAAAGGAAAAGCTGCTTAACATAATTTCATTTGGAACGAATTAATTCCTTTATAGAAGGTACCACTTTATACTGAAGCTGAGGGAATGAACCACAAGACAGAAACACTAGAATGCATGTGGAGGAAGAGTCTCACCAAGTCCAACTGAACACAAGTCAGAGCTCTTTACTGAGCCTGCTCTTTGGTCATGACTGTGACAAAGACTACATCTCTTCCCACCACCTTTGCAACATTTTACTGTAAGGTTAGTAGAGATGCTCCCTCAAGTGGCAAAAGGCACCTGTTCATAACAATGTAGAGGTAGCAACATATTTTAATTTCCAATTCTTATTACTGAAGAACACTCTTCTAAGGGAATGGCCTTTGGGGCAGGGAAAATGTATAAAGGATTAATTGTAGGGCATGTGCATATCTGTTTGACCCTCATTATTGTTAATCAGATCTTACTTTACAGGTATGTGGGCTTTAGATTGTCTTCATTATGAGATAAGCTTTAGTTATTACATGTATCATTTAATGAAGTTTTTTTCAAGAAGTGTGCTCTGATCTCTGCCAGGGACAGAAATAATCTAGCTCTTGGTAGCAGACAGTAATGTAAATGCAATTTTAAAATAACAAATAAACTGATATTCATTACAGGCAAGAAATGGTGATTATCAGGTAGCCACAAGCCTGGATGATGATTCATCTGTTTTGAAGGTGGTTTCATTATTTTTTAAATACAGTTATTAAATGCATAGTTTTGGGAACACTCTTGGATCCAGTATTGTAACTAGAAGTTCAAGTTTCTGTGAAGATTCTCAGTCAACCAGATGAGTTTATCTGGAAGTTGAGTCATGGCAACTGGACTTCTTTTCTTAAGAGATGGAAGCATTTCGCTGCTCATTCAAACAGCTTCATCCAACTGATGAAGCTGTTTGGATGAGCAGTGAAACGTTTCAGTCTCTCAAGTAAAGAAGTCCAGTTGCCACGACTCAACTTCCAGATAGAAGTACAAGTGGCTCAGGGGTGCACTGATCCTTTTGACAGCTGATAGACCAGCCACGACTTGATCTGCACAGGACAACCTTGCTGCAGTTATCCACACTCGGATAATGTCTCTTTTGGATTATATGGTGTTGTCTTTGAAAATGGTCTGGAAACTTTGTTGTTGTTATGTGCCATTAAGTCACCTCTGGCTTATCATGATCCTATGAATAAGTCATCTCCAAAATGGAAACAAGACTGTTAACAGGGCACCACCATCATATTATGCCACTGCTGTGTCACCTGTACTGCTTTCTACCCAATGTGAAATGCTTCAGTCCCAGATTTCAATGGCTTGGTATTATGCTACATGTAGCACTGCTTCCTCTAGGTCTCCTAACCAAACCCCAGGTTTAGGTTCATCTTCAGAAGTTCCTTTTTATGAGCCCTGTGTCAAAGGCATGAGATAGGATGCCCTAAAAAGGGCATTTTTAGTGGCAACACCCAGTTGTGTAACACTTTATAGATATTTACTCGACACCTACATTACGGTCTTTTCACTACCTGAGAAATAGTTTGTTTTTCTCCCTAGTTTGTTAAACCCTCTGTTTTAGAAACTGTTATTGACTGTTGAGATGTTTGCACATTACTCTTGGATTTAATTTTTTAAAACTTTTGCTCCTATACTATGTGTAGCCTGCATAATTAAAATTGTAAACTGCCCAGAGAGTGCTTGAAGTCTATAGGGTGGTATATAAACAGAACACTTTATTCTGGTTTTATGCTTTTGCTTTTAACTTTGTTTAAGATTTCCAGATTATGTTTTATTCTTATTAAGTTTTTTTTTTTAGTTTTTAGTTTTTGTTGTCTGAACTGACTAGAGAAATTTGCCTATAGGGAAGTTTGGAAATAGAGCAAATTAACTAGTTTAGATGTCGACAAGCGAACCATGAATGATCCTGGATCCTGGAATAAAGAATGGATGTTGATGAATATCTTGGCTCACCATTGGCCAGGGTGGCTAGAGGTAATGGGAAATGGAGATCATTAACATCCAGATGGCTACAAGTTAGAAACCAACAACAGATTGAGCCTCTTAGGCATTCACATTTAGCAAATGAATTTCATCTATGCAGTTGATATTGGAATGCCCCGGCAATTCCACTGAACAAAATGAACATGTCTAGTACAGAAAGACATGATACAAGACCAGTACAACTCTCCACTCAAGTAAGTCCCAGAAAAGCCAGGGCAATCTGCACAGTCCCCGGACAGCCCCATGAAGAAGAGAATGGTAAATCAGATATGTGTATTATCTTTCTATAAAGCCTTGAATATGGTCACCATAGTTACTCTGCATCATAATTGGCTTAATGGCACACATTTTATCTCTCTCTCTGTGTGTGTGTGTGTGTGTGTGTATGTGTGTGTGTTAACTTAAGGACTGTGCTGTTTCTTTCTGTATTCTACCTAAGAAACTCATGTGCTTTGCTTACAGCAAAAGGAACATGGCAAAGCTACTATCTGCCTTTTCCTTCCAGAAATGGGTCCCCACCTTGTTGTCTTTTATCTCAGTAGACCTTACTAGATATCATATGAGAACTGCATACTCCCATGGACTCATCAAGTCTCCATTCTCCATCTTGTAACTGGGTTTAATTGTAGACCTTGTAGATTAAAACATCTTCCCTAACTTTAGGACTTCCATACCTCTTTCCTCATCTTTTCACAACCTTCCTTAATAAAAAGTATGGGGAATTCAAAAATTTGCATACTCTTGTGGAATCTAATAAAGTTAGATTTTAGACTTTTTTTTACCTCTTTTGAATCAACACAACTACCTTCATTTTTGCAGCCCTGTATAGATTTAGTCCTATGTAGTCACACTAAACTGAATGATAGTTACTCTCAAAGAGCGCATAAGATCAGAGCCTAGTTATGCATTGGATCCACAATACAGCACAGCACTCAGGAGACAGTTCCAAAGGAACATTATAGAGAAAGCTTTCCTTGTCGTCACTTCACTTTTTATTCACATTTAACAGTTTATCATATAATATTTCTACACTATAGATTGGAATAAAGCTCAAACAATAACAAGTGTACAGTATTGTGATAAGAAATAAACAACGTAAAAAGCTATTACGGAATAAGAAAACTGAGTGATCAGATCTTTCTGGAAAGTTAAGATTAGCACATAAAATTACACTCACCAAATGCTTAAATATGCAGAAATACTTTGTAGATGGTACAAGCAGATAAGGAGGTAACCATTGTGGCTTCATCGAGGCTTTTTGATGGACAAAATAAATTTCATTTGTTTTTATAAATCCCAGAATGTTGCCATAGGTTTTAACCATATCTTTAAAAAAAATAACAACATGGGTGGCTGGAAGAAAACAGTCAATATTATGGATAGCAAAGTCACATCATAGTTGGAATGGTAGTTTCTGACTGCAATCCAAATAGATGACGAATATGCTCCAAGACAAAGCATATCTGAGGAGGAACGACAGCATAAAAAACATATGCTGACACCATAAAGGTAACAAGGAGAAAACTGTGGAAGACCCACCATTCAAAGGGATCCATGAGATAAGTCATTGTGACCAGCTGAAATTGCCAATAGAACCAATACACATTGTAGATCATGCGTTTAATAACCATCATTGTTTTGAAAGGGTTGTGATATTATACCTGCCAGTAAAAAAGAGAAAAAAAGAAAGACATTTAGTACATGTTTACAACGTTTTAAAAGATAATACATACCCAACTATATAAATGTATACTTACAAAAATCTTGTTGTTTAGTGTGGTGAATTGCACCAGAATTAATGGGGATTTAGTGAATGAACTCTTGCACAAGTTCTATTAAGCCTTGTAGCACAGCGGTAAAACTGCCGTACTGTAGCCAAAACTGTGCTCATGACCCGGGGTTCAATCCCAGGTAGCAGTCTGGTGGTTGGCTCAGCCTTCTATCCTTCCAAGGTTGGCAGAGTTGTAATCGCTCAGCTGAAGGGCTGTGCCAAGTGTAGGCTTTAGCAGCCAGATAGCAGTGCTAAATAATACGCAGACACAGTGGTGACTCCCTTCACCACAAACTGTATTTACAAAAAAATGATGTACAAGTCCAGCAAACACAACAGAATCGGCAGGCGTATACCTCGTTAGCAAGGAAACCAGTCCAGTGATCCAAACTTTCCAGAAATCACGATTCCAACTGGCAGAGTAACGAGCTGCTCTCCTTCATCAACACCCAACAACATAATGAATAACTTGCTTGTTTATATACCTGTGCATGATGCAACAGTTATTCGGCAAATTGAAGACTGAGCATGCGTGGAACTGTCACTTGATTTGGCTGGCTGCCAAAATATGATTGCCCAGGTGTGTGCCCACTCTCACGCAACATGACGTGCAATAAGACAATTCCATTTTTGAACAATCTTTGACAAAATTACTATCTAACTCTCTGGGCCCCACTTTTAACCTCCCCCCAGTTTGAGAAGGAGCCATTAATCATCATCCTCTGAATACGATTCTATAGCTGGGTATCCACCTGACAATTGTTCTACTGTATCTGGCCCATGTATCTTGAAAACTAGCCCATACTATCTTGAGATAGTATAAAGGAAGGGACAGGTCACACAGTTTTATTTGGTGCCAAATGTAAAGAAGAACTCAGTTTAGTTTTATGTTACTTGTTTTCTGTGACTTTTGTTGGCTTTTTCTGAGTTTTGATAAATCAGCCTATGGATCAGAATGGATGTTCCTTAAGTTGCATAATTGTTTTGTGATTTGGATGTGCAAAGTGGTTTTTGTTTTGATTTGTTCTGAATTAGAGCACTGAACTGGAATAACAAAAATAATAAAACCCTGAAAGTTTTAGGTTTTAAGGATTATGCACTATGGATTCTGGTTTTTCTGTGTAACCTGGTTTCGTGCTGGCTGGTTTCTTGAGAGTAGAGATGGGCATGACTTGAAAAAAATTTTTTTTGAGTTGTCGTTAGTCGGGCCGGTCCCGTTTCGGGTCGTTCCCGGTTTTCGCGAAAATTCGCAAAAATTAGTCGGTTCGTTTTTCGTTGTCGTTAGTACTGTTTTTTTTGGGGGGGGCGGGCTCCTGGAGGCACCTCTGTGGGGTGGGTGCCTCCTCTGGCCCGCTATAAAGGGAAAGTGGGCTCCTGGAGGCACCCATGGGTGCCTCCTATCCTCACCCACTAGGAAGGGGAAGCAGGCTCCAAGAGACCCCTCTACATGGGGGTCTCCCTTCCTGCATGCTGCTGCTGCAAAAATGCTATGCAATAGCCATATGGATATTGCATAACATAATGTGCAGACAGTGAGACCAGTGTGAGAGTGATAGCGTCATGCCTTCCCTGCACAAGGCTCTCGCACCACCATGTCTCACACAGAAGGGAATTGTACTTGCTGCGTGTAGTGCAATGTAAGCAAGTAGATCTGGCTTTAAGGTGGCTTAGTGCAAGGGCTAGGGTTAGGCTAGTGACGGGTAAGGTTACGGTGGGCTAGTGGGTTGCACCTCTGGGTGCCTCTCTGACCCACTAAGAAGACAGTCTGTGACGTATGGGTACGGAGTCAACGGTTAGGGTTAGGGTTAGGGGGGCTAGGGCAGGTTTTAGGGGGCTTTTTGGCACATCCCAGAAGTCTCCATGGCCAAGTGGCCATGCGACTGGTGGGATGGCTCCAAAAATTTGCATGGTCGTCCACTCCCACATGGCTGGCCACTCGGCCAGCCCATCCAATGCGCAGGTGTATAAAAAATAAAATAAAATAAAATCAATGGAGGACAGAGGAGGAGAGGAGAGACATTTTGTTGCAAGAAAAAACCCACTGCTATTGTGAAAAATCTGGCAGTTTATAAATTTTCGCGTGTTTCTGTTGTGCTTGTGTGTTTTTTTGGACCACGATTTCAAAAACAATATTGCGTTCGCTGCCCCATTTTGGATCCCCCGCCCGCACCGCATGGCATGGCGAAATGGTGACTCGCGAGTCTGGCTGCCCAGGACGGAGGGGAGGCGGGACCCCCCCTCCAGAAACCACCCCTCCGGTAGGTGCCCTGCGCCCTTAGTCAAGCAGGCATTTTTCCGCCTGCTTTTTTGGCCCGGGAATGGGTGGGGGGAGAGTTTAAAGTTTTTTCCTGTGCCGTCCGTGCCGCTTGCTTGCGCTTTAATTGCGGCGGCCGGCGGCGAGACTGGGCTTTTTGCTGGCTGCGAGCCTGCGGCGAGTCCCACCAGAGCAGCCCAGGACGGGGGATGAGGGGGGAGGCCGGGGACCTCCAGAAACAACCCCTCTGGTAGGTGCCCTGAGGCACGGCAGGCATTTTTCCGCCTGCTTTTCGGCCGGGAACCGGGTTTTTTTAACTTTTAAAAACTTTTTTTCTGTGCCGCGTGGCATCGCGCGATCGCGCGATGCAAGGAACAAGCACGACAAATCAGACCAAAATTGTTCGTTCGTCGGTTCGAGCTTGAAGTCTGGGGGAGTGATTCCCGTTACCGTTTCCGTAGAGTAACGGAACCGAGTAACGGAAACGGAAACGGGAATACCGCTAAGTCGTGCCCATCTCTACTTGAGAGAAACATTTGATTTTGGTTTTTATTGTGCTCTTGTTGTCACTTTCTTGTTATCTATTCAAAATGTCATGTTGTATATTTTGGCAGTGTCAGAATCACTATCTGGAGGCTGCTGATGCTGCAACAATCTTAAGTGGTTACTGTTGTCAGTTTCTTTTAACAAGAGCCAGTAAGAAGAAACAGACTGTTTGGTTGAATGGTTGAAAGTTTGGAATATCAGGGTGTTAGTATTAATGGTATTAGTCCATGGGTTTAAAAGAAGAACCTTGCCATGACAAAATGCACAAACATTACACAAAAAGCTGAGTGTAATTTTAAGAACACATATCAGCCTGTTGAGAATGAAATAGAGAAGGAGACCTTCCTATGTTGGTCAAACTGTGGCAGATTTGTAAAAGCACAGTAGATAATCCTGGGAGACTCATTCCTTATCGCTTCCTCTTCAGTCAAGCTGCATAACAAATTCTGAACTGCTTCTATTCTGAGAAAATTGTGAAGCCAGGGAGCAAGAATGACATAAATTTACATTTAGGTTTTGATCAACTCTTGTAGGAGTTTAAAAAACCTGAAAAGCAGTATGGGGTGGGGGTAGAACATTTTACACTGCGAAGGAAAAAAGAAGGTGTTACAGATTACAGAAGAAGAATGGAAAATTTACTCAATAATTATAACAAGTTTTACTTCAAAATGTGAGGTTGGTGAGTGAAAAGGAACAGATGGAGCACAAGTTGTAACACAGCAGAATGCAACAGATTGCAAACACCCAATGGTCTCAATCATTCTTCATGGAGCTTGGTTTCCAGACCCCTGATCATCTTGTCCATTTTCCTCTGGACACATTTCAGAATACTACTAATGTGCAACCCATGGTATCAGGCAGCTCATCAGAACTTCCCACAGTGGATAATGTCTCAAGAGGGCATCAAGGCAGCCAGCAACAGTAGCTGCTGATCCTTAACTGCCCTTTTTCCTGTTCTTCATGCTAAAGCAACACAGTTAAAAAAAAAGCAGAGAGAAAATATTTTATAAAATATACCTCACACGTTTGGAGAGGATGTTTGGCTGTCACTGCTGCGTCTCCCTCTTGTCAGATATTCCTTTTGCTGAAGGAGTTGGATGCAAAAACCAAACTAGCAGAACGAAGAAAATGAGGTAAACTGCAGAAAGAGAAAAAAATACATATTTTGTCACTCTTCATATACTTATACTGGTTTTAAAGCAGTTTCATCAGTATAGCACAGTGATGATGAACCTTTTAGAGACCAAGTTCCCAAGCTGCAATTCAAAACCCACTAATTTTTTTTTGTAAAGTGCCAATACAGCAATTTAACCTGAAAACAGGTGGCTGTGAAGGGGCACTGTCAGGTGTCCACAGAAAGGGCTCTGAGTGCCACCTTTGGCACCCGTGCCATAGATTATTTTCCCAAGTATTCCTGGAATGGTGAGGATTCTGCAAATTTTCTTTCAGAATACCAAACCACAGTTCCTAAGGGCCCAAGAGGGACATAAATAACAACTGATGTTGTAAAAAGTTTCAGTGTAGATGTGCCTACCATTTACATCAACAACAAAAATATAAACTTGCCTTTCTTCACAAGATCTAGTAAAAATATTCCTCAGTAACTCTTTATCTCATTAATACCCAAACTTAGATCTGTAACTGCTTCTTCCCAGTTCCACTCACCTGTCTATCCATGGGATCCCAAAAACTGCAAAGAGCAGAAGAAATTAAGAATTATTATCATGGAATGAATATTGATAGCAACTTCCAACACACAGGCAAAAATTAGGGTGACCAGTTCCTAGGAGAACAGAGCCCTCCTCATACTTTTATTGCTTAGTGGGGTGGAGCTCATGGTAGAATTGATGGGTCAGCTGCTCATCACTGAGGAATCCTAAGGAACCAAGTCTGAGCTGGCTAGCTCATTACTGTGAAGGGAAACCAGAATTAAACGCTTATGGAAGCTTATGATACCAAATCTCTCACACACCCCTCATGTTCCTACTGCCAATTGGCCATGCCTACTGGCAGTTGTACATACACCTTGAGAAGGTGAAAGTTTATGTGCGAAGCACAACAGGTGCAACAGAACCTCTTTTCACTAATAGCGGACATGAAATCACATCGGTTCCAGGAGGTATAGCCATTATCCCGCTCCAATATTACATATTTGGTCAATTGAGGAAGAAATCGTGCTCATCTGACCAGCTGGACAGAGATGGTGGGTTCAGATGAGACCTCAGGACCATGCTGCTCATAATGCTTTTATTTATTTATTTATTTATTATATTTTATTTATATAGCTTATATGCCTCCCACTACCCAAAGGTCTCTGGGCGGCTTACAATTAAAATAAACAATTCAAATAACTAAAACATTAAAATGCCTTAGCACACTGCTACTGGATTTCCATTTTTACAATAGGAGTTTGGCTTTAGCAATTGTGCTAATGAACTGGGTGGACAGTGCAGCGAATTAGATGGGGGTTAATTCCCTAATGAGCCTCCATGAAAACAAGCCAAACACTGTAACCATGAGTTAGTTGCATAACCCCCAAGGGCCCCCAGGAGAAGGGAATAGTAAACCACTTCTGTTGATTCTCTAGCTAGAGAGTCATGGAGAGGTTCACCATAAATCAGAATCCACTGGATGGCATATAATAAATATTATTGTTGTTCTAATTATCGGGTTTCAGAACCAAACTGTCATTTGGCAATTGTTCTGATTGATGAAATAAAAACAAAACAAAACAAAACAAAACAGGATGACCCCTTGAGACATGAAAAAATGCTCTCCAACCCATTATGTAGAGGTGGTGTGTCTAATTATTCATTACACTTATATCCTTCATTGACTCTGGCAGAATATATAGTAGTCTCCTCCTTGTTTTATCCTCACAACAACCCTGTGAGGGAGAACGACTGGCCTGCTGCTATTGGGTATCAGAGTTCTGTGAGATTTCAACCTGGGTTTCCCATGTCCGACAGTGTGGCTACAGTGGCAGACCTGCTAAAAGCCTTATGGGCCTAGGCCTCGCTCCTCCACATAACCACTGCTCTCCAAGCGAACCTGAAGGTGCATGGCCAGAAAACTGTGAGGTGCGGAAAGGAAGCCTAAACAAAGCATTCCAACCACAAGGCCCTCCTGCCGCCTCTCTGCCCATACCTCAAGAATGTTTTTTATGGCTGTAAAGCCAGTCTGCTTGAGGATCTAGACAGCTTGCCCCCAGGGACCAATCAGCTTCATAAAATAAAATCCTGTCCTCAGAGTGAAATGCACAGCCTGAGCACCTCGAATGAGGTTTGAGGACTCTGCCTAGCCTGCCTTTTCTGACTGTTGCCTTCACCCTTGACTTCTGCCTACCTTGGATGAAGTAGTACCTTCTGATTCTTGCCCTGCCACTCCTTCAGGGTCACACCTACCCCCTTCTGGCCCACTTGGGCAACCACCCAGCATCCCACATTGGAGGAGTGTCTCCTGGCAAGAACCTTGAGTCCCAGAGTGCCTTACTTCTGCAAGCATTTCCTGCCCAGGCAGGTGGCACCAGCAGGGTTGGCAGCAGAAGGAAGAAGTCATGGCATGGTAATAATCATCATGGCCAACTGAGATCCTGCATTGCCATGGGGTTTTCAGGTATCAGAACAGAAGCAAGAGAAGATAGGCTTTCTGACTGCAGAGAGTTTTCAGAATACTCTGGGTAGGTATGTATTGCAAATGGGTCTGACTAGGAAATAAATCCTGACTAGGATAGAAAAGCTGTCTGTTCTTCATATGGTATGCACACCATACTTGGTTTGTGTGTTTGTCCATTTGGTGGCTAAATACAAGGAAGGTGGCTAGAAGCACTCAGAGTTTAAAGGATTGTTCTAAAAAAAAAAAATAAAAAAATCCCAATCAATTCTTCAATTCGCCCCCCCCCCCCAAAAAAAAACCCCAAGGCTAGGAATTTGGAAAGGAATCAGCATGTGGATATGGGAGAATAAGGTGTTTTGTAGGGGTCTATATGCCATTTTTATTTCATTTTAAGCAATTGTTAGAGGCGCAATGTAGGGCTTCACAATATGCAAACTATGAGATGCATCTGCCCCCAATGTGGCCTCCTAGACTTTTCCAAAAAGCACTATCACTGCCCAAGTGGTAGATTGCCCCCCAAGAAATCCTAGGGGTGCATTTGGCATTTAACTTCTTCAAGCCTGTTTCTGGACTTTTTTGAAAAACGAGATGTGTCAAGTTGCTCACTTCCTATTTCTATAAAAAGACCCTTAAGGCCTAAACCATAATAAGGAAGGGATGTGACTGTGTATTACCAGCAAATCATACTTCTGAAAAGTTTCTGGGTGCACTTGCCATTTTGGAGCCAAACGAGCAGGATTATCAGAGTGTGGCAGTGCTGGTAAAGGAGAATTTTAATTTAATTATTTTTGATCTCTTTAATGCCTGGACCCCTCCCCTTCTCATTTCCGCCTGGCACTAGGTCCCACTGGCTTAGCACAAAGGTGTTTGTATGCATCTTGCACGCACGCACGCGCACGCGCGCGTGCGCGCGCGCACACACACACACACACACACACACACACACATTGCTGTTTTTTATGCAATGACTGGTACTACCCCAATCATAGGTTTTGGCCGCATTGTTTCAGCAAATTTCAAGCTGCTAACCTAGCAATCCTACTGCTAATAATAATAATGTGCTGTCACAAGTCAATACTATGATAGCGTTTTTGATGGTTTTCTACATAGAGAGTGCTCAGAAGTGGTTTATCATTTCCTTTTTGCCATGGACAAAGAAGGGGTAAAAATACTTTAAATAAATAAAAATAAAAAATGCTGTAACTCTTGTCTTGACTAACAGATGAATTAATCACCCAGGGAAGCAGGGTACACTTGGTGTAATTGCTTAAGTCCTGTACCAGATACCAATTTGGTACTTCTGGTTTCTAGGAGCTTGTTTTTCCTCCTTTGTTTGCTTTGACACTGGACTGTCAGCCATGAAAGAGATTCTTTTGCAAGGCAATGTTATTGTACAGTGACCTTATCACCAGACTCAGCATGAGAGCTGGCTGATTGTTTTGCAGTGACTTTTTGTATACAGCTGTTCAAACCTAAACTTTAAACCACAATGTACAGTACATTCTGAATTCCACATCCTGACAGACTTATCATTTTGCAATAACAGTACTGTACTTGCCAGGACTCTTAAGTACCCTGCCCAGTAACACTGTACTAATTGACCTGTAATTCTTTGCATTGTAGTACAAATAATTTCCAAGGAAATTACAGCATATGTATACTTCAAAGCTGTTTAAAATCAGTGGGAGGAAGATTATCTTCATTTGGGATTTCTCAGAACTCCTCAAAGTAATCATTTGAGGTGACCCAAGCAAAGGTGCATTGTACTGAACATTTCCAAGATTTGGAAAATAAGCTCCATATCAATGATCAAATCAAAGACACTTCCCACAGAGGATAAGGAAATGTTTATGAAATGGTCCATGTGGGAAGCAGGACTTGAATGTGACATCACTTGAATCTTGTTCTCGAGAGACTTGTTCTTCTTCTCGAGAGACTGATATTCTCTAGGCACACTGCCTCTGACAGTGGAAGTATTATGTAACCACCATGGCAGCTAGGCATTGTTAGGTTTGTCCTCCATAAATTTGTCAGATTCCCTTTTAACGCCATCCACATTGGAGACAGTCAGAACCACAGCTATGAGGAACGATGGTATTTAATGATTCCTGAGATTATCCAGTGAAACCAAAAGTAGACCGAAATCTGCACACTGTTCCTTACGCCTTTGAGGTATATCTTGAAAGTTTAGATCATGAGAATTGAAACAACCAGAAGCTAGGTACTACTACAGTATATTCAGACCAAGGCTTCTCTTTATCTACACCTAAAACTGGAAGATTATGTTCCAATAGAATTCAAAAGTTTCCTTTGGACCTGTAAAACCCTGCACTGCTCGAATTAATGATGTCTGAAGGGCCCCATCTCATCTAGAAGCCTGCCTGTATGCTGAAATATTCTGGAATATGCCACTCAAATGAATGAGGCATCACATGAGTAAAGGGCCTTTTTTTTTGCTGGAAACCTGTTCCTCTGAAGGTACAGTTGATCAATTTCTTTCCACCATCAACTTATTAAGATAAAGTTTGAGGGAATCAGTAGGCAATTGAGATGGGGAAGGCTTTTTAAAAAACATTGGTCTATCCTTTATCTATATGCCTTTGAAATATTTGTACGGTAGATTAGTCCTCGGAGGGCCTCCTGGCGGACTGGCTGACGATCTGGTTGACTCCATGGTAGACCTATGGTTTGATGAAACATCCCGGGCTGTCGACCAGATCGCCCCTAGACGCCTCATCTGCTGCCGAGCTCGTCCCTCACCGTGGTTCACGGAGGAGCTTCGAGCGATGAAGCAAGAACGGAAGAGGCTGGAACGCAGCTGGAGGAAGAACCGGACGGCGACTAAGAAGGCTGCAGTCATCGCACAGTCCAGGCGCTATGTTCATGCGATCAGGGTGGCCAGAAGATCTTACATCACCCTGAGAATTAGTGAGGCCTCGAACCGTCAAGCGGAGTTATTCCGTGTGGTTCGTGACCTCACTAATCCTGGACTGTCCAGGCCTCTGATTTCAGTAGTGAGCATTTTGCAGCCTTTTTTTGATCAAAAATTGAGGCCATCCGTACCGGTTTTGAACCCTGTTGCTCTAGCCCACTCTCGGCACCCCCGACGGCTGTGCCTCCTCGGTCTCCTCGCATGGTTGAGTTTGGGCCTGTCACCTCACTTGAGGCCTCCAGGGCTATTGCCCACTGCCGGCCCGCGTCCACCCCCTTCGACCCTTGCCCATCATGGCTTATGAAAGCCGCTGGCGGGAACATATCAGAGTGGGCATCTATCATCACCACAGCCTCCTTCAGGGAAGGGATTTTTCCCTTTCGCCTGAAGGAGACTGTGGTAAAGCCCATTCTGAAAAAACCCAATCTAGCATCGGGCGATCTATCCAACTATCACCTGATTGCTAATGTTCCCTTTATGGGCAAGGTGATCGAGAGGGTGGCCGCGATCCGGCTTCAAACACATCTGGAGGGTGAGCATATCCTAGGTCCTTTCCAGTCTGGGTTCAGGCCCGGTCGGGGGACCGAGACGGTCTTGGTCGCTCTGCAAGATGACCTCCTCCGGGGGGCCGAGAGGGGGTGTTCCTCCTTGTTGGTCCTCCTGGACTTGTCAGCAGCCTTTGATACTGTCGACCACGGTATCCTGCTGGACTGGCTCTCCGAGGCTGGGATCGGGGGCACTGTTTACAGTTGGTTCCGATCCTTCCTCGGGGACTGTCCCCAGCAGGTTCAGCATGGGGGCGAGTTGTCGGCCCCTTGGATACTCCCTTGTGGGGTTCCACAGGGGTCGTCTCTCTTTCCCATGCTGTTCAACATTTACATCAGGCCGCTGGCAGAGGTCATTAGGGGGCATGGAGTCTGCTGTCATCATTACGCTGATGACACACAGCTCTATGTCTCCTTTTCCACCGCTGCAGATGAGGCAGTCCGGACCCTCGATCGGTGCTTGGGCGCAGTCATGGAATGGACCAGGACTAACAGGCTCAAACTCAACCCCGATAAGACCGAGGTTATGTTCTTCGGGGCTACCCCATCCAGCTACGCTGGCCCGTTTCCCACCTTAGAGGGTGTTTCCCTCAGGCCATCGGACTCTGTCCAGAATCTGGGAGTAGTCCTGGACCCGGCGCTCACCATGGAGGCCCAGGTGTCCGCTGTGTCCAGGGCTGCCTTTTTCCACCTTCGTCGAATCGCCCAGATTCGTCCGTACCTGGATGGGGACTCCCTTAGAACAGTGGTCCAGGCGCTGGTGATCTCAAGACTGGACTATTGCAACGCGCTCTACATGGGGTTGCCCTTGACTCTCATTCGGCGCCTGCAGCGGGTCCAAAATGCGGCGGCCAGACTGGTGGCGGGTGTGCGTCGGTTTGAGCACATCACCCCAGTTCTGGCCCGCCTGCATTGGCTACCCGTTGCAGCCCGAATCAGATTCAAGGTCCTGGTTTTGATTTACAAAACCCTCCATGGCCTAGGACCTGGCTACCTGACAGAGCAGATCGACCAGCGGTCAACTTCGGCCCGTCCAACTAGGTCGTCGCGGGCGTGCATGCTGCGCGTGGCCACGCCCAGGGAGGCTTGGAGAACTTCCACTCGTTCCCGAGCCTTCTCTGTGGCTAGCCCAACGCTGTGGAACCACCTACCAGCAGAAGTGCGCCTAGCAGAGTCCCTGCCTGCCTTCCGGAAGGCTTTGAAAACCCATCTTTTCCGGGAGGCGTTTGGTTGATTTTTTTTCTTTCCTCGCCATCGCCATTGCTATATCCTGCATCTGTTGTTTCTATTTGTTTACTTTTATTAGTCTATGCAATTTGTTGTTTTTTAATAGTTGTAAACCGCCTGGAGTTCCCCACCAGGAAGACGGGCGGTATATAAGTCCCATAATAAATAAATAAAATAATAAATAGTCTCAAAGTTGAAGTGGTACATTTTTAATTTTTTAAAAATGTAAAATATTTTGCTCTTCCAGGTTAGAATGAACAGGCGAGACGGTGTGTTGGGTTGAAACTATCAGGCCACGCTTTATTAACATTAACTTTGACATTGACATTGCTCTTTCATGTTGAGAGGGGGCTGCTGCCGTGCGGGGAACCATTGGCCCTGGGGTCACCAGTGGACCCCGCCCAAGGGCATCATTGGGTGGGGCGTGTCCCATGGCCCCCAGGGAGTTCTGTTCAAGTTCGGCTCTGCCCCAGGCCGGCCAAGCTATACATTCGCCCTCCCAGGGCAGGGGCGCCATCACCTGGCCGGTGCCTGCCCCAGTTGGGTTTCAAAGCCTCCTTGCCCCAGGCTTTGTGATCTCTGGATCCGCAGAACCTAGGGGTCGGTGTGGCCTTGCTGTCAAGCATTTTGGACTTACCTAATGCCTCCATTCCCCGCACTACCTGGTTGCGTGGCCAATGCCACGCCACCAGTGCCAGTGTGAGATAGGCCACACTAGCATTTGAAATAGGCGGCGAGTGAGTGGGTGTGCTGCTGTTTGGGAGGCAAAAGGCACGTGGGTGGGCGTAGGACATATAAGAAGGGGGGACCAGCTTCCCACCCCACGCAAGCCTCGTGAGGCTCCACTGGCGTGTCTCACCTTTCCACCCAGTGAGTGGCAATTCAGTCCCGCACCAGAAAGGCCAGCGGTGGAACCCCCTTTTGCACATTGCCTAGGGGTCCCTATTAGGGGGAAAAGGTAGGATTACAATACAATACAACACAATATAATACAAAGAAGAGTTGAAATATTGGGAATGCCAATATTGACATTGTTACCTCTAATGAGAAAGCTTTTGCATAATTAGATGATCACAATTAGAACAGTAGCTAATGCAGAGCTTGGAAAATTTATCCATCAAGATCTTTGGCTTAAAAAGTAGTCCCAATAGTTTAATTATTTAAGTGTCTTGGACCTTCTTCCCTCTTACTTAAAGTAAACAAACATCAGTAAGTATTATGTTCTTATGTGCCATCAAGTGAGATATTTAAGGAGCTGATTTATCCCTTACGTTCTCGTAGTGCAGTGTTGGTGAACCTATGGCACAGGTGCCAAAGGTGGCACTCAGAGCCCCTTCACAGCCACCTGTATTCAGGTTAAATTGCTGTATTGGCACTTTGCAAATAATTAGTGGGTTTTGAATCACAGTTTTGTTCTTATTTCTTTGTTCTTATAAGAACAAAGGTGACAGGAGCGACTGTAACAACTATCGCGGTATCTCTCTTCTTAGTGTTGTCGGGAAGCTGTTTGCACATGTTATACTGAAGAGGCTCCAGATACTTGCAGAGAGAGTCTACCCAGAATCAACAGTGTGGCTTTCGAACCAACAGGTCCACTACTGATATGGTATTTTCCCTCAGGCAGTTGCAGGAGAAATGCAGGGAACAAGGACAGCCACTTTTTGTAGCCTTCATAGATCTTACGAAGGCATTTGATATGGTTAGTAGGGACGGACTCTTTAAAATACTCCTCTGGGTTGGATGCCCACCCAAACTCCTTAACATCATTAGGTCTTTTCATGAGGATATGAAGGGCAATGTAGTTTTTGATGGCCTAATGTCAGATCTCTTCGACATCCGAAGCGGAGTGAAGCAGGGCTGTGTCCTTGCACCAACCTTGTTTGGGATCTTCTTGGCTACCATGCTGAAGTATGCTTTTGGAACTTCAACAGAGGGTATCTATGTCCGGGCCAGATCAGATGGAAAACTCTTCAATCTCTCTAGATTGAGAGCAAAGTCTAAGGTACAGCTGAAATGTTTGCAGGATCTCCTCTTCGCTGATGACGCCGCCATTGCTGCTCACTCTGCCGAAGATCTCCAACAACTCATGGATCATTTTAGTAAAGATTTCAAAGATTTTGGGCTAGAAATCAGCCTGAAAAAAACACAAATAATGGGCCAGAATGTGGACTCTCCTCCTCTCATTACAATTTCTGCAAAAGAACTGGAAGTTGTCCATGACTTTGTGTATCTTGGCTCAACTATCTCAGATACACTCTCACTAGAGTCTGAGCCGAATAAACGTATAGGTAAAGCAGCTACTGTGTTTTCCAGATTAACAAAGAGAGTATGGCTCAATAAGAAGCTGACAGAACATACAAAGATACAGGTCTATAAAGCTTGTGTACTGAGCACACTTTTGTATTGCAGCAAGTCTTGGACCATCCATGCCCGACAGGAAAGAAAGCTTAATACCTTCCATATGCGCTGTCTTAGGCGAATATTCAACATTACCTGGCACGACAAAGTTCCAAATAGCATAGTCCTGAATCGAGCTGGAATCCCTAGCATATACACTTTATTGAAACAGCGACGCCTACGCTGGCTTGGACACGTTGTGAGAATGGATGACGGCTGGATCCCAAAAGATCTTCTATACGGAGAACTAATGCAGGGAAAGCGCCCCAGAGGGAGACCACAGCTGCGGTATAAGGATATCTGTAAGAGGGACCTGAAGGCCTTGGGAATGGACCTCAACAGATGGGAAACCCTGACCTCCGATTGCACTGTCTGGAGGCAAGAGATACAGCATGGTCTACATAAATTTGAAGAGGCATTTATCCAACAGGCAGAGGAAAAGAGGCAGGCACGGAAAGAACGAAACTCGAGGACCGGACAAGAAACAGAATACATCTGCCCCCAGTGAGGTAGAGACTGCCATTCCCAAATTGGTCTATTTAGTCACACTAGGTGTTGTTCTTAGGATCTCTACTCCAGGCATGATACCATAGTCTTTCGAGACTGAAGGAGCCAATGATGAATCACAGTTTGGGCACTTGGTCTCTAAAAGGTTCACCATCACTGTCCTAGGGAGTTTCTACAGAAGCAACAGGAAATCAAACCCATATCTATCCACTACACCACTCTGGGTACCTATATATACTTATTATAATGGTTGTTTGTTCTTGTTTTAATGGATGTGGTATTCTGCCAGGAAATTCCTCATAAAAAGCTGAGTTTTACTAGTCATCATCATAATAAATTTTATTGTGTGGCACACAGGGCCATTGCATAATGCATCAAGTAAAAACAGAGCAGTAAAATATAATAGGAAAAACATCAGTAAAATAACATTAAAAGGAGATAAAAAGGGAGGCACAAAGGTACAAAAAAACTAAGTATCAATTTGACTAATAGAGGTAGGGGAAGCAGATTTCATTTTTATAAGTATGGAGGAGAATCTTGCCATTTGGAATGTGACAAACTTGTCTCTGTCAGAGAGTAGGATTCTGAGCTTTTCTTGGTCAGATCTACCATGATGATATTTTTCTAAGACAGAGTTCAAAAGTATTTCACGGTGGATCGGAAATAGTGGGCAATAAATCACAACATGTGCCAAGTTCTCAACAGATTTTTTTTATCACAGCAGACTCTCTGATGGTATGGTGATGGTGTGTAACAGCCCTTTAGGTTTGCAAGTGGCAGCATATCAAAATAAGCCCGGGTAAAGGCTTTTCTATAATCAAAGCTCAATAAATCAGCAGAATATGATGGATATACTGCTCCATTTATTTCTTTTTAACCCTCAAGAACCATTATGAATTTCTAATCTGTACTTTACTGTAGCCAAAACACTTATTTTTTCCATATGCAAAGAAACCAGAATGCCTCTATGTGCATCATTTGAATGGAATTCATTGCTCTTCAATTAACTTTGATTTATCTGTTTATTTCTCCTTCCTCATCCCCCATCCTTTGTTCTGGAAATTGTTATCTGCCAAACTCTACTTAATTTCTAATCTTTAAATAAATACGTCTCTATATTATCAATTATCTTCTGGAATAATCGTACATTGGGGGAAATGCTCAAGATTCCCCACTAGATTTGACTAACGAGGTACTATTTCATTTAGTTTCTCTTTAAAGAGCTTTGATAAAATGCATGTCTTTGTGATTTAAGTCACACATTAAAACATGAAGGATTTCAGAAGCAGCCAAAAATAAGTGAACATGCTCAATGTTTCTCCTATAATTAACAATCCCATGTCTATTTTAATATTCAGTGGCATTCAATATTTCTTTCAGAGGCAGCCTGTGGACTGAGGGGTGCAATTTCACAAAGTTTTGGGGGTCCCTCTCCATTGCAGTCACCAGCGATCTATGATCTAGTTTACACATACACAGTTGAAATCAAACATGAAGATAGAACCTTTGCTTAGCAATGAACGTTCACTGTTGTTTTAGACATATTTAGTTGGACAAAAACATCGTCAAACTAATGTCATACAGTTCTTTTTTCAAAAAAAAAAACACAAAAAACCTTCCTGTTTATGAATGTGTCATGCTGTGCTTTTGTATCCATGATTCGAAATGCTGGTGTGTTACGTTCAAGGGGTCTATCGGTTTGCATCCAAAAATCCCACAAGATCTTGACTTCATCATTTTCTGACACCTTCCCAACCTGAAGTTCCCATTGGTTTTTGGAAGGTTTCCTCTTTTCCAGGCCAGAATTGACATGAGCTATTGGCACTAATTCCTTGAATCTTAGCTTTCATCACATTGGTTTGGAATGCTGTAATGTTTTTAGCTGCCTTCTGAATGAGTACAGGGAGGTAGCAAAGCATAGCTCCTCTGGGATTTTATTCCATAATGTCGATGCCACCACCCAAAAGGCCCTGCCTCTAGTCGGTGACTTTCAAGTCTTTCTTGGGGTGGCTAACCGGAGGAGCCATGCTTGAGAATATCTAGTGGTTTGGGCAAATGACTTTGGGGTAGGACGCTCCGGCAGGTAACATGGTCCCAATCCGTAGAGGGCTTTATATGTGAGTGTCAAAACCTTAAACCTGGTCTGGAAGACAAAGGGGCAACCAGTGGAGGCTGGCGAGCACTGGGGTGATGTGATCAGATTTGCTCACACCACCCACCAATCTGGCTGCCATATTCTGGACCTGCTGTAGTTTCTAGAACAATGTCAAGGGAAGCCCTACATAGAGAGCATTGATCTGGGAGATGATTTTACCAGCCTGTTGCATTTTGATACATAACACTGCCCAGAGTGGCCTTCAGGCTAGATGGTTTTTGCGATGTATAAATTAAATAAATAAATAAATTAGCCTTAATTTGCTCTTAATGATTGTACTCGCTTCTAAGGATAACATGCACAAAGAAGATATGTTGCAACTCTAAAATATTATACTGTGGATTCTTTAAAACTGCTTCATGGGAAGTTCTGCTCTAATTTTGTTTACATTTAACCTTTACAATGTAGTGACGCAGAAACATATATTCATAAGTACTGCTGATACCTGCTCCCCGACTTCCAGATTGTTAGGAGTTTATGAGGCACTATTCAATTAACTTTGAAATTCCTTTTCTCCTTTCAGTTCCTCTGCCACTTGTCAGCCAACCAAATGATCATAAATGTGTTTTGGACAGTGATGTTCCAGAGAGACCCATTGATTCAGGTGTATGGCAGACTCTGTATTACAGCTCATTTCATGTTTCATAAATTTTTAGATCAAACGTTTGTCCCTCGCATGCTGTCCAGTGTGATTGACATACTAGACCTTCTTTTAAAGATGAATGAAATCTCCTTACAGAACCACAGACTGTTAATCAAGCAAAATGTTCCTCTAGGATGACTTCCTTAATGCATTGCTTTTGGAAGGTGAATAGGGTTGAGCTTACAACTCTTTGTTTCAAAGCCAGGTGCTTCCTCTTCTGCTAACTTCTCCAATAAACTTTGCACACTTTTGCACAATTACTCCATTTGGAAATCAGTTACAGTAACCCCCTGTCTATTGCGGGGGTTAGGGACTGACCCGACCCGCGATCATTGAAAATCCGCAATATGTGGATGCAGGTCAGGACTAGAGATGGGCACGACTTAGCGGTATTCCCGTTTCCGTTTCCGTTACTCGTATCTGTTACTCTGCGGAAACGGAAACGGGAATTACTCCACCAGAATTCGAGCTCGAACCGACGAACGAACAATTTGGTCTGATTTGTCGTGCTCGTTACTTGCATCGCGGCGATCGCGCAATGCCAAGCGGCGCAGAAAAAAAGTTTTTAAAAGTTAAAAAAAAACCCGATTCCCGGCCCTAAAAGTAGGCGAAAACTGTCTGAGGGCACCTACCAGGCCAGAAGGGTGTTTTATTTGGGGGGTGTTTCCCCGCCCCCCTCTCCTTGGCTATTGCTACTGCTGCGCTGCTGGTACCAGGCTGGGAGGGTGCATCCATTTGCCATGCAGTGCGGGGGATCCAAAATGGCGACCGCAATATTTTTTTTGAAATCGTTGCCCAAAACCCCACCAAAGCACCACAGAAACATGCGAAAATTAGCTATTTTAAATGCTTGAATTTTTACAGTAGCAGCAGTGGGTTTTTCTTGCAAAAAAAGTCTCCGTTGATTTTATTTTATTTTATTTTATTTTATTTTATTTTATTTTATTTTTTTACACCTGCACATTTGCAATGATGGGCTCGCCCATGGGAGTAGACCATGCAAATTTTCCACCAATCGCATGGCCACTTGGCCAGGTTGACCACAGAGACTTCTGGGATGTGCCAATCGGGCATAAACAGCCCACTAATCGTAGCCCAAACCCAAACCCTAAGCCTAACCCATACGCCAGTATACTGTCCTTCTAAGTGGGTCAGAGAGGCACCCAGAGGTGCACCCCAATACTCACCCTAACCTCACCCGTAACTAGCCTAACCCTAGCCCTTGCGCTAACCCGTCTTAACCCTAAGCCAGATCTACTTGCATTGCACTACATGCAAGTACGTGAGACACAGCGGGTGCAAAGAGTCTGCCAGTCCGTCACTTGTGGCTCTGGCTGACTCCTGCAGCTCCCTCCAGGAGCCCGCTACCCCCTCCCCAAACCAGTACTAACGACAACGAAAAAACGAACCGACTAATTTTTGCGAATTTTCGCAAAAAACGGAAACGAGCTGAAACGGAACCAGCCCGACTAACGACAACTCGAAAAAATTTTTTTCAAGTCGTGCCCATCTCTAGTCAGGACTTTGGAGACTGCTGTTTAAAATGACTTTAAGCAACACTTAAAGTCATTTGAAACATTGTGTGCTGTTTCTCCCCTCCCCTCCCCCAGGGTGTGTGGGAATGCCGCATGATGCCTCCATGGAGGCAAGCCCCAAGCTCCAGCTGCTTGGCGCTGTGGTGGGGGAGAAAAACCTTTTGTTTCCCCACCCCAGCACCAATCAGCTGGATCCCGGAGCTTGGGGAAAGGGGGGGGGAAGGTTTTAAAAGCCCTGGCTTTTAAAACCCTTCCCCACCCAAGCCCTGTCGGGCTACCACTGTACTGTGGTCCCGCGATATAGCGGGGCCGCAGTATATGAACAGTGAAAGGGTGAGGGACCACTGTACTACTTTTCATCTCTACTGTGTCCCAAGCTGGGGCAAAAGTGGAGAGGTTAGATATTCTCAAGCAGTGAACGAGAAAACGTGGAGGATGTCGTATATTAGCTTCCTGTACAAGAGAAGAGCTTAAGATGTTTATGTCAGCTGCCTTCTGCAATCCAATACCCTCCGGGTGTTTTTACAACTTCCATTATCCATATAACCAACATGATCTGTCTGGGAAGGATGGGCATTCTAGTTTGCCACATCTGGAACCACTAAACAGAAGAAGAATGAACGCAGGTTAGGAAAGAGCTAAGGAAAGAGTGAATACAATGTGCACATCAACTCAGATGACATAAAAACCAAAATCAGCTGTTTATACCAAACAAATTTTTATACCTAACATATTAAATATAAATACCAGCTGGGACAAGGAAGCACTGCACAGTTAAGAGAGCAATCCCAAATAAATGGTCAGCTTTGAATGTACTTTTCCTGCTACTATCACCTAACCTAGTAGCGTTATAAAAAAGGAGACTAGATTTAGAGTGAAAACACTGGAGATATGCCTGTTGATATCTGGAGAGTGTATAACACAGTAGTGTGATAATAGTGGGAAGAGATACCATTCCCACTTGTTGAAAAACCGCCGTGACAATTGCTTTGTGTTTGGTTGAGAAGTAGTTAACTGAGAAAAAAATTCTGGGATTTTCCCTTGCTCGATATCATATCCTGAAAGGTAGTGAGCAGAAGAGAGTATCACATCAATTGCTGTCATTGGTGTTGTCATTCAGGATGCCCTTGGCATCCTTTGTTCTGGCAACTCAGGCACAATATTTGCAGTAATATCAGGCTATTTCCCAGCATTACATAGTAGTAACAGAATGAATAAATGTCTGGATCATTTATATTACATTTCCAGAGGATGCCAGAGTTGAAACTAAATAATCAGAAAAACGAATTAAATACAGAGGCCTGGCGATTGAAATATCTTGCTTGTGGAACTACAATACTTGAAGAAAACACTTCCCATAGATGTGTAAAATACAATCCACATGCACACATCAGGAGAATTTCTTCAATTTACCACCTCCAATATGCAAACCAGGTAACACTGAATAATCCCCTTTACAGGAGCTAGAACAATTACAGCTTTCTCACTACTGCTGTGCAGTTATTTGGGGGAGATGTCTTCCACCAATAACACACAACAACATCTATTATTTACAGCCCAGGTCTATCATATCAGTGAAATGCTGAACCTGTCAAACAGACATTCACAAGGATCGACATCAGGCATTTCTCAAACTACCGTGTTTACTCAGTAAACTGGAGAGGGGGACAGAGCAAGAGTGGAAGACTCGAATCCACAAAATTTACTACAAGATAGTTCACTGGAAGGACAGATTTTGAAGCTGAGGCTCCAGTACTTTGGCCACCTCATGAGGAGAGAGGACTTCTTGGAAAAGTCCCTGATGTTGGGGAAGATTGAAGGCAAAAGGAAAAGAGGACGGCAGAGAATGAGATGGTTGGACGGTGTCATCGATGCAACCAATATGGATTTGACCAAACTCCGGGAGGGAGTGGAAGATAGGAAGGCCTGGCGTGCTCTGGTCCATGGGGTCACGAAGAGTCGGACACAACTGAACGACTGAACAACAACAACAGTCACAAAACAGAAAGTGCTACTGATTGTCACCTATATGACGCTCCAGGAAAAATCAGTTTCTATTTTTTGAATAATGGCCATCTTTTTTGCATAGGTGACTCCTAGGTATTGGTGTAATTTCCCCCTATTACTACATTTGATTAGTCCTCACAGCTCGAACAGTCCTTAATTAGACAGTACACAGGTATGGTTCAGAGGACAGAACACCACTCAGAATGAGTAAGAATGTCTTCTTCAAAGGCTTTCCAGGTGGTTGTGGAAGGTTTGGTCCAATTAAAGCAAGGAGCACTCCTTGACTGCAACATGACAGTAAATCACTTCTAAGGGTTTCCTTCAATCTGCTGCAGCTTTGAGCACTATCTCAAAGATCTTATCTGCCTTTAGGAGCATGCCCAGGTTTTAAGATTATCCAGGGAGTCTTTCTGTCTCTCTCCTGTCCACCTCATTTATGTTTGACTGGGGACATGAGAGAAGGTCTTCTGTGTGGCTGCTCCGAGTGACAGCTGGTCCCATCTTTGGAGTCTTTCCACAAACAGGCAAAGAAAGACCTTTCTTTTCAAGCAGCATTTCTTTTAGTGACCGACTGATGAAGGGAAGTGGTCGTAAAGGGACTGTTAAATTTCTGTTGTTTTTAATGCTTCTTTTATCTACAATATATAATAGGTTTCTTTTTAAAATATTGTCGCTGTTTACTGTTTTAGCTTTTAATATTGTTCCTTTTTAATACTGTAAGCCACCTTGGATCGTGTTTAGGAAAAAGTTTCTTAGTTATGTGCTGTCAAGTTGCTACTTACAAATAGCAACCCTATTCACTTCCCTAGTTAGTTTCTATCGTCATCATCATCATCATCATCAAACTGCAGAGGGAGTTTAAAGGGATCCTATAGATCAGGCATGTCCAAACTTCGGCCCTCCTGATGTTTTGGAACACAACTCCCAGAATTCCAAGCTTAGATTGCCAATGGCAAAGGACTATGGGAGATGCGGTCCAAAACATCTGGAGGGCTGAAGTTTGAACATGCCTGCTATAGATTATATTGTTCTATCTCTGTCAAGGAGGCATACTGGGGATTTGAACTCCCAACCTGTGGTTCTGCAACCAGATATCTGAATCTATGGGCTATCCAGCAGTAAAGTGCAGATTCAGACTCTGGTCTCCAGAGTTCTAGCCTGTCACTCTGCCCACTACACCACACTGGGTTCCTTTTGCATGGGGGGGGGGGAAGGCAGCATATAAATGTTCCAAATAAATATGCTGCTGTGGTGTATGTAATAGGAGAATTCATTGGGCACGAATGCTGGTCAGTAATATCCCACATATTAATGGCTTGAGCCATTTGTTGAACTAAAAAAATGTTCTTTCTATAGGAGCGATCCTAAGTTTTACCATTCTGGTTGAGGAAACAGAGGATGGGAATGAAAGACCTTAATGCAAGTGAAATTGCTCATCCCTTCAAGCACACCACCAGCATTATGTCCCTCCCTACCTCCTCTCTTTTTCTCTCTTCTTTCAGAAGTGAGACAAAGTTCTTTGCCCAATTTCTGTCTCCAGGGGTATTAACCTGGTGTGGCCAATATCATTCCATTAACATACATATACATACAGGAATTAAGTTCTCCAAGTTGGACAAAAAATGGTTCCCTCTTATGCAATTTGCACATCATCTCCTAAGAGGAGGATACTGCCACGGGAAGGATTATCATATGATTTGGCTCCCCTGCATAATTCAGACTCCTGCTAGAGTAGTGTGGGAACAAACTGCCTGGAAGTGGCTTCTTTGTGAATGAAACAGCATGAGAACTGGAGGTGATGTACTGCTGAGCTAGGCTGAATTGTTACGTGCCGTTGTTTGCTAGATCGTTGTAGGTTTCATCATTTCTGAGCCAGAAAACATACATTTTCCCTCAGGTTTGTCTGCTGATTTTCTGCTTCCTGTGTCACAACTCACCGCTTCCATAAGTGCTGTGTACTGTATTTAAAATGGGATCTGTAACATGGCTATGTCAAAATGGTAATCCTAATTGCACTCAGTATTTCACTTCATAAATGTATTCAGTGCTGTATATGTGGATTGCTGATATTATGGGGAAAGCTATCTAAGGGGAAAACTATCAAAACCAAAACTTTTAAATACTGCTTTTTAAACTACAGTAATCCAGACTCCCCCTCTAGCATGCCTATAGTGTTGTGGAAATTCTAGAAGTTACAGCTCAAAATAGTAGCCTTTTCTATTTTGGACTCACTAGTTACATGTATAAAGTGTCATAGATGTTCCAAAACTAATGCTGGAGTAAAATGAAATACTCACAAGAGCAGCAATGATCGTAATGTTCACAATGTTTTATGATAGCGTTTTAGACTATTCCAAGCAATTCAAACATTATCTCAACAATTTTTATAGGAGTCTGGTGGTTATATTCTGTTACTGAAGATGGGAGGTCAATAAGATGGTGTTTACACAACTGTTTGCTTTATAATCCCCTGTCTTTTAAACAATGATTTCCATAATGTATAAGCTTCTGTGCAGAATCCTAGGTGGGGAGATTCTAAAGAGTGACAAAATTACAAATGAGGGGAGTGGACAACTACAAACAGAAACTCAAATTAGCCCAGATATTACCCCAACCATTTATTATTTATTTATTTTTCACACTTATATACTGCTCCTACTTCCCAAACGGGAACTCAGGGCGGTTCACATAAAAATCAAAAGGAACAAAGACAGCGGCAATGGCAGGGACAAACTTTCAGCATATGGGCCAATAATAAACTAAGTCAGGGGGAAAAAAGAAAAAAAACTCTAGTCATTTTTGAAGGCGTCCCTAAAAAGGAGGGTCTTCAGGCCTTTCCTAAAGGATGCCAGTGACGGAGCCTGCCTCAGCTCGCTAGGTAGGTTGTTCCAGATAGATGGCACCACCACCGAGAAGGCCCGCACACGAGTGCTCGTTTTGCGGGCCTCCCTCGGGGGGACTGTCTGAAGCGAGAGGGCCAATGATGAACGGGTGGGTCGGGCCCGATCTGATTGTCGGTGAAGCCGCTCTGCCAGATAGACAGGGGCCAAGCCATGGAGGGTTTTGTAAGCCAAAACCAATACCTTGAACCTTATTCGGGAGGCAATGGGCAACCAGTGGAGGCGAGCCAGGATGGGAGTGATGCGATCGAAACGGCGCGCACCAGCCACCAGCCTGGCCGCCACGTTCTGGACCCGCTGCAGTCTCCGAACAAGGTTCAAGGGAAGCCCCATGTAGAGAGCGTTGCAATAATCCAGCCTCGACATGACCAGTGCCTGTACCACAGTCCTCAGGGAGCAAATATAACAAATAACTTCAATATGATTTTTTTAACCACCAGATTTATACACCATATTTGAAGTCACAATTACATGGTTAAGGCAGTATACAAATCCAACAACTTAACAAAACAGTGATAGAACGAAAACTGCATTCACCTCATTAAAACAGAGCAGTAGCTGTTGTTGGTGATGGTGGTGATGGTGGTGGTGGTTATGATAACTGCATTTAACTCATCACATACAAACTTATGGCCAATGAAAGATTCTGATATTATATTTAATATTTAGCAATACTCTTTGTTGTTTCTACCGCAATATACTTAAAACAGCTATCTCTTCAATAACTGTACTCCTTCCACTTACAAAGAACTGAAGGTATCTGTAGTAAGAGACCAATCTGCATTTGTCATCAGAGATATCATGCTCTGAAAGACATGAGAAGGGTATATATATTAGTGGTGGCGAACCTTTAGCACTCCAGATGTTTTGGACCACAACTCCCACAGTCCTTTTGTCATTGGCAGTCCAGGCTTAGAGTCGCTGTCCAAAACATCTGGAGTGCTGAAGGTTCACAACCACTGGTATATATGGAAAATGTGTACACTCCCTAAGCTACTTGCCAGTTATGTATTCACCTAACATGTGAATTCACCCTGCATGTGTTAACAACGCAAATATGTCAGGTGACTCCATGGGAGAGGTCGTCTTGACTAACCTAGGATCCACCTCTCATGGTGGATTTCTACACTTCAGCACATGCATGATTGACACGAACCCTGAATGTGTGACCAGTGTGGACGTGACTTTCTCAATTATTTGCATTATTTGCATTATTTTCTCAATAATTTGCATTTCTCTCTCCATGTTTTCATCGACAGTTAAATGCCTTGCCTCTTTTGACAGCCTTTTAATAACTAGAATTGAGTCCCTCCTGGGCACTGGGCTTTTGTGTTTTAAAAAATTTAAATGTCAGATAAACCTTTAAATTAATGTTCCACATTTAATTTTTGAGGCTTTTGCCATATCTTTCTCATCTTTCAACAAAAATACTTGTAAGTTGTTTAACTTCTTCTAGGCTAGTGGTTCCCAACCTTGGGTCCTTAGATGTTCTTGGCTAAAAAAAAAAAAAAAAAAAAGAAGTCTTCCCCAAGAGCTGTGCTAGTTAGGATTTCTGGAAGATATAGTCCAAGAACACCTAGGGACACAGGGTTATGAACTACTGTTCTAGGCCTTATGTCTTACATCAGGCCAGGTGTGCAGAAAGGGAAAGCAACCATCCTATATGGACAGTCTGGGGCATATGATGCTTTCCATATGTTTGGGACTACAGTTTCCATCAGTCCTAGTCACCACAGACAGTGGTGAAAAAAGAATAATGCCTGATCAGAAACAACATCTGGGGGACTCACACATCTCCATGTCCTGCTGTGTGGTCAGTAAAAAGATAAAGGTTTTCCCCGCACATGTGTACTAGTCATGTCCGACTCTAAGGGCGGTGCTCATCCCCGTATTCAAGCCAAAGAGCCAGTGTTGTGCAAGTCCATGGCCGTGTGGCTGGCATGGCTGAAAGGAAACAGGTTTTTTTTCACCTTCCTGCTTTTTATGGCAGTACCTATATATCTACTTGCATTTGCATGCTTTCAAACTCCTAGGTTGGCAGGAGCTGGGGTGATCAGTGGGACCTCACCCCACTGTGTGGCGCCCAGGATTCGAACCGCCGAGCTGCCGGCTTTCCAGCTGACAGTTTTTGGAAGCCTTAGTCCGCTGAGCCACCACGCCCCCTTATGTGGTCAGTAGCATATGGTAAATTATGAAGTCCAGATGTTCATCATGACAGTATATGTAACCAAAACTACCAAGTTTAAATATGCAGGCAGCTGAACCAGTCCCCATCAACAAATTAGGACAGAGTCTTTTGTAAAGGGTCTTAATTACTCTTCAAGATCAAATAGCCAAAGAGAAAAGGGAAGCCTCAGGAAGGCAGTTACAAGTTGTAGTCCTTGATATCCATATAGTCCCAGCTCCACTATATGATTGTATATGGGTATCCATAGGGCACATGTTTGCTGCAAGAAGGGGTGGTTTGGATCAGAAAAAAACAGCAGAAGGGAAAGGAGAAAACCCATCCTCCAGCAGCACTGTGCCTGGATCCATATAGGATGGGTAAGCGTGTAGGTTTGAGTGTCCCCTTTGGAAGAAGTTGAATAATTTAGCGCTACTTCTTTGCTAAGATGCCAAAATTATGGAGCTTGGTAAGACTATTTCTACCTCCCCGAACTTCAGACTCATAAAGCATTACCATCAACGTCCTACACCTCGGAGCTGTTCATAAAAACCTTTTGTGCATTCATTGATTTGCTTTATGACCACTGATAATCCAGTTTTATCATGCATAATCCAGAAGAGAAGATAATCAAATGCATGAAATCCAAGTAATATGTATGATGCTAATTTAAAACCTTGATAATCAAATTTGCAAGTCAACTTATAAAACATACACAAACAGAATTGTTACGCAAAGAAAAACTTAATTAATATGAAAATTCAGTGTTGTTTATTATTATACATATATGAATATGCTGCAGAGATTGTAGTGAGAAAGTTTCCCCTTCATAAATAATTCAGAGTGTTTGCAATCCTCAGCATGCAGATATTAGCTGGCTAGGTGGATACCATAGAATCATGTCATAGAATTATAAAGTTGGAAGGGTCCCAAGAGCCACAACCTATGAAGGAAGTCTGTAAGTAAAGCATCCCCAAAAGATGGTCATCGAACTTTTGTTTAAAAACCTCCTACGAAGAGTCCACCAGCTTCTAATGTAACCCACTTCATTATCAAATGCTGTACCTCATACTGTTAGGACTCTTTCCCAAAATTTAGGTAATATTTCCATTCTTGTGATTTGAATCTATCAGTTTGGGTCCCATGCTGAATTGCTGCAGAAAGAAAAGCTTGCTCCATTTGCACCGTGAGAGTCCTTTAAATATTTGAAGACATCTGTCTTATAACATTTCAGCCTTCTTTTCTCCAGGCTAAGCGTACTAAGCTTTCTCAAGTATTCCACACGGGACTTGATTTCCAGACACAATATTCCAGATAAAGTTTGGCCAAACCAGAATAGAGTGGTTCTGCTTCCTTCCTTTATCTGGATATGATAATTCTTGCAACTTAGAATTGGATTCACTTTTGTATTACCAAATTACATAGTTAGCTTGCTATTTGCTTGGGATAATCTAAAAAGGTCCTTTCCATGTGTACCAGCATTAAGTAAGGTAGTCACCCAACCAATTTGTGTATCCATTTTTCCCTGTGTTTTTTTTTTCCTGTTGAAATTTATTTTGTTCATTTTACTCCAGTTTTCCAGGCTGTTTGTGTTGAATATTGATCCACTTTTCTAACACATTAGTGATGCCTCACAGTTCAGTGCTTTCCATAAATGTGATGGGCTTCTCCTCTGCTCTTTCATCCAACTAGTTTATAAAACTGTTGAACAACATAGACTGCTGGGGACACCTCTTGTTACTTGTCTCCATTTGTGTATTCTGGGTATCACTGAGGTTAAAAGCGTGCTGAAATGAAGGTACAGTATACTACATGTACAGCATTTCATTGAGCTACTAAACTTGCATCACTGTTTTTATATAAAAAGTTTAGATTAGTCTACCATGCTTGTTTTTGTGAGGGATGGGAACACATCCCTATGGTTCTTACTAATCACTACATTCTTTTCTAAGTGGACACCAATTAACTGTTTAATTACTGCATTTTTCTGTTTAGAAGATGCCCCCATGTATAAGACAATCCCCCTTTTCCAACCCAAAATTACAATTTTGCAACCACACAGTTCTCTCCTTGGCTTACTGCTCTGTGTTAGAAGACCCTCAATTTTTAGTCTAACAATATTAAACAAAACTATCATCTTATAAACGGAAAATACTGTATCTATTCTAGGCCAGATGCCATCACCACATCCTGTGGCAGGGAGTTCCATAGACTAGCAACACACAGGGTAAAAAAAATTCTTTTTGTCCATTCTCACTATCCCAGCCCTCAATTGAAATGTGTGTCCCCTAGTTCTGGTATTTTGTGAGAGGGGGAAGATCATCCGTCTATCCACTTTACTCATGCCCTGAGTTATTTTGTACGTCATATCCCCCTCAGGCACCTTTTTTCCAGACTAAAGAGCCCCAAATGTTTTAGACTTTCCTCATAAGGGGGGGTCCCCCAGCCCAGTAATCATTTTAGTCACTTTCTTCAGTACCTTTTTCAGTTCCACTATGTCTTTTTTGAGATGCAGTGACCAGAATTGTACACAATACTCCAGATGTGGCATTACTATCGTTTTTTTATAATGGCATTATAATATTGGCTGTTTTATTTTCAGTCCCCTTTTTGATAATCCCTAGCATGGAATTGGCCTTCTTCACCGCTGCCACACATTGGCTAGACACCTTCACTGAGTAGTCCTCCAACACACCAATATCTCTTTCCTGATCCATCATGGATAACAGAGCCCATGAGTTGATAAAGTTTTGATTTTTTGCCCCAATATGCATAACTTTACATTTTCCTACATTGAAACACATTTGCCATTTCGCAGCCCATTCTCCCAGTTTGGAGAGATCTTTCTGGAGCTCTTCACAGTCTTCTCTGGTTTTTACCACATGGAAAAGTTTTGTGTCTTCTGCAAACTTGGCCACTTCATTGCTTATCCCTGTCTCCAGGTTATTTATGAACAGATTCAAAAGCGCCAGTACCAGGACAGATCCCTGGGGCACACCACTTTTCACCTCTCTCAGTTGTGAAAATTGCCCATTGACAGTTGCTCTTTGTTTCCTGGATCTCAACCAGTTCTCAATCCATTAGAGAACCTGCCCTCTTATCCCCTGACTGTGCAATTTTCTCAGCAGCCTTTGGTGAGGGACTGTATCAAAAGCCTTCTGAAAATCAAGATAGACAATATCCACCGGTTCACCCAAATCCACATGCCTGTTGACCTTTTCAAAGAATTCTAAAAGGTTTGTCAGGCAAGATTTACCCTTACTGAAGCCATGCTGATTTTCTCGCAGCAAAGTTTGTTCTATGTTTTTTAAGATTTTCTCTTGGATGAGGCTTTCCACCATCTTCCCTGGAACAGACGGAAGGCTAACCGGACTGTAGTTTCCCAGGTCTCCCCTCCATCCTTTTTAAAAAAATTGGTGTGACATCCGCTACCGTCCAGTCCTCTGGCACTTTGGCCGTTTTAAGAGACAAGTTGCATATTACCATTAAGAGATCTGCAATTTCACTTCTCAGTTCCTTAATAACTCTTGGGTGGATGCCATCTCGGCCCGGTGACACTTTTTTCAATTTATCAATTAAACCTAAAACATCCTCTCTTTTAACCTGTATTTGATTTAATTCTTTAGTCAAGAGGGGCCATTTGGGCAGCAGTATCTGCCCAAGGTCTTCTGTTGTGAAGACAGATGCAAAGAACTCATTTAATTTCTCTGCCATTTCCAAGTCCTCCTTTACTCTGCCCCCACAGCTTTTAATTCCCGTAGACAAACTACCACATCCCATTATTCTTCCAGTGCTAATAGCTACAATGTCATCACTTTGTGGTTCTCTACCCTCTCCTGCCTCGTTCCTCAGGGTTGAGGTGTTCCGAATTGGATGCCACCCAGCTACTGTCAGCTTTCCACCCGTTATCAGTTTAAAAGCTGCTCTGCAGCCTTTTTGGTGTTGAGTGCCAGCAATCTGGTCCCATCATGGTTCAAGTGCAACCCGTCCCTCCTGAATAGGTTTGGCTTGTCCCAAAATGTTCTCCGGTTCCTGACAAATCTGAAGCCGTCCTCTCAACACCATTGCCTCATCCACACATTGAGGCTTCTGAGCTCTGCCTGCCTGGTGGGTCCTGCACGAGGAACAGGCAACACTTCGGAAAATGCTACCTTGGAAGTCTGGGACTTCAAACTTCTTCCTAACAACCTGAATTTAGCTTCGAGGACTGACCACTTTGCTTTCCCGACATCATTGGTACCAACGTGTGCCATGATCACTGGCTCCTTCCCAGTTCTCTCTAACAAAAAATCTAGATGTATCTCATCAAGTGTGATGAGGAAGAGATCCTCAGGTGGAACCAGTTGTTCCTCTGTGCATTCCTCATGATGTGTGATGAGGGAAAGAGCCCAAATTGATTCTGTAATTTAAGACTCTCTGAGCGATCCCTTGGCCTTCTACTTCTTTGAGTCACATTCCTCCATGCATCTACATCCTGAGTTAGTGAAGTGACTTCTTCCTCAGAAGTGTGCCCTGTTTCTTCTTTGTCCAGGATAGCCTGCTCCCCTCTGTCCAAGAACAGCTCAAGCTCCTTGATTTATTGCTGGTTAGATATGTGGGCCTCTAGCTGCTGGACTTTCTCTTCTAGTAGTGAAACAAGCTTGCACTTGCTGCAAGTGTAGTTCTCCACGCACTTTGGCAAGATGACAAACATGGCACAAGTGTTGCAGGTAACTACAGCTGCTCCTTCAGACTCCATTTTAGCAAGTGCAATATTCTGGGTCTCAAAATGTACACTTTTACTACCTCTCTATAGACTATTAAATCGAATGGCACGTGGGCCTCCAAAGCATTTCTACTCCAACTGCAAGCATCCCAGAAACTTACCAGTGCTAACTTGCTCCTGTTTATTAGGATCTCCTCAACAGCAGCAGTGCTTCGGTTTCCAACCTGAAGAAATTAGTATGATAGATTTTTTAAAGTTTCTCTGCTGCTCTGCAAGAAAAGAACTTGGAAGCTGCTGGGAGCAGGCCGTTTGCTTGCTCTATTGTTCTTTCAAACCTCCTGTCTCTCTGCTGCTCTGAAGAAAAGAACTTGGAAGCTGCTGGGGGCAGGTATTTAAAGCTAAAACTCCAACCCCTCAATCACTGTAAGCATAGGAAGCACATTCATTAATGAATACTGCATAGATATAGACACTTAAGATTGCATCTGCAAGCTCCTGAAGTTCATATATCCCTGGAGGCTTCATTTTAGAGTAATTAGGTGTCAACACCAGTTCTTTGCCCTCTTTGCCTCCTTTATTCCATGGGCATGAGGCTGAATATATTTTTCATATGGGAGAAGATGGAGATAAAGTAGTGTTGAGCAATTTCACCTTCTGTGTGTCACTTACTAGCATTCACTGTCCTTTCCACGCAGTAGATCTACACTCTCCTCATTCTGCATCTTACTCCATACATTGCTGGAAAATATCTTGAGCTGAAGCCCTTCTGACTGTCTCCATAAAAATATTGACTTCATGTATATATTCTTCCTTTAAGATATGTACTTCTTCCCATTTCCCATACAGAGCTCTTAAATTTAAGCTGTTGTTAACTGCCCAGAGTGGCCTCACTGCCAGGTGCGTGGTATAAAAACCCAATAAATAAGTAAGGGTGCTTTTACATGACCCCTAAAATCCGAGGCAAAGGGCTCCCAGATCCGGAGCTTAAAAATGTTTTCCCACCAGCTCCGGACTTAAAAAAAAATTAAGTACGACCACGCCCACCTAAGTGCGTCCCAGCGCACTTTTCAAGTACCTGGCCTCCAGGAGGTAAAAAAATCTTCTGATGTGCATTGTAAAGCTGTGAATGCCGGGCTCCCTTGCCTTCTGTTTGTTTTTTTGTCCCCTCGGCCCCTTTAAGAGACAGGAATCATGACTACAGGACTGCTCAGGGCTGTTTCCACCAGCAGATGGAGGTGAGCCTGCATTTTTTTCTCCCTTTTTTCTCCCTCCCCTCATGCCGACAGGAACAATGGAGTGCGGAGGGGTGGGAACACAGGAAGAGCAACAAGCCCCCACGATCTCTGGTCCTAATTTAAGTTGACACCGGATTTTTGAGGTCGTGTAAAAACGCCCTAAATAAATATAGTGGACCCTCGTATAACAAACAGTTTGTATAACATAAAATCTGTACAATGTAAAAATTCCAGAGAGGGGAAATTTGCTTAACAGAATCGTCTATGGGGCAAATCCGTACAACATAAAAATGGTCGCGACTAGGGATTACTCTGTTTTCAATGCATTCCTATGGGAAAATTGTATAAAGGAAAATTTGCTTAACAGAATTTCATTTGGAACAAATTAATTCCTTTTTACAAGGTACCACTGTAAGTTCCTGTGAAAGTGTCTTGTGAAGCCACCCACCTATCTTTAGATGTCTCCCACATTTCTTTCTTAGGATTTGCTCATGACAGTTGACTTCAATAGCTCGTCTTTTAGAAAATCCCACTCTTCCTTAATTTTTCTTTTTAGTATTTTTGATCATGGAATCCAGTACTTCCATAAGCTCATTCAACTTAGCCTTCTTAAAATCTAGAAGTTGTGTTGTTTGACCCTACTTTTCTCTTTCTTTATTATAATGCATCAAAAAAAAGTATGATTGCTTCTGCCCAAGGTTCACACTATTTCAACCTAATAGACAAGTTATTGAGAATAAGGTCCTAGATAGCTTATCTTCTTATTGCCTTTCGTGCTTTCTGGAAAAATAGTCAAAATGACAAGTGAGGATTTGCTGGTCTTTACTTGCTCGACTATTAGAATGATGAGTAATGTTTTTGAGTTATTTTTAAAAGTTCTTAGATGGCATTTTAGAATTGTTTTGACATAAATTTTTCACATCTTATGCCACTATTTTGCCAATATTACAGATCTTTTCTGAAAGCAATTAAAAAAGAGCAATTCAACGAAGTAGTTTAAAACTGTTGCGCAGAGTAAGAGCAGCATATGACTTTAAAACCAAAATAAGTAACAGGAACAAATTATTTCTAAAAAGGATCTTTCCAAGCTTGGCATCTATGCATCTTAACTTGGCTATGGGATGCTGCTGCCCGCTCTTACTGTGTCTCAAGTAGCAAAATGTTTTGGGCAGCTCAGACTTGTAAGAACCAATCACAACACAAAACGGAAGATCTGTGTAATAGTGGGCTTTGATAGCAACAGTGTTGATGGGGGAGGGATTTCCTGCATATTTTTCTACACAAGTCAGAAAATTTCAGATATGTGTGGTTTTTTCCGAGAAAAAGGTGTGGAACAAGTCTTAACACCCACAAGTTGTTCCTAGGTTGCTGCTTTCCAGATCAAAATTGTAGGAAACCTTATTTATACCTCTTGTGCATTATGCTTAATTTGGCCATTTGTTCCAGAGCTTGCAGAAAGTACTTTTCTGAGCCGTCCTGGGGAATTCTAGGAGCAGTAAATTTTTCCAGCTCTGATTAGCTTAAGTATTTTGTTGAGATCCCAGCTGTTGTTCAACTTCAAAACCGGTGAAGTAACACACAAGTGCCTTTGGACGCCCTGTTCACATCGGATTTCCCTAAACCTGAGGGATGGCCATTCATCTCGTAATCTGAAAAGCAATGCGTTCAACTTGACACTCAGCAAGGTGATAGCCTTGCTATGGCAAGGAATCTTCAAAGGTCCAAGTACACGTTGCCACGTGATCCTGCTGTGAGCTGCAAATAAATATGTGTATGTGAACCGCTTTTGAAATCAACACCTAAACATCTGGAACAGAAGAACAGTTCTACTAGTAAAATGCATGGTGACTTCCAAGTGAGTGTACACTTTGGCTCCTGGTCTTCATAATGTGGAAAAGACATCTGAAAGTATTATTACTTTATTAGCTGGATTATTTCAGTGAAAGGACTGATGATGTAGTGAGTATCCCAAAAAAATTCAGTCTTCAAAATTTTCCGGATCTTGCCATTCCCTAGACTCCTTGCTGCCTCCCCTCTGCAAGGCAAAGATTTCCTAGCTTCCCATTCCCCCACTGGTTTCTTTTTTGACCATTCTTTTGCATAACAGTCAGCCAACTTTTACATACTTCAATGCCCTTTCCAGATCGCCTTGCACAGGAGGCATCCATTTTGCACAGGAATTGTAATTCTGCACATACTCCTGTCTCTTCTTGGGGGCATGTTTCACATATTCTACTTTAATGCAAAGTTTTGTTTTAAAACAGGACGTGGAGCAGTGTCCAGACCACAGTGCTGGGAGGTTTCCTGCTGCTACTGAGCATGTTGGGTCAGAACAGCCCTTTACCAGGAGAGGGGGAGAGAGCCTTTGGAGCTGGCTCTTTTGGAGCAAAACATGTCACCAGCTTACCAGTGAAGATGGCCAGGAAATATCCCCAGCACTGCCTGGCTGATTATGCTATTTTTGCCCCAATGGCTATGTTTTTGCCACATGACTACTCCCAACCCAGCACTGTCAATAGCTGTTAAGCCTTGCAGAACTGGCAAACCAGTCTGGAAGCCCTGGAGCCGTTTAAAAATGGTGTCAATGCACTTTATTAAAAAGGGCATATATCATGTGATGTAAACCAAGTTGCTTCTAAGTGACTTCCTTCCTTCCTGATAGTACATTTCTGCCTCTGAGATGAATCTCAATGTGAGAAAACACAACAGGGTCCCCCCTCTCATTTTCATGCCAAGTGTGAGAGACTGTGAGATTCATATCCTTAGAAAAAAACATAAGGGAGAGGCTTCTTAGACTTGCCTGTTCCAACCCAGTGGCCTTCAAATCTATTAGACCATAGCTTCCATCATCACAGCCAATGTGAGCAGTGGACAATGTTGAGCTTAGGATGGCTGCCCTTCTACAAGCTCTGCAAAGTGGGTCCAAAGTATGACTGTAGCGTGGCCACACCATTACCACTCCCTGTAGTTTATCAATGCCCCCTTATATTTACTTTCAATTATAGGTAAGTAGCCACTCCCCATGTGTGTATAGCTATACACAGACATAGATATACATATACAGTAGATATATCGAAGATTTTTCAGGGGATCACTCTGTTAGGCTGTTCTAGTAGTAGAACCAGCTGCCTAGATGCCCTAAGCACATCCGATCTCACCTGATTTCGGAAGCTAAGCAGGGTCGGACCTGGTTAGTACTTGAATGGGAGACTACCAGGGAATACCAGGGGCTGTAGGTGCCTGGTGTAGGAACTGGGAAACCACTCCAGTATTCCTGCCAAGAAAACTCCATGGACATGGGGTCATGAAGAGTCAGACACGACTGCAATGACACAACACAGTAGTTGAAGCAACAAAATGTTGTCACCTTAAAGGCGAAAATGTCTTAAAAACGTGTTTTATTTTACAGACTGCAGCTCATTACATCAGATGCATGGAGGGTTGTTGCAGATCTTATAGAGAGATGTAAGATCACCACTCCACTCAATGCCCTTGATAGGATTCTGGACAGTGAAAGTTTAACACTAATATTTTATAGTAGAATAAACTGTCCCTTTGAACTGTCCCTATGAAGAAAATCATACCTTGCATTTCAACCCATGATTCCTGCAGTTTGCCCTCCCATTTACCTACACGCTCCCTGGCAAAATCAGATAAATGCATGTTACTGTTAAGCTGAGTGGAGCTTAATTAAGTTTTAGCAGAGTGAGAGGGAAAAATAAACACCATCTAGCAGAGTGAACAGCGATGTGGAAAAGTAAATGCAGTTTTGATAACAGAGCTGGGAGACAAATGAAAGACAACAATTGAACTTAGTGCAAAACACATATTACATATGTACACGTCACAATAGAAGTAAGCAACAGCATATACAGCATATACAAAGCACAGTATATCAGAGAAAAGTAACACAGAGCATGGGGAAGCTACGTCTCACCTAGGTAGTCCCAACCATATACAGTATTGATTTTCCTGCTATATTTATACCTGCTGGTTACATGCTATAGTCCAATCAGCACTTGAGGAGAGGTGATCACACCATAACACCTGGCATAAACATGTTGACCTTCTTGCTGATTATTCTCTACAACTGTGTCCTAGACCCAATGCACATATTTGTCTAGTTCATGACTTGGCATTTTATACAGCATCCATTTGGAAAAATGTTAAATACATTTATTCAGACATTTTGTAAGATTAACCCCTTGACAGTTACCCATGGAGGATTCGTGGGGTATTCGCACATGTTCATATATGACCTCATTTGCTATTATTAGAAATAGGTGGACGGCAAGAAACAACCAAAATACCATTAGAAGCCACTGTGCACAACACAGTATCCCAATTTACTTGTATGCAACTTCAATACATGATTCTTCTTTGCCTACTGCTTTGCATCATTTTTCTCTCCCCATTGATGCCCATAAAAGTCCTATAAAAATATTTTGGCTCAGAGATACCAAGTAAGCTTTCTGAGAAAGCAGGGATCTGAACACATTCTCCCTGTTTCAAGCCCACCACTCTGTCAGAAGAGAGGTGGGGAGCTTTTTGCCTTCTAGATATTTTGGACTTCAGTTTTACAATTAGTCATGCTGGGAGTTCAGATGCCAACTACCTGGAGAGCCAAAGCTCTTCAAACTTTGTTAAGATAATTCTGTGATGGAGCTTTTTGGAACGTTCTGTCATTTGCCTAATCTCAATAGATAGGCAGGGAAGAATACATGGCAAAAGACTTTTTATTGTTCAGATATTAATGACTTCGTGGCAGCTCAGTTCTGCAAGCCAAAGGGTAATCTGTCTCATATAGAAAAAGAATGAATGTTATGATAGCAGAACAGCAGGTGGCAATTCAGTAGTACCTCAATTCTGCTGCTGTTGGCTGCTTCATTCATCATACCATAAATAGGAGGTCAAGTATGCCATTTGGTGCAGTCCTCACATCCAAATGGCTTACTGACCTCAATTGACCCCTTTTGGTCCTATTCAGCCAGCTCCTTTCACACCATATAGATAAGCCCTCAGTATAAGTGAACTTTCTATATATGTACAATAGACCTGGACACTTCATCTTCATATCCATAGGATGTGAAAGCAAGCCACAGCACCACTTACTGGGCTCTGCTGAGCACAAGGCTCCATTCTTCACCATACCAATCCCAGATGTAGCCCAGCCAGCCTTCACCTGCCTCCCCACACAGCCGACCGCTCAACAGCTGAGCAGTGAGAATCTCTGTCCTTCCTGTGCAGTGAACTGGTCAGTTGTGTAGACAGGCAGGGAAGGACCAAAACAAAGTAATCTGACCAACACCCAAAAAAGGATAAATCCTTGACAGAGGCTCAGAAATCTGTAGATGGGACCACTCTGGGAGTGGGCTGGGTCACGCTAGCAAAGACACCATGTGATCACCATCTTTAGGGGTGAATTAGTTCATGCCTGCAGTGGACTAATGGCTGGGGTAAATGTCCCTGTAGTCAGTTTCTGTTTCACACTATTGTTTCATGGAGTCCAGTAATGTAAATTCTGAATATCCATAATTGGCAGGATTCTTTCTCAGTCCTGTCCTGAAATCCCCAGCATTCTTGAGAGGTGTTCAATCTGAAGCAGCCCAACCCTGCCTCACAACCGAAATCAGATGTTCAGAGTGGTATGTAACCTGTGATGAGAACCTGGAGAGGGGAAATGTATTGCTAGATACCCAGGTGGTCCTCAGGTGGTCACTTGTGCAGAAAGCCTCAGGAAGCTTCCTTCCCTGTCTTTTCTGAATCTTTCTTAGGCGTCATTCATAATTTTTGTTATCTCTGACAGCCAGCTTAGTGTATGATGAAAAGATGTGAATTCTCTAATTCTTTTTTGCCCTCCAGTTATTTTGTACATCAAATCCCAGACAGAGCTTGAGAACGATTGATGTAAAGGAAGCTTCTGTAACCAACATCAAGAGCCTTTCTACCTGCGCTATCCCAAATGGTTTTCCTTGAGAAATAAATAGCAAGTTTTTCTTTTTTCTTTTTGCCTTAACATTAGTCTTCAGGTCACTTCTGTTCAAAAGTAAATAAATAAAAGTCACAAGGTTAGTGCACCACCACTACCACCTTTTGCCAAGTAAATACAAAAGAAATCTGACAAATTAGTTATTATTGGTTGACTAATTTGACTTATTTGTCAATTAGGAGCTACCTAACTTTCTAGAAATTGGTAGAGGTGCTTGTGGAATTTTTATTTCCTTGTTTTGTTTATTTTTGCTCCTGTGCCAAAATAACTAGACTGGCTTTGCCCAGCATTCACTATGACTCGGCTGCAGATGGGAGTGCCATTTGCTTCTCTGCCTCAGGAAACCCAATGCTTCAGGCTGCTTCTGTTCTTCCTCTCAGAGCAGTACACAACGCCTCATTAGGTTTTTGTGTCTAAGAAAGATGAATGGCTGAAAGAAATATTGTTACCTGTTGTTGTCAGATCATAAATTCTGCTTCTGTTTCCTCTGCTTCAGCATTTACTCGCAGCTGCATATTATCTATTTTTCATTTTCTGTTCAGTTTGGTTTGGTGGATGGGAAATAGATCTTCTAACCTAATTTCTTTTAGGAAATAGATGCTTATAATGATCAATTAGTAATATTGCCTTCAATCACACTTGTAAGCACGACTTATTTCCTCTCTGCCTTTGACATGCTCATAAGCCTTAAAAGAATTGTGAACATGACAAATGATCAATAAGGTGGATATTACTTTGCACCTTGATCACAAAATGAATCTCCTCCAAAAGTCAGTCCTTGTTTCTTATTACAGATGAGATTCAGGCATCATATTAAAAAAACGACAAAACATATAATCTATAAAACCCAAATTTTTAAGGCATGCATACAAAGATATCTTCAAAACCCTTATGTTCCACACAGCAGAAGAAGCAAACAAATTGAAGAAAAAGCCAGGATATTCTTCCTTTCATTAACATACTCTACATATAAGTTAAATAGGCAAGGTGACAGTATACAGCCTTGTTGTATGCCTTTCCCAATTTTAAACCAGTCAGTTGTTCCATATCCAGTTCTGACGGTTGCTGCTTGTCCCACATATAGATTTCTTAGGAGACAGATAAGGTGGTCAGACACTCCCATTTCTTTAAGAACTTGCCATAGTTTGTTGTGGTCCACATAGTCAAAGGCTTTGGCATAGTCAATGAAGCAGAAGTAAATATTTTTCTGGAACTCTCTAGCTTTCTCCATAATCCAGCACATGTTGGCAATCTGATCTCTAGTTCCTCTGCCCCTTCGAAATCCAGCTTGCACTTCTGGGAGTTCTCTGCCCACATACTGCTGAAGCCTCCCTTGTAGAATTTTGAGCATAACCTTGCTAGCGTGTGAAATGAGTTCAATTGTATGATAGTTGGAACATTCTTTGGTGTTGCCCTTCTTTGGGATTGGGATGTGGACTGATCTTTTCCAGTCCTTTGGCCACTGCTGAGGTTTCCAAATTTGCTGGCATATTGTGTGTCACACCTTTACAGCATCCTCTTTTAAGATTTTTAATAGTTCAACTGGAATGCCATCACCTCTACTGGCCTTGTTGTACATAATATAATACAAGACTTTAGGAATGTTTTTTAATGTTTTTTTATTAAATTTTAAACTACATACAACGACATAAGAAAATGAAAATAAAAAAAAACTACAACAAACAATATAAGTGCACCCCCATCCCACGGGGCCATCCATACATTCTTATTCGTTGCTCCATCTTCTATTCTTCTAGTAGTCTTCTTAAAGTTCTCTTCTCCAGAATTGTTGTGAGATATTCGTGGACTCTTTCCCTTTTCCTTCGACTAGTACATAATCTAAAAATTTACCCCAGATATCGTAGAAAATGTCTTTTTTCATTTCTCCTCGTTTAACCTTTAAACTGCAGGACAGTTTATCGTTTATAGCTATATCCCAAAGTTCATTATACCAGTCTTCCATCTTGAATTCTAGTTTTGACTTCCAATTTTTTGCTATAATTAATCTAGTAGCTGTCATAAAATTTGCTATTAGTTCCTTTGTTGTAACAACATAATCTTTACTTGTTAACAATGATAATAATGCTATCTCTGGGTTACAATCTATATCCATCTTAATCATATTACTTAGCTCCAAAAACACTTTTTTCCAGAACCTTTGGACTATTTTACATTCCCACCAAAGATGCAAGTAAGTACCAAGCTCTTTTTCACATTTCCAACATATCTTAGAGTAAGCAGGATTCATTCTATTTAGTCTTACTGGGGTTAAATACCATCTAGAAACCAATTTGAAGTAGTTTTCTTTTATCCTGACCGATAATGATCTCAAAATTCTCATATTTTTTTTGACAACAACTTCCAAAATACCCCAAATAGAAATATTCTATAAACTGTAATCTAGAAAAATAAAGTTTCTACAATTAGAATACAGTAATTTATTAAGATCAGCATGACTTCAAAAGCCAAGGTAGTCCCTAAAATAATATTCCTGATTGATATCTGTGGATGTGAAAGGTGGACAGGGAAGAAAGCCAATAGGGAGAAAAATCAATTACAGTGGTACCTCTACTTAGGAGTTTAGTCCATTCCGAATACATGCTCATAAGTCAAACAACTCGTAAGTAGAGTAGCTGTACCTAAATAAATAAATAAAATAAATAAAAAATTGAAAAAATAAAATTGTAAGTAGAGCAGACCGCATCTAAAATTTGTAAGGCAGCAGGTAAAACGCCAAAGGGTTTCCACTCTTAAGTTGAATTGCTTGTAAATAGAGCTGCTCATAAGTAGAGGCACCACTGTAATTTGAAATGTCATGGTGGAGTCAAGCTTTATGGGTACCATAGACACAAAATAAAACAAATAGGTGCTAGATCAAGCCAAGCTTCAGCTCCTTGAAAGCAAAAATGATTAAAAGGACTGGAAGGACTTTGGCTACCTCATGAGAATAGTAGACTCACCACAACTGGTGAGTTGAAAGAGGCAGGAACAGTGGAAGACTGAAAATGAGGCGGGTTGACTCAGCAAAGTAACCTACCATCTTGAGCAAAACTCAAATAAAATAAAAAATAAAGAAGTGAGACGACTTGTGGCACATTGAAGACTATTATGTTTTCATGTGAGCTTTTGGGGACAAGTCTATCTCTTCAGGCATATGTTTTTATTCCATAAGTTTCATTTCTCTTCTTCTCTTTATCAAGTTTCATTTTCACTGTAAGAAACTTTGCTTCTGGACAATGATAATGTTATTTCTAGCAAGGTGCTAGAAGGCACATGCTAGGGAATATTTAGATAAAGACAGAAGATTTTTTTAAACAAAATCTCTAGTATCCTTATATAAATCTATGGGATGACCCCATTTCAGAAATTGTGGGAAATGTTGGCTACCTCATTTAAATATACAGTACAATATATATATTGTAGTACTGGAAAAGTTGTAGAAAAGAACAGCCAAATAATCAGTGGGCTAGAGCATTTTCTGACCCACAAGGAAAAGTGAAAGCTTTCATTTTAAGGAGTGTGTTTAATTGATCCAAGATACAATCTATTCCACGTTAGAGATGTGAATCTGGATAAAGTCCAAATCTCAAGCAGAAGTTGCCTCTTTTGGAACTGTTTGGGCACTTCCTCAGACACCAACACCTCTGAGAAAGTGCCATTTGAAATTAATACTTCACAAGGACAAGACACTTCTTTTTAGTTTTCTTTATTATTGTGCATGGTGGAAGCTGACTTAGATGGTTACTTCACGTCCCTCTCATCGCGGTTCGCAGTCCTGCTTGGGACCGGTATGAGAAAATGTTACTCCACGTCCATTGCATGATGGCGGAATCTCGTCCCAACCACGCACCCTGAACTGGGATTTAAGCGTGATGACCTCAGGAATTCAACTCTCTCGGTTCCTGTTTCGAGACAAGTGCCCATGAAGTAAGGCTCATCACGCAACGTACGCATTCTCCATCTAGTGGCTGGAGTGTGAAGTTGCATTCTCCAGTACAATCTCAATGGCGTAAACAATGCATTGCGGAGAGATAAGAAGGCATAAAACCTCGAACTCTGCTGCTTAACGCACAAAAGGGAAAGCTACGGAGAATCAAAATATCAAAAAACGGAAGGTCGGACAAAAAAAAAGGGGAAACGAAGGTGGGGAAGTACAGATATTGTCACGAAACAAGGACGTGAAGTAACAGTCATCACGACACCATCAATCACCCCCGTGGGTAAATGGAAACAGGGACAGAACCGGGACAAGACCACATGACTGCAAATGACGTTATCACGAAACGAACGTAATCTAGGAATGAGGAAGGACGTGAAGTAACCACCATAGTGACAGGACTCCCTTCCCATCCTAGAGCATACATTTGTAATTCCAGTGGGCTATCACTTCCCCCATAACAGACACCCATGCCTATTTTTATGCTTGTATTCTGTCTATTTTCACTTTACTGCCTTCATCTATAGCAAAGAAGAAGTATTTCCAAAACAGAGATGTGATTCATAAATCCTTTTTTATCTTGTTACAGTCAACAAATCTCATGTAGCTCTTGTTTCTATTGGCACATTTCCTGCTACAATTCTAGTATTTTTCTTCCAAATTCTCCCACTTCTTTCCCTTTAAGCTGTAGTGGTACCAGAAATATAAATGTAAACACACTGACGGGGAAATCCAGTCACAAGGAAATAAAAATACTCACCCAAGTGGATCAACAAAGCAAAAATAACCCCATATGTCAGCCTGTTATCCTGCAACATGCTGAGATGAATTCTTGTATTCTTCCTAATTATGCATTACACCAGTCTCTCTCAGGCATGAAAGGCCAGTATATCCTTACAGAATTTCACAGATGTTATTTTGGGAAAAGGTACATGGCATTAAAATAATAAAATAAATGTTCTGTAGCTATGTACGTAATTGTTAAGAGAATGATAAACAACTGACTATTTTCTCCCAGTTTGGGGGTTTGGGGATGAAGTGGTGGCCTCATAATTTGAAAGTCTTTCTTTTATGTTATATATCTCTCTTTCTTTTCCTTTTCTTCCAGACACGTTTTTGTCATAGTAGAAACAAACCAGAGTAATTGTGAAAGACAATTTAATATTTTACAGACATATTAGAGAACATCTTGTGCCATCAAGAATGTTCTCTGGCAATTATGAAATAGATTTCTAGTGGAATTGTGTGTGTGCGTGTTGGTCATTACAGTCGTGACCGACTCTTCGTGACCCCATGTCCTTAGAGTTTTCTTGGCAGGAATACTGGAGTGCTTTGCCAGTTCCTACTCCAGGCGCCTACAGCACTTAGAATTCCCTGGAGATCTCCCATCCAAGTACTAACCAGTGCTGACCCTGCTTAGCTTCCGAAATCAGGTGAGATCAGATGTGCTTAGGGCATCTACACATCCTACAACACATTAAATTAACCTTCTAAATTTACATAACCAGACAATGCACAGGTACACTTGTCATTAAATATGATGCATTAAATATGGTACCGTGGGACTGGAGGATAGCAGATGTCACACCAATTTTTAAAAAAGGAAGGAGGGGGGACCCGGGAAACTACAGGCCAGTTAGCCTTACATCTGTCCGAGGGAAGATGGTGGAAAGCCTCATCCAAGAGAAAATCTTAAAACACACAGAAGAACAAACCTTGCTGAGAGAAAATCAGCATGACTTCTGCAAGGGTAAGTCTTGTCTGACAAATCTTTTAGAATTTTTTGAAAAGGTCAACAGGCATGTAGATTTGGGTGAACCGGTGGATATAGTCTATCTGGATTTTCAAAAGGCTTTTGACACAGTCCCTCACCAGAGGCTGCTGAGAAAATTGCACAGTCAGGGGATAAGAGGGCAGGTCCTCTTATGGATTGAGAACTGGTTGAGATCCAGGAAACAAAGAGTAGGTGTCAATGGGAAATTTTCACAATGGAGAGAGGTGAAAAGCGGTGTGCCCCAGGGCTCTGTCCTGGGACCGGTGCTTTTCAATCTGTTCATAAATGACCTGGAGACAGGGATAAGCAGTGAGGTGGCCAAGTTTGCAGATGACACAAAACTTTTTCGTGTGGTAAAAACCAGAGAAGATTGTGAAGAGCTCCAGAAGGATCTCTCCAAACTGGGGGAATGGGCTACGAAATGGCAAATGCGTTTTAATGTAGCCAAATGTAAAGTAATGCATATTGGGGCAAAAAAATCCAAACTTCATCTATCAACTCATGGGCTCAGAGTTATCCGTGACAGATCAGGAAAGAGATCTTGATGTGTTGGTGGACAGCTCCATGAAGGTGTCTCCCCAATGTGTGGCAGTGGTGAAGAAGGCCAATTCCATGCTAGGGATTATCAAAAAGGGGACTGAAAATAAAACAGCCAACATTATAATGCCATTATACAAAACAATTGTAAGGCCGCACCTGGAGTATTGTGTACAATTCTGGTCACCGCATCTCAAGAAAGACATAGTGGAACTGGAAAAGGTGCAGAAGAGAGCGACTAAAATGATTACTGGGCTGGGGCACCTCCCTTATGAGGAAAGGCTAAAACATTTGGGGCTCTTTAGTCTGGAAAAAAGGCGCTTGAGAGGGGATATGATTGAGACGTACAAAATAATGCAGGGCATGAGTAAAGTGGATAGTGGGAAGCTCTTCTCCCTCTCACAGAATACCAGAACTAGGGGACATACACTAAAATTGAGGGCTGGGAGAATAAGAACAGACAAAAGAAAATATTTTTTCACCCAGCGCGTTGTTAGTCTATGGAACTCCCTGCCACAGGATGTGGTGATGGCATCTGGCCTGGATGCCTTCAAAAGGGGATTGGACAGATTCCTGGAGGAAAAGTCCATCACAGGTTACAAACCATGATGGAGATGTGTAATCTCCAGGCTTAAAACTGGGTTACTTCAAGGGCCAGATGCAGGGGAGTGGTATCAGGAGACAGAGATCTAGTCTCATGCGCTCCCAAATGCATCTGGTGGGGCCACTGTGAGATACAGGAAGCTGGACTAGATGGGCCTTTGGCCTGATCCAGCATGGCTCTTCTTATGTTCTTATGATGGTCTTGTGGCTCCTGATTCAAAGTCAGCTGTGTTTTTTTCAAGAGATGTTCTCAAGGGCCTCCAGAGTAAAACCAGTAAACTGTTTATAATTTCCTTCTTTGACAAATATGATTTATTAATCTTATTGCCAGCAACAATGTCAGAGCTAGACAGCCATGAGGACACTACAACAAAACATCCATATTACCTGAATAACATCCTTAATAGCACATTTTAAAATAAAGGTATCCTTTCTCCCTCTTTTTGTTAATCTGAATATGTGGGTTTTCATTATGGTGATGGTTTTTATAGTTATATTATTTAATTTTTTTTTCATTCTATTTGCTACTTACCCCCAAGATATTCTGTTTAGCAGAACAGAGATGGTATAAGAGCCAAATAATCCCTAATTTTGTGAAATTTATATAGGAAGTAAGATTGCAACCAGAAATATATCTAACTACATGCTAATGCTTGCAAATTATTTCACAATTGGAGACAAGTCATACTGTTAAATCAAAATAATGGCCATACACCAAATTCACAACTATAAAAAGATAACCTTCCTCATGCATGTATTGACCAAGACATTTCCCGGATAGCAATAAAAGGACATTCCAGGAGACTGTCTTGGGTAGTTTTCAATGAAAAGACTCATCTGACCTGCACAACAGAAGGAAGAAGGAAGGCAGGTCAACATCTGAAGCACTGACCTGAAAGGGGGGAAGGGAAAACAAAGATAAGATTGAGAGGAATTAAATAAGATTGGCCTGTGGATCCACAGTGGAGGATCTCTTTCAGCATAAGGACCATGACATTTCAGGATTGTATTCTGGGGCAGCCAACAGCAAAAAGGTGGACTTCAAAATACCAATATATTTTAGACCAATGCACAGATGGGCAATAACTTAAGTCATTAAAAGCTTTCAGAACACACACACACACACACACACACACACACAAACACACACTTATAGAAGTCAAACAGTAGTGTCATAAGTGGTGTCTGGAAACGCCAGGACTCCAGATATTTGCTCCTTATAAAGCATCACATGCTTGAGACTATACAGGAATCTGACATTATGATTTTAGACTGAAGAAGCTATCTGGATGAGTAGCAAAACCTTTCGCTCCCTCAAGAAAAGAAGTCCAGTTGCCAGTTATCTGTCAACTGACAGATGACTGAGAATCTTCACAGACAGAATTCAACCCTGTTTATTCTCATGCATACTTAAGAATTGTTATGATGGCTAAGGTAATGGGATAATGAAGAGATGTATAGCATTTCCGTGAACTAGAACTTCCATGAGGAGGACTCCCTATCACAGAAATGCTGTAACCGCCTACAGAGAAATGGGCTTTTACGTGCTGCTCCAAATCTTTGCTACGAACATCTTCCTGCTTTCTGGGTGGAGTGAGGACACAGAGGGATAGAAATGCCTGTGTTCCTACATCACTGCCCTTGCATTAAGCCTTTTCAGTGTTCTTCTTCAAGTGCCATGTCCTCGTAGAATGTTGGCGATCAGTAGCCTGAACTGGTTTCTATCAAAAGTTATTCTAAGTAGAGCAGCTGTGCTCATTGCGGACCATTGGCTTAAGTTCTTAAGCCAGAATGTTCTTCTACACCCCGGGCCACACTTCCCATCTATTTTTCCTTGAAGGATAACCTGCAGCAGATGGTATATCTTATTGTGTATTGTGTGTCTGAAATATTGCTATTTTCTAGGATTTCTAGCTTTTTATTCATGTGCTCGAATACAGGCACATTAGTGACTCTGGCCATCCAAGGTATCTTCAGAATTCATCTGTACATCCACATTTCAAATGCTTCCAGTTTCCTGCATAATGTGTCTGTACAGGTCAAAGTTTCAACACCACAGAGAAGTATGCTGAATACATATGATCAAAGTATTCAAATACGAAGTCTGGTAGATGTCCCAGTTTGTCAAGACTTTCCACATTTTCTGGAAGGAAATTCACCTTCACACCTTGGTTCTTTAAGAGCATCCCAGAAAATTCTTGACAAACACCTTTTGTAATTGACACCTTTTCTGATATTTGACCATCTATCTGGACACCAGAATGCTGATTCCAATAGAAGTTCCCAATCAATCTGATATCATGATTGTCCAAGCCTAGTTCTTTAAGAATATTAAGTTTATCATTTTTAACTGAGTCAAATGCTTTTTCATAATCAATTAAGCAAATAAAAACATCAACATTGTCATCCAGACATTGCTGAACTAGCATTTGAAGACTAAATAATGCCTCCCAAATTCCAATTTCAGGATGTGACTCATCAAACTGAATGTCTGGTATTCATTACAACTTTTTGCCTTTGATTTCTTTGGAAGTCGTATAAAAGTGGATTTGAGCCAGCCCTGTGGGATGGTTCCACTTCTTTAGATGCTGTTGTATAAATCAACCAGAAGGGAACGTCATTGTTCTTCCTTAAGCAATTTCAAAACTTCCATACTGTGTATATTTAATCAGGGCATGGGGCTTTGCCATACTTCGATAGTTTAATGGCATGTTCTACCTCTTCTCTTATGATATCTACACCAACATCTAACTTGGCACCATGGTCAATACTTCTGTTCTCCTTAAAAAGATGTTCTATATATTTCTTCCACTCCTGTAGATTCTCCTCAGTGCTTGTCAAGGTATTACCATTCTTGCCAATAAGAGAGTTACTTCCTCTACTGTGATACACACCCGCTGCTTGCCTTATTTTCTTGTACATGTTAAATGAATCATGTTTAGCATCCAATTCTCCAATTTTGCTACATTCCTTTGAAAGTTTTTCTTTCTTTGCCATTCTTATTTTCCACCGTATTTCTTTTTTGCAGTTTTTTAATATATTACAGGATAAATCTCTATTTTTCATCTCTTTTTAATTCTGAGGTCCAGAATTTCATCTGTCATCCAAGGTTTGATCATTCTCTCAATGATCTTTAATTTATCGTGACATACCTCATTCACAGTAGCTTTAATTTAGCTCCAGGTGTTTTCAACTTCATTTACATCTGCTATCTCCTTGATGGTTTTGAATTTTGTACTCAGGATGAAATGAACTTCAGTTCTTACTGCTGGGTCCAGAAGCTTAGAAATTGCAGTTCAACTATTTGTCACCTTTGACTGACATTTCTTCAACTTAAGGTTCACTGTTGCTAACAAAGGATTAAGATTAATATCTGCCCCAGGCTCTGTTTTCACACATTTAAGTGAATTTCTAAAATGTTTATTAATCAAGACACAATCAGATTCCTCATGTAAATATTCAGCAGTAAATATCTGTCTAATGTTTCATAACAGAACTGTGGAACAAGGGGACTGCGGGCGAGCAGGCGCGCAATCTTCGGAAAGGGCTCTGGCTGTGGAGACAAACACTTGTCTCCATAACCAGAGCTCGTTAAAAGTCACATGCCGCTCACCCGCACCCTGAGGGGAGTGCGGGTGAGCCGGTGCGATCTTTGGAAAGGGCTCTGGCTGCGAAGCCAAAACCTTCCCCACCTTCCCCTCAAGCCTTTTCGGGATAATGCATTCCCGCGATATAGCGGGACTGCATTATATGAACCGCAAAAGGGCGGAGGACCACTGCGCCTCATTCACAGCAGCTTTAATTTAGCTCCAGATGTTTTCAACTTCATTTACATCTGCTATCTCGTTGATGTTTTGAATTTTGTACTCAGGATCAAATGAACTTCAGTTCTTACTGCTGGGTCCAGAAGCTTAGAAATTGCAGTTCAACTATTTGTCACCTTTGACTGACATTTCTTCAATTAAGGTTCACTGTTGCTAACAAAAGTTTAAGATCTGAATTAATATCTGCACCAGGCTATGTTTTCAACCATTAAAGTGAATTCCTAAAATGTTTATTAATCAAGACATAATCAATTGGATTCCTCATATTCCTGTCAGCATTTGAAGTCCACGTATAAAGGCGGCATGGTGGCATCTGGAAATACATATTTGCTATTTTAAGTTCCTCTACTTGACATAACTTAATTAATTGGTCACCTTGTTCATTGCAATTCCTAATCCATAATTACCTACTACTTCAGCCCATTGGCCTTGTCCTACCCTTGCAATGAAATCACCCATTGCTATGGTAACTTCTATTGATTTGTTAAATGATAAACCAGTCTTTAATTGAGTATAAAATTATTCCATATCATCCCTTGATGCATCACACGTTGGTGCATACACCTGGATAAGATTTAGGTTGGAGAAAAATGGCTCTGTCGGACACTGGCACAAACTTTCGGACCGTCTTACTGATGTTTGGATGGACTATGAATCCCATTCCATTAAAGTGATGAGGTTCATTGTTACCAACATAGTATACATGACATCCGTCTACTACACACGTTCCTGAATTAGGCCAACACATCTCACTTATACTAAGGATATCAATATTGAGTCATTCCATTTCCCTGATGGCATTGTGGGTTTTTCCATTTTGAAAGAAGTTGTGAACATTTCAGGTGCCTAGCCTTCTGATGATTGGCCTGGGGGTTCTTATTTCAATAAAGGCCTTTAAAATCGAAGACTTGTGTTTCTAATAATTTGTACTATTTTATTACTGTTCCATGTATGAGAAAGTTTTTATTGGGATCCTGCCACGTACGGAAATGTAATTTGCTGATTTTATAGATCTCACTTTTGCAAGTCTTCTCCAGAATAACATAATGGTGTGCTCAATTAACACCTTGAGTAATTGAAATGGAATAGCACTCTCATTATGATGTTGATTATCAAAATTAGCTTTAGATACATTTTAATTCTTATTCAGGAAACAAAAGCCCCTGTCTCAGCAGAGCATGGAAGAAAGCTACTCTTGTATTTCAAGTAGACTTCAGATGCTGATTACTATCAAAATCAACAATGAATTAGCCATTATTATTTGGAATGTATTGAAAATGAAAATTTAGAGCATTTGAGAGATGTCATCTCAGTGTTTTGTGCCAGGAAACAAATATTGCATTTATGTTTTCCTAACAGCTATTTGCCTAAAGGATAATTACATCTTAATTAAAAGAAGAAACTATTCAGCAGTAAATGTCTGCCTAATGTTTCATAACAGAACTGTGGAACAAGTATTGCTTGCTGACTGTTCCAGGAGATTAATTTATGCAGCTACTTATTAAGTAGCATTCAATTATACACAATCTGTTTTGTTGGCACTTCCTTGTTTTCAAAGATGGTAGGAGGAATTTTAGCCTCTGCAGGAAGTAAGAATGAAATTAGGACATAGGCTTGAAAATATCTGGAATTTTAGAATATTTTGATATTTTCACTCTGATCAAGTAGAGGAGTATGTCTGCCTCGTATAGTGTGCATTCCAAAGCTCTCCACACATGTGACCCTCTTCTTCACCTCAGGCAGAATACAATACAGCTGATTCACAGCAGGACTGATATGGTCAATGTATCCTGAGAATCAAGCCTTTCTTCCAATTCCTCCATCCTCCCCCTGTGCAACAATGCCACGTGAAACTCTGGGCACCAAAATCAGTACTTAAAGCTGTGGGACCCTGGCATAAAATGCCATACTGCCGTTTCCCCAATTTATTCAGGCCAAGAGCTGACAGAGTATCATATCTGTTATTTCCTGACTGAACTCCCATGAGTGTCTCAAACATAAACAAAACATTTTTGTTTACTCCTATCATTTTCATTGACAACCACTATGGCGAGTGAAAGGATTTGAAGGGTTTTTTTCCATCTGTGGATTCTCTGATGGATCATAAGGTGTGAATTCTGAGAAAAACATTTTCAACACTCTTGACATTTGTATGGTTCACAGTCTTTTCTCATAGGGCTTGGTTCCCAGCGCCCTGATCATCCTTGTCACTCCCTGAATTTGTTGCAATTTGTCTGCATATTTTTTGAAGTGTGTTGTCCAGAACTAACTAATGCCAAATAGAGGGGAACGAGCATCTCATAGGATTTGGAAATTTTACTTCTGTTAATGCAGCCTAAAATAACATTTGACTTTTTTGTGGTCAAATCACACTGTTGGATCATATTCAGTTTATGATCTACCAGAATTCCAAGATTCTTCTCACATGTAGTATTGCTGAGCCAGGAGTCCCCCACCTTGTAACTGTGTGTTAGGTTTTTCTTCCTAGGTGCAGTACATTGCACTCATCCCTGTTAAATTTCATTCTGTTGGTTTCAGCCCAGTGATTCAGCCTATCAAGATCCTTTTGAATTTTGTTTTTGTCCTCCAGGGTATTAGCTATTCCACCCAATTTTGTGTCATCCGCGAATTTAACAAGCATTCCACACACTCCCTCTCCAAATTATTAATAAAAATGTTGAAGAGCACCAGACCTAGAACTGACCCTTGGGGCACCCCAAGTGTTACCTCCCCCCCCCCCACTAAGAGAAGGAGCTATTAATCATCACTCTCTGAGTATGATTCTGTAGCCAATTGTGTATACATCTATCACTTGTTTTATCGAGCCCACATCTAGTTAGCTTGCTAATCATGGGGAACTTTTTCAAAAGCTTTGTTGAAGTCCAGATATATTACATTTATAGCATTCCCTCTGTCTACCAGGGAAGTTACCTGATCAAAAAATAAGATCAGATTAGTCTGGCAGGATTCATTCTTGACATATCTGTTTTGGCTTCTAGATACTGTTGTGTTGTTTTCTAGGTGCTTAATAATATGTTATAGGAATTTTCCTCATATTGATGGGAAGCTGACTGGCTTGTAGTTCCTAGGCTCCCCTTTTTTGCCCTTTTAAAAGACAGGGATACATTAGCCCTCCTCCAGTCATCTGGCACCTCCCCGGTTTCCCATGATTTCAAAAAAAAAAAAAAAGATGGACAACGGTTTTAAAAGTTGTTCAGCCAATTCCTGGAGATCTGAACAGTTCAAGGTGGTAGGTATACCCTGACTATTTGTTTATTAATATTGAGCTGCAATCCTGTCCCCTCTACTTGCACTTTACTTATGTCTGGCAGTTCAATGTCTGTCTTATGAGGAAACACTATAGACTCAACCATGCTTAGCTTTTAAAATGTAAAATGAAATTGGAAATGGGGTACAGGCATCCCTCCCATTCACCTCTAGTGATGGGGTGTTTTTTTTCCCTTTTGGTTAAAAAAATGATTAGAATTCATCTACTGTTCATTTTTCCTTATGGGATATGTTCTTCCCCAGTTTTCTCATTGCTGAAAAATATTAATACCTTAATTAGATACAGTAAATGCCTCAGTCTGGAATATCTTATAAATGGGGCACATTTCTACTTTTGTGTCCCAGTTGATCAGTGAGGCTACAAGATAAAACAGGCTGAACTTTGCTCTCATCATTGTAAGGCTAATTACACTGGTGACAATGAGGCCTGTAATAAGACTTCCTGGGGTAGGAACTGGCAAGCCACCCCGGTATCCCTGCCAAGAACATCCCATGGTCAGAAACAAAAGGATAAAAGATATGACGCTGGAAGATGAGGCCCTCAGGTCGGAAGGTGTCCAACATGCTACTGAGGAAGAGCGGAGGACAAGTACAAGTAGCTCCAGAGCTAATGAAGTGGCTGGGCCAAAGCCGAAAGGACGCTCAGCTGCAGACGTGCCTGAAAGAGAAAGGAAAGTCCAATGCTGCAAAGAGATATACTGCATAGGAACCTGGAATGTGAGATCTATGAACCAGGGTAAGCTGGATGTGGTCAAACGTTAGATGGAAAGAATAAACATTGACATCCTGGGCATCAGTGAACTTAAATGGACAGGAATGGGTGAATTCAGTTCAGATGACTATCACATCTACTACTGTGGACAAGAATCCCATAGAAGAAATGGAGTAGCCTTCATAGTCAACAATAGAGTGAGAAAAGCAGTGCTGGGATACAACCTAAAAATGATAGAATGATCTCGGTACGATTCCAAGGCAGTCCTTTGAACATCACAGTAATCCAAGTTTATGCTCCAACTACCGGTGCTGAAGAGTCTGAGATTGACCAATTTTATGAAGACTTACAAGAACTTCTAGAACTGACACCAAAGAAAGATGTTCTTCTCATCATAGGGGATTGGAATGCTAAAGTAGGGAGCCAAGTGATAAAAGGAATAACTGGCAAGTTTGGCCTTGGAGTTCCAAATGAAGCAGGGCAAAGGCTAATTGAGTTTTGTCAAGAGAACAAGCTGGTCATTGCAAACACTCTTTTCCAACAACACAAAAGGCGACTCTACACATGGACATCACCAGATGGACAATACCGGAATCAGATTGACTATGTTCTCTGCAGCCAAAGATGGAGGAGCTCTATACAGTCAGCAAAAACAAGACCTGGTGCTGACTGTGGCTCAGATCATCAGCTTCTTATTTCAAAATTCAAACTCAAACTGAAGAAAGTAGGGAAGATCACTGGGCCAGTCAGGTATAACCTAAGTCAAATCCCATATGAATACACAGTGGAAGTGAAGAATAGATTCAAGGAACTAGATTTGGTGGACAGAACACCTGAAGAACTATGGATGGAGGCTTGTAACATTGTACAGGAGGCTGCAATGAAAAATATTCCAAAGAAAAGAAAATGCAATAAAGCAAAGTGGTTGTCCAACGAGGCCCTACAAATAGCGGAGGAGAGAAGGGACGCAAAATGCAAGGGAGAAAGGGAAAGATACAGAAAATTGAATGCAGACTTCCAAAGAAAAGCAAGGAGAGACAGGGCGGCCTTCTTGAATGAACAGTGCAAAGAAATAGAGGAAAACAATAGAAAAGGAAAAACCAGAGATCTGTTCAAGAAAATTGGAGATATTAAAGGGGCATTTCGTGCAAAGATGGATATAAAGGACAAAAATGGTAGGGACCTAACTGAAGCAGAAGAGATCAAGAAGAGATGGCAAGAATATACAGAAGAATTATATCAGAAAGATCTGGACGTCCCTGATAACCAAGATAGCGTAATTGCTGACCTGGAGCCAGACATCCTGGAAAGTGAAGTCAAGTGGGCCTTAGAAAGCATTGCAAACAACAAGGCCAGTGGAGGTGATGGCATTCCAATTGAACTCTTTAAAATCTTAAAAGAGGATGCTGTAAAGGTGCTGCATAAGATATGCCAGCAAATTTGGAAAACCCAGCAGTGGCCAGAGGACTGGAAAAGATCGGTCTACATTCCAATCCCAAAGAAAGGAAACGCCAAAGAATGCTCCAACTATCGCACAATTGCACTCATTTCACATGCTAGCAAGGTTATGCTCAAAATTCTACAAGGCAGGCTTCAGCAGTATGTGGAAAGAGAACTTCCAGAACTACAAGCTGGATTTCGAAGGGGCAGAGGAACTAGAGACCAAATCGCCAACATGCGCTGGATTATGGAGAAAGCCAGAGAGTTCCAGAAAAACATCTACTTCTGCTTCATTGACTATGCCAAAGCCTTTGACTGTGTAGACCACAACAAACTATGGCAAGTCCTTAAAGGAATGGGAGTGCCTGAACACCTTATCTGTCTCCTAAGAAATCTATATGTGGGACAAGCAGCAACCGTCAGAACTGGATATGGAACAACTGACTGGTTTAGAATCGGGAAAGGAGTACGACAAGGCTGTATACTGTCACCTTGCCTATTTAACTTATATGCAGAGTACATCATGAGAAAGGCCGGTCTGGATGAATCTCAAGCCGGAATTAAGATTGCCGGAAGAAATATCAACAACCTCAGATACGCAGATGATACTACTCTAATAGCAGAGAGTGAGGAAGAATTAAAGAACCTCTTAATGAGGGTGAAAGAGGAGAGTGAAAAAAATGGGCTGAAGCTCAACATCAAAAAAAAAACTAAGATCATGGCCACTGGTCCCATCACCTCCTGGCAAATAGAAGGGGAAGAAATGGAGGCAATGACAGAGTTTATTTTCTTGGGCTCCTTGATCACTGCAGATGGCGACTGCAGCAACGAAATAAAAAGACGCCTGCTTCTTGGGAGGAAAGCAATGGCAAACCTAGATAGCATCCTAAAGAGCAGAGACATCACTTTGCCAACTAAGGTCAGGATGGTTAAAGCTATGGTTTTTCCAGTAGTGATGTATGGAAGTGAAAGCTGGACTATAAAGAAGGCTGATCGCCGCAGAATTGATGCTTTTGAGCTGTGGTGCTGGAGGAGAGTCTTGAGAGTCCCCTGGACTGCAAAGAGATCAAACCTATCCATTCTGAAAGAAATCAACCCCGAATGCTCACTGGAAGGACAGATTTTGAAGCTGAGGCTCCAGTACTTTGGCCACCTCATGAGAAGAGAGGACTCCCTGGAAAAGGCCCTGATGCTGGGAAAAATCGAAGGCAAAAGGAAAAGAGGACGACAGAGAATGAGATGGTTGGACGGTGTCATCGATGCAACCAAAATGAATCTGACAAAACTCCGGGAGGCAGTGGAGGATAGGAAGGCCTGGCGAGCTCTGGTCCATGGGGTCACGAAGAGTCGGACACGACTGAACGACTGAACAACAACAAGATACAGTAAACCCCCCCCCTATTGTGGGGGTTAGGGACCCACCCGACCTGCGATGCCTGAAAATCTGAGGTATGCGGAAGTGTATGGGGGGGTCTGGGGGGCAATCAGATGCCCCTACCGCTGCCGGCGTGCGCCGGTCTGAGAAGTCTTGGGGTGGCATGCACCGGCGGCGGCAGGGGGTTCTGACCTCCTGCCGCCACTCGCCGCGCCACCCTGAGACTTCTTGTCCAGGCCGTCTCCATTGAAATGCATTGGCTCAATGCATTTCAATAGAGAAAATTTTCCCCATTGCAATACATTGGTTCAATGCATTCCAGTGGGGAAAAGTTCTCCATTGAAATGCATTGGCTCAATGCATTTCAATGGAGATTGCAGGGCAGCACCCAACGCCGCAGCCCCGCGCTTTTCCGAGAAGCCTCGGGCCGCTCAGGAGGGCGGCGTGGCGATCGCATCACCCCCTGCCGCCCCCCCGCGCGACCCGAGGCTTTTTGGAGGAGTGCAGGGGGCAGCATGGGTGATGCGATCGCCCCCGCCGTACCCCCGCATGACCCCAAGGCTTCTCGGAGGAGTGCGAGGGGGCAGCGCGGGCGATGTGATCGCCCCCCGCCACCCCCGAGCGGCCCCGAGGCTTCTCAGAGGACTGCAGGGGGGAGCACAGGTGATGCAATTGCGCCCCCACCCCCGTGCGGCCCTGAGGCTTCTCGGAGGAGTGCGGGGGTGGCACGGGGTGATACAATCGCCCCTTGCCCCCCCATGCGGCGCTGAGGCTTCTTGAAGGAGCACGGGGTAGCGGCGCAGGACAATGTGATCGCCCTCCCGCCCCCCGTGGCCCGAGGCACAAGTACTGTGATCCCGTGATATAGTGGGACCACAGTACCTGAACCATGAAATGGCGGGAGGTGACTGTAATACCTAATCCAATTATTAAGTTATTATTATTAAATTAATATAAATCATTATAATGCCATCTACCCTCCAGAAATTCACCTGGCACCCTCGCTTCAAACTTTAAAAAAAAACTATTGAAAACTCGGTTATACAGAATGGCCTTTCCTAATTTCCCAAACATCTAGTAAGACACTATTCTTCTTTTTATCACTTATGTTCTTTGTTTCTTTGTTTCTTTGTTTTTATTTAGCAATCTCCTGGCTATTTTTACTTTCATTTTAGCTTTACTTTAGTTTATTGTTGTTGATTTATGTATATTATATTATGTTGTTTGTATTTGGTTTGTTAAATGTGTTACTTTTTTATTTTGTTATGCTATTTTATGTTGTAAACCACCCCAAGGCTCGATGGGTGGTATAAAAGTTAAACAAACAAGCAAACATGGGCATATTTCAATAGGTAGAACAAGATTTCCACATTTCACTGCTTGAAATAAAGGATCACTGAGTATAGAGTAATAGCTATTTTTCATACGAAAACTTTCATATGGAAACAAGGTTGTATTCTCTCACCTCAACTTTTCAATATCTATTCAGAAATAATTTTCCAGGATGCTCTTAAAGGAAAGAACCAAGGTGTGAAGGTGAATAGAGTTCTTGATAATAACATAGTATACACTGACAACACTGTTCTGCTTGCAACTAGTCTGGCAGATTTGCAAGGATTATTGGATTATGTAGCTGCAGAAAGCACTGCCCTAGGATTGCAACTTAACATGAAGAACATAAAATGGATGGTTATCAGTAAAAAACAAAATGGTTTACAGAACCTACTAGGTATGCTTTCTCAAAGATAACTGGGTTCCTTATAGAATTGAACAAGCTAGAAATTCTTTCCAGAAAATCAGGAAAGTCTTGACAAACCAGGACTTACCTATCAGACTTTGTATTCAAATACTTTGATCCTATGTATTCAGTATACTTCTCTGTAGTGTTGAAACGTGGACCCTTACAGAGTCATTATGCAAGCAGCTGGAAGTATATAAAAATACCTTGGACAGCCAGAGTCATTAATGTGGCTGTATTACAACACATGAATAAAAAGCTAGAAATCCTCAGTACCATAGAGAGAATAAAACTGCAATATTTTGGACACAATGCGCATTGATAAATGCCATCTGCTGCAGGTTATCCTTCAAGGAAAAATAGATGGGAAGCGTGGACTGGGGTGTAGAAGAACATTCTGGCTTAAGAACTTAAGTCAGTGGTCCACAGTGAGCACAGCTGCTCTACTTAGAATAGCTTTTTAGAAGATAGAAACCAGTTCAGGCTACTAATCGCCAACATTCTACGAAGACATGGCACTTGAAGAAGAAGATATGGAAAGTTCCAAAGTTGAAAAAAGACTCCTGTCTAAAACTCTGAAGAGCTCCTGTTAGTCCCCGCATTCAGAAAATACTAGATGGACAAGCCATTTGAATCAGTATCAGGTTGTTTCTGAGGTTCTCAATATGTCAAATGTGAACCATGAAAAAAGCAATAGTTTCCTAAAAATGAGGGACAGACCCTACAAAATAATTTGAAACATTACATCACAATCATCCTAAAGCAGCAAAGGACAACGGTCAGGTCCAAGAACCAGTCTCCTGAGCGATCTGGCAGAAAATAAACAAAAAGTAGCTAAAAGTTTTCTTCCGGCTTTGAAAAGTGAGTGGTTTTATGTTAAAGAATACAAGGAACCTGTGAGCTATTTAAAGGGTGAATCACCTGTCAGGAAGGCTTTATGTTTGGCATTTCCTTTTCTTGGAGGAAGCTTCTTGGAAGAGGTGGACGGATTATGTTGTACTGTAATCCTACTTTGGCCACCTCTGCCCTCAGCATCAGGAATTACTATTTCTCACCTGGAAAAATTCTACTAAGGAAACATACGAGGGCTTGATCAAAACAAACCCAAGTAGGCATGTTACATGGAAAGTAAAGTCTCACATAAAATAGGAGAACTCTTCAGGGCGCACAATTAAAGTATAGTTCATTGCAGTGCAAATTATGTGAGCAATGAATTTCTTGGTGCTCATAATCATTACTCTCCACATTTGAGAAGGCATTTTATTAAAGTTTTGGCTAAACATAAAATTTAACTCAATTACATATTGCCAAGAGAAGCTATTAATACAATATTTATCTGTACAGTGGTTTTGGAACTGGAGCTGTGCAGGCATAAGTTTATACAGAACATTAATACAATAAACATTTCAGAGAAGTTTTATTTCACAAAAAAGTCACACAAGCTAAGGAGAGGCAATGAGCTGTTTTCATCTCTATCAGCCAAACTATTCCCAGAGCTAAACAGTTCAAGACAATAAAAAACTGGTTGTTAGTTAAATTTTTCCCATTTAGAAAACCTCTGCTTATCATTTGATTAACTACATTTAAAACATGCCTGCTCTTCTTCTAAGGAGCTTGGGTTCAATGCTACCCTTTGAATCTTTTAAATAACTTTGGAAAGTATTGTAAGTCAAGCTGAGAGGCAGCAGGTAGATCAAGATCACCCGGTGAACTGAACAGCCAAGTGGGAACTTGAACCAATGTTTTCATAGGTTTATCGTACTGCCCTGAACAAACATAGAACTTAAATAAACCAATCTCATCTGATTTTGGAAGCTTAGCAGAGTCAGGCCTGGTTCCAGCTTCAGATGGGAGGCCACCAGATCATACCAGAGCTGCCCCGGCAAGAATGAAAGAATCTGGTCAGAAATCTCAAATTGCTATCCTCAGTAATTTGACAATATTGGTTTACCAGCCATTCCCAACCTTTTTGGGGCCACAACCATTAACACAATGTGAAAGAAATGTAGGCTGAATCAGAATTGTAATGTATATATTGCATAACAAACCTTATGAGGGTGTGTAGAATTGTTTCCAGCCTCTGACCCCCTCCTAATTATCCAGAGTCCCCAGGGGGCCAAATAGCCCCTGATGAAAGTGACTGGACAAAATTGGAACTATGTTCTGACTCAGTCTGAGAGCTTGCAATAACTGTTATTTTAATGGCAGCCAGAAACCCATCCATATGATTCAATCTAAAGGTCCCAATTGGGAACACCATGAGAATGGTCCTATACAATCCTTATCTCATGTTTGGGGTTTAAATGGGTGACCAGTATTGGTTTACAAAGCTTCCTTATACCAGAACAGGCTGTCCATCTTTCTAACCCAGTACTGTCTGTTATTCTAAGTGATAAGAGCTGTCAGTGAGTTAACTAAAGATCTTTCTAATCACCTGCTGCAACCATCCTTTGTAACAAGACATTCCGGTAATTGAACGTGGAGACACTGGAACTTGGAGACTCTTGGAACCAGTCATCTGGGAAGAAGCCAGTTGTCATGTACACGTTGGTACCTATGATGCTGGGAAGGCAAAGCGGTCAGTCCTGGAAGGAGGACTTGGAAATGTCTTCATGACAGAAGACATTGGGCAGATTCCACTAAAGAATTAAATCAAATACAGGTTAAAAGAGAAGATGTTTTAGGTTTAATTGATAAATGGAAGATCCACAAATGGAAGATCCACAAATCACTGGGCCAGATGGCATCCACCGACGGGTTATTAAGGAACTTAGAAATCAAATTGCAGATTTCTTAATGGCAATATGCAACTTGTCTCTTAAAACGGCCACAGTTCCGGAGGATTGGAGGGTAGCAGATGTCACACCAATTTTTAAAAAAGGAAGGAGGGTGGACCTGGGAAACTACAGGCTGGTTAGCCTTACATCTGTCCCACGGAAGATGGTAGAAACCTCATCCAGCTGGGTTCTGTAAGGGTAAGTGTTGCCTGACAAACCTTTTAGAATTCTTTAAAAAGGGCAATAGGCATGTGGATTTTGACACAGTCCCTCACAAAAGGCTGCTGAGAAAATTGCACAGTCAGGGGATAAGAGGGCAGGTCCTCTTATGGATTGAGAACTGGTTCAGATCCAGGAAACAAAGAGTAAGCGTCAATGGGCAATTTTTACAATGGAGAGAGGTGAAAAGTGGTGTGCCCCAGGTATCTCTCCTGGGTCTGGTGCTTTTCAATCTGTTCATAAATGACCTGGAGACAGGGATAAGCAGTGAGGTGGCCAAATTTGCGGATGACACAAAACTTTTCTGTGGTAAAAACCAGAGAAGAAGGATCTCTCCAAACTGGGGGAATGGGCTGCCAAATGGCAAATGTGTTTCAATGTAGGAAAATGTAAAGTCATGCATATTGGGGCAATAAATCAAAACTTTATCAAATCATGGGCTCTGAGCTATGCGCGACGGATCAGGAACGAGATCTTGGTGTGCTGATGGACAGCTCAATGAAGGTGTCTACCCAGTGTGTGGCAGTGGTGAAGAAGGCCAATTCTATGCTAGGGATTATCAAAAAGGGGATTGAAAATAAAACAGCCAATATTATAATGCCATTGTAAGAAAAGACAGTAGGGCCACACCCGGAGTATTGTGTACAATTCTGATCACCACATCTCAAAAAAGACATAGTAGAACTGGAAAAGTTACAAAAGAGAGCGACTAAAATGATTACTGGGCTGGGGGAACCTCTCTTATGAGGAGAGGCTAAAATATTTGGGGCTCTTTAGTCTGGAAAAAGGTGCCTGAAGGGGGATATGACCGAGACGTACAAAATAATACAGGCATGAGTAATGTGGATAGAGGGACATTCTTCTCCCTCACAAAATACCAGAACTAAGGGATATCCACTCAAACTGAGGGTTGGGAGAGTGAGAACAGACAAAAGATTTTTTTTTTTTTTACCCAGCGTGTTGTTATTCTGTGGAGCTCCCTGCCACAGGAGGTGGTGATGGCATCTGGCCTGGATGCCTTCGAAAGGGGCTTGGATAGATTCCTGGAGGAAAAATCCATCACAGGTTACCAACCATGATGGAGATGTGTAATCTCCAGGCTTAAAACCAGGGAACTTCAAGGGCCAGATGCAGGGGAGTGGTATCAGGAGACAGATATCTAGTCTCGTGCGCTCCCAGACACATTTGGTGGGGTCATTGTGAGATATGGGAAGCTAGACTAGATGGGCCTTTGGCCTGATCCAGCATGGCTCTTCTTATGTTCTTATGCCATATCATGCAAGTGAGCTTTTGCCCTTCTTACTAAAAGGAGAACTGGGGAAGACTAAGCAAGTTGAGTGCTCCCAGCTTCTTGAGATCCTTATTTCTTCCTGATGCTGCTCGTTCTGTTGCCAGGAAAGCTTTTATTGCCCTCAAGTGGCCAGCCAATACACTCGGCAAAAGGCGGTCCCTCATTTTACTTGTGTGCCTCAAATGAACAAGTGTAGAGCCCTGCATTTCAGGAAACAGGATTACAGCATCTGTTAAGCATCTGCTCCTCAACATTTACTGCTACACCAGATGCGATGACGGCTCCCAAACTGAATGGCTATTGGAAGTTACTGGCCATTTTGACTATATATTAACTATAATATGCCAGTCTCGGCTGTTGTTGGGGAAGAACCTGCCACATTTATGACCTGTGGATTGTGTCTCCCATGGGCAACAGGTCATGGATAGTCACAATGGCCAATCATTGATTTTTGAGGTTGGCCATTGTGCAAACAGAATGCTGGACTAAACAAACATTTGGTCTGATTTAACAAAGTTCTGTTTAATATTTTAAAAACAAGTATGATACAACTTTGTGTAAAACTCAGATACATCCTGATCTTTAGTTATAGGGCTACAGTTCTACTCTAGAATAATTTCGGGGGTAGAAGAGTCCTCCATGAAATCTGCAGCAGGGTTTATATTGTGAATCTCTACCTAGGCTGATTCTCATTAGCTATAAATGAATAGAAATATTATAGAAACATTTAAGCCCCTAGTGATTTCCTTTAAAGGAAACAGATATCTGAATAAAGGTTTCTTCCCTGGGGTTATCATTCCTTGAAGAACATTTCTGGGCACAATTCAAAGTGTTGGTTCTAACTTATAAAGCCATACGTAGCTTGGGCCCACAGTGTCTCAAGTACTGCATCTCCCTTTGTGGACCTTACTGGGTATTAAGATCATCAGTAGAGGACTTTCTTTCATTCTCACCACTTTCACAGGCGCATTTGGTGGGGAGACGGAGAAGGACCTTCTCTGTTGCTGCTCCTAGACTTTGGAACTCCCTCCCACAGGAGGCCAGACTGGCCAGATCTTTGCTGTCCTGCAAACAACCAAATACTTTCCCCTTCAGGCAATCTTTCCCTGAGTGACTGGGCTGTTTTAGTGGGGATTTTAAATGGATTGTTGTGCCTTCCTGCTTTGAATGTGTTTTTGGAATTGCTTTTGCTTTTCATTTCCTAAAATGGCATTTATCTGGCCCTTTTAAATATTTGTATATTTACTGTTTTAGCTTCAGATAATGATATAAACTGCCTTCTGTCCTTTCTAAGGAGAAAGGTGGAGTAAAATATTTTAAGCAAATAATAAGTGTAAACCTTTACATAGATCTGTAATTAAAAGAATATTATTAAAAATTCATACCAAATTATTTTCTTTGCAAAAAAAATCTAGCAACTTCTGTTTAGAAAATGAACAAATTTTCTTTAAGATGTCAACTCTACCATATGCAAAGAGACAGTACACTTACTAGATGGCAGAGTAATTTTCTCCAAATAATGGTCATACAAATTGACCTGCTTGAATAAAAAAGATATCATGAAGAAGTATTAAGAGGGAGATAATTATATGAACCAGTGAACTTCCAGATATTACGGAAGTTCATGCTTGTTTATCTGTGTTTGCCACTTGCCTGAATCTGTAATGAGCCCTCAAAAGTGACTTTTCCATGGTATTGTCCTATAAAGTGTTGGACACACTAGAATAAAATAAACCTAGCTCCATAAAATATGTCAGCCATTACTGCATTAGCCTGTTCATAACAGGAAAAAGCAGTTTTCCTTGGGGCAGTTCATTATCTGCTGTAAACATAGGGCATGATCTAGTTAATGTTTAAAGCTTATGTCCGTTTGATATGTTAAGAAAGAGAACCTCTGAGAAAGAAATTGTTGGATTGTCATGGTAAAAAAAATAATGTGGTTGAAATAATACACATGTGATACAAATCAAAAACAGCATGTAAGAGTTGTCTGTGCAAGGTGATGCAGGACCGGAGCAGAACTTGGAGAAGTTACTTTTTCAGATGACAAATACCAGAATCTTCCAGCCATCTTGACTTGGGGATCAGGGAGTTACAGTCCCCCCAAAAGTTGCTTTTTAAATCTCTGGCTTGGAGCTCAAGTTCACACTGAATTCATGCCACCAAATGTATCCCACAGGAAGATTGTAAACCAAATGCCAGAAACCCCACAAGATAATGTTGCATCTTTCTGGCTTGCATTGTGCATACTTACTCCTCAAAAGAGGGAACCCTGAAAATTAGAATGGGAGGAGAAAATAAGGGATCAAGTAAGGAACTATGACTCAGGAGATTTACAGGCCCACAATCATAGAAACATAAAATCATAGAGTTGGAAGAGACCTCAAGGTCCATCTAGTCCAGTGGTTCTCAACCTAGGGGCCCCTAGAAGTTCTTGGACTTCAACTCCCAGAAATCCCTTCCAGCATAGCAAGTGGTGGAGGCTTCTGGGAGTTGCAGTCCAGGAACATCTGGGGACCCACAGGTTGAGAACCACTGATCTAGTCCAACCCCTTGCCATACAGGAACCCCCATCACAGGACTCCCGACAGATGGCCATTCAGCCTCTGTTTAAAAACCTCCAAAGAAGGAGACCCCACCACCCTCCATGGCAGCATATTCCACTGCCAAACAGCTTTAACTGTCATGAAATTCTTCCTAATGTTTAAATTGAATCTCTTTTCCTGTAGTTTGAGACCATTGCCCCGTGTCCTAGTCTCTGAAGCCATGGAAAATAAACCAGTCCCTTCTTCAATATGACATCCTTTCAAATATTTAAAAACAGTTACCATATCCCCTATCCCCTCAGCCTTCTTTTTGCAAGGCTAAACTTTCCCAGCTCCCTAAGTCGCTCCTCGTAAGACATTTCTTCCAGACCGTCAATCATCTTGGTTGCTCTCCTCTGGACCTGTTCAAGATTGTCAACATCCTTTTTAAATTGAGGTGCACAGAACTGGTCACAGTACTCCAGGTGGGGTCTAACCAGAGCAGAATAGAGTGTGACACAGAACAGTCTGTGTCACCTGGGGTAAATATGGATCCTGCACGCTACCCCAGCAGGGCCGTGGGGAATAGTACAGAGAGTACAAATACCATTTTGTTATTTTGGTGGGGGGATCCAGCATAGCACCTGGAGCACATGCCCCTCCACCTCCCTCACCAGTGGGAGTCCTGGAGACCTAGGTTCAATTTCCTTGGCTAACGCATGGAAATTCACTAGGGATGGAACTGAGAAAACCACTCTGCAAACTGACTGGATAGCTCAGTGGTTTAGGTATCCAGCAGTGGAGTTTAATTCCCCACCTTGCCTCCTGTGAGAAAAGCCAGCGTGTGGCCCTGGGTGGATGCCCAGGGGAGAAAAGAATGATACACTTATGGATATTCTTTATCTGGAAAACCCTGACAGAGGTATGCCCAAATCCAATCTGTTGTTGCCATGGAGATGCCCAAGTATGTTTGGCGTGCTCACCCTCTTTGGGAAAGTTCCTTCAGTGCCTCCCTATAATAGATTATTACATCTGTATTTTCTCTTAGACTGAGCAATATGAAATTAATTCCTTTTTTCATAACCATTTATCAGACATAGGGAGTAGTCAAAGTCAAATTTTATTACAGTCCTAGACCAAATTAAAACAAAAAGAAAGTTGCATTTTCAACACTTTCAGCACAAGATTGAACAGAAATATTACCTAGTCCTAGTTGATCTAAATCCATTTACAATCTCCTTTTAAGCTCTGGAGTCTAAAATTCAACTGCATTTAGATCTCTGGAATCTATCACCATGCAGAAACTTGTAACATAATAGGTGATCTTGGGATCTCTATCAATCCACCTTTAACTTGTCCACTTGTCCTATCTGTCTTGAAATTGTATTCTTTGAGCCATTCAACTTCTGATGGTGTGGTTGCTGCTGGTGGGACAGGTGCAGAGCAACATGTAACAGGGGTATTTCTTCTGGGGTTTCAAAAGCAGCTCGGTGAGCTTCTTTGTCAGCTGCTGTATTTCCTAGGGAGATATCTGAATCATCTCTCTGGTGTCCTTTACAGTGAATAATGGCAAGTTCTGATGGCAAACAAACTACATTGAGCAGTTTTTCTACTAACTTGGCATGTTTAATTGGAGACCCTTTGATTGTCATATCTGAGAGAAGAAATTGGAGTCTACTGTCTTCTGAAGTCCTGGAACTTTTTTGATCAGTGGAAGAATAATCTGGTTGCGTTCTGTGTGCAGTCTCATAGTGGGGCCAGGAAAAAAATACATGCTCTATAGTCTCAGATATAGAGAGTAATATACAGTATATATATATTGCATCTCTTAATATAACCCAGCCATTATGATCTACCTGGATTTTTGAAAAACAACTCATCTCTTATCACTCCGTTTGGAAAGAAAACCACAAGGATGTCCAATAAATATGCCATTTAAAATATTTGAGACCGATTTCGTAAGAATTATCAAAATAAATAAACGCACCCATAAGGTGGGACCCAAACGCAAATTCCACCCAAACCGCCCTGTTTCCCAAGCCTGGACTAGCCCCAGCGGTTTGACAAAACACGGCTGAGAGCCAGCCTGTGTTTTTCCGAGGCCTTCTGGACTACAAGCCCCAGAAAGCCGTGGCGCTGCTTTCTGCCAATCGTCGACGACCGTCTTGGCGCATGGCCTCTCGGGATCTGTAGGCGACGGGCGGCCCAAAAGAGGCGGCGCGGCGGCACTCGAGCCCAGCCCAGGGGGAGGAACGGAGCGGCGCAAGAGGAGGGGAAAAAAAGAGGGGGTGATCCAGGTACCTCTTCGGCGGCCCTGCAGGTGACAGCACCCGGGGATCAGGCTTGGAGGGGGAGGGGGTGGGGGTGGGCGGACGACCCGGACCTCCTGGGGAGGCAGACAGAGACCCCACGAAAGCCGGCGTGGGTAAAAGCACAGGGCAGCGAGCCCAGCCGAGCAGCTGTCCGGCCCTGGATCGCCGCGCGGGGCGAGCGTGCCTGGAGGAGCCTTTTTTGCAGCAACGGGGACGAGGCACGAGGCGCGTTGTTTGCTTGCTGGCTTCCTTCCTCGCTTGCTTTGGTGCGAGATCGAGAGACGCCGGAGGCTGAGCATGTAAATCTCTGCACCAGTGCCGTGATCGGCAGCAGACCCCCCGGGGGGGGGGGGGGGGGAGACACGCACGTCCACTCGCCCGGTCTCCTTCTCCTACGGCTCTCGCTACCGTCCCAGGCAGAGTCGGCTCCCTCTCCTTTCCGTGGCCTGCAGACTCGGCATCGGTGCTAGAACTTCCTACCTCTCCCCGCTCCCCCCAAATTCCGAAAAGCTGAGGTGTGTGTTATGTACAAAGCACCGCGTGCGGGTGTTGCAAAGCGAGAGGTATGCCTCAAGCGCTGCTCAAGTGTGCGCCGACGGAGGGCCGGGAGGTGTTTTGGAAGGGAAAGGGATATGGGACCCCATATCCAGTATCCATTTTCTCCAAGGCCTACCGGGTCGCCCTTGCTCGAAAGTCTTTTTAGACATCCCGTCTCCCCAGCTGAGGAACATAGAAGAGATGTTCTTAACAAGGAATGCCATCGTTTTTTTTAAAAAGTAAACCCCCACTTCTTTCCCTATACAGTAGTGGGCACTAAAATAGACAGGCATTCCCTTTCCTTGCAGTTACCCCCTTTCCTTTCTTGGATTTCTCCCTTCCGTTGTTTATTCTCTTGGGAAATCTGCTTCAGTCCATGTGCTTTTCTGCTCAGTGTTAAGACAAGCATCCTGCTCGCTCTTCTCTCTCTTGCAGCTTCCTCCTAAAGCTGTTTCATTGTTCCCACTTTCTCAGTGGCTATTTTTGCCTCCTAGTGTGCTCTTGTTGCTGCTGCTGTTGCTGCTGCTGCTGTTTTTGTAATTTCCGATCTCTCCCTGCTCCAGGAGCCCCCCTAACCTTAGCCATTGTCCTGGGCTGAACCTGGAGAAAAGTGTTCTGGCTTGGGCAGTTGCATTAGCAGGAGGATGAATTGATTCACTGTCCTGCCTCTTTGGGAGTGCGAGCGCCTGGGAAACAGCAGCTGGGGAAGGCAAAGGCAGAAGAATCCTTTTGTGCGCTCCCTTGCACACATACCCTCTTCTGTTTCCTTTGACCCTCCTTGTTTGTCCTGGCTGCAAGAAGAGTGAGTTTTGCAGCAGCGCTCAAGAGGTGGGGGGTCTTTCTCTCTCTCTCTCTCTCTCTCTCTCTCTGTGTGTGTGTGTGTGTGTGTGTGTCTCCTTGCTGGCGATGTCATGCTTGTCCCTTGATGTGTTGATGCTTGTTCTCTTGCAGCTCGTCTTCGGGCCGGGAGCGGCACGCTTGTCGGAAGCAGCCACTGCCAAGAGAGTAGGCTGTCCTTGGCTGCACAGGAGAACGGGTGCTGATCTCCACAACTTGACATCAGAGCATCCCCCCAGCCATCTGTGCCTGAATTGTCTGAAGCAGTGGTACTGAAGCAAAGGAGGAGGAAGAGGAGGAGGAGGTGGTGGCGGCAGCAGTGGCAGCAGGGACGTGAGCAGGAACAGCAGCAGCAGCAGCAGCGGCTAACCCTGCCCTCTGTTGAGTTTTTATTACCAGAGTATGCGCTGATTTGCTGCCTTGTCTTTTAGACCCATCCCAGTCGTCCGGGTGTGTGGTGCATGGTGTGGGGGGGATCCACGGCCTCTGTAATAAATGATAGAGGATACAATGACTTTGCTCTCTCTGCTGGGTCGGATCATGCGTTACTTCTTGCTGAGACCAGAGACACTCTTCCTGCTATGCATCAGCTTGGCCCTCTGGAGCTACTTCTTCCACACGGATGAAGTGAAGACCATTGTCAAGTCCAGCAGGGATGCCGTGAAGATGGTGAAGGGCAAAGTGGCCGAGATCATGCAGAACGACCGCCTCGGGGGTCTGGATGTGCTCGATGCAGAGTTCTCCAAGACCTGGGAGTTTAAGAACCACAACGTGGCCGTGTACTCTATCCAAGGCCGCAGGGACCACATGGAGGACAGGTTTGAGGTGATCACGGACCTGATGAACAAGACCCATCCTTCCATATTTGGGATATTTGATGGTCATGGAGGAGAGGCAAGTTTCAGCTTGTTTGTTTCTGGTGGAGGGCATTGCTGCAACTTTGCCTATCTATTTACTGTAATCTACAGTTATCTGGGGAACCGTGAACATGCTGATGCTAAATTGCTGTCAAAGTTGATGATTTCTGATTTAAGTAGAAGCTTGAGTGGATGGAGTTGGCGCAAGTAGAAAAGACTTAGTCCTCTTGTCTGTTAAAAGCTGTAGCTGGAATGTCCTGAGAGCAATGTTTGAACACTTGGGCTTGCCTAGGGTAACACTTGGCTTTTTCTGTGTTTAGGTGAAGGGGTTAGCTATGTGGATTTAGGAAATGTTTATAATGTTTAATTTGAAACAAGGTATTAAAATGAAGCCTATTTCTATTGCTGGAGGGGGGAGGGAAGGTTAGCAAAAGATACCTGATCTTCCTAGTATAGTAATGAAACAAAACTGTCAAACTTGCTTCTAGCCAAATGAGGAGTTAATTATTTTGCACTCTTGTGTTGTCATTATTATTCGTATTGCTGCTCTCTAGCATTAGAAGTTTTGTCTTTGTACTACTTTCTGTAGCCTTTGTACTCACCAGGCAGGCTGTTTGTCTTGGAGAGATGCAGAAATGTGTATGTACATCATTTCTTCCCCCCCTTTTTTCTGTTCTTTTTGCACATATAGAAAGATTGTTGCTGCTTTTTGCAGGGATAGGAGAGCAAGGCAAAATAGAGGTCAATTCCAATTGCCATTTTTAGCTGCAGACCTTCTTTTGCATGGCTGGTGGTAGAACAAGGGAAAATTCTCCACCCTTACTTTTGTTTCGATTTGAAGAGTTGTCAAAAGGTATTTGTATCTGGGAAGCCTTGTGCTAGAAGTTCAGTTCACGTCAGCTGAATCACTTGCCCTGTGTTTGTTTTTATTTGGTTCTCTGTTGTGAGCTTGGGCTCTTGGAGTTTCCTGCAGCTGCTCTGACAAGTCAAACTTGCTAGGCAAGCTCGGAGGGTGATTGGGCACAATTTGTTCTCCAGGAGGAGAACAGCTGTTCATGTATAACGCCTTACAAGACAAGTCTGTGAAGATTCTCAGTCATCCAAGTGAGGTTATCCAGAAGTTGAGTCATGGCAACTGGACTTCTTTTCTTGAGAGAGCTCCGGAAAAAAAGAAGTCCAGTCGCCATGACTCAACTTCCAGAGCCTTACAAGATATACCTCTTGCTATCCATGTGCTGATGTGCTAGTTGCCTAGATGCCCTAAGCACATCTGATCTTGCCTGATTTCGGAAGCTAAGCATGGTCAGCCCTGGTTAGTACTTGGATGGGCGACCACCAGGGAATACCAGGTGCTATAGGCGCCTAGAGTAGGAACTGGCAAGCCACTCAGTATTCCTGCCAAGAAAACTCCATGGACATGGAGTCACGAAGAGTCAGTCACGACTGTAATGACACACACATCCATGAGCTGGTAACATACTGTATGTGGAACTGGTCTCTTACCCTGTTTCCCTGAAAATCAGACCTCCCCCAAAAATAAGCCCTAGCAGGATTTCTATGCATTTGTTAAATATAAGCCCTACCCTGATAATAAAACCTAGTGATGGGCGTGGCTATGGTTGTGTGCAGGGCTGACATTCAAGCATATTATACTTAATAAAAGTAAGACATCCCTTGAAAATAAGCCCTAGTGTGTCTTCTTGAGAAAAAATAAATATGACAGTGTCTTATTTTCAGGGAAACATGGTAATAGTATGATCCTATGCATACCATCTGACTATAAAGCAAGTATGATTTAACTTCAGTGGGACTTACTGCCCAGGAAGCATACGTGGAGTTGAAATTCAGACCAATTAAATATGAGAGGACTGAAAATCAACATTAGTACAATTTAGAACAGCTGCTGTGGGTCTAAAAAATGCTAATTTTCAGTTCAGTTGATTGTTGAAAGATTTCTGCTGCATGATCTAATCTTTGACTGGGGTATATAGGCTTGTTTTTAAAGGGCCCATGTGAAGTGGAGTTTTTTTGTCTAGAACTTTAATTCTTTTTTAATCCACATATTTGGAATAAAAATGTATGAAATAAGAAAAGAACAGCTTTGTGGCACCTGTTTGTTTTGGTAGATCTCTGCTCAGGAAAAAAATTCTAGTGGATTGTGCATCTTATAAGCACTTGTTTCTCAACTGTTCTTTGAAAGCCAATTCTATTCATTCTTTCTCTGGACTGTTTCTGTGTTTGGTGTACTCTGCGCTTTAAGTTATAATTAAACTCGAGATTTATGGCAGAAATATAACTTGGCAAATATTTGTTACTGCCTAAGTACATCTACCTCATTGCATTCCAAGCACAACTGGGTCAGTGACCAAGTTCTCCTTAAAAGCACAAGTGGAAAACCTATTTCAGATAGAAGCATAATAGTAGCATTTAAATAGTGTATAACATATAATTACAAACAGCACTTGCTGTCTTATTTCCAACCTTACTTTGGAGACTATATTCCATTAGTGAATGTTGAGTATATTCCAACATAGACTTCTAAAATAACAGTCTAAATTATGTGTAGAACTGCACGAGTGATGGCAAAATCTCTATATAATGCATGCAACTTTTTATTATTTGTTATCAATAATAGTAGCTGGTTAATTTTCATTTAAACTGCTTTTTGAACTCAGAATCAGAATGGAAAGGGGTAATGCAAATTTTGTTTTATAGCTGTGGATAAATGTTTTTCTTTTAGAAAATTGGAGTGCTTAAGTCTTCATTAGTATTTAGCCTTAATCTTGGTCATCTTTATGTGTTCATAAAAATATTTTTAATTCAAGAGTAGCACCGTTCCCTTACGAACAGTAGTAGTACATCAATGTTTGCAAAGAAGTTGGAGAAAATTAGAAGTGCCAATGATTGCTGTGGTGGCACATTTGAGACCGAAAAGTAGAAAATGAGCAATCCAGACTGACCCTGGTTGTGTTAAAGGCTGCAGCATAGTGGTCCCTAAATGAGTGTGAAGCAAAGGCTTGAGTGAGATCTTGTATCTTGAAATTGGTACTCATAAAAAATTACTATTGATAGTTAAAAAAGTGTGATACGTTTGGATTTTCCAGTATCAAAGAAGCACTGGGCTTTCAGGTCATACTTAACATATGGTAGAATAGAGAAGCACTGACCTATGGGTTCAGATGAGACGTGGCAGGGAGGAGGCTCTGGGTTTAGCTTCTTTCTCCCTACAAGGTCCTGAACGATTTCTCATAATTTGCCTTCATAGAATCGTCCCATTTATGAACCTAGGAGCTGTATCAAAGGCTAACTACCATGTTATGTGATGCTAGTGGGATTGAGAAGTGGCAGGCAGCTAGGAATGAAATATCAACCCTCCTGTCCTGTATCCCATATCCTAAGCATTATGACAGGAGAAATAAGTGATTGAGTGTACATTAATGGGAACTTGTTTGTAAGTCAAAAGTGGAACAGGGAGATAAAGAGAGAGAGAGAGAGAGAGAGAGAGAGAGAGAGAAAATGAGGGTGAGAAGAAGGGAAACAGAGAAACAAAGCACAAAAGGAGAGAAAGTCAAATAGAAAATGTGGTTTAGGTCTCATCCACTAAGGTTATGCGTGAAAGCATGCAGGCTTGGGAGTGAAAAGTATCACTGACCTCTACTGTTTAGATTTGTCTTTGTTTCTGTTTGGAATGTCGTTCACGTTTCTAATATTCTTTGTAGTCTAGGAGTACTTAGCACAGTCAAATTAGCCTAGGAGTGCTTTTCCACAATTAACATTAGTGTGTCAGTTGCACCTGTTCCTGGAGAGGTCTGATCTGGTCACAGTGACACATGCCTTAGTTATATCCCTGGCTGGATTACTGTGACATGTTCTATGCAGGCTGGTGATGGAAATGTGTGAGGAAATTTTCAAATCCAAAATGCAGCAGCCAAGTTACTAAGTGGGGTTGATCACAGGGATCACATAAAACCCCATGTTACAGTACTTCTCCCTGGAAATCTGCTTCCGGGCACAATTCAGAATGGTGGTTTTATCCTATTAAGCCCTAAACAACTTGGGGCCAAGCTATCTCCAGGGCCACTTCTCTTTTTCTGAGTCTGCTTGATTGGAGAGGCCATTCTCTCAGTCCCCGCGCCTTCAGAGGTCCCTTTGGTGGGGACATGGGAGAGGGCCTTCTCTGGCACTGTCCCAGACTTTGGAACTCCTTTCCACAGAAGTCCAGGCTGGCTCCATCTTAGCTGGCCTGCAAGCTGCCACTTCCTCTTTCTATCTCTTCAGACACGCTTTCCCTTAGTGATTGGCTGCTTGAGTGGGATATTTTAAATAAAATGAAATAAATTGGGACTTCTCACTGTTGGCATGTGGAACATGGTCTCTAAAGAGGTCTGTCCTCTCTCTCTCTCTCTCTCTCTCTCTCTCTCTCTCTCTCTCTGTGTGTGTGTGTGTGTGTGTGTGTGTGTGTGTGTGTGTGTGTGTGTGTGTGTGTGTGTGTGCGCGCGCACACACACACACATCTGAGTGTATGAACACACATGTACTTGCATGCATGTTCCTGTGCAATATTGGTGCCTGAGAGTTGCCAGAATCCTGTCGGGCACAGTCCACTAGTACAATAATGACATTATCAGAAGGGGCACATTACTACTGAATCAAGGCTTGCTGTTGGGATTTCAGGATGCAGGTGACTTAATTGCTTGGGGCGCAAAATTCCTGTGCAATTTTGCACCCCTAATTTGCAAGAGGAAGCCCAGCTGATGTCGCTCCCTCTGTGCTGGCTGAGCTGTGCAACAGGATATTAGCCATAAAGTATTAGAAATTGATATACTGTAAATCCATCGCAAAATTTCACTTAGAGCATGTAACTGTGGATTTTGGCTTCTACCTTTTTCTTAAATCCTCATTTCCTGTCTCTTTTATTGCACCCAGCAGACCTAGATGACAGTTATAGTATTAGTGTATTCTCTGTGTGTACTCGTACAAATCCCTGATGGGGTGACTGACAAAGGGGGACAACTGTAGAGTGTCTTCATTTTGTTTTTATTATTTTTCATTCAATTTTAGTTTAGATATGGAGTAACCAACTTCAATGAATGTTTTTGATACATCTTGGACAGATAGAAAAATGATGCTTTTCTCTTTCTTGATTCTCATTTAAGCTCCTGTGTGTAGCACCACCATACCAGTTTTGAACTGTGAAAGTAAATAAATGGAGTGTAATAATATCCTATGGAATCATCAGCTTGCAGCTGCACAATCCAGAGATTTCTCTGTTTAAAGCTACAGGGCATCCAAATGTGCAGAAGGTAGTGAATACTCCTTATCCTACTTCTGAAAAAGTAGGACTGTTGCACACTCTGTAGAAATGAAGAGTGTTCTGTCTAATAAAATCCCATTGGAGATGATTGGGGCGGGAAAGAAGATGTGAAATGTGGCAATCTACCTTTATGGGATCATAATGCCTAAGCATGAAAAGAATTATGAAAGTTGCTTGATTGCACGGGGCTATAATATTATTTGCGGGAGATGATGATGTACCACAATGTGCACTCCATGTTGATAAGTTGCTTTAGCATGGACTTCCTTCAGTAATGCTTTCATTGGTATAAAGGTAAAGGTAAAGGTCCCCCCCCACACATGCATGCTAGTCGTGTCCGACTCCAGGGGCAGTGCTCATCTCCTTACGTCTGTGAAGATTCTCAGTCATCCAGGTGCGTTTATCTGGGAGTTGAGTCATGGCTACTGGACTTCTTTTTTGAGAGATAGAAACTTTTCGCTGTTCATCCAAACAGCTTCATCGGTCTGAATGCAGCTGGTGCAAACCCTGACTCTTATAGGCAGCTTTGACCTCTAGTCACCCTGGCCTCACTTAGGCTCATCAGATGAACTAAATAGGCTCGTTAGGGAGACAATGGTATCCTTAGCCTTGAGGTGAACCATGGCTTAAGGTGCTGAAACCTATCAAGAAAGGGTCGTTAATGGGTCGTTAGCTGTGGCCTTGGTGGTAAAGGCTTTTTGATTTGTCTTGGTAGTGTGGAAAGCACAGCTTGATAAGTAGCAGATAAACTATGCCGGAGGCCACCACCTCTGTTGAGGGAGGGATTTTCAATGCTCACATGAATGGCCTCCCTTACTCCTCTTTCAAACCACCTCTCTTCTTTGTCTAATATGTGTACATCCTCATCTTTGAAAGAGTGCCCTTTCTCCTTCAAATGCAGGTGTACTGCTGATTCTGGACCTGAGCTGTTACCCCTCCTGTGTTGGGCCATCCTTCTGTTTAATGGCTGTTTGGTTTCCCCAATGTAGAGTTCTGAACACTCCTCACTGCATTGGACCGCATATACTATATTGCTCCTTTTATGGTTGGGTACTGGATCCTTTGGGTGGACAAGTCTCTGCCTTAGTGTGTTTGTGGGTTTGAAATAAACAGGGATGTGGTGTTTGCCAAAAATCCTTTTAAGCTTCTCTGACACTCCAGCCATGTAAGGAATGACCAGGTTCTTCCGCTGGGTCTGGGTCTCAGACTGATCCCTTGTTCTTCTGGGATGGCCCACTGCTTTGTTGAAGGCCCACTTTGGATATCCACAGGCCTTAAGTGCTGTCTTCAGGTGCCTGTCTTCCTTCTTCTTGGCTTCTGTGAAGGTGGGGATGCTCTCTGCTCTGTGGCTTAGGGTCCTGATGACTCCTAGTTTGTGCTGTAATGGATGGTGGGAGTCGAACAGTAAGTATTGATCTGTGTGGGTGGGTTTCCTGTAAACTTCTACTTCCAGGCCACGGTCAGGTCTGATGATGACTGCACAATCCAGGAAAGCCAGCCTGTTGTCTTGGGTGTCTTCTCTAGTGAACCTAATATTAGGGTCCACTGCATTGATGTGGTCTGTAAAGGCCTGTACTTCCCGAGTCTTGATTTTCACCCAGGTATCATCTACATACCTGAACCAGTGAGATGGTGTTGTCCCTGGGAAGGTGTTGAGTGCCTTCTTCTCCACTTCTTCCATGTATAGGTTTGCAACAATTGGTGACACTGGAGAACCCATGGCACAACCATGCTTCTGTCTGTAGAAGTCCCCTCTGTACATGAAATATGTAGTATTCAGACACAGGTCCAGGAGCAGGCATATCTGGTCTGGGTTGAGTCGGCATCTGGAGGTGAGGGTGCTGTCTTCTCTTAGTCTTCTCTTTACCATCGTTAGGGCATCAGTGGTGGGGATGCTTGTAAAGAGCGATGTGACATCAAAGGATACCATGGTTTCCTCTGTATCCAGTTTGAGCTCCCTGACTTTAGAAACAAACTCTTCTGAGTTGTGTACGTGGTGGTCCGTGTGTCCAACCAGTGGGGCTAGGATAGTTGCCAGGTATTTTGCGATGTTATAAGTCACTGAATTTATACTGCTGACAATAGGTCTGAGGGGATTTCCTTGCTTGTGGATCTTGGGAAGTCCATAAAAGCAGGGGACTGTCTCTCCGGGATATAACCGGTGGTAGGTCACCCTGTCAATTGCGTTTTCCTGCTCCAAGAGTTTTAAGCATTCTATTACTTTCTTCTTGTAATTGCTGGTGGGGTCTCTTCTTAGTTTTTCATATGTATGCTGATCATCTAAAAGTGTGATAACCTTCTCGTGGTAGTCCACCGTATTGAGGACGACAGTGCACCTTCCTTTGTCCGCAGGCAGAATTGTGATGCTCTCATCCCTGCTGAGGGATGTCACAGCACTTCTCTCTTGGCTGGTGAGGTTGGATGGTGGTGGTTGAGCACTGGATAATGCAGCAGAGACTTTTATCCTGAGTAGTTCTGCTTCTGCTGCTGGCAGATTGTTGCTGTGGATGGCTGATTCTGTCGCTGTGATGAAATCCACAACAGGAACCTGTTTGGGTGTGATGGCAAAATTTAGGCCTTTGGATAGGACCTCTCTCTCTGTCTGGGTGAGTTCCCTGTTTGAGAGGTTCTTCACCCATTTGTCCTTTACATCTCGTGTCATGGTCCCTTCATCCTTCTTCCTCCTGCCAAGCTCTTTAACTGCCTCTTTCCGGCAGAGGAGAAGATCGAACTTCTTCATTTGCCTCTCTTTGCCTTTGCAATGCTGAGCCAGTTGTGCTTTCTGGACAAATTCTATGACTGCATCCACTGCTGGTTTGGATAGGGTGGAGAGTAGTTCTTGGTGAATGTGGTCTTTTCTGTGTTGCAGTGTGTCTAAGGTAAAGTGGACTTGTCTGATCCTCTCATTGAGAAGTTGTTCTTGAGCTCTCTGGAGGATATTGTTAGCCCGATGGCTTCTTACTGTCGATTGTAGGCGGAGGCTTGTTGGGGTGAGACTTTGTTGTCTGCATCTCAAGTTAAAACGTAAGTGGTTCTTGTAGTCTGCTACTTTTCTTGCTGATCCAGTACCCAACCATAAAAGGAGCAATATAGTATATGCGGTCCAATGCAGTGAGGAGTGTTCAGAACTCTACATTGGGGAAACCAAACAGCCATTAAACAGAAGGATGGCCCAACACAGGAGGGGTAACAGCTCAGGTCCAGAATCAGCAGTACACCTCCATTTGAAGGAGAAAGGGCACTCTTTCAAAGATGAGGATGTACACATATTAGACAAAGAAGAGAGGTGGTTTGAAAGAGGAGTAAGGGAGGCCATTCATGTGAGCATTGAAAATCCCTCCCTCAACAGAGGTGGTGGCCTCCGGCATAGTTTATCTGCTACTTATCAAGCTGTGCTTTCCACACTACCAAGACAAATCAAAAAGCCTTTACCACCAAGGCCACAGCTAACGACCCATTAACGACCCTTTCTTGATAGGTTTCAGCACCTTAAGCCATGGTTCACCTCAAGGCTAAGGATACCATTGTCTCCCTAACGAGCCTATTTAGTTCATCTGATGAGCCTAAGTGAGGCCAGGGTGACTAGAGGTCAAAGCTGCCTATAAGAGTCAGGGTTTGCACCAGCTGCATTCAGACCGATGAAGCTGTTTGGATGAACAGCGAAACGTTTCTATCTCTCAAAAAAGAAGTCCAGTAGCCATGACTCAACTCCCAGATGCTCATCTCCTTATTCAAGCCGAAGAGCCAGTGTTGTGCAAGTCCATGGCCATGTGGCTGCCATGGCTGCAAGGAAACACTTTTTCACCTTCCCGCTTTTTACGGTGGTACCTATTTATCTACTTGCATTTACATGCTTTCGAACTGCTAGGTTGGCAGGAGCTGGAGTTATCAGCGGGAGCTTGATCCACTGCATGGCACCCAGGATTTGAACCACCACGCTGCTGACTTTGCAGCCGACAGTTTTCAGTATTCTAACCCACTGAGCCAGAAAAATGGCGCAGTAAAATATTATTCATTTCTCCCCTGCACTGTTCAGAAGGTTGCAGGTCTGCACTCTGGTAGGAATAGTCTGCACTCCTCCTTTTCTTTTTAGGTCAGAGATAGTTCCTGTTAGGAAAAGGAACAAAGGTGGTACAAGATACAGCAGCAGCATTTAGAAATGAATCTGATGAAGTGGACAATAGTTCACAAACATAGGATTCCATATTACAGTATCTGTCTAGTTCAGTGTTGGCGAACCTATGGCATGGGTGCCAAAGGTGGCACTTGGAGCCCTTTATGTGGTCACCCGACATCACCTCTTCACAGCCACTTTACTCAGGTTAAATTGCTGGATTGGCACTTTGCGAAAAATTAGTGGGTTTTGAATCGCAGTTTGGGCACTCGGTCTCTAAAAGGTTCGCCATCACTGGTCTAGTTGGTCAGCTGTTGTCCATGTGCCTATATGTCATCCAGTATCTGTACTGTATTGTACATCAGTGAGTCTGGTTTCCTAGATTTCTTTCTTTTTCTTTCTTTCTTTCTTTCTTTCTTTCTTTCTTTCTTTCTTTCTTTCTTTCTTTCTTTCTTTCTTTCTTTCTTTCTTTCTAACAAAATTAGTGTGAAACTCTCACAGAAGCCAAAATATATGGCAAAAATATGTCACTGTTCTATCAAACTTTTCTTTTGTGAGGAATCAGCCAAACTGACCTTGCTGCTGTGTTCTGAAGACTCCTCTCTGCTTTGTTTTTTGCCTGGACTAGAGCTTTCGTGTTTTGCAGGGAAATGCTTTTGGGGTGGAGCAACCCATTAAGAAGTTCATTTTCAGGCAAAAAAGAAGAGTCCAATCCTACAAGAACAAAGCAGAGAGGAGGGCAATCAAGCGCTCCAAAGAAAACAAAACAGCAGGGGGTGGGGTGGAGGAGAAATGAAACAGGAGAATCCAAATGGACCTGGCTGTTTCATTTCTCCTCCATCCCACCTCCTGCAGTCCCCCCCCCCCGCCACTGTTTTGTTTTCGTTTCTTTCCAGGAGCACTTGATTGTTCTCTCTGCTTTGTTCATGCAGGATCGGACATTTCTTTTTTTGCCTGAAAATGAACTTCTTAATGGGTTGCTCCAACCCCAAGTATTTCCCTGCAAAAAACGAAAGCTCTGGTCCTTGCAAAAAAAAAGAAAAGAAGAAGAAGCAGAAGAAGCGGAGAGGAGCCTTCAGAACACAGAAAATAAAGGAAACACCATGGGGTGGGGTGGGGTAGGGTGGGTCAGTGCAGAGGAGGTCTCAATGAGGATTTATTAATTTTCTCAATTTGGGGAGGTCTTAAAAGTGGGGGCCATCTAATATACAGCAACATCTTATAGACGGAAAAATACAGTAGATTTGGATGTGCTATAATAACTTTTACAAGGACCTCTAGTAAGCTTTATAATCATAATGCTATACTAGCTATCTCCGACCAGTGCATACTAATAAGATAAAAAATAGTGGTAGAAAAAGATTGCAGCTTTGTTCTTGATTTATTTATGTGGAATGCAAAATTGCATAATACATAAAACAGGCTTCCCAGGTTAAGAGAGCTAAAATATGGCAACCCTGAGGAAAACAAATGACAAATGAAAGATATACTGTAATTTTAAAGATGCCCTTGAAAGCTTTTGTTTTAATGGTGACAAATTGACACTGGTGGCTTTCCAGAAAATAAATGTAATGGAGCTGAAAAGGGATGGTTGGCTCATTCCATTTAGTTATATCATGAGAAGCACTGGGAGGAATTATAGTGAATATATGCATACATTGACACAAAATACTGTGTACAGTAATACCTTGGTTTGCGAGCATAATCCGTTCCGGAAACATGCTTGTAAACCAAAACATTCTTATATCAAAGCAAATTTCCCCATAAGAAATAATGGAAACTCAGATGATTTGCTTTGGGGTCCCATAGACCACATACTGTATAGATAAAATGTCAAAACTCAAAAGAAGTTGGATAAAAGTCCATGTCCACACCATGGTTTATGTACCTGGATGCAGAATCGGCTCTGCTTGGGACTAGCAACTGGATTTTACTCTGTATTTTTAATATGACAATAATAAAGTGCAATTTGTTACCCTATACACACCTGACTAGAAATGGTTTGAAAAGATGAGAAAGAATGTTGAAAATAAATAAATTAAAAATATAAATACTGTTTAAAGAAAAATAAAACTCCAACCTGCACGTTCCTGGCTGGTGTAAGAGAGACCTCCATTCCTCTTTCCTCCCTCTGCTTTGGGGCCTTCCTAAGACAGAACGTTCCAGACAATCACCCACAATCCAGCAGGGAGAGGAAGGGAGAGAGAACCACCACTAGTTCATTTGTGATAATATGACCCACTGCAGTGCTTGTATATCAAGACATTGCTTGTTGATCAAGGCAAAATTTAGAAGAAATGTTTGCACGTCTTGCAAAACACTTCTAAACCAAGTTGCTGTTACACCAAGGTAGTGGGGAAAACCTTGCCTTACCTATATGATCTGCCCATGCTTTTGTGCAATAATAAATTGATTTTTGCTGTTCTTCCAACTTCAGAAGTTTAATATTTTCAAAGGTGACACCATGACCTCACCTAATTCCACCTGTAAGTACAGGCAATGAGCATTGCCAGTGTTGGAAATCAGGGACAGCGTACAGGAAACAGACAATAGTCAATGTAATTATTTTGTTTCTTACACATAGCCTGACCTCAAATTCATAAGATATTGGAGATAGGTGTATTTTATTTTCTTCTTAATCATTATTCATCTGTTTATAATCTCTTCTCTTCCAAGAAGGTGTTGGAGCTTCCTGGCACTATGTTTGCATTTTTGAAGTCACTAATGAAATTTCTTGAAAACTTTAATAAACTACTGAAATATGTGAAATATGTGCCTTAAGTATCATTCCTTTATCAAGTTCAGTCATTCAACTAAAGCAAGGTAAGGATGAAATGTTTGCCTGTCTTTTTAAGTGCTGCAGATGTAAGTGGTTTTCCTGTCTTGGGTTCCCGCCTACTAATATAACAAATGTTTGCATAAAAGCAGATAAATTGCATTATTAGAGCACGAAGTACCTGGTACAGCTGGCTGACATTTTAAATCCTTCAATCTACATAAGAGTTGCTTTTGTCAACTGAAGCTTTCTTTATTTGAGTGGTCTGGCCAAACAAAACACACACAATGAATTCCTTTATAAAGGATAAAAATACTTTTCATCTCTTTGCCCATTTGTTCAGTGAATTTTTCCGTATCTCTGGAATGCTCCTGAATAAGAGAAATGTGTATAAAATGAGACTAAGGAGTTAGTTGGAGCAACATACACATTCTCATATTGTTATTCATTATGTTGGTGCTGTCTTTCCTGGTCTGTCTTAACTTCATAGGAAGGGTAAAAGGGAATGCCAGTTCCGTGTCCTATGTAAAAAAAAAGTTTAAAAATCCACTCTGTAGAAGACAACAAAGGATTTACTGTACTAGGGAAATTGCCTGGATGACTTTTGCCTTGCTTTTTGACTGGTTTGTCCATTTCAGAAATGCATCAACCTATTGAGAGGGCCTGTTGCCACTATGGTTTAAATATTTAATTATCAAGTTGGTTATCACCCCCCTTATGCAACTGGTAGGTGTGCTACCAAAATACAGTAACCCCCAGCCTATTGCGGGGGTTAGGGACCCACCAGACCCGCAATGACTGAAAATCCGCGATATGCGGATGCAAGTTGGGGGGGCCTGGGGCGCGGGGGTTGATCAGATCCCCCACCGCCGCTCACTCGTCTGCTCCAAGACTTCTCATAGCAGCCCGGGCGAGCGGCGGTGGGGGAATCTGATCCCCCGCTACTGCTCGCTCAGGCTGCTCTGAGACTTCTTGGAGCAGCCTGGGCGAGTGGCATTGGGGGATCTGATCCACCTCCGAGGTGGAGCACGGGGCTTGGGGAAGGAAGAAAAAGTTTTAAAAGCCCAGGCTTTTTAAACCTCCCCCCCCCATTTTAAACCTCCCCCCTTCCCCACACCCCAGGCTCCAGCTCATTGGGGAGGGGAATAAAGGTTTTTCTCCCCCACCCCAGCGCTAATCAGCTGGAGCTCAGGCAGGTACTGCGGTCCCGCAATATAGCGGGACCGCAGTACATAAACCGCGAATGTGTCTTATTATTATTATTAGAAGACAGGCACCTTATTATTATTAGAAGGAAGACAGATACCTGAAGACAGCACTTAAGGCCTGTGGATATCCAAAGTGGGCCTTCAACAAAGCAGTGGGCCATCCCAGAAGAACAAGGAATCCGTCTGAGACCCAGACCCGATGGAAGAACCTGGTCATTCCTTACATGGCTGGAGTGTCTGAGAAGCTTAAAAGGATTTTTGGCAAACACCACATCCCTGTTTATTTCAAACCCACAAACACACTAAGGCAGAGACTTGTCCACCCAAAGGATCCGATACCAAAACATAAAAGGAGCAATATAGTATATGTGGTCCAATGCAGTGAGGAGTGTTCAGACCTCTACATTGGAGAAACTAAACAGCCATTAAACAGAAGGATGGCCCAACATAGGAGGGGTAACAGCTCAGGACCAGAATCCGCAGTACACCTCCATTTGAAGGACAAAGGGCACTCTTTCAAAGATGAGGATGTACACATATTGGACAAAGAGAGTGGTGGTTTGAGAGAGGAGTCAGGGAAGCCATTCATGTGAGCATTGAAACCCCGTCCCTCAACAGAGGTGGCGGCCTCAGGCATAGTCTATCTGCTACTTATCAGGGTGTGCTTTCCAAAGTACCCAGCCAAATCAAAAAGCCTTCACCACCAAGGCCATAGCTAACGACCTATTCTTGATAGGTTTCCGCACCTTAGGCCATTGTTCACCTTAAGGCTATGGATACTATTGTCTTCCTAACAAGCCTATTCAGGCCATTGTTAATCTTATGAGCCTAATTCAGACCAGGGTGACAAGAGGTCAAAGCTGACTGTCTATAAGATGGAGGACTCGCACTAGCTGTATTCAGACTGATGAAGCTGTTTGGATGAGCAGCGAAACGTTTCTATCTCTCAAAAAAGAAGTCCAGTAGCCATGACTCAACTTCCAGATAAACCGCAAAATGGCAGGGAGTTACTGTATTCACGTTCAGAAATGTCTTTCCTTTCCTGGATAGCTCATTTGGTTTAGGTATCTGGATGCAGAGCCAAAGGTAAAGAGTTCAATTGAGCTTTCTTGCAGGGGCTGGATTTATTGAAAGTGTCTTTTCCAACTCTGCAGTTCTAAGATTACTGTTATTTAAGATTATCAGCTAGGACCGTATTGCAAACGTATTCCGACCATTGTCACAACCATGAACTTTGTTATCTATCTACTTACCTGATCTCTTCTGTACTGTGGAATGAGATCTGGTCTATAGATATTCAAAGAGGAAAGAATTCAGCAACAGTTAGACCAGGGGTGCCCAAACTTTTTGTAAGGAGGGCCAGATTTGGTGGCTGAGAATGTGTCAGGGGCCTGTTGCTCCCCGACCCTGCCACCCCACTGCAAGCCCCACCCACTGACCCATAAGCCCCACCCACTGACCCCTTGCAACCCCACCGGCAGGAAGGAAGGTGGGGACCAAGGGAGGGAGGGAGGGAGGTGGGGAACAAGGGAGGGAGGGAGGGGGGAACAAGGGAGGGAGGCAGGAAGGAAGGAAGGTGGGGACCAAGGGAGGGAAGAAAGAAGGAAAGTGGGGACCAAAGGAAGCACAGGGAGCCGTGGCCACAGGTCGCCCCTTGGAAGAGGTGATCTGTGCGACCTTGAACCCCCCCCAAAGCTCCCCAACGGTGGCGACGGCTCGCCTGCCAGCCCACCCCAAAGTTCCTTGGCGGTGGCAGAGGCCCGCTGGCCTGCCCACCCCCACACTTTCCCCTGCAGTGCTGGTGACGACAGACCTCCCAACCGCCCAGCCGCCCAAGCTTCCCAGCGGTGTCAGTGTTGGCAGAAGATTTTTTTAAAAAAATGGGGTGAAGGAGGGGGAGGGAAGGGCGGGCCGGCCAGCCGCGGGCCACTCAGAATGGCCTGACGGGCCGGATTTGGCCCCCGGGACAGACTTTGGGCAGGCCTGAGTTAGACCGATGTACCCTGGAATGCTGTTCTTTAACTCATTAAATTCAGAGGATGGGATTTCTGCTGTGCAGAACCCCCCTCCTCCACTGTTATTTTGGAGGGATCTGTTATTTGTAGGTCCAATTCAAATGTGGTATACTGTACTTGATTTGTCGGCCTGAGGATGCTTGATGTGTAATTGTACTGGCTTGTTTCACTGAAGTTTGCAGTCCTAGTTCGTGAGAAGCACTTATATCGTTTTTTCACAGAAACCACGGTTTTAACAAGTCAGGAAGTGGTCCTCAGCAGGGAAGACAAGGGAGGAAGAGAAAGTTTTCAAGTTTATCATTTATTTTTGCTCTAACTTGCCACAGTTTATATGGCATTAAGAGCAGACAATCCTATTGTTTTCTCCTCCAACCCATTTCTTTGTTTGGAGAATTTTATCTGACACTGTCTTTGCTATGACATTTTGCACAGCTTGTTTTGTTTTTGAAATACATTTTGCTTGCCATTGTCACACAAGGATTAGTTATTTAAAGGCTGAGATTCTCACATGGAAAAGTTGAAGTACAGCCTTGATTTTTTTGGCCTGATAAGTTCATAATCTCTCTTAAATATCAAGGCAAATCTCTTTATTAGAATTCATCTTTGTTGTGAAATACTTGCAGTGTTTAAAGCATGAGCATAAATATTGATACTGCCTAACAAAAACAAGTGTTTTAACATCATGATCCAATTATTGTCATCATGCTAATACAGTGGACCCTCGTATAACAAATGGTTTGTATAACATAAAATCTGTACAACATAAAAATTCTGGAGATAGGGGAAATTTGCATAACAGAATCACCTATGGGGAGAATCCGTACAACATAAAAATGGTTGTGATTAGGGATCACTCTGTTTTCAATGCATTCCTATGGGAAATTTGTATAAAGGAAAATTTGCTTAACATAATTTCATTTGGAACAAATTAATTCCTTTATACAAGGTACCACTGTATATAATTATTTTATCTGAATGTAATCTGCAGTAAGGACTACTGCATCTTACTGATTATGTGCTTCCCAGCACAGTTGTACAGGCATTAGAGTGGCTATTAATTGCTCAGTTACCTCTAGCTCCAGTACCTGGTTGATGGTGTACGCAGCATATTTTAGCCAACCTATGGTGTTTGCTTTCATCTTCTGAGACTAGAGATGTGAAGGTCTGGAACCTCCCCCCCCCCAAAAAAATGGGGGGGATGTTTTTTTCTGTTTTTTTCCTGAAGCTTTTTGGGTTTTCCCCCCGAAAAATTGGAAAATTTGAAAAAATAAAAAATGATTCTGGAATGTTTTATTTTAACATGATGAATAAAATATTTTAAGAAAGGGTGTTAAAACTCGGGGGCAAAAAACAGGTTTTATTACGAGTTTCAAAACTTCTGAAAATTTTACATCTCTATTTGAGACAGAGTCCGTGGTTTGATGAGCAACTCTCTGAATCTTCAACAAGAGGCTTCTTCAGTTAAATTGAGGGTACATAGTATGGCTTGTTTAATTTTGCCGTAGTCCATTGCTTCCATGGGCTGCATTGTGTTCACTAGTTACTGTGTAAAACCTGTTATATGAGGAGTTAATATGAGGGTCCAGGGCTCTCAGGGCCATTCAACTGCTTCAGTTACCTTTTCACAAGTACATTGGTACCTTGTATACAGGAATTAATTCGTTCCAAATGAAATTATGTTAAGCAAATTTTCCTTTATACAAATTTCCCATAGAAATGCATTGAAAATGGAGTAATTCCATTTTTATGTTGTACACATTCGCCCCATAGGTGATTCTGTTAAATTTCCCCTATCTCCGGAATTTTTTATGTTGTACAGATTTTATGTTATACAAACCGTTTGTTATACAAGGTTCCACTGTATTGAGAAATGCTTTAGGGTCTTCCTCTCTCCCCATTTTTATAACTGTATTGGTGGCAGTTCTTGAACCCATGTGTTCTTTATCTCTAGGTCTCTCTTTCTCCCCCCTCCTCTCTCTCTCTCTCTCTATCTGTGTTTAGGCTTCTAGTACTTGCTCTATTAAGGTCTTCTACTTGGCCGCCATTTTCTGGAAACTCCTGCCTCTCCATGACCCATTTCATCCATCTTTCCATTGGGTCTGGAGACGAGGCTCGGCTTCATGTTGCATGCCACTGTGACCCCAACCTATTATCTAGTATCCCCTTGACTGGATGAAGAAAATGTATTCTCTTTCTTCTACTCATTTATTTCTAACAAAGAGACGTGTTTAACATCATAATCCAATATGTCTATAAAGATTCTCAGTCATCCAGGTGAGTTTATCTGGAAGTTGAGTCACGGCAACTGGACTTCTTTTCTTGAGAGAGTGAAACATTTCACTACTTATTCAAGCAGCTTCAGCAGTCTGAGGAAAGTTAGTGGCGAGTCCTCCATTTTATACACCTTCATTTCTCATCCCCCTGGTCTGGTTAGCCTCATAAATTGGACAGTGACCTCAACAGAGGTGGGGGTCTCAGGCACAATCTATCTGCTCCTTACCGAGCAGCCCTTTCATCAATCCTCAGACAAATCAGAAGCACTTCACATCCCCACCAGCAAGGCCATAGCAAACAACCCATAGTTAATGGGTGTTGGGAAAGATTGCACAAGTGAGACTTTTACCCACCCTAGGCCATTGTCCTCCTATTCAGGCCATTGTCCACCTATGAACCTGTTCAGGCCATTGTCCAATTTATGAGCCTATTCCGACCAGGGTGATGTGAAATGAAGGTGATGTGGAGGACTCGCCACTAGCTTTCCTCAGATTGATGAAGCTGTTTGGATGAGCAGCGAAACGTTTCAGTCTCTCAAGAAAAAGAAAAGAAGTCCAGTTGCCATGACTCTACTTCCAACTCATAATCCGATGATCCCTCTTCCTTCAGAAGTTTCTCTGCTCCAGCATTGGTAACAACTGGCAACAGTTCATCTTATAAGCATGGGGAGGCTTGCTCACACTTCAGAGGTACCATCCAAGTGCATTCCCTGGGCTTCATGCTTCCATGTTGCTTTCCCTTATTGGGATAGTAGGCCCAGACAACATACCTTAAATCCCAGTGTGTGGCGTGGGTTGGGTATAATGGATTTGTCCCATGAGACATCCCAGGATGCATAAGACATTCCTGTTCTTTACGGTTCTATAACTCTATTTTCACCTCTCTCTCTCTCTCTCTCTCTCTCTCTCTCTCTCTCTCTCTCTCTCTCTCTCTCTCTCTCTCTTACTCTGTTCTCTTTCCATTTCCCTATGTAGGGGTCCTCCTTCACAATATACAGTACATCCAGTCCTCAGTCAGTTCACCTTCTTTTCCTTTTAACTCCAAACCCCAGAAACCTTTCTCTTCATTCACTTCCTTCAGCATTTCTGGGCGTTCTATATCACCCTCCTTTCTTGCCACAAATTGCCCCTGCTGGCTGTTACTCTTTTCTTCTTGGGGATTTAGCCCCTTCTTCCCCTTCTCTAGTGGAAGTTCAGGTGCATGAATAAGATGACATACTGGCAAGGAAGCATGTCTCTTTGTCCCCTGAGTCACTCAAGTCTCGTCAAGTGGCAAGCAGAAATATTTGCAATGAATCAAATATTACATGCTTAAATTAAAGATTAGCAGTGTGTGCACTCTCTGTTTTACTTTCTTTCATCAGAACAGATTTCATTGGAAGGCATAAGTGTGATTATAACTTGAGTCCTTTTAGATTATTACAGTTTATGGATTCTGACATTCTGCATAATTCATGGAATTTGCTGCCACAAGATGTAGTTATGGTTACTTACTAAAATAAAACAAGATTCAGCAAGCCAGCACAGGAAAAGTTTATTAGTTGTTACATGTCAAGATGGTAATATGCAGCTGTTGAGTTCTGTATTAACTTGCCTCTTGATATAAGTTAACACCAAGTTAATAGATCCTTACTCTTGCATCCGTATCCTGCTTATGGCATCATAGAATCATCACTTTGCAATGATCAGAATATGGGGCTTGGTTGTTATTTGGTTCAGTCTAACAAGGATCTTCAAGTGATTCTCAGCCTGTGGCACTCCAGATGTTTCTGGCTTCAAATCCCTGAATCCCTCACCTTTGGCCATTGGTTGGAGCTTCTGGGCATCAACAGTTCAAAATATATGAAGTGGGAAAGGCTGAGAAAAAATGTGGTTTAGGTAGTCTTCACACAATCTGATGACCTTCACTTCTGTTGAACTACAGTATCTTCTAAAATCATCTAGTCAGTTTATCTGGAAGGTTACAGATTGGGGAAAGGTTTTCTGATCTAGACTTGGTATCAAGCTCTTTATACATTCATATGAATAAAGCCGTTTATAAGTTCATGGTCTTTCTTTTTAAATAGAAATGAACTCTTATGTTTCTAATGAACAACTATGACCAAGAGCCCCATGCTTACACAACTTGTAAGTTGTACCGCTTTAGATGTTACAAAAAAGCAATAGATTTTAGCTATAGACTGTATAATAGTATACAAGCTAAAATGTATATATGTCTATTTTCTTAAAATTGCTTTCTAGATACACATTGTGAGGGAAATCCTCCAGTGTGTCATAAAGCAAAAGTGTTCTGCTTATATACCGCCCCATACCACTTCAAAAATAGGTTACAGGCGATACCTTTATAGGCCATGCAGCTCACCCCCCTTTTTTCCCCTGATACCATTTCAAGTAGTCTCTGGGCGGCTTACAGTTTCATTACAGTATGCAGGCTACACATTGCCCCCCCCCCCCCAGCAAGCTGGGTACTGATTTTACCAGTAATGCTGAATGGCAATTGATTGAATTTGGATGTCGGGTTCTTCATTTGAAGTGTGGCCAAGTCTGAATTCAATCCAATACAAGAGGGGGGGATGGAATGTAAGACTAAGAATACATTACTTCATGGAAAACCCATTTGAAGCAGGCTGCTCAAGGAGAGAGAGAATATCCAGGTGGGACAAGTTGGGATGAAATGGAGCAGGCAGGAAGGGACCATAATTGGATATGCTAAATGAACCCGAGAAAGAATTCTGGGTGGCAGCATGGAGCACCCATCATACCACTGATGATACAAATTGATTATGATGCTGAAACATTGCTGGCTGTCATCATCTCCGACCTTGTCTGATTCACAGCTGTGTGAGCAGCTGACAGTCTTCGGCCAGACAATCAATGTACGTGTTTTAACTACTAAACCAGAGCACAATCCTCTGCACATCATATAGGCAAATCTTGAGCCCCCCCCCAGGAATAAATCCACATTTATTTTCATTTACTCCAGTTTTAAAATTTCTTTTACCCTTTGCACGTTTTTCAAGTTGTCATAAATATTGTCAAATACTTGCTGCTTCCTTTTTTTAAAATAATCGCCTTTGGGATAAACATTAATTATATTATGCTTCCATTTTTAATAGCAGAAGCTGTCATGAAAGACGGGATTTTTTCAACCAACACTTCGTCTAGCGAATTTCAGCTTTCCTGTTCCCTAGCAGTTATAAAACTGCTGCAAGGCACTCAGTGTTGCTTCTGATAAGAAGTGCAAACCTCGCAGTATATTTCTCTGATCTACTGCAGTGCTTGCATTAAGAGAGGTGGGGGAGAACTGAACATTTAAATGATTATTTCAGCATGTGTAGGAACCAGAGATAAATAAATTGGCAAAAGAACAACTCTGTACATGTATACATGGAACTCCGTCTCATCCACAGCTTATAGCAGTAGAGTAGTTCCCAACCTGGGGGTGGGGACCCTTTGGCGGGTGGGGTGTGTGTCGAACAACCATTTCACAGGGATCACCATGAGCCAGTGAAGAAAAAGGCACAAATAGATTGGGTCTGGAGGAGGAGAGGGAGGAAGGGTGGGGGAAAGAGTGAGTTACAGCTTGATAGGTTGGAGGGGATATCAGTCAATTGCACTGGAGGCTGCAGTTGGTTGAGGGAGCCTGTAGAGGGAAGTTCTCTATGGCACCTGCGTCAGTGACCTGCCAAAGGGGGATTATGGCCTCTTCCAAACAGGGCATGAGGAATTGTATTAAAGGGTTGCGGCATTAGGAAAGTTGAGAATATAGATTTCTTTTCACTACCCCAGAATCCTGCAGCCAGCAAGTTACAAAGTAACTTGTCCAAACTCTGCTCCCACTATGTATGATAGGACTTATACCCACATAACCGGACTTACCATGGCAACCTGAATGTGCTTTGAGCCTTGTAAATGCATTTTAGGGTTAGTGGTATTGGTAATCGGCCATATTCTTGTATGATATATTTAGTTGACTTCCTGACTTCTAGCACTCCATTGGGAAAAGGATGGCTGTTCGTAGTAACGGATATAGAGTGCTGTTCTGGTATTCCTTCTCTGTTTTACTATATAGATAGAGAGGAGGAGCCGAACCTCCTCTACTTCTGGTATGTTGTTCTCTTGCCACCTCTAGGAGCTCTCAGTGGTAATCAAGATCCTCATTTTGCAGAGTCCTAACTTGCATGAAGAGCCCCCTTCGGATTTGTTACTGCCTATGTATAGGAGCTAGCTGCCTAGATGCCCTAAGAATACCAGAATACCAGAACTAGGGGACATACACTCAAATTGAGGGCTGGGAGAGTAAGAACAGACAAAAGAAAATAATTTTTTTACCCAGTGTGTTGGTGGTCTGTGGAGCTCCCTGCCACAGGAGGTGGTGATCATCTGGTCTGGATGCCTTCAAAAGGGGATGGGACAGATTCCTGGAGGAAAAGTCCATTACAGGTTACAAACCATTATGGAGATGTGTCATCTCCAGGCTTAAAACCAGGGTACTTCAAGGGACAGATGCAGGCGAGTGGTATCAGGAGACAGAGATCTAGTCTCATGCGCTCCCAAACGCATCTGGTGGGGCCACTGTGAAATACAGGAAGCTGGACTAGATGGGCCTTTGGCCTGATCCAGCATGGCTCTTCTTATGTTCTTAAGCACATCTGATCTCACCTGATTTTGGAAGCTAAGCAGGGTTGGCCCTGGTTAGTACTTGGATGGGAGACCACCAGGGAATACCAGGTACTGTAGGCACCTGGAGTAGGAAGTGGCAAGCGAAGGGTTGGTCACGACTGTATGGACACAACACACACACACACACACACACACACACACACACACACACACACGTATAGGAGTAGACAACCATCACATGCAGTGGATGCAACCTAGTGCAGTCTCTTTGTCACTCTTGACTTGGAAAGTGAATGTTTGAAGAAGGCTTTTCTTCCTTAAAATTACCACGTGATCAGACCCTATGTGAACTGCTCTCTTTGTTCTGCTTCCTGGCACAATGGTTAAACTACTGTACTGCTAATAGAACTGTGCTCACGACCTGGGGTTCAATTCCAGGTAGCCGTCTCATGGTTGACTCAGTCAGCCTACTTTCCTTCCGATGTCAGTAAAATGAGTACCCAGCTCACTTTGGGGGCAGGGACAATGTGTAGCCTGCATAAATAAATTGTAAATCACCCAGAGAATGCTTTAAGCACTATGGGGCGGTACATGAGTAGAACACTTTGCTTTGCTTTTTTGCTTTCTATTAAGCATGGGTCGAAATTTTGCTTAAGAGGGGGTGATCACAAGGCCACAATAGCTCACATTTTGGACCACTTCTGGCAGAGTCCAGTGCAAGCTATTTTCTAATGGACACACATCACAAAGGCCTGACCCCAGTTGATGCCTAAGTTGGCCCTTTTTGGTCCAGCAGCAGGGTTACTTGTTTTTGAGATCAGGCTGGAGTGGTTCCTTGAGGGACTTTCCCTTAAGGGAAATTGCTCTTGGCAAAGCTTCTGGTGCAATCAGACATCTGCCTTTTATTGCCGTCTGGTCATACCCAGGGTCATTGACGAAAATGGAGCTTCAGGCTACCTCGTGTGCAAATGCTATGGAATAGTGCTTGGTTAATTTTCTTTTCTGATCATGAAACGTGCTCCGTGGAACTGGTGATTAAAAGGCTAAATAAATTCCTGTTGGAATTAGGCAGTGGTGGCTTTACCTGGCATTGCCTGTTAACTGCCCCCCCTTCTTTCACAGCTGTGTTGTGCTTGGATTTCCATTTCCAAGGGCCAGTATTTTTTCCACAGCTTCTGCCATGTAGTGTCCATGGTGTGCCTACTCAGGCTTTTTCAGAGCTCCCTAAGTTGTAGGAATTTGCAGTTACTTCCTACTGCTGACAATGGGATGATTGGAGGGCAATGGACCTTGTTGCTCAAGCAAACCTGAACAACCCCTCCCCCAAAGAGGCCATTGTAGAATTTCCAGTACAGGACAAGGCAGTGGGATGCTCTTGGTGGACAAAGGATTTTCGAACTCTTTTGTGAAAGACCTGAGTCCCATCCTTTCTCCAAGAATATAATTTGTATATATACAACTGCTAAATCACTATATTTGTCTTTTACTATAGGTTGGAGGAACAGGCAGGAGGTCCTACACTGAATATCCTAAATTACTAAAATGAAAAATGGCCTTGCTGAACTTATCCACCCTTATTTTAAAAGTCAAAACCAGGATTTTGAATTGAGTCTGGAAATGGACTGGATGCCTGCCAGTATTTTTAATAATACCTTGCTCTGTTTCTGATTCATGTTGACCATCCCAGGTGTGTTACGGAATAACATGACACAGATTAAGCAAAAATCCAAAAGGGGTGAACCAAAACCAAAGAAGAAGAAGACAAAAATACGTTGGCACTTTTACAGACTTATCTTTTAAAGTGAGGTTCTGCAGAAACAAAACAATTGTTTCAAAAACAAATGAAATCACTCTGCCTTTAGTGGTTTCATTCAGAGTGCCATCAGATTGGCTTTGGTACTTGTATGTGGGAGAGTGTGACAGTTCAGCCAAACCATTTTTCCTTTTTGTTGACAAAACAATTAAACAGGTGTTCCAATGAATGGAGAAATGTTTATTTTCCCTCTGTCAAAGGCTCCCTGCAACATGAAACTGTTATAAGTGGCTCTACTACGCCTTCTGAGACATAGTTTCATTTCTAAATTTCTTCTGCTTCTGAAGCCTGCTTTGACTGAAGTAGCAGGTTCTAGTTATAGAGAGGGCCTTCGTAGCCATTTGCTTATGCAAGTAAATATCTACTTTCCTCTGTCTTCTCACCTTTATGGTTCTCAATTCGGATAATTGTTTGCAGTGCTCTGATAATTGTTTGCATGAGCGAATCTGGATTCCTGTGAAGCAGGGTTAGCCAGATACAATGCCAAATCTGGGTAAACATACTGTTTCTGTAGGCCAGTTGCTGGCATTTTTTTCCTGAGAAAGGTGATCAAATGAGTGGGTCAGTGATTAGCCATTTGATGGGAACCCTTCCCTCCTCCCCACTGGATCTTCTCAGTGTGATGTGAGGCCTGATTTCAGAATAGAGACTGCTGCGACTAGCCTTTGGTGTGACCTGTGAGAAAGTTCTTGGTAGTATGACATTGGTGACTCTCTTGGACCTCAGCTTCCTTTGGACCTCATCAACCGTGATGTTCTTTTGGTTGGTCTTACGGTATTTAGGCTGGAATGTATGAGCACTCTATTTCAGGGGTTCTTTTCCTGCTGAGATGGTCTATTCCAGAATTTAGGAAAGGTGGTATTGCTCTACACCAGCGGTCCTCAAAGTTTTCAAACAGCGGGCCGGTCCATCACGCCCCAGGCACCACTGGGGGCCGGACCACAGTGGGTGCGGGGAGCGGGGGACCTTGCTGTAGCCCTCCCACTCTAAATTCCCCACTAGCCAGCATGCTGATCATCTGGGCGGTAGTTGGGGGGAGTGGGAGAAGTGACATAGCCCACTGCTTTGATCTGCCTCAGCAACAGAAGCAGCTGCGGAGGTTGGCTTGCTCGCAAAGCAGGGGTAGGTGGGGGGGTTGCAATTGGTCTCGGGGGCTGGATTCAGGACCTTGGGGGGCCGCATCCGGCCCCGGGGCCTTAGGTTGAGGACCCCTGCTCTACACTGTGGTAGTGTAGTTGCACTCTTAGTTTTCATTGGAGCCAAACTTTTCCAAATGTACGGGATTTTTCTAGCAGAGGGTTGTGTGCTCGAGTGGTTATATTGCCACCATTTAGATTTCTCCCTATTTGACCTGAGTATACTAAAATCATGGAGTCTCACACGTTTTGTACTTTTAAAAATAAATGAGAATAGCTTATTGTAACAATGAAATTAAGTACATTTACCAACTTTGTTATAATTCAGCAATTATGAAACCTTATCCGGAACTTTGAAGCAGTCTTAACATCAGCCCTGCCTCCTGATACTATCATCTGTTGTATTCCATCTCACCAAAAAGATTCTCAGCGCCTGAAAGACTACATCCTCTATCAAGATTGCATTTTTTTGGTACAATGCTTTGATAAAGATAGCTTGCAATCAAATCTTAGCTTACTTTTTTGTTTGTTTTAGTAGTGACCAATAAAGATATCACCTAGCTTACCTTTTCTTATGTATTCTTTCTCTATGTGAAAGGAAAATTTAAAACTGTTTTACTTTGTGGGATGGGAAAAGGAAAGAACAAAAATCTTAGATGAGTTTGTGAGTTTCAGAGGTCCTTGTCCAGTTCATGACCTTATTTTGACCTAAAGGCCAGTTCCTTAACTGCATGGCTTTTGCTTTAAAAATACTCTTACTATAAGAATAGATTGCCGGTTGTTTGCGGCAAAGTCCTCCAGTTCACCTCAGACAGGCTGTTACTCTGGGCTTGTGGGTAGGATGGCCCTTTGATGAGTTCAATGTTCAGAAATGGGCTACTGATCCCACTTTGCAGTTGTATTCAACAGGTTGTACAAACACAGAGAAAACAAAGAATTTGGTCAGTTAGGTTAGAAATCCTGCTGTTCCAGAGCAAATGTTTGCTAAGCCGACACTGTTTTTTACATTTGCTGGAGACAATAGCAGTCATGGCAACCAGCCCCATTTTTGTACATTCCCCGATTTTGTGCATTTTGTGTTTTCCCTCATTGCTTGATGTTTTGAGATGATGACTGTTGGGTACCGCAGCAGCTCAGACACTTTAGCTGCCATTTTGTTTGGTCCCAATAAGGATACTGTACGTCCCAACTTCAGATTCCAGGATTTTTTGTCACCACAGCCCGCGAGCCAGAAAAAAGGGAAGGAATTTGAGCTCTAAATGTTTTTCAGTCTTTCAAGAACAAGGCAAGCGCCAGCATTTGGCTGTTGTTTCATTGTGTCAGGGACCTGCGCTGTGGTAGATTAAGCAAGATCCTGTGTTAGCCATGTGAGATGCCCTACTGAGTGCTGTACTGTTGAACTGTGGTTGCTTCCCCCTTACTGCAGCAGTTTGTCTGTTCAGCTCTGTGCTGAAGATGACAGATACTTCTAATTATAGTGGCACTTACAGAGAGCATCATCATGCCCCAATGTTAGGATGAGGGAAGTTCTTGTGCTGTTATGCAACCATCAGGACCCTTAGGTTAGCTATTTTATGTACTGCTGTTCGGAGAGTTTCTTAAAATACTGCACACAGTGCTTCTTTCCTCCTGTTGCTATAATCATCCTCATTCTCATCATTTTAGAACTGCAGAATTGGAAGGGACCCTACAGATCATCTAGTCTAGCCCCTGTCAAAGAGGCTCAGTGGGGAATCGAACTCCTAATCTCTGGCAGTGCAACCGGAGGTCTAAACCACGGAACTATCTTGCAATGTCAGAATGACCTTCCATGACCAAACGAAGGCAAAGTAGATGACACAGATTTGATTAATCTAATAATTCACGGTGTGCCAAGAACTTAATTGCTGTAGGATTCCTGGGCAGTGTTTAAAACAGATGACCGGATGAAGGACACAGAACTTATTTTAAGGAAAAGAGTTGGGGGGAAAGGAGGGGGTAACAGAAATGAAGAGAACAATGAGGTCATAAAGTAAATGGAGAGGTACATTTTAGGTAATGAATTCCGAGAGTTTAGGTTTATGAAGCTGACTGATTTTGACTGAATCATTGTTAAGATTTCAGTTAACACGAAACTATGTTTAATTGAAAACAGAGTGGAAACCTCACCTTATGGCTGCTGCATGGATGTAGGGAGCACATGTGATTGGGAGATGAGTGGTAGGTAGTCCTGCAGTGTTTGAGTGTCCCTCACACCTTTAATGTTTTTGTAGGAATAGGGAAAATCATTGGCTCCAGTGGTGTTTTATGGAGAATCTTGGAAGAAGTATGTAACGGTAGTGTGATAAAACTATGACCAGGGACTTATCACTTGGCAAAGAAATGCTACAGTTAATAATAATGTGTTGTCAAGTCCATTCTGACTTATGCTAACCGCCCAGAGTAGCCATGTAGCTAGATGGAGCGGTATATAAATTTAATAAATAAATAAATAAATAAATAAATAAATAAATAAATAAATAAATAAATAAATAATGCTTTCCAGAGCTTCCAAGACATAGCATATTCAGAACTTGGTTAATAATTCCTACAAGGAGCCTCGTGGTGCAGTGGTTAAATGCCTGTACTGTAGGTAAAACTGTGCTCACGATTCAATCCCCGGTAGCCGGCTCATGGTTGACTCAGCCTTCCATCCTTCCGAAGTGGGTAAAATGAGTACCTAGCTTGCTGGGGCAGGGGGCAATGTGTAGTCTGCATACTGTAATTAAACTGTAAACCGCCCAGAGACTCCTTGAAGTGGTATGGGGTGGTATATAAGCAGAACACTTTGCTTCTTCTGGGCAAACCCTGAGACTCTGCAGCATGCTCAAGGCTACACAGATTGGCTATTCTCCTAGACACACAAAGTGGGCAACCAAACTCCCAGTTTCTGGCTCCACAGTGAGATATCTAACTCACTGAGCTATTCAGCCCACCTGTGACTAAACTAGTCTAATACTGTTGACCTACAGAGGTTTATGGCAGAAACAGGCCTTACAGAGAGCCGTTGATTGTGTGTCATGATTTATTTATTTATTTATTTGTTACACTTCTATACCGCACCATCTTCCATAAGGAACTGTGGGCGGTTTACAGATTAAAAAACAATTGGCATGATCTGTCAAGTTGATCTGAATCGATTTTTTGAAATACGTCAGATGTTCATTGGGCGTTTTACCATTGCAGAAAATCTCCATAGCTGTTTGTGTGTTAGAGTCACAGCAGGGGTTCCTCATACCGGCTGGAGTTTGCAAATAATATTATGTTGTTCTGTGAGTGTTCTTTTGGGTCTAAGCATGTATTTGTTTTGCAGTCTAATATTTTATACTTGAAAGACTACATGAATTCTAGCTCTCTAACACTAACATGTTCAAACTCTAGTTATGGGCTGTCTCTATTGTCTTCTGTAATGTCTGTTTCTTTCCTTAGGCTGTAGTTTTATAAGCCCTGGCTACCCTAGCAACTGGAGAGGGATTAAGGGGTCTCTAATCTAAAACATATGGAGGCCACCAGATTTTCTTCCTCAGGTAGTATTATAATGATTCCTCTTTCTTAAACCTGAAATGTCCCTGAAGGCTGTAATCTGAGTTGTGTGTTCTTCTCTTACTAAGCAAGAAGCCAAGGAGTGCTAATGGTCCTTAGATATTCTGATTGGTATGGTTGTCCTTGCCTTACCTTTGCTCAAATTTCAGGTTCATGTGACATCCTATTCAGGGCTTTTGATGATGTTGTGGTGGATCATCCCAGAAAAGCATGGGAAGGATTCCAAAAGAAAGAAGGAGGAGGAGGAGGCACTTACAATTTTTAAAAGCCAACAACCTCAAGCCAACATCTGCTGTATCAAAACAGAAATGGAGACTTGGATTTAGTGCTTTAAATTATAGATAGAATGGAGCTGGCAGGTGGGTGGTGTATTCTGAGGTTGTTTTCTAGAAGCGAACAATTATGTTGTGTAAAACAAATGTGTATTCCCTTTGACATGCATAGAATTAAGTTGAGTTCAGAGGTTTAGGCTCAGTGATATGGGGTTCAAATTCTGCATGCCAAAAGTCCAAGGTTCATTTTTTGGCACTGAATTCTTGTCTCAAACTTGAGAGAGCTGCAACTTCTTTCGTGTAGGGAAATACTGGCCTGAAGGCCTGCAGCTGAAGAAGCCTCTCTCAATTTACACTTGGGCAAATTCATTTTCCTCGATGCAATGGGAGACTCATTCTATGGGGAATGTGTTTGTATGTCTCATCTTTGCTGTGTACTCCCCCCCCCCCCCCGTTTTTAAAACCCCTTTTCAAGCAGGGCTTGGAGATAAATAGGTACAGTATCACAGTAAAAAGCGGGAAGGTAAAACAGTGTTTCCTTGCAGCCATGCTGGCCACATGGCCATGTTCTTTCGCTACACTGGTTCTTCAGCTTGAATACGGAGATGAGAACCACCCCTAGAGTCGGACACGACTAGCACACATGTGCAGGAGGAACCTTTACCTTTTTTTACCTTTTTACAACACTAATTAAAACAATACAGTATGACAGAACAGCATGTTGGCAAATCCAAGATTTCCAAACCAACTATGAGGACAAATGTTATTATGAATTTAATTTTGCATGACACCAGGGCTTTCCAAATGAGGGTGGAGACAGGCTATAAACTATGTTCTTGAATCTTGTTCTTCCAATAAGAGAAATGTTTCCCTCTCTTATCAGAAAAATCAGGAATGAACTCCAGAATCCTCATGATAGTTCATCATATTCTTGATATTGGGTTTATAGAGCTAGTTCCATGGGTTGAAAAATCATCACTTATCTTCTCTGGATTGTTAAAAGGAGGACATTCTGAATGTAGAATTCTTCACTGTTTATAGAACCATTGTAGATTGTGAATGGAGATGCTTTGTTCCTCAGGAACACTCTCCATTGTGAAGATGTCCAGGCATCAACTGACCTGGACAATGTATACAGTATTTGCATTTGCAAGGCTCAAAGGTAATTCCTAAGGTTTTCTTACAGGCAGAGGCAATTTCAGTAGAAGGGCCAATCTTATAGTCTATACTTTTTCATCAGTTGTTCAGAAGCAGTTGCTGTTCATCATACATGGAATTAAAGAGATCCTTATGACCTATAAATCTCTATATGATTTAAATGAGGATATTAGAAGGACTACATTTTGCCACATGAGTCTTTGATTTAGCACAATCAGAAGATTTTCTGCCACTCCTGCACTGGTGGTACATCTGGAAGGAACATGCTGTGGAGCCTTCTTAGTAGCTTCTTGCAGGCTATAGTATTTCTTGCTAAGGGAACTCGTGCTAGGTTGATCTTCATTGTTCTTCCGCTACTGGTCAAGTCCCAATTTTATTTAAACTGACATCTAGCTTTTAAGCTGGCTTGTTTACTGAGCATTTAACAACCCAGTTTATACAAATATGGGTTGTGTTTATTTCTTTTCTGTGGTTGTATTTATAATTGATTTCATTTATGTTTAGTTATATTTTTTTATATTTTAGATTGGATCTTATTGTGAGCCTCCTTGAGGACTACTTGTGATCAAAACATTTTGTAGGGGAAGATTAAGATATTCAGAGAAGGCCTGTCTTCTGGTTCCATCACCCTCACGGGCAAATTTGTTAGGATGTGGGGGAGGCCTTTCTACCCCATGGACTATGGAACACCTCATGGGAAACCAGGTTGCCCACCCTGGTCCTCCTACTCACAGCCTATATACTGCCCCGTAGCACTTAAAGCACATTTATTTATGCAGGCTACACGTCCCCCCCCCATGAGCTGGCTACTCATTTTACTGACCTCGGAAGGATAGAAGGTGGAGTCAACCATGAGCCTGCTACCTGGGATTGAACCCTAGGTTGTGAACTCAGTTATAGAAGCAATACCACAGTTTAACCTCTGCACCATGTGGCTCCTTAAAGGTAGCTGTCTAATGAAGGATGGTGTTTGTCAAGCACTCCTCACTTAACAAAGTTCTGTTGTTACAATTAGGTCATTAAGTGAAATGAGGAGCTTATAGCGGATGTCTTGTGTTGTGCTGAGGTATCCCTCTTTGCAGGCAGGCCAGACTGGAGAGGCTTGCCAGGAGGCCATGGGAAATGTAGAATAAAGAGGAAGGGAAAATAGATATGGAGGTGGCTGATGCTCCAACCCACTTGCATTGTTCTCCTCCCTGGCAGATGCTTGGAAGCAGAGGAAGTGGAGGAAGGTGGTGGTGGGGGACACTGTATGGGGACTCCTGCTTCCTCCCCTCCAAGATCGTGACAAGGTAGGTGCAGGCAAACAGAAGCAGGCTGGACATTTTAGTCCAGGTGCTATGGGCGGGAACAGCAGGTTTTTTTTCCTAACACAGTAATTAGGTGATGGTGGCTTTGGCCACTGCTGCTGGTTGTAAGTCTGATTGATCTGCCAAACAGATAGATTGTTGTGAGGAGTGGCTGTAATATACTTTCCAATTGTTTCAGTGCTATGCTTGTTTCAGTATGGCAATCCGTCTAATTGCCTAAGATGATGGTTTATAGAACCATTTTAGGTGAACCTTTTAAAAATATGTATTTTAGAAGCAGCCTGGGATATTCAATAAATAAATAGAGAGACATATAGTTTAGTAACTAAAATGAAACAAGTATTAAACAAATCTTTGCTTCCTTTTTGTATAACCTGTAGATTTTTTTAAAAAAGAACATTAAAATACATGCCTAAAACCTGATGTCATTTGACCTCTAAACAATTGTTGTCCTTTTTCGTTTTCATAATATATGTCCCCGACTTTTATTTTTCCAGTCCTCTGATTGTAATTCATATGTGTCACAAGTGTTTCTGCTCAGAAGAAACAGTAATCAAATAATGCACCTATTACTTTTATTTATAAAAATCTTGCACCCACTTTCCTTAGCCTCTGGGCACATTTGCATAATGAAATTGGTAGTGATGGTTGGTTGGGGGGGGGGTGCAGAGACAAGGATGTTTCCTGAATGCACAAATATGTTCTACTTAAGAAAATGACAAAGATGTTATCACTGGAGAATTATAGAAGGCTGTTCTAGAACATTGCTTCTCTTTTGAGCTTGAAATAGGAGTCCAAGTATGGACATTAATTTTGCCGCAAGGTATGGACATTTTTTAAAAAAGCTGCCTTCATGCACCAAGTGAAAGGATGACTATGGTTTGCAGTGAGGAACCAAACCTGCCCTGATGCTGTCTTGTCCTATCTCTATGTGTTGGTCTTATGTGCCATCAAGGACACTTTTACACGACCCCTAAGATCCACTGGCAACTTAAATTCGGACCAGAGATCTTGGGGGTTTGTCGCTTTTCCTGTGTTCCCACCCCTCTGCACTTCCTTGATCCTGTCTGCATGAGGGGAGGGAGAAAAGAATGCAGGCTCACCTCCGCTCTGCCGAGCTGCTCTGGGAACCATTCCAGTCTCTTTCAGTCTCTTAAAGGGTAGGGGCAAAAAACAAACAAACACAAGGCGAGGAGAGCCCGGCATTCACTGCTTTACATCCGCATCAGAAAATTTTCACCTTCGGAGACCAGGTACTTGGAAAATGCACTGGGACATGCTTAGGTGGGCGTGGTTGTACTTTATTTTGTTTAAAGTCCAGAGCTGGTGGGGAAACAATTTTAAGCTCTGCATCTGAGAGCCCTTTGCCTCGGATTTTAGGGGTCATGTAAAAGCGCCCCAAGTTGGAACTGACTTATAGTGACTTGAAAAGGGCTGCCTCTGTAAGTCGGAACCCACTTACAGTGACCCTCAGAGAGTTTTCAAGGTAAGTGAGATATTTCAGGAGCAGTTTTACCAGTATACTCCCCTCCACCCACCAAGTTTCTATGGCTGAGTGGGGATTTGAACCTAAACCTCCTGAGTTCTAGTCTATTACTCAATTCACTACACCACACATTACTATGTAAGCCATACTTATCTTGCTGCTTTGTTGCTTATGCAGAAGGCAAATAGTCAGACACTGTTGGTGGCAATTTACTACTCCCTGCTGGGATTCCTGAGCACATGTCAAGCTAATAGGCATGCATATCCATGAGAATCTCAGCTGTAGAAGAAACTGAATGTTGCATTGTTTGTCTTATGCATGATTGACAAAGCACATATTTGAATGCGTCTTAATCTAGAACAATCAGGGTGGTTGTGGAAAAACTTGTGTGCAGTTAACCTGTGGTGTTAGATGCCTCATCATTCTCCACCAACCCATTGAAGAGAGACTAAACTCCTACCATCCCCTATCGTTAAGGAATTGTAGCTTCAAGACTTTCTGAGGGAAGGTTTGTTGTTGCGGTTGGCTGCCTGCAGTAGGCAGATTGACAACTCAGTAAGGATTCAGACCAGCTGTGAGCAAACCAGCAACGATGAGTGGCAAGTTGTTCTTTGGAAGAGAAGACCAAACCTGGCAGTGCCTCATTGGTTTCTGTTAAGTCATCTGATCTGGCTTGGCTGGAAACGGCAATACTGTCATACCTCATAGCCATTTGCAGCTGGGGAAAATGCACGGCTTCTCTTCCCTGTCTGACTAAGCTTGAAGCACCTCACTTCTGAGGCAGAGCCTCAAACACTTATTTTTAGTTGCAGAGGCGGCCGCCAATTGTGTCAGAGTGTTAGTGCTTCAGAGGTGTCCCTTTTGTCTGGAGGCACAGGTCCAGCACAGTGGGATGAAGGAACAAGGGAGTGCTCATCAGGTTTACACATTCTAAACGGTAAATTAAGAGACTAAGACTTGTAGATCTTCATTGGGTGGAGAAGGGCCACACCCCTGTGACAGACAACATGGTTTGATTCAAGAAGTCCTTAGACTTAAGCTTTGGATTCTTTAGCAACTGGCAGATCCTCTAAGATTCAAGACTGGAGAAGTGACAGCAAATAGCTGGAAAGGTCCCTGCGTGCTGGAAGAGAATCCTGTTTTGAAGTAAAAATGAAAGGGACCCCGTCTCACTCATATCTTATATACTAATTACGTGCCAACAATTAAAATAAAAAACAATTCTCTCCCCACAACAAGTACAAGTAACAAGTACTTTATATTGTACAATATTCTTTACAGATTATTTTTTTAAAATACAACTTGGTCAGTTATATTATATTGCAAAAATAATAATGCTGTGCTGCTCTTACCCCTCTAAGCAACCTTTTTGGGCCAATCTGTTCTTTCAGCTTGACCCTACTGGGCAGGGTTGTTATAAACATGAAGAAGGGAGGTGCACCATGTAGGTTGCCTTGAGCTTTTTGGAGGAAAGGCAGAATATCAAGTGAGTGCTGGTGGACAGCAAGCAAATAAATATTATTTGCAGCATGTTGGCTCCAAGCTCTGGGATGAATCTGACTTGATAAGCAACAAATGCAGAGGAACAACCACTACTTTACTATTGGTTCAAGGGAGACGGGCAGAAACGTGATACCAGTCATTGTCAGTGCATGTTTTAAATGTTAAAGGTCTTTGTTTGAATTCCTGAAAGCTCCCCAAAGAGCTGGTAGAGTAAACAGTTCCAAAGCCAAAATAGCTACTTGCAGGTCAGCCTGCACCATATTGGGCTCAGGGGGTCTAAGAATAGGACTCCATTCTTAAAACCTCAACTCTTAGAACCTTGGAGAGGAGTGGAGAGGTTAAGGTGGGTGTGCTTTTTTGATATCAGAAGTGTTGGAAATGCTTCTTTAGATGTATGATAGCCATGCTTATGCCTTGGTTTTGTAGATTATATGGCTTCCTCTGACCCTGTTAACTGCTCATGTCTGACCAGTTGGCGGAGTGCAAACTGAACTTTAATAAGAGATTCTATTTATTTATCAGTCAAACTCTGGCTGTTTGCCTGTGTCGTTGTACTCAGAGACTACGTGTACTTCTCTTAGCTTTGCCTGATCCACTAGTCTGCATGTTGTTCAGCTTTCTGACAGTGACTTAGATCTTATGTCTCCTTTCTCATTTACTTCTTTATAACCTTGTACAGATTACTCAAAATATACTTGATTTTACATGGGAAAATATTTATGCAGTTGTGGTTGATTAGTATTTTGCATAAATGCTGTCAGAGTACAGGCTTAGCCTGTCTATCCTTTGTGTATATTACTAAGACAGGGCATTGTTTCTCATATTTTTAAATGGTATTTAGAAAAATATTTGTTTATTTAGTTAGTTTCATTTGCAGGCTGCCTTTCTCCTAGTGAAGGAAATGAATGCTAAAACAAGTAACACTAAAACACAAAAATGCAAATCAAACTACAGTAATAATTAAAAACCAGTTGGTAAACTAAAAAGCATTTAAAACTTTAAAACACACTTAGAAACAGTGCCCAGGTACTCTGTCATAGTTATTAAATAATAGCTTGAAGAGGTGCGTCTTCAAGTGTCTGTGGAAGGATAAAAGGGAAGGGACCAACCCAAAGTCCTGAGAGAACATTCTCCAGTCTGGGAGCAACCACAGAGAAGGCCCTCTCCTGTGTCCCCATTAAATATCCCTGTAAGGCCAATGGGGGACTAAGGGCCTTTTCACACGACCCCTAAAATCTGCGGCAAATGGCTCCCAGATCCGGAGCTTAAAATTGTTTCCCCACCAGCTCTGGAGTTTACAAAAAATTAAGTGTGACCACGCCCACCTAAGCGCGTCCCAGCGCACTTTTCAAGTACCTGCTCTCCGGCGGTGAAAAATTCCTGATGCGGATGTAACATAGTGAGTGCCGGGCTCTCCTCACTTCTGTTTGTTGTTGTTTTACCCCCGCCCCTTTAAGAGATATTAAGAGACTGGAATGCTGCCGGGAGCAGAGCGAGATGGCAGAACGGAGGTGAGCCGGCATTCTTTTCTTCCTTTTTTTCTCCCTCCCCTCATGCAGACAGCAGCCAGGAGTGCTGAGGGGGTAGGAACACAGGAACAGCGACAAACCCCCAAGATCTCTGGTCCGAATTTAAGTGGCCAGCGGATCTTAGGGGTCGTGTGAAAAGGCTCTAAGAGAAAGGCCTCCTCTGAAGATCTTAAGGTCTGGGAAGGCTCGTATGGGGAGGAACAGTTCTTCAGAGAGCCTGGGTCCAAACTGTATGGGGCTTTATCAGTCCTAACCAGCACTGTGAATTGGAGCCGGAAATGGAATGATATTCAGCCATATGATTTTATAGTTTTTTCTGTCAAATCCAGTAGAAGAGAATGATCATCCCTCGAGTGTGCCATAATTATACAATGGAAAGAAATTATAAATCCTGAGTACTGTCAAAACAGTGAGGGTTTTTGGTACAATATCTAGGATATCTCCATATATGCAGAAATCTCTATTGTTAAAATTTCCATTTGTTGTTTTTCTATGCCTTCAGACATCAGCCTATTCCCTTTATGTGTAGTCAGATTTCTTACCCAAGTTGCCGCTGTTTTGGCTGACCAGAGAAGTTGTTCTTCAGTTCGTCCAGAATTTAATATATTTGTCCTCTTTCTTGTAGGCTGCCTATTTGTTCTGTTACCAGAGACCTTCAGATTAACTGTTTGCTTTGGCCTCCTTGTTTGAGCCAACAAAAGTGGCAATAAATCAGTCACTGAGATGCCATACTTTTTGTCCCTCTCTTTTGTTGTTACTGATTCATGTAGCTGCTATTCTAGAATTTTTTCCTATATTTCAAAGATTGTCAATGCTTTAGTCTGGTGATGCTTTGAGAGGAGGTTTATATTTTACAACAGTCTTGCTTCATTCATGTCTGTTTGGTGGTGGGCTGTTCAGACATTGTGTTCCCTTTGTATATCTCCCAGGATTTCCCACTGTGGCTTTGTTTTATATCACAAAAAGATCTATTAAAGAGAAGAAGACAGAGCAGCTGCACAATGCTTTTTGATTGATAGCATTAGTAACTATTGATCAGAATAGTTCCCGATCACTTGCGTTCACTTACAATACACCGTACTGCTTTCAAAAGAACATCACTGAACAGTGGGAAATCCTGGGAGATATACAAAGGTGGGCGTGGTCACACTTAATAAATCAGTTATGGCCTATTTTTAATGCCAGTGATCTACCTGCAGAGTATATATTACAGTACTAAGCTCTCTGTCTCTATATATATATATATCCTTTGGAAAAGGACCCAAGAGTATGTGATTCTGCCTTTACTGGTACAGCACTAGAAATTATGCTCCTTTGAAACTGCCTTTTCCCTGACTTTTAGATATTTTTTGGCACTTTGTCTACTAAGGCATTGGTTCCAAGTTTTGAGTCCTTGTGTGATTGGACTACAGGTCCCAGAATGCCTGGCTATTGGCCATGCAGACTGAAATGTCTTGGTTCTAAACTTCTGTAGACTCATGTTTGAGAATCTGTCTGTTGTCCTCTAAAGGTTAAAGGTTAAAGGGGTTAACTTGCTCTTAACCCACATTTGCTGTTTGTTGTTGGTCAGTTATGTTATGCAGGATAATTAGAAATGTTATAGTAAGTAGCCTATGCATACACAGTTTAAGTGCACTGTAAATAAGCCTTGAAATAGCAACATCAAATTATGTTTGAAATGTTTACATAATTTATCTGGTTAGGGTTTAAATGTCAGAAGTCTTTGACTTGTTTACGTCCGGGATTCTAAAGTGATCCCTCCAGGATGGCTAACTGCTATTCCATTCCAAACATAAGAGGTTATGTTCGTCCCATATAGCATTACAGTATCAGACTAAACCATGTTTGCACTCCCAGTCTTTAAAATGTCAACCACATTAATTCTCATGGCAGTATTTCACGCTGCTGTGTGTTAGGGAACTGGGAGGTTACAAAATCCTTTTGGTGGAATGATAATAAGCAGAGAAGTAGAAATACACCTTTATGAATTCCTTCTCAAATGTAGCATTGGAGAAGATGTCTTTTAGATGAATGTAAAGATACATACAAAAAACCCTATACCAATGGTTTCCAACCTTGGCTCCCTAGATGATCTTAGATTACAACTCAGCACAGCTAGAAGTGAAGTCTTCTGAGAGTTTTAGACCAAAAAAAACCTGTGAACCCAAGATTGGGAAAATATCTCTGTGAAGATTCTTAGCCATCCAGATGAGGTTATCTTGAAGTTGTCATGGCAACTGGACTTCTTTTCTTGTGAGAGTGAAACGTTTCACTATTTATCCAAATACTAGCTGGGAATGGGAACCACTGAACTCAATGTGTCCTCTCATCTTTTTCCTCACTGTGGAGGGTGCTGCCTCATGTGCATGCGTACAACTCCTCCCCGTGCGGGTTCTGTCATGACCAAAACAAAAACAGTTGTGGTGGATGCCCAGGGAAGGAAGAGCCATCTAAAAAGTGTAGCTTATGGGGCACAACATCATGAGAATGCAAATAAAAATGTGAGAGCTAAGATGAAAAATATTTTGCCTGGGATAAAATATATGTCGGTGAGAAAGAAAATTACTTGTCACAAGTGATTTCCTTATAGCTAATATATGACTTATTTGTGAATTTAATGTGATTTACCTAGAAATTTATTTATTTATTTATTTATTTATTTATTTATAAGCTTGTATCCCGCCCATCTTCCCAGCGGGAACTCTGGGCGGCTAACAGCAATAAAAACAATAAAAACACGTAAAACAGCAGTTAAAGCTCCAAGCAATAAGGCAGCGGAGGGCAAGATGGCGACGAGCCCAGGGGGAGGGGGAAAAACTAATTCACAAGGTCGCCGAAGGCCTCTCTAAAAAGGAGGGTCTTCAAGGCCTTCTTGAAGGCGGGCAGGGACTGAAGCAGGCGCAACTCACTGGGGAGGTGGTTCCAAAGTGAAGGCCCCACCACAGAGAAGGCGCGGTCTCACGTACGCGTTTTCCGCGCCTCTCTGGGTGTGGCCACCTGCAGTGAGTGCGCCTGAGACGATCTCGTGGGTCTGGATCCGGATGCCTTTTGGGAGATGCGCTCCGCCAGGTACTCTGGTCCCAAGCCGTGGAGGGCTTTGAAAATCAAAACCAGGACCTTGAACCTGATCCGGAGGACAACGGGTAACCAGTGCAAGCGAGCCAGAACTGGGGTGATGTGCTCGTATCTACGGGCACCCACCACCAGCCTAGCCGCCGCATTTTGCACCCTCTGTAACCTCCGGACCAGGGTCAAGGGCAACCCCACGTAGAGGGCATTGCAATAGTCAATCCTTGAGACCACCAGGGCCTGCACAACTGTCCTCAGGGAGGACTCATCAAGGTACTGGCGGATCTGGGCGATCCTGCTGAGATGGAAAAAAGCGGCCCTGGAGACAGCCATCACCTGGGCTTCCAGGGAGAGGGCCGAGTCCAGGACCACACCCAGATTCCTGGCCCTGTCTGTAGGCTGGAGGGAAAAACCCCCCAGACTAGGGAGGGGGCCATTGTACCGAGACGAGGGCGCCCTGAAGAACAGAACCTCCGTCTTCTCCGGATTAAGCTTCAGCCGGTTATCTCTGGTCCATTCCAGAACGGCCTCCAGGCACTGATCAAGGGAGCAGATTGCCTCCTCTGCAGATGATGAAAAGGAGAGATAGAGCTGCGTGTCATCAGCGTACTGATGACAGCGAACTCCAAATCTCCTGATGACCTCCCCCAGTGGCCTCATGTAAACATTGAACAGCATGGGTGAGATTGCCGACCCCTGGGGCACCCCGCAAGGGAGAGTCCAAGGAGCCGACAAGACATCACCCAGCTGAATCCGCTGAGTCCGGCCGCCAAGGAAGGAACGGAGCCAGGCCAAGGCCTGACCACCAATTCCCGCCTCCGCGAGCCGGACCAGAAGATTACCGTGGTCGACGGTATCAAAGGCTGCTGAGAGATCAAGGAGGACCAGCAGGGAGGAGCTCCCCCTGTCGGCCTCCCTGAGGTAATCCTGCAGAGCGACCAGGGCGGTCTCGGTCCCGCTAAGAGGTCTGAATCCAGACTGGAAGGGATCCAGGATATGATTAACCTCCAGGTATGACTGAAGTCGGACAGCGGCCACCCTCTCGACAACCTTGCCCAGGAAGGGAACAATGGCGATCGGACGATAGCTGGAAAGATCGTCCGATGCCAAGCCAGTTTTTTTAAGAGTGGGTTTCACCACGGTCTCCTTCAGACGGGAAGGGAAACATCCCTCCCAATACCATGAACAATTAACTAATTTAGAATTTAGAGAGTTTGCTTCTTTAGAAATTTATCACTTAATGTTAAGTATGTTAAGTAGGCATTACTTAACAAAAGAGTACTTTGTATATGCACAGGGAAACTCTTTTAATCTACCTCTGGACTTAGCATTTAATGCAAGGCTTATTTGTGACTCTGATTTACTGAGAACTCCCCTCCCCTTTTATGTACTGGAAAAATAGTGCTCGTACACTTTTTGTCCGGGCAATAAAATAAAATAAAATGACTCTTTGCCAGCTATCATGATTGGGGAATATAGCCCTGGTTGTTTAATGCTACAAAAATGATAGAATGTTCCTGTTAGCCTCAATGCAAATACTTAAATTAATTTAAAAATGTATTCATTTTATTTATTTAAAATATTTTTACCTCACCTTTTTCCTTAAAGGGATCCAAAGCAGTAAACATTGCTCTGAGACTTGATAAATTATGTGAACCAGTAGAAGAACTCAGTGGCTGTCTAATAAAGAATGAAAAGAAGTGACAAAGGTTTTTGAACTGAGGCACTGTCATAGCTTATAAACACATTGTTATTTAGAAACACATTTGCTAAATATTTCATTAAAGATTAACAGAGATGTCCCTATGTGGCATCACAGCTTCTTTTGCTCACAAGACAATCTTAAATCAATAGAACTGCTGCATCATTCATTTCTGCAGAGCTGATGTAGTGAGGGATAGACTATTAGAAGCAATCTGAAATTCATTTCCCTTCATCTCTATAGATTTTATTTGGCAAAAGGAGAAAAAATGATTTAGTGTTGGAGTACTCTTTAGATCTTGTGTTAGGAGAGATACTTAGAATTGCCCTTTAAAGTGGAACATATATTTTAAACTGCCTCCACTCCAAAAGAGCATGCATGCCTGTGTCACACACACACACACACACACACACACACACACACACACACACACACACACACACAGAGAGAGAGAGAGAGAGAGAGAGAGAGAGAGACAGACAGACAGACAGACAGACAGACAGACAGACAGACAGACAGACAGACAGACAGACAGACAGACAGACAGAGAGACAGAGATGTGGCTGGTTGAATCATTGGCTTCTATAATTTAAATTATGCAGTGACTGTCAAGTTTTGGGTTTGGAGTTCTCTCAGGAACTGTTCCCCCAAGATAATTTTAAGGGAGGTAATATATAAGCTTTTTATGTAGCACACTTTTATTTTGCTGTTGATATATGCTGTGGGAAGTGATGAGAAATGTTTCTTCCCACGTTACATACAACCAAATGAAGGTCCCTAAAAACATTTTTGTATGTTTTATTTCTTTAACAAATGTGTATGCTGCTATCCAGAACAAAAGCCTGATGAGGCAGCTGGTAAACTTTATGTATAACAACATAAAACAGTATTTAAAATGCATGCAAAGCCACTCGGGTACAGAATTAAAAACAGTGGCAGTTTGGAAGCCCCACATTTTTTTTAGTAAACAAGAAACAGTCTTGGATGTGTCCACCTCCTTTTCTCCCTCTTTCCCCTGCCCTCTAGCAAAATCTTCCTGTCCTAATTTTGTCTTCTTTAACTGTGTTTTTGCACTTTCACTAGTATGAAAAATTCTATTTTTAGTGTTTCAAGAAATGCTTCATCTGGTCAACTACAGTAAGAGAGTACATGCACATACAAATCTGATAGACGCACCTATGCCAATGTCACATAATAGATTCCAAGATAAAAATTAAGAGATCTGCCAGGACACTTTCCTTGTTTGAGACATGGGACTGCATCCAGACAAAGAACGGTGTTATTTATTATACTGTTTCAATCAGCAGAAACACGGAATCGTGACTGACATAAGTGGGACCTCTCTGTAGGTGTTTTTTTTATGCTGAATTCAAATCATACAAATATACGCATGCATGCCCTAGGACGTGTTCACCTAGATCAGTGATTCCCAACCTTGGGCCCCTAGCTGTATTTGGACTACAACTCCCAGAAGCCTTCATCACTAGTTGTGCTGGCCAGGATTTCTTTGTGTTGCAGTCCAAGGGCATCTGGGGACCCAAGGTTGAGAACCACTGACCTAGATGGTGAAGGTTTAGCACAGAGTTCGATTTGGACATGTCAAGGCCTAGTTTCCAATCCTAGTTTGAATAGGAATCCTGGTTAGGGATAACCATAGCTTGCAGGGATTTAATATTGTTAGCAAGAACAATTGGCTATGGAAACTATGGAAGCTTTTTGGCAGTGGTGTCCAAACTCTGGCCGTCCAGATGTTTTGGACCACAACTCCCACAGTCCTTTGTCATTGGCAATCTAGGCTTGGAATTCTGGGAGTTGTGGTCCAAAAGATCTGGAGGGCCAGAGTTTGGACACCCCTGCTTTATGGAATATTCTGATCTTCAGGCTATGGTCTGCATTTTGTCAAATGTTCTTCGTACAATTTCCCCACAAAGTTTATGTTCATGAGATAAGGTTCCCTCTCAGCTGTGCAGGTGTGCCCCTCTGCCTTTGTCCCCCACTGTGCACCCACAGTGAGCGTTTCCATCTCCTTTGGTTCTGGTTGTGGGATGGAGTTGTTTGGGAGGGAAGGACAGAGCATCCTCTAATAGGCCTGAAAATTAGAGTTGGCAAAATAATCTTATCTATTATGGCACCACCAATGAATGTTTGCACTAAACTTGAGCTCTAAACCAATGCCTTATCTTATCCCCAAATCCATGTAAATAAAACGAAGGGCACGGGATACAAGAGTACATGGGGTCTTTGTTTTTGTCTTGGTTTTAATAAAAGGAGATTTCAGGGCCATAGGAATAGCTCTCTGAAGTCGTTGCATGTTTATGGCCCCCATGCACCTCTGATACCTGCCCGCCCCCTGTTTTATGAAAATAGGTTTTCTATTTTGTGTCTTTGGTATTAACAGTCCACATTAGCTTCTTTCCATGAATAGTGTCAGCATGGCTAATTCCCAGAAATGCTTTTGGGGTTGCCGAGAATGGCTTGGGAAATGGCAGTAGGCCTTTTTTTTTTTTCATTTGAAGAATCAATACACTGACTGATTCATAAGGCTAGCTCCTGTTCCAAAACTCTCTGTTGTTCCAATCTTTCATATACTGCAGAACCTGTCAAGTGTGTGGCATGTGGCCATATACCCGCTTGCCAGGCCTGTGTTGTTGCCTGCCAGCTGTTTCATTACCCTCCTCTCTTTTGTGACCGGAGGCAAGCCTGGGAAAACCTGGATGTTTATTAAGTTGAGGGTAGCTTGAGTTACATGGCTAGCATGTCAATAGGAAGGGGTATTGCGCTTCTAGTAGCTTCAGGATACAGAACCTTCTGCTCTTAGTTGTACAGCTATGTCAATAAAATGTTATCAGAAGAGGTTTGCGGTGCAGGTGAAATGATTGTTTTTCCTTTCCAATGTCAGGACTGGTGTCCTGGAGATAAGTGAAATTGGGCAATACATAAATGGCTTTATCTCTAGCTGAATGATGAATTCCTCAAAGTGAAGAGGGGTGAACTAGAGCCAGCAAGTTTATTTGACTTGGGAAGGCCACATGATCTCTGCTTAACTGGACTTCTGGTGCTGTCCTCTTATCATCTGCAGGAGTAACGCTGCAGCGTGGTAGAGAAAAGTTCTTCTTTTGTCATGTTGGTGCAGAAAATAAAGAACATATATCTTACCACTAGAGATCTTGGTTTGAGTTTTTGGCTCTTGGAGAAGTGTACTGCATTTTGAGATCACTATACTGTATTACCATTAATGGTAAATTGTGAAAAACACATTTTTGAAGCTGATAATAGTGCAGCTTGGCCAATTCATGAATGAGAGATGAAGTATTACTTAACTCTAGATAGGGCTGGAAGTATCAAGAATCTCCAGATAGGATTAGGAAGGAATTCTGTCTGAAACCTTGGAGAGCTGTTGCTGCCAGTCAGAGTTGACAGTACTGGCCTAGACAGATCCATGGTCCGACTCAATAAAAGCAGCTTCTTCTGTTTCTATGAAGTTTCCTAATTAATTGACTTTCACAGTTCTATGCAGGGTCAACATAATATTTCAAGGCAGAAGCAGGGTCTTCATATATGAGATGTAGATCCCCCTGACTGATTCTATAGAGTTGGGTCTTTAGACTTGCATGTACAGTACAAGCTTTCTGTTAGGCTGATTTGCAGATTTACTGTATGATCTACACCAAGACAGTGACTAGAAATGAAACTCTTTTAATTTGTGGTGTTATGAAACTCTTTTAATTTGTAGTGTTATCTGAGAGCTGAGTGTAGGATTAGATAGTGTGGCTGTAAATTTTTGAGTTGATAATGATGCTTGACAATAACTGTTACCGTTGCTATCGATATATACAGAAATCACCAAAACATGTGGCTGTTTTAAGACTACAAGGAGATGCTTGCCTGCCCAGAGCACAAGGGCTAGATGTTCCAGCTAGCAAATAAATGCCTCTATGGCAGTGGTTCTCAACCTTCCTCATGCCGTGACCCTTTAAAACAGTTCCTCATGTTGTGGTGACCCCTTACCCTGCTTGGAAGAGGCCACAAGCCCCCCTTTGGCAGGCCACTGCCACAGGTGCCATAGAGAACTTCCCTCTATACAGAAACCCTTAGCCAATCGCTGCCTCCGGTGCCATTGACTAATATCCCCTCCAACCTATCAAGCTGTAACTCACTCTTTCCCCCTTCCTCCCCCTCCCCCTCCAGACCCAAGCCATTTGTGGCTTTTTCTTCACTGGCTCATGGCAACCCCTGTGAAATGGTCATTTGACCCCCCAAAGGGGTCCTGACTCCCAGGTCGGGAACCACTGGCCTATAGGAATCTAAAAAGCAGGACATAAAGCACAGGAATATCATTCTGCTCATGTTCCTTGGGACCTGTTGTACAGTATTGCAGACAGACATGCTTCTTTTCGGGCTAGTACTACACAGCTGTCAACCTGTAACTGAAAAGTCTGTAAATAGTGGAGTAAACATTTATATCAATGCTTGCCAGATGTATTTGTACCTAAACTCCCAGAAGCCTTCACCGCTAGCTGTGCCAGCCAGCATTTCTAGGAGTTGTAGTCTAAGAACATCTGGAGGCCCAAGGTGATATACATATTTGCTTGAGGAGTATAATTTTGACACACTGGTGAGGAGTGATAGCACAGCCAAACATAAAATCACGTGACAAAGCTTTCTGACTTGCTTCTTGCAACCAACTGGATTCCACTTTTTTATTTATTTATTTATTTATTTATTTACTTATTTATTGGATTTTCAGAGAGGGTAGCCGTGTTAGTCTTTTCAAGAATTTCAAGTAAAAAGCAAAGCAAAGCAAAGCAAAAGACACAAAACACTTTGCACCTTAAAGACTGACTTTCACATTTTAATGTAACGTTTCGTGGACACGTCCACTTTTTGAGATATATAGCAGCAGAATATGCTGCTGTATGTCTGAAGAAGTGGATGTGTCCACAAATCGTTACATTAAAATATGAAAGTTAATCGTTTAGGTGCCACATGTTTTTTGTTTTTTGTTTTGTTTTGTTTTTCTTTGATTTTTGCCTGAAATTTATTGGATTTGTATACCATGCCATCTAGCCTAAAGGCTACCCTTAGATCTACCAGGTCCTGAAAGTTAGGGTACTTTATGGAATGCAGCCAACACTTTAACATAAGAAGAGCCATGCTGGATCAGGCCAAAGGCCCATCTAGTCCAGCTTCCTGTATCTCACAGCGGCCCCACCAGATGCGTTTGGGAGCGCATGAGACTAGATATCTGTCCCCTGATACCACTCCCCTGCATCTGGCCCTTGAGGTACCCTGGTTTCTCCATCATGGTTTGTAACTTGTGATGGACTTTTCCTCCAGGAATCTGTCCAATCCCCTTTTGAAGGCATCCAGGCCAGATGCCATCACCACATCCTGTGGCAGGGAGTTCCAAAGACTTACAATGCGCTGGGTGATATATATATCAGTGTAGCTGGAGGAGGGCAGTTGGTGAAAACCAGAGCTTTTCATGAATGGATCTCCCTTCTGCTAGTTTAAAGAAATTGCATTGGAAGATCTTTTTCAAAGATTTTCTTGGTGAGTATATGCACATATATTATTATTAGTTTGATGCACTGAAATCTTCAAGCAAAGTTATGGAAGTGTCAGAGTTGGACATGTTGACTGAAGCCTTACATGCTAAGACTGCTAAGCATATACCCACAGATGTGATGTATCCCTCCAGCCCTACATAAAAGGAGGTTCCTCACAGCAAGAGAGAAAGGGGCAGCCTTGAAACTATGGATTTGCTCCACCTTGTCTTTGAACTTGGACTACAAATTTCTGCTTTGATTAGGGAAGTCTTCTACCTCATGATAGAAAATGGTACTGCAGACTTCAGACCCAGACACAAATTTATGTATATCATAAGGTACATATCATTAGGGGACCTTAAATGTGGATGCCAGCCTTCAGATGTGTAGATTTAATGGTCTTAGACTTACAGCTCAGATAGACAGAGGAACAGATGCATAGAGTGCACACACATTTACTCCATTAAAAAAAATTAATGATAGGAACTGCAGATGTTCCTATCAGCACCTAGAATCACTTTTTAATATGGGAAATGAAGCTGACTGGTTTTGATTCTGGATATTGCTTTGTAACCTTATGAAAAGTATTTTGTTGCACTTGGTGTGTGTGCCTCATATGAAATGAACTGTGTAGAGGAAAATCTAATTTTTAAACTTTCCATTTTACAAGATAAAATAGCCTTCTCCACCCATGTTCGCCTTGAAAAAAATCCAATTCTTGTGCCACTAATAGGCACAAATATTTCCATCCTAACTTGTTTTCTTGTAAATTAAATGTGCCAGGGGCAATCTTATTCTTATTCCAAAAACTGGGCTTGTAAGTTATAACTATAAGATAGAGAGGAGAAAGTCTAGCTAGGTGGACTGACTATACATTTGTACTGATTTTTGAGAAATCTATTTAGCAAGTTGCTTATCTGTATTTTTTAAGTTTTAATTTTTTTCCAGACTGTTAATCTTCAGATGTATCTGTTGCAGTGATGGCTCAACTTCTGGTTCTTGTTCTTTCTTCAGTATGAAAATACCAAATTTATAAAGGGGTTTATCACTTAAAAATATATAAAGCCAAGTACTCTAGAACTAAAAATATGTACAGAAAACATGGCGTGACTTGAGATAGGACTGTGTCAACAGTAATTTAAAAACAAAAACTTGAAATAGCTCATTTCTTCAATATAAAAATAGAAGATTTGCAGCTGTGTAGTGCAGTAAGGCGGTGCTGAAATACAGGAGTGGAAATAAGAATGCCCTTGATGAATAGTAGTTAAAGGGTAATAGGAAAAACTAATAAACAAAAAGATAAGGGTTCCTAGAAGCACAGCTCTGGGGAAGAAGGAAAAATCTAGTGTGCAGTGACAATTGAGAAAGATCAACAGACCCTCCTTGAGGCAGAAGAACCACCATCCACACCTCAGTGGAAATCTGAAGTGTGCAAATTGGCCCTTGTAGTAGTTATGAGTACATGGTCATGAAAATGCAGCCTGAATGGCTTTTTAAACCTGGTGATTAAATTATGCCTCTATCGGCCAGGCTTCTAAGGAAAGGCCACTCCATAACTGGGTTACTATAGCAACAACGCCCCTTTCTTGTGTGTCCACATGTTCACTGCTACTGATTGGACACCATGGGAGCAGGGAATCCATAGTGGCTCTCAATGCTCTGGCAGGTATCTATAGTAAGGGCAAGCACTTGCAGTGGAGAACTTCCTCTTTTAATGGAACCCCTCCCCCCCTGAAAGTCTAAAATTATCTCTCTGCATGAGGAAATCACCTGGCAGAATAGCTCACTGAATTAGGTGTCTGACTGTGCACCAAGAGCTTGAGAGTTCAATTCCCAGCTATGCCACCATAAAGAAAAAGCCAACCTTTGTACCCTTGGGCAAGATGAACAGTACTAGGGCACCTCTAAGCTGCCTAGATGCCCTAAGCCAGACATGTCCAAACTTCGGCCCTCCTGATGTTTCAGACCACAACTCCCAGAATTCCAAGCCTCTATTTCCAGTGGCAAAGGACTGTGGGAGTTGTCTAAAACAGCTGAAGGGCCGAAATTTGGGCATGCCTGCCCTAAGCACATCCGATCTCGCCTGATTTCGGAAGCTAAGCAGGGTCAGCCCTGGTTAGTACTTGGATGGGAGACCACCAGGGAATACCAGGCGCTGTAGGCGCCTGGAGTAGGAATTGGCAAGCCACTCCAGTATTCCTGCCAAGAAAACTCCATGGACATGGGGTCACAAAGGGTCGGTCACGACTGTAATGACACAAGACACAACACAGGGCACCTCTAGAAGAAGGAATGGTGAGCTTCTTCTGAGTATACTTAGAAAACTCTGGAGAGGGTCACTGTGTTAAAATTGACTTGACAGCACACAATTATTAACAACATTGTGAGGAAATTGGGAATGACTGGTGCCAGGGTTCTCCTTCTCCTATGTGAAAGCTACGCTACACATGAAGGGGATAACTATATAGCAGTACTGTTAAGTCTGGATCGTACTAGCCGTCTTGGGTCCTTTTAGGGAGAAATGCAGGATAGAAATATTTTAAATACGGTAAATAATTAAATAAAATAATGCTATTTTTGTGAACTCTAAAATGAAATCAAAGTTTTCTAAGACGAATAGGCAGTTTCGGTGGGTTTCTGTTCCTTGGATCCTCCAGGAGGCCACTAGAAATGTGAGAAAAATAAACCAAAATGATTTTAAAATAAAAATGATTTTAAAATATAAACCATCAAAGAAAAATGACTTGATTTGAACAAATGCACCCTGGCTGGAATTCCGCTTTTCATGTTCAAAGATTGGCGTTGCTCGTGTTAAATTTGGCAAGGGGGGCTGCAGCTTATTTAGAACATAAATTGCTATAGCAATTCACCTAAGGGGGAAAAAAATAGAGAAAGCTATTTTTGGCGGGTAGATCTGGCAGAAGTTGGCAGGAGGCAAAATGCTAAAAGCGAAATCTTACAGAAATTGAACTTCGTGTAAAATGAAAACAACTTAGTAGATTTGTTCCCGAAACAAGATGAAAAGATGAAGACATTTGAACATACAGACTGTGCTGTTTGGTACAAAACAGGCAGCCATTGCAAACTTCTGAATTTGCTTTAATCCTCAGTGCTGGGCACCTGCCTGCATAATGTCTCCCAGGGCTTCAGAAGCAAATTTGAATGTTGTTTAATGCTCCTCAGGGTACTGCGGTTGAATGGTAAGTGGGAATCCATTCCTCTGAATGGTTTGCATTGTGTCATTTTGCCTGCTTCACTTTCCCTGTGACGTCCGAGGCTGTCTTGGAGTTGCACATACCTGCCCTGTTTACATTCCTCAAGTTCTCTCCATTGTTAACTGGTTTGCAGTATAACACTAGCACACTGCTTGTTCCACTGAAATGGGACAGCGTATGGTTACTGCAGTAAAAAGGATTTTGGAGCCGTGCAACCATTAAAACAAACAAAGTCAAAACTAGACTATGAGTGATACCTTCATAGGTTGCTAGTAGAAAAATAAAAAAGTTGCTGAGCTTTCGAGAACACAAGTCCTCTTTATCAAAGCGGTTATAAAAGTCCAAACATGGCAAGGGATGTAATTTGCCAGGAGAAAGTTCTTAAAAGTTTATCTAGCAAGATGGATGCCAGGTTTTCTTCATGGAAGGCACACTGCAACTCATACGAAACTCACAACCAGAATAAAAAAAACTGTGATTTGAGTTGACCCAGCTTCCTGATATTTTGCATGTATTTGGACAGGATAGTGTACTTTTCAGAGTGATTTTAGAGATTGTGATGGAACTTACGAGACTGAGTGAAAAAGTCTTTTTAATTATCTGGACTCCAGTCTTCTTCTGTCTGAAATAGTAAGGAGCAGCTAAAATGAATGAGGTTTTAAGCATGAATTAAGCTTTGTTCATGTTCTGATTTAAAAAGCATTTGAGTGGCTGGTGGAAGTGTCAAAGCTGCTTGGTACATTTTATCAGCAACCTCTGTGAATGGCATATACAGTGGAATTCAAGCCTTTTCTTTTTTTTAGTAAAAATAGGGTGTCGTGTGGGAACTGCTTTCTTCTCTCCATCTCGCTGCATTCAACTTGCAGGTGACAGTTTTGTTTTTCAGCAGGATTGGAGAGTAATTTTTTTCCTGCCTGTGTGTGAAAACCTTTTAATTTTTTATACCCAAATTGATGCTGCATGTTGTTCCCTTTTATCACCTCACTGTACAAATTCTTCTTGAAATATGCTTAAATATGCTCCCTGGGGAAACCTGACATAGAGTTTCCGACATTTCCACAATGATGCCAGTCACCAAGGCTGAAGGAAGTGAACTGTTTTAGTAATCGTATACATGCACAGAACAAGATCCTATTGGTCCAGCAGTGTTTCCCTGAGTGGCACATTGAAGCCCATAACTAGGACAGGTAGATAAACAGCCTTCCGTTGCTGGTATTCATAGTTTGCAAATACATTTTTTGGTTTGAGAAATTAAGGGGATGATGATGATGATGATGATGATGATGATGATGATGATGATGATGATGATGATGATGATGATGATGAAAACAAGTCTGAAAAAGCGATTGAAAATGAGCATGCAAAATTACTTGGGGACTTCCGAATACAGACAGACATGGTTTTGGAGCATAATACCGCAGATATTGTGATTGTAGACAAGAAAAAAGTGTGAATCATTGATGTTGCTATACCAGGTGATAGTAGAGTCACCGAGAAACAACTTGAAAAAATTACCCGATATCAGGATCTGAAAATTGAACTTCAGAGACTCTGGTGTAAACCAGTACAGGTGGTCCCAGGGGTAATCAGCACGCTGGGTACAGTGCCCAAAGAGCTAAGTAAGTATTTAGAAGAAATTGGAGTTGACAAAGTCACCATCAGTCAGCTGCAGAATGCCACCTTACTAGGATCTGCTCGCATAATTCGCCGATACATCACATAATCCTAAACGCTTGGGAAGAGTTCGACTAGTGATTTGTATTACAAAATCCAGCGTAGTTAGCTGTGTGATAATAATAATAATAATAATAATAATAATAATAATAATAATAATAATAATAATAATAATAATAATAATAATAATAATAATAATAATAATACTGAGTCCTAAACGCTTGGGAAGCGTTCGACTAGTGATTGGTAATATAAAATCCAGCGTAGATAGCTGTGTGGTTAAATAATAATAATAATAATAATAATAATAATAATAATAATAATAATAATAATAATAATAATAATAATAATAATAATAGTAAATGAAAACAAGAACAAAATACTGTGGCATTTTAAAGATGAACAGATATTTTTCAGTGGAAACTTTCGTGCATCAAAAGCCACTGTGCCAGACAGATTTAAGACTTTATGTTGCTACAGTGTTCTCTCCTTGGGTATTTCTTTTCTTTTCTTCTACCTCCTAGCCTCTTTAATTTTGTTAATATGCTGAAAGAGACAAAACATGGCTATTTATTTGGTCTGTGGAGATTCTCGGTCATGCGGATGAGGTTGTCTGGAAGTTGAGTCATGGCAACTGGACATCCTTTCTTGTGAGATCGAAACATTTCGCTACTCATCCAAGCTGCTTCATCAGATCATGAGCCAAATCAATTCTGACTAATGGCAGCCTTTTTTAGGGTTTTCCAGGTGGTGAACACTCAGAAGTGACTTCTTTTTCTGGGGTTGACATTGGACTGTGCAGCTTGCCCAAGGCTATACAGGCTGTCTCAATTTTATTTATTTATTTATTTATTTATTTATTTATTTATTTATTTATTTATTTATTTAGAATATTTTTATCCCAGCTTTCTCCTTTGAAAAGGACCCAAGGTGACTTACAATAAAGAGGGACAATATACAGCTCAGAATATTTAAGACGTATTCAGATTAAGAACAGGGAATTAGGAGAGGCATCTTATAACATTAAAATGTAACATTAAGGCTACAAAGAGCACACACACAAAAATACATTATAAGGGATGGAAACTAACATAGGAATCACTGTTATTCTTATGAAATCAGTCAGTACAATCATGTATGGTAATCTATATAAAATTCACATAGTAAATAGACCCTCATTCATGGAAAGATTGCCTGAAGAGGAAGGTATTTGCCTGCTTCCGGAAAGACAGCAGAGATGGGGCAGTCCTGGCCTCCAGCGGGAGGGAGTTCCAAAGTCTGGGAGCAGCATCAATGTTGGTTTTCATCAGTCATAACTTTACATGGAACTTTACTCCCCTTTAACTGCTCACGTTCTCTTGTAGCTTTAATGTAATGTTGTCTATTAATGCTGTAAGATGTCCCCCAATTCCCTGTTCTAAATACTTGAACATGTCTTAATTTTACTGGACTGTAAGCCACCTTGGGGCCTTTTTCCAAAGAGAAAGGAGGGATGAAAATATTCTAAAATAAAATAAATAAATAATTCATGTGTTCTTATGAGACGCACCTGTGTAGGTGGCAGGATAGAGACATAGGCCTCACCTGATGACCTAAGTACCTGAGCTGGTTCATAATGTGACATGGTAGCTTGGACCCAGGCCATTGTGTGCTTTGTAGGTTAAGGTCAGCACTTTGAATTGTGCGCAATAGCTGAACCCCCCCTCCCAACTTATGTCTCTACATCCAGATATTTTTTTTAATAATTATTATACTTTTTATTTTATTTTACAAGACAAGTTAAGATAACAGTACACTAGCGTCTCATTATTTATACATTCTATAGGACCAATATCCTTTTCAAAATCCACCCACTAATTCATCTTCCAACACAGTTAATTGTGACACACACACAAATAAATTAATTCTTTTAAAATTTTACATTCTAGCAGTCAAAATTATTCCCCATAACACATTCCTCATTTTTTGTGTTAATTCCATACATTAATAAGGGCTTCCAGGTTTTCATAAATGTATCATGTTTTATTTCCCCTCTGTATATTTTAATTTGATAGGTCAACTTATCCATAAGAGCCATTTGCCAGATTCTGTTCAGAAATTTTTGTAGTGAGAGATCTTGAGCATTTCTCCAGTTTTTTGCAATTTCAGCTCTTGCTGCACGAATCAGATTTGCTATTAAGTCTTTATATGATAATTTTTCATTTCCATCCTTAAATATTGAGAATAATAGTAAAGCTTCATTTATAATTATTCTTTGTTTTAACAGGGTTTCTATCCATTTAATTATTTCCTGCCAATATGCTCCTACTTTGGGGCAAGAGATCCACATATGTTCTAGGGTGCCTTTGCTTCCACAATTCCTCCAACAATTGTCTGGAATTTCTTGATTAATTTTATGTAATTTTGTGGGATACCAATACCATCTGTGAGCTACTTTTAACACCAGTTCTTTCGCTTTAGTTGATATTGATTTGTAAGGATATGTGTTCCATATTCCTATCCATTCTTTCTCAGATATACTAATATTTAAATTTGTTTCCCAGGCTACTTTAGATCCCATGCCCCTAACAAATGCTTTTTCAATCAAATGTTTATATATAATTGAAGTAATACCCTTTCTTTTATTTCGATCCTTTTCTATACTGTATTGTTCGAGTACTGTAAGTGTTCTCCTGGGTCCGTGACTTTGATATAATTGGTTTGCCAAATTTCTTACTTGTATTAATTGTAGCCAATTAGCTTTTATTTCCTTTGTTTTATCTTCCAACTGTCTAATTGTTATTGGTTTCCCTGCCTCAAATAAGTCTCTTATTCTATAAATTCCAATTTGTTTCCAATTTTTAAATTGTGCATATTTCTCTCTTGATTTAAATTTAGGGTAATCCAGCATAGGGCACAAAGGAGATATAGGTGAAGCAAAAATGTTCATATATTTATGCCAAATTTTCAGTGTCTCACAAGTATAAGGATTTTGTATTTGCTCCTTTTTTCTAATTAGTTCCCTTGTAAAAATATAGGTATTAACTATTCCAGTTCCCTCGCCTTTTTCCATTTCAACCCAATCTGGGATTTCTTCTGTCTGAATAAACTTTATAGCTTGAGGGATTTGAAAGGCTTGATAGTATTTTATTAATTGTGGTATTCCTAGCCCCCCCTTTTTGCTTTGACCATATTTAACACTGCTTATAAACCTTATTTTCTTCCCCTTTCCTCCAATAAACTTCTCCATATTTTTTGCCATAGTTTAATTTTTTTAATTTCAGGTTGTAATGGTATATTTTGAAATAAAAATAAAAATTTTGGTAATATATATGCTTTAACTAATGCTATTCTTCCCAGCATTGACATGTTCAGTTTCGTCCATTTTCTAATTTTTTTCTTTAACTGAATTAAATACTATTTCGTAATTTCTATATATTAATTGGTTTTTACTTCTTGTTATCCATATTCCCAAATATTTGAAAGTTGAGTAGCGTAACTCCAGATTTGACTTTTTTTTAATTTCCTTTTGCTCTGCTGTAGAAATATTTATACATAACAATTTGGATTTTTGATAGTTAATTTTTAGGCCTGTATAATAACAATGTTCTTGTAATATGTGTTTTAATGATTCTATGGTTTTTAATGGATCCTCCAAAAACAGGAGCATGTCATCTGCGTAAAGGTTTATTTTATGTTTTTTATTTTTAATCACCAGTCCTTTAATATTTCCATTTTCTCTTATTTGTGAAGCAAGTGGCTCATTTGCTATTGCAAATATAATTGGGGATAAAGGGTCCCCTTGTCTCATTCCCCTACAAAGAGTGAATTTATCAGATTCTATTCCATTGATAAGGACTTTAGCCTCTGCTCCTATATATAAATTTTTCAAAAGATTAATGAATTTTCCACCCATACTCATTTTTTCTAATAGACCAAACATATACCGCCATTCTACACAATCAAAAGCCTTAAGTGCATCTAACGAGAGTACTGCTAATTTCTGTTTTTCTTTATTTGCTGTATTTATGACATTTAGAACTCTACGAATAGCATCCTGCATCTGCCTTCCTAGCATAAATCCATATTGATCTGTGTGAATGTACTCAGTAATAAAGCTATTTATTCTCTGTGCCAATATTGAAGAAAAAATCTTTTGGTCTTGATTTTGTAATGTTATTGGTCTATATGATGAGGGGAGGGTTGGGTCTTTATCTGGTTTTAATATAGTTATTATTCTAGCTGTTCTCCATGATTTTGGAATTTCTTCACCTTCCATTATTGAATTAAACAGTTTTAACAAATGCCCTATAATATCCTCTTCCCAAATTTTATAAAATTCAGGTATAAACCCATCGCAACCTGGTGATTTCCCTTTTTAATTTTTTTTAATAACTGATTTTATTTCCATTACTGATATTGGGGAGTTAAGTTGTTCTTTATGCTTCTCTGTAATTTGACTAACTGGTAATGTATTTACAAATTTCTTAATGTTTGTATCTGGTGTTAATTCTGTCTTATATAAATTTCTATAAAACTCCATAAATGTTGTTACTATTTGCTGCTGTGAGGTTACTATTTTTTCATCTTCAGTTTTCACTGAGACAACTGTCCTCTTTATTGCTTTCTTTTTTACTGCATGAGATAATAACTTAGAATTCTTATTCCCATGTTCATAATAATTTCTCTTTAAATAATTCATTGCTATCTGAGTCTTACTTGTGTCTAGTGCCTCTAGTTCTGTTCTGGCTCTTGCTAGTTCATTGTATATCTTGTTTGATCCAGATTTTTTATGCTGGTCAGAAATATTTTTTATCTTATTTTCTAATTGTTCTTGCAATCTATTTCATTCTTTTTTTAATCTGGAGCTTTCCATAATAAATTTCCCCCTTAAAAATGCTTTTAGGGTGTCCCACAGTAATGCAGGTTTCATTCCTTCTTTATCATTTATTTCATAAAAAGTCTTTATATCTTCCTTTATTTTTTTAATGATTTCTGTATTTAAACATATGTTGGAACTTAATCTCCAGATTCTAGGCTTATTTCTTACTTCCTTGTTAGACCATGTGACTTTTATTGCTGCATGATCGGAAGTTATGATAGGAGCAAAATATATGCTCTCTAGATGGGGTATCAAATTTTCTGAGATAAAAATATGATCTATCCTTGAGTAAGTGGCATATTTTTTTGAAAAAAATGTGTAATCTTTCATTTTGGGGTTTAAAAGTCTCCAACCATCTGTTAAACCAGGTTTCTTAATTAATTTTTCAATTTTGCTTCCATCACTTGAAACTTTCCTTTTTTTGGATGTTGTGTCCAGCTTTTGATTTAAAATACAATTTGTGTCCCCACCCAAAATATCACCCCAGGCAATTTGTGTCCCCACCCCAAAATAATATCACCCCATCCAGATATCTAAAGCACTGAATTATCCAGCCAATGTGCCATATACAGCTATCTGAATGGAAGTCCCGCCCACCAAGACATGCCGGCAGCCTGATCTTAGAGCTCTGAGCCGCGATCTAAAAAGAGCTTTAAAACTACTGTTTAAATGCCGTGATGCCGTGAGTAATGCATCAATAAATTACTCGGGTGTCGGGAGAAGCAATATATGTGTTTTTCTAGACAAGATAAGCTTGATTTATAAGCAAAAGGAGCTACTTTCGGTTTTGCCTGCTTGATTCTGCTGGCCGCTGGCTGTTTAGAAAACTGCATCCCAGCGGCTTGGAAAGTTACCAGATGATTACAAACAGTTAGACTTTCTGATGCCTGCCTTTGTCTAATTATATGCCGGGTAAGAGAGCAAAAAAGAAACTCCAGCCAATAGGTTGGACTAGGAAATTATCTGATACAACACACAATCGCCCAGCTCTACAGCGTGTCAAGCAGCCCCCAGACGACGGAGGGGTAAAAATGGCGTCAGGATCTGAGAAGGGAAAGAGGGAGACTACTCCTCCTCCCACAGATCAAGACTTCATGAAGGAACTGTGTTTAATGAGGACGGAGCTAGCTAGCATCATGAGTGTTAATCAACAGGACGTTGTACATAGAATGGATGGCCTTTCAAAGGATCTCCAAAGCGCTAAACAAGATTTATCACATGAAATAAAGTTAAATGGACAGCGGCTTGATAATTTGGCAGGAGAATTTAAAAATCTGGAGATATGTGTAACGGAAAATGAAACTCAAATTAACTCTCAGAAGCAGGCTTTACTCAAAACTAATATGAAACTGACTTATATTGAAGATTATTCCCGGAGGCAGAACGCCAAACTGATTAATTTTGTTATTCAAAAGAAGGGGGCATCATTAAAACAGGAAGTTTTAACCTGGTTTAACTCCTTTCTGCCCAAACAACTAGACGACGACGATTTGGAGAGAGTTCATTATCTGGGCAAGTCAAGAGATGGGGCCCCAAAACCAGTGATAGTAAGATTTGCTTCTTATGTAAATAAAGAGTGTCTTATGTCTTCAATTAGAGCCAATCCTAATATTCTGAAGAGAGGAGATGCAACTGTGCAAGTTTTTCAAGATTTTTCTAAAGAAACTGCTGATTGGCGTAAATCGATGAGACCAGTCACAATCATATTAAGGAAGAACAACTATCGCTATTCTTGGGGCCACCCCCTATTTTTGAAAGTTTGGAAAGGCTCTGTTCAACACACTATTCACTCTCTAGAAGAAGGCCAGCATCTTCTTGAAGCATGGAACATACAAGACGACTCAGGTTCTGCCTGTTCTCCCCCGGGAACTTCAGTGGCAGCATCAGGACAGTGAATTTCTCTCTTTTTACTCCGACTCCAGGAATCTTCGATGAAGATGAAGAATATTTGAAACTCATTTAACTTACTCCTCTCTCTTTCCCCCTCTCTCACCTCCTATCATCCCCTTTGTTTTTCTTCTTTTACTCTTTCCCCCCTTTCCCTTCCACTTCCCTTCCCCCCTCTCCCCCCCCTTTTTTTTTTTTTTTTCTTTCTTTTTCCAATTTTAATTTTTGTTTTTGGGGTGTTTTTTTTTCTTTTTTCTTTTTCATTATCCCTTTTCTTCCCTTCCCCCCTCCTCTCCTCCCTTCTCTTTTTTGTTTTTGTTTGTTTGTTTGTTTGTTTGTTTGTTTGTTTTTTTGAGGGTGGTGGTGGTGGTGAGAGGGTGGTTTAGAAGGGGGTAGAATAAACTTATAGAATTTACAGTAACACGCTACTTAAGAGCTAATGAGATCTAGGCTGGCTAATGTCTGTGGACGACCTCCTCCCTCCCATCCCCTTGATGCACATGCTAAACAGTATGATAGCTGGTGGGGTGGGAGAAAAGAATAGCTTTTTAGGGTGGAGGATTAGATTTATTTTAGTTTATTTTTTATTAATTGATGGTGTTTTTACCTTTGTATGCACAACGGGACCATTCCAGAATATTGAAACTAAAAGAAATAGGTTATGGGAAAGTTTATAAAATTAGCAACGTTGAATGTAAAAGGTCTGGGGTCATTTTCGAAGAGAAATAGAATCGAAGCGATGATCAAAAGGCACAAAATAGATATTGCCTTTTTGCAAGAGACTCATCAAATAAGAGATGGTATTAATGAATTAAAAATTCCAAATGTTGATATTTATGAAAAAAGCTTTGGCACATCTAAAGCAAGAGGGGTTGCCATTATAATCTCAAGGAATTGTGAATGTGTTATTGAAAATGTGGTAAAAGATTCAGAAGGTAGATATATAATATTGCAAGTTCTAATGGGGAAAGATCATTATACTTTGGTCAATCTGTATGCACCAAACGTTAACCAAGGCCGCTTTTACAATCTCCTTTGGGATCAGATTGAATTGGTTAAAAAGGGGTATTTAATAATGGCAGGGGATTTCGATATGGTCTTAGATAAAATTAAAGATAAATCGGTATGTAAAAAGGAAGAGTGGAGGACAAGACATACAACCCTAGCAAAGTTTATAAATACAACAGGATTGAAGGATGTCTGGAGAGAACTGAAAGGAGATGAAATAAAATACACCTTCTACTCACCAGTGCACAAAACCTATTCTAGGATAGATTTTGTGTTTGTTTCACAAAGCCTAATACCCAAGATAAATAATACCGAAATTGAGATCATAAAAACATCTGATCATGCTTTAATGTCGATTGATTTAGCAACAAATAAAAATTATAGAGAAGCTAAAAGGTGGAGAATGAATTTAAAAATATTTCAACATCCAGAAGTGCTGGAAAAGGTTAAAAAAGATTGGTTGGAAACTTGGGATATAAACGAAAAGGCAGGTAGCCAAACGCCAATCATATGGGACACCCTGAAAGCGGTAGCTAGAGGCCTTATCATAAAAGAAAATATTAAAGCTAAAAAACAGGAAGAACTCAATAAAAGAAAATTAGAAAAATTAATAGCAGATTTAGAATCCCAATTCTTTCTTACTAAGGATAATAAGATACTGAGGTTGATTGAAGCAAGGAAAAAAGAGTTAGAAGACCTAGATTTACAACAAACACAAAGGAATCTTCTGTACCTAAAAAGAAATTTTTTTGAATACAGCAACAAGAACTCAAAACTTTTAGCCAGATTAGCACAGAAGAGACAAGACAAGAATACAATAGGGATTATAAAAGACTCCTCAGGTAAGACATGCACACAAATGAAGGAAAAGTTGTTAGCTATACAAGAGTTTTATCAGTTGTTATACACTGCAAAAAATAAACCTAAGGAGGATATAGAAAGGTACATCACTAAGAATTTAAAGAGGGTCTTGGAACAGGAAGATATGCTGGAAATGGAAAAGCCTATTACAGACCAAGAGAAAAGCGAGGTAATAGACAAGCTAAAGAATAATAAAACGCCCGGAGTGGACGCTCTGGGACCTGAATTTTACAAACTTTTTAAAGCAGTATTAATACCTAAATTAAAGAAGCTATATAATGAAATTTTGGATGGAGAACAAATTCCGAGATCTTGGACCCATTCTTTAACTATTTTAATTCCAAAACCTAATAAAAATTTAATGGATATTGGGTCATACAGACCAATATCCTTATTAAATCAAGATGCTAAGATTTTTACAGCAATTTTGGCTAAAAGAATGAATAAATTTATAGCTAAATATATTAAAGAGGATCAATGTGGTTTTATCAAAGGTAGACAAATGGCAAATATTATTAGAAGGAATTTGAATGTTCTTTATGAAATGGGAAAGAGTACTACTAAAGCTGGGATGTTATCTCTAGATCTTTTTAAAGCTTTTGATTGTGTTCAATGGCCCACATTAAAAATATATTGTTTAAAAAATGGGGATTTGGGAAATCCTTTTTGGGAGTAATAAATCAACTATATTCAACGGGCACTTCCTCAATAATAGTTAATGATGGATTGACTGAACAAATCACCCTAGGCCGAGGAACTAGACAAGGATGTCCTCTTTCTCCAGTCCTTTTTTGTATTGTTATAGAGCTCCTGGCAAATGCCATAAGGGACGATAAATCTATTAAAGGTATAGGGAAAGATGGGGCAACTAAAATCAGTTTATTCGCGGATGATGCTCTTTTGACTATTGTAAACCCAATAGAGAATATTCAAAGAGTAAAAACTCATTTAGAAGAATTTGGAGAAATAACAGGATTATGTGTAAATTGGCAAAAATCAGAGAGTTTATTGTTCAATTATGGAAAACATGACTTAAAGATGATTGAAAAATCTGGACTTAAACCGGGAAAAAGCATTAAATATCTAGGATTAGAACTCCATAAAGAATTTACTAAAACTAAAGAAAGAAATATTTCGAAATCAGAAGAAGAGATGAAAAACAAATTATTAGCCTACTCTAAACTAAAATTATCGTGGTTTGGCAGAATTGCATTGATAAAAATGAAAATACTTCCAAAAATTAACTTTATTTTTAAAATGTTACCGGTTCAGTTTTTAGAAAAGGAAATTAAAACTCTCCAAGACATGATAAATAGGTATTGTAATGCAGGGAAAAAATCAAGAATAAATAAAAGTCTATGGTATAGATCTCAGAAAGAAGGAGGAATAGGTATACCCAATATAAAAAATTATTATATAGCCAATCAACTTAGTTCTTTGGGGGAAATTCTTTTTAAACCACAGAAGCTAATATGGTGGGAGCAAGAGTCTTTGGATATAAAGGGGGAAATAAACACATTTTTATTCACGGAAGTTAAAAACAAAGTAAAGATTGACAACCCCCTATTGAATAGTTTAATTGTTACATGGAGAACATATAGGAAAATCTTGTCTCCGAAGGGATCCCCACTGGCTTTAGTTACTGACTTGGAAAGCTTTCCAGACAACTTGAAGCATTATTTGGAGTTATTTAAAATTAAGAAAATAGCTAGACTAAAGGATTGGATGCTCAAGATTAAAACAATTCAGGATATAAAAAATATTTTGCAACCCAGTGATTTAACATGGTTAAATTATATTCAACTAGGAAAATGGATGAAGGACTGGGGAAAGAGAAATAATCAAATCAGAGAATGCACAAAATTTGAACATTTCCTATTATCGCTTGAGTCTGAACAGGAAAATTCAGAGAAAGGAATAACACGTAAAATATAAAAAATATTAGGGGAATTATCAGAAATGAAGGAGTTAAACACCTTGAGAGAAGTTTGGAACCAAGACCTTAATGTACAGATAGAGAAAGAAGACTGGAAGAAAATTTGGAACATGAGAATTTTGAGATCATTATCGGTCAGGATAAAAGAAAACTACTTCAAATTGGTTTCTAGATGGTATTTAACCCCAGTAAGACTAAATAGAATGAATCCTGCTTACTCTAAGATATGTTGGAAATGTGAAAAAGAGCTTGGTACTTACTTGCATCTTTGGTGGGAATGTGAAATAGTCCAAAGGTTCTGGAAAAAAGTGTTTTTTAGAGCTAAGTAATATGATTAAGATGGATATAGATTGTAATCCAGAGATAGCATTATTATCATTGTTAACAAGTAAAGATTATGTTGTTACAACAAAGGAACTAATAGCAAATTTTATGACAGCTGCTAGATTAATTATAGCAAAAAACTGGAAGTCAAAACTAGAATTCAAGATGGAAGACTGGTATAATGAACTTTGGGATATAGCTATAAACGATAAACTGTCCTGCAGTTTAAAGGTTAAACAAGGAGAAATGAAAAAAGACATTTTCTACGATATCTGGGGTAAATTTTTAGATTATGTACTAGTCGAAGGAAAAGGGAAAGAGTCCACGAATATCTCACAACAATTCTGGAGAAGAGAACTTTAAGAAGACTACTAGAAGAATAGAAGATGGAGCAACGAATAAGAATGTATGGATGGCCCCGTGGGATGGGGGTGCACTTATATTGTTTGTTGTAGTTTTTTTTTTTTACTTTCATTTCTTATGTTGTATGTAGTTTAAAATTTAATAAAAAACATTATAAAAAAACAACAGCTATCTGAATGATTAATTTAAAAATGTGAGCATAGTATGTGTGTTCCAGCCCCCTACCGTTTTCTCTGCATGTGAACAATGACAGTCTAATACACACAGGTCATCTCCACACTACTGTATTAGGAACCTGGATTGTTCAGTATCTCTAGATAGTAGATACAGTTGTGCAGGGAGACACGACACATATCAGGAACTTTCATAGGTAGTTCTCTACCTATGAAAGCAGGTAGAGTGTGTCCGACACTATGATAGTGTTTGACACAGGGGCAAGGCTAGAACCCTCTCCCTGCTCGCACTTTCACATTAACTCTTTTTAGAATATGTGAGTAGGGCTATTATTAGGATCTAATAGTTGTTTCTAGATACAGCATGCTGAGTAATATGAGGAGGACAGATGGAGCACAATGGGGTATCCTACTCAATGTCTGAATATTGTTTCACTATAATAAAGTCTGTCACGTCTGATTATTTTCATATATTATTTTTATTTTTAAAATCACTTTGATCTAAAAAACCCCCACAAAAGTTATTTATTTTTTTGTTGCCCGTGGTTATCTAATAAAGAATGACATGCCAGTTGGTTCAGTTTCTCCTACTGTCTGGGATAATAGCCTATTGGCTTAAGCCTAACATATTTCTGGTTGGTTACACCAGCTTCATTGGTCTAGTCACTTGCCATAATACTTCTCCTTCTCTTAATATTTCCTGACATCTATTGCTGTCAGATACTGTAGAGTGATTAGCAGGTTAATTACTTCATTACCTAGTTGCCAGGAGGAAAAGCCTACCTACCTTTCTGAGGGGTTTTTTTTTTGTGTTTTAATAAGAGATTTCGTTTCAGTGCAGCTTTAAAAGGAAGTTGCCTAAATGAGTAGCTCTGATGAAATGCAGAGTAGTTAGGCTTGCTAGACTTTCCCACAGATTTCAGTAAAGGGGATAGCTCTATTAATGTAAGCCCAAAAGTCAAAAAGACAAAGAGTAGAGGAGGTAGGGCAGGAATTGCAACATAGAATAGGTAGGGAGGTAACACAGGAATACCTGGAAACATTTCAGAACGATTGGCAATAATCTTTGAGAAGTCCTGGAGAACAGGGAAGTCCTCATAGATTGGAGGAGGGCGAATGTTGTCCCCATCTTCAAAAAGGGGAAAAAGGACCCAGATAATTAACACCCTGTCACCTTGACTTCAAGAAGTCAATACGGGTTACTTAAAAACAAGTTATGCCAGACTATGGGCCTTTTTACACGACCCCTAAGATCCGCTGGCCACTTAAATTCGGACCAGAGATCTTAGGGGTTCGTCGCTCTTCCTGTGTCCCCACCCCCTCCGCACTTCCTGGCTGCTGGCTGCGTGAGGGGAGGGAGAAAAAGAGAAAGAAAAGCATGCCGCTCACCTCGTTCTGCCTCTTGTCTATGTAAAAGTAGCTCTTAAAGGGGCGGGAGCCAAAAAAACAACAAACAGAAGCAAGGAGAGCCCCGCACTCACTATCGTTACACCAGATCCAATACCTCCAAAGAGCAGGTACCTGAAAGCTGCGCTGGGACGCTCTAAAGTGGGCGGGGTCGCACTTAATTTCCTGTTAACTCCGGAGCTGGTGGGTAAACATTTTTAAGCTCCGGAGCTGGGAGCCATTTGCCCCGGAGTTTAGGGGTCGTGTATAAACGCCCTATCTTTGATAGAGTTACAGGATAGACTGGTGGATGAGGAGAACACTGTGGATATTGCTTCAGTAAGGTGTTCAATAAGGTTCCCCATGGTATACTTGCAAAGAAGTTAGTAGAATGTGGGATAGATAGTGCAACTGCTAGGTGGATTTGTAATTGGTTGACTGATTGCACCCAAAGGGTGATCATAAATGACTTCTCTTCAGCTTGGAGAGACGTGACCAGTGGATTGCCCTATGGATCTGTTCTGGGTTGGGTGCTATTCAATATTTGTATTTATGATTTGGATGAAGGAATAGAGAGTAGGCAGATTAAATTTGCAGATGATACCTTGCTAATTCTCTAGAGGATAGGATGAAAATCCAAAATGACCTTGACAGACTGGTGTGCTGGGCCAAATCTAACATAATGGGTTTTAACAGAGAGAAATGTAGGGTGGTGCGTCTAGGTAAAAAAAAAAATTGCACAGATATAGAATGGGACAGTGTGCAGCTCCAACCTTAACAAGCATTGTTGGTTGCTTCCTTGTGTATCCGTGCAGGAAATTCTGGGTGTAGTTTGTACTGCTCCATTCCTTCTTTGACCTTTTCCTCTTTGGTTGCTATGTCCTGTTCTCCTTAGCTTAAATTTCCTGAGGCAGCCTTAGGCAAATAATTTCAATCTTTTATTGATGGCAGTCTACACATATATCAGAAGGAGTATGCATTTTACTGAGGTAACAGCCAGTTTTCTTGCGTTCAATGTTCTAGGGAGAGAGAGGAATGTTTTTTTATAATAGTAATAGTCTTAGAGAAATGTTTCAGATGTAGGAGGTTTTGGCAGTTGTTATGCTGAGAAAACAAAATATATTTCAAGATATATTTGAATTCAAAGTACAGTACTTGGTCATCAGAATATTTAGGTTTGAAATTATAATTGGAAGATTGCATGCATTGCTCAATTCTGTACGACTATGCTGAAGGGGATAAGGTTGCAGGTGATAAGTGGGCTAAATCACAATCTAGAGAAGATCCACTGAATGAATGAGAATTATTAAGCCAACATTAACGCAATGCAGCTGCTCTAGTATGGATTAGTTATTGAATTTACCCTAGCATTTCTCTATCATTTTATTTTATTTTTAATTTATTTATATTTTTATCCTGCTCAATTAGTGGTGGAGCCACTAATTCTGGCAAACAGGTCAGGATAATATATAAAAATACCTGATAAAAATACCCAATAAAACATATAGACTACAAAATCTGAAAAATATATTCACTCTCTTCTCTGTTCAAAAACTATGATGGATGAGGTTGATTTCTGCAGCATACCCAACTCATACCCCCAAATATTTCCACCTCTTTAAATTACTTTGTCAATTTTTGCTCATTATTGACACACACAAATATTCACTTCAGGACACTGTTTATCACACCCTGATTTATTTCCTTACTGCCAGAGTAATTACTTGGTGCCCAATTAGATTTACAGTGTTGCTTTTTCACTTAAGTGAGGAAGGTTGCACAATTTTCAGATGGAAGACTGAAATTCAATATGTTACTTTTGATGCTGAATGGCTTTGTGCTGCTACTTAAAATTTCTTGTTGAAAGTTAGAGTCGTTCTGCTTTATCCTTGTAGTGGCCGAGCTGTTTCAATGTAGAGAAGACCATCAGAGGGAAGGAATAAGGAAGTAAGACCCTGACAGTGCTTTATCACTCCATGGGTTTCTCATTAGAACACCCCTACAGTATAATCAGCTATAAATAGAGACCTGCTAATTTGATGAAGAGCCTGTAGGTCTGTAGATAATTGAACAAATATATCAATGTTCCCAAAAGTATGCTTAGCTTCCTTCCCTTTTTTTTAAACTGTGGAGGCAAGAATTGTGGGTGGAAGACAGAGAAGGATCCTGAGCAACAATGATGGATTTTGTGTACAGCCCAGTAACTGGGAGAGGCGATGTAAATCAACCCACTTAGTTTGTCACAGAAGCCAATTGTTCCATTCAAAATCTTCTCCTCTTATTGTCCTCCCATTTGTAGAATTTTAATGCCCATTCAGTTTAAAGGGCAAGCGATTATTCTTGTTTTGGACAGACATACTTTGTTACACTCTCCTACAACCTAGATTTTAATTGTAGAGATGCCATGGCTTATCCCAGTTCCCTTATTCATGTACACACATAACACTAACAAAGAATTTATGGCAATGCTGCCTGTGGACCATAAGTCCCTAGACTTGGCTTCATATCTCTAAAGGAATATCCAAAAAAGTTTAGAACCGTGGCAAATGTATCATTTACAGGATGTTCCACTGCATGAATTTTAGGCTGGCAAATGCATAATATCCTCCTTATCCTTACTCAACTGCGTTTCTCTCTACCTATGGCCACCAGAAAACAACATGAATGAGAAATATGCACCTCTTTCAGGCCAGCACAAAGGATGTTTACGCCCATCTCGATCTTGATGACAAATGGATCTTAAATTTCAGCAGACATTTGAAACTATTGATGTGGGGCAGGTGCCATTTCTGAGTGTACTACACAAGCTTGTTCCCCCTCTTCCTTTCTTCTTTGCAAATGTCTTTCTCCTTTATTTTTGTCATTAACCATGGTTAGTTCTACCTCTGACTTATTTATAGCCATGGTAGAAGCATATTTTCAAAAGACTTTATAGCAAAAACACATGGCCAGACGTGATATAGAAACTGTGATTTATTTGGAAAATGAGGATGAGGGATAGAGGAAGTGTTGTGGAAGGTAGAAGGGAGAAGAGGAAAGGAGAGTAGAAATCCATGGGTCTTCCTGATTTACTAATGCAGCCTTATGCTATTTATTTATTTATCAGTATCCTATGATTTTTCCACTGTAGGAACCCAGGCTGGTTTACAGATTGTTTTTCAAAAAGCCACACAGTAAGTTACAATATTTGGGTCAGACCTGGTTAGTACTTGGATGGGAGACCACTGGGGAATAACAGGTGCTGTAGGCGCCTGGAGTAGGAACTGGCAAACCACTCCAGTACTCCTGCCAAGAAAACTCCATGGACATGGGGTCACGAAGAGTTGATCACGACTGTAACACACACACACACACACACACACACGTTACAATATTAAAATGCTATTAATATATTATCACATAAGAAGTTTCATATGTTACTGTGTTAAAATGATCACTGAATAAAAAGATTTGAAAAGCACCCAAGAAAGATGAAAGAAGTATTATTTATTATTTATTTATTTAAAATATTTTTACCCTGCCTTTCTACTAAGAAAGGACCCCAGGTACTGTAGCTGTACAGCAACTTGCATCGTTAAGACGCAATACTAAAGCTAAAAGCAGTGAATTGTTCAATTAGTACACAAATGAATAACATTATATTAAGAATGTTTGGTAAATCATTATTAAAACAGATTTAGAAATAACAAAACGCAAAGCATTTCATTTTAAAAACGGTCCTAGACAGTCTGTCACTAAAGAAAAGCCAGTATGAAGAGAACCTGTTTGCAGAAGAACAGTAACAATGGTCTTTGGGACACCATGGGTTCAAGCCATTTAGGGCTTTATAAGTTAAAACCCACCTTTTGAACTGTGCCCAGGAATGGATCAGCAGCCAGAGGAGCTGCTTAAGTGATACCTGAAACCAGCCTTAGAGAACAATCTGGCTGCATCATTTTGGACCTGCTAAAGTTTTCTAGCACTTTCCAGTGGCAGTCCCCCATCAAATGCGTTACGGTACAATGTTCTCTCTATTGGAAATCATCTTCCTCAGCAACCAATGAGCTGCAAAAAGCCTCCATAACTGGAATGGCCCTTACCTGCAGGTAAAAGGTCAGCAAGGGCAGGACATCCTAGCTTCCCTTGGACAAGAATTTCTTGGCCTAAGTGCAGCCACCCAAAAGACCTCCTTGGTGTTTGTATATATGTTTGGGGTTTTCATTCAGTTGCTTGCTTATTGAATGACACCTCCCCACACACACACACAAATATTTTTTTTCTAGAATGCATCTGGCTGCTTTGGACACTTCAGATATATCTGTGGCAAAGAGCTGACATGATTGCATTTGGAGTGGAAACTAGTGTGACATACTAGGAACAAAATATTGTTATGTTGAAATGAAAAAGAAACATGAGCTTGCAAATGTTTCTATGGCTTTGTGGTTATATGCAACCAGAGATATGAATAGCAGTTTCCCCCACCCCCAGTTTCAACTGCATTAAAAAGTGCATACTGTAGTATAAAAGAAAATTCTCTGTGTTACTTCCTGTTCCAGCATCACATGGTTGAATATGAGAATATTCAACTTACTAGCAGACCCTTAACAGAGCTTGGCCAAGACACCATGTTGCCTTTAGCACTTGGCTGAAAACAACAGGGATAAGTGTAAAGTTCTATATTTAAGAAAAAATGAAACACACAGCTACAAGATGAAGGATAATCTATGTAATCTATGATTGAGAAGGATCCTGGAATTGTTGTAGATCACAAGCCAAATACGAGCCTACAGTGTGATGTGGCTGCGAAAAAGGCAAACACTACTTCAGGCTGTATTAACAGTCTCCAAATCCCATGAAATACTTATTCCCCTCTATTTAGCTCTAGTTGGGCCTGATCCTGAGTACCGGATCTAGTTCTGGACACCACCATTTAAGAAGGATGCCAGCAAATTGGAACAAGTTCAAAGGAGGGCAAGAAGGATGATCAGGGGAATCAAAACCAAACTCTGTGAGGAAAAACTGAAAGAACTGGGTTTGTTTAGTTTTAAGAAAATAAAACTGGGGGGAGATATGATAGCACTTTTGAAATGTAGCAATACCTCTCTTTAAGTAATTAATTCATTCTCCGGGCCGTATTGCACCAACTGTTTTATAACCTGACAGTTGTTTTTATCTAGCCTACATCTAATTAACTTGGTAATCAGGATATCATGAGGTACTTTGTCAAAGGTTTTGCTGAAGTCTGTATTATATTTACAGCTTTCCTGCTGTCATCCAGGGAGGTTATCCAATCAAATAATGAAATGAGATACATCAACAAGTCCTTCTGTGTTGATGTAAAATGTTTTTGTATGTAGTAACCCTTAGAGAGTGTCACCATACCGCCTACCAACTTGACTGTATAGTGATGTCATTATTTATTTTATTTTATTCACAAAACAAGAAAACCCTAGTTTTGCTCTGAGGTAATGTTCACTCATTATTTTGGGTTTCCTGGAAATAAAAGTGCTTGCCTATTTTTGTATTGGAGAAACCTGGCAGGGGTTAATAAATGTTTAACAGCCTGTGTTGTTGAAGACTGATGATTTGGTGATATTTCTTTACATTTACTAATTATGTAGACAGCATTAATGCTTACAGTCTGGCATGTAAGATGTTTGAATAGATTCCAGTGAGCCAAGAGTATTAAAAAAGCTGACTAATGCAGAGGAGTCCAAAGTCTTAGCTTTTGTTACCTATACAAAAAGTTTTTCAGTTTCATTTTTATTAAATGGTTCTCTGTGAGTATGTCATCCCTCCAGTTTGCTTCCCAGTCTGCTACAATTTTGAACAGTGTAGCTAAAAGTGAACATCTCCTCCAAAGCAGGACTGGAGAAAGCTGAGGGAGAGAGGATTGACGGCAAAGAAGAAAATTAAACTGAATAGGCGACCAGGCCACCAGATAGTCCTTATTTTTTACACTTAATTTATGAGCCTTTTTGCAGGAAGACCTGTGCGCTTAATGTTTACAATTAATACCCAATACTCCAACTTAAGATTCTGCACAAAGTCGTGCTTGTTATATAGTCTCAGTGTACATTTAGTGAATGCTATTAATCCTTGTACTCTGACATGTAATTCTGAGTTTCATTTAGCGCACATGGTGGCAATGTCTGATAAGACTATGTTTTCTAGCCTCTCTTGATTTTTTTGCCTGTTGACATATTTAACCAAACTGACATCATTTGTACATTCTAGGGCTAGGCGAATAGATTGGAAAGCAGTTGTCCTTTGGTGTTTGCATTTTGTGTTACAGTGCTTTGCTCAAAGAAAAAAGGACGCAAGTAATTTTTTAAAAGCACAAAACAGAATGCATAAAAATAGCATTTTAGTCTGTGTCACTGGTTAAAAATTCATATCTTATGCAATAAAAAGCATTGAAAATAATTTTTTGTTTGGTTCTAGAAAAACAGGTCCCCAAACTGATGCAGAAAATGGGATGGAGTGTTACACCGAGACTGCTACAACACAAGTAGTAGGAAGCTGGTGATAAGGACCCTTCCCTCTGAGCTAATGATGCTGCAAGCATCAGACTGGGCTGGGTAACAGATATGTGAAGTCATCAGTGAGATATATTTGAGTTATAAGCTGAAGCTGAGGCCATATGAGAAGGGGCACTGATGCTGGGAGATTTACGTAACCATGGAGGCAATACTCAACCAATACTGGAATCTGCTCCTGTACAGGTTTGTAGGGTACTCTTGAATGCCAGTATGTATATCTTACAGTTGTTTGAGTCAGAGTCATAGGCTAATGCACTTTTCCCTACTTATCTTGTGATTCAGTAACAGACAGACCTGATTGCTTCTTTAGTATACAGAGCAAAGTTGCTGGCTGATGAATGCTAGAAAGAGAATTTTAATACCTGTGCAAGCAGATTTTCATGGACTCCTATGTCAGTGCTGAACATATATCTGCATTTTGGTTTAGAGATTTGAAGCCCTTAAATCAGTGGTTCTCAAGCTTCCTAATGCTGTAACCCTTTAATACTGTTCCTCATGTTGTGGTGACCCCTTGCCCTGCTTGGAAGAGGCCACAAGACCCTTTGGCAGGCCACTGCCACAGGTGCCATAGAGAACTTCCCTCTACAGGCACCCTCAACCAGTTGCAGCCTCCGGTGCCATTGACTGACATCCCCTCCAACCTATCAAGCTGTAGCTCACTCTTTCCCCCTCCCTTCTACCCCTCCTCCTCCAGACTCAGGCCATTTGTGCCTTTTTCTTCACTAGCTCATGGCTACCCCTGGGAAATAGTCATTTGACCCCCAAAGGGCTCCTGACCCCCAGGTCAAGAACCACTACCTTAAATGGTCAGTGGCTAGGGTACCTGCTACAACATTTGCAGATCTAGCTGCTGCTTTAAATTGTAACTGTGTCTTTTCTCATTTGCTCTTATGTTCATAAATTTGGGAACTGGTCCCAGAGCAGGGGATTTTTCTATTGTTGCACTATTTTCAATCCAGACATGTATGCAAGTGAAACCTCCATAGTTTTCTTCAGGATGGAAAGATAGATGGGAGAGAGAAGAGGACAGCAAAGCCACCCATACAAGAGAAGCTGGAGCCAAGCTCTGAGCAGAAGCCTAGCCATAAAGATGAGGGTAAACTTTGGACCCCCAGATCTTCTGGGCTACAACTCCCAAAATCCCAATCCTATATTGCCAATGATAAAGGACTGTGGGAGTTGTTGTCCAAAACACATGGAGGACCAAACATTCCCATCCCCTACGTAAATAGAAAGGGTGGTCATGGCTAAGCAGTAACTTCTATAGCAGGGGTGGCGAACACGCGGCTCGCGAGCCGCATGCGGCTCCCGGCCAAAATGAATGTGGCTCTTTGCCTCTTATCATGTGTGTGTGTGTGTTTGACGGGAGGGAGGGCGGAGAGAGAGAAGAGAAAGACCGGAGCCCGACCATTCGTGGCAGATCGTCGGAGGAGGAGGAGGAGGAAGAGGAGGTGGAGGGAGGAAAGAGCGGGCCAGCGGGCGGGCGAGCCAGGCAAGCCGGAGAGCGAGCCGGAGTGCCCCCCCACCCCCCATCCCCCGAAGAGGCGCAGCGCTGGGGAGGCTGCCGGGCGCTCTGGATGGCCACCGCTTGAGATGCGCAGCGGGTGGGATTGAAGGAGGAGGAGGAGGAGGAGGAGGAGGAGGAAGAGTGGGCGGGGAGGGCAGGTGATGGAATTGAGCCTGGAGGGGTTGGCACCTCTTCACCAGGCTGGGGACCTCCTGAGCGCAGTAGCGGCGGCGGCGGCCGGGGCTCACGGCCGGCAGCTCCCTCCTCCTCCGGCGCTTCCTCCTCCTCCTCCTCCTCCTCCTCCTCCCCCTCCCCCAAGAACTCACCGATTCCCTTGCCTCCCCTCCGGGAACTGCCTCCCGCACGGAGAGCGGAGGAGTAGCCCGGCCTGGGCAGCCCCTCCACCTCCTCCTCCTCGCCGCCGCCGCCGCCGCCCTGCGAGACGATCCAGTTCTGGTGGGGGCGGCCAAGGACTGGCAAGCAGCCGGCGCGACGCGTCGCTTTCCGGCCCCTTCTTCTGCCGCCCGCCCGCCCCCGAGCCCCTCGGAAGAAAGCGGGCCGCGGCTGCGCCCTCCTGCCGGCTGGCTGCCTCCAGGGCTCCGGCAGGAGGCGAGCGGGGGGATTCTGGGCATGCCAAGCAGTGCACCCCATTCCCGCCCCCCCCCCCCCCCGGCGGCCACCTTCCCCCGACCACCCCCGGCTTCCCGGGGAAAGAAGGAAGGAGGGAGGGGAGAGGAGGGGGCGCGCAGGACAAGCAGCGCACCCCATTCCCTCCCCCCCACCCCGGCGGCCACCTTCCCCCGACCACCCCCGGCTTCCCGGGGAAAGAAGGAAGGAGGGAGGGGAGAGGAGGGGGCGCGCAGGACAAGCAGCGCACCCCACTCCCTCCCCCCCACCCTGGCGGCCACCTTCCCCCCCCGACCACCCCCGGCTTCCCGGGGAAAGAAGGAAGGAGGGAGGGGAGAGGAGGGGGCGCGCAGGACAAGCTTTCAAACTCACCGACTCCCTCCCCTCCCCTCCCGGAACTGCCTCCCGCACGGAGAGCGGAGGAGTAGCCCGGCCTGGGCAGCCCCTCCTCCTCCTCCTCCTCCTCGCCACCGCGGCCGCCCTGCGAGACGATCCGGTTCCGGCGGCGGCGGCCAAGGACTGGCAAGCAGCCGGCGCGACGCGTCGCTTTCCGGCCCTTCCAGCCCGCTTCCCCTTCTTCTGCCACCCGCCCGCCCCGAGCCCCTTGGAAGAAAGCCAACAAGGTAACAAAAAACACCTGACTGAGCATGTTATATTATGTGTTTAATATATTATTGTTAAAATTATATGCTTTTGTGTGAGTGTTTGTCTGTTTTGGCAGGTCACTGCGTGGTGTGGCTCTCTGACTCTCACAGTTTAAAATTTTGGCTCTTTTTGTCAAACTTGTTCGCCACCCCTGTTCTATAGCATGTCAGACCTTTCTTTCCCTCCGCCTCATTGAAATTCTATTGTTTAACATAGCTTGTTACAGTAGTAGGCCCACTGTATCAGTGGAGACTTAGTGACTCAGCGACTTCATAAGTCTGTGAAGATTTTCAGCTGTCCAGGTGAGTTTAATCTAGAAGTTGTCATGGAAACTGGACTTCTTTTCTTGAGAAATTGAAACACTGCTCATCCAGACAGCTCATCCGGACTGATGAAGCTGTTTGGATGAGCAGCGAAACATTTCAGTCTCTCAAGAAAAGAAGTCCAGTTGCCATGACTCAACTTCCAGACAACTGGTTCGTAAGTGCAGTAGATTCAGTTTTCCTGCCATGCTAAGCAACAAAATTCCAGCCATTTAAGTCTATTAAGAAAATCGGGGGGGGGGGGGGGGATGGTTTAACAGTAATGCATGGGCAGGGAGAGAGTTGTAGCTCTGTCTTCTGAGTGTCATTATCTCTACCTGATGAAGGACAGTCTGAAGTAGAGATGCTCTGCTATATGTGGAGTATCTCCATATTTTCAGGAACCCATGGTATTATTACCATTTTGGTATTGCCTTATCTGCTGCTGGCATTTTTATAAAGATTTGTTTTATTTAAAACATTCGATTTGATTATATGTTCTGTATTCCAATCCATCCTTCCTTTCTTCACCTCATTGCTGGAACGCAGTATAGGTTTGTTTAAAGTAAACATTTTAGATAGTAGTCCAAGCAATTTTTAAAATGAGACTTCTAAGATGAGTTGTGCTTGAGAATGGCATGTTGGCAGGCACTATGACTTTAAACGTTGCTTCTGTTAAGTCATAATTGGGCATAATGAAATATTTTACGAGATGCTTTTGGGGTTCCCAACACCCCAAAACCGTGCCCCATACCATGCACAAGCACCACACGAAAACCCCAAACAAATTGTAACTTTCCCATAGAAATAATAGGCAAGCTGCTCTGCAGTCTTTTCCCAGCCTGAGCGGAAATGTTGCTGAACCAGGAGGCTTTGATTAATTGAAACACAACATCATTCACCATAGACCCTGAAGAGCCTAAGCTACTGACAAAACTCCATACACACCTGGATTCTCCTTCTCCCCCTCCACTAGATTTCCCCCCTCTCTTTCTCTTGCCTTCCCCTCCCCGCCACCTTGAGCTAGAAGGGCACCCCCCTGCTACCCTCTTAACCTCTTACCCCACCATCTTTTCCTGGGTACCCCCCCCCTTGTTCTCTATGCTTGGGACCACCATCTTGGGTAAGAACCATGGGGAGAGAAGGAGGAAAATGGTGACTCTTTGGGATGGGTGCATCTTCCAGAAGCGGAATCCATTGTTCATCTTGGCCCTTGCAGGGCTCCAGCAGCTGCATCCTGGATTGAGAGGCAGCCAGAGGCATTTCCATTGTTTCAACTTTACACCTTTCCAGGGCTGTCTGGCAGCCTCCGGCCTCATTCCATTGAGACTCTGGTTTCCCCATTGAATTGTCTCTGTTTCCTGATAACTCACTGCTCTCCCCCCCCATTGATTTACTGATTTTCTCTGTTTGTCAAGACCTCAACACAATACCCTACTCCCCCTTATCATTGTCACACCCCTGATGGCCCATTAAGGGACAGATTAGGCCAGGCACACCTGGGCAGATGTCCAGCCCTGCATAATCAGGAACACCTTGGGACCACCCCTGGACCAGCCCCCAGACTGCATCCATTGGACAATCCCCGAAGACTGCCCCCCCACCCGCCCCCAGGGGAGACACCACCTTGGGAGGGAAGGAAGGGGGGAATAAAATGTGTTGCACCATTGTCTTTGGGGCGGAACACCTCAGCACTGTCCTGGGTGGGGTGTTGGCCTACTGTCTTTTATTGAGCACAATAAAACCAGTATTCCTCCTTGGATCTCTCTCCTGCTGGACTCTTTATTGGGAATTCTGAGGCCCAGCAGCATATAGCAGGAATAGCCTGCTGCAGACTCAACATTTTCTGTCTAAATTGGTGTAAACAGTCCCTTTTCTGTATTTGTGCATTAAGCTTAGCATCAGAACAAGTTGCCCTGAGCTAGCTTAAGAGCAGTAAACAACTTTCCTAAAGAATAAGGATTCACCCTGGGCTACCAGAAGTAATTACTGTGTGAGATAAGATTGGCACACACATATTAAAAAAAAAGAGGTTTCTTTTACCTTGGTTGGTTTAATAGCCCTTTAGATATGCTACAATCATGTTACATTTGCTGTGAAAAGAGCAGAAATCTACTTCCAGTTCTTTAGCCTAATGCTTTTCCATCATTGAGTATGAAAACATCTTGGGAGACTTGAATGCTTGCCAGCTTGATAACAGCTTGGTGCTTTTTTTGCTCTTTTTTCCTCTTCTCCCTTTGTTGAGCATAAAAAGTAAATGCTATATTCGGAGTGGAATGAAAATTAATAGCATTGCAGATTTGTTACTGAAAAGACTGATTTGCACCTTTTCCAAACTTGACTTCAGTCGTGACATGGAAGATTCTAATAACATGAATTTGTCCTGGTGTTCCAGTAGTTTGGAGAAGGTGCCTTCCCTAGAACAGTCCGATAACTAAGCACAAACAGGGCTGAGAAACCAGCACAGACACCTCTCATACATTATTCATCATAACAGGTAAATGACACAATGAGCACCATCTAATTATTTTCTAAACATAATCTATTTACAAGCACTCTGCCGGTTCTTCCTCCTGGTGGTCCTGAAGTATCTCAGCCAGTTTAGTGGGGATTCAAACTTCGGGCCAGGTGCTCCAACCTCTTCAGTTATACCAGCTGAACAAAGGGGGAAGTTGAATGCAGAAGCAACTGACAGTGACAGTTACATTATTAAACATCAGACTTTCACAAGGCTGTTGCTGATATGGACACATTGGCACTAAATAAGTCAATTAACATATGATACACAAGAAACCATTACCCTGGTTCAGACTTATGGTGATAGATGGGAACATCCTGATGAATAGTAAATCAGTAGTCTCACTTTTATCTCCCTTTAAAGCTTGCTTGCTGTACAATGGCTAGGTTATAGTCAGTGGCAGAATATTCTGGGAATATTCCAGTTGCTTTCTGTCATGTCTTATGCCAAATTTCAGTCCATATATTCTTTTCCATCCAGAAAGATGTTCTGTCCATGCATAGAATGCAGCAAGGAGTAGATGACATATATCATTTTGGAAGAGTAGCTGACTGTTGGGTGGAATGCATTTTGAAACCTATATTGAAGATAAGCGTGAATTTAGGGGGGCTGGATCAAAGCCAAGTACATCCCTTATCCTTTAGCTGGTGTGGCTGTTCATTTTGGATCTCATTCAAAAAGTCTTCATTTAGATTTGGGTGGATTCTAAGTTCCAACCCTTAGTTTCAGTGAGAAGCCTAGGACATGCCAGTTTGATATGTCTCATGTTTCTCAAGGTTCATCCAAGCATGTGGGAGTAAAAGCATGTTGCTTTTTCTTTGCTCCCTATTAAGAGTAATTTATGTAGAGTATCATTTCCAAAATCCTCAGTTTATATGTGTTTTGTTCCTTTCCTTCTGCCACATGATGGAAATTTTAAAGTAGCATTGTATTATGACACCATCAAGCCTCTGGTCTCTTCTCTGCCTTTTTCACCTATCCTTCCTCCATGTTCCCCATCTACCTTTTTCTTTCTCTCCAAACAACCATGAACACTTGAGTTAGAAAATCAAGCAGTCAATTCTCAAATCACTTTTTAAAATATTTACAGTGAATCTAGCCAATTCACCTCGAGCAGCCAGTTTCAGGAGACAAGTCTTCTGGGTGGAAAGGCTTCAGTGTTGACGCAATCTGTTTGCATTTTCTATTGAGTGGGTTATACAGCACCAGGTTCAATCATATCTTCTTCCTCCCTACCTGTCCATCCACTGGGGAACTGGGTTCCAGTCACTGGTCTCCCAGAGAGTCCAATGTCCTTAGGACTTCCAATTGCTCCCACTGGGTCTGGTATAAATAAAGACTGAGGAGCTTCCAGGTGTACCTTAAGCTGCCTCTGTCAGCCTGTGCCTTCCTAGAATGACTCGTAGAGGTGAACTGGCACTAGCCCTGAGCATTTACCATACCGTCCTGCAGACACCAGCGTTGCTCTTGCTGGTGATGCCAGTGCCTATTTTGTATCGGAATTTGGATTGACTGTCTCCCAGCTGCAGAACAGAAGCCTTTGGCTGGGACTGCATTGTGATGGCGGTTGGTAAGAAACTTGGTTCATGCCATGAGTCCCTCCTGTTCCTAAGGGAGCATGAAGGTAGAAAAATACCCCGGAGATCATTCATATAGGTGTAGTAATACACCACGTTCCCTGAGAGGTCCATCTCTGGTTTCTCCAGCACCTCATCCCCCAACACCCTCCTCTTACCCAGAATCCCTGGTGTCTGGTCTCTCCATTTTCCTCCATTACTTCATTCAGACCTAGCTTCCCCCCACCTGAACTTCAGCCTCACAGAGTTTTATCATTCCCACCAGCCAGCAGAGACTTGCCCTCATTTTCTTCTCCAGGTCCTCCTTATCACCACTCTACTCTTTCTCCTTCCCCTGGACTGGCCAACTGGCCTCAGTGCCTGGCTGTGGCCCAGTAGTCTCTGTTTCCAGTGGGCCCCCAGAGATCATGGATGATAACAGACAGACTGAGGCGAATTCACACACCCCATCATTGTCAAGTTGTGAGATTGTCCATTGACAATGATTAGGTAGATGGTCTCCTTACTGTCAAAGAAGAAAACTGAATAAGACAGGCAAGAAGCAAGAGCGATTAGATACCACAGTGGATGACACTGTGAACTGTGGTTGAAGACATGTCTGTCAAAAGTACATCTATTACCTCAACATACAGTACCGGTATATAAACTTAGAAGGAACCTTATGGATCATTAGGTCCAGCCCCTTTCAAAGAGGTGTAATGAGGAACTGAACTGTCAACCTCTGTTTCTGCAGTTCTCTGACCCTTCTCTCAAACCACCTATCTTCTCACATGAAAGGGAAGCTATCCATGTGAGTATTGAAAGCCCCTCTCTCAACAGAGGGGGGAGGTGCATGCACAGTCTAACTGCTATTTATCAGGCAGTGATTTCAACAATCCCCAGACAAATAAAAAATACTTCACACCTCCACCACCAGGCCATAGTTAACGACCCATACTTTATGGGTTTCAGCACCTTAGGCCATTGTTCACCTAATAGCTTATTGAGACTATTTTTCACCTATGAAGCCTATTCAGGCCATTGTTCATTTTATGAGCCTATTCAGGCCATTGTTCATTTTATGAGCTGATTTCAGACCAGGGTGACAAGAGGCCAAACTGAAGTATAAAATGGAGGACTCCCAACTAGCTTTCCTCAGACTGACAGAGCTGCTTGGATGAATTCTTTTCTGCTCTCAAGAAAAGAATTCCAGTTGCCATGACTCAATTTTCAGATTAATTCACCTGGATGCCTGAGAGTCTTCACAGACATCTTGCACGTACATATGCACATACACAAACATCTCCAAAACACATGCTAGGCTGAACAAAAATTTTGGAAAGACAAAATGATTGCTGGCAGTTAGAACAAGTCAAAACTTCATGTGGACATTGAAGAAGCCAAAGATATAATCCATGGAGTACCCAGTATCTACAGTCCAATCAGTTTAACTGGTGTGTTGTGCAATTATATAATCTGATTAAGATAGACAGAATCATTCAGAGGACGGAAGGGGCTGCATATGGCTGCAGCAATAGCCACCTTGATCTAGTTACTATAAAATGCATTATCAAAACTTTATTCATTATCTGTATTTTACAACTGAATCAATTCAAGACTTCCAGGAATTCTGGGCCATAAAATAACTGCATCTTCTTCATTTATGCATATTTTCACATTCATTTTATATGCTGGATCAAAGCCCACTAATATATTACTGATTCCATATGGCGTTTATTCTCACCATATTTTCCCTGAGAAACAAATGGTTCATTTAGTGATAATTAAAAAATAAATAAATCAGTGAAATCAGATGTTTTTATTTTCATGTTATGAGGATTGATTGTTAGTGAGAGTTATTTCTTTCTATCTTGAATCTATCCACAATTCTCTCCTTAACCCAAACCCCAAAAGGGTATTTTATCAAGATAATTATTTGCTCCTGTTTGGTCATTTGTATACCTTGAGATTATACAATGCAGGTAAATTATTCATTTGCTCTTCCCATTGTTCTACTGTCCCATTAGTGTGAATACTCTTTGGGTGCTTCACAACATAAAATAAAACCATATAATAAAAAAACACTATGTACAATAAATACAATAAAATACAACAAAAACCATGTCACGAGGTAAGTCAGTAAACCGACTTTGTATTAGAGTTACACAAATTAAAACACATTTAAATATTTCAGGTAAGTAGAATAATACTAGTAGAAGGTAGCTTTATGTAATCCCATCTTGATTAACTCCCTGAAAATTGAGAAGGATGGTGCTTGGTGAACCTCTATAGGAAGTTTATTCCAGAGGAAAGGGGCTATGAGTACGAAAGCTCGGATCCTGGTGGCTACCTCTTGGCCTCCTTGAATGTCAGATTTTTAACATCAAAGATTCCAAGACATGGGGGGTGGGATCTGGAAGTTGAGTCATGACAACTGGGCTTATTGTGAGACTGAGACATTTCACTACTCATCTAAGTAGCTTTGTCAGTCTTCATTCAGTCAGTCTAGTTGCATGAGTAGTGAAAATGTTTCGAAAAGAAAAGAAGTCCAGTTGGCATGATTCAATTTCCGGATAATCTCACTTGGATGACTGAGTATCTTCACAGGCATATCAGGGGGTGAGTGGATAACTATTTTGTGGAAGAGACATTCCTCCAAGTATCAGGGTTCTAACCTGTTAATGGCATCATAGATCACGACCAATAGCTTGAATTGTGAATATAAACTAACAGCAAGCCAATGAAGGCATGCCAAGACCAGGGCTGCCTTCGGCAGTGGAATATGCTGCAACGGAGGGTGGTGGACTCTCCTTCATTGGAGGTGTTTAAGTGGAGGCTGGATGGCCATCTGTCAGAAATATTGTGATGGGTTCCTGCATGGCAGGGGGTTGCACTAGATGGCCCTTGAGGTCTCTTCCAACTCTATGATTCTAGAGATATTGTTTCCATCTGCTGGTACCTGTAATCAGTCTGGCAACGCTATGTAGAGTGTTATAGTAGACTCTTTTAGAGATTACCAATGCTTGAACTACTGCTGTAGACATTTCTTATTCAGGGAGAGGTACAATTGGGCAGTCACCAAAAGCTGATGAAAATTAATGAAAGACACTCTTTGCCGCATTAGATATTTGTGTATCAATAGAGAGAGTTGGGTCCCTGAGTAATCCCAAGTGGAAAACCCACTCCTTTAGTGGGAGTGTAATCTTTTGAACTTGCTGCCTTGTGTTATTTACAGAGACCAACCTTCTGGTTTGTATCAAAAATAAAAGTCACTCTTAAGGTCTAGGTTACAAGCAAACATTTGAAGTCAGTGTTTCCTTTGTGAATATTTTTCTCATGACTGAGGAAAAAAAGATTGCCAGAAAGAATATTCTTAAGTGTTTCTGCAGCTAAATGTTCCAGTCTATGAGAATGAAAAGAGAAAGAAGAAATATTTCAGAGTAATAATACACATTTTTTTCTTGTGACTGTTGTTACATATTTTGTTACGTTACCGATTGCTCCTCAGTAGTACCATATATACTCGAATATAAGCCGAGTTATTCAGCCCCTTTTTTTTTGGATGGAAAAAAAAAGTGCTCGGCTTATACTCGAGTCAACAAGTTTCCCAGTCTTGGGGGGGTAAAATTAGGTGCTCTGACGGCTTGGGGAGGGCAGCGGAGGGGAAGTCCTGATTGGGCAAGCAATAGCGGTGCCTCCACTTCTCATATGATTCCAATGAGAAGGTTTAGGGCACTCCCTTTGGAGCTTCAAAACTCAGCCCCCTTTACCCCCAAAGTTTCCAAATTTCAGTGCATTCCCTAAAATCACTTTCTGAAGGTACGCATGCTACTTTAATGGCCCTAAGGTAAGTAATTTCTGAGTGCATATTTTTTTAAAAAGACTGACAAAGCTTACTTTTTTAAAAAATATGCACTCAAATATTATTTTTAAAAAATGTGCAATCAAAATTTACTTACTGTGGGACTCCAAAATAGCAGGGGTACCTTGAGAAAGCGATGTTAGGGAACCTCCTGAAGTTTGGAAACATTTGGGGGTAAGGGGGATGAGTTATGAAGCTCCAAAGGGGGTGACCCTAGGAAAAAAACTACTCCAAAGCTGATTGTGCAGGAGATAAGGCTGCACCTTCCAATTAGAAGGTTTTTTTCCCCCAGGGGCACCCCCTTAGGAGCTTCGTGACCCAGCCCCCTTACCCCCAAATGTTTCCAGATTTCAGGGGGTTCCCTAAAATTGCTTGCTGAAGGTACCCCTGCTACTTTGGTGCCCCAAAAGTAAGTAATTTTTGAGTGCATGTTTTGGAAAAAATATGCACTCAAAATTATTTTAAAACTATGCAATCAAAATTCTACTTGCTTGGGACTTCAACGTAGCAGGGGTACCTTCCCAAAGTGATTTTAGGGAACCCCCTGAAATCTGAAAGATTTAGGGGTAAGGGGACTTAGCTATGAAGCTCTAAAGGGGCTGGGGATAGTATTGACAACTGTGCAGGGACTGTGGAGGCAATTAGGGAGTTTACTCTATGGTATTAACTCCCTAATTGCCTCCACACTCCCAGCACATGTTGCCAATTACTACCCCCATTCCCTTTAGAGTTCTGCCGGTATACCGTATATTCTCGAGTATAATGAAAAACATGCCCTCAACTTATACTTGAGTTAATAGATTTTCCAAGTTTTTGGGGGTAAAATTAGGCCCTCAGCGTATACTCAGGTCAGCCTATACTTGAGTATATATGGTAAATACTTCTCAGGATATTACAGCACTTCTCTATCCCTTGATTGCCAGTGAATGGTTTACCAAAGTTTTTATTCTCATCATGTCTATTACACCTTATTCATATTTAATACAGATCACTTCCTACATCTGAAATGGTTCTGTTATGCGGGTTTGTGAAGACCTAAGATGAAAGGATAAATGCACTCTATATGCTACCATAATATGTATGAGGACCAACCTCCTAGTTTGTATACCCACCTTTCCTAGATAATATGAGCTGCCGACACTAATACGGATCAAGTACTAAAAGCAGCCATACCCAAGATATAAGGGTAAAAATTCCTAATTGTGCCTAACTGACAGGGACAGGACTCTGTGATCCATAGGGTTTCTTCCTGTTCTGCTATTCTAAGATGATGATGATGATGATGATGATGATGATGATGATGATGATGATGATGATGATGATGATGATGATGATGATGATGATGATGATTACTCCTGGGATTCCAGGAATACTAGATTTTGCCCTAATGATTGGTTCAGCATCCAGAATTGAAGCTTAGAGGGAGGCTATTAAGGAATAGTCCATCTCCACATGATTGCAGGCTTAAGTCAGGTGTTGTGTGTGTGTGTTTGTGTTTGTATGTTTGTATGTTTGTATGTTTGTATGTTTCCTCAAGGTGACATGCAAAAAAATTCAAAGTCACCACTTAGTTAAAACAAATTGATTGAGATTTAAAACATTAACTTATACATATTTGAAAGCTAAAACTTTAAAAAGGCCTTCTTTCCCCTGCCAGCGGAAGGAATGGTGGGAAGATGCCAAATGCACCTCTTGAGGGTGGAGACCCATATATAGTGGGAGAAGCTGTAGAAAATGTCCTCTCTTACCCTCAACTTGGTTGTGAGAACGGCAAGATGGAGAGACGGTGCTCCCCTGAGAGTCTGAATGCGCATGGGTGGGTGGGGTTATATAAGGAGATATGATAGTTTGCTGGTGTATACTTAATTTTAATTTAAGAAATCCTGTCATAAGGCAAGGGGATGAGCTGAGTTGGAGCTGAGATTTAGAAGGTTATCATCCTTTTCCTCCACGTATTTATTTATTTATTTATTTATTTATTTATTTATTTATTTATTTACTTACTGTAACGTAATTTAGAAGTAAGGAAACTTTTCTCTAAGGCCAAATGTAAACAAAGCCGATATTAATGTGCTATGCCTAGCCTGCTGTAGATTTTCTATCTGGAATGAATGTATATAAAGCCTGAAGATGCATTCCATCTAGGAAGCAAGTGAACCCTGATTGGTTAAAGAGGCAACATGTGATGTTTTTCCCATGCTGTGAACAAAGACAGAGAGAGAGAGAGATGCAGAGAGATTTTTCCTGAATGGATTCTGCAATATGGACTAATGAACCTAATGCTTAGCGATGTAGCCTTAAAGTAGGCTTAGTGAGGCTTTTGCCTCTGAAATTTGCTTTAGATTTCTTAAAGTTGGGAAGGGAAAGCATGTCTTTATTTTCCAGTAAGATAATATTCCTCTGAAATCCTTATTAGTCAAATAAATGCTTTATTATTCAAGTGAATGTGCCTTGTTGAATAATTATTCTGGTGAGTCTGGCCAGCTGTGACCTCTGACATTGCAGTCACCATCCCACTGGGTCCACGGCAGAGACAAAAAGTCAAATACGTCTCCTGCATGTTTTGTTCATATAAGGAGGTATTTTTCAGTACACACAAGGGGGTAGGGGTGGGGGATAGGAAAGCAATGTTTGTAAAAAATATTTCATCCAGTTCAGATGGCAGTAAGAAGGCAGTTTGGTGAAGCAAACAGTCTGAGGGAAATGCAACAACAACAACAGCAGCAGCAACAACAACAACAACCTTTATTTACTGTCACAGACCCAACCAATAAGAGGGAAATACGCAGATCTTAAGATGTACAGGACTGTAATAACCAGGTAGTACCCAGAACTTTGAATTGGGTTTACAACAGGTCAGAAGTTAGAGAAGTACGTAAAGACCCTTTCCCATTACAGTAATAGATTTTCCTGTAACTAGAGTGCTTTGAGCCAGTCTAATTCTGTACATAACATGAAAGACTGACCTCCTGCCATGCACTGAAAAAACAACTGTCATTTGGCTGACCCAGTCATTTTGCAAAATCTTGTTTGTACTGACACTATAAGCCATTGATTTTAACCAAGGCACTTAGACTCATCCAGGAATATTACTATGAATTCTGAATAGTAAACACGTGCATGCTTGTGAACCAAACTATCAAACTGGTAGATTGAAACAAATTACTCCTAAGTATGCTTCCTTTTGTAATAAGTCTGGGATTCTGGCTTCTGCTGCTGTCTCGATTTATAAATAGGCTGGCCAGCTCACTGGCTGTGCACTAAGGATAACATGAACGAGCATTGGAGTGAGTGTGAATGCGCATGGAAAGCAAAGATGGTCCTCTGAACTAATGTTCCATCCACTGTGTTGTGCTTAATTCAGTTGTGATGAATGTGTGCCAACTGCAGCTAAGCAGTTTTTAAACCTGCATTTTGATGGGAGATATCTTCTGGACTTTATTATGTTTAGCTGTAGTTTAATCATTTTAAGCCACATAGTGGAAATCAAATCCAAGTCTTAAATGGGTTCTGTCCTATTTCCACATGAGTGAATTTTTAAAAAAAGAGATAGTATTTTTTGTTTCTCGTAATATGCACTTTCATTCAATTTTCCTTAATATGCTCATGTTTATAAACAATTTTCTCTAGAATATTTCATTTATTGTTTTCACCAATGTCACATTATACCATCATTACAGTAGTTCCACTGGCTGATAATCAGTTTGTGGGCACAATTCATAGTGCTGGCTTTAACTTATAGAGCCCTAAATCACCTGGGCCCAAACTATTTCAAAGACCATATCTTCCATTATAAGCTGACTCAGATGCTAAGATCACCTGGAGGGATCTTTTTCTCAGTGCCGCCACCGTCACAGGTGTGTCTCATGGGAACACAGGAGAGGACCTTCCTAGACTTTGGAATTTCTTCTCACAGGAGGCTAGACTTGCCCCATATTTGCTGTAATTCCACAGACAGAAAACGGCCTTTCTCTTTAAGGAAGTTTTCCCTGAGTGCCTAGTTAATGCAGTGGTGTCCAAACTTCGACTCCCCAGATGTTTGGGATCACAACTCCCAGAGTCCTTTGTCATTGGCAATCTAGGCTTTGAATTCTGGGAGTTGTAGTCCAAAACATCTTGAGGGCTGAAGTTTGGACACCACTGAGTTACTGATTATGTGATTTTTAGATTGATTGTTATGCATTACAGCTTGGATTGGTTTTGTTGTAGTACTTATGTTTTCCATTGGATGTGTTTTCAATTTCTCAGAGTGGAATTTCCCCCTAAGTTTGTTTACTTAATGTTCTTAGCTTTAATATTGCCTTTTAATGATGTAAGATGCTTCTTCACACTCATTGTTTCTAGCTTTAAATATTGTTTAAATGGTGTTGTATACTCATTGTCTTCAACTTTAAATATTGTCCTTCAGGGTTGTAAGCCTGATTGGGTTCTTTGCAAAGAGAAAGAAGGGAAATAAATAAATAAATAAATAAATAAATAAATAAATAAATAAATAAATAAATAAATAAATAAATGTGCATACAGTATGCATACAATAACATGGTGTGTTTCATGATTTTGTAAAAAAAGGAATTACCAAAGGACAGTTTCAATTTATTTATTTGTTTGAAAAATGCAGATGTGGTGGATTTATGTCAAACTGTCAGTTGAACGACACACTCATCCCAACATTTATTACAATAGAACAAAAAGTGCAGTCTTCTCCTTGAAAAATTATACCCCTTTATAACTAAGGATACACTTAAAACAAACAAACAAAATGCTAGACTCTCGAAATTGAGTCTACCAACTGGCAAATCTTCATAATATATTTTTGAGAACTCAAAATCTGATATTCTTGGTTGCTTCCTAATGACATTGCTTTGTGATCTCATATTCATTTTGCATTGATTATGATACTTTTTTGGCTTACTTCATGTAATGGGATTGGATCCTGGATTTATAATATTTTGAGTGGATTCATTGCAGCCTGTTAGACTGCACTTGAACTACCTCCAAAGACACTGATTACATTGGGTCTATCCAACCTAATTTTTAGTACTGAAGCAAGTTAGAGGAAAGACAGCAAATCTAAATGTCTATAATGTCCATTAGTTTAGGAGGCAGAAAGTATTTCATAGCTAATATACACTTTGATATTAAAAAAAACTGCAGGCAAATATTGGGAATGGTAGCTCTTGCTTACTCTAGATTTGCAAGACAATAACATTTTTATTGAAGAAATCGGTGCTTTCTGAAGTATGTACCGGTAATGCCTCTGAGCTCAGTGTCTGGTTTGTTCCACTGCCCTCTAATGTCTTGGCAAAGACAGGAATTCACTTTATTGTCTGGACATATTGCCTAAAAACACTGGGAGGATTGGTCACTATGTTTGCAAAACAACTTGGACTTGAAAGGGCTATATATTTAATGGTTTCTAACTGCAAGCTATAAATAAAAATGTAAGCCAGAGGGGATAAAACCCAGCCTCACAATCTCTAACTCTCCTTAAAACAGATGCTGCAATACAAGTCTAGTAGAGATGAAGTACTTGGATTAAACTTGTTTAGACTGATTAATTGCAATAGGGCTTAACATTGAGTTCATTCTATTTTCCCTTGCAGTTTTTGCTGGTTGCATTTGGGTTTTCAAGAGAATTGCTCAACAACAACTTGTCTCCAAGTAGAAGGTTCCAATACATGGCACTAGACTTTGGCCAGGAGACTACTTTGGATTTGTATATACTGTAAGTGGCCCCAGAATTCGTGGAAGAGCAGCCTGATAAAAATGTAATGAAATAAATGAATATAATTGTTGGTGCTGTCTGACAGAATCCAGTCCAATATTTATGCCAACGTTGTTCAACAACATACGTTTCAATTTCACATTGATACCAGTTTTTTTTAAAGAATCAAAGCTTGTATTGTGATCCCCAGGTCACATACTTTACCAGTGACCTCTTCACAAAGAGACAGTTTTCCACATATATTTGTGCTGTTGGACTTATACTGGTTAGCCTGGGTAACAGGGATTCTTGCCATAGGACTATGAAATCTTATGGCAGATAAAGAAACATTAGAAACATGGCAGAATACTGGTCAAGGAGCTTAGTGTCAAAGCTTATAATACACTTCTTAAAATAGCCTTCTCCATGAACAGGTTGCCAATATTTGATTTACTGGTATATTTCTCATATAAGAACTTGTATTTGTGCTATCTCATTGTTACATATGACCCCCACTTAATGAAGAAATCATTGGTATTATAATTATCTAGTTCAGAGCTAATGAAGTGTTTTTGAGATTTGACTTGACATTGACTCGATAGTGAGTTGGAATAGAATTTCTGTAGTGTTGTTAGTTTTCCTCAAAAATTCATTTACAGTAATTGCACTGTAGAAGGTGGGTTTTCATTTGAGCAGAGGTAATGAGTCTTCAGTAACCTGGTGTCTTCTGGATGTGTAATCCTTTGCAATATTTTCAAGATTCACAGTATGTTCCTTTGACTGTTCAGGTGCCATGTTTCTCTTTGTCAATATGGCTGTTCCTCTTGGTCTTTTAAGTTACATTTCATGATGAAATGGAGTATTTAGTTATTATTGTAAGCTCTTCCTCCAAGTGTTTGAGGATTTGGGGAAGACAGCTGCAAAAGCACCACCACCACTGCTTTGTCAGTGAGAAATCCATGATAGCACGGGAGGGTTTGTTTCTGGAAACAGAATATTAATATGACTTTGATCCCAGTTCTGGAGAAATGAACCAGTGGGACTTAAGGAAAGCTAGATCTGTAGGGAATAAATATTTCTTATAACTAACTTGCTTTCCTTCCCAGATTGGGATTTTGTCAGACCTACATGCTTCATTGATCAGACTTGCAAGCTTAGTCTGTGCTGACCTTCCAATAATGACCATTACAAAACAAAGCATACTAAATGCAAGGTATGTACCTACAAGGTGAAAATCCTTGTGTTATGCCTGTTGTCTTTCTCCACTCAGGGGAGAACCTTTGCAAAAAATGCAAAAAAACCAAAACCCCACCCATGTCATCATAGTTCATAAGTCTGGTTTGGCCTCCATGCCATATCACCTGTTTTATCTGCATAAGGTCTTAGGTCCAGCGTTAGGTGTTTCGAAGCAGGGCAGGAGAACTTCCACTTGTCAGTGCTGGCAATGCGAAGCTAAATGGATTAGTGGTCTATCTTCAGATATGTTCCTATGTTCTCCAGACACCAAAGTTTCTTCTACTTTGAAGCCAAAGGTCACTGTGATTCCCCCTCTCCCATTTTTCTCCTTGATGGCCGTTCCATACAGCCACTGTAGTTCAATAAGTTGATGTAACTTTTTTCCTTTCTTCTGTTCCCATCACTTTCCTGTCTCTTTAAACCGTGTCTTCTAGACTAAAATAGTGCCGGAAGGGATTGTCTTGTTTTTCACTCTCTCTATGGTACTTATGAAATCGTAAGCATTTTCCAAATGATGATGATGATGATGATGATGATGATGATGATGATGATGATGATGATGATGATGATGATGATAGCTCTCCCAACCATAAAAGATATGCAGTTATGCCCCCTGAGCAGTTCCTGATCACATTACTGTGTAGCACTGGGACACAAAAACTGTAAATAGTTTCTTTCCCATAGTACCAACAAGTGAGGAGAAACACAGTGATTCTGTTTATGAGGTACAGTAATACTGCACTGGAGTTTCCTTTGATAGGCAAAGGAATGTTGCAGTAGCTAGGAAGTAGCACTCCATTCTTGTCTGTGAAGAGTCATCCAGGTGAAATTATCTGGAAGTTGAGTCATGGCAACTGGACTTCTTTTCTTGAGAGATTGAAATGTTTTGCCTCTCATCCAAGCAGCTTCATCAGTCTGAGGGAAGTTAGTGGCAAGGCCTCCAATGTATAGGCTCGTTAGATGTACGGTGGCCTGGATTTATGCTGCAGCCATTTCGATGGCGTGGTGCCAGGCCGTTGTACATCTAACAAGCCTATTCAGGCCATTGCCCATCTAAGGAGCCTATTCAGACCAGGGTGATGTCAAATCAAGGTGAACTATAAATGGAAGGCCTTGCCACTGACTTCCCTCAGACTGATGAAGGTGCTCGGATGAACAGCAAAACATTTCAATCTCTCAAGAAAAGATGTCCAGTTACTGTGACTCAACTTCCAGACACTCCATTCTTGCATATTATCTAAATAGGTGAGATCTGTGGGATTACCCTCAAAGGACTGCTTCTCTAAGACAGAAAAAATGGTATCTGTTTAGTTGTCGATGTACAAAGACCATCAGTATGAGTTCTTTGTTCTCCTACTAAAATGACCACATGTTTTCTTTTGCAGATCAATATTCCAAGTATACAGCAGGACTGTAATACATTGACACTGCTTCAGTATAGGGCTTCAGCTGAAATCTTGTACAGTCTTACCTACCTGGAAAAGTGTTTCATTGGCTAAAATCCTGTTGCACAGTTACACAAATAGCTTTTGGAAGCAAATTGCTATAGGTTAAGAAATTTCCATAAACATTATCTGTTGTATGCTGAGCTGCACGCAATTCAGTGTACAATAGATATTGTTCATTCAGCATTCTTAATTTACATTTTCATTCAATTTTTATCTAAATGTTACTCTGTTTACAAAACTAGGCAACAGGATTTTATCCACTGAGCATAGTTCTACTTAATGTCTTTCAGGCATGTGTGGGACTTCAGTCTTAGTTATTTCTCACAGCAACCAGCAGAAAGTAGCCCTGTGATTAAAGGATAGAAATGAAATTTGGGATTTATTAGATCCCAAGAAAGTTACAGGTGATTTAAGTGCTAACATGTTTCAGAATTCTTCATCAGGCATAGATAGTACAGTATTTGATGGGTAGGAGAAGAAGTAAAGCTTTGAAAAATCATGATCAATGTGATGCTCATCGTTCTCGAACACAGATTGCTTACACAGTAAGACAGATTTTACGGACTCAGTGAGAAACCAAAGTGTCAGAGTATCTGTTTACAACCTCTGTTCTCTTTAGAGACAAAAAGCCTGGCTGAGCCCCCTTGATTTGCACTTTTACTAGGTCAACAGTGATCCAGTTCTGCACCATCTGCACACTTGACAATTTGAGGTTAACATGCACTGTGTAACAATTTGCATTTATTTTGTTAAAAAAAAATCCCTTCTCTTTGCCTCTCTTCATTATACAGTACTGATGTGCAAGATGCTTGCAATGGAGGTGGCAAACTGAAGGTTCATTTTACCAAACATGAAATAATGTGGTACAAGATAAATTGTCAAATAAGTGAAAAGATACTGGGGGAGCAAAAGGCACCTTTTTTGAGCGTTCATATCTGAACATGATGAATGCACCCTCACTGTGCATGCATATGATTGTTTTTATTTCTTCTTCGTTAAACACAACTATAAACAAAGTCTTGTTTTTATTTGCCAGTTTAATGAGCATCATTTTCAGTTTTTCTCTAACAAATAGGATGGTAGATTGTTACATAGTTGTGGCTTTCAGGAACTAGGAATGAACAAAGCAAAGGTCGTGCTTCAAGTCTGTCATTATCTCACGATGATGAGAAGCTGAATTTCTGCTTCTCTTTCTGTCTTTTAAATGGATCTGCTTCTTAAATGTTCTGCATTCTTTTAAAATGTTTTAGAAGATGGCCCTTAGATTTCTTGCTAATGGCTGAAATATTGAACAGTTAGGAGGCTACAGGCACTCCTGTCTCTACTGGCCTGTTTAACCTTTTCTACAGTGATGCAGAAATAATTAATATGAATATATTCAGGCTTGCATCTCACATCCAGAATTAGGGACATAGGCAATTAGAACTGCTGTGATGCATAACTAAACAGTTTTCTCTGCCACGTTTGGCCGTCCTTTATGATGGGGATCTGGTTTTCCCTTTAAAATATTTACATGGATTCTCTTTGAGTTAGGGTTACTTCTGACATAATCTGTGCTGACTTCTCCAGTCTATATGAATAACTATCTGAAAGCAAAGCTCCATATGTCCCACATATGTTAAGTTTTTCTAATAAAGTAGTGCATGTTTCTTACTAGAACAGCCTCCTTAGCCTAGGCACAGCCTCACAAGGCAGGTAGCTGCTTTGATCTAATCGACCAACACTTCTAGCAGTTTTAATCTTCACTAGGAACAGGACTTTTGTAAAACTAAGGAGGCTGGTTGTCTATTTAGGACCCAGCCACCCTGTAATACTTTGCATTTTGGCAAAAGTAGCTCAAAACAACATTTTGTTGATGGCGGTGGAGTCTGTCTCCTCTCCCCGCCCCCCCCCCCCCCGGTGCCACTACTGTGAGCAACTGTCACATTTCACCCAGGCAGAAAATTCTTCATCAGATTTTGATATTCTCTCCCCCACCTCACCTTTCCAGTTTAATTTTGCCAAGAAGCTGAAATAGACAAACACACCTGCTTCGTTGGAAAGAGCCAATTTCATTAACCCTCTCCTAGACATGTGATGTGGAACAGATATGTTGGAGCATTAATGGGAACCCTCGTTTTAATGATCAGTCAGTATATATTTGCAAATGAGCCTTGTATCAGAGAAATGCTGTTCGTCTCCCATGATTTCCTACTAAGGAAGCTGAAAGCAGCTTAAGCTCTGGAACTTGTAAAAGTTCCCATTGCTCATAGATGAGATGGGCTGCAGCAAGCAACCTGGATGATCTGGGCTGATCTTTTTAAAATAGGAAAATCTGATAGCTAACCGATCATGCTACAGCTGCCTCTTGCTCACCATCCTAATCAGAACCTGCCTCTTCTAGGAGCCTTTTCACACGACCCCTAAACTCCGCGGCAAATGGCTCCCAGCTCCAGAGCTTAAAATTGTTTCCCCACCAGCTCCGGAGTTTACAGAAAATTAAGTGCGACCACGCCCACCTAAGCGCGTCCCAGCGCACTTTTCAGGTACCTGCTGTCCGGGAGTGAAAAATCCCTGATGCGGATGTAACGTAGAAAGTGCCGGGCTCTCCTGGCTTCTGTTTGTTGTTGTTTTGCCCCCCGCCCCTTTAAGAGATCTGAATGCTGCCGGGAACAGAGCGAGACCGGCAGAACGGAGGTAAGCCGGCATTCTTTTCTTTCTTTTTTTCTCCCTCCCCTCACGCAGCCAGCAGCCAGGAGTGCGGAGGGGGTGGGAACACAGAAACATGGACAAACCCCCAAGATCTCTGGTCCGAATTTAAGTGGCCAGCGGATCTTAGGGGTCGTGTGAAAAGGCTCTAGGTCTGCAGAAGAACTGTGCATTTCACCTTTGGCTGACACGCACAGCAAGTAACAAAAGCAGCTGCATAAAAATAGCATGAAGCAGTTCAGCAGAAGTGTAAGAGTTACAGGCTGTCCCTTTTAGAACTGTTCTAGTGGTCTTTTGATTGCCAAGAATGCCTTCATCTCTAATCCATGGAATGCATGAGTGATGTAGAACTTGGCCAGTTTGATTTTTCTGAAAAGTCCCCCCTCTCTATCTGTATACATATCAAAAGATACTGTTTGCATTTTCAAGTAAGTTCACCAAGTGTGTGACCAAGCAGATTAGCTTCAGTGCCTACACTTTCCGGTTAATTTTTTTTTCTTAATCGCTGAGGCAGGGCCAGTAAGAATTTGTGTGGGGAGCAGTGCTGGTCACCGGGCGATATTCATTTCATGGGTTCCCTTCTCTGATCCTGGTGGGCATGCTTGGCCATGACAGCGATGTTGCAAGTTGACTGGCTAGATTTACCTGCCATTTAAATTTCCCATTATGCTGCAGGAGACTGTTACATTGAAGGCATTGTGAGGCATACATTGGCTGGGTAGGGGCAACTAGACATACTTACTTGGCCATACTTTGTGTGTCAATAAAGAAAGTAAATAAACCAGTAAATAGTAAAAAAATCATATTTTTTTAGTAAATAAACCAGTAAAGAAAGTTGGGAGAAACAGGCGCACTCACTTGTACGGATAGAGATGTAAGAAGCGGCATTGTAGAGGCACAGATTTTACAGTTGAAATTCTAGAGCCTTTTGGTAAAGCAGTGAGAATCACGTCATCTGATACTCCCTGAAGATTTCCCTGATATTTTCAGCTCAGCTGAAGGTCACATAATAGTTTTGGGCTAAGGGGAATTGGGTTTTTCTATATTGTGGCAAGCTATCCTTGTTGTGATACAAACTATTTTGGGGACAGTGGAGGCTGTTCCCTCTGATATCATAGAGCAGTGAATCCACTAGACATTTTAGTCCCAACTTTAAAAAGCTGATCTTGTTTGGGTTTCAAGGACTGGAGAGATAGTGGTACCTCGGTTTACGAGTACCTTGGACTACGAGTATTTTGTAAACCGAGCAAAATTTTTAGTAAAATGTTGCCTCGGTTTATGAGCCTTGCTCTGGTTTGCAAGCTAGGCTCACCTCAATGTGGGCCCTGAGCAGCCTGGAACAGGCTGCTGGAGTTTGTTCCAGGCTGCCTGGTGGGCCTGTGGGGGGCCTCTGGAGCTTGCCCTGAATGGGCCTGGGGTGGGCCTGCACCGGGCTTCCCAGGCCTCAGCATGGACTGGAAGTGACCAGAAGTGGCCCCTGGGGTTCTCCACTGGCTTGGCGATGCCCAGAATGGGCCTCTGGATCTTGCCCCGGGCAGCACAGGGGCCACTGTGGCTCCTGGTCAAAGCAAATTTCTCCATAGGAAATCACGAAAACTGGGACCCCAGACTGGATCAGGTAAGTTTCCATTATGTCCTATGGGGAAATTTGCTTTGGTACATGAGTATTTTGGTTTGCGAGCATGCTTCCAGAATGGATTATGCTCCTAAACCAAGGTACCACTGTATCTTCTATCTATACAGTTCAGACTAAAATCCAGAATGATCTGATTATCCCTGTGAAATTAGAGTCACCAGCCTCTGTTATTTAAGAGTGGTTTCATTGTAAATAGATAGTCAGAGTCCATAAAATTATTTACAAAGGACTTGTTTAACATACAGAACTGATTTTTTTGATGCTGGTTTATGGTGATCCCTTTCCAGGGTTTTCTAGATAGAGAATACTCAGGGGTGGTTTCCCATTCCATTCTGGGATTCTGCAACTTGCCAATGGCTACATAGACAGGAGGCTCTTATTTCAAGGAGGCAAAATGAAGAAAAATTACCAGAATCTGGCTCTGCAGCTAGATTCCTAAATAGCTGAACTAACAGCCAATCATTCATTAAAATAAGAGATAAAATAAGAAATTATTGGCTACGCCAGAATGGCTTGTGAAATTGCAGCATGCATTGTTCACTTCTTTTAGCAACCATAAGAACTAGGAACTTGGATTTTTTTTTAATTTAAAGCCAAAATTCTTAGGAAGATAAATTCATTGACCAATGCTGCTTTTTTAAAGCTTTTCAGCATGTCCACCATCATTCAACAATGTCACAATAATGTACGGAACCATCTCTTTTATTGTGCTGAAGTAAATGCTATCATTCTGTCATAATTAGGCTAGATTTTTGTCTTTGGTTTGTGGTGATAACGTTGCTGAAACATATTGATCTGGAATTGATTACAAACCATGTTTTACTTCTGCTAGTCTGCGTTTGGTGAATGTTTTCAACTTCAAGTCACCTTGGCTTCTTTCACCCAGAGGAAGGCAGCATAAAAAGGCAACAAAATAAATAGAAATGAATAAATGTACAATAAACTCCAAAATTACATCATAGCTATTCATAAACATTCTGACTTCTATGTCTGAATCTATCTTTATGTTCATGGATTTATGTCTGCTCTGCTGAAACCTTTCCAGCATGAGCTTCAAAAAGCCAACCTGCAATTTTACCCTTTACTCTGATCTTGAAATTGATTTAACTGGAACTAACTAAGAGTGACCTTCTGGTGGTAAAGTTATTGAAGATTTTTATGACACATTTCAGAAAAAGAAACAACCCGTTCTGAATATGTTTGTTTTTTTATAAGCAGCTCTGTATGCTTTACTGGTTAAATGTTTTTATTCCTGATCATTTTGAGTGTACGCTTCTGTTCAAGCTAAGCTGCCCCTTTTAGACAGAGGTTTGTTAAATAAAATACAAAATATTTGTGGGTCCAAATTGAATGCAAGCCCTTAAAGCAAAATAAGGAGACTGTAGGCTGCAATATTATATGTGACCTCAGGTTACCTCTGTGAGCTTCCATTTTCCATCTACACTTTACATACTTGGATACTTAGGATTGTCTGATTTTTGTGCCTCTTCAAATATACAGAGCAGGATGCTGGCTTAAATTCTCGGCAGGGTGCATGCCAAGGATTTAAAATATGTGGCCCTCACTCAGTGCCTGCAAAAGATCAAAAAGGAAGAGTGAAGAGCCCATGCCAGGTTTATTTTCCCTAATGCTGTGTAAATGTCAATGAAGTGTATTTTGCCATAAGGAAAGACAGAACAGGAAATTAATGGATTTTGAATCCAACATAATTGCTTGGGAGTCAGTGTTTTATTTACTTAGTGTGACAGTACTAGATCTGTCAGCGGGAAAGCCCTTTTTAAGTGTTTCTTGCAATGATGTACAGTTTTGTTGGAATTTATATCTCAGAGTATTTACTTCTCCTGGAAGAGAAAAATGTAGATTCTGTGAGGGTGGAATAGATAAATATTTTTGCTTCCTGTCTGTGTCCCTTTTTGAAATGGCAAGTCCATCCCAGTTTTGCATTATTCCATACAGTACCTTTAAAATGCCTTTATGCAATTTGCATATAGAATTCTATTTCTGCATATGCTCCTACCATGCAAATTTCTAAAGAATAGTATTCAAGGCATACCTTGAAACTGTAAAACCAAAGTGAAACTAAATTCATAGTCATACATTAATCTATACGGGCCTAAATCATGTTTTAATCACACCTAGGGGACTCACATTCCAATTAATGGAATGCATTCATCAATTCAAGTTGTACTGATTTCAGTAGATCTAGTTGAGATTAACCTTGGAACCAGCTTAAGATGTAAACAGTGTCAGTTTATATCAGTATTATCAACAGAAAAATTCCCTGAGCATCCCTACATTAAGAATTGTTACCATCAATTAATTCTTGAAGCTGTTTTGGTTTAGTCTGGCTAGCCAATATGTATTAGTTCCAGGGTGCTTCCACACGCAGGGTTTTGCCAAGTCTTTGAGCACTTATTTAACATCCTTGAAAGGAACTACATACCTGGCCTAAAGAAGGGGCCTACACCTGCATCCTTGCCAGCAATACAGTAATCCCCTGCCTATCATGGGGGTTAGGGACCCAACCCGACCCGCAATAATGGAAAATCCGCAATATGTGGGTGATGGGTTGGGTCAGGACTCGGGGGGGTATCTGGGGCCTCCTACACTTACCTGAGGTTTGGTGCTGCCACGAACGGGCCTCTGATGGGTTTCCCGGGCCTATCGGAGGCCCCAGAAGTGGTTTCCGGTGATCCAGAAGTCACTGTGTATCTTATAGAGTGAATACAGCAGTCCCCACTACATATATATCACAGATGTTCATTTAGAGATAAGATACTTGCACAGGCCTCTCCCATCTTGTGCTGCAGCCAGGATTCCGCAGTTCTAATCACCTGGTTTGGAAAGAGGCTTCCTCCAGGGAGCCTCTCCCCACCCTCCCCTTCTGCAGCCAAGATTCCCCACTCAAAAATCACCTTGTTTGCAAAGAGGTCTCCACGGAGCCTCTGCCCTCCCCTTCAGAAGCCTGGATTCAACAGCTCCAATTACCTAGTTTGCAAGCCTCCCCTTTTGCAGTTTGGATCCCACAGCCCCAATTACCTTGTTTGCAAGCCTCCCCTTTTGCAGTTTGGATTCCACAGCTCCAATTACCTCATTTGCAAGCCCCCCCTTCCCCGCCATAAAACCTCAGGCTAAACATTTTTTCTTGTTTTTCTCCTCTAAAAACTAGGTGTGTCTTATGGCCCGGTGTGTCTTATAGGGCGAAAAATACGGGTATCTCTGTTCAGATAGGCAAAGAAGGCACAGAATAGATGTCATTTGCATGGTACATTTGAAAAATAATACAGAAGAAACTCCCTTTACTATTATTCCACCTTTGTGGAGTAACTCTTGAGATCATGGGCTTTGTTATTAGACGGAATGATATAGATTTCAAATCATATTTTGATATATAGTAGCACCCCCGTATCCACTGATTATCCACTGTTTCAGTTATCCACAGTTGGCAGAGGGGAAAAAATTAAATAATTCAGCAGCCACAAAACAAGCTACTGTCACAAACAGCAGCCATAAAAAGCAAGCTACTGTCTCAAAACAGCAGTCATAAAGCAAGCTACTGTCAGGAAACAGCAGATTGGAGGTGGGTGGACAGGCGTTCTCTCTTATCCATGGTTTTCATTATCCATGGGAAGGCCTAGAACCAATCCCCTGCGGATACCGGGGTCCTACTGTATGGTATCTTAAATCTTGATTATTACATTTTTGTACTTTGTAACTCCATGAAATGTTCTAGAAACAGAAAGGATTTTTTTTGGGGGGGGCTTTCTGTAAATCCTAGAGTAGATTAATGCAAGGATTAGAATCTAGTTACCCAGTAACTTTTACATTAACAAAAATTGCTATATAGTTCATTGCTCCAAATAAAGTACACGTTATGAGAAAGATGAATTCGTTTTTCTGATATTTGAAGAATCTTGGTTTATCCTTTTGAGTAAACTGGAGGTCATAATACCTATATTTTCAAACTCTGCTTCTAAACTCTGCTTTCTGAAACTGTCTTAACATAAGAACATAAGAACATAAGAAGAGCCATGCTGGATCAGGCCAAAGGCCCATCTAGTCCAGCTTCCTGTATCTCACAGCGGCCCCACCAGATGCGTTTGGGAGTGCATGAGACTTGATATCTGTCTCCTGATACCACTCCCCTGCATCTGGCCCTTGAAGTACCCTGGTTTAAAGCCTAGAGATTACACATCTCCATCATGGTTTGTAACCCGTGATGGACTTTTCCTCTAGGAATCTGTCCAATCCCCTTTTGAAGGCATCCAGGCCAGATGCCATCACCACATCCTGTGGCAGGGAGTTCCATAGACTTACAACACGCTGGGTGAAAAAATATTTTCTTTTGTCAGTTCTTACTCTCCCAGCACTCAATTTGAGTGTATGTCCCCTTGTTCTGGTATTTTGAGAGAGGGAGAAGAGCTTCCCTCTATCCACTTTACTCATACCCTGCATTATTTTGTATGTCTCAATCATATCCCCCCTCAAGCGCCTTTTTTCCAGACTAAAGAGGCCCAATTGTTTTAGCCTTTCTTCATAAGGGAGGTGCCCCAGCCCAGTAATCATTTTAGTCGCTCTCTTCTGCACCTTTTCCAGTTCCACTATGTCTTTCTTGAGATGCGGTGACCAGAATTGTACACAATACTCCAGGTGGGGCCTTACTATTGTTTTATATAACGGCATTATAATGTTGGCTGTTTTATTTTCAATCCCCTTTTTGATAATCCCTAGCATGGAATTGGCCTTCTTCACTGCTGCCACACATTGGGGAGACACCTTCATGGAGCTGTCCACCAACACACCAAGATCTCTTTCCTGATCCGTCACGGATAACTCAGAGCCCATGAGTTGATAGATGAAGTTTGGATTTTTTGCCCCAATATGCATTACTTTACATTTGGTTACATTAAAACGCATTTGCCATTTCTCAGCCCACTCCCCCAGTTTGGAGAGATCCTTCTGGAGCTCTTCACAATCTTCTCTGGTTTTTACCACATGGAAAAGTTTTGTGTCATCTGCAAACTTGGCCACCTCACTGTTTATCCCTGTCTCCAGGTCATTTATGAACAGATTGAAAAGCACCGGTCCCAGGACCGAGCCCTGGGGCACACCGCTTTTCACTTCTCTCCATTGTGAAAATTTCCCATTGACACCTACTCTTTGTTTCCGGGATCTCAACCAGTTCTCAATCCATAAGAGGACCTGCCCTCTTATCCCCTGACTATGCAATTTTCTCAGCAGCCTTTGGTGAGGGACTGTGTCAAAAGCCTTTTGAAAATCCAGATAGACTATATCCACCGGTTCACCCAAATCCACGTGCCTGTTGACCTTTTCAAAAAATTCTAAAAGGTTTGTAAGACAAGATTTACCCTTACAGAAGCCATGCTGATTTTCTCTCAGCAAGGTTTGTTCTTTTATGTGTTTTAAGATTTTCTCTTGGATGAGGCCTTCCACCATCTTCCCTGGGACAGATGTAAGGCTAACCGGCCTGTAGTTTCCTGGGTCCCCCCTCCTTCCTTTTTTAAAAATTGGTGTGACATCTGCTATCCTCCAGTCCTCCGGCACTGTGGCCGTTTTAAGAGACAAGTTGCATATAACCGTTAAGAGATCTGCAATTTCATTTCTCAGTTCCCTAATAACCCTTGGGTGGATGCCATCTGGGCCCGGTGACTTGTTAATCCTCAATTTATCAATTAGTCCTAAAACCTCCTCTCTTTTAACCTGTATTTGATTTAATTCTTTAGTCAAGAGGGGCGGCTCAGGCAGCGGAATCCGCTCAAGGTCCTCTGTCGTGAAGACAGACGCAAAGAACTCGTTCAATTTCTCTGCAATGTCCAAGTCCTCCTTAACCTCCCCTTTTCCTCCCTCACCATCCAGAGGCCCAATTGGTTCTCTGGCAGGTTTTCTACTTCTAACATATTTAAAGAAGCTTTTATTATTACCCTTTATATTGCTAGCCATAATCAAAATGTGTTGCAAACCTTGACTTATGGGTCATACCTGATAATAGACCAGTATATTTTATAAGCAAAATCAAACAGTAGTGATGTGTTTTTCCCAAACCATGCAAGGAGGAGGAGAGAGCAAATAAAAGTACAGTAGATACTGTAAGTCCAAGGCTTTCCTCAGGCTCAGTCAAGTGAGCTATGTAAGCCTTAAAGTGTGGTTTAGTATAGAGAGGGGCCACTCTTGGCCTGACGGCATCATTCAGCCTCAGAGTCCCAGAGGGTCCTAGTACTTCTGAGGACAACAGGGCATGGGAAATGGCATTTAAAGTTCTCTTGTGCTCACTAGGGAGCGTGAGGAGCAGTGGTGCCATGTCATGAAAAGCAAGTTGGGCCAATGTAGATAAGACTTGGCTAGCTGAAATAGTACAAGACAGCTTGTCTGGGTGGAACAAAGGTGAAATATACCCTCAAGCTCCTGCATGGTAGAGGTGGATTTTTACTTTGAGCCTCCTATATCAGTGGCCTGTCTATCTGAGTGCCTTAGCTCTCCAGAAACATGCAAAATGGAACTGATCTGAAATACTCTACTACATTTCCCAGCTAAGTGGATTGAACAGTAACTCAGAAGGTAGCAGAGAAAATAATTGCACAGAATCAGAACTGTTCTGGCTACTTTCCTCCAGCTGAAGGTTCATTGAGGTGGTATGCCACAAAACTTCAAATCCTTGTAAAAGCTGGGGGTAACCTAATGAGAATTCAGCCAGATAAAAATGTGTTGCAGACAGGGCCCTTGTGATTTGGAGATACAATAGTCACATTTATTTATTATTCATTTATTTTAGGGTATTTTTACCCCACCTTTCTCCTTGGAAAAGGACCCAAGGCAGCTTATATAGTCCAGTACAATTAAAACATATCCAGGTATGGAGAAGAAAGCAATTTAAAATGGCTCGGCATTTCTCAGTCATTTTGTGGGCACCATCCCTGAAAGGGAAGCCTGCATACGCTGATTTTCTAACACAGAAGTTTATCTATTTGGAGATTCTGAAGGGTTTAAGACTTTAAGAGCCTTGAAGTTAAGAGATTATCTGGTTAGGCTGGTGCTGTGAGATATTACTGTTAGTGTGCCTGTTGCGCTGAGTTTCTGCTCCTGAGTGCCGCAAGTTGCACGCCAGCTTCAAAATGTAAATCTTCTGTGTGATTCTAAGTTGATTTTTTACAATTAAAAAGCCATTTCATTTAGGCCTTGTGAATCACTGATATGCTCAAAATCCTCTTCATGCAGTCAGATCACTAAAATTGGTACCAGAGCAATCTCTAGAAAAGCCTTCGGCATCTTTCTGCCTTCATTAATATAAATTACATTTCTCTGGTGCCGGCTTGTAGTTTATTTACAGGAGATGTTGCATATGCATATTTTTCTAAAATGAATAAATACTAGAGTGTTGATTGGATTTGCTTCTAACCTTTCTATTTGTTTTTGAAAATAATATTAGACAAATAAACCCTTACTTTTTAACTTACAGGTGTGTATAGTAATACCTTCCCTTTTTTTTAGTTTCTGCAATTATTTTTCTGTCCCTACAGCAAAAGATGCAATATATGAATTTTTATAATCCATTGAAAGGAAATGTAGACAGGCAAACTACTGTGGAAGAATGAGAGAACAGATCTGTGCTTCCACCTGTATCTCTGTTTTTATTGTTTGTGTTTCTCTGCCTGGACTTTTGTGATCTGCTCGAAAATTTCTCTTTAATATGACTTGAATGGTACCCAAATATGCAAGTAGTTTTAATAAGGTCTTATATTATAGATTCTTTGAGGATTATCATATAATAGCATATAATATATAATATTCTAACATCGGCTCCATGACCTCTGAATAAGTAAAACTGCCTCACTGAATGTTTAAATATTAGAAACCTGTGGGATTTACTCTGAAATGAATGTCTTGTGGATTGCATCCAGCTCTGGGCTCAGTGTAAGAAACTAGCCATTATCGAGTTCATGTATTATTTGGTTTAAATGTACAGATTCTAATCCAGAGGATCATGTTTGTAGTCAGAGCTCTTTTGGCTTGTCAGAAGCATCCCTTACATCCTGACACACAGAATAAATACTGTACTTGCAAGACAATAAATTTGCACTGTAGCCATAGCTTGCTTATATCCTGTGTATAACATAACTATTTAAAAGAAATAGTGTTTGAACCAATCCTTTATTACTATACATGGACTTGCCTGTTGATTATATGCCTCAGTTACTTGTGGCATGTTAAACTAGCAAGTTTGCTCCTTGTGAATGTGACACTATTGTCCCTGTGCAAATACTGCAGTTGTAGAAGGCAACTTTTCTTGCTACTGTACCTTCATTTGTTACATAGAAAGCAGACAGTCTCTTGACATGCAGTCTAAGAGAACTGATGGCTTCTGAAAGGGGTGGCACCAGGGCAACAGGGGGCCGAAGTTAAAATACATAGTGACCCAATGGATGTAGCACAAATCAAGCTGTCTCTGGATGTTCCATGCACATTTTTCAAGTATCTCTTTGGAACTCTTTATAGACAGGACTCTAATAGAGAGAAGAACCTGTAAATCCATCACATTGACGGAAACTAGCCATTAGAGTTGGGGAATGCTTTTTAGATGATAGGTTGCAGAATTTCTTAGCCAGAGTGGCCATTTGGAATTGTAGTTACTAAACTTGTATGAGAAAAGTCATTTCCCCCATCTCTGAGTGGACTCTATTTTATAGCTAAAGGCCCATTTGTGATTAGGTATTTTGCTTTGCTATTCAGTTTAAGCAAACCTACAATTCCATTACAAAGGTTGTATCCCAGCGCTTGAGCCTAAAGCACACCTATAAGTGAGTAACAATAAATAATCCAATGATTGTGAGTAGACTGGAAAGACTAACAGGGAAATTCTGTAATTTAGGCCATGTGAGGCTGATGGCATAATCTATCATGGAGAGTTTCTGGAAAATAAAGATTTTATCTTGTGTGGTGACTTCCCAGTGATGATCCCATGAAAGCCTTGAGATCTTTTGGTGGAACGGTTGTCAGAAAGTTTTTATTTCTAAAATATTGCTTTTGCTGATGGCATTATAAACCTTACGTGGCCTAGCTTAGGGCAATAGGATATCAGCCACTATTCAGTGAATTCAGAATATGCCATCTGCTAGAGGGATTAATAATGATTAATTATCAGTGACCATTGATTATTATCTCTATCTGAGATGTACATGTTATGTTCACCAGAGGCACCACTGGACAGCCACGTATATTGGTGAGAGGGTGGCTGTGTTACTCTGTTGCAGTAACCTTAAAGATTAAGGAGTTTTATTTGATGTAAACTTTGGAAAATTGCATTAGCTCTTTTGCATCTAGTGAAGAGGATTGCACACTGTCAAAGAAAATGCCAAATAAAGCTTTATGCCCTTCAAGGTATCAGGACTCCATTGTTTCACAGGAAGTACATAGATTCTTGATTTGTAGTGTCATGATGCTTCCAACTTGGGGTGACCTTAATGGAACCTTCAAGGTAGGTGGAATGTTCAAGGAGTGGAGTGCCATAGCATATCATCTTTCCAGTGAGTTTTGATGGCTGCCCATGGGGATTTGAACCGAGGTCTACCACACCTCAGTAGCTCTCAGTATATGCACACCCCGGCTCAGAGATAGTTTTCAATTTCTGTGGGAATATTTTAAATTCCTAAAGGTATGCTGTTCTGCATATCACACCAAGAACCCTTCCAACGTACGTATATAACTTACAGAAACAGTTTAGAAGATATGAAAGTGGCTGGTTTGACAAGAGCCTGTAAGGCTGACTTACGTTCTCCTCTGGCTTAGTGTCTACTCATTAAACAGTTGCTTCACAGTCCAAGGGAGGAGTGATCTACCTTATGACTCCAAAGACATGTTCTACTCAGGATTTATGAGAGCTACCTGTGGCGATACTACAGTATCACGGAAGAGACAGAGATGACTCCTTTGCAGTAAAATAGCATTTATGTTTTATAATAACTGAGTGGATGGGTGTTTTCCTGTAGCAAGGGAGGTAGGCTTAGAGTCCTAGTAGCTGTACAGTAAAATAAACTACAGCATCTTTCCGTCCATAAGATATCCCCGTGTATAAAATGACCCCCACTTTTCTAACCCCAAATTAAAGTTCCACAGCTGCATGGTTCTCTCCTTGGCTTACTTCCATGTGTAAGACAACCCTCAATTTTTAGTCTAACAATTTAGACAAAAATATAGTCTTATACATGAAAAAACATACAGTAAGTAAAACCCAGCACAATCTGATCTACAACACGTCCATTGATATTAAAGTAGAAAACCTTGGGGAACTGGAACATTTTCTTTCTTTCTTTATTGAGTGTGCTATCAGTGTAATGTTATCAGGCCTGCCCAAAGTCCGGCCCGGGGGCCAAATCCAGCCCTTCAGGCCATTCTGAGTGGCCCGCGGGTGGCTGGCCTGCCCCTCCCTCCCCCTCCTTCACCCACACATTCCCCTGCGGTGGCCACGGGCTCCCTGTGCTTGCTTTGGTCCCCACGTTCCTTCTTTCCTCCCTCCCTTGATTCCCACCTCCCTCCCTCCCTCCCTTCCTTCCTTGTTCCCCACCTTCCTTCCTTCCTCTCTTGGTTTCCACCTCCCTCCCTCCCTCCCTTGGTCCCCGTCTTCCTTCCTGCAGGTGGGGTTGCAAGGGGTCAGTGGGTAGGGCTTATGGGTCAGTGGGTGGGGCTTGCAGTGGGGTGGCAGGGTCAGGGAGGAACCGGCCAATGACACATTCTCAGCCACCAAATCTGGCCCTCCTTACAAAAAGTTTGGGCACCCCTGTGTTAAGTGTTCTTGCTTGAGGCTGTCTCTGGTGTGATCTATTCTAGAGGATTCGTTTTGCAAAACCCAGTTGTTCTTATGTTTTTTTGCGAGGGCTGGTAGAATCAGGATGCTATTGAAGTTTGTTTTTCCTAACCGATTATTCATCTAAATGGTATTAGGGCCAGGAATGGCTTCAGACTGCAAATCATAGAATCATAGAATCATAGAATCATAGAATCATAGAATTGGAAGAGACCTCAAGGGCCATGTAGACCAACCCCCTGCCATGCAGGAACCCCCATCACAGGACTCCCGATCTCTGGTGGGCTTCCTCAGGCATCTGTGTGCTCACCCTTCATTCTCCATGAACAATGCTTAAATGGCAGTGGTAGAAGTCAGATGATATGAGTTACAGTTACACTTTTGTTTTGATGTTCTTTGGTTAAGAAGTATATCCTAGCCAGCAGCAAAATCTCTGGACAGTTTACATGGATATAAAAAGTTTATATGGAAATGAGGTAGCATTTGATAAATAGGAGCTTAGCTGTAAATTAAAGGAGGTTTGTAGATTATGACTACTGAAGACAAAAAAGCTCTTATATGATGCTTTTTTAGAAGTTTTTTTTAGAAGTTTAGAAGATACTAGGCTAAGTGGAAATTGTAATAATACAATACTATGGCAATACTACTCAGATAAAAAGCTTGGGCAGATCTACTGAATTGTTCTAGAAGTATAATTATGTGTCTGGATCTTACATTTGTGATTAGAGATATAACATTTCTGGAAATTTTGAAGCTTGGAAACACCGCTGTCCCCCCCCCCTTGGAAAAAAATGTGTTTTTTGGAAAATTAAAAAAAGCTACATTAGCACTCCCCCCCCTTTACGGCTTGAAAACCATTCTGTTACTGTGTGTGTGTGTGTGTGTGTTGTTTCGTTACAGTCGTGACTGACTCTACGTGACTCCATGTCCATGGAGTTTTCTTGGCAGGAGTACTGGAGTGGCTTGCCAGTTCCTACTCCATCTGTTACTTTAGGAACATAAAATATGACTATGGACAATTTGACTTAACATAGAATTATCACAACTAGCATAGTAAACTATAGTGTATCCAAACAATTATTACAAACAGCATTTACTTTTTAAATAATATTTATTTGTAATTGTAAGTAACAAATGGAGTAAAAATCTCCTGAACTGTTTACTAGTTTATGTGGGTGGTGGTGGGGAACCTCTACAAAACAAAGTTTAAAAATCCAGAATTAACAATTATTCATATTTCCTCTCCACAGTATTAAATAAAAATAAAATAAAAACTTAATTTTCATAATAGAGGGGAGAAATGTATAGAAGGGAGTGGGCTAAGTTTCAATGATATTTTTTTAGAAATGATTTGGAAAATATTTGAACACCCCACCTTAAAATATTTTATTCAACATGTTAAAATAAAACATTCCATAACCTTTTTTCTTTTTTCAATTTTTCCAGTTTTTCAGAAAACAACAACAAGAGGCTTCAGGGGGAAATGGGGGGGGGAACCCTAGGGTTTTTCTCTCCCCCCCCCCAGGACTTCACATCTCTATTTGTGATTGGTTTGTCCATTTGTTAAGTATTATACAATCCTCTGAAATTAATATCTTTTCCAACATATGTATTTATATAAAAAATGAATCCTGCCTAAGTAAGCACAGTTAAAATCTAAAATTGTATTTTGCTATCACCTAAAATCCTCTTCTGTGGCTAAAATCCTCTTCTGTGTTTTCTCAAGGTTCAGCTTCAGTAGCCGTGATCTGCCTGAGTAAAAGAATCTTTGCCTATTAGTTGAAACACAACAGGGAGCAAACCAGCCTAGTCTTCCGTAGCACTGATTTCTACAGCTTGGAAAACGCAACTAAAAAAGTAGCCTAGGGCTATACTGTAGTAGTTCTTCAGATATTATTATATTTCCAGACTTTTGAAAGGATGTTTAGGAGATTGTATTGCTGATCTTTTCTCCAGAAGACTAGGTTTACAGGTGTAATCCTGGCCAGCTGAGGCACAAGGCCAAGGAAGTCCACCGTCAGAGGCAAAGCATTGCAAGATATCGGGTGCCCAGAGGCTCCCTGAAATGGCAGAGAGACCCAAACCCACAGACCAAAAGTCAAGCTGCGTGAGTAATCAGCACAAACAGAGAATCCCCAAAACATAGTCAAGTTAGTCAAAAGAGCATGCAACCAGGGTGTCAGCCACAAGGGTCAAGATACATTAGGTATGAATTTTCTCTGAAGGTACTTTTTAACTTCCGAAGAGACCCAAGAACGTCTCTGTGTAGCTGAGCATTTTTTTGTAGAGCCTCTACCTAGGCTTATGCTTTCAGCCTACAGAGTTCACAGGGGCTGGGAGAGGATCATAAAGTCATTGAATTGGAAGGGTACAATCCCCAGTTCAATGCAGGAATCCAAATCAAAGCAGATCTGACAGATCATTGGCCAGTTTTCTCTTAAATGCCTCCAGCATTGAAGTGCTTACCCCTCCCAAGGTGATTTGGTCCATTATTGTACTGCTCTAAGAGTTAAGAAGTTTTTCCCTCCTAATATTCAGCCTAAATCTGGATTCCTGTAGCTTGAGTCCATCATTATGTATACTGCTGGGATGATAGAGAAAAAATACTGCCTCTCCACTATATGACTACATTTCAAGTACAGTAATACCTCAGATAAAGAATGCCTCTGATAACAATTTTTTTTCGGATAACAAATGGAAATTTCTGGTTATAAGGCTGACTCGGATAACAAATGTTTCCTATGGATTGCCTCGGTTAACAAATGTTTCATAATGCCTTGCAAAAAAGTGTACCCAGGATGTATTGCAACCTCTGTAGTTTATGGAGGAGTGGGAGGAGTTAGAGTGGTTTTCTTCATTGTTTTTGAGCCATTCTGGACGTGTTTTGCTAAGGGATTTGGACCTTTCAAACTTGGAAAGGTAGGGAGCTAGCTTTTATTAATCTTTGCACTGCTTTTCTTTGCATTTTTGGCGGGAAAAGGCTGGGGTAGTCATGCTGCTTTCTTCTGTCCATGTTTACATTATTTTCCATTGTTCTGCAGGCAAGAACAGTCTGGATTTCTCTTGCTGTTTATGTTTGTCTATTTGCATTTTCCCCCATTGCACCTTGGGTAGGAATAGGCTGGGATAGTCTTGCTAGTTTCTCTTGTCCATGTTTGCATTGCACTGCAAGGGAGGTGTTCTGGAGGGGGTGTTCCAGCACTGCAGACCTTTAAAGTGCATTTTATAAAGAGGTCTGGAAAAACAGCCTCACAGCTTTTTTGCCTTTTCTCAGACCTCTGGAATGGATTAATTGGTTTCTCATTCATTTCAGTGGGGAACCACGTTTTGGATAACAATTTTTTTGGATAACAAATTGCCTCTGAGAACGAATTAAATTAGTTATCCGAGGCATCACTGTATTTGAAAAGGCCTATCATGTCTCCCCTCAGTTATCTTTTCTCAAGGTTCAACATGCCCTGCTTTCTTTAGTTTGGCCCCAGAGCTGCCTTCATCTTTGGATTCAGGATTTACCCTTCCCCAAAAGATCAATTACCTTGCACAGATATGCAGTCATCTAGAGCAGGCTTGCACAATGCGTCGACCATGGGCGACTTGTAGTCTGTGGGGCCATCAGAAGTCGCCCGCCAAGCCCCCGCCATTCTCCTTACCTGCCACCAGCAGTTGGGCATATATTTTTTTTGCCCACCTCAAGTGCCCCATTTTTTTACTCCTCTTTCCTGCCGTCCGGTATTTTTTAAAAATGTCCACCATGGTGCTCCTTGCCCAGGGATTTGGAGGGAAGGTGCCCGGGGGGGGGGGCTGCATGCAATCCAGCCCCCACCTGCCAGTGTTGGCTCGGCGGGCTCAGCTGCAGCTCCTGAGGGAGCCGCCAGCAGGTGCCGTGGCAGCAAACAGGAGGGCTGCGGTGATCCCAGTCCCCCCACACCCACTGCTTCTTGCTGTCTCTCCCCCGCCTGCCCACCCACTGCTTCTAAGGCCGGAGGGGGGCGCAAGGGGTGTGTGGGTGTGTGCATGCACAGTTTTGTGAAAGTAGCCCGTGGGTACGTTCTACAGCTGTAAGTAGACTGCGGGCTGTTCAAAGTTGGACCGCCCTGGTCTAGACGAATGGAGAGTTATCCTTTTAATTTTTAACTACAGCACCCTTCAGTCTGAAATTCAAAACTCTGCTGGAATCGCCCCTGTCAGAAATCTGTGGGCTCCTTCCCAACAAAGCCCTCTCAGAGTTGTAAGTCATGACTAGAATAGGCCCATTTGAATCAGTGGAATTTAGGGAGGAGTTGATTCATCAAATCCCCATTGTTGTTAAGTGTTGACTTATAGTTGGAACAATTTATACTGACCCTAATAGGGCTTTCAAAGTAAGTGAGATAACAGAACCCTTTCTCTGTTTGTAGGTTTCACTAATTCTGCAGCCCCAGTGAGCTCCCATGGCTGAGTGGGGTTCAAACACAGCTCTCCCAAATCCTTGTCCATTAGGCTATCCATGCTATGCTAAGCAGCAGGGGTTTATCTGTAAACTGTTTTTAAAAACTTGTTTGGATGTTTTTCTCCTCAGTTCTTATTTCTGTAAAAACCACTCTACAATCAAGTTTGTAGCAGAGTAGGTAAAGTCTTTATTCAGTGAACTATGGACCAAGTGCTGGTTTAAAAAAAATAGGTGCCATGAGAGTTTAGATTAACTAGTGTGTTTAGCATTTATCATTTATATGAATGTAAGTTTGGGAAACAATGCTTGTCCTTGATGGTGTGCCCCAAATAATCCAGAAAAGCCTTCTGGGCTCACATTTGCAGTTATAGCACAGAGGTAATGACTATGATCGTATAAACAAGATACGTCTTGTCATCATCCAAGCAACAACAGCCCCATATATTTCTTTTTATGGAGGTTCATCAGCGAGAAATAATGTTCTTTGCTGAGTTCAAGATACAGTCAAGACATCAGTTAGCAAGCCCTTACATACCGATACCGGAATAGACTATATTGCTGTAGTGACCTAGATAAGATGGGGACTTGGAAAAAAGGACATTCTACTTATGCCTGAATAGTCCTTGAAAAGGGAGCAAAAATAGCCTCCACTATGATTCATTCTAAAACAATCCTTTTTAAAATATACTTGGTTGAAAACTATCAAGCAGATATTGATAAAAGCAAATTAATTGGACAATTGGAATAAAACCTTTCTCTGTAGGAAACTAGGGGAGTTGAAGCATTCCTTAAATATCTCACTTACCTTGAAAGCTCTATTAGGGTCTCTATAATTGTGTTCTGAGTCTGACTTAATGGCACATAACAACAGTTCTTCAATTCTTTTTGTGACAATGATAAGTCAAATTGTCCATAGTCATATTTTATGTTCCTAAAGTAAGCGAATGACTTTCAAGCTGTAAAAGGGGGAGAAGTGCTAATGTAGCATTATTTTCAATTTTTCAAGAAATTTCTGCTTTTTGGGGGGAGAAAATGGGAAAAACTGGTTTTTTCCAAGCTTCAAAATTTCGGGAAATGTTGCATCTCTAGAAAGAATGTTCCAATCACCCATAATCCAGCAGAGAGAGAGAGAGAGAGAGAGAGAGAGAGAGAGAGAGAGAGAGAGAGAGAGAGAGAGAGAGAGAGAATTGGCTCACTTGTGCTCATGTGACCTGCTCCAGTGCTTATATTGCAAGACATTGCTTGTTGATCAAGGCAAAATTTAGAAGAAATGTTTGCTTGTCTTGCAAAATGCTCTTAAACCAAGGTATTATTGTAATAAGAAAGTAACAAGCTAGTTTATTATAATGTACTCTGCATTTATTCTGGATCTATTGAACTCCTAGTGGCTACTTGCATTTCTGACTATTATTCTGATGGTATAATCTTGGCATGTAGGTCAGTTCCACTGGCCAATTGGGAATGCTATAAAACAAGCTTTTAAGCACCTAAGACTTCATCTCAAATTTTGGACCAATATTCTGAGCAGATTCTGATATAGTAAAACCACTTCATTTTTAATTGGATCATCTGGAATGAACAGTTGTGGCTATACCTCATTACGTTTTTATGTTCTTTTGATGCAAAACTACATTAATTTAAATGTTATGGAACATATTTTCACAGTTTGGCATGTAACTCACTGTTTTTCCAGTTTGATGCTTCTCTTTATCTTTAGGTAGATTTTCCTTTGCTAAATTTAACGTTTTCTCTGAATGCTTCTTGGTTTGAAACTGTTGTTGATTTGTGTCTTTTGCATAATCAGACTGTAAATTTGCAATGAATGTTTTAAGGGGAAAAATGCTTCTAGGCTATGAAATTCATGTCTCATGCTTAAGAAGGAAATCAGAGCTAGAGAAAAAAGCACCTGGTACAGCCTGATTCCTTCTATGGACTTGTTCCCACATGTAATAAGAGTTTTGGATGCCCAAGGTTTTAATGTAAATTGTCTATTTGACACTCTGGGAAATCATTATATCAGATTTACAAATACACCTTATAGAACACCTTATAGAAAGGAATTAATTTGTTCCAAATGTCAAGCAAATTTTCCTTTTTACAAATTTCCCATAGGAATGGATTGAAAACGGATTAATCCCTAATCACAACTTTTTTCTGTTATATGGATTTACCCCATAGGTGATTCTGTTAAGCGATTTCCCCCTAACTCCAAAAATTTTTCCTTTAAGTAGATTTTCTGTTAAACAAACTGCTTATTATACGAGGGTCCACTGTATGTGTTTAAAAATGCAAATTTGTAAGATTTTTCAAAGAGTATCATAGACCTAAAAATATCACCAAATTTTGTGCAACTTTTCTTCTTGTGTGTAATGTAATTCTTACTAGAGGCAATAACGGATGTTCTTCTAAACCTATAAGAATATGAGCCTGGGTTTGCAAATATATCACACAGACCACTGGCCGAACGACCATTTCACAGGGGTTCCCATGAGCCAGTGAATAAAAAGGCACAAACAGCTTGGGTCTGGAGGAGGAGTGGGAGGAAAGGGGGGGGAGTGAGTTACAGCTTGATAGGTTGGAGGGGATGTCAGTCAATGGCACCGGAGTCTGCGATTGGCTGAGGATGCCTGTAGAGAAAAGTTCTCTATGGCACCTGCGGCAGTGGCCCTCCAAAGGGGGCTTGTGGCCTCTTCCAATCAGGGCAAGGGGTCACCACAACATGAGGAACAGTATTAAAGGGTCGCGGCATTAGGAAGGTTGAGAACCACTGGTCTACAGCCACATAGGCTTTTCAGAAGGGCGCTCTGTGTTTTCTTAATTGCTTACAAAAGGTGTATATACCCCTTTGAGTTAGGATTCCATTGTCAGGCTGCAGTTTTATACTAAGCATTTAATAGCAGTACACTGGGAGTACAGTTGGACCCCAGTATCTGCTGGGGATTGGTTCCAGACCTTCCCGTAGATAATGAAAACCGTGGATAAGAGAGAACACCAAAAAGCCCTAAAACTTCTGTTTTGTGACAGCAGCTTGCTTTATGCCTGCTGTTTTGTGATAGTAGCTTACTTTACAGCTGTTGTTTGTGACAGTAGCTTGCTTTATTGATGATGTTTTATTATAGTAGCTTGCTTTACAGCTGCTGTTTGTGAAAGTAGCTTGCTTTGTGGCTGCTGAATTATTTATTTATTTTCCCCCCTGCCAACTGTGGATAACTGAATCAGTGGATACGGGGGTCCTATTGTATGTGGTCAACTGTTGCTGAACTACAGCACTGATTGCTTTGCTTGTAAATATTAACTTGCTTCCATATAATTATTATAATAATAATTGCATGCTGTGAAGTCAGTTCCAACTTTCTAGAGTTTTCTAAGTAGAAGATACATAGAAATGTTTCCCTTCTTCTGAAGGTTACCAAAGACCTCACAGGCTGACTGTTCTCCCTAGAATCGAACACCTAACCAGTGAAGAATTGCATTCCCAACCAGATAACTGAAACACTGAGCTATCCAGCTACCTTAGCCTTATTAGAAATCTGATGACAGGAGGAAATGGAGCTTCTTAAGAGATGCAGATGTAGTATTAATAAAGAAATTATAAAACCCCTAAGATAACAAAGACTATGTGCACAAAAGAAATTTGATGAGTGCACGATGAATGTAGAATTAAGTCTCGTTTATACATTGACTTAATTCTTATCCATTCTGTGCTCATTATAAAATTATAACATGTTATAATGAAGACAGAAATACAGTAAGAGCCAAACTGCATAGTTTGATGAATGTTCTTTTTCTCTCAGTGGGACGTGGGAGACAATGGGAACTAGGGCTCCTTGTGGAGGAGAATGCTGTGGAGCAGTGGTTCCTAATGTTGGATCTCCAGATATTCTTGGACTTTCAGAAATCTTGGCCAACACATGATGAAGGCTTCTGGAGTTTTAGTCCAAGATTGGAAACCACTGCTCTAGAGCTTTATGTTCTTTTTCTCTGTCCCTTTCAAAATATACAGGCTGAGCAGGTACTACCAGGTTGCAGAAGGTTGTAGTAGCTTTCAAGCAGCAGGTGAGATCCAGTATCAGTACCACCAAAATGTATTTATGCTAACTCTGAAAACAGTGAACAAAATCTAATGCAACCAAATTGCTTCCAGCTTTCCTTGTAGTCATTTATCTCAATAACTCAGGATTGGGTGTGATAACGAACCTTCACAGGGTAGAATGATTGTAAGAGATTTCTGGAATAAACCAAATGCCTCTTTATTGAAGTAAGTTAAGAATAAAACTTGGTGAAGATCAGAAATATGGCTGTAAAGCTGTTGCTATCATACTACTAAGGATCACAGGGAAGATTCATCTTAAATGTCGAACGCCACATGTACATGCCTTTGAAAGGACTCCGAATTTCAGAGTTCTATTGATAAGATTATTTGGAATGAGTTTTTTTTTTTAAAGTGGAGGAACACAAGAGATAATTTTCCCGGAATGTCCATGAGTAATCCCACAGAGCTGGCTTGCTATGGATATAAATATTTGTCCCCCCCCCCCCTATTCTTTAGTTTATTTTCATCACAGGATGTCCACTGTTTGGAACATGTGGTTATCTGCAGTGGCTGTGTACTGATGTTAATAAACAACCGACCCCTGGTCTTTTTTTCCTAATTTGTGCAGACAACATGGCAATCCTATGTGCGTCAACTCAGAAGGTGAATTCAGTGGTGCTGACTCCCAGCAAATGATGCTTGTGATTCCTGCCTCTGTCGCCCAAGTCCTTTCCATTGGCCCCTTTAGTTTTTCATTCATATGCATTCACAGTTATGTCATTCACGTAGAGTGCTTTGAAGGTAGAAACAGATTATGACCCTAAATGCTCCTCTGTTGTCAGTTTAACGTTTATTAATATATTTGAGCCGGCTCCAAAATATATCCTTTGAAAGGCTTGTGCTGGCTGTGGTATGCAGTCACTATCTTTAGCTGTCCAAATAACACTAGCTAGATGGAGCTGGACTGTAAAGTAACCAGGCTCAACCATCAGATTCCTGGCTTGATGAGCCCATTGAGAAATGCTGAAGACATCAAATGGGAAAAAAATTATGTTTTATGACTTATGGCTTTTTCAAGCTGCTCTGTGATGGATTTTACAGTGATTGTGGGGTACAAAAAGCTCAATGGATCTCCCCAGAGTTTATTGATAGTATGTTCCTGTGCTCTGGTTGTAAATAGGTGGGTTCTTGTTTATTTTTGTGTCAACCCCATGGCTGGCAAAGGGAACATAACAGGTGCACAGTGAGCTTGCCTGTATCTGAGCAGACAAATTATACAGACCCTTGACCTGATTTCTTAAAATAAAAATTTATATAGCATTCCTAGACCATATGACATTAATAAGCCTGCCAATTTGAATTTAATTGGATTCTTTTGTTGAAAATCAGTTCTGCAGTAAGCAGCATTTGGATTTAAATGCCCAGTTATTCCTCTCTCTCCACTAGAACATAAAAAGTTGCAGTCCCTACACACATGTGCTTGGGATATATATAAAACCAGAGTCAGCGGGACTTCTTAGTAAACATCCATATTTAAGTTTTCTTTTTTTTTTCTACTAACGTTCATGATTAATATATCTTTCATTTGTCTACCTCATTCCTTTAAATCTAAAATTTAAGTAGCACTACACAAATGAGCTGTCTAGATGCCCTAAGCACATCCGATCTCGCCTGATTTCGGAAGCTATGCAGGGTCGGCCCTGGTTAGTACTTGGATGGGAGACCACCAGGGAATACCAGGTGCTATAGTGCCTGGAGTAGGAACTGGCAAACCACTCCAGTATTCCTGACAAGAAAACTCCATGGACATGGAGTCACGAAGAGTCGGTCACGACTGTAACAACACACACACACACACACACACACACACACACACACACACACACACACACACACACAAATGAAATAGGTTTCAAAACTTCAAATTTCCCCCGAATTACTCATTTTTTTATTTTTGTTCACCATGCACAGCAGTAATCTCTGATGAACACTGTTGATGTGCATTTATCCAGAAGATTTCACATCATAGTTTAAGATTACGGTTAGAAGATTATACTCAGAGAGATCTCTAATTAATCTTTCTTTCTTTCTATACAGATGTATTGCTTTAAATAGTTCTGTTGTCCTTTTGAAGGATGTTTGGAATTCCTCAGTTCCTCAAATTAATATTTTTTGGGAACTCAAACATCTCTTTTGCAGATTTACTTTTAATGATATGGAGTCACTAGAAGAGGAAATCCATTAATAACAATATGTTGGCCATATTAAGAATATTGAGCCAGGCACATTGGATCCAATGGATTATAATTTATTTAAACACACACACAAGCACACATGGGAAGCAAGGGAGTTCTTCTTAAAATATTTTAAATTTAATTTTTCGAGTCATATTGTGCAAGTGGACCTGGTCAGAGAAAGACAGAAAAAATTGTTAAACATGACAAACAATAAAGGAGAGTTTTAACATTTTGCAGGGAAAGTAACTAAAACCTGGAGCTTTGGAATTTGAAGTGTTCTGCTTATATACCGCCCCATACCACTACAAATAGTCTCTGGGTGGTTTACAATTTTAATTACAGTGTGCAGGCTACACATTGCCCCCCCAGCAAGCTGGGTACTCATTTTACCGACCTCGGAAGGATGGAAGGCTGAGTGAACCTTGAGCCTGCTACCAGGGATTGAACCCAGGTCGTGAGCACAGTTTTACCTGCAGTACAGGCATTTAACCACTGCGCCACGAGGCTCCTTTTGGAATTTGAACAATTCTTAGTTAAAGAATTATCATCACAGTTTGAAATTGTGCAACAGTCAGGGTGTGGGCGACAATGTGGATATCTGCAAGGGAGCCAGATCCAGGGTGCTCCCAGAAGCCCAGAACGTGGTCAGCCAGTCCAAGTTCAAGACTCACACAAATACATTCCAGCAGGGAGGGGAATGCCAAACAGGAAGACTTACAGAGGAGCAGAGTTCTGGGAAGGATGAAGATAAGAGGGCAGAAGCTTTAGGAGTGCAAGGTTTCACGTCACTGAGGCAAAGAACAGGGAGTGCCGCATGCTAGCTTTATGCCAGTAGCAAGCCCACCAACTGCACTCTCTGATTCTACAAAGAGGCAGATTCCTGTGGCCCTGATCCTGACAAATTGCTTTGTACTATCCCTCCATCTCACAGAGGCAAAATTCTTTCCCTGCCCTTTCCCCATTCCCCTTTACAGGTAGGATAATTTCATTCTTTACTGCATAACAGAAGTGCTGTCAAACATTCAGCTGAACCTACCTGCACCACCTATGATGACAGTCATGGTGGACCCATGAAGCATTATATGACTTCCATATGGTGTGGGACCATGGGGCATGTAGCTTATCTTTGCCCCCTCATCAGTACCTAGCACCTATTCAAGAAATAATATTTCAATAGCACATGTGTGTACCAGAACTGAGGAGTACATACGTTTGAGGAAGCATTGGGTGCCTACTGAATGTGCATTGCAATTTTTATCAGTTGCCTTGCACAGCTTAACATAGAACTTTCAAACAAGGAGGAAAGTGTGTCTTGGCATATGTTTTCATATAGCATCCAGAAGTATGGAGAAATCCGTACTATGTATGTGTGGAGAACTTTTCTCTTAATAATTGGTAAGGAAGCTTATTTCAGGTTTAGGAAAATAGGGACAGCCCAAAAGAGAGTCTGTGGAGCCAAAGAGAGTATGTAGCTATACAGGGCTATAAAACAAGTACAGGCCTACCTTGGTTTATGAATGCCTCCCTTAACATAATTTTCAGTTCACGAAAGGAAATCCATTGAAAAAAATAGGTATTTTCTCCACAATACCTCGTTTTACGATTTTTTTCATAATGCATTGTGAAAAAAGTACCCAGGATGTATTGTGCCCCCATGCATTTCCTGAATTTTCCACAATATGAAACGACCCAGAAAATGCATTAAATTCTTAAACCAAGATATGCCTGTAATCTCGATTGGAACTGTCTTTGCCTTGATATTCTTAGGAAGTTGCTTTAGGAAAAAGCCTATGTATTTTATTGTCCTAAACATACCTTTGCTAAAAAAAGAAGCAACGTGCTCTGTTGCCTTTCTGTAAATTCTAGTCTTCCCACATTTCCTTGGGAACATTTCATTGGCTATTTTCATATAATTACCAAATCCTAATATATAAGGTTATATTTCAAAGTTGCAATGAGGGAGATCTCCACAACTGTATAAAATAGAGCAGTGATGGCAAACCTTTTAGAGACCGAGTGCCCAAACTGCGATTCAAAATCCACTAATTTTTCCCAAAGTGCCAATACAGCAGTTTAACATGAATACAGGTGGCTGTGAAGGGGCGATGTCACATGCCCAGACAAAGGGCTCCAAGTGCCACCTTTTGCACCCGTGCCATAAGTTCGCCAACACTGAAATAGGGCATAGTTTATCAGTACTTTATGCAACATGAGGACAGTGCCTCATGTCCACATTTCTTAGGACGCAAATATATCTTCCGGATGTGACTGAGCTCTGCTAAATGATTACTTAAATATTTGTTTTCTTCCATGGCCAACACATGCTATTTCCATATACTGTATAACTCGAATATAAGCCTAGTTTTTCATCCCTAATTTTGGGCTGAAAAAAGGGCCTCTCGGCTTATATGCGGGTCAATATTTTTAGCCACTGAGGCAAGTGCTTGGGTCAGTGGCTAAAAGTCATTTTAAACATTGTGTGCCACTTCTCATGACCCCCGCTCTGCATCACAGGGGAGTCTAGGGTGGGAAATGCAGCAGGGGCTGGCAAGTGCTTGGGTCAGTAATCGCTGCTCTCGGGACAAAAACATTCCCATTTTCCTTAGAAAATATGGAACACCATGTCAAGTGAGGCAAACATCAAATTTTCTAAGTGTGTTCCAAAAATTCTAGGCTAAAGACATTTCCAGCCCTGCCCCGCTTTTATTTATTTATTTATTTATTTATTTGGCTGAGAATAACCCTTATGGGAACCCCATAAAGACAACTCAACTACCAGCTAGAAATGATTTTATCTGGTTAACCATCTGTCATTCCTTTTGAAAACAAAACAAAAGGCAAACATTTCAAAACTGCTTCATTTGCTTTAATTAGAGGTGCACGTCAGTCAGTACTACAGACTAATTACATACTTTCATGTACAATATGGTTTCTGTAAATCAAAATGTAGAATCCCCTCCTCCTGATGGATTCATTCAGTTCTTCCAAAAGGAAGGCTTCCCATTGCAGTTCTGAAAGGATGCGGCATTCTTTACCATTCCTTTTCATTGAATTTATTATTAATTCATAATTTCCTTTATGAACAAATTCAATCCAGGGCTACAATTGATAGCTGTCTTCAGAGCACAGTATTCTTAAAATAATTACTGGATCCAGATTTGTTGTATTCTCCTTCTCTGTTGTTCTTCTTTACAATAATATTTAGTGTATATTTTGAATATATATTTAAAATTTTCTAGTAACTCTCAGCAGCAGCAGATCTTTGTGCTGGCTATTGTAGAAAGGTGGCCCCTGCTGCACGTCCACCCCTGAATGACCACCTTGCTACTTCAGATGAGGTGTGGTATCATCTTTCTGTTTTTAGAACATGGTGTCCAGAGCAAGATAGTTATGCAGTGTAACGGGAATCGTAGGAATTTTTTTTCTCCAGAAATGCTGAACTGAGACTGGGAGAGTCATAAGCTTCCATTTGGCCACGAGAGCTGTGTGGTTTCGAACTGATACTGGCCATACTCTCTTATACCATCCCGAGCTTATGGAATGAATGATAAAGGAAAATGTTCTAGCACAGTGTTGGTGAATCTATAGCACTGGGTTCCAAAGGTGGCACACACAGCCCTTTCTGTGGGCACGCGGCATTGCCCCCTCACAACCATGGTACTTCCCCCTACACTTGGAGCGTGCCACTGTGCTCTGGGCAGAGAGCCGGGTGAAGGAGGAGGCATGGATTTTTAAAGTAGATGTTGCAGCTGGATAAATGCCCTGTCAAACATTGGCTCCAAAAAGGCCAAGCATAAATCTTGAGGCTGAATTGTTGCTTTAGTGTCTGTTACACTGAACTCAGCAGGATCTACAGACTTTCAGGACTGATGAGCTCAAGAAGAGAATATATGGGCAGTTGGATTTAAGAATGCAAAAACAAGCACTCCCTAACCCTACTCCAAAGTGTGCTATAAATGGGTGGCTTTCATTTAAGTTCACAACACATGGATAAGTATAACCTATCTAATTTTTGTTCTGTTTTTCCATTTGTTCTGTGTGTGTGTGTGTGTGTGTGTGTGTGTGTGTTGTGTCGTTACAGTCATGACCGACTATTAGTTTCCAAATGCCCCAATGTTTTCCCAATAGCACATCTTTAAAAAACTGTAGAGAAAGTGATGGTTCTTACCTTGCTTGATTTTAGAAGACCTTAAGTGGGCTAAGGTGAAATGTGTATTCCACATATACCGTATATACTCGAGTATAAGTCAACCCGAGTATAAGTCGAGGCTCCTAATTTAACCCCCAAAACTGGGGAAACGTATTGACTCGAGTATAAGCCTAGGGTGGGAAATGCAGCAGGGCCTGGCAGTTCCTCCTTTGTGAGCTGGGGGAGTGGTGTGTGATGTTTAAAATGACTTTTAGCCACTGATGCAAGTGCTTGGGTGAGTGGCTAAAAGTCATTTTAAACAGCACGCGCCGCTCCCCTGTGATGCAGAGGGGGGGGGTCATGAGAAGCAGCAGACAATGTTTAAAATGACTTTTAGCCACCGACCAAAGCACTTGCCTCAGTGGCTAAAAGTATTGACCCTAATATAAGCCGAGGGCCCCTTTTTTCAGCCCAAAATTAGGGCTGAAAAACTAGGCTTATATTCGAGTATATACAGTATATACTTGCATCTCTCCTGTTTAGGAGTCCTTTTGCTAGCATGTTTTCAAGCTTAAACAATTCTGTTGAGGAAGGAAAAACAGGCTAAAGCAGCATTGTATCAACTATGACTGCAACTCACAGTAGGCAACAGAAATGAGGAAAGAAGGAAAGAGCTGTGCTTTTCTGCAGAAATAGCCTTTTCTGCCATCTGTTGGGAGAAGATGGGGAATAATCATTAGTTGATTATGCTATTATTTATCTGTTAATTTTAATAAATATTTAAACCAAGCAAGTTATGCCAGTAGGAGGATAGATTATTTATTTATTTATTTATTTATTTATTTATTTATTTATTTATTTATAATGGAAGACAGTTAACTGCTCAGTTTGATAGCAGGGTCTGGGGACTTACCATGCTCTTTGAAAGAGATTTCTAGATACATCTGTGACAAAAGTTCTTTTTCTCTTTTTTGGGGGGGTGATAAAAATAACCTGTATTCCTCAGAACCCTGTGAAGGATTAGAGTTAGGGTGGCCTTATTTATGTCATAGGTTACAGAGAAGGGTCCTATTTTAAAAAGTGACATTTATTTGCAATAGGCTTTTAAATAGTCCTTCTCGGTTTGAACAGCTGTTTAGGCTCAGCCCAGCTCAAAAGTAAAGATTAGAAGAGAAGTCTTGAAGTTGTCCATCAGCAATAAGCATCTAAACAGCTGACCGAACACACACTCGGGTTGCTTGGTCAGTCTTTGCCGCTATGACATTCCTTTTCTATTTATATTTATACCCATTGTGAATTGTATCTATAGATACAAAAGTTATAAGAAATAACCATACACCACCAAATCACTTTGGACTTTTCCAGGCTTTTCCAGGTAAAGAGCACTTAGAAGTGGTTTATCATTCCCTTATTCTGGTGCCACTCTGGGACTGCACTGATTGCTCAAGGCCACAGAGATTGGCTATCTTCACACAAGGCACAGTGAGGAATCAAACTCTCAGCTTCTGAAGGCTTTCCAGCCAGCCACAGATACAAATCATCCTATGCAAATATTTTGCACATGTGCCCTCTTTTGTCATATATTTTTTTAAACTGCATTTGTGGTACAGCGGTTAAACTGCTATATTGCAGCCAAAACTCTGTTCATGACCCAGGGTTCAATCCCAGGTAACTGGCACAAGGTTCACTCAGCTTTCCATCCTTCTGAAGTTGGTAAAACAAGTACCCAGCTTGCTAGGGGGTCGGAGGGAAATTTGTAGTCTGCTCAATTAGGTTGTCAACCACCCAGAGAGTGCTTTAAGAGCTATTGACATATAAGCAGCATATAGTAGGTCCCCCATATCCACTGGTTCATTAACCACTGATTCAGTTATCCACAGTTGGCAAAAGAAAAAAATTAAATAAATAATTGAGCAGCAGCAAAGTAAGCAATATTTACAATGTACGGTCCCTTGTCTGATCAAATAACATAGTTTTTATTCTTATGTTTGCCCTTTCTCTCTTGTCTTTGTTTTTTGCTTCCTGAAATCTCAGCCATTTTCAATCATGGCCTATGATCTGTAGGAGATTTCTAGGCCATTTTAAACATACAGTACTGTAATACAAGTTCTTGTATTGGCAGTGAGTCTCTGTCATCAAAATGTATGCTGTATGGCTTACACTGACTGCAAACGTAACACATGGAATTTTGTTGTTGCTGTTTTTAGTCACCACGTCTTACAGAAAGTCTTTGATAAATTTGATTGCTGAGCTTTTTAAAAAAATCCCACAATCTCTGCCGTCAGATCACAGTTTTTAAAAAGTGAGCCTGCAGGCAACAGCCTACAGTCGTTCAGAAGCAAAAAGTTGATTGAAATTTACCAAGCTTCTCTTCTTATTTGTTTGGTATGACATTTTGCAGAGCATGTTAAATGGAAAATTAAATTAAATGTAGCTTTAAAGAATACTTTTGAAAGAGGGAGAAAGCTGTTCTTGAATTGAATTCATTATGCCATGCTAATTTGTTCTTGGTTAATATGGTTTTCTTCCATTTTCTCTCTTGAGTTCTTGCTTTGTTTTTGATGCGTTTTCAGCTCTGCAGATGAAGATCATGCCAGCTCAGTATTTATTTGTTGAGATACTTTGTGTCTAAATTTTGCAGGAGGAAAGAGGGATTTAATATGCTTCATGACGTGGATGAAAGGGCCAAAATAACAGACTAATCTAGATTTGTTGTGCTTGAGCTGTCATATAGATTGGAAGATGAATTTACAAAGCAGTGGTGCATATATGTGTGTGTGTGTGTGTGTGTGTGTGTGTGTAAACGAATATGAGTGCGTTCTGTACAAAGCACCCAAGCCGTAACTTCCAGAACCTCAATTTAGCATTGCTTACCAGTGCGCATAACGACTGAAGAATCAATTGTCAAAAAAAAAAATAGTTCCCCCAAAATGGGTTAATCTCTGCTATAAAAGAATCAATAAGCTCTTCGGTTCCTCTCATAACCTAATGTGTATCAGGACACTGAATAATACCAGAAATCCATGGATTTGCCTGCAGAAAGAAAAACCCTTCAGAAGTTAATGACGCTCTTAGCATTATTAACTACTGATCCATGATCTTTGTGCTCATCAAGAGACGGGGAGGATGGATTAGTCATTCCCTCGAGTGGTGAAAAGTCATGGATAGAGCTAGAAGGTTCAGGTTCTGTAGAATGAAAATGTTCTCTCTGTGTGTGTGGGTTTTAAATCTTTCAGTGTGGCATGGATATGGAAGCAGAGTATGGAGGAACTTGCTATTTCACTACGGGTTTCCCCAGTAGCTGACAGTGTGGATCCCTGCAGCCACTCAGACAGCCTCCAATTAAACTAATCTCACATCTCCAACCTCTCTGTGTGTCCAGATTCAAATTGCTTTCTTTTTCCTCCTTTTATCACACTTGAGAATGCTAGGCCCTAACTCTTGAGAGAAATCCTCTGTTCAGGAAAAAAATAGATCTTAAAATTTAACACATTATAGTAATTGTCTCTATCTCTGTCTCTCTGTCTGTGTGTGTTGCAAGGCCCATTGTAGTTATTTTGAAGCACCATATTGAAAAACCAAACTAGCATTCATGACTTAGGCCGTTACTTCACGAAGTACTTCGCTTCGCAGCGGGATTGCCTTCGCTTTGAATGCGAAGGCGGTCACGTGGTCTCCATTCACTCCCACCCCTCTTTCTCTGTCCTCACGAGGCAAAGTTTTAGGATCGAATCCAGTACTACCTCACGTGCTCCCTTCGCATTGGGAAGCTTACTTGCAACGTCCGGTTTCTGCTTTCTTTAATATTTTAAAAAAAACTACCACGGCGTATCGATGCATCAATACCCGGCTGTCATTTGCGGCAGAGCTGAATAACTGTATGTTCCTTTGTTTTCTACTCCCGATTTGTATTGCTTCGTCCATTGGCGACGTGAAAAAATTGCTGTTCTCCGTCAGAGTCACTAGGTGGACCAGCACACAACATTTGTTGTGTATACCATCGCTCCTCCAAGGAATATTGTAAGCACAGAAAGCAAGATCAAAAGAACGGGTTAACCAAAATATCGATGCATCGGCATTTCGGAGAAAAAGTAACTAAAAAAAATTAAATATATATAATCACTGGCCACACGTGACTTTGGATGCGAAGCGGGATGCGAAGCGAAAAAGATTCCCGGCCTCCGGCAGGGGAATCACTCGCCCCGCTTGGAGCACGGTTTAGGGGGCGTGGTCGGGGTGGCTCCGCATCCAAAAAGGAGGAACGTGAGGACAGAAACGATCGATTCGCACAGAAATGACGGCTCGCCGCGCAGCGAGACGTTCGTGAAGTAATAGCCTTAGTTGCATAGTGAACAGTATTTACTTGTTGAAGAAACATTGGAAAGAGGTGACTATTTTTGCACCAATATTCATTAAAAGACCAAACGTTTGCCAATAACATAATAAAAATATATGTTAGTGTTTAATATGTTTGTTGTGTGTAATGTTGCTTTTGAAAATAGGGATGTCAAGTAGAGATGGGCAGGAAACAAAAATGAAATGCTGTTTCATTGTTTCATTATGAAATGAAACAGTTGGATGCATTTTGTTACAAAATGAAACAAGATGCCATTTTTTCTTCTAGGAACGAACTGATTCATCCTAGAGGAACCAAAATTGCAGGGTAGCTACTTTGGACGCTTTCCTATAAGCCCCCATAAGCCCCCAAAGATTCCCGGCCTCCGGCAGGGGAATCACTCGCCCCGCTTGGAGCACGGTTTAGGGGGCGTGGTCGGGGTGGCTCCGCATCCAAAAAGGAGGAGCGTGAGGACAGAAACGATCGATTCGCACAGAAATGACGGCTCGCCGCGCAGCGAGACGTTCGTGAAGTAATAGCCTTAGTTGCATAGTGAACAGTATTTACTTGTTGAAGAAACATTGGAAAGAGGTGACTATTTTTTGCACCAATATTCATTAAAAGACCAAACGTTTGCCAATAACATAATAAAAATATATGTTAGTGTTTAATATGTTTGTTGTGTGTAATGTTGCTTTTGAAAATAGGGATGTCAAGTAGAGATGGGCAGGAAACAAAAATGAAATGCTGTTTCATTGTTTCATTATGAAATGAAACAGTTGGATGCATTTTGTTACAAAATGAAACAAGATGCCATTTTTTCTTCTAGGAACGAACTGATTCATCCTAGAGGAACCAAAATTGCAGGGTAGCTACTTTGGACGCTTTCCTATAAGCCCCCAAATTTGGAGATGTTTGGGGTTCAGGGGTTGGAGTTATTAAACTCCAAAGGGTGTCCCCCTAGGAGAAAATCAGTTCTAATTGGGTCAGGAAACAGCTAATAGCCAGCGATTAACTGTTTCCCAACTCAATTAGAAATGATTTTCTTCTAAGGGGACCCCATTTGGAGTTTAATAATTCACCACCCTGAACCCCACACCTCTCCAAATTGGGATGGTACAGGGAAGTGTCCAAATTAACTACCCAGCAATTTTGGTGCCTCTAGGACTCAGGGGAGCCATTAACAAATTATTTTGTTCCAAAAATTATTTTGAAATTCATTAGTAATTAAATGAAACAAAACTAGTAAAGAAACAAAACAAAACACTATACAGTGGACCCTCATATAACAAATGGTTTGTTTAACATAACATCTGTACAACATAAAAAATTCCGGAGATAGGAAAAATTTGCTTAACAGAATCACCAATGTGACGAATCTGTACAACATAAAACTGGTCACAATTAGGGATTACTCTGTTTTCAATGCATTCGTATGGGAAATTTGTATAAAGGAAAATTTGCTTAACATAATTTCATTTGGAACGAATTAATTCCTTTATACAAGGTACCACTGTATATTGGTTTTGTGCCCATCTCTAATGTCAAGTTATGAAGAGAAAGTCCTTGTCGACACGGCAGTTAGTAATCTTCACTAGTAATGTGAAGAAGGTAAAAGAAGAAAGTGCAAAAGCCACTGAAGAATTATTTAGCCGTAATATTTGCAAGGAAATCATTGGGATGGATAAAAAAATTTGTGTATTTTGGTACTCATATTAGTCTAATAGAAGCATCTGCCAAGAAATCAGAAGAAGAGACTTAGGAGGGCACCAGTGAAAGAACTAAAAAGATATTCAAGTGTAAGGAGGTGTCAATGGAGACCAAGACCATGGGTGTCCAATGTTAAACTGTTGTATTTCCAGTTACTGTACTCTGCATGGATCTGAAAGCTGAGCAGTGAAAGTTGACAGGAAGGAAAAAAAAAACAGTTCATTTAAAAAGTGTTTTTGGAAAGAAAGCTTGACGCATAGAACGAGAAAGACAGATGAGTTCTAGATCAAACCAAGCCTAAACTCTTCCTACAGGCAAAAATGACTTACTGTAGTTTTGGCACATGATGAGAAGACAAGACTCTATCGGTCTTACAAACACTGCTTCATGTTTAGACATTGTAACATAAAAAAAGTTCATTTGAAGATCAACATGATCAGCTGTCAGTGACTTTGCTCAGCTGGAGTGCAGGCTAATTGTTTTGGAAAGACCATAGTAAACTATTGTTCAAGTCTCGATTTTAAAAGGACTTTCATTTTCAGGGCTATTTTTTCTATGGCCCCTTAATTATTTTAACAGTCTTTGTATGCAAACAAATTTTCAAACCCTGAAGGAGTTGGAGAATGCATGCACGGTAATATTTGGAGAAAAGCCATTCAAAAGTATTTGTATTAAAATCACATTAAATATATTTACGTTGGGGATTATTCTTAGATATCTGAACCAGTGAACTTTCCAAAACTTGAACACTTTGTAGCTCTCTGATACCCTTATGCTTTTACTTACAGCTCATACTTGAACATTCTTGCTGTTCTTTTCTTTTTCTTTTCAGCAAGCTTCCAGCTTTCATGGGTGCAATGACAATGAAATAAGTTATACAAAATAACATAATGGATTAAGTACTATGTGAAATAGATTGATTTGGATAATAACTCTTTATTTTGCTTGATTTATAGAGGTTATAGAATTTAGATTTTCATGGCTTGTAGTATTACTGATCACAAGGAGCCTCGTGGTGCAGTAGTTAATGCCTGTACTGCAGGTAAAACTATGTTCACGACCTGGGGTTCAATCCCAGGTAGCAGGCTCAAGGTTTACTCAGCCTTCCATCCTTTTGAGGTCAGTAAAATGAGTACCCAGCTTGCTGGGGGGGGCAGTGTGTACCCTGCATACTGTAATTAAACTGTAAACCGCCCAGAGACTACTTGATATTGTATGGGGTGGTATACAAGCAGAACACTTTGCTTTTTCAAAGTGTTCTGCTTATATACAGCCAGATCATCCAGTACTATATTGTTGCCTCTTTATTTATTACCTTCTATATTATCTGCTTTGTTCACTCTCAGTTGCTCCTTTTCTTTCCTTGCCCGAAGGCTGCATTTTTAAAATCTTATTTAACAAGCTTACTAAACTACTTTTCAAGACACAATAAAACAATTGCTAAAACAATAAAAACACAGAAATAATTCATTTACAGCCATCATTTAAAAAGCAGGGGTAATTGAAATGTGGATGAACAAAATGAAACTAAACCCAGAAAAGACAGAGGAGCTCCTGGTCAGTCGAAAGGGAGAACAGGGGATAGGGATGCAACCTGTACTGGATGGGGTCACCCTTCAATTGAAAAATCAGGTACACAGCTTGGGGGTGCTCTTGGATTCAACCTTGAGCTTGGATGCCCAGGTCACAGCTGTGGCCAGGAGTGCATTTGCACAATTAAGGCTAGTCCGCAAGTTATGCCCATTTCTTGAGAAACCAGCTCTGGCCACGGTGACACATGCCCTAGTGACATCCCGACCTGATTACTGTAATGCGCTCTATGTGGGGCTACTGATGAAAAGTCTCAGGAAACTGCAACGGGTCCAAAATGCAGCAGCCAGACTGCTGACTGGGGCGGGGTACAGAGATCACATGACACCGCTATTAAAACAGCTCCACTGGCTGCCAATCAGCTATTGAGCACAATTCAAGGTGCTGACCTTGACCTACAAAGCACTATATGACCTGGGTCCTAGCTACCTCAAAGATTGGCCCTTCTCTCCATCCTGCCATCCTCACAGATACATCTCGTGGGAACCCATAAAAGGACCTTCTCTGTTGCTGCTCCCAGACTTTGGAACTCACTCCCACTAGAGGCCAGGACTGCCTCATCTCTGTTGTCCTTCTGGAAACAGGCAAAGACCTTTCTCTTCAGGCAAGATTTCCCTGAATGATGGACTACCATGTGTATTTTATATGAGTCTATGGGTTCACATAGACTTTGTGTTTATAACTACTTATAAATGTGTTGCTTTAATGTAATGTTTGTCTATTAATGCTGTAAGATATCCCTCAATTCCTTGTTCTCAAATACTTGAACATGTCTTAATTGTGCTGGACTGTATATTATCCCTCATTACTGTAAGCCACCTTGGGTCCTTTTCCAAGGAGAAAGGCGGAGTAAAAATACTCTAAAATAAATAATAAATAAAACAATAAAATGATCCAACATTGCCTTGCAATATTGCACCTTAATGGACAGCATGAAAAAGGATGCCAAGCTTGACTTAGAAAAATACTAGCTATAGTGCTGTGGATACCAGTGTCAGCACGCAGTCAAAATGGTCAATAGAATCCCCTCTTGTCCTCTTGACCAGTCACAAACAGACACCAAGCAAGGGGAAAAGCCAGGAACTGACTCATCAGTTAACCCTATCTGTTCCAGACAGAAGAATTTCTGGTTTTGACATTCAAAATTTCTTTTGAATTTGTGCACAGGTATTTGCCTTTTTAGCTGGAAAGGATTGGATTGCTGTCTTAAGGGAACTTGAATTTCAAGTTTTATACCCTATATAATCCAATCCACAATATTTCTGGGCAACAGTACAGTAGTTGGAAGAAAGTTACAATCAGGTTTATTTTTTTTCTTCATATATTGTTGCTACTACATGATGTCAAGTCGCTTCTGTCTTATAGAAACTTTAAAATGCTTTTTTAGGGGGTATGTCTGAGATAGTCAAATAGTTGTTTGCTGTTGCCCATGGCTTAATGGGGATTTGAAGCTACTTCACATGAGTCCTGGCCTGATAGTCTATCCATGATACTGCATTATCTCTTTTTCAGATAGTGTTCAGATTAAATGTTCTTCTAGATACAGCAGGTGGAGGACAACACCTCTCGATCCAGCGAGAGAGTTGAAGAAAAGATCATGATACGTGTAGCAAAATTTTCTCGATTTAACTCACTCTGGTTCTTTCTTTGCTAAATGTTACCTGTTGGAGATTTACTTGACCCTTGGGGAAGGAAGTCAAATTGCTTGAATTTGGATGTCTGATTGAGACATTTAAGAATCGGTGTCTGTGTAGACCCCAGTGTTGCCACTTCCCTTTTTGAATGATCATTTGTTGTTGCATGGAAAGATTCAATGAAGAGCGAGTAATATCAGTTGTTCTCATGGCCTACTTCCCATTACTTCCCATCGCTTTGTGTTTGGCCTATTGATGGCATTTCAGTTTCAAAAATGAAAGCAGCAACAGCAGCTTCCCAACATCAGTTAAACAATCAAGCTTTGCAGCTGCCAGTGATCAGTTGAGAAAAGGTGAGAAAAGGTAGAAGTAAAACAACCTCCATTATCTGAAGTCCAAAGTTCAGGAAATGAAATCAGAAGTCAAAAGCGTCCCATTCTATATGTGCCTGCAGTCAAGTCAAGGACTTGTTCACACATATGGGTAATTTATGACCTGGGCAAATCAGCCTCTGCAGTTTAGAGGGCAGAAGTTTAATCAGAGTGCCTGATGATAATTCACATGTCCATGAACAGAGGATTTCTTTTAGGCATTCAGATTGCTTGGTCTACTGAGCAATAGATACCTAGAGAACATGTCGAAAAATAGCCATGACAATTGCCTTGTGTTTGGGTGAGATGTGGTTTACTGATTGGGGGGGGGGGGAAGAGTTAGGTTCTGTTTTGTTTTTCCTTGTTCAGTGTCTGTGAATGATTGTGAGCACAAGAGGATCCTGTGAACTTGATTGTTAACATTATCACTTGCTGGCCTTTGCTTTGTAAGGTTTGGGGTCTTTTCTCCTGGCCAGCACAGGAAGAGTGTTAGAAGGCAGTATGTTTCATCGTGATTTGAATCATGAGCACAGAAGCAGTATGTCATATTCATAAACCCGGGTTTTATTTAGTTTTGTTTTAAGATGGATTTTAACAACACATAGTACACCCACATTTATGAAAGAAAACTCATTGGGAGGTTTAGGCTGGAGTGCCATGTTCTGGTTCTTATGAACTATCATGTTGAATTAAATTTATAGTGGCCCCAGTAGACTTTACAAAATGTCTGAGATGTTTAAGAAGTAGTTTTGTACTCAGATGTTCCCAGATATTTAAGATGTTGTATCTGTGGTGCAGAGGAGATAGAGGATGGATGTGGTTCACTATCTATTAAATTGTCGGCTTTTTCATAACTAGGAAATATCTCGGCCTCCCTGCAGGCAGAGATCCCCTGGCTAAAGTTGACAGGCTGCTTTCAGACCATAACCCACACATCACCTGTAGAGTTGCTAGGTTTTGCCAGAGCTGCCAGGAAAACTCGTGTCAACTTTTTGAGAACAATTGTGGCAAGCTCTGTAGGGGATTCCCTGATATGAAGTGGTATCAATGTTCTCTTCTACACCCTCCACCCACACGCACCCACCCCAGCAAGAGAGGTCAACTCCAGAGATCCTTACCAATATGGCTTCATTTATATTATTTTATTCTATGCTATGATTGTTTTATTTATTTCATCTTCTCTGTAATCTTTGATTGCGATGGCTTGTAGCCAAGACAATAAACTTTAGTGAATTTGAATAAGTAGTTTTGGTAGAGCAGTCCCCCTAGCAGGTTTCCATGGCCGAGTGGGAAATTGAATCCAGAGCTTCTGTCAGCTGTATTCACTTCACCACTATGCTCCCCCCAGCTCCATATGTACCTCAAAATATGTCCCACTGAATTCAGTAGAGTAGGTTTAGGTAAGTTTGCAGTACAAGTGGTTTTAGTACACATGAACTGTCAATTCAATAAGAGTATGTTTCTGGCTACTGTGTCAAAAAAATGATCCTTCCTGGTATCATGTTCAGAAGGACGTCTGGCCAAGTTTGGTGACTCTTATTGCTGTAGTAAGGCTATAGTCCTAATATAACCTAATATAACCTCTTGCTTTGAGTTGACCAGGAATTGTGAAAAAACTTGCAGCACAATGAGATCATGGGGATGGGTGGTAAGTGGGGAGGTGTAAAAAAACAGATGTTAGAGCTTTAAAATGACTTGTCCCACCTTTTCCAAATTTGTCACAGTGCAATCCCATAGCGTCTACTAGGAATCTGCTAAATATGTTCCTGTTTCAAGCACAGAAATAGTGCTTCATCACTTCATCACTTCCACCAGTGTGAATTCAATAGAAAGTGTCTTCTTCCTTTCAACAATCCGTATTTCTCATTTTGTTTAAGATTATAATTCATGTGGTGATGATGCTGTCTGAAGTGGAATAGCTGGTTTTTTTGTTACATTCCATTGAAAGGAAACCCAGAACTTTTCAGTTAAAAATAAATCAGTGTGACAGTTTAAGAGTGTATGCTAAACTAAAGTATTATCTGACTGATGTGCTCATTAAATTTATTAACAGTGATTACTAGACCTTGCTTTTCTTTACAGATGGAAAACTCATATTTTATTTTATTTTTTGCTCTATAAGCCTGGACTCCACAGGCCTGAAAATGTCCCAGAGTGCTGGAAAACATATTACTTTATCACTTGACCAGGCAAGCTTTATATTTTATTGCAACTTTAACATCCACAGATCATCTGGAAATATTGGCTCAACCTTACTTAAATTCCTCATCTAGTGAGGATGGGGAGAAAAAAGGTACAATATATCTGGAAACGTTCCAAAGTGTTAATCTTCGTCCACAGTTGCCTTGTTACATGTTTCATAGAGAGAGACACATGTTCTGTAATATGAGTACTTGCTGAGAAATATGGAAACTTTGGACTGTGTCAGTTTTAAAATATACAAACATACCGAGTGGCACAAAAAAAGCTTGAAATCAAAGTAGTGCTGTTATCTCGTCAGTCCAGGAGTCGATTTAAGGAGGTTCTCCCAGAAAAGGCAGAATAAATTCCTACAGTGGCTTTGAAGTTCTCTGATTGTGATATCATGGATATTAAATGCACGTTATGACTGCTCTCAGAAATAGTCAGAACTGGATCAATCGAGGCAAAGGCTCAGAACAGTTCTTGGAAGTCTGCAGAAGTCTCATGTATTGTTTGGACCACTTTGGAACTTGGATGGAATAAATGTGGTCATGCCCGCAGCTACTTGCCTGGTGAGGAGGTAATCGGGGTGGGGAAATGATCTACTGCGTATAGGCCTCAGACGAATTTATAAAGTTATGTGAAGTATGAAACACGTGGATTACAACTTCGACTGCGGAGGTTCGAGCATGTGCCACTATTGCGCTCAGCATCATAACAAAGCTGTAGTCGATTTTTAGGGGAGCGAAAGTCAACGTAGGTTTTTGCATCAGAGAAATTGATGATCCTGCTGGATCTTTTGAGGAAAAGCAAGTTCTTCTACCTCCAGATGTGAAAACAGAATTGATAGCTGCACGTCACCGCCATCTGCTCTAGTAAGGCAGGATTGCTCCCTATGTCTAATGAGAAGGTCATAGTATAAGCTAGAAGTGGATGAGTCGTGTATTTAGTAACAGTTGTTAGAGGTCTTGCAGCAGACAAAAGAAAGTCTTCCCTGGTCTAGCACTGCATCTACCTCTCAGATTTGTTAAGAGGAATGGGTCTTTCCTGCCTGAAAATTCACCTGGCCAGGGTTTGGAAGAGACAAGGATGCGTTGGCAGTGAATATTTCGAAGGGGTGTCATTTGCTTGAGGTCATTTAATGTGAAAGGAAGTGGGAGAAAAGTAGTAACAACAATTGCTTGCAATATCCCTAGGTTTCCACTTTGTTTTACTACAAAACAAATTTTAAAGTAGTTTTATTACAAAACAAAATGAAACGAAACGAAACACTATGCTCCCCTGGGTCCTAAAGGACGCAAGGGAGCAAGTGATTTTAAGTCAGCCCCCGGAATTTGGAAAGGTTTGGGGGTCAGGGGACTGAGTAATTAAGGCTGCAATCTCCTTTGTCATGCATGTTGGGAGAAGAGTGTCAAGCAAATCAGAGACAAAACCCCTTGATTTCCGAAGGGCACGGAGGACATGACCAAACCATGCAGTTGGGCTTTGCGTATCTTGTTGGCGATAGGTGCAATGCTGTATTTTGCTCTGATGTCATCATTGCGCACATGATCCTTTCATGTGAGGCCAGAGATCCATCGCAGCATCTATGTCTCGATGACACCAAGGCAACATTCAGTTTATTTAGGTGCTGGCCAGTACTCTGCATCATACAGTGCAACAGTTCAAAAATGATGCAATAGATCTTTGATTTTAAACAGTCACTGATATTTGTCACACGCAATGCTTGATGTTGTATGCCATTAACAGTAGCCATACTCTTAAACCAAGGTATTACTGTATATTCACTTTCTGTTAGAACAGCATTGCAGATTCTTATTTTTCACACTATATTAACCAACTATTCATCCAGATAGCTGTTCTGAATTCCATCCAGTTCTCAACAAGCCTAAATGAATGGGGTTTTTCCAAGCATTAGGGGCAGGATGTCCTAAAAGTGATTTTTTAATGCAACAGTGTGTTGTCCCCAGCCACACTATCCACAATACCTGCCTCTGATGATGTCTTGGAGCAAGATATTTAGTTGTAGAGAGCCAACTGCTTGGTATTCTGGCCAGTGAGGTTTCCATGGCCCTCCCTTTAGTGGTGGAAGCCCACAATTCAATTTCCTTTATGCTGTTCCATCTGAAGGAGGCCTCTCACCCTGCCTGATCAGGGATTTATATCCTCTCAATTGCCTAATAGAGGGTTAGGCTTATCAGTCGTAGGAAGAGCGTCCGTACTTAAAATATCTTGTCACCCAATCCTAAAAAGCCTTCTGTACAATTTTTCCCAATTTCTTCAGAGAAAGAAAAAGGAGAATCCGGAGTGTCACGCCTGAAACCTGCCTTAGGTACATAGGAAAGCCATATGTGTCTATAAACCTTATCAAATATTGATAACTCTCCCAATCTTTTTATAATCAGCCTAAGTTTAGTAAGAGATATACAGCGGAATTCAGAAGAAATTGTACTACAATTATTTAAATGATTAATTAGGAAATATGCATCATATGATGCATATTTCCTAATTAATCATTTACATAATTGTATTACAATATTTTTGTTATTAACAATACTTATGTTCTTAAAATAATAAAATACAAATTACACCAGAAAACAAATACAAATATCGTATTTTCCTTTTATGCAATAAAACCTATGCTGCCCCCTTTTCCTCCCTCTGTTCTAGTTTTATATGATTGGTTTGTGCCATATGTTTTTAAGGATTAATTACAGTGCTTTCAATATTTTTATCTTTTTTTTGTGTGTCATGTTTGTTGTAACATCCCAGGGTAGTGCCTTAGCACTATAGGGGGCAGGATATAAACCAAATAAATAAATAAGTAAAGAAATAATGTAAATAAAACTAGAAATACATTTTGCAGTCAAAATATAATCCAAAAAATCCACCACAGTTTCTCACATATTTCATACATAAAACTTTATTTCAATTCGAACATCTGTTTTGGACAGATTATTCCCAGCTCCCAATAGGCGAGATGTTTTCGGGGGGGGTGAATTACAAACATCTCAATCTTCTTTCCTTGAAATTAATTTGAATTAATTTTAGCAGTCCTACATGTAATCACATTCATGTCTCTTTTGATGCAACTCATTTTGAGTTCAGTGGAAATTACTGTTATGGCATAGGAGTGCAACCTTATAGAGCAATCCTGTCTCCTCACAAATAAGTCCCTTTGATTATTGAGACCTGTTTCTGTATAAATGAGAACAGGATTGTATTGTAATCCTTGCTTTAAAAAGCTATTTACATTTGGAGGAAATTAACATTGAATGTGTAGTTTTTAAAAACATGGAGGAGGCGTTGGAAGAAAATATCAAGGATCAACAAAGGAGACGAATCATGTTCCTAAAAAATAAGTAGTTAAATGGATGAGAATTAAGATATTATATAGGAAGGGAAGCCTATTATGTCTTCATGTGTTTAAGGGCTGTTTAAGCAGAGACTTCTCATGTGAGACAAGATTATGGGGACATTATAGTTCTTCAGGTATTCCAGTTCTAAGACACAATTCATAGTGGACCCACATAATTTTCTTTTGAAGCAAAACAAGTTGAGGAGCCATGTAGCCATCGGAAAAAACAAATACAAAAGTGGGACAGGTGATACCTTTAGGCTACTATAAAAATAACAAAGCACTGCTAATATTTTGGGGGCAAAACCTCCTTCACCAGAGCAGTACTAATAGGTTTTAGCATGGCAAAAGATGGATTTGCCACGAATTATTTCTTAGATGTAGAGTCCTTGGCAAGATGGGGAAAAAGACAGGCAGTTTCTTAATCGAGGCACAGAGCTTGGATGTTCTTAGGCTGCATCCGAATTGCAGGGAGGGAAGTGTTTTAATTGCCCCAGTCCTTCCAAAGACATATCATGGCTCTCACATACACACATTCACACCTCTCTTCAATGTGACTTGTTGTGGCCAAAAGCCTCTGATTTGGGGGAGGGGGGAGGGGGGTTGCTGCAGAAGGCCCATGCATTTCATTTGAGGATTGGGATAAAATTTGGAAAAGTCCACTGAGTGTAGCCAATTGGATCAAATAAAAGGAAAGAGATTGCCCAGTGTTGCAGTCTTTCTCTGTTGATGGCTCCATTTGCCACGAGTTCTTTCTTAGATGTAGAGTCCTTGGCAAGATGATGGGCACCAGGAGGGACAATCTTGAAACCATGGAAACATGGCTCTGAAATCTTATGGGGACCCACTGCCTGTGGATGTTGTGTGAAGAGGTTGGAAGAGTTAAAGAAAATAAGTTAAATTTTGTTTTGTTAATATCAGCTTCTAAAACAAACTGTTATAAGATGTTTTATAGATGGCACTTCTCCCCCCACCGTCTATCCAAGATGTATAATTACTCACCCAAATGCTGGAAATGTAAAAATGACAGTGGTACCTTCTATCATATGTGGTGGACATGTAAAGAGGCAAAGGCATACTGGATAATGGTAAAATTATTTTTAGAAATATATTTGAAGATTAAGTTAGAGCTTAGACCATAATTTTTTTTAAATATAGTAGATATTAATATCTCATATGATCAGAAATATGTACTTCATCATGTAATAGTTGCAGCAAGGATATTGTATGCGAAATTTTGGAAACAACCAGAAGTGCCAACAGAGAGAAATCTCCACGAAAAGACAAGAGAATGTATTGAAATTGACAAGCTCTCTGGTTTTTTAAAGGGAGACTACGAAGAGATTTCAAAAAAAAAAAAAAAAGATGGCAAGAAGTAACAAACCTATTAGTATTGTGATACTATTTGGTGATTTGTAAATATGTTAAATTGTTATTTTAGGCTTGATATACTCAATGGAATTTTTATAATGTATTCCCCCTTCCTTCCCCTCATTCCCCTCTTCTTCTCCCCAAAAACCCAATAAAATTACATAAATGAAAAAAAAATCAGGTTCTAAAACTATTTTAAAGATGAAAATTGTAGTCTTTAGAGGGAATGGTAGCTCAACATTTGAAAAAATAGGCATTATGTGTTTAAAACACAGGAGTAAAATTCTTATGAAGGTAAAAGTAAGAAGCTCTGTAAATAGACTGGTAGAAAAGAATCCTGTTATATTGGAAAAAGAGAAATATAGATGTATTATTATGTCATAGAAAAAGGTAGCTAGAGAAAGGGAAAGTAAATAAAGAACAGATGATTTTTAATAAGAGGAAATATTTAAGGCTTTTGTGAACCTATTTGAACTGAGCTTAACAAAATAGAAGGTACTAATGAAGTATTAGAGTACAATAACTACTGTTTAGAAAGGATTACAGTTTTTAAAAGGAAGATATTACTTGGCTGTACAAATTGTAAGTGCAATGGAAAAATTGGAAGTTGGAAAAAAAACTCCGGATTAATATATTCTTGAAGGCTTTCATGGCTGGGATCTGATAGCTGTTGTGAGTTTTTTAGCCTCTAAAGATGCCGGACACAGAGTCTGGTGAAACGTCAGGAAGAAAAACTTCCAGTACACGGCCAAACAGGCTGAAGAATTCAGAACAGGTTTCTGGATGAATAGTTGGTTAATATAGAGTGAAAAATAAGAATTTGCAATGCTGTTCTAACAGAAAATGAATATAGAGTAATACCTTGGTTTAAGAGTATGGCTAAAATGGCATACAACATCAAGCATCATGTGTGACAAAAAGATCAGTGACTGTTTAAAATCAAAGATCTGTCGCATCATTGTTTAACCTGTTGCACTTTATGGTGCAGAGTACTGGCCAGTGACTAGAGAAACTGAATGTTGCCTTGGTGTCATGGAGATGAAGATGCTGCAATGGATCTCTGGCCTCACACGAAAGGATCATGTGTGCAATGATGACATCTGAGCAAAATACAGCATTGCACCTATTGGCAACAAGATGTGCAAAGCCCGACTGCATGGTTTGGTCCTGACCTCCGTGCCAATGAGGAAACTCTAACCAAAAAGGTGTCACCCTGCAGGTCAACAGATCCCAACTGAAGGGTCATCCAAAACAGCTCTGGAGGAACACCCTCAAGACAGAAGATAAGATAAGGGAACAAATCCTGGCCAAAACATTTTTTTCTGAACACACCACCACTGGTGGCAGATCAGGAGGTAGGCAGGGACCTGGCATTCTACTTCTAATAGCCTGCAGGCTACCGTTCGCCTGTGGTCACCACATTGTGCAGGCCTGGTACAATCCTATATGAAGAGTCTTCTCCTTTAAGAGTTGATGCTGTATGGGTGGAATTCAGTATATGCTGCCATCATGACAGCTGTGACAACATAATTACACCAAGACAAAGGTTTAAAGTTATGGGGACAATTAGAAATGATTAAGTGGCAAACACTTAGGAGGAATACACCCTGGCATAATCAGACATCAAAAGCTGAGATCTAGTGATTAAATGCATGGGGATAAAAGTAGAATTTGAAGAGAGACACTTGAATCCAATGGTGCCTAACTCCTTGCAGAATGCTAAATTGCTCAAGCAGGCTGACAGTCTTGGCACTTGTGTAAAAACTGAACTTGTATATCCTGGAACAGAAGAAATATTATTAGTGAGTGACTCCTAAATGGCCCGGATCCAGTGGGATTTATCAGCTGGTGGAACTGTTCCCAGCAGCTTTAGAAGTAAGAGGGACTATCTCTCCTCCCTACTGCATTTCCAGTTTGGAAATTTCCAGTTGAGCAAACTACATTTCCAGTTTTCTTAAAACAAAACAAAAACCTTTTCAGGAGGTATGGGAAACCTTCTGGAGCTAGAGATCAGGTAGTTCTGAAGGCCTCCAGGGGGAGAGATGTGGTAGAATGTTCTGTCACTGATGTTACAACATCAGTGCACTATGATCGGTAGACCACTATTTTTCTAGTGAATGCTTGTAAATTCTGGAAAGTAAGTAAGTGTGTGTAAATAAGTGCTGCATGATAATGCATGCTTCTAGCTTGTTGATTTTCTTTCTTGTAAATGCTACTCTTGCAGAAATTTATTAGGAGACCAAAAATATGTAGTAGCATGACTCCCTGACCTGTTCAATTTACAGATTTCAAGTTGTTGCTTTTTTTCTCTTTCACCAATGTATTTAATAAAAGTTTATTTCAGTGAGTACCACAATTACTGTATATCATTGATCTGGCACATAACAGAAGAATTCATATCAAGAACTAGAACACCACATGACTGTTGCATTGCTGACAAGCACTACAAGTTCTCTGTACTCCAGCTAGAGACATAAAAAGCAAGCTATATCAGACCTGGAAATTTGTTTTGCTTCCGTATTGGCTGCAGCAGAAGCAGTGGTAATAATGACAATTTGTTCGTGTTTAAACACAGACTGTGCTGGTATTGATCCCACTCATTCTAGTTTTGTCTGCAAAGCATACTCGCAGCATGGAGTGCCAAATTTTTTGGCCTTCAAAGTAATTGACAGACAGTTGAAGGCTATGAACAGCTCTGCTTTTACTTCCTGCATCAGCAATCTGTGAGTGTCCTTGAATAAAGAGGCTAAAGCAGCATTTTTTCCCCTGAAAGAGATGCTCCATCCTTGAGAGCACACAGGTCAATGTACTGGCCTCCACCGCGACAGTGGCAGCAGCAACAATCTGAAATGAAGAAGGGGGGTCAGAGAAGAGGGTTTAGTCATGTTATAGCAAAGTCGTTACCAGCAGAAAATTTAATTGACATGTATGCCACCAATGGGAAATCCATCATGCTCTTTTGTTGAATTTCCCAAAGTCTGAAATTTTTTGTCTTCATTATTTGCTCTTAATGATATTGCATATTTGCATTAGTTTTACGTGACACATAAATGGATTCTGACAGTGTCCTCAAAAATGAAACAGTAGGATTGCATCGTTAAAGCTGTTGCTGCTTTCATTTTTTATGGAAGTCCGGAAGCAAAAAGCCAAGATTTTTGGCCTTTCCCTTATTGTTTTTACATTCCTTAGCAATGCAAATCCATATGTGACATAAGAACAAGAAGTCTTGTCAAGATTTAATCTAATCAGAGAATCTGGAAGTTGAGTCATGGCTACTGGACTTCTTTTTTGAGAGACAGAAACATTTTGCTGCTTATCCAAACATCTTCATCAGACTGATGAAGCTGTTTGGATGAGCAGCGAAACATTTCTATCTCTCAAAACAACAACAACAACAACAACAACAACAACAACAACAACAACAACAACAACAACAACAACAAAAAGTCCAGTAGCCATGACTCAACTTCCAGATAAACTCACCTGGATACCTGAGAATCTTCACAGACTAATCAGAGAATATTTTCTCGGAAGCAAACAACACCTCAAATTAAACATGCTCCCAAAGCTTTTGTCTGCAGGGTCAAAAACCTTCCATCTTTTGAAGGTCTGGCTTTCATATGATGGATTGCTGTTTTTAAACTTCGTCTTCATGTTTCTGTGTGTTCCTTTGTATATCTCAGTATTTTCAACCCATCACTGAAACAAGGATTTTGTATTTCAGTTTTAACACATCTCTGTCTTAATGGTCTCTGCATTGCAAACTCATGTAGTTCAAGTATGCAGCCATACTTGAAGATGAATGTGGCTCTTTCTGGAACATATAATGAACAATCTTTTGGAGGAGATGTGGGAAGAAAATTGAACTTAAAGAGTACCAATCTGCATATGAACAAGAGTATACATAGAAAGATAAGACAATAAGAAATCCTTTACTCTGCCTGGCTAAAACTCCCACCTATTGCAGAGGCTTGGGACCCGACCCGACCCGCAATAATTGAAAATCCACAATATACGGATGCTGGGTCAGGTTGGTACTGGGCAGACTCTCTGGCGGCTCTTGTACTTACCCCAGGCCTGGCACTGCCCCAAATGGGTCTGCAAGGGGCTTTCTAGTGATCTGGAGGTCACTTCTGGTTTATCGGAAGTCACTTCCGGTTTGCGGGGAAGCACTTTTACAGCCTCCGATGGGCCTGGGAAGGTCTTTCCTCCTTACCCCAGGGGGCCTTTTTTTCATATACTGCGGACCCACAATAGACCGCAACTGCAGTATATGAACCGCCAAAGGGCGGGGGGGAACTGTATCTTCCTAGCTGTTGCCTACATTGATATAGCTTCCTTGATGCAAACATTGGTTTCCAACAGCTTGTTTTTACTTATTTTGTTTCCAACAGCTTGTTAAAACCAAGATTTTTTAATTCAAATCTTGACTTTCCCTTACAAACCCTTATTTGGGAAACAGAAGCTGTGATCCCATGTTCTGATGACATACAAAGAAACCAATTTTTGGTCTGCGTAATTGTCCATATAGGCAGGAGATGGCAACTGGGAGCATAAAGGCTACATTCAGCAGCATGTAGTTTATGTTATGCCAGGTTTTGCCAAATTAAAAATTTTACCAAATAAAATTGTGGTTTGTTACAAGTCATGATTCATCAAGGTCAACAGATCACAAATAATGAATTTGCAGTTTTTTCCTGATAAATCAATAACCCTTCAAAAGGGACTCAAAGGCAGCTAGAGACACCAAAATTACAGATAATCTTCCCCTGACTCTCTTCTACAATTTCTTCAAGTCTGGTGAAGATTGAGATCCCAACATCCGAGGTATACATCCACAGAGCAAAGGAATTGTGGCCACAGGAGCCCAAAGAAATAAAAAAGTCTCTGATGAATTCATGTTCAGTCACATGATCATACTGACATACAAAGGTAGCAATGAGTGTTTCCCAGATTACTACTGAAGTGTGTGTGTGTGTGTGTGTGTGTGTGTGTGTGTGTGTGTGTGCGTGCGTGCGTGCGTGCGTGCGTGCGTGCGTGCGTGCGTGCATGCGTGCGTGTTGGAGAGAGAAAGAGAGAGAGAGAGGATTTCTTTTAGTTCCCATAACCAGTTTATGAATCATAAGTAATTCTGAATTCTCGGTGTTAATGTTTTTCCTTCCTTAATCAATTCTACTTCTTTATAAACACATCATATTTTTGAAACGTTCTAGTCAAAGCAGGTATGGCTGATGAGACCTATAGTCTGATCTTTCAGTGGTTTAAATTCAGCTGTTGAAGGCCGCAATTTTTATCAGTGCCGCCTCCTCAGAAGTGACTTGACGGTACACAATGATTATTACAAAGATTGCATACATTATGTTTTAAATATGTAGGTCAAATGAACCTCTAATTATTTTAAAGACTTTTTATTAACAATTGGGTGCTCCTGTGCATTAATAAAGTATTCCAAAAAGAAGGCTATTGAATTAAATTTGTCATTGTCCAACTTATTTTCATTTATAAACTGAAGTACCAGAATCCAAAGCCATCATTTTCTCTAGTTCCTTTGTCCTCTTTTTGTCATTTTTAATGCAGAATTTGCCAACCTCTGTATATTGGACGAATCCAAATGAGCCTTAATTGCTGACAACATCTGCTGCTCAAGGAGCTCTGCTGGATTTGCTGTGTTAGGGAAATACGAGACACACTTAGTAACATATTTGAAGAGGTTGCAAAACACAACTGTGTTCTCACAGCAGGCATGGATTCATGTGCTTTCTCCCTCCCCCTCCTGTCTCTCGTTGTTTTTAAGTCAGTAAAAACAAAGATGACATTTGGCTCTATTTGCAGAGGGTAGTGTGGAATAGACCCTACATGCTGGAGTAGAAGTGCAAAGCTATTATAAAATTGGCTGTTGACGTGAGAGCTTAATAATTATCTTAGAGGATGAAACCCAAGATCCATCCAGCCTAGCAATCTGTGTCAGATGTAGGCCAGGCAGGTGGACCTGTAAAGCTCCCCCAGCTGGGAGAGATAATAACTGTTATCTAACTGTTGTCGTCAGGATCTAATCATTGTAAGTGTAATTGGTCTGAGCTTGGAAGTTGCACTTGTAGCTGTTCTAGGACAGGTAATAGCTGCTAATTAGAGATGGGCACGATTTAGCGGTATTCCCGTTTCCGTTTTCGTTACTCGGTTCCGTTACTCTACGGAAACGGTAACGGGAATTACTCCGCCAGACTTCGAGCTCGAACCGACGAACGAACAATTTTGGTCTGATTTGTCGTGCTCGTTCCTTGCATCGCGCGATTGCGCGATGCCACGCGGCACAGAAAAAAAGTTTTTAAAAGTTAAAAAAAAAAGGTTCCCGGCCAAAAAGCAGGCAGAAAAATGCCTGCCGTGCCTCAGGGCACCTACCAGAGGGGTTGTTTCTGGAGGTCCCCGGCCTCCCCCCTCATCCCCCGTCCTGGGCTGCTCTGGTGGGACTCGCCGCAGGCTCGCAGCCAGCAAAAAGCCCAGTCTCGCCGCCGGCCGCCCGCAATTAAAGCGCAAGCAAGCGGCACGGACGGCACAGGAAAAAACTTTTAAACTCTCCCCCCACCCATTTGCGGGCCAAAAAAGCAGGCGGAAAAATGCCTGCTTGACTAAGGGCGCAGGGCACCTACCGGAGGGGTGGTTTCTGGAGGGGGGGTCCCGCCTCCCCCCCGTCCTGGGCAGCCGGACTCGAGTTGCCATTTCGCCATGCCATGCGGTGCGGGCGGGGGATCCAAAATGGGGCGGCAAACGCAATATTGTTTTTGAAATCGTGGTCCAAAAACACACAAGCACAACAGAAAACACGCGAAAATTTATAAACTGCCAGATTTTTCACAGTAGCAGTGGGTTTTTTCTTGCAACAAAAATGTCTCTCCTCTCCTCCTCTGTCCTCCATTGATTTTATTTTTTTTTATTTTTTTTACACCTGCGCAATGATGGGCTGGCCGAGTGGCCAGCCATGTGGGAGTGGACAACCATGCAAATTTTGGAGCCATCCCACCAGTCGCATGGCCACTTGGCCATGGAGACTTCTGGGATGTGCCAAAAAGCCCCCTAAAACCTGCCCTAGCCCTAACCCTAACCCTTGACTCCGTACCCATACGTCACAGACTGTCTTCTTAGTGGGTCAGAGAGGCACCCAGAGGTGCAACCCACTAGCCCACCGTAACCTTACCCGTCACTAGCCTAACCCTAGCCATTGCACTAAGCCACCTTAAAGCCAGATCTACTTGCTTGCATTGCACTACACGCAGCAAGTACAATTCCCTTCTGTGTGAGACATGGTGGTGCGAGAGCCTTGTGAAGGGCGGGCATGATGCTATCACTCTCACTGGTCTCACTGTCTGCACATTCTGTTATGCAATATCCATATGGCTATTGCATAGCATTTTGCAGCAGCAGCAGGTGAGGAGGGGAGACCCCCATGTAGAGGGGTCTCTTGGAGCCTGCTTCGATAGGAGGCACCCACGGGTGCCTCCAGGAGCCCACTTTCCCTTTGTAGCGGGCCAGAGGAGGCACCCACCCCAGAGAGGTGCCTCCAGGAGCCCGCTCCCCCCCAAAACCAGTACTAACGAAAACGAAAAAACGAACCGACTAGTTTTTGCGAATTTTCGCGAAAACCGGAAACGAGCCGAAACGGGACCGGCCCAACTAACGACAACTCGAAAAAAATTTTTTTCAAGTCGTGCCCATCTCTACTGCTAATACTCATTTATTCATTTTTGTGTATTTTTACCCCACCTTTCTCCTTGGAAATGACCCAAGGCACCTTACAGTAAGGAGAGACAATATGCAGTCCATTACAATTAAGACGCATTCAGTTTGAAAAATAGGGAGTTGAGGGGTATTGTACAGTATTAGAAGACAACATTAAAACTAGCAATTGATAACATAGTGTCAATGCAATCATACAAGGAGAGATATAAACACAAAGTTATAAGTGGTTATAAACACAAAGTCTGTGTACCCATGTAAGGTAGATTCATAAAAAGACACAGTAGGTACTCCATCATTCAGGAAAAGCCTGCCTGAAAGGAAAGGTCTTTGTCACCTCTTCACAGTGTCTGCAATATTCTACCATTGTGCCCTTCTCCCTGGTGTTCAGGTAAAGTCTTAGGGCAATCTTAGACAACTGTACAGTACTTAAAGACAAGCAATTATTTCATAATAATTCCTACAATTTATCTCAACCTAGTGTAGAAAACTCTCCAGATAGCCTGCCTGCCTACTATTCAAATCCCGAGTCCTGGTGGGCTTTTTCTTCTTCCTACGGTTCTTTCTCTTTCAGCAAGACATGGACTGAATAGCTCTTCCCATAAAAGATGCCTTTAAATAGAGTATTATCATCGAAACAGTAGGCCATGTGGTCACCTCACTTGTAATATACCCACTTAGCAGGTTTCTGTGCTCATTGTCAACCTCAGCTGAAGGGATCTTGTTCTAAAGACAAACCAGAGCCCCCTTTATTTATTTATTTATTTATTTCATCCCACCTTTCTTCTAGGAAAAGGCCCCAAGGTGGCTTACAATAAAGAGGGACAATAGACAGCACAGAATTTTTAAGAAATATTCAGATTAGGAACACGGAATTAGGAGAGGCATCCTAGAACATTAAAATGTAACATTAAAGCTACAAAGAGCACACAAAAAGAAATAAGAAATCCATTATGGGGGGGGGTGGAAACCAATGTGGAAATCACTGTTCTTATGAAATCAGTCAATGTAATCATGCATAGTAATCAATATAAAATTCACATAGTAAATAGACCCTCATTCAGGGAAAGCTTGACTGAAGAGGAAGGTCTTTGCCTGCTTCCAGAAAGATAGCAGAGATGGGGCAGTCCTGGCCTCCAGCGGGAGGGAGTTCCAAAGTCTGGGAGTAGCAACAGAGAAGGCCCTTTCATGTTTTCTTTTGAGGCGCACTTGTGAAGGTGATAGGATGGTTCATAATGTGAGGTTCGATCTTTGAGGTAGCTTGGACCCAGGCCATTTTGCGCTTTTTAGGTTAAGGCCAGCACCTTGAATTGTGTCCAATAGCCGATTGGCAGCCAGTGGAGCTGCTTTAGTCGGGTTGTAATGTGATATCTGTAACCTGCCCCAGTCAGCAATTTGGCCACTGCGTTCTGGACCTGTTGAAGCTTCCTGAGACTTTCCATTGGTAGCCCCATATAGAGTGCATTACAGTAGTCCAGCCAGGAGTTCACTAGGGCAGCGTTTTTCAACCACTGTTGCCTGGTGTGCCATGGGAAAAATTGAAAAATTCTAAAGAAATTCAACCCAGGGCCGGCGGGCGGCCCACAGCTGGGAGGCGCTATAAATAGCGTCCAAGGGCCAGCTTGGCTCCTCCCCCCCGAGGCCCGTGGCGCTGGCGTCACTTCCTCCCCGGCCGGACCTGGCCCCACTCATTCTCTTAGTGTTTGCCCTGTGCCTGCCGCCGCCGCCGCGACTCGCTCGCTTCCCTCTCCCCCCCTCCTTTTTTTACCCTGGACCACCACCACCCCTTTCCTGGGAGCTACCAATGGACTGAGCCGCCCGACAGCCCACCCGCCAACATGAGCCGGCCCAGGAGCCCCAGCCCAGAACAAACCACCAGGTGAGGGGAAGGGGAGGAGGGGCACCCGGCTGCCCCACAAGCACCGCGGCAGGGCTGCGAGGAGGAGGGGATGGAGGAGGCCTCCGCCGGGCCTGGGCTGAGGAGGCGGGCGGGGGGGGGGCTACTGGCACGGCTGGACGGCCGGCCGGCCGGCCTTTAGGGTCCGGGAGGGGAAGAGCCGTCTCTGAGGGCCCCCGCGATGGGTTCCTTGAAGTCTTGCCCCTTTCTTTCTGTCTTGGGTCGCCCTCTTCTCTCTCTCTGTCTTTTCTTTCTTTTCCCCCCCCACCTCTCTCTTTCCATTCGTACCCTTTCCCCTCTTCATAGAAATGTGCTCATTTCTAGCCTGCATATGTGTATGTCTAGCAGCCTGCCTACTGTAATTAAAACTGTAAACCGCCCAGAGACTCCTTGAAGTGGTATGGGGCGGTATACAAGCAGAACACTTTCTGCCTTCTTTCCTTCCTGCCTTCCTTCATCCTCCTCCCCTCCTGTCGCTGGAATTGCTGAAGGCATCTGCCTTGGCCACAGTGTGGAGAACAAGATGGGCTTTTGGGTCTTATTTGTGTTCCTGGAGAGTCAGTGCCCCTTCTCAGGTCTCCACTGGACACAGAAGTCCATGCAGGGCATAATGTCTTTAAAAAAACAACACAGGGTAAGTGGGAACTGGGTGCTAGAGAGCGGGCTGCCTCAATCTGTGGCCCCTCTGTCCTGCTTCTCTCTACACCAGCAATGGCGAACCTTTTAGAGACCGAGTGCCCAAACTGCAATTCAGAACCCACTAATTTTTTTCGTAAAGTGGCAATACAGCAATTTAACCTGAATACAGGTGGCTGTGAAGGGATGATGTCAGGTGCCCACAGAAAGGGCTCTGAGTGCCACCTTTAGCACCCATACCAGAATATCAGCTTTGTGTTCAGCCAAACAGGCCCAGGTTGCTCACTTAAAAGTATTTTATAATTTTTCATATTTCTGTTTACTTATTATTTCATAATAAAGTAATTATAAAATACTTTCTTTGTGTTTATTTGAATCCTATTCAAGAGAATTACTTTATATATAGTCAATATAGGCACAGAGTTAATTTTTTTAACATTTTCTAATGGTGGTGTGCCTCGTGATTTTTTTCATGAAACAAGTGTGCCTTTGCCCAAAAAAGGTTGAAAAACACTGCACTAGGGCATGTGTCACAGTGGCCAGAGCAAATTTCTCAAGAAACAGGCATAACTGACATACTAGTTTTAATTGTGCATATGCACTCCTGGCTGCAGCTGTGACCTGGGCATTTAGGCTCAAGGATGAGTCCAGGATCACCCCAAGCTACACGCCTCTTTTTTCAGTTGGGGGCTAATCCCATCCAGTACAGGTTGCATCCCTATTCCTCGATCTCCCTTTTGACTGACCAGAAGCACCTCTGTCTCATCTGGGTTTAGTTTCACTTTGTTCTTCATCCAGTGCATTACTGCAGCTCAACATGCATGTAAAGTTGAGATAGTAGCTCCCTTAGAGTCTGGAGGTGATGAGAGGTAGAGCTGGGTATCATCGGCGTACTGGTGATTCTTCACCCCAAAACTCCGAATAATTTACCCCGGTGGTTTCATATAAATGTTAAATAACATAGGAGACAGAACAGAACCCTGGGGAACTCCGCAGGTCAGTGGCTGTGGTGTTGAAAGTGAGTCCTCTATCTCTGCTTTCTGCATTGTCTTCCGCAGGAAAGACTGAAGCCACCATAAGACAGTGCCCCCAAGTCCCATTTCAGAGAGACGAGTCAGGAGGATGCTGAACCAGGTGACACAAAACAAAAGGAATTTCAGGAAATGCGTGGATCCATTTCTGCAGATGAGTCATGAACTGGAGCCATACAAGCTCCTAAGCCTCAGTTCTGTTCAACAAAGGCCACTGGAAATGTCTTTGTATTAGTACCTTCTTTCACCCTCTGGCTCCTCCTGCTTTTATTGGACTGCCCTTGTACTAGATTCTGGACTATAGTATGTTTGATCCTGCTTTCAAATGGTGTTACCTGAACTACAGTAGGAGCACTGGATCCATAGGGGATCAATTCCAACCCCCCCCCCCCAATGCTGGAAATAATTCTGTTTGCATCCCACACAATATAGGCATCTTTCAGTCTCGAGAGACTATGGTATCGCACTCTGTATAGAAATTGAAGTTTGATCCTGAATTGACCCCACACAATTGCCTTAGCTTCATCCTTCAAGGGCATGATATCTTCTACAAAATGTTTTCCACATCTAATCTCAGAGGTAAAGTTTTCCAATCCAAAAAACTAATATTCCTGCCTATTTATTCATAAAACATGAACAGCAATTAATTTACACATTTAGCACTCTCTACATTTGTAAATTGGAAACTTACATTAATATCTTAGGCTACCCATTAAAGAATTATGAAAATTCTGCAGAATACTGCCAAACAGTCCCCCCCCCCAAAAAAAAACCCCACAATAACCAATATTTGTTTTTATCTTGATAGGAGTTTGGCTTGTTGAGTTGCTGGTAATTTTTCTGCTCCCAGAAAAGTTGCCCAATTGTCTTAATCTTAACTCAGCCTTTTGTTAGCTGGTCACTTTAAGATGGCAGTGTTTTAAACGTCCTTGAGTGCTGCTAAATAGAAAAGCAGGGTATAAATGCTTCAAGAAGATGAATGAATGGTACGTGTCATCACTCGACTTGGAAGCAGGAGTTTTCTGTCCAGGATATGCTGGTAGTTTTAAGCGATCTTGGCATGTAATTATTTCTCTTTCCTTCATTTGCAAACATTGTCTGCTTCTTATGGAATGTGTGTCTCAGTCCTATCCTCTGAAGTTTTCAGATGAAAGGGGATGTTGAAGTTCAAAGCATTCTTCCTCTGCTGTATTGTTTGTGCCAATTCCATTTAATCTTCCCGGTGCGGACACGCACATTGTCATACTCATAAATAATCGCTTCCATTTTCTGCTATTTGCCATATTATCTTAATAGGATGCCATACAAATAACACAGGAGAAAAAAAAATAGCTTGTATTTGTTATCATCATTTTGAACCTGGATGTTTTAATGAACAAACTCTCTAAAAAATAGTCCAAATTGCAATTTGAACATATAAGCATTCCTGGTTTCACTCATGGTTTCTTCTTCTTCTTTTGGTTTTGCAGTGCCATTATTTGGAAACACTAATAACTATAAATCCATAAGTGGATGATGTCAAGGAGGATCAAGTCCTCTTGTGTTGAGCCAGAGCAATGTCCTACACCAGATGGCATTTTCTTTCCATTTCCTGGACACCCGCTCTCACTGGGCAGTTCATTATTTTCTACAGCTGAAGCAGCTGTGGATTACTGTAATTATGGATTTAATATATCCTTGACACTTCGGTGTGAATGCTAATTCAGTCTTCTCATATCTCTGTGGAACCAGCTTATTTTTCTCATCACTATACTGCTGCTGATTTGAATGAAAACCTTGGGAATGCCATGTTTTTGCTCTAGCAGCATCAATGTTTTACAGAAAGGTTCACAGTGGCTTTCTTTACCACTTGGTTTTAGGACAATATTGAGGGACAATTTCTGAGTCCAAGCATCTAGTTCTGGACTTTTTTGTTCCTGAGTTTAGTGGGATAATAATTTCAAACCTCCTGCAGGGTTTGTAGGGAAAGAGTCACCATTTGTGGTATAAGTTGCTTTTCGAGAAAACTCATGGAATCCGTAGGGATTTAGTGTCACCTTCCAAGTAAGTTCCATTGATTCATATGACTCTGTTCTAGTTACAACTTCAGAACATAAGAACATAAGAAGAGCCATGCTGGATCAGGCCAAAGGCCTATCTAGTCCAGCTTTCTGTATCTCACAGTGGCCCCACCAAATGCGTCTGGGAACGCATGAGACTAGATATCTGTCTCCTGATACCACTCCCCTGCATCTGGTCCTTGAAGTACCCTGGTGTTAATCCTGGAGATTACACATCTCCATCATGGTTTGTAATCTGTCCAATCCCCTTTTGAAAGTATCCAGGCCAGATGCTATCACCACCTCCTGTGGAAGGGAGTTCCACAGACTAACAACACGCTGGATAAAAAAATATTTTCTTTTGTCTGTTCTTACTCTCCCAACCCTCAATTTGAGTCAATACTTCATTATTGTAAGCCACCTTGGATCCTTTTCCAAGGAGAAAGGTGGGGTAAAAATATTCAATAAATAAATAAATAATAAATAAAATAAAATAAAAGTAAATTGCAACTCAGTGGAACTTTTGGAGGAGTTAACTCAGAAACAGAGATGGGCACAAATCTCCATTCATGTGCTCCTCTCCCCTCCGTTTCTGCTGTTTGACCAGTCCCCAGAAGGAGCACAGGTTTACATCCTGGCTCCTTTTCTGAACGGGTGATGAGCTGAAGATGCAGAGCAGGAAGCCTGTGCTCCTGCCAGAGGCTGGTCAAACAGCCAAAGAAGAGGAGTAGGAGAGTACATGCCACTTAGTGAGTAGAGGATCCAGGAGGGAGGTGGAGAAGGGGACACAGAGCATCAGTAGTGCCATGCATAGGACCCAGATCTCAAAACCAAGGTATATGTCAATCTCTACTCACAAAGTCCCCACTGATTCAATGGGCCTATTCTAGTTGTGACTTACAGTGCTGAACAAGAAGATTTTGACTAGTGTCCCCAAAGGTCATGCACTTTACATATACAGGTACTTGTTTCCAAAACAAAACAAAACCTAAAAGGAAAAAAGGGACCAAAAATATCATAGAAAATTGTTTCAGGCATTTTGATATTCTGTAGACTCAGGCAATGTAACATATAGGGACAGAAAAGTCTCTGCCTATATTTTGTTTGTTTGTTTGTCTTTAAGCAAACTCTTAAGCAAACACGCAGAAGTGGCCTTCCCTTGTTGTTAATAAATTTGGTTCTATTTGAGAAAATCAAATTTTCTTCCATTTAGGAAACATCGGAATTCACTGAAATACATGTATTTTCTGTTACTATGTAATATTTTTAGAACTTTTTTTGTCTTTTCTGAATCTGATGTTTGGGTGGAGCACTCTTTTTTAGACTTGGGGATTTTTTTATATCCTGCAAGAGAGTGGGATTCTCATTGGTTCAGAAAATGTCATAGTAGTGCAAGCTAGTTTATCCTAGTTTGTGTGGGCTAATGGGCAGCCTGGAAGACATTTTGCTGGAAAAGCCACAAAATGTGACTGAACATTTCCTTGTGGGAAAGACTACAGCCTTTCTTAAGTTTTGCTGCTATGTACGGTCAGGTTGGAACCAACTTACAGCCACCCTAGTTGAACTTTCAAGGCAAGTGAACTATTAGTAACCAAATGTGCTAAAGTGTTTGGAAGAGAGGGAACATTTTTATTCAGAGAGCTTTCCCCCCACGTAACTATTTAAAATCCATTATTTTCCTTTGAAAAGTAAGTAGCCCTTGTACATCTTCTAATGCCTTCCCTTGTGTATTTATTATCTTCCAAAGGCAGTGCTGTTCTTAATATTCTTGGTTTTTCCTTCAGAATTATTAACAAGAGCTTACTATTCTTCTGAACTGACATAAGGTTTGCCCTGATGTAATTCTATTAACATTACTTGAGTCATTTCTGTTGCAGGACCAACGCTAGTTCCTAAAAGTGCCATGTCGTATTCAGGCTGTGAAAACATGCATTCACACTCTACTATCCTATGATTTTTTTAATAGGCCTCTCACAGACATTCAGTTTTATTTTTTATTTTATTTTTTGTTTAAAGGTGAAAATGGAAAAGAGTTAAAATTAGAGGGAATGTATTAAATAAATGGGAATGCCAGGCCTGAGAACATCATCCCTATGTCCAGCTCCATCTTCCTGGATCTCCAGTTTGTAAAAAATGTAGAACAAAATTACAATGAAAATTGAGGAAGAAAAGAAAGGATAAATGAACAAGGGTTTGGGAGCTCCAGGGTCCATATCCAAACCCCAACATATTCACCCGCATTCAGTTAACAAAAATTAAATAAAATTGCTGTAGCTCCCCGTGATGGAGATAATTCACAATTCATTCCCCACCCCCACCCCAATTAAAGCAACAGTAAACAAAAGCAATAGGGAGCCCCGTGGCACAGTGGTTGTTAAATGCCTATACTACAGGTACAACTGTACTCACGACCTGGGGTTCAATCCCAGGTAGCAGGCTCATGGTTGACTCAGCCTTCCATCCTTCCGAGGTCGATAAAATGAGTACCCAGCTTGCTGGGGGGGGGGGCAATGTGTAGCCTGCATTCTGTAATTAATCTGTAAACCACCCAGAGACTACTTGAGGTGGTATAGGGCGGTATATAAGCAGAACACTTTGCTTTACTTTGCTTTAGTCTGTATTTCGGCTGTATTCTTCTCAAGTTGATATCATCCAGGTGTTCTGAACAGTTTCCAGAAACATACCCCCTTCTTGTACTTAATGAGATTATAACTCAACAAGACCAGCAGGCACCAGATTGGGAAGGATTGTTCGAGTTATAACAAAGGCTCCCTGCTTTCAGTATCCTAGTGGTGGATCAAAGGCAGGAGAATTGTTTCTTTTAAAAAAGAAACCCTCCGAAAATATATAGTTTGGGGTTACACTAAACATAAACAAATATGGAAATCCAGCATAGTATTAATACCTGTCAAATTACCTGCCACTGCCATCAGTAGTTTATACTGGGGACTGAAGGGAAGAAACAAAACTAGCAGGCATGCTCACAAGTGCCATGGATCCCACCTTAGCTCCATTTGTTGCCTACAGCAGTATTGAAGGTAGGGAGGAAAAAGTGATTGTGCACAACAAATTAATGATTCCCATTGCCTTTGGAAGTTAGATAACATAAACACACTTCCCCAGTACAATGGAAATTGCATTTGTCCAAAATGCAGCAGTAAGACTGCTGACTGTGGTGGGGTAAAGAGATCACATTACACCCCTATTAAAGCAGCTCCACTGGCTGCCAATCGGCTATTGGACACAATTCAAGGTGCTGGCCTTAACCTAAAAAGCGCAAAATGGCCTGGGTCCAAGCTACCTCAAAGATCGAACCTCACATTATGAACCATCCTATCACCTTCACAAGTGCGCCTCAAAAGAAAACATGAAAGGGCCTTCTCTGTTGCTACTCCCAGACTTTGGAACTCCCTCCCGCTGGATACGAGGACTGCCCCATCTCTGCTATCTTTCCGGAAGCAGGCAAAGACCTTCCTCTTCAGTCAAGCTTTCCCTGAATGAGGGTCTATTTACTATGTAAATTTTATATTGATTACTATGCATGATTACATTGACTGATTTCATAAGAACAGTGATTTCTGGCTGCCAATCGGCTCTTGGGCACAATTCAAGGTGCTGACCTTGACCTACAAAGCACTGTACGGCCTGGGTCAAAGATCGAATCTCACAGTATGAACCGACTTGGATGTTAAGGTCACCTGGAGAGTCCTTTCTCTCCATCCCGCCACCCTCACAGGTATGTCCCGTGGGAACCCATGAAAGGGCCTTCTCGACTGCTGTGCCCAGACCCTGGAACTCCCTCGCACTGGGAGGCCAGGTCTGCCTCATCTCTGTTGTCCTTCCGGAAACAGGCAAAGAAAGACATTTCTCTTCAGGCAAGCTTTCCCTGAATGATGGTCTACCTATTATGTGTCTTTTATATGAATCTACCCGATCACATACACTTTGTGTTTATAACTACTTATAACCTAATGGTTTACATGGACACTATATTTTCAATGTTAGTTTCCATCACTCATAATTTTACATGGAACTTTAACTACTCACGTTCTCTTGTAGCTTTAATGTAATGTTGTCTATTAATGCTGTAAGATGTCCCTCAATTCCCCATTCTCAATACTTGAACATGTCGTATTTGTACTGGGGTGTATATTATCCCTCATTCTGTAAGCCGCCTTGGGTCCTTTTTTCCAAGGAGAAAGGTGGGATAAAAATAAAGTACTCTAAAATAAAAATAAATAAATAAATAAATAAATAAATAAATAAATAAATAAATAAATAAATAAATAAATAAATTTAGTTATTTATTTTATGTCATTTATAAGCGGTGTTTTGCCCAGGACCTTGGTCACAGCACAAAATGTTTTCCAGGTTTGAATACAGAGATGAGCACCGCCCCTAGAGTCGGACACAACTAGCACACATGTGCAGGGGCGGCCTTTACCTTTTTATGGGCTTCTAAGAAGCTTGAAAGCTTTAAGTTTTTTTTTCAACCATGCACAGAACATTCTATAGTTGACATTATATTATATGTATACTTTTTCCTTTCTAATCCCTTTGTGGATTTGGTATTTACACCACCCAGTTTTCACTGCCTCTCAGTTTAATCCGTCGCCTTTATTTTTGGAAGAAATGGCAGGATAGATGTAATGTAATAAACAAAATTGGGCAACATATTAGAAATAACCAAAAGCATTTTTCTCCACCCCCAGCATGGTGAAAGTTTATACATTTCAAGGTTTCCATATGAGGACAATTCAAAGTTGTAAACATTTTGTAACAAGCCACCAGGGAACAAGCAAATAGCCATACAGGGCTTGGATGACGGGGCAAATAGATAATTGTTTCTTTTATAATGTTACCCCACCAGACTTGCAAAAATTGAATGGCTAACAATCCTGGGACGTCAGACATGCCAACAAAGCTGTGCCCTCTCCCGGTTATCAGTTGTGAAACAAAAAATGAGCTAATCTGCAAAGCAGAGACAGAAGTAAGCCTGGTGTAGAATAGTCTTTCTCTCTTCAGAGTTCACTGTTTCTGTATGAGGAATCGATGTCTCGTCTAGTGAGCCCCACAGTCTCATCTCATCTTGAGTATGTTTAGTCATACTAGAAATGTCCGGTAGGAGGATGAGTAAAGCAACATAAACACATCAGACACATAACAGCAACAAAGTACTAGTATGAGCAAAGTACTGTACTTGGTTCATATCTTTCAGCACTTGTTCTCCTTTATATTAAATGACTTAATGCCTAAACAGAATTCCTTCACCACACATGACTGAATACCTGGAATATTGTGGTGACCTGATGAAACTGATGAAACTGTTTGGACAACTGGGTTCCTTTCAGATGGAGAATCTTCTGTGCATACTCAGACGGAGCTTCCCGCCCAGGGCCAATAGCAGTCTTCATTAGGGTCACAACAAGAGAAGGAAAAGTCAAATACCTTCCAAATGCTGTGGTCTCCTTGACCATCAAACGTCCCATCCCTTCTACTACAATACTGCCTGTTTTGAATCTACAGAAATATACATAGGAGGAGCCATTTAGGTTCTCAGAAGTGGCTTTCTTAAGATAAAGGTGGATCTTCCTAAAATGAAATCTATTAGTAAAATATTTCAATAATATAGGCCAGGATCTTATTTTGTTGGACAAGTGTGGAAGGGTAGTTATGTAACATTCTCTCTCCCTCCCTCCCTCTCTCTCTCTCTCTCTCTCTCTCTCTCTCTCTCACACACACACACACACACACACACACACACACACACACACACACACACACACACACACACACACACACGTGGGGCAGGGGAAGAGAGAAAAAGAGAGTCTGACTCCCCTTTGAATACCTACAGTAGTTTGGCACTGGTTGTGAGATCAGTCATGTCAAGAATTGCAAAGGAACTAATGTGATTAACCTTCAACTCTAAATAGAGTACTGTCTGTAGTTAATGTTCACAGTTGTAGTTAACGTTCACAGTTGTCAGACTGTTATCTGCCACCATATTTCTCATCCTGCCCTAAAAGTTCCCTAATGATAAGTGACATTCTATTCTTGGTAATAAATATTCTATGCAAATCCCCACATTGATCTTGGGGTAATCTGTTTGCATGATTTTTCAGCCTTTATTCTCCATTTGTACACTGAAAGAAATAGTCAGCTACCATTAAGGATGGGTGTAATTTTCTACATGCTGATTGTGGTATAAATTATTCCTAATATGAAAAGATTGCTCTTCATATCCAGGCTACTCCAAAACACACATTATTAACACAGAGATGTCATTTTCCTTCACCCCATTAGTCTTCTACAGTAGATCTTTGGAGAAAGTGTGATTCTTGTCTGCCCAAAGCATACTAGCCTTCGGCAGTGAATTGCCATGTAATTTTAAAACTCCTTTAGTGTGATTACAGATTTTCCATTAAGTTCAAAATACCTGTAGGAAAATGAACCATTGCTGAAGGACACTTGATTACCTTTCAGGCTGAAGGTATTGTACAATGCAAATACTGTAGGATGCCCCCATAAGGTTTTTGTAGCAGGTTCATTTGAAAGGAATGGGAAGAAATACATAGTGAACCCTGCTTGTAATTTTGCTGTGTTCATCTGTAGGAAAACATTGACATATAATAGTCAGGTGTCAACATCATGGAGTCAAGTGTTCAACTTTCAAGGCAGTCATTAACACTCTGCTGACTTACTCAAGTATGGCCCTCTAAATAATTCAACAAGACTACATGCTATGACAACTCTCAACCTCTGTTAACAGCTAGTAAGGATTTATGGTGGTAGCACACTTTATCTAATTGGGCATTGAGGATGAGAAGGCCAGAGAAGGAATCTGTTTACATCATAACATTGTTGTGATTTCTTCCCACCCACCCTGACATCTGTATTAGATGTGTTGTGTGTGTTGTGTCGTTACAGTCATGACCAGCTCTCCGTGACCCCATGTCCATGGAGTTTTCTTGGTAGGAATACTAGAGTGGTTCACCAGTTCCTACTCTAGGGACATACTTATAAATGAGTATAATTGTCCCCTGCAGTCACCAAATAATTAATAAATCATGGCATTTATAGCCAGGCCATAAGGACAGTGTTGCCAGGGCAGCTTAATACGGCAGCACAATATAAAATAGAACCATATTAAAACTCAGTAATAAAAAAGAATAGAGTCATACAAATATGATAATCTTCAAATACAGATAAAAGTCCAGAGCAGGCATGAACACAGGCTAAAACAAATGATAAAATAATAAAATTAGGTTGTGGAAATCTAGGCAAAAGCTTTCACCTGACACAAAATTACAAGAGGCACCAGGCAGAGCTCTATAGGATATTTACCCTTTTAACCACTTACTGGCTTATTCAGGAAAAGGCCTCTGAAGAAAATTTGAATCTGTATTATTCCAAGTATGAATAGGTGTTTGTATATCAGAATTCTAAGGAAGAATTTTGAACTAGGCCTGGAACCAGACTAGGTGATAATGACATTACATTAATGAATTCATATTGCTATACTCTGAATTAATAGAAATGTATCGGTCACTTTCAAATGTGGTGTAATGTACAACACATTGCAGCTTTTATTTCTCTAATCTCTATACAAGAGTTATAACTGAAAATTCAAACATACAATATACAACTGTACATATAATAAAGATATATTACATTATCCGTTGTGACGAACAGGGTTAGTTATGCAAATGTATTATTATTAATGAATATTTATGAGTGTTTAGAATAGCCAATTAGTGAACGGTGCGTGTGGCTAAAGACTATAAATGCATAGAACCTTGTGGGTAAGAAAGGAGAGAAGCCAGAGAGTCCTAAAGCATTAAAGATGTAAGATAGCTATTTAATACTCAGTCAGGAGTGAAACTGTGTGAATAAATAAGAAGTATTGTGAACTGCATTGAATTATTAAAGAATATAAGTTACTCGGTCATCGCTATATACATAATATTGAAGATCCAATTGTAAATCAATATTTTATTTTGAAAATATATACAGTAATACCTCGTAAGAAGATGAATGCCCTTTAAGACGAAAAACTCATAAGACAAATGTAATTTCCAGGGATAGGAAATAATTGTAATTTTTTCCTTCCTATTTACATTTGTCTTACAAGGTAATGGGAAGCATGCTTTTATTCAAAGCTGCACAGGGTGAGCGGAGATCAATGGGGTCCTGCTTTGCTCAACAAATTGGTGGGGAAAGCACGATCCCATTGATTTTCGACCTCCCTGGGGGGGTTCGAAAAGGAAGTGCCCTTTCCTTCAAAGCCACATGGCATGGACGGAGATCAATGGGAGCCTTCTTTACCCACCAATTTGCAGGAGCAAGGGGCGGAGTTTTAGCTTTAAATAGCTGCTACCAGCAGTCTCTCAGTCCTTTTCTGGCAGAGCAGCAGAGAGGAAGGAGCTGGTCAGAGGAGCACACGGCCAAAGGGCAGAGCTAACTTCTTCTTTTTGCAGGAGCAAGGGGCGGAGTTTTAGCTTTAAATAGCTGCTACCAGCAGTCTCTCAGTCCTTTTCTGGCAGAGCAGCAGAGAGGAAGGAGCTGGTCAGAGGAGCACACGGCCAAAGGGCAGAGCTAACTTCTTCTTTTTGCAGGAGCAAGGGGCGGAGTTTTAGCTTTAAATAGCTGCTACCAGCAGTCTCTCAGTCCTTTTCTGGCAGAGCAGCAGAGAGGAAGGAGCTTGTCAGAGGAGCACACGGCCAAAGGGCAGAGCTAACTTCTTCTTTTTGCAGGAGCAAGGGGCGGAGTTTTAGCTTTAAATAGCTGCTACCAGCAGTCTCTCAGTCCTTTTCTGGCAGAGCAGCAGAGAGGAAGGAGCTGGTCAGAGGAGCACACGGCCAAAGGGCAGAGCTAACTTCTTCTTTTTGCAGGAGCAAGGGGGGGAGTTTTAGCTTTAAATAGCTGCTACCAGCAGTCTCTCAGTCCTTTTCTGGCAGAGCAGCAGAGAGGAAGGAGCTGGTCAGAGGAGCACACAGAGCTAACTTCTTCTTTTTGCAGGAGCAAGGGGCGGAGTTTTAGCTTTAAATAGCTGCTACCAGCAGTCTCTCAGTCCTTTTCTGGCAGAGCAGCAGAGAGGAAGGAGCTGGTCAGAAGAGCACACGGCCAAAGGGCAGAGCTAACTTCTTCTTTTTGCAGGAGCAAGGGGCGAAGTTTTAGCTTTAAATAGCTGCTACCAGCAGTCTCTCAGTCCTTTTCTGGCAGAGCAGCAGAGAGGAAGGAGCTGGTCAGAGGAGCACACGGCCAAAGGGCAGAGCTAACTTCTTCTTTTTGCAGGAGCAAGGGGCGGAGTTTTAGCTTTAAATAGCTGCTACGAGCAGTCTCTCAGTCCTTTTCTGGCAGAGCAGCAGAGAGGAAGGAGCTGGTCAGAGGAGCACACGGCCAAAGGGCAGAGCTAACTTCTTCTTTTTGCAGGAGCAAGGGGCGGAGTTTTAGCTTTAAATAGCTGCTACCAGCAGTCTCTCAGTCCTTTTCTGGCAGAGCAGCAGAGAGGAAGGAGCTTGTCAGAGGAGCACACGGCCAAAGGGCAGAGCTAACTTCTTCTTTTTGCAGGAGCAAGGGGCGGAGTTTTAGCTTTAAATAGCTGCTACCAGCAGTCTCTCAGTCCTTTTCTGGCAGAGCAGCAGAGAGGAAGGAGCTGGTCAGAGGAGCACACGGCCAAAGGGCAGAGCTAACTTCTTCTTTTTGCAGGAGCAAGGGGCGGAGTTTTAGCTTTAAATAGCGGCTACCAGCAGTCTCTCAGTCCTTTTCTGGCAGAGCAGCAGAGAGGAAGGAGCTGGTCAGAGGAGCACACGGCCAAAGGGCAGAGCTAACTTCTTCTTTTTGCAGGAGCAAGGGGCGGAGTTTTTAGCTTTAAATAGCTGCTACCAGCAGTCTCTCAGTCCTTTTCTGGCAGAGCAGCAGAGAGGAAGGAGCTGGTCAGAGGAGCACACGGCCAAAGGGCAGAGCTAACTTCTTCTTTTTGCAGGAGCAAGGGGCGGAGTTTTAGCTTTAAATAGCTGCTACAAGCAGTCTCTCAGTCCTTTTCTGGCAGAGCAGCAGAGAGGAAGGAGCTGGTCAGAGGAGCACACGGCCAAAGGGCAGAGCTAACTTCTTCTTTTTGCAGGAGCAAGGGGCGGAGTTTTAGCTTTAAATAGCTGCTACCAGCAGTCTCTCAGTCCTTTTCTGGCAGAGCAGCAGAGAGGAAGGAGCTGGTCAGAGGAGCACACGGCCAAAGGGCAGAGCTAACTTCTTTTTGCAGGAGCAAGGGGCGGAGTTTTAGCTTTAAATAGCTGCTACCAGCAGCACGCGCCTTACGGCGCGTGCAAACTAAAAAAAAATAAAAAAATCTGGGTTTAATTGAGTTCCCAAGCCAAGCAACTCCTCAGGAGGTCCTACACTTCCTGACGTGCTTGCAGTTGGAGTAGAGGTGCTTTAGCGGCCCCTACACTGTTAGATTTTGACTAAACAATAAAAGAAGTAAAGAGTCTTACTAGATTAAAAAAAAAGTGCAAGTTTACATTTTTTAGACCGTGAATACATTTTATTGTAATAGTTAAAATGGAGTTGCAGGGAGCAGCTGTAGTTACCTGCAGTACTTGTGCTATGTTTGTTATCTTGACAGAGCGTGTGCAGAACTACATCTGCTGCAAGTGCAAGCTGGTAGCGCTATTGGAAGAGAAGGTCCAGCAGCTAGAGGCTCGCATAGTGGACCAGCAACATATTAAGGAGCTTGAGCAGTTCCTGGACAGAGCGGAAGAGACTATCCAGGTCCAAGAAGAGACAGGGCACACTTCAGAGGAGGAAGTCACTCCCCCAACTCAGGAGGTGGATGGGTGGAGGAATGTGACTCAAAGGAGTAGAAGGCCAAGGCATCGCTCAGAGAGTCTCATCTTCCACAATCAATTTGAAGCTCTTTCCCTCAGCACACCTCATGAGGCACACATAGAGGAAGAAGTGGTTCCACCGGAGGATCTCTCCCTCATCACTATTGATGAGATACAAGATCAGGTACATGTTGATGACCAGGCTGCAGGAGAGAAGCTCATTGTGCTAGGGGATTCTATCATTAGAAATACGGAGGGATGGATTTGTGAGGAACATGATAACCGGATGGTCACTTGCCTGCCGGGTGCAAAGGTTGCAGACATCACCAGAAATATAGATAGCTTGTTAGAGAGAACTGGGAAGGAGCCAGTGGTCATGGTACACGTCGGTACCAACGATGTCGGGAAGGCCAAGCGGTCAGTCTTGGAAGCCAAATTCAGGTTGCTAGGTAGAAGATTGAAGTCCCGGGCTTCCAAGGTAGCATTTTCAGAAGTGCTACCTGTTCCTCGTGCAGGTCCCGCCAGGCAGGCAGAACTCAGAAGCCTCAATGCGTGGATGAGGCGATGGTGTCGAGAGGAGGGCTTTAGATTTGTCAGGAACTGGAGAACATTTTGGGACAAGCCAAACCTGTTCAGGAGGGATGGGTTGCACTTGAATCATGATGGGACCAGATTGCTGGCACTCAACCTCAAAAAGGCAGCAGAGCAGCTTTTAAACTGATAACTGGGGGAAAGCCGACAGGAGCTGTGTGGCATCCGGTTCGGAACACCTCATCCTCGGGGAATGAGGTTGGAGAGGGTAGAGAATCACATAGAGAAGACATAGCAAGTATTAACACTGGCAGAATAGCGGAATGTGACAGTTCGTCTACTGAAAATAAAAGCTGTGGGGGGAGAAGAACAAGGCAGCAGCTGTTGCGGGACCCACTGTACAAGTGCTTCTACGCCAATGCTCGAAGCCTCCGAGCAAAGATGGGAGAACTTGAACATCTGGCAGCTAGGGATAACATTGATATAATAGCCATAACAGAAACCTGGTGGAATGTGGAGAACCAGTGGGACACAGCAATCCCAGGCTATAAACTCTATAGAAGGGATAGAGAGGGGGCGGGTTGGAGGAGGAGTGGCCATCTATGTCAAAGAAGGCATAAAATCCAGCAGAATGGAGATTGACAGAGGGTCTGACTCCGCCATAGAATCACTGTGGGTTAAACTACCAGGCCCAAAGAGTGATGTGATAGTTGGAGTATTCTATCGTCCACCAGATCAAAAACTTGAGGGGGACCTTGAAATGAGGAGAGAAATCATGGAGGTGGCTAAGAGGGATAGGATAGTAATCATGGGGGACTTTAATTATCCCCACATTGACTGGGCCAATGCGAGCTCTGGGCAAGAAAGAGAAACTGGGTTTCTCGACTTGCTGAATGACTGTGCCTTAGAGCAACTTGTCATGGAGCCCACCCGAGAACAGGCAACTCTAGATCTAATATTGTGTGATACTCAGGACCTCGTCAGGGATGTGAATGTCACTGAGCCTCTGGGGAACAGTGACCATGCTGCAATTACCTTTGCCATGCATGTCGGAGGAAGAGTGTCAACCAAATCAGACATAAAAACCCTTGATTTTCGAAGGGCAAACTTCCCTCAGATGAGGAAACTAGTTAGAGAGAAACTGAAGGGGAGGGTTAGAAGAATCCAATCTCTTCAGTGTGCATGGAGCCTGTTTAAAACAACAATAATAGAGGCCCAGCACAAGTGCATACCACAAAGAAAGAAGAGCTCATTTAAGTCCAAGAGGACACCGGCATGGTTAACGAGTGGAGTTAGAGAGGCTCTAAAGCACAAGGAGAGGTCCTTCTGTAAATGGAAATCCTCCCCAAATGAGGAAAATAAAAAGGAACACAAACTCTGGCAAAAGAAATGTAAAAAGATGATAAGGGAGGCAAAGAAAGACTTTGAGGAACGCATGGCTAGCAATATAAAGGGTAATAATAAAAGCTTCTTTAAATATGTTAGAAGTAGAAAACCTGCCAGAGAACCAATTGGGCCTCTGGATGGTGAGGGAGGAAAAGGGGAGGTTAAGGAGGACTTGGACATTGCAGAGAAATTGAACGAGTTCTTTGCGTCTGTCTTCACGACAGAGGACCTTGAGCGGATTCCGCTGCCTGAGCCGCCCCTCTTGACTAAAGAATTAAATCAAATACAGGTTAAAAGAGAGGAAGTTTTAGGACTAATTGATAAATTGAGGATTAACAAGTCACTGGGCCCAGATGGCATCCACCCAAGGGTTATTAGGGAACTGAGAAATGAAATTGCAGATCTCTTAACGGTTATATGCAACTTGTCTCTTAAAACGGCCACAGTGCCGGAGGACTGGAGGATAGCAGATGTCACACCAATTTTTAAAAAAGGAAGGCGGGGGGACCCAGGAAACTACAGGCCGGTTAGCCTTACATCTGTCCCAGGGAAGATGGTGGAAGGCCTCATCCAAGAGAAAATCTTAAAACACATAAAAGAACAAACCTTGCTGAGAGAAAATCAGCATGGCTTCTGTAAGGGTAAATCTTGTCTTACAAACCTTTTAGAATTTTTTGAAAAGGTCAACAGGCACGTGGATTTGGGTGAACCGGTGGATATAGTCTATCTGGATTTTCAAAAGGCTTTTGACACAGTCCCTCACCAAAGGCTGCTGAGAAAATTGCATAGTCAGGGGATAAGAGGGCAGGTCCTCTTATGGATTGAGAACTGGTTGAGATCCCGGAAACAAAGAGTAGGTGTCAATGGGAAATTTTCACAATGGAGAGAAGTGAAAAGCGGTGTGCCCCAGGGCTCGGTCCTGGGACCGGTGCTTTTCAATCTGTTCATAAATGACCTGGAGACAGGGATAAACAGTGAGGTGGCCAAGTTTGCAGATGACACAAAACTTTTCCATGTGGTAAAAACCAGAGAAGATTGTGAAGAGCTCCAGAAGGATCTCTCCAAACTGGGGGAGTGGGCTGAGAAATGGCAAATGCGTTTTAATGTAACCAAATGTAAAGTAATGCATATTGGGGCAAAAAATCCAAACTTCATCTATCAACTCATGGGCTCTGAGTTATCCGTGACGGATCAGGAAAGAGATCTTGGTGTGTTGGTGGACAGCTCCATGAAGGTGTCTCCCCAATGTGTGGCAGCAGTGAAGAAGGCCAATTCCATGCTAGGGATTATCAAAAAGGGGATTGAAAATAAAACAGCCAACATTATAATGCCGTTATATAAAACAATAGTAAGGCCCCACCTGGAGTATTGTGTACAATTCTGGTCACCGCATCTCAAGAAAGACATAGTGGAACTGGAAAAGGTGCAGAAGAGAGCGACTAAAATGATTACTGGGCTGGGGCACCTCCCTTATGAAGAAAGGCTAAAACAATTGGGCCTCTTTAGTCTGGAAAAAAGGCGCTTGAGGGGGGATATGATTGAGACATACAAAATAATGCAGGGTATGAGTAAAGTGGATAGAGGGAAGCTCTTCTCCCTCTCTCAAAATACCAGAACTAGGGGACATACACTCAAATTGAGTGCTGGGAGAGTAAGAACTGACAAAAGAAAATATTTTTTCACCCAGCGTGTTGTAAGTCTATGGAACTCCCTGCCACAGGATGTGGTGATGGCATCTGGCCTGGATGCCTTCAAAAGGGGATTGGACAGATTCCTAGAGGAAAAGTCCATCACGGGTTACAAACCATGATGGAGATGTGTAATCTCTAGGCTTTAAACCAGGGTACTTCAAGGGCCAGATGCAGGGGAGTGGTATCAGGAGACAGATATCTAGTCTCATGCGCTCCCAAACGCATCTGGTGGGGCCGCTGTGAGATACAGGAAGCTGGACTAGATGGGCCTTTGGCCTGATCCAGCATGGCTCTTCTTATGTTCTTATGTTCTTATATCCCCATTGATCTTTGCCCTCCTGGGGGTGTGTGGAAGGGATAAGAAATATTCAAACCAGTGCAAATGCAGGGAGTCAGATTCCTAGAGTTTCAATGGCCAAAGGACAGCCACATTTAATTTCAGTGGCACGTATCCTGTCCCATAGCTCAGCTAGTGCAGAGGGAAGCACATCACTGGGACCTCAGTGGGTTGCTGTGAATTAAGGAGTCCCTCCTTGGATTTCAGGTTGAGCTCAACTCAAGTGCAATGAAACAAGGTGGCTCACAACTCAAAATAAAAGTGTGGCATCTTTAGCTGCAATCAGCCACTCCAGGTGATATCATTCTTGTTGGACCAGCAGAGTTGCGTGGCAGGATATTGTGGAAATTAGGGGTAAATTGAAACAGCTATAAGGATCCAAACTGTGTTATGACTTGTAAATTATGAAGTGGTGTTTTGCTCAACATGTGTAGAGTTTTTAAGACACAGACATATTTCTTTGATAATAAGTTTGATTTTGTTGCAATTTTTCAGAGACAAGCTTTTTCCCTCAGGACAGTTACTTCATTTAGTAACTAATGTAGTTCCTGATGCTTTCACGTTTGTTCAGAACTGTATTAAAGCTTAGCATGGACCATTGTAGACTGTAAAATGAAATGAGAAAAAGAAGTCTACATTTTTCACACATCATCACTGTGTACGATTTTTAAAGGTTCTGTGGCTTTTGTCTTCATCTGTAAAACTGGTTGTGTTTTACAAGTGGCAGTAAAACAGAAAATGGCCAGAGTTATATCTCACAGATGCCTTGGAGTCTTCCAAAAGCATAATATTTGAGAAGAGGCCTTTTCTCTGGGCTTCGTTAACAGGATATGTGCTGGGACAGGATTTTATCTCATAAAATTCTGCGGAGGAACACATCTGAAAAACATACATGCCCTGTTTATAGAGGAATATTGGTTCCGCTTTGGCCAGCATTTCACATTGAAGTTAAGTGATGCTTTGTCCCAAAAGTATAAAAAATGCCTTGATGCCTTGGATCAAAGATCCATCTATTCCAGCATAGCTTTTCCAGCCAACTGTGTCTCTGAAGCTCAAAGGGGATATTGCAAAAAGTCATCCCAGCATCTGGTTTTCAGAGGTTTGTTGTTTCTAGACATATTTTAGTGTGGTCCGTATACATTAGATTTCCACTCTAACCATACCCACCCAACAGATAGCCCTTGGATGGGACACTGTAAGATTGTGGTTCAGTGGTCTCAAAATATTCTAAGTGCAAAGAGGCAAGAAGTTCTCAAAAATGAGACTAAGTCAGAAAGTAAGGTCTTCAGCGCTGGTTTATTTAGCAAAAAGCATACAGGAATCAAAGAGAGACTCTACGCGTAAAGGGCCTTTCTCATTAAGTGAGATAAGACGCCGACTTCACCAAAATCCAGGGTTCTTATACAATTCCAGACACATGGTCACACCCAGATATTGTCCACCACACCTTACTGACCACCCCTAGCCACAGCCCAAAATCACCTCCCATCTTCATCATATTAAGGTATAAAAGTTTCTGTTACTTCCGCATTTTGGTTCACTTGACTTGAACAGTTTATGCAAGACGCTCTTTCCGGGGTGATTTCCGTCGCTAGGCGATGCCAGGCACCTGGCTTACCCTGACAGGAAGCTTCTGTGGTTTTAGCTTACTCTCTGTGCATCTTAATATCACATCTTAACTGCTTCACATATTGACTGCATGTTCCCATTACAACCATATCATTTAATGCTTATAATTCCTATTGATCAGCAACAGCTAACAGTCTCCCCCCTTTGGCCATCTAGAATGGCCACATAATTGCTATATATATTAATAAGTCTTCTATATATGTATACATGTGTGAGCGACAAAGCTAAGCCTAATCAGCCAAGAAGATTTTATGATCTTCCTGACGTTAGCAATACTTATGTGTTGCCTAAGCTGCATAATTTTTCAATGCTTTCGTGACTCATTCACCTCATTCAGGTTTCCTGGGGAGGCACTCTTTTCATTTCAGCATAATCACTATCATTGCTGTTGTAGATGATACTGCCTGACATATTTTGAAGGAAAGACGGTATACTTGTGTTGTGGCTTACTATAGAAGTACTATAGATAGACACATCTCCATACATAGGCTCATCATTTACTGTGTCATGTGTGTCTATCCACAATTGAGTAACTGCAGTGGCTTTGGGTGATGTGGTGCTGCACAGTTTTCCCAACACCATTTTAACACAGATCCATACTATGCCAATAAGCAATATTATAACAATAAGTACAATTAGAATTCTAACTATCCATCCTCCCACCCCTGTAGTGAGAGAAGAAAACAATTGATCAAAATAAGTTCCTATCGCTGACGTTGTCTCTAAGTTATATTGAGCCACCGCTTTCTGAATATGTTCTATGTTTTGGGCCAAAGGGATTGTGCCGTCAGGAATGTAGACGCAGCACTTTTTCCCGATCATGCCGCACACTCCATTTGTTTTCGCCAGGATTGAGTCCAACGCGATCCTATTTTGTATTACAACTTCACGCATGGCAGATAGCTCCCTATTGATAATTTGCAAGGAATCAGTGGTGTAGTTGACAAATGAATCTATTAGTTTAGCAAATGCTCTGCATTGATCCCACAGCATGTAAATACCAGCTCGGGGAAACACAAGTCCCCAGAATTCGTTCCATTTGCTCTGTAACACTGTTTCTCGTTTGTATCTATGTTTTAGTAGTAAAGGATGTTCAATAGGCTTTATTCCTGGGACCACTACTCCCACATAACAGGATCCCTCCCATCTTGGGGGCAAGGTGGAATAAGCTTTATTCCCACAAATAAAGTAATGTCCCTCTGTTACTGCTACACCATTATGCCATCCTCGAATCCCATCTATCATCTTACGCATCCATGAATCACTAGTGTTCCTAAACATATCGGAAGACTTGAAATGATACAAGCACTCTCCTGACGTACATGTCTTCTCCCCCTTTTTACCTAACCGACGTTGGCAGCACATAGAGATCTGTAGGGCCTGCTTAAGCTTGTAATCTGTTGGATCTGTCAGAGCTACAGCTTCATTAACCACTCGAAATTTTGGTTTGCAATTTGGTTTAGTGACCTGGCAATTGGGGGCATGAGGGACAGTATAGAAAGACCCATCCTGATACATCTTAGCCTCAGCCAAAGCACCCATGTAGTAACATGAATACCCAGGATACGGACTGAATTGGCCACAGATTCGGTTTCTTATGTTGAAAGCCTTGCATAAAGGATGAGAACAATATCGGGACATGTTTGTTGGGCACTCACAATAGGAACCTATAGGTGGAAGACGTGGGGAGAAATCATCCCAATCACTGCGTCTAATAACAGAAATCTGTAGGACAATGGTGAAATTACAGTGGCTATCGCCGACTGCCCATGACTGCAGATAAGGGGAATCAGCAGGAAAGCTGCTACGATTGTATTTAATTGTAATACAATATTCACCCTTGACCGCTGAATTCAGCAGGAGAGGGGAAGCATGAGTTTTAGATAGTAATTGGTTCTCAGTATGAAAAGGATCGTTGGGAGAAGGAGATTCATACCAAGATATATTCATTGGGACCCCATATAAAGGAACTGAGTGCTGACCTGATTCAGTGAGAGATGCACAAAGCCAACATTTTGAAAGACCAGAAGAATTATGAATTGCACGATAAATTTCAAAGAACTGCAAAAATCGATTACTTTTAAAAGGATTATCAGAAGGGTGCAAAACTTGCAACAGCTTTCGACGACCACCGGTGACAAGGCTCAGTGAAGAAGAGGTGATAGGCAAGTCAAAGTCCCGTTGATGTTCCGGATACGGCTGGGCATGTCGACTAAGGACATCAAAGGCATTCATCAGGAACCCCAGGAATAGGATGATGGCGATGAAGAACATGACTGGTACCAAATATCTGCGGATTCTGGCAGTCTCCCTTAGACGTCGGTTTGGTTCAAGAGGCATCTTTCAGTTCACCTTGATGTTTTTGATGAACCTGAAACAACAACCCACAACCCACAATTTTCCACTCCCAGATGATGTGGAGTTGGAGCGGAACAACACCACTCGTTTGAAGAACGCTGGAAACGGCACGGCGCCGCTATCTTCACAGGCTGGAACCCACGAAGAGAACAGCTAAGGACACTTGACCAGCTTCTCCTTGTTTCGAGGGCGCAGATTATATCGTGGTTGGGCTGTTGGAGATCCGGCAGGATCCGATTGAGTCAGCTTTTGCTCAGGTGGATTCTGAGAAGTTGAAACACAAGTACTGGAATCTAGAGGAGGAATGCTGTTGGAACCAGTGGCATCAGAGGCCCTGGCGTTCACTTTGGCACTTGGACCCGGTTCAGCATCAGGCATTACAGGAGTAGATGTAGGAGCCGGAACCTTTTTGCAGTGGGATGCGTGAATCCAACTGGGTCGACCGGCACACTTCACAGCCGTATTGGTCGTCAGCAGGACCTGGAAAGGACCGGACCAACGGGGTTCCAGACAATGTTTTCGTTTGAAGACCTTAACATACACCCAGTCACCGATCGTCAAGGAATGGCACGGCTTATCAGCTTCCTGGGGCAGGGCGGCCTTAACCTGGGAATGAAAATCCTGAACACAAGAAATAAGGGCATGGCAATAATCAATCATCGTATCATCCAGCATGGCCAGGTCAGAAGTATGAATTGGCACAGGAGCAGACGCTGGGAGTCGCATAGGGCGTCCCATCAATATTTCATGGGCAGAGAGGCCATACTTTTTGTGGGGGGTGGATCTCATAGACATGAGAGCAATATTCAGAGCATCAGGCCATTTAAGACCAGTTTCTTCACAGATTTTGCTGATTTTGTTTTTGAGGGTAGCATTGTATCTTTCACATTTCCCTGCACTCTGAGGATGATATGCACAGTGGAGAGTTTGGGTAATCGACAGGGCCTTGCAGATGGCCGCAATGACTTGATTACAAAAGTGACCTCCTCGATCCGAGGAAATCTTAAGGGGTATCCCGAAACGGACAATATAGTCTTTGAGGAGCCTTTTGGCTACTGTGATGGCATCAGCTTTGGCACAAGGGTAGGCTTCAATCCAGCCTGAAAACATACAGACAATGACCAAGACGTACTCATACGAAGCACATTTGGGCATTTGGATAAAATCCATTTGAAGGTGGACAAAAGGACCCCAGGGCTGGGGGTGAGCAGCCTGTTTAGTCTTGGTTGGCTGCGCAACATTATGTTGGAGACACACAGGACAGGATGACACAACTTGTTTTGCCAAGGGGTAAATCCCGGGAGCAAACCATTCTTTACTCAACATGGCTACCATACCGTCGCGTCCAACATGACTTGGCCCATGTAGGAGGCGAACCAATGTAGGCAATAGGGAGTGTGGAGCAACTGGGCGTCCAGTCGGGCATCGCCAAATTCCCTCAGCGTCTGGAGTGCAACCTGCTTGCATCCAGAGGCGAATTTCAGAAGAAGGAGCAGTTTTGTAGTGTTCTAGCAAGTCCTGCATACCTACAGGAGAAACTTTGGGTGTTGTGAAAAGAAGCTGGGTGGCCTTACCCGGGGGCGCCACAGCTGCCATTTTCGCTGCCTGATCAGCACGGTTGTTTCCCAAAGAGACCTCATCATTCAGCGTGTTTTGGTGTGCTGGGCACTTGACAATAGCCAATTGAGACGGAAGAGTGATAGCCTCCAGCAATGTTTTTACATGCTTAGCATTTTTAATAGGGGTGCCGTGAGAAGTTAAAAAGCCTCTTTGTTTCCACAACTGGCCAAAATCATGAGCAACACCGAAAGCATAACGTGAATCGGTGTAAAATTGTAGCTGATTTTGAGGCTGCAAGGTGGCAAGCTGCCGCCAGAGCTATCAGTTCGGCCACTTGTGCCGAACGGATACCTGGAAGTGATCCTGATTCCAAGGTTTCATGGGCACTGCAGACAGCATACCCACAAACCAAGGAGCCAGTATCAGTTCTGTAACAGGACCCGTCACAAAATAGGACGAGGTCGGCATTATTCAAGGGACAATCGGACAAATCAACACGAGGTTTAGACATAGACGCACAGACAAGATCACAATCATGGGGTTCACCATCCGCAGGAAGGGGTAAAAGGGAAGCGGGATTTAGGATAGGGCAACGGATGAGAGAAACGTTAGGAGAAGACAACAACAGGGCCTCATACTTGGTAAGACGTGCTCCAGACAAATAAGATGATGAAGTCTTGCCTAACAGAGTGGCAATGGCATGTGGGACAGCCACAACCAAACTGTGGCCCAGAACAATGGAGGCAGAAGCCTCAACCAGCCTTGCTGCAGCTGCTACAGACTTCAGGCATGGCGGAAAACCTTCTGCTACTGGATCTAAAGGAGCGGAAAAATAAGCCACTGGTCGTGGTGCCGTCCCATGGAGCTGCGTCAAAACTCCCTGAGCAAAATTGTCTCGCTCATGACAAAATAGAGTAAAAGGCTTGGTATAATCTGGCAGCCCCAAAGCTGGAGTAGAACTCAAAGCTTTCTTGAGTGAGGAAAAAGCGTGCTCAGCATTGTCAGGCCATGGCAGAGGGTCTGACACTTCCTTGTGAGTGAGGGCATGAAGTGGACGAGTGAGGGCTGAAAAATTTGGAATCCATTGCCTGCAAAAATTAGTCATACCAAGAAAGGCACGCAGCTGCCTTTGAGTGGACGGCCGCGGGCATTTTAAAATAGCCTCCACACGGGAAGGCAGCAGAGACCGACAGCCAGGTGAGATCGCAGTCCCCAAGTAAGTAACCTGTGACTGACAAAGTTGCAATTTTGTTTTGTTTGCCTTGTGACCCTTGTCCGCCAATGCACATAACAGGACTAAAGAGTCCTGAAAACATGCCTCAACGGACGGAGAACACAAAAGCACATCATCTACATACAAAATTAAGGAAGAGTTACCTGGGAATGCGATGTCAGCCAAGTCCTGACGGATGGTTTGGGAGAATATACTCGGAGAGTCAGAGAATCCTTGGACCAGTCTCGACCAAGTGAATTGTGCGCCATCAAACTCAAAGGCAAACAAAAACTGGCTTTCAGAGTGTAATGGAATAGAAAAATAGGCGTTAGAAAGATCGACTACTGTGAAACAAACAGCACAAGCCGGAATGTCAGATAAAAAATGGTAGCCGGATTTGGAACTGTGGGATATGACGGGATCACTGCCTTATTTAAATGGCGTAGATCCTGCACAAACCTGTATTTAGTGGATCCATCAGCGGTGCGTTTCAAGACCGGAAGGATGGGAGTATTGCAAGGAGAGCGCGTGCGAACTAGAACTCCTTGATCCAAAAGAGCAGAAATAACAGGCCTAATGCCCTCTATGGCATCTTTAGAAAGAGGATACTGACCAATTCTTGGAAGAGGTTTCGTAGGGTCTAATTGAACTTTAACTGGAGAGGCAGATTTGATCAGTCCGACATCATTAGCATGAGCTGCCCACAAAATGGTAGGTGTCTGCGAAATCAGTTGTTGGCGTCTTGCCTCAAGATCATCATCAGGAACAGAAGAACTGACACAGAGTTGAGTGAGCCCATCTTCCACTAGTGCAAGTTGCAAAAGACCATGAACCTCATCCTCATGGAATGCTGGAAAGTCTAGAAAAATGCCATCAGGCTGACAGTAAATAGTACAGTTCAATTTACACAACAAATCACGGCCCAACAAATTTACCGGTGAGCAAGGACTTAAAAGGAAAGCGTGGTCTGCCGTCAGCGGGCCGAGCCGTATCCTAAGAGGATCCGAGACAGGATGAGGGACTACCTGATTAGAAATACCAATGGCATTCACTATTTTCCCAGAAGAAGGAAAATGAGGAAAATCTTCCAATTTGATAGTAGATTTGGCAGCACCAGTGTCCACCAAAAAAGGGACATCAATTCCATTAACTCGACAAGTAAGAACAGGCTCAGTAGGAGAAAGAGTATACGTGTTATTTGGCTTTGAACGGGGGCTCCGGTGGTCAGCGGATAGTCAAAACAGCAAATCAGATTGGGGATCCTCAGTCTCGTCGCCCGTCAAGGGAGCAGATGGATATTGACCAGCACTCCGGGGCCCGTACGGCTGCTGAGGAGGCGGAAAACGATTTCGTGGTAGTGGGACTGGGGCTGGCATCTGGTCATTATAAGGACACTGAGACTGAAAGTGAGAAGGGTCTTTGCAAATAAAACACCCTCTGGGGCGCGGTGGAGCCCGAGGACGAGGCACTGGCATGCGTCCAGCGACCGGATTGGGGAAAGGAGGAGGTACTGGAGCATATCCATTTTGCGGAGGAGAGGACAGGGCCCGTAACTGGAGGGCCATCAATTTAGTCTCCTTCTCTTCCTTATTTTTGGCAAAGGAAGAGGCGAAATGATCCGCTACCTCAATGATTTCAGAAATAGATTTCGCCTTCCATCCAACAACATTATTCTGAATGGCAGTGGAGAGCTTAGGTTGTAGGCCTTCCACAAAGAAGGCAACCACAGCATCAACTGCTGATTCAAAAGGGTTTTGGATACCACTGTGTTGTTCAAAGACTAAACGCAAACGGTCCATGTATTCAGCGGGAGACTCAGCGGATTTCTGTTTACATCCCCGTATTTTTACCCAATCAGCCTTCTTAGGGCAGACCGTCTGAATGGCATCAAGCAATTGTCGGCGTAAGGCCGGGAGATCAGCCTCAGGAGGAGGGGTGTTTGGCCACTGGGCAGTTTGTTTGAGACGCTCCCATACCTCCTTTGGGGTGATGGCGCGTAACAATTGATTAAGGTCTGCAAAAGAGGGCTGATAGGCTTCCATAATGGTGGCTAGGTCTTCACGGAATTTAACTGGATCATTCCGGATATTTGGGAAGCTCTGAGCCATGGTTCGGATTTCAGTTTGGGACCAGGGGACATGGACGGTGACAGTTTTGGGACGGCGAGTGCCATCAGCCAGAGTTTCGGTGGATCCAGGCATAGCCCGGAGTGGAAAATTAGACACCGGGACGTCGGCATCATCAAAAGCGATGCGACGTTTAGACGGACCTATTTAAGGAAAATGTGGCAAAACCTGAAAATAAGAATTGCACTACTCTAGGCACTCCATAAAGGTACCGGCGGACAACAGCGCCCTGGCAGACAAGAGAGAGAGAGAGACCACACTTAGCTGGCGAAGTATCTGCGTCAGGAGAAGTGGTCAAGGGACTGCAGCAATGCATACAGCAAACTCAAAATCCTGAAATGAACGACATTGTAAGTGTAAATAACATAAGGATCAGGAGCAAGATCTGTTTGAGTGGAGGCATCAACACATTGCAGTCGACGCTTAGGTTGAACAGTGGCCAAAGACTGACCGGGAGAGTCAGACCTGGGTCTGCGGTGCCCCGGTTGAGGAGGCATAGAAACCGCCTCATCCACAGGCTCCGAGACGGGTACCAGAGCTCGAGGAGGAGAGGGAGCCAAAGGCTCAGCCACATCTCCAGAGGGGAAAGGAGGGGAAAAGGATTCCGGGCCAGTAAAAAATGGCTCAGAGGTTTCCTCCAATTCAAGGACAGGAGGAGACGGGGTTGGGATGACTTGATTCAAACGTCCTACGACTTCGTCGATCTGTTGATCAAGATTATCAACAGTACCGAAGAAATCACGAAAGATAGTATCGTCAGACATAGTAAATATCAGTTATCGGCAAAAAGTGACGGAAGGTCCTCTAAAATGGTGAGAAGGTCTGAATCAGTCAAAATAGGGAGGGGCGAGTAGGAAGGGAACCAATGTGAAGGAAAAATGCTAGACGGGGATAAACCCCTAGGACTAGCCTGACACAACGGGACGTCAGCACCGTGCTCCAAAAGAGAAGAGGACGAAACGGACGGCAAGGCTGAGGCAAACGGGTATTCAAACCATGCGGGTCCGTCGAAGTCCAAAGGAGAACAGGGACTTGAAGGGACGGAGTTAGAATTTTGCCACGACAACCAGTCGTCAATTAATGCTAGTTCCGCATCAAGAGCAGACAAATCATCCCACTGGGGAAAGAAAGGAGAGGGAGAAGGAAAGTCAGTGTCATCAGACACGTTAATAGGACTGGTCGTAGGGGCTGGGATCAAAAATTCATCCAGTTCATCCATAAAGGACGGAGGAAAGGGTTCTACAAAATTTGGCAAAGGCAGAGGCACCTCTGAAATAATAGGTAATGGCAGGGTCAAATTGCCCTGGTGCGAATCATTTGGAACTGGAGGCATACCTTAAAAATAAAACATATAAAAATAAAACATAAGTAGGACGAGAGAGACAGAATGAGGGGAAGCACGCAACTATATAAATTTATGAACCCACAATGGGGGTCCTAAAATTCTCCGTACAGACGGGCCTATTTAAGGAAAATGTGGCAAAACCTGAAAATAAGAATTGCACTACTCTAGGCACTCCATAAAGGTACCGGCGGACAACAGCGCCCTGGCAGATTCCCCGCTCTCCAGTCCTGTTTCCCCGGCCCTTTGGGAGGGTGATCAGGCCTCCCGGAGCAAAACCCTCCTCTAGTTTTGCCCAGCTAGGGTTCCAATGTTTCCTAGCAGCTGTCCTGATAGCGTAGGAACCTCGTCAGGTAGCACACAATCATACTTGCCCTCTTCCCCTACCTAGCAGTCAGCCGACCACCTCGTGGCCGTTCCCCACTTTCTCACAACTCAGCAGAAGTTGGACCAGCCAAACCTCAAGCGAAAGGAAAGAAGTTTTGCCATACTCACCTAAAAAGGAGCTTCTCAACGACGGAGAAAAAGGAAAATCGAAAAAAAATGAAGGGGCAAAGCCTCAAGAGAACTTCAAAGAAAAAGGACCGGGTAGAAAATTGGAAGAACGGAGCAACTGCCTAGCCCAAAGGGCAGGCAGAAGACCGAGATCCAACTCCCGTTGGCCCAATGCACCAATGTAAGATTGTGGTTCAGTGGTAGAATTCTCGCCTGCCACGCGGGAGGCCCGGGTTCGATTCCCGGCCAATGCACCAATGTAAGATTGTGGTTCAGTGGTCTCAAAATATTCTAAGTGCAAAGAGGCAAGAAGTTCTCAAAAATGAGACTAAGTCAGAAAGTAAGGTCTTCAGCGCTGGTTTATTTAGCAAAAAGCATACAGGAATCAAAGAGAGACTCTACGCGTAAAGGGCCTTTCTCATTAAGTGAGATAAGACGCCGACTTCACCAAAATCCAGGGTTCTTATACAATTCCAGACACATGGTCACACCCAGATATTGTCCACCACACCTTACTGACCACCCCTAGCCACAGCCCAAAATCACCTCCCATCTTCATCATATTAAGGTATAAAAGTTTCTGTTACTTCCGCATTTTGGTTCACTTGACTTGAACAGTTTATGCAAGACGCTCTTTCCGGGGTGATTTCCGTCGCTAGGCGATGCCAGGCACCTGGCTTACCCTGACAGGAAGCTTCTGTGGTTTTAGCTTACTCTCTGTGCATCTTAATATCACATCTTAACTGCTTCACATATTGACTGCATGTTCCCATTACAACCATATCATTTATTGCTTATAATTCCTATTGATCAGCAACAGCTAACAACACCTTTAATGCTATGACCTGATTTCATGGGATCTCTGCAAGAGTGATCTGTTTCCTTCCCCAGCAGCTCACTAAGTAGGCAGGAAGAATAGGCAAAGAGAGTAGGGTATTTCAGGGTGGAAGAAAGAGAGGGCTCATCCACACATCCTATTTTCTCCTGTTTAAGAGATGTTCCTTTCAACAATTGATTAAGGTTCATTTTATGGATCTACATGATGTTACTCTAATGCTTACCACTTCCCTTTAACACCAGGGTCATCTTCCCTCACTTGGGAACTGAGGACTTGTTTGGTTTGTCAGTTTTTGTTTGGTAACTCAGTTCATTTTGGAATGCACCAGTTTTCAGAAGACATAAGATCCACCTATTTGGTGGGGCTGTGCAAAGGCTGTGAAAGGCAACAGCAATGGGTGGCTGGTGACAGGACAGAGAATTGGGAGGACACGAGAGAGAAGGAAAATGGTGTAGAAATTGAAATGGGAAGAATCTGGATTATATTGCAGTAAAACTGACCAGGTAACAGGTATGGAAGCTAAGAGTAATTGATTCCAGATATATAGAGGAAAGGGACCATGGGTTCAGTCCACATCTTGAGGACTTTATTGTTTGTTTTTATTGTTATTATATTTATTTATTATATTATTGTTAATTTATTGTTTGTTTAAACTTGTACCCCACTCATTTAGTGGACAGGCCACTACTCTGGACAGCTTCCAGAATTTTTTTTTAAAAATCATTTTTAAATTAGTCCAATAAAAACAGAAACCCCATTGGCAAATGATGGGTGGAATGAACCATAAAATTAATATGACCAAAGGTTTTTAAAGGCTTAGGTAAAAAGCTAGGTTTTTACTTGCTTTCGGAAGCTCAGGAGGGGAGGGGCCAATCTCACCTCCACAGGAAGCGAGTTCTGGAGCAGGGTGGCCACTACTGAGAAGGCCTGTCTTCTACTTGATGACAACAGGCCTTCAGGCAATACTGACTTTTGCTGTAGGCCCACTGACCCATTTGTCTTTGGCTTTTGCTCTAGGCTGTTAGCATGTAATCTCAGACAGATAATCTGCAAGGAAATGTCTGAGTTCAAGCTGCTTTGAGCCCTGTTTTAGGGAGAAAGGCAGGATAGGAATATAATAGCAAATAAATATGTATAAATAAGATTGATTATCCCTAGTATAATCCTTCACTATGGTTGGCAACAGAATAGATAAGGATACACTCAGTGAGGGACACCTTCTCCATGTCTTCACCTAATCTTTTGTTAAACCTACCTAGGTTACTGCCTAACATTGCCACACTTTGTTGTAGCCAATTTGGTATGTTAATTCCTCATTGGGTACAGGCTGTTAAATAAAATTGTTGTCTGAGGCCATGGTTTGTTGCCTTTTGCTAGATTTCCAAGCTATGAATAAATCACTTGCTCCATATAGCAGTTTAAAAATGTGTAGTGTAAACCGAGAAACTGGCTAAGGTGATATGTGTGCCGGGGTGGGGGGGTCAAGTGAAAAATATTTGCTTGACTAAAGGCAGGACTGATAATTCAGATGCTGTAGTTTTGAAATCAGTCTGTGCTGCATGCATGCATGTGATAGTAGTTGATGGTGCATTTGCCTTCATAATTATACAATCTAATTCTGGCACTCCATAACTTTGTATTTTAAAATGTGCACATTTAATGGTTTTCTCATATTAACAATTCAGCTTTAGTTCAAGCTGATAGGGATTTTGCTTTTTGAAATCACAGACAAATAATTGGATTAAAAGAGAACTCTTAATTCAAAATAATGATTTCAGAATAAACCAAAAGTTCATTTCAGAATAAACCAAATGAAGGTTCATTTGTGTTCAGAAACAAATATTAGAGGAATATCTAGTTTTTTTTCTTTGCTGTGAATATTGACTTGTTTCTTACATAGCAATTTGTATGATAATGTGCTGTCTATCAATTTCAACATCAAGTCTGCCCTATTGCCCGTGCCTCAAGCGGGCAACCCACCATCTTAAATATTTTAAAGCAGCAGTGAATATTAATTATTAATTGCATTAATATATTAATTATGTACATTGGAAGTTACAGACCTCATTTCAGCCTCTAGGGCCCTACAATAACCACAACAATGTTTTTTTTAAAGCGGCATAAAATAAAAGGATAAGCTACAGAGAGGTAGAGGAAAATCTAAACAGAGAAATGGGTTAGCAGTGCACTGGTGCTCTGCTTGGAACAAGATGGCTGCAGTAAGAAACTTCCCTTAGAATGTCAGTGTCTAGGCAAGATCATATTGGAAGAGTTGAACAGTCATTGCAGTACCTCAATTCCAAACTATACACAGTGGAGAATTTGTAGCCCTCCAGAACTTGCTAGATTGGAAGTCTGCATATCCCTTGTCAGCATAAGAAACAGTGAGGCATGATAGGACTTTTTGTCCAACTTCTAAAGTTCTGTGCTTTTGGTATAGGGTAGTGGTGGCAAATCTTCAGTGCTCCAGATGTTAAGGACCACAACTCCCACAGCCCTTTGTCTTTGGCAATACAGGCTTGGATTTCTGGGAGTTGTGGCCCAAAGCAACTTGAGTGCCAGGTGAAGAAAAGGTGATGATAACCAGTAGAGATGGGTGTTTCATTTCGGAAGGGGTCTGGTTCCAAAACAAAATACGGCAGCACAGCTCGGATTCGGAACCAGGACTCACTCTCTGGAACAAAATCAATCACCGACTTACCTTGCTTTGGTTCGCGCGGCACAGAATTCCAACCAGGAAGCAGCCTCTGATGCATCATCTTTCCTTTTCCTTGGCACTGGCCAATCAGACAGGGAGGGAGGTGATACATGTCCTTGCACGGCTCCTGATTGGCCAGCGCCAGAGAGAAGGAAAGGTGACGTGTCGGAGGCTGCTTCCTCGTTGGAGTTTCACCCCGTGCGACCCAAAGCAAGGTAAGTCCGTGGTTGATTTTGTAACAGAGGGTGAGTCTCAGTTCCGAACACCAGCTGTGTTTTGTTTTGGAACCAGACCCCTTCCGAAACAAAACGCCTATCTCTAATGACCAACACTTCTGTTGGTTTCAAAACAGGAGACAGGGCATACCAGATATCAAATCCTTTCAGAGTGATGTACTCTCAATAATGGATTCCTTCCAGCTCAGTGGCAATAGTATTCAGCACCAGGTTCACCTTCTAACTCAGAATCAGACCTGTGTACTCTCTTGCAGTAATCCAGAGGAATTATGATCAAAGTTTGTACAATTTTTGTTAAAATAAAAATTTGCTTCTGGCACTATAAGATTGTGTAATGTTACAGGCATTAGCCAATCGGCACCGCCCATAGTGGGCTTTTGGAAATAACTTTCCAGAACACCATTGTCACACACCAAGCCCAATAGCTCTGCCAAGAAAAAGGAGACCTAAGAAAATCAAGCTTGTTCACTCCCAGCCCAAAATAACCCATGAACACTCAGACCAGTTTCACTGAGTTTCAAAAGCAGTTGAACTCCTGCATTCCAGGAACTCTAAATCCATTCTGCCCTGGATGGAGGAACATCAACTCATCCAAATAGCACGAAGTCCTAGAAAATACAGCTGGTGCTGGATGTTAAGTACTGTAGCGGATTTCCAGTCGAGGATTACTGAATTTAGAACCAAGCACCAACCAAGAAGCACGGGCACGTGCTTTTGAGCTACTGTATGCAAAGATCTTACTGAAGGTCTGACATGGTTAACTTCTTACACATGGATCTCTCAAAAGGGGTCTTCTACAAGGTGGAATTTAAGATGAGTCTCACATCTCAAGGAGTAGGCCAACTTTATATGCTATTGGAATCAGCTTTTCAGCTAATCCTATTTGGCCAATGAGATTAAGAGTTCTAATACATCTTGCAGAAACATGAGCAGTCTTGAATCTCTTTTCCAGGTGTAGCCAGATCAATGTACAGCTTTGCTTTGAAATGCAGTCCTGGCCTGAATGCCCCCATCTACCTTTGGTAGAATGATTCCCCCAAACCTCTCCCACTATTATTGGCACAGTGAAATATAAATTACTCTAAATTACTGTAGCAGTAATGTATCACTCAGGCTATAAATTTACAGCTGCAGTTTTAGTTTAGACATTGTCCCAGAAATCCGTCATAATCATGTCAGTGGCTATACAGAAAGGTATGAAGGGACTGTACGAATGCATAGAGAAGGTAGGTTTGCAGTTTGGGTTCAGGCAAAGGCACCAGGACCAATCCAGGGACAAGCTACAGAACCAGGTTACAATAGTCCAACTATCAAGGGTGCAGTCTACCAGACCAGTAATTATGTCCGGATGAGCAGGTTCAGGTTCAGTCATGGCCCCAGTCTTGACCAAATAAATAAATAAGCTTGGGATTTAAACCTGTACAAGCGGGTCTTTGGCTCATGTAGGGAGCACTTAAATATATGCAGCTAAGTAGTTGCAAACAAACCTTTCCTTAATGGCACAAATCTCTGGAGGAGCACCCTACCAGAGAGCATTTTTGCGTTGGCTCCATGCCTCTCTATTTTCTGCTGATAAACAAGAGGGTAAATCTCAGTCAAACAGTCCTGCAAAAGAAGGGGGAGGGGGGAAGACCATAGGGACCACACAAATGATAGCATTAATGTATTGGGGAATTAAAAATTAAAAAATAACATCATAACTCCCGAGGCTGCTGCTTTCTTTGAGACTTCCCAAGAAATTGTCAGAGATGCTGTGAAGACATGTAATGCTTCTGAACACTAGAAGCGTGAAGAAATTAAAATAGCAGCAAAGAGTCCATAAGGACAGAAAGTACACTGTAAATGGTAGAAAGGAGTGGGCTTGAGATGAAAGGAGAAAACCTACCATCTGTTAGGTTTTGTGAATTAGGGATGGAGGAAAGAGTTCTTGGAGTCACACTTACACTTGGAAATATCACTTTCTTATTGTCCCCAAAAGTTAATAGAACAGAATATTTATGATCTCAAAGACTCCCTATATTTGTAATTCTGGTGATAAATTGCAAAGGAGGGGAGAAGTATACAGAACCATGAATGCATTTCAGTAATGTGCACAACTAAAAATGGATTCATTTGCAAGATGCACACTATTAACAAATACATATACATATAAAATACATTAGAAAACTATGTAAAAGAAGGTGGTTTTTTCAGAGGGGAAAAAGTCCCCAGAATATATGCACATTTCCATGGAAGAAGAGGAGGGAGAGTTGATTGGTAGAGATGGTGGGAAAGAGGATTTGGCCAGGGTCTGTAGATATGTTAAGTGTGGTATTATGGCTCCGAGGTAAGTTCCTCAAGAGGCAAAAACCAGATCAGATCAGAGTCGGGTGAGGGGTGGTGGAAGAGAGGAGGAGAGAATGGGAGTTTTTACCTTAGAATCCATGAAAAAAGTGGTGATATAGTAACATTACATTTGATAATGACTCAAGAAACCCTGACTTATGTTTAATCCATTCTTGTGTGTGTCCATCATGAATATGAATCTTATCTCAGCTGTTTCCCCTTTTATTCGTGATCTGTAATGATTCTCTTCCAAAACGGTGACCTTCAAGTCCTTCAAGGAATGTCCAGGTAAAATGAAATGGTTTAAGACAGGTTTTTGTGTATAATAGTTTCTTATGTCAAACTTGTGTCCATTGATGTGTTTTCTTAGAGATTGTCCTGTTTGTCCAGTGTAGAATGCAGATAGGCATTGTTGGCAAAAGATGGCATAGATCACATTGGGTGAGGAGCAGGTGAAGTTGCCATTGATACTGTATTTGGCATTGTTGGGTCCTGTGATTGTGTTGCCAGAGTAGATGTGTGGGCCGAGTTTGTATCAGGGTTTGTGGCAAGGTTTGGTTCCATTGTCCATGTTGCTGTTTTCTAATCTTGTGTGCATTAGTATTTGTGTGAGGTTAGGAGGTTGTCTGTAGGCAGGTATGGGTCTCCCACCAAAAGCTTTGGAGAGTGATGCATTCTTGTCAAGGATGGGCTGGAGATCATTTAAGATGTGTGTGAGTTGTCTCATAACCAGTGGTGTTCTGTCATTTGGCCTTACCCCGGGCCTAGCACTTCTGCGAAGGGGCCTCCAGTGGGCTTCTCATGCCTGTTACAGGTCCCAGAAGTGGCTTCCAGTGGCCCGGAAGTCACTTCCGGTTTACTGGAAGCCACTTATGGGGCCTCCTGCATGCTTCTTGGGCCTGTTATAGGCCCCAGAAGTAACCTCCAGTTCGCTGGAAACCACTTCTGGGGCCTCCATCAGACCCGGTAAGCCAATTGGAGGCCTGTTTGGGGCAGCGCCTGACCTGAGGTAACTGCAGGAGGCCCCAAACAGGCCCCCGGTCCCAACTCAACCCAGAGATAAAGTCATTCACATAATTTGGATTTTCCTTTATCGTGGGTTGGGTCAGAAACATAACCCCTGCAATAAGTGTGTGTGTGTGGGGGGGTACCATATACCTCTTCACGATAGAAGACACCTGTTTAAGGCTTAAACAATTAATTGCTTAAACTTTAAGCAATGTATGTTTTCTATATGGTTCATATTCTCCTTTCCAGTGCTATAAGTAAATGACTGCTTAAAACTTAGCATTAAATATCTTATGCTTATATTGCAAGTTAATTTGCATTTGACAGGAAAAAATCATTTGTATAGCCACAGCCAGACTTCTAGACAAAGTGAATCCAACTTCCGTGCTATGTTAGGACTTCATTACACAGTTAGACTTCGGAGGACAGAATATAAACTAGCAGAAGAACTAAGAGGAAACAATTGATGATCAAGTCTCACAAACACCGACTATAACTGTGTGTTTGTTTCAGCTCATTTTCCTTGAAAAGAATAAAAAAAAGACAAAAAAATATATAATGTTTTGGTCATTCTCCGTTCATCTCCAGTCTTCTGAATGGAGCTTCAGTTGCAGCCAAATGTTGGAACATAACTAGGGCAGTAGCAATTTATTTCAAGGCATCTCTAGCCAACTGTGTTCATGTCAAGCAGTGTTAGTGTGCAGATCGTATCAAATATTGATCACAACATGTTTTTGGTTTTGTCTGAAAATGTCAGCATACAGCATTGTTGGAATTCACACATGAATCTATAGTAGTATTTGGGGGGGGAATAATTCGGCAAGGAGTAAACTAAAATATGTTGTTTATGTATTTATTTATTTTGAATATTTTTGCCCCACCTTTCTCCTTGGAAAAGGACCCAAGGTGGCTTACAATGGTGAGGGACAATATACAGTCCAATACATTTGAGACATGTTCAAGTTAATAACAGGAAATTTGAAGAGGCATCTTAAAGCAGTAAAAGGTAACATTAGAGCTACAAAGAGCACACAAGAACAAAAGGGGTGAAAAGCAACATGGAAAACACTAGTGTTCTTATGAAATCAGTCAATGAAATCCTGTATGGTAATCCATATAACATCATATAGTAAGTATACCCTCATTCAGGGAAACCTTTCCTGAAGAGGAAGGTCTTTATTTATTTATTTATTTATTTATTTATTTATTTATTTATTTATTTATTTATTTATTAAGCTTTTATACCGCCTATTTCACAATGGGACTCTAGGCGGTTTACAAGAAGCATCAATAAAACAATAAAGCAATAAAACATCAATAAAAACCCATTGATGAGGAGCAGCAGAAGATAGCAGGGCAGAGGGAAACCCCTCAACTTGTAGCCGCAGGCGGGAGAAGGAAGAGAAGAAAAATAAAAGAAAAAACATTAGCCAGAAATAAGGTCGCCATAGGCCTCCCTATACAGCATTGTTTTTAAAGCCTTTTTAAAGGTCGGCAGGGACGATGCAAGGCGCAGCTCACTGGGTAAGTTGTTCCATAATGAAGGGCCCACAACCGAGAAGGCGCGGCTACGCGTCCTCGACTTCCGCGCCTCCCTCGGCGTGGCCACCCTAGGTGAGCGCGCCCGCGACATCCACGTGGGTCTGGCCTCTGTTGACCTCTGGGAGATATGCTCCGACAGGTATTCAGGGCCCAAGCCGTGGAGGGTTTTGAAAACCAAAACCAGGACCTTGAACCAAATCCGAAGGGTCACGGGCAACCAGTGCAGGCGGGTCAGAACTGGGGTGATGTGGTCATATTTATGAGCACCCACCACCTGTCTGGCCGCCGCATTTTGTACCCATTGGAGCCTCCGGACAAGGGTCAAGGGCAACCTCATGTAGAGTGCATTGCAGTAGTCAATCCTCGAAATCACAAGGGCCTGCACAACTGTCCTCAGGGAGGACTCCTCGAGGTATGGTCGGATCTGGGTGATCCTGCGGAGATGGAGAAAAGCGGCCCTGGAGACTGCCGTCACCTGGGCTTCCCGGGAGAGGGCTGAGTCTAGGACCACGCCCAGATTCCTAGCCCTGTCTGTAGGCTGGAGGGAAATTCCCCTCAGGCTAGGGAGGGGGCCACTGTACCTAGACGAGGGTGCCCCGAAGAACAGAACCTCAGTCTTCTCCGGGTTAAGTTTGAGCCTGTTATTCCTAGTCCATTCCAAGACCGCTTCCAGGCACAGATCGAGGGAGTGAACCGCCTCCACTGCAGAAGAAGAAAAGGAGAGATAGAGCTGCGTGTCATCAGTGTACTGATGACAGCGAACTCTAAATCTCCTGATGACCTCCGCCAGCGGCCTCATATAAACATTGAACAGTATAGGGGAGATTGCCGACCCCTGGGGCACCCCACAAGGGAGCGTCCAAGGAAGCCGACAATTCGTCCCCCAGCTGAACCCGCTGGAGCCAGCCATTGAGGAAGGACCTGAGCCAGCAGACCGCTGAGCCCCCGATACCCACCCCGGCCAGCCGGTCCAGTAGGTTACCGTGGTCGATGGTATCAAAGGCAGCTTACAGGTCAAGGAGAACCAACAGGGAGGAACACCCCCTGTCAGCCTCCCTGAGGAGGTCATCCTGCAGAGCGACCAGGGTGGTTTCGGTTCCTCGAAACGGTCTGAACCCGGACTGGGAGGGATCAAGGATATGATTTTCCTCCAGGTATGACTGTAGCCGAACGGCGGCCACCCTCTCGACAACCTTGCCCAGGAAGGGAACAGTAGCAATTGGGCAATAGTTGGCTAAATCGTCCGAAGCCAAGCTGGGCTTTTTCAATGAGGGCTTCACCACCATCTCCTTTAAACGAGAGGGGGAAACCCCCTCCCGGAAGGAGGCGGTGGCGATAGAAGAAGCCCACTCTGGCATGTTCCCTCTGGCAGATTTAATGAGCCAAGCTGGGCAAGGGTCGAAAGGGGAAGCCACTGGCCGACAGTAAGCCAAGACCCTGGAGGCCTCCGCCGAAGAAACAGGTCCAAATTCAACCAAGGAAGGGGACCGAGGGGGTGAGGGCCCCAGGATATACGGGGAGGGACCACTGCAGCTGGAGTCCAGATCGGAACGGATGGACTCAATCTTGGGATCTAAAATAGGCTGTGAATTGCTCACTAGTGAAATCACTAGGAGGAGGCTCGGGCTGACCAGGATTGGAGAGGTCTCGAACCACCCAGAGCAACTCTGCCTTACAGTTTGAGGCCTCACCAATTCTCAGGGAGGCGTGAGCTGTTCTTGTGTCCCTGATCGCGTGGACATGACGGCCGGTCAGCCGCTTAAGCGCAGCCGTATTCACTTCCGGCCGATTCTTCTCTCCATACACACTGAAGCCTCCTCCGTTCTTGCTTCATCGCCCGCAACTCAGCCATAAACCACGGCGAGGAGCAGGCTCTACATTGGAGGAGGTGCTTGGGGGCGATCCGGTCAACAGCCCGGGCGGCACCCACATACCACCTTTCTACCTGGGCTTCAACCAGGTTGTCAGCCAGTTTGCCGGTAAGCTCCCCGAAGGTCTCCATGAACCGGGCAGGGTCCAGGAGCCTACATGGGCGGGCCCAAACATAGGGCCGATGCTCCCCGTGGGGCGGGGGGGGCAATCAACAGGGAAATTTTTTTAGCAGATAATGATCTGACCATAGCACGGGATGGGATATAATGCCCCCAACCCTCAGAGCGGAATCCGGCAGCATGAGAGGAAAAGACCAGGTCCAGGGTATGGCCAGCATTATGGGTGGAGCATACAACATGCTGAAATAGGTTCATAGAGGCCATGGACTCCATGAATTCCAGAGCAGCTCCTGAAAGTTCTGCCTCGGCATGCACGTTGAAGTCTCCAACCACCAAAAGGCGGGGGGACCTCAGCAGGGCAGCCGAGACGAACTCAGTGATCTCTGGAAGGATTGGGCTGGGTTGCGGAGAGCACGGTACACCAGCACAATATCAAACCTATCTCGCTGACCCACCGATAAATGTAGGCATTCTAATCCGGGATACACCAATGCCGCCGATCTGCTAACATAAAGGGATTCCTTGTAAACGATGCCCCCCCCCCCCGACCCTCTGACCTGCCCGCCCACTGGACCTGAAACGGGGGGGGGGGGCAGAGCAGGGAAAGGGAAGCCCCTCCCTCCTCGCCCACCCAAGTCTCAGTAATAAACGCCAGGTCGGTTCACTCATCCACAATGGCATCGTGGATGAGAGGTATCTTATTGTGAACCGACCTGGCATTAACCAGGAGGCAGGACAGGTCAGAGGTGCCGGCGGAGTGGCTCCCTGAAACGTGGCGGTGGGCGGGGGGGGTCAGAACGGGGGACCGGAATCAATTGCTGGACCCAAGTTCTTCTTACCCAACTAACCCCCCCCCACACACAGGGTGTACCTCCCACGACCAGACACCACGGGAATAGAGGTCCCTGCCAACATGGCGACAAAAAATATATATTACAGAATACAAAATACTACCAAACTTAACAGGGTACAAGCAGATATGGCCAAAAATACAACCAAGTTAACACAATACAATAAAGGTAAAAAATAACAAAAGCAGAAATCAAACTAAACGAAACAAATAAATAAAGGACATAATATGGGTCGACACAATCCAGTAGCCAGAGCTGGAAAGCGGGGGGAGGGGGAAAGATCTCCAAGAGAAAGGGGGGGAAAAACCCAAGCAGGGGAGTAGTAATGAGCAGCCATCAGATCTTCAGGTCAGATAGATGGTAAAAATACCAGTTCAGAGGTTGCAGTTCAGTCCAGTCTTTGCCTGCTTCCGGAAAGATAGCAGAGATGGGGCAGTCCTCGCATCCAGCGGGAGGGAATTCCACAGTCTGGGAGCAGCAACATTGAAGACCCTTTCATGTGTTCTTCTGAAACACACCTGTGAAGTTGGTGGGATGGAGATAAAGGCCTCTCCTGATTACCTTAGCACACAAGCCCATTCATACTGTGATACTTGATCTTTGAGGTAGCTTGGATCCAGGCCGTTTTGTGCTTTGTAGGTTAAGGTCAGCACCTTGAATTGTGCCCGATAGCTGATTGGCAGCCAGTGGAGCCGCTTTAGTAGGGGTGAAACTGTGATCTCTGTAACCTGCCCCCATCAGCAATTTACCTGCTGTGTTGAAGTTTCCTGAGACTTTCCATTGGTAGCCCACTATAGAGCGCATTACAGTAGTCTAGCCGGGAGTTCACTAGGGCATGTGTCACAGTGGCCAGAGCAGGTTTCTCAAGAAAGGGGCATAACTGGCATACTAGTTTTAATTTTGCAAATGCACTCCTGGCCACAGCTATGACCTGAGCATCTAGGCTCAAGAATGAGTCCAGGATCACCCCAAGCTACGCACCTCTTTTTTCAATTGTGGGGGTAATCCCATCCAGTAGCTGCCTTCTACTAATCCTTTCTGCTAGAAATAATTTTATGCATAAATTTCCTGTTTCAAATGGCAGGAAGTGCTTGTAGTGTTTTATTAGTTAGCACAATTTTTCAACTTGGCAGGTATAGTTCAGAAATCAAAACTTTTGTAAACGTGCAGTTAAGATACTAAAATATATTTAAAACCTGGCCTTTGAGCAACCAGCTAAAGAAGAATATATGAAAATGTTTGATTTTATTTTCCAATTTTTTTATATTTTGGAATTGGGAGGGGGAGGGATTTAATGGCATCTTTTAAACTATTTTCTCTTTCTTTTTTTTTTTTTTTTTTTATGCATTTGAATATGTATAAATAGGGTTACCAGGCCAGCAACATTCCATTCAATGAAATTTCAGCATCAGCACCCGAGATGAGGGGTAGATCCTTATAGTATCCTAGAGGTAGCCCAGGGTTGGAAGTGGGACCAGAACTACCTCTCAGGGCCTTTTCACATGACCCCTAAGATCCGCTGGCCACTTAAATTCGGACCAGAGATCTTAGGGGTTCGTTGCTCTTCCTTCCTCCCCACCACTCCGCACCTGTCTGCTGAGGGGAGGGAGGAAGAAAGTGGGGGGAAATGCAGACTCACCTCGGAGAAGCTGCCGGAGCTCCGCCGTGCTGATTCCTTCTCTTTTGTTTGCTTTTTTTCCCTCCCGCCCCTTCTCTTAAAGGGGTGGGAGGCAAAAAAACAAACAAACAGAAGCCAGGAGAGCCCCGCACTGACCAGATTAAATCCGGACCTGGCGATTTTCACCCTCCTCGAGCAGGTACAAGAAAAGTGCGCTGGGACGCGCTTAGGTGGGCGTGTTCACACTTAATTTCCTGCAAACTCCAGAGCTGGTGGGGAAACCATTGTAAGCTCCGGAGCTTGCAGCCATTTGCTGCGGCGTTTAGGGGTCGTGTACAAAGGCTCTCAGCTAGCTGATTGTAGAAATAGGGACAACAAGAATGTGGGTAACTGGACTGGTGAAGTATAGCTAGCTGGGTAATGTTGCAGCCAAGAAGTGAGTAGAGGGACAACATTTTCTGGTAGCTACAGTATGTAAGCAGGAAAATGTGTCCACCAGCTATATAGCTGTAGTGGCCAACCTGTTAGGATCTGACTACCCTGTGGCCTTACTTTCAGCACACATTATATATGGGCAGTTCTTCTAGATCTTGTACTACTGCAGAGACTTGTGGAAGTCTTGTTGTCAGGCCATGGCTAGATTTTTTTTCGAGGCCCTTCACTGATACTTCAAGGATACAAGTAACTAGTGGCCATGCCACTGCCCCGTTCACTGTATTACTTAAAACAAGACAATGAAAACTTGTTTTGTGCACCCTTCTTCTCTATCTCCAGTCCCCTCTCCTTATAGTTGGCTTCTGTTGGTGCACTGCTTTCAGTGCACCAGTTTTGCTTAGGCTAGTACAGGGCTGTCCAACTTTGAACAGGCTGAGGTCTACTTTTTCCAGACGAAAGTGCCTGAGGGCTATAAGTCATGATTCACGAGACTTATGGATTTTATCTGTTCTGACCATATGCTCATCAGTAAAAAAAATGTGTAAGTAGAGCAGAGGTTTCCCATAGGAATGCATTGAATATCAATTAATCCTTTCTGGAGGGAACATATTTCAGTGCATTCCTATGGTAAGGCTGACCATGCACATGCTTCCCTTACACCCACTCAAGCCAGTGTGGATGGGTGCAAGGGAGGTGCATGCATGCTTGTGCAGATCGCCCCTTCCGCTTGCCCGAGCTGCTGGAAGACTTTTTTTAAAAGGTGCACTTTCCCTCCCAACCCACCTGGGGCCTGACTTGACTTTACGTCTCCTACTGTTTTCCCCCTTCTCCCTTCCAGCCCGCTTGCTGCTGCTGCTGCTGCTGCTGCCCATAGCTCTCACTCACTTCTGCCATGTTCTCTGTGCAGCTGGGATGGGCCAAACCAGCAGCGGGGCAATCACATCGCCACGGCGGCACAAGGAGGAGGGAATGGCTCAGAAGGGGAGCAGGAGGAGTGGCAGGTTACAGTCTCTGTGAGGCAGCTGTGGGGGTGGGAGGAGGAGGAGGAGGAGGATGGGAGGAAGGAATTCTCGGGGGGGGAGAAGAGGGGGACGTCACCACAAAAAGGACGTGGGCCCGCCCATGACCCCGCCCCTCACTGTACCCTCCACTCCCCTTCCTTCGCTCTGCAGCAACAACTCAATTGGTCACGATTCACGAGACAGTGGCATGCCAATCATCTGGCTGGTAGGGAGAGCAGGGGACTGTGCCATGGCCCTTGAACTGCCCCATTCGGCTGAGACAGTGGGCTGGCAGACCCAGAACATTGCTGGGGCAGTGGTGGTCCTTGGGGTGGGGTGGGGGATAGAGAACTTGTCTCCTCACATTTTTTATTGATGGCTGGCGGGCTACCTTTGAACTCTTCACGGGCTATTGGTAGCCCCCGGTCTACCTGTTGGGCAGGCCTGGGCTAGTAGATTCTGGAGCTGAGCTAGGAGATTCTGGTGCCACCCGAGTGTGTATGAAAATGAATATCCAGTCATAAATTCATCTGACATACAAAAACTAAACTCTGTCCCTGAGGGTTTTCCCTCTGTCTGGAAACACTGCGAAACACCTGGCAACCCTAATGTACAGTAAAAAAAAAGTAATAAAATACATCAGTAATAAAGTTTAATTTATCTGTTTATTTCTTCCACTTTCTGTAGTCAGCAGCAGAATATGTGAAGTCCCGTTTACCTGAAGTCCTAAAACAACACCTTCAAGACTATGAGAAAGACAAGGAGAATAGTGTATTGTCTTATCAGACCATCCTGGAACAACAGATTCTGTCAATAGACCGAGAAATGCTGGAAAAGTTGACTGTATCTTACGATGAAGCAGGTATGTTGACAACACAGGAGTTTTTAAGTTCTTTTTGCAGGTGTTTCTTGTAGTTTGTCTTTGAAAATATAAAAATCCAACCATATACGACTCATTGTGCTACTTTCTCCAGAAAGCTTTTCAAGATGGCTACAACTATATCTATGTGATTTAGGTCTCTGGCTGCAGATTCAGAGGTTGGGAGTTTGATTCCTCACAGTACTTCCCAGAAGAGCCAACCTGTGCAGTTTCTGCACAAGCTGTGTAGTTTCAGGTTGTCCCCAGAAGAAGAGAATGGTAAACCACTCTCTTAGCCTGAAAAGAGTTGCCTTAAATCAAAATTGATGGAAGTGGTGGTGGTGGTGGTGGTGGCAAATGGCAATAGAAAGATGAATGGATAAACAGATGAATGTAGATGTATATGTTATGTACATGATTCTATATATGTACATGTACATATATAATCTCCCGAAATTGCCTGGAGATAGAATTCTTGATGTATTCAAACTAGAACCAAAAAGCAAAGTGTTCTGTTTATATACCACCCCATAGTGCCTAAAGCACTCTCTGGGCGATTTATAATTTATTTATCCAGGCTAAATATTGCCCCCCCTCCTCAAGCTGGGTACTCATTTTACTGACCTCAGAAAGATAGAAGGCTGAGTCAACCATGACCCTGCTACCTGGGATTAAACCCCAGATTGAGAGCAGGTCTTCTTCTGGAGGTGTCTGGAACTGTGTAGCTTGCCCAAGGCTACAGAGGGTAGCTCTCCTCCCAGAAGGAACATTGAGGAAAAGAATCCCCAACCCCTAGTTCTTCAGTCAGGTGCTCAAATTCGCTGAGCTATCTAGCAAGCTAGAAATTAGACTGCTGAAATTTTAATGCTTTTAATCTTTTTTTAAGTCTGTGCAAAGCAGTTTTTGAAAAGTTAATAAATATCTTCTACTCTGCAAATGTAAAGGTGGATATGTATTTTTTTCATCATTCATATTTCTAAACACTGCACCACAATCCTTCTCCCATTCTCTTTGACTCACATGGCTGAACCCTCTTTTCTACTTATCTACCCTACAACATCTGTTCTTCCACTCAACATTAAAATGAAATCCACCTACCCCGTATACACGCACAAGATAATCAAGGACTATTATTCCGTTTTGTATCATCTGAAGCGCAAACCACAAACCACTGACTGTAGAAACACTTTAGAAGCAATTTACAGTTTATATGTTTTTGTGATGCGAAGAACCGGCAAAGATACCTTTTCAATGGTAGGTGCACCATCTGTTCATTTCTTCCCCATCTTACACAGAAGGAAGAAAAGGGGTTTTTGATGTGGTGGGGGAAACACCTATAGATTGAACCCAGCAGGAAAGCAGCAACTGTTTCTTCATATTGAATATATATGGTTGAACAGTGTGGCGAGGGGGTGTCCCCCATATATACAGGAATGTCAAAACTAAAGCGAGACAATCATGTTGGAGGGAAGAGCTGTGTAAGCGAGTTAGAACGAGGGTTTTGCGTATGTAGTTTTTACTTCTTGTTTGTTAAACAGACTGCGAATGTTATGCTCGTAATGAGGAAGAGAAGCTATTTTAGCTTTCTAATCAGTTCTCTTGTTTGGTACAAGAAAAGTAATGAAGCTACCTGTTCTGAAGCAGAGCGTGATTAGGACTGCTGTGCAAAATGTGTGCTGGATCTGTTTTCTTTCTTACTTGCTTTTTTTCTTTAAGTAATAGTAATTGCCACAGATGTTCACAATTCCAGTGCCTCAAGCAGTTCAGTGACGCAACAATTCTTAAGGACAATATTTCCTCCTGTTATGATAGACTTCGGTATTTTTTCAAGCTTACCTCATTTTAATGAGGAGGTCAAATGGTTTCCAGTTTGACTTTGAATGCGAGTAGGTAGACCCCTGGGGGGCAGAGAGGTAGGGAGGTGCAAAGCAGGGGGGAGAGACAGACAGTGATAATTTTAAAGTGGAGGAAATTATAACTATTTCAGGGGAAAGCTTAACTTTGCAAGAAAGCAAAGTAGTTGTCCAACGAGGCCCTACAAATAGCGGAGGAGAGAAGGGACGCAAAATGCAAGGGAGAAAGGGAAAGATACAGAAAATTGAATGCAGACTTACAAAGAATAGCAAGGAGAGACAGGACGGCCTTCTTGAATGAACAGTGCAAAGAAATAGAGGAAAACAACAGAAAAGGAAAAAACCAGAGATCTATTCAAGAAAATTGGAGATATTAAAGGGGCATTTCGTGCAAAGATGGATATGATAAAGGACAAAAATGATAGGGACCTAACTGAAGCAGAAGAGATCAAAAAGAGATGGCAAGAATATACAGAAGAATTATATCAGAAAGATCTGGATGTCCCTGATAACCAAGATAGCGTAGTTGCTGACCTGGAGCCAGACATCCTGGAAAGTGAAGTCAAGTGGGCCTTAGAAAACATTGCAAACAACAAGGCCAGTGGAGGTGATGGCATTCCAACTGAACTCTTTAAAATCTTAAAAGAGGATGTTGTAAAGGTGCTGCATACGATATGCCAGCAAATTTGGGAAACCCAGCAGTGGCCAGAGGACTGGAAAAGATCGGTCTACATCCCAATCCCAAAGAAAGGAAACGCCAAAGAATGCGCTAACTATCGCACAATTGCACTCATTTCACATGCTAGCAAGGTTATGCTCAAAATTCTACAAGGCAAGCTTCAGCAGTATGTGGAAAGAGAACTTCCAGAAGTACAAGCTGGATTTTGAAGGGGCAGAGGAACTAGAGATCAAATCACCAACATGTGCTGGATTATGGAGAAAGCCAGAGAGTTCCAGAAAAACATCTACTTCTGCTTCATTGACTATGCCAAAGCCTTTGACTGTGTGGACCACAACAAACTATGGCAAGTCCTTAAAGGAATGGGAGTGACTGACCACCTTATCTGTCTCCTAAGAAATCTATATGTGGGACAAGCAGCAACAGTCAGAACTGGATATGGAACAACTGACTGGTTTAGAATTGGGAAGAGTACGACAAGGCTGTATACTGTCACCTTGCCTATTTAACTTATATGCAGAGTACATAATGAGAAAGGCAGGTCTGGATTAATCACAAGCCGGAATTAAGATTGCCGGAAGAAATATCAACAACCTCAGGTACGCAGATGATACTACTCTAATAGCAGAGAGTGAGGAGGAATTAAAGAACCTTTTAATGAGGGTGAAAGAGGAGAGTGAAAAAATGGGCTGAATCTCAACATAAAAAAAACTAAGATCATGGCCACCGGTCCCATCACCTCCTGGCAAATAGAAGAGGAAGAAATGGAGGCAATGACAGAGTTTATTTTCTTGGGCTCCTTGATCACTGCAGATGGCGACTGCAGCAACGAAATAAAAAGACGCCTGCTTCTTGGGAGGAAAGCAATGGCAAACCTAGATAGCATCCTAAAGAGGTGAGACATCACTTTGCCAACTAAGTTCAGGATAGTCAAAGCTATGGTTTTTCCAGTAGTGATGTATGGAAGTGAGAGCTGGACTATAAAGAAGGCTGATTGCCGCAGAATCAATGCTTTTGAGCTGTGGTGCTGGAGGAGAGTCTTGAGAGTCCCCTGGACTGCAAGGAGATCAAACCTATCCATTCTGAAAGAAATAAACCCTGAATGTTCACTGGAAGGACAGATTTTGAAGCTGAGGCTCCAGTACTTTGGCTACCTCATGAGAAGAGAGGACTCCTTGGAAAAGTCCCTGATGCTGGGAAAGATTGAAGGCAAAAGGAAAAGAGGACGACAGAGAATGAGATGGTTGGACGGTGTCATCAATGCAACCAATATGAATTTGACAAAACTGTGGGAGGCAGTGGAAGATAGGAAGGCCTGGCGAGCTCTGGTCCATGAGGTCACGAAGAGTCAGACACGACTGAACAACAACAACAGGGGAAAGCTTAACTGGCTCCATAGACATCAGATGGATTACAATAGGCTACCTCTCAAGTACTTAACATTTATAATCAGAAGCAGCTGGAGTTATCTTAAGTGTCCTTTTGAAATCTGGAAATTTAATGTAGAATTAAATCTCTGAAGCATCTGATGCATGAAAAGTTCTACAACAGACAGTAGCAGTGTCCAGGTATTGGAAACACTTAAAGTTGTAGGAATGAGAAAGATTAGACCTGAGGTTGCTAAGCATTTTGAGTCTGTGAGCCTGTGTTGAAGTTTGTACAGCTATCATGGGCACTAATCACTAAATGCCTCCTGTGCGGTATGGCTGCTTTCAGAGCATCAATGTGAGACTAGACAGGAAGGAGCACAAGGGACTCTGCATGAGCCTTCCACTCCTCCTGTCAAGACAGAAGAAAGTGGCATGCATAGCCTGATGACCCGGATAGAGGAGATGGAGGTGGAAGAAAAGAGAGAAGTAAAAGCCTATGAGAGCTGAGAAAGACAACGAAAGGGTCTTACTGATGGAAGAGGGGGTGATGATTGGCAGGAGGAGTGTGAGGATTTAAAAGCAGGGAAAGACGGAAAGGGGAGTGTGGTGCCCAAGGGGAGAGGGGTGTGGTTGAACCCATAGAATGGAGAGTGTGTATATGTATTTCCAAACTGGAAGGGTCACTGGAAGAAGAATCTGCAAGCAGAAATGGTGAAGGAAGGAGAGAGGATACCGAAGGCTGAATGGGCCAAGCATCCATTCTGTGACACCTTTTGCTTGGGACGCAGGCCTGCCCTGAGGTAACTGACAGACAGGGAGCACTTTGGAGTGTACCTGTATCAGGGGCACCATGAAGGACAATGGATCACTTATTTACAGAAGTTCTGCCTCCTTTCCTTGAAAAAGACATAGGGAGGGAATTACCTCAAGAAAAAATTGAACCCTGTTACAACCAGCAACTTGCCCAAGAATCTGAATACAGGGCAGAAGACTTCTACAATATTTCCTATGGGTGCACTTTTCTTTGTAATATACCTGTTACTTGATAAAAAAATCAAAACAGTCAAACAAAACAAACCAGACAAATATTTAAAAATAAAAATGGCAGGCTGTGCAGGCAGCATTCTGGGAGTGCATTCTGGGACACATTTGCAGGCACCATATTTGAAGACATTGGTTCTGGAGAAGGTTTAGACTTTGCATTGGTTCATCCTCATCAGAACTGTGGCTTCTGAACATGTTTATCACAAATGTTGTCCATTTGACATAGCATGGGGTTGCTGGCCCAAGTGTAATTCAAAGGTGAGGTGTCTATAATCTTAATTTGATTTGCCCCCAGTGTGAGGTTTTTCTTTTTCGAACAGTCTATGTGGAATGGTGTGAGTCTACTCTGGATCAGGACCCTAGTATGGAGTGGAGTGTCTTCAGCCTTCCTCTCCCCATGACCCCTTCTGGATCTGCTCTGGAAACCTTGCACCTCCAGTTTACACATGGAAATAATTCCCAGTGAAACAAATAACAATTAATGCATCTAAAATAGGAAAAATGAGCTTTTTCTACCACTCAAGGTGATTTGAGGTTTGTGTCTCTTCAACTTCAGACCTTGGGGGCGGAGAAGGAAAGGGGAACGTAGGGGTTGGGAAGGAGAAGGAATAAAAAATCTCTGGCCATGCCACAGTCAATGGACACACCTAAGTATATGTTGCTTAATATGGGCACAAAATTTATTATTTATTTTTATCTGCCTCAGGAGAAATAAATGTCTTTGGTAATCTTTGACTTTGTGTACATAAATCATAGGGACATGAAATGAATCTTGCTACATCAGAACAAGGTCCAAAATTCTGTTTTCCACAGCGGGCTGTCAGACACCTAAAAGATACCCACAAACAGGACATAAGGTCAATAGAAACTGACATAGAGAGACCTACTGCCAGGGATAGTGAAATGAACGTATGTTTGTCATGGCTAGCAACCACTGATCAAATGAACCCCCTTTGTTCACTCTCTTCTTAAAGCTATCCAAGTTGGTGGCCATAGTTACATAGTTGCAAAATGCACAGTTGCGCAATTATACAGTTGCACAATTGCACAGTTTATTGCATAGTTTACCAATAGCTCTCTTCTCTGGGAGTTGAGTCATGGCTACTGGACTTCTTTTTTGAGAGATAGAAACGTTTCGCTGTTCATCCAAACAGCTTCATCGGTCTGAATACAGCTAGTGCAAGAGACCTTCTTATAGTCAGCTTGACCTCTTGTCCCTTTGTCTGATTGGCTCATAAGATGAACAAAGCCTGAATAGGCTCGTTAGGGAGACATTAGTGTCCATGGCCTTAAGGTAAACAATGGCCTAAGGTGCTGAAACCCATCAAGAATGGGTCGTTAGCTGTCAAGAATGGGTCGTTAGCTGTGACCTGGTGGTGAAGGCTCCTTGATTTGCCTGGGTACTGTGGAAAGTACAGCCTGGTAAGTAGCAGCTAGACTATTATTAATATTAAGTTCACTAGGGAAGACACCCAAGGCAACAGGCTGGCTTTCCTGGATTGTGCAGTCATCATCAGACCTGACCGTGGCCTAGGAGTAGAAGTTTACAGGAAACCCACCCACACAGATCAATACTTACTGTTTGACTCCCACCATCCATTACAACACAAACTAGGAGTCATCAGGACCCTAAGCCACAGAGCAGAGAGCATCCCCACCTCCTCAGAAGCCAAGAAGAAGGAAGACAGGCACCTGAAGACAGCACTTAAGGCCTGTGGATATCCAAGGTGGGCCTTCAACAAAGCAGTGGGCCATCCCAGAAGAACAAGGGATCAGTCTGAGACCCAGACCCGACGGAAGAACCTGGTCATTCCCTACATGGCGGGAGTGTCGGAGAAGCTTAAAAGGATTTTTGGCAAACTCCACATCCCTGTTTATTTCAAACCCATGAACACACTAAGGCAGAGACTTGTCCACCCAAAGGATCCGATACCAAACCATAAAAGGAGCAATATAGTATATGCAGTCCAATGCAGTGAAGAGTGTTCAGACCTCTACATTGGAGAAACTAAACAGCCATTAAACAGAAGAATGGCCCAACATAGGAGAGGTAACAGCTCAGGACCAGAATCAGCGGTACACCTCCATTTGAAGGAAAAAGGCCACTCTTTCAAAGATGAGGATGTACACATATTAGACAAAGAAGAGAGGTAGTTTGAGAGAGGAGTAAGGGAAGCCATTCATGTCAGCATTGAAAATCCCTCCCTCAACAGAGGTGGGGGGCTCCGGCATAGTCTAGCTGCTACTTACCAGGCTGTACTTTCCACAGTACCCAGGCAAATCAAGGAGCCTTCACCACCAGGTCACAGCTAACGACCCATTCTTGACAGCTAACGACCCATTCTTGATGGGTTTCAGCACCTTAGGCCATTGTTTACCTTAAGGCCATGGACACTAATGTCTCCCTAACGAGCCTATTCAGGCTTTGTTCATCTTATGAGCCAATCAGACAAGGGGACAAGAGGTCAAGCTGACTATAAGAAGGTCTCTTGCACTAGCTGTATTCAGACCGATGAAGCTGTTTGGATGAACAGCGAAACGTTTCTATCTCTCAAAAAAGAAGTCCAGTAGCCATGACTCAACTCCCAGATAAACGCACCTGGATGACTCAGAATCTTCACAGACAAATAGCTCTCTTCAGGCATATAGAAAAAGAGAGCTAATTTGAAAGGAAGGTGGTTACAGCTCAGCCTACTCCCTGATACTGTTTTCACCTGTAGAAGGACAGTTGAAAAGGAGAACATCTGCAACATGGGAAGCCTCCGTGTGTGACCAAGATCCCTGATGTTTCCGAATTCTCAGTCCCACAGAAAAGATACTCTACATGTCACAGAAGCTTTTGTCTTCAGACAGACCCTCGCCCGTGAACATGCATGAGTATTTTGTATGCAAAGGATGCATGAGGGGGGTCACAGAGCAGACCAAACTATCCCTGCTTTCTACAACCGTTTCTAACATCTTTTCCAGACAGAGTAACCAAAACTGTACATGGAGTTTCGGGTTTGACTGCATAATGTTTTGTGTCTTGTGTGAAGATATTACATTTGGGCCTTGTTCACATGATTGTATCCTTCCCAAATAAGGAATTTCTTGGAGTGAGATGGCAACTGAGTGGATCTTCTCCAGATATTGTGGAGGACATTGTGGAAAGACTAGCAGAATTAAAGGTGAAAGACTGGTGGGCGGGTTAAAATATTCTGGGACTTCAAAGACCAAAACATCTCCTTTCATGTGAGTTTTCCTGAATCAAAATCCACTTCCTCAGGCATATATTTATCCATGAAAGCTCACACTGAAACAGATTTTTTTAGTCTTTAACATTTCCTCTCTCTCTTTTATGTCCCTCCCTCACTAATTTTGTTAACATGCTGAAACAGATTACAATAAAACCTTAGTTTATGAGCATAATTCGTTCCGGAAACATGCTTCTAATCCGAAGCACTTGTATATCAAAGCGAATTTCCCCATTTAGAATAATGCAAACTCAGATGATTCATTCTACAGCCCAAAAATATTCATATAAAATGATTACAATACTGTAATATAATACAAAATAATAAAGAAAAAAAGAAAATATAAAGAAAAACAAAAAAAATCTCTTGTCATATATTGTATTTAATGTAACTGGGGAAAAGCCAGCAGAGAAAAGGGCCTGACATAGAATGAAGCAAAGCATTCCTGAGCTTACTCGTATATGGAAAGCAAATGACATGTCCATAGGTGCTTTGAAGTGACAAAAATATACTAGTGCCAGTTGTAAGCACCTTCCAAAGTTCTGAAAAAAATCACTGATTTCTGTCAAACTCTGAAGAGTGAGACCAAGCATGGGAGATGATCACCCGTAATTCCACATGGAGAGAGAGAGAGAGAGAGAGAGAATTATTGGCTCAGTTTTGATCATGTGACTTACTACAGTGCTCATATTGCAAGACATTGCTCATTTATCAAGTTAAAATTTATGAGAAATGTTTGTTCATCTTCTGGAATGCTTATAGAACAAGGTACTTGCAATCCATGGTTTTACTGTAGTTCTTTGGAAACTATTAACACTGAGAAACTCTATCCAGGTAAATCTATGTGGTACTCATAAAATGCAGTCCTTTTCCCAACTGGTTCGCAAACTTCATTTCACATGTGCTTTTGGACCATAGCTCCCAGAAATCCTGGCTAGTGATGAAGGCTTCAGGGAGTTTTTTTTTCCCAAGAGTATTTGGGGACCCCAAGTTTGAGAACCATTGCATTATCACACCTTTGATATCTAGACACATATACAAATAGAATCTTCAGACATAATTTACACAGGTAGAATAATAACTCTGATGGTTGTCAGACTGTTCCTCCATTTCTTTTTTTGGGGGGGGATTTTATTATAATGCCATTGTGTATATAAATGTTGCTTTCCAGATACACCACATCTTAAACATTTGCAACAATTCTTCTTGTAAATCTTTTCTGTTAGTAAGGTAGTACATCAAAGCCTCCAGACAAATTGAGATCAGCTAAAAATAGTCATGCCTGTTGACAAGTGAGGTTTTAACAAATTTTCCTAAAGGAACCAGGCCAAATATAACACATGGGTTCAAATAATCACACAATGTTTAATTCCTTTGATTCTAAAAATGGTGTTCCTCAAAGGCTGTGTTTTGGATAATTTGGCTTAATGGTGACAGGAGTGGTTGGAGGAGGAAGCTGTCACGTAGGAAAACTCAAGTTTTTAGATGGTGGGACGTGCACATATGCACATACAGTATATACTTAAACAACAGAGCAGTGTGAAATGTAGGGAAGGTTAGGACAGGGATGGAGACTTGAGTCACTGGACTATTGGTGAGTGGTGACTTGACTCAGACGTGACTCATGTCTATTGTTATAAATAACTCAGATTCAGCTCAGGACTCAGAACTAGGTATGGGCCATTCATTTCAGAATGGGTCCAGTTCCGAAACAAATCACGTCAGCACAGCTGCTGTTCGGAACTTAGACCCACCCTCCGGCATGAAATCACCCATTGACGTACCTTGATTTACCTCATGTGGAGCAATACTCCAACCAGGAAGTAGCATCCAATGCGTCATTGTTCCTTCTCCCTGGCCCTGGCCAATCAAGAGCTGACAAATACATGCATGATCCTGCCTCCCTGTCTGATTGGCCAGTTTCAGGGAGAAGGAACAATGATGTGCGGAAGGCTACTTCCTGGTTGGAGTACCACCCCGCGTGAGGTAAAACAAGGTAAGTCAATGGGTGAATTTGTTTTGTTGGGTGGGTCCAAGTTCCAAACAGCAACTGTGCTGCTGTCGTTCCTTTCAGAACCGGACCCATTCTGAAACCAAAGGTCCATGCCTACTCTGAACCCACCCACTCCCTCCCTTTCTGGGGAAAAAAGTTTGTTTTGAATAGGGACTCAGACTTGGATCTTGAGACTTGGTACCAAATACTCATACCCAGACTTGGTACCAAGGACTAAGGTTCAGACTTGGGATTCACACCCAAAGACTTGTCAACATCCCTGGTTTGGGAAAGTGTGTGTCACTGCAATCATAAAACGTGGAACTAGATGCTTTTATTCTTTTTGTGATCTGAGGCTCATTCACTGGTGAAGCATTTGGTCTGGGCACTGGGATGTTCCTTACCTCAGAATGATAGAGGTCCTGCTTCATTTGGAATGTGACCCACTGGTGTTATTCTGATGATTAATTATGTTGTATCTGAGTTATACCAGACTAATTTTAATACAGAACTTGTATTACTAATGAGCTTGAACTTATAATTCATTTATTCCTGAAGTCTTCACTCTAGAAAGTTCCACCATGAACATACGTTTACAACATTCTTCTCTCCCCTCCACCACATATTATGAAGCAGTACCTCTCCTTTTAAAAAAATCCCTTGCACCCAATTTACCTCTGTCTCTCTAAGCCCTAACATCTCTGTATCTCTGTAGACTTAAAGCATTTAGTACAGATAGTTTTTGTAGTAAATATTGGCCAATATGCCAATGAACCCCCCACCAAATGGAAAATCATGGCATTGTGCCATTGGCCAAGCAGTGATCTCCTTCTGCCTTCTGCTTGCCAACAACCAACTTTGTGCAAGCAGGCCTACATTGGTGGAGCTTTTCACTCAGTGGAAGCTTGATAAGATACTGTCCAGAAATCTGATTGTTCTCCTCAGCCATTCCTTATTTTGCATTTTCAAGTTGACTCATCTCTGAAGCTGGGTGAGATTTTTTTTCCAGTTGGTAGATCCTGCTTCCTGAGTCCCTTGCTCCTTGTTCCTTGATCACCACCTACCTTCATGGTATCCGTCCTGCTGTCTACAAACTCCTTCAAGCCTCTGCCCTGCTGCTTTCTCTGTGGGAAGGCTTTTGGTTTCCTTATAGCAGAAAAATAAGTAGATTAAGGCAATCTTGAAGACAGTCTCTATAACTGCTGCCGCGCTACTCACAACACAAATGCTCAAGTAGTTTTGAAGGAAGAAAAAGAAACATACCAAATGTTGTCCACGTTAATTACATAAATGCAATTTATAAAGGTATCGCCTGTAATCTATTTTTGCATTTATGTTTTGTGATGGCCACGCGGCTCAACCACCTATTTTGCTTTGATGGAATTATGTTAATTACATGTAGGTTTTTATTCTATTTAAAATATTTAAAACAATTGACATATGATTATTCTATTAAATATTTTTGTTTTGGTTTGTATTTTTATTCTATTTAAAACATATAAACTGATTAGTCTATGTGATTATTGAATTAAAGAATGCAGCCTTTTATCTCTTTTTCTTTTGTTGAGCAATTTATAGTATATTAAATTATAAGGTGAATTGTTTATAGCAAATCATCTTATAATTAACAGATCTGCTACCACGTATTTTTGTGAGCTTTTCAAGTGATACGTAGTGTCAAGAATGTTTTGTTTATTTCAATTTACATCATCATGCCCCCCACAAATGGAACTCATTGCGGCCAACTATGGTCAAGTCCAAATGTTAAGCGTTTAAAACATTAACATGTTGTTAAAGGCACAAAAATAATCTGGTCTTTTTTCTTCTTCAAATGTGACCACTTGAAAGAAAGAAAGAAAGAAAGAAAGAAAGAAAGAAAGAAAGAAAGAAAGAAAGAAAGAAAGAAAGAAAGAAAAAGGTTGAAATCTATTGTGAAGTTTGCAAACAAGTTAAAATGGATTTTTTTTATTGCAGTCAGGTCAGTGGACAATGGATCTAACAGTGCTATTCCAGATCACCATTGACAGGAGTGCATATTTCCTTGTCCTGATTAAATTTTATACACTAAATATTGATCCTTTGTCTCCCCCCCCCCCCCACTACTAGCAAGATTCGGGTTCCAGATTATAATGACAACATTTTATTGGGCACAGCGTTTGAGATTGATGGCACTGTGACTGGACCCATTCCTCTGTTATTTATGAAGCCACTGGAATATTGTGGCTAAAATAACATAAGGCGAGTAACAAGCAAGATTAAATGTCAGCCTCCTGGGTCAGTAAATTCATCTCTTCCTGTCTCTTTTTTATCCCCTGAAAGGACCTTGGGGATGACGGTACTTTGAGAATGTCTTTCTTTCTTTCTTTCTTTCTTTCTTTCTTTCTTTCTTTCTTTCTTTCTTATATCAAAAAAGCAATCTGGCATTCTCTGACTGATATAGCTATGTTGACACTACATCATAAAGACGTCACTTGAATAAGTTTCAAATATTTGAAACATATACAGTAAGTTTTACATATTGTCTTTCAATTTTTGTAAACCATTTTGGGCCCTTTTAAAGACAAAGGTGGTTGGAAATATATGAAAAAATTGAATGAGTTAAAACAAACAAACAAACAAACAAACAAACGTCCTTGGAATAAGTCTGAAGCAGGAGAGTAGCCTTCCTTCCTTCCTTCCTTCCTTCCTTCCTTCCTTCCTTCCTTCCTTCCTTGCTTCCTTGTGTTCGTGCACATAGTGTAATGCGCTCTTTTCTGCTATCTGTTTGTGATATCAAAAAGGATGCCGAATTAACTGTTGCAAATGAGCTTCGAAACAAAAGTATACATGTAGAAATTAGGAGGGGGGGGGAAACAGCATTATCAAGTCTGAGTGCTTTGGTAAACCAGTACATGATGACAGCTTTAATTGGTGATTTGCTGGTGAAGAAATGAATGTGCCTGACATTTCTCACATCATAAAGTGCTGCTTCTTTGTGTTAGATGAAAGCACATGACAAGACAACCAGCTGTGCTGCATTATGTTCCTCTTGTCCCAGGCAAGTTGATTTTTGACCTCTGAATGATAGGCCGTATGCATAGTAGTGTGAGGCTCAGTTGAGGCTGCATGGCAAGGAACGGTTTGAAATGGGACATCTTGAGTGCAATAATGTCATTATGTTGACTGTGATGTCATGACCTGGTAGATTGCCTTGGTCTTGCAAGTGGTTGGCAGTCACTAAAGCTTGATAATGCTTTGAGGAGAGGGTGGGGGAGTATGAATCACCCATATGACATTTCGTTTGCAGTATACTTAAATACTGTCTTCTCTCTTATCAGACAGCCCGGAATATGAGGTCTTCGGTGAAGCTGTATGTCATAAACCGACAAGAGGGGCAATATCTAATCACTGTATTTATATATACAATTTGTGGTTGCACCCTCTGTAGTTCTGGGAGTGCCAAAGTGGACGTAAAATCCTCAAAGCACTTCTGCTGGCACATTGTGGAATCAGTTGTGCCAGTAATGTGCAACAATTCTGCTACTGCATTGCTTTTAGACTAGCCCAACTCACAATGCTGTTTCTCTGCCTTCTTCATGGTCTCTTTATGCTCCGCAGCCTTGGCTGGTTCCTCCTGCCTCAAGCCGCGTGGTAGATTCTGAGTGCTGGTTAAGTTATGATCAGAAGGAGAAGCGAGGAGGCTTGGAAGTAAGCACTGCTGCTCTGACTCAAATACTTGCCACAAAGATACCAGGCAGCCTAGCTGCCCATGGATGTATCACCAAAACATCTTATTTTACCATGCTGCCTTTTTGTGCTTTATATTGTAAGGCCTAGAATCGAACACAGTCTGTTGTGCTCAGTTCCTTGCAGTTCCTTGGTGTTGGGTGTGATGCTTGGGAGATTTACGCAGTAAAATGTTAGGCCCATATCAATACAGTTACCCCCCGCCGCCTATTTCGAGGGTTAGGGACCCAACCCAACCCGCGATAATAAAAAATCTGGGATACGCAGATGCAGGTCAGGTCGGGCCTGGGGGTCCTAGCTGGGGACTCTTGTACTTACTCCCAGCCTGGCACTGCCCTGAATGGGCCTGTGAGGGGCTTCCCAGGCCTTCTGGTGGCCCAAAAAGGGCCTCCCTGCAAACCAGAGGTGACTTCCGGTAAAGCGGAAATGACTTCCAGTTCACAGGGAGGCCCTTTTGGGGCCTCCAGAAGGCCTGGGAAGACCGTTACAGGCCCATTTGGGGTAGCGCCAGTCCTGGGGTAAGTACAGGAGGCCTGAAACAGGCCTTTCCCCCCTTACCCCGGGGGGGGGTTGTTTTATAAACTGCGGTCCTGCGATATAGCGGGACCGCAGTTTATGAACTGCGAAAAGGGGGGGAGACCACTGTATGTTTTTGCCCAATAATTGCTCTCTGAAGAACAAGCTCATAGGGTCATTGGGCCAATTTCACTCTTTTTTGGATTCCGACTATTGTACAGCACTATAAGAAAGCTCCTTATAATAATGAAAAGAAATACATTATGAAGATTATTTTCAACATGTTGTTTCCAACGGAGCATTCTTTTCTTTTTGCGGAAGAGGGTCCATGCTTGGGGGGTGGGGGGAACCACAGTAGATCGAAGTGTGTTTTTGTATTTATACTAATCCTGAGGTGGAAATAGGAGAAAGCTGATGGGGAAAAAGTTTCCAATTTATGTCAAAAGCTATTAAGGTATTTCAGAATGTTCGTGCACATAATGTAATGCCACTCTTTTGTGCTATCTGTTTGTGATATCAAAAAGGATGCTGAATTAACTGTTGCAAATGAGCTTCGAAACAAAAGTATACATGTAGAAATTAGGAGGGGGGAAAACAGCATTATCAAGTCTGAGTGCTTTGGTACACCAGTACATGATGACAGCTTTAATTGGTGATTTGCTGGTGAAGAAATGAATGTGCCTGACATTTCTCACATCATAAAGTGCTTCTTCTTTGTGTTAGATGAAAGCACATGACAAGACAACCAGCTGTGCTGCATTATGTTCCTCTTGTCCCAGGCAAGTTGATTTTTGACCTCTGAATGATAGGCCGTATGCACAGTAGTGTGAGGCTCAGTTGAGGCTGCATGGCAAGGAACGGTTTGAAATGGGACATCTTGAGTGCAATAATGTCATTATGTTGACTGTGATGTCATGACCTGGTAGATTGCCTTGGTCTTGCAAGTGGCTGGCAATCACTAAAGCTTGATAAGGCTTTGAGGAGGCGGGGGGAGTATGAATCACCTATATGACATTTTGTTTCCAGTATACTGGTCATGTCAGCACAACGTGAGATATTATATAATGACATCCATTCTGAGATTGTAACAGAGACGGAGCCTCGGTTTTCTATCAAATGTAAGATGCTGCTGTATTTGGTATATATGTCCTTCGGGGTTGCATTTAGCATATAGATGGTGTAAGCTAAGACGTCTCTCTTGGCTAGTTTGCATACAATCAGTGGTGTGCTGGAGACACGGTCACCTTGAACTGAAGCAGGAGGAAATCGAGTTAGATGGTTGAAAGTCAAGGGAGACATTCAAACGCCAGCTGGTTGGGTTGTGGCAGAGAGCCAGTGTTGAAACAACTGGAGCAAAAGCTCCATCATAGATGCAACTGAAGAACAAGATCAAAAGCAGTGGCATTGCTTTCATCACCCACCTGGTCTCTCTTTCTGCTGCTTTTTTCCTCTTCAAAATTTGATTGTGCAATCCAGATTGTTTTCCATACTTCTTTAAACATACTACTGCAGGCACTCCATAAATACATGTTGTGTGGGTTTTTTTTTACTATTTTATGTATGCTCCTGCATGCACACTAATAGGATGTTTTTCCTTTTTTGTTAAGGACTTAATGTAGACAATCTTTATTCTGAAGCACCCTGAAGCCAGTGAGAGTAGACAGTTATTTATGGACACCCTGATGAAATTAGCTGCTTATCTGATAGATGGCTTTGCTGCTGATGTGTGTTAGTCCTTCATAAAACCTGATTGCTGGAGCCGAGGGATATTATAGCTGTAGTTGAAACAATTTGTCAAATATGATATCCAATCCGGAAAGAGATTTTCTAGCAGATGGGTCCTGTTACTGCGAGTGCTTACTAAGTGATCAAAGGATTTCTGTAGCATCTACAAAGTAGCCATTATTTATGCTATATATGATGGATTGGCTAATTAAATTCCTTGAGTTGACTTTAGAACTTACCAGCTGGGACCTTCCTTAAGACTGATGTGCATTGGAAGTCAGGATATAAGATGTGTCTACACATGTACATAGTACAATTCTTATTACGTGTATTTGTGTTACCCAACAAGACAACAAAATAGAACAACTACCCCAACCTGATGGTTTAGTTGTGTTGCATTCACTATATTGGTTGTTTATGTTGGCCTTATATTTTGATAGTATCAGTTTTTATAAGGTTAAATCGCTCTGTGTGTGTGTGTGTGTGTGTGTGTGTGTGTGTGTGTGTGTGTGTGAGAGAGAGAGAGAGAGAGAGAGAGAGAGAGAGAGAGAGAGAGAGAGAGAGAGAGAGAGAGAGAGAGAGAGAGAGATTCATTTTGCATGTCTTTAGGGAACCTGCAATTCTTTCCCATCAAACTGAAAAAGCTATCAACATCTTCAGGGATAAATGAACATTTCATTAGATGCATTTATTTAATTGTAAGAATTTAGCAACATTGCAGATTTCTTCCTAAGGAGTAAAAGAATGTGAGAGCTTAAAAAGAAAGTAAATGTAGGACAAAGAAAACTTGACCAGACATGCCCAGCCAGCTGAGCCCTTTGAATCTTGAGCCCTTCTAAGGTCAAGTTTGTATCCTCAAAATTAGACCATGTTTGTGGCGCCATATTGGATCCCTACTTCTTTAAAAAGTAGGGGTGTCCTCACCTACAAAGGCCACAAGTTGCTCTCTGTATCAGGAATATTTGGAATCTACTGACTGTAGCCTGTGGAAACATGTGCAAGTTCTATTTGGTTCATTAAGAAAAAAATTTGTAAATTTCTTAATAAATAGAACAGAAGGAACATGAAATTCTCTTTAGAAATGTTTGTAGGACGAAATAACTCCAGCAGATTTATTAATACATTGTTGTGGTGTGAAGGCCCAAGAAAATGGGCTGAAACACAAAATATACAGAGCATAATTAGTTTAAAGTGGTTAGGCACAAGCCTGAGTAGTCCTGTGAAGAAAATAATGCACACTAAATGGTTTGGCATAGATTGTGCTGTAACTAAACAATCAGAAGCATGATAAATGTTGCAAGACATGGTGCCAGCATGGCTATGATAATAACATACATTGTAATGATGTATAGGGGTCACACATCCCGTATCCATGGGGGGTAGGTTTCACAATCTGCTGTAGACAGTAGCAAACCCTATTTACCACATACACAGAGAAGGACAAAGGCCACAAGGCCCACCACGTTGTATACAGTATTGTATATAGGGCTGAGGTAAACTGTGGATAACTGAAAATGCGGGTACTGATTCCACTGATACGGGGAGGGACATGTAATTTTGGAATGTACCTTACCTAGCGCTCAGGTGTCTATGTCAGGTTATAGACAAGTTTGGATGATTGACACTGTTTATTTCTGTATGGATAAAAGACTGGTTAAGAGCATGAGAGGAGTAGGAATGGTTTGGAAAAGTGGTGGAAATGAACAGATAATTTTGAAATGGCGTGGTCTGTGGAAGTCGGGGGCGGGGGGGGGGCTAGGATATGAAGAGAAATGTAAGGGAACTAGCCTTCCAAGCCTCTCTGGGTGTGGATAGCAACAATAACAAGGCTTGAGAAGACCAAGTGGGGTGAAGAGAAGTTTCTCAGAGTAAGGCATCCAACAGGTAACGGTTAATTTCTTCCTTGACCCTTTGGAGCCTGTGCTAAAGTTAGTGTGTTTGTATATGTACAGTATGAGAAACAGGCCCTTTGTGGGGAGAAAGAAGTCTCTTCTTTCTGAAAAGGGATAACCTTATCATGTAAAAAATGCCTTTTTTATGCAAACGTGGTAAGGCTGCAGGTTACTTGGCTATCATAAAAGGGGATTGCCTATTGAAAAAGGTTGGGAACCCCTGCGTTAAAGGCTTTGTATGTAACTGCTAGTACCCTGAATCTGGCTTGGAGCAGATCAAGAACAGGTGCTGAAGTTTTAGAAATTCTCAAACAAAGCACAGCAATTAATTAGAATGTCTTTCACCCAGCTCCCCTCTAGAAAGGGGAGCACTGGCCGAGAGATGGAATAGAAAAACAATCCTTTTTGCCTGTGTCTTTGCATTGTAACCACTGCTGTCCATGCTGTATTAAGAAGGAAAGCAGTTGAAGGAAGGGAAGGACTGTGTTTGGCTACTTAGGAGGGTAGAGTGCAATGTTTCCTTTCCTTTCTGAATTTCCTTTGGATATTTCAAATGCTTGGGAAGATACTGACTGAACACTTTGTTTGCTTTTCTGGGATCTTTCTAATTGAGAGGTAGTCTCAAAAAAAAAAGATGAACAAATTGAATGAGGAGAGCTTCCAAAGGATTCACCCATTTGTGTGTAAAGAAATAAAGGGAATCAAAGCTAACCATTGGGAAGAGAGAGATAGAATAACCCCAAGGGAACAACTCCTTCACAGGGCTCCACCACCCATAGTTCAGTGTCCTGAACTGGATCCAGGATCCTGTGCCACTCAGTGTGCAAGTACTCTTCAGTGCTAAGACTCAGTTCAGAAATATGCAAAGTCAGTGTTTATGAGTTAGAAAGTACAACTCCCTCTCTGTAAAACGAACTAGACACAAGGGAAGGGTAGATGTTCTTTTAAAAACATGCAATTTCTTGAATCTAAATTGCTGTAACATCTTGACTACATTAAAATATAGTTATTATTTTTCTCCAAAAATGTGATAAACTGGAACTGACTTTCTATAAATGCATTTGTTCTTTATTTCTCCCATTACTCACACGTAAACAGTCAAGTTAGCTATTGCAGCATTCATATATATTTGTACTTCTGCCTGTTGGAAATACATTTCTTATGTTTGCTGCATCCTTCTGTGACTTCATTTCCTCTCTCTTTTTAGCTTAGGTATTTCATTGCAATAACCAAAGATCAACAAATGTTCATTCAGAGAATTCAAATCCCAAACTGTTGTGAATTAGCGTAAATGATTATAAAAAAGTGTACAGAGCTATCATTACTTCCTTCTTACTCTCTGATAATCAATATGGGAGATTATTCAAGGTTCAAACATGTGAGATTGAAATCTGTGTCTGGAATCCTTGACATCTTTTTCTTGTCCAAAAAGAATGAATAGAGAAGGGAGTTGGTTTAAATCAGTGCCAATCCGGCTTTTCCTCCCCTGACACAGTAACTCCTTAGAGCATTTTTTTTCCTCTCCCAAAGCCACTGAGGGCCTTTTTACACGACCCCTAAGATCCGCTGGTCCCTTAAATTTGGACCAGAGATCTTGAGGGTTCGTTGCTGTTCCTCCGTCCCCACCCGCTCTGCACTTCTTTGTTCTGTCTGCGTGAGGGGAGGGAGGAAAAAAAGCCTTAGACAGAGACAAAAGAATGCATTCTTACCTCCGGTGCTGGTGGAGGTTGCTCCGACCTCCGTTTACTTCCTGGTTCCTCTTTAAGGGGCGGAGGCAAAAGAAAAACAACAGAAAGAAGCGAGGAGAGCTCAGGCACTCTCCGCATCAAATATTTTTCACCATCAAAAAGCAGGTACAAGAAAAGTGTGCTGGGTTGCGCTAAAGTGGGCGGGGTCGCACTTAATTGTCTGCAAACTCCGGAGCTGGTGGGTAAACATTTTTAAGGTCCAGAGCTTGCAGCCATTTGCGGCGGAGCTTAGGGGCCGTGTATCAAACGCCCTGAGAAAGCGTACAAGGTCAAAGGTTTTCTACTGTCCTCATGTACCATCCTTTCCACTGGAGAATTGATGCATTATCATTGGGTTCTTTTTATCTTATGAACCTGGTGATTCTTCCCTTTGTGGCTTTGAACAAGAAAACAAAATAAAGAGTTACAGTTACATAGCTTCTGTGTCACATCTGGTGACTCCCTAAATTGCTCATTTCGTAGTAAACGAAAAACAAAGCTAAGTGTGCTGCTTTTGTACTGCCCTCTCTGGGCAATTTATGTTAATTATGCAGGCTGCACATTCACCTCCTGCTCCGCGGCCATGAGCTATGTACTCATTTGACCAACCTTGGAAAGATGGAAGGCTGAGTGAACCTGAAGCCAACCAGTCGGGATTGAACCCCTGGTCATGAGCAGAGTGTTGGCTTAAGTACAGCAGTTTAACCACGAGGTTCCTTAGTACTTTCTGTGAGCTTATCTAAAATGTATTTGGTTACAAGTGCCTCTGCCAGAAGAAAAGGTAAAAGACTTAAGAGCTTTTTCATTATGTTGTAGGATATGCTTTTCTATTTGAATTTCTGTTTCTGTGTTTCACACACTATGGATCTTCAAACGATTCTGTTAAACTATCCAGATGGCAATATTTCAGACAACAGGGATGGAAATTTGCAATTATGGCTTTAAAAGAATCATCTGTAGATGGTGAGGGACCATGACTTTTTGAATGAGCAGCTATAAAGTTTGAAGAAAAAAGGTAACTGACTGGATAAATGTAGACCAAGCATGCCAATAAGATTGGTGAGTTGTTCTCTACTTGTTACTATGGGTGGTGTGGTCTGAGTAATGTTGGTTATTTAACACTAAAGTTTCAGGGAAGGGAGACCAAATTCCTCCAATTCTTAGATAGCCACAGCATTCTGCATCATCTTTCTTTTTCATTGGGTCATGCTTTCTTCAGGAGTTCTCTATTTTTCTTCTTTGTTTGCATCAATTTTACCAATGATAACATCAGGTGTAGTGTGGTTTGTTTGGTAAGTATAGTTAATTAGCAAAGACAATGGCCCACTGAGGTGTATTACAAAAATCCTTTTAGGAGCTTATGCAAACTTTGAAGGGTTTTTGACCCCACCTTCTTTGAATCAGGCTTCGGAAAGTTATACTGCACTACCATTCCCAGAGCCCCTAGTCCATAAGGTGACTAGAGAATACTTGGAGCTGTAATCCAAAAAAGTAACAGATTTATAAAGCAGGATACAAACCTGCAAATATTGGGCTCCGTATGCCTAAAGAAATAGATTATAATGCAGAAAAGGCTAACATGAAATTAATCTGTTTGTTCAAAAGATGCCACGTTACATCTGTTCTGTTTTGGTTTTTACTTTGCTGGTGGTAGTGGTAACAGCAACTGCTGGAAAACTGAGAGCGATTCCTTTGAAAATAGACACACTTGCAGCATGTTATTAAAGAGTACCCAGTGTGGTGTACTGGATAGAGTGATAGACTGGAACTCAGGAGACCTTGATCCAAATCCCTGCTTGGCAGTAGTTCCTTTGGAGTAGCTCCCTACACTCTTGGAGTAGGGAACTACTCCAAGGTGTGGGGTGAAACTGGTAGAACAGCTCCTTACATGTCCAATTTGTCTTTAAAGCTCAATTAAGGTTGCTAGAACAGGCATGTCCAAACTTTGGCCCTCCTGATGTTTTGGATCACAACTCCCAGAATTCTAAGCTTAGATTGCCAATGACAAAGGATTGTGGGAGTTGTGGTCCAAAACATCTGGGGATTGGTTCCAGCGTGTTATGTGGTCCTAAATGGGTTTTCCTCATGAAAGAAAGGAGATCGGTTCTCCTTCTAGAAACTGTAAACTGGCTGAAGTCTGTTTATTCCCCTGATTTTTGTGTTTCTTTCCTTTTGGTCCTATGAAGTTCTACCGTATTTGCCTTAATGCACATAATTGTTTGGTGTCCACGTTAATGAAGCAGATGACCCAAAATGAGGTATGGGGCAAGGGGATGAGGCAGGAAGAGATTCCTTTATTAATGGTTTTCCCCAATCCAACCCACTCTCTTTCCTAAGCAGTCAGGTAGCCAAAGCAATAGAACCATCTTGACCAAACAAGACAAACCCATAAGTTGAGTAGTGCTGGTGATAAGTTCAAATGAAAGAAAGTGTCCTTCTTGAGCTATGGTAATGCTCCCCACTTCCATGTCCCTTGATTCCCTCCATCCAATCCCAGCTTTGCCACTGGATGTGCAAAACAAAACAAAACCATACATGAAATAAACAAGCACAAGTGTAGGGGAAGCACAAATGTGTAGGAGGGCTGTGACCTCAAAAATAATTTTAAATTTCTCCATAGCACTAAATTTCACCCCTCTTGGACAAGATAGGAAAACAAATGAACTTGTCTTACAGGAAGGGCGTTTTACTACTGGAAGCCTTGGTTTCTGTCTCTGTTTCTGGAAATACCAGCATAAGCCTTATGTTTTTTAGATTGTGGACTTAAGCCCAGGAACTTTCAGGGACAAATTGTACACATTTTGGAGAACGGACACCCTGTCTGGAAGCTCCTTTTATTTCATTATTTTGCTGGCTGTGGTTAGCGGTTCTCTGATCCTGCTGGAAAACCTGTGTTTTATGGGTTGCTATAGGCAAATACCATAACATGATAGAAGTTGTGGTGAATAAAATTAAAGATATGATGAGCTAGTAGGTAGGAGTTCTGCAGCCTTACAACCAAAATTGTTAGTAGAAAGGAAATAAAACAGCTTTGTTTCGAAAGAAAGCCCATACTCTAATATTACAACTCAAGTGTTGTTGATTTGCTTTATCTCATTCTTCCCCCCTGGGATTTGCACGCCTTTGTATCAGAATTCAAAATAAGTATGATGTCATCCTATATCTCCTTAGGTATGTATCACTCCTCTCCAAAACACAGGTTTGTTCATTATTCAGATCATTATTTTTTCTGGTTTCCTCAAAGATACAAATTCTGTTGTTTCTGTTGTTTCGTTACTCATTCAAGTTGTGGTACAGTTTTTGGTTCCACTGGAGGATATCACTCCTGGAATCCCCCACCTGGTTAATAATGTCTCAAGGGAGTTGTGTGGTCTCCAAGCTCTCTTTTTATGTGATTTTTTAAGGGGATGATGGTGGGCAAGATTCTGTGGCAGCCAATCAGTAAGGGTAAAGCAAAGCAAAGCAAGGCCCTGTAGTCTGGGCAAGATTACTCTGTGGGCAGCATTGCCCCCCCAGCAAGCTGGGTACTCACCTGCGTGTCAAAGTACCCAGGTGTGAGCACATTTTACATTACAGGCATTTAACCACTGGAACGACCACTGTAATCATTGGAAGACCACCATGCAACTGACGTGATATAAGGATGGAGGTTTCTTTGCACTGCTTCCACCTTCAGAGTGGCTCATTTTTCACGTGGGGAGGCCATACAGAGCAGAGAAGCACTCCTTGTCTGAGAGGGATGGCGACAGTGGAGTTCCGTGCTTCCTCTTCCCCTTTCTTTGGATTGCCATTGATATTTTTGGCCAATAGTGTTGATTTAAAACGTTTTAGGGCCTTCTCAAAATCTTGGGATCCCCCTTATGCATGTTGATACATTGCTGGCAATGGTGGTGGTGTCCTTTTGGCTACATTTATACAGGCACTCAGTGGTTTTCAGAAACAGTGGGAGGAATTGATACCTCCAGAATTGGCTTCTTTACTGTGTTTCATGCTTTGTTTCAGAAGATTCTTTCCCATCCCACCACCCACTACTTCCTTTAATAAAATATTCTGTAACTACTGACCATGCGTAGGTATCATCAGGCTTCTGCAAATTGTGGGGTGGGGCAACTCATAAGTTTCCCACACACTTCTTCTTCTTCTTCTTCTTCTTCTTCTTCTTCTTCTTCTTCTTCTTCTTCTTCAAACCCTAGAGCTCCCATGAGCATGCAGATACCTCTCTCTTGTTTTTATGAATAGATCTAAACTATTTATGGGAATTTAATATGACAGTTTTATTCCCTTTCGACTGCTATACCTCCGTGCTATAGAGCAGTGGTGGCAAACCTTCGGCACTCCAGATGTTTTGGACCACAACTCCCAGAATTCCAAGCCTGTGTTGCCAATGACACAGGACTGTGGGAGTTGTGATCCAAAATATCTGGAGTGCCAAAGGTTTGCCACCAACGCTATAGATTTAGAATCGATAGTATATATTTTGATGAGGCATCTGCATTTGTCTGCTCTAGCTCTGACAGACTGTTTAGCAGAACAATGTAAGTCCCTTACTAATGTGTGAATCCCTGAATTCTGTCGGATACAGTTGTGGCAGTTAAAGTAATATTAAACTGCTATAACTATATAGTGTAGATACAATTGAAAGCAAATCTGGAAATTTATCCACCATAATTAAGCACTTTGCTATCACTAAATGTAGAAGAACTTGCTGTGTGATCCATCCATAGAAAGGAAGTTTTTGGTTGAATAATACCTTGGTTGTTTTGAAGAAATTGGGCTTTTATGTTGTTCTGAACACTTGACTGAGCAAAGATGTTCTGCAGAATTCCAAAGCCTGCTCATGTTTGTAATTAATGATCTAATAATGGCATTCCCTAAATCAGAATGTTTTACTATTTTTGCTATATTGTACTTTTACCTGTACAGTATATATTTTAGATCTGAATTTATTTTTGTAAACGGTGCTGAGAGTTTTAAAGAACCCATTTGGTGGGACAGCAGTTGATGAAAAAATAAATGCAGCACCACAGGGCTGCTGAAAAACACGGTGGAAGAAAAGCCATAAATAGTCTGAGTGAATTTAGGTTGAAGAGTCTCCTTGCTTGCCAGCTACATATGACTTAACAACTCAAGACTGTTATCTTAGTAATAAACTGGGTTGAAGGCATGTAGAGCCTTGGTTCATTTTAAAAGTTTGCTGCAAAGTGTGAGCTTAAGACTTCCTTGCAGGAATGACACATATCCAGTGTATATGAAGAAATAATTTTGCCATATTGCCTATGTTTTTTTTCTTATATTCCTTATTTCTAAAAATGGGACAATTTAAACAGCACACAGGTTGTCACAGATGGGAAAGACCTGGGGAGAACAAAACTTACATAATGGCCATTATCAACATGTCTTAGCTGTGTCTGCTCCTGCTTTCTCCTGATATTATATTTAATGATACAAAGCAAGGTGAAAATCATTCTGATATCTCTTGTACTGAGTGAGGGGAAGAGTAGGGTTGGGAAAAACCCCTAAGGTTGTTGCCTAATGTGAGGAGGAAAAAGGAAAAAGGAGTGTGGCATCTATTCTTAAGAAGTCCCAAGATGTTACTAAGGCTAAAATGAAATAACTAATGGACAGAATGGTCAGGGGACTTTGGTTTCAGAGAGGAATGTTGGGTGGATGAAGTAAGGAATGAGAGTGAGGGAATGCTGAGTAGAAACAGTCTAAAAAGACATGTGGATTGACAAGTGGGTCACTCCTGAAAGTTCCCAAAGAAGTGGCCAAAAGAGAGTGGAATGAAAAACCGGTAAGAAATCCACCTTATTGGGGTGAAATGGAATAGAGAGCGAGCAAAGGAGAAAAAAAGGGAGAGATTCCCCAGAGAGAATAATTGTTGGGAAACCAGCACTCCTAGAATGAATAGTGGGAAACTCAAACTGCCATCGAGATTACGCAGAGACCTGGGCCAGAGATTCTGAGAACCAAACTTGGGTTGGATCTTTCACAAGTGAACCCACTCTGTAATGTTAGCTCGTAATTGCCCATGCGCCAATGATCAAATGGAAAAACAGTTGAACATGTACTTTTATTTTGTTCCTACCACCACAATCTTCATAAGGAACTCATTTTTACAATTATATGTAAATTTCTCAGGAGGTCAGCAGAATTTTATGTACATTTGCTTCTTTCTGAATGCTTATCAGACCAAATTTTGTGCTGCTGCAATAAGGACTTGCAAACTTACTTTAAATAGAGGTTATAATAAATAACACTCTTTTATCTTGCAGTTTGGTGACTAATCTTACTCTTACTCTATACTTAACTTCCTAAAGTTAAATTTCTTAATCCATATCTATAAATGTATATTTTACAACCCCCCACTCAATTCAGGAATCCAAATCAAAGTATATCAGACAGATGACTATCTATTTTTCTCTAGAATGTTCACTGGGAGTTACTCATAGCAACTGAGCTTTTCATATAAGATCAGAATGTTTAGCTGTTCATCCAAGAAGCTTCTTCAGTATGAGAAAAGTCAGTGGGAGGCTTCCAATTGATAGTTCACCCCCCACCAACTTTTCTGCCATGATTCAACTCCCAGATAATCTCACCTGGATGACTGAGTATCTCCACAGACATCTTTCTCTAGAATGCTTCCAGTGTTGGAGTGTTCATCACCTCCCAAAATAATTGATTCTGTTGTCATACTGCTCTACCATATTGGTTCTAAATGAAGAAATTAACGTGCTTGGTGTCTTTTCATTAGGATCTAGGCACAATCACCCAACCCAGTGTCTTCCACTTAACATAGCCTGTGACAAACTACATATGTTCTTGCCCCAATCACAAATCACTGTACTTCGTGCTATGTCCACTAAGCCTAACTTTTACAAACTCTGCTGTTGCCATGTTCCATCTTGAACAGTATCTGAACAAGGGATAACACACTTAGCTGCATGCATTCTTCTATGGAGGTTCATCCATTAAATACTGAGTTGAAGCTGAGCTTTTCCTTGTAGTAGGAGCAGCACATTTTTTTTAAAAAAAGTCTCTGAACTTTCTTCCTCTTTTATATTATTTTTCTAAAGAAATGAAGATATAATTAATTACCTCCTTTTTTGTCTGGTGTGACGATGGTTGTGCTGTTCTGTCATCCATTTCCGTGCAATGGCATTATATTCATAAGGCTGAACACTGAACAATCTAGAAGATGGAGTGGCTGCTCAAAAAAGGTTCTATTTTTTGTGATTAACTTTCCCTGCTTTGATACATAAAACTTCATGTCACCAGAAAGATTTGTTAGTTGCCAGCTGCTCTTGTATAGCTATCTTGGCAAGACAGGAAATCTCCCTCCATATTTTCTTAACCATACTCTAAGGTGTTGAAGTATTGACTGCCAGCACATAAATCCTATAATCTGAAAACAATTCTAGAATCACAAGAACATAAGGTGAAAGTGATATATATCTTATGTGGGAAGGAATGGAAATGATATTCTTGAAAATTATATGAAGATAACATATATAGAGAAGTTAGGGAGATCCCTGCATACACATTTCATAATAATGTGTATATATGTATGCCGTTCATCTGGCCCTGGAGATTTTCAGAACATTCCTCATATCAGGTAATACAGTAGGACCGCCATATCCACAGGGGATCGGTTCCAGGATCCCCTGCGAATAGTGAAATCTGTTGATGAGAGCAAACACTCTTATCCGGGTTGACGGTGGTGAAGTGATAGGGGTGCTAGGGTGCTGGGACAAAAACTTTCGCTCCTAGCACCTCCCAAATAACAAGTAGGGAAGAAAGATTTTCCCCTTTCTCATCATCACCAGGCTCGGCTCTGGAGGGTACCTCTGGAGGGTGCCTGGCCGGCCCACGGCAACAGCGGTGTCAGCAAGAAGGGGGGGGGTGATAGAAATCAGACTTAACACTGCCAGTGCCCGCTGCACTCTCCTCACCGCTGCTACTGCGAGCTAGCCAGGCATCATAATGAACATAAGACCACCATGCTGGATCAGGCCAAAGGCCCATCTAGTCCAGCTTCCGGTATCTCACAGGGTCCCACCAAATGGGTCTGAGAGTGCACGAGATTAGATATCTGTTTCCTGACACCACTCCCCTGCATCTGTTCCTTGAAGTACCCCGGTTTTAAGCCTGGAGATTACACATCTCCATCATGGTTTGTAACCTGTGATGGACTTCTCCTCCAGAAATTTGTCCAATCCCCTTTTGAAGGCATCCAGGCCTATTCTCTAATTTCTTATCCTTAACCAATTTTCAGTATATATGTCAAAGATCCTTGTCAAAGATTTTATGTAAGTCTATATAAATAGTCTCCACAAAATCAATCTGTACACAGGTTTAGTGACAATGAAAAGACTCCGCAATATTAAAATGGCAATACCTACCCATGCAGGAACCTCACTTATCCTATTTCAACAGGACCTGTCATTCTATTTGTTTGATAATTTTATTTTAGTAACAATTTCTGTTAAAATAAATCCTAAAATAAACTACCTGCAATTCCTTGGATCCCTTTTGATTCCCTTCCCAATATTGATTTTATAATGACCATTTTTCTTTCCTCTAGTAGAGTGGACAACCTGAGAGACCTCTTACCTAGTTTTGTTAGACCTTAGGCAATGTAGTATTTAAGTTAGCTAACAACTCTTAAAATGGATACCCTTTGTCCACCCATTCCAAAATAAAGAGACGAGACGCATTTCAGGGATTAAGATTGGGCCACAATTTATTAACATTGTATCATACTATTTCTCCTACTGTTATCCTAGAAGGGGAACCTGAAAGGGCAAGTGGCTCTCTGGTATTTACAAAAGATGTAAAGGAGAGCATCAACTGGAGATGTAATATCCCCCAGCAATGGAAAATTTGCGGGCAGCCTTCGCCAAGTCCTTTATGGCTAGGATCATAAATCACTCTGCTCTATCATAGCTACTTCTACACCTAATTTGGGAATTTAAGGGCTGCTCTTGTACAAGGTACTATTTCCTATTCCTACCCGGAGGGGCTTTTTGCCACTTGCCCTTACCACCAATTGTGACCAGAGAATGGGATGGGCAAAAACACAACACTGCTCAAGACCAATCAGAGCAGTAGCCAAAAATTCCCATCTGGCCCTTACGTGACCAGCTAATATCATTCTCTTTGAGGGGAGGGTGGGCGGGCGAGCACCCAGAAAGCAAAGAGGGTGCTGACCTCGTTCGTAGCCTTTACATGGGGCTGTGGGGCAGGAAAGGCCGAGGGGGCTCCACAGAAGAGAGTGCCGCCCACATGTGCCGAGACTGAGAGGGAGGAATGACAGGAAAAACAAAGGCGAAGGGAGGAGGCCAGGGATACCCGAATAAGGGAGGAGAAGGAGCGCGAAGAAATGTGGAGGAAGTTTGAAAAGTCCCTCAGGATTGGAGAAGGGGAACAGGCGGGAAAGACTGACCCACCCACAGTTGTGGAGGTGGGGTTTGGGGAAGTTAAAAGGCAGAAACCGTGCATCCTACCCCCAGGCTGGGAGTGGGTATGGATGGAGGATCTGTGTACCGGGAGATGGGAACGGATGATGATGCCTCATGCTGAGGCTGAGAGTTATCAGAGGTGAGCTCACAAAAAGGGGTGCTCCTACTGGGGAGAAAGTGAGGCTCGAGAATACAACAGAAAGTTAAAGAAGATCAGGTAGGATATGGCTTGCGAGAAATGGAGGGAGACGGTGATGGCCAAAGAGAAATGGACTGGGAGATACTCCTGCGGGAGGGGTCTTGCCCTCCGAGAGGACTTCCTGCTTCGGCACCTGCGATGGGGGAAACCTGGACCCAAGGCAACCTTGGAGGTTGGGGTGCAAGCTACAATACCGACCCTGGACTCGGAACTTCTGAAGGGGTCTGGTGGAACCCCCTCCTCTCCAGAGCAGAAGGGGGCTTGAATTTCTCCCTGTTCACACCCTCTCAAGACTCTAAGAATAAACTGTTTGTTGTTGATGTTACCACCGTTGAACCTGTTATAAAGTAGTATAACAGAAGTATGGAAGAAGACAATAAAACACCTTTTAGTTTGGGGGGGGAAATGTCTCTTTATTGAGTTCTGAAGGACAGGCGGTCTGGCAGAAAGGTGAACCCCCACAGGGGCTTTACTGTGAGGTCAGGTGACCCAGTGATTGGCAGCTGGCCAATCCACCCAGGTGTTCTGGCAAACCCCCATTGGCCAGCCTGGCTAATGGGCAGTGTGTCTACCCTGGGTGGATCCACAAAGGTGGCCCTCCCAGCACTGGGCTGGTCGGAACCCCCATTGAGCTCAGTGATTTGTATGTTGCCATTTGTCAATAAGTTCAGCAACTTCACACTTGTAACTCCTATTTGTACTGGTCCCTCAGACTTTCTCCAGGAAAATGTGAGCCCAGGTATAGAAATTCTGCCCTAGATCTCCAATAATGAAAAAAATGACAAAATCTATTTAGCTTATTTGTGATTTCTTTAACCTACGTGAAGGATTCCTTCAACTGTCATCCTACAGTTAATCTGCTCTAATTAGAACCACAGAACCATAGAATTGGAAGGAGCCTATAAGGCCATCAAGTCCAACCCCCTCTTCAGTGAAGGCATCCAAATCAAAGTATATCTGACAGGTGGTTGTCTAATTTTCTCTTAAATGTCTCCAGCATTTTTATTCCTGGTGGTAGGATATATTTCTCTTGGTTTGGTAAGGAAGGCTTTCTTTAAGAAGCCAGTAGAAGCCAGTAGTTTATCTGGAAGTTGAATCATGGTAACTGGACTTTTTTTGAGAGATTGAAACATTTTGCTGCTCATCCAAACAGCTTTGTCAACCTGAGGAAAGCTAGTTGCAAGTCCTCCATCTTATAGTCTGCTTTGACCTCTTGTCACCCTGGTATGAAATAGGCTCATAAGATGGACAATGGCCTGAAGAGGCTCCTTAGGTGGACAGTAGCTTCAATAGGCTCATTAGGTGGCCAATGGCCTAAGGTGCATTTACAACCTTCCCAACACCCATAAAGTATGAGTAGTTTGGCATGACTCAACTTCCAGATAAACTCACCTGGTTGACTGAGAATCCTCACAGGCATCTTCCTTGATATTACTTGTTAACCATGCTAATGATCTTTTCAACTTTGTGTTACCTTTCCTGACCTGTATTATATGTTTTCACTAAATCTATATTATCTTTCTTAGAAATTCTACTTCCCACAAACATTTTGAAGAGATCTGACCCTCTTCTTTCTGTCTGTCAACTAATTTTTACAGTTGTCCAAAGTCTGGCCCAGGGGCCAAATGCAGCCCCTTTTCAAATTTTGAGTGGCTTGGAGGGAGTGAGCAAGGGAGCGCTGCAGCAGCTGGCGATTATGTGCTCATTCCCATTGATCCTGCCTTGAAAAGACAGAGGGAGAGAGGTTGGAAGGGAGCCTGCCTCCCCTTCCTTCCTTCCTTCCTTCCTTCCTTCCTTCCTTCCTTCCTTCCTTCCTTCTTTCTCTTCCTCCTGCTCCTCTTCTTCCTCTTCAGGTGACAGGCCCCACCAGAAGAGGAAGAGGGTACTCCACTGGGATGGAAATCCCCTCCTCCTCCTTTCCCCCTGCCAGCCATCGGGGCTGGCCCCATTGGGATTTTTGGCCATGCCTTGCGCTCTGGCTTTCATCTCTCCCTGTGGCTGATTGAGGCAGAGAAGGCGAGATCTGGGCTGAGGGAGTTTTTTTTTTGGGGGGGGTGGTGGCTATTGTTATTTTGCTGGTGGTGGTGGTGAGTTTTGGGCTCCAGCAATCACTCATGGAGGAGAAGGAAGACGAGGGGGGTGGCCGGTGCACAAAATCTTTTCGACTCCTCTTCTGAGGAGGCCAAGTGGAGCAGGTGGGAGTTGAAAGAGGAACCCAGAGAGGAACCCAGCGGTGAGCTGTGGGGCTGGAGGACCCTTGCCCAGGCTCTGGCAGGGAGCACCAGAAACCCAACCCAGAAGAGCACAGAGAGCCGGCATGGTGTGGGAGCAGCTGCTCCGCCACTGCTGCAGTTGCTGCTTCTGCTCTTGCTGCTAATGTCAGGCTGAATGATCGCCCCCCACACATTTTCACTTCACCATCTCTGGCCCTCCTTGCAAAAAGTTTGGACACCCCTGGCATAGATGGTTTCTTTTTCTTTCTTTTTTTTTCTTTCCCTTTTTTCTTTTCTCTTTTTAGTCATTTTTTTGGCACTTTTTCATTTACATATAAATTAAACTTGACAGCACTGTGGTCACATTTCCAGTTGATTCAACAAATCAGATTTTATATTAGGTTTTAGATGGCATGTTTAGGATTAAGTCTAGGGTGACTTCTCTGGTTGGTTGCACAATTAGATTTTCTAGGGCAGCGTTATTTAGGGTTTCCAGAAAAGTTATCTCTCTTTCATGTAATTGGATTACTATTGCTACAGTCTTCTCTCCTATCCTTTCCTTTCTTTTGGGGAAATATAAGACTTCCATGGATGGACACAGAAAAATATTAAACTGCTATTATTTTATGATTTAAAAAGACTCTTGCCTGACCACTATGGTCTTCTTGACCGATAGAATTACACCACTATGAGCAAACTATTTGTCATACTTTCTATGGACTTTGTCCTCTTCATGGACCAATGCCTTGTCATGGTGAACGAGATTGAGTAACTCAGAGAAGCTACAGTATGAGCTATGCCGTGCAGGTCCACCCAGGATGGACAGGTCACAGTGGAGAGTTCTGACTGAATGTGGTCCATCTGGAGTAGGAACTGGCAAGCTACTCCAGTATCACTGCCAAGAAAATTCCGTGGACAGTAACAAAAGGCATTGGAAGATGAGCCCCTTGGGTCAGAAGGTGTCCAACATGCTACTGAGGAAGAGCAAAGGACAAGGACAAGTAGCTGCTATCAGATCTAATGAAGTGGATGGGCCAAAGCTGAAAGGACTTCCAGCTGTGGAACTCCCTGCCGCAGGATGTGGTGATGGCATCTTCCCTCAATGCCTTCAAAAGGGGATTGGACAGATTCCTGGAGGAAAAGTCCATCACAGGTTACAAACCATGATGTAGATGTGTAATCTCCAGGCTTAACACCAGGGTACTTCAAGGGCCAGATGCAGGGGAGTGGTATCAGGAGACAGATATATAGTCTCATGCACTCCCAGACAGTTTTGGTGGGGCCACTGTGAGATACAGGAAGCTGGACTAGATGGGCCTTTGGCCTGATCCAGCATGGCTCTTCTTATGTTTTTATGTTCTTATGATTTCAAAGGGGCAGAGAAATTAGAGATCAAATTGCTAACATGCACTGGATTATGGAGAAAGCTAGACAGTTCCAGAAAAAAATAAATTCTTCTGCTTCATTGACTATGCAAAAGTCCTTGACCGTGTGGACCACCACAAACTATGGCAAGTTCTTAAAGGAATCGAGTGCCTGACCACCTTAACTGTCTCCTATGAAAGCTATATGTGAGACAAGCAGTAAAAGTCAGAACTGGATATGGAGCAACTACCTGATTTAAAATTGGAAAGGAATACAAGACTGTATACTGTAACCTTGCCTATTTAAGTTATATGCAGAGTACATCATGAAAAAGGCAGGACTGGATGAATCACGACAGAATTAAGTTTGCCAGAAGAAATATCAACAACCTTAGGAATGCAGATGACACTACTCTGATAGCAGAAAGTGAGGAGGAATTAAAGAATATCTTAATGATGTTGAAAGAGGAGAGCGAAAAATTGGGCTGAAGCACAACATCAAAAAAACTAAGATCATGGCCACCAGTCCCATCACCTCCTGGCAAATAGAAGGGAAAAAATGGAGGCAATGACAGAGTTTATTTTCTTGGGCTACTTGATCACTGCAGATGGTGACTGCAGCAACAAAATTAAAAGACAACTGCTTCTTCAGAGAAAAGTGACATCACTTTGCTGACAAAGGTCCAGATAGTCAAAGCTATGGTTTTTCCAGTAGTGATGTATGGAAGTGAGAGCTGGACCATAAAGAAGGCTGATTGCCGCAGAATTGACGCTTTTGAGCTATGTTGCTGGAGGAGACTCTTGAGAGTCCCCTGTACTGCAAGGAGATCAAACCTTTCTATCCTGAAAGAAATCGACCCTGCATGTTCACTGGAAGGACAGATTTTGAAGCTGAGGCACCAATACTTTGGCCACCTCATGAGGAGAGAAGACTCCTTGGAAAAGTCTCTGGTGTTGGGAAGGCAAAAGGAAAAGGAGACAGCAGAGAATGAGATGGTTGGACAGTGTCATCAATGCAACCAACATGGATTTGACCAATCTCTGGGAGGCTGTGGAAGATAGGAGGGCCTGGCGTGCTCTGGTCCATGGAGTCACGAAGAGTCGGACATGACAATGACTGAACAACAACATGAACTTTGGGCGTTTGTACACAACCCCTAAGCTGCGCTGCAAATGGCTCCCAGCTCTGGAGCTTAGAAATGTTTCCCCACCAGCTCCGGAGTTTGCAGACAATTAAGTGCGACCCCGCCCACTTTAGCGCGACCCAGCGCACTTTTCTTGTACTTGCTCTCAGCAGATGAAAAATATTTGATGCGGATAAGAGTGCCGGGCTCTCCTCGCTTGTCTGTTGTTTTTTTGCCTCCCGCCCCTTTAAGAGCCCCTTGAGAAGGAACCAGGAAGTAACTCGGGGCTCGTGGCAACTTCGACCTGCACCGGCAGGTTAGTAAAGGCTTCTTTTGTCCTTTTTCCCCCTCCTTCTCCCTCACGCCTGACAGGAGCAGGAAGTGCTGAGGGGTGGGGACGCAGGAACAGAAACGAACCCCCAAGATCTCTGGTCCGAATTTAAGGGACCAGCGGATCTTAGGGGTCGTGTGAAAAGGCCCTTTGTATCCAGAGATGAACATATTCTATGGATTCTCTCTGTTCCACCAGATTTTGATAATGCCCACTATATCTAGGTTCTTCTTCAACAACTCTTTTTCTCTCATTTCAGTCTGGGCCATGTTACATTAGTTTAAGAGGAGCACCTAATAATGTGTCCTTCTCCAGATTGCTCTGTGGAATGCATTTTCCCACTATGATCATTATACCTGTGTGACAGGCTATGTATGATGTTTTACTTATTCCATCACGTTATCATTTAGATGACTGGAAATCTTTTTACCTTTTCCCCCAAAGAATCCCAAATGGATCTGTCTGTCCCCCAGCCCCAGCCCCCAGGGTTCAGTTTAAAATGTCTTCATCTCTTTTAAAGTGACCAGGCCTAGTTCCCTCCACGGTGGATACAGAGAAGGTCATCCTTTTTATAGCAATTGGGTTGTAAAGTTCTTGACCCTCATGCAAATATATTAAGTCCCCAGAAAGTAAATTCTGCATATAGTGAGAAACGGGAGATATGGTAGTTATTTGTTGAAACAGACTTAACATAAAGTCTTCATACACACTCACTCTCACACACAAACACACACGTTCAAGCTTGAATTCACACCATAATTAAGCAAGACCAAATATTTGCAAGCTTCAGTAAACTAAAGATCATGCAATTATTCACAGCAACCCAAGAGAAAAAGAGGGGGTTGGGGAACATAAGTATTTATTACTTCTAGTTGTGCTAAAACATAAGCAGGAGGTACATATTCTCATTTACACCAAAGGAACTTTAACTCGTTGACATAGGTTCTTTGTCCCTCACTTTGTTTTGTATTGTATCACATCCCACCTCAATTCCACATGTGTTTCCCATTCCTCACTACTACTGTGAGTTTCCCCGAAAGAGATTTTTCCTATACCATTTGGTACCATGGATTTGGACCCAGTTCCTCTTTTAGACAGAACAATCTGAAGGGCTGTCAGAAAATCATTATCCTTTCAAAGATGTCTTCCGTTTAAAGGGCTTTCCAGTCTGATTCTGATAAAGAACCATGGGGTAGGAGACTAGAATTGTGAAGTTGCTGTACAGTACCCAGTCAGAACCCAAACAGGAGACGTAACAGGCATGCAAGTTGCTTGTCACAGTCTGCTCCTCTTGAACGAGACACACTATTTTTCTGTTTCAGTTATAAAAATCATTTCTAATTTTACATCTGTTCATGTAAGTTAACAGATGCTGTTTTATGCAAATCATTGTCCTTTTCCCTCTCCTTTTTCTGTGTGTTGCGTGCCCTTCTTTGGACTGTAACCCTCCATTGGTTCCTTTTTAATGCAGCCGCTCTGCAGGCAGTTGGAATGGCTTTGCAGAATGCATGGTCCTGTGCAAGAATTGTGCCTCTTGGAAGGGAAACCGTTTGGTCTGTCTGTTAGCAGGGGTGTAATAAAAACATGGGCGGAAAATGTATCCTGAAAAGTACACTGCTGATGGGTTCAAACACTGAACAGGATCGTTGAAGAAACCAGTTGATAGATGTGTTTACCCTTGTAACGAGGAGACTATTGATCATGTCCTCTTGGAGTCTTCCCTTTATCAGGGTATCCCGGGGACGCTTCTTCAGTCTATCTTGCAGCAAAATCAGGGGAGGCCAAGGGAGTTTTGTGTTCTACACCTGCTTGCAGATAAAAAGCTGGATATAACTGTGGCGGTGGCTAAGTTCTGTGCCGCAGCTATGAGGCATCGCTGTTCCCTGCCCATTTCAGGTGGAGGGGTCAGATGATTGGCAATGGCCATTGTGTATTTATCCTTACATCGTCTTATGATGTGGGTTGGAGGTGGCCTGGAGCACGGGCATGGTCCCAGGCTGTAGACAATGAATAAATGCTCAGATTCTAGACTGTTATTGAGCTGACTACCCTGCTATTGGGCCTACTGGGCTGGGAAGATTTTACTTCCTCTGGCTTTTGTGTAAAGGTTATGCCATTGTGTCTATTGTGTTATGTTTGTTCTTGTGTGCATGCTTTTATTGTTTTTATATGTTTTTACTTTGGTTTTATGTGGAATGTATTTTGTATTTTGTATTTTGTCTGGTCAGTGACCAAAATAAAGACTACTACATCATTGAAGAGAACTGCAACTCTCAGAAAACTAACCAACGTGGTCCATTGCACAAGAAGCAGCAAGGTAGCTTGTGGTACTTGAAAGACCGTTGTGCAAGCACAGTGGGCCGTGGGCCAAAACCATTAAAGACAAACATATCTGTTGTGGCATAAGCGCTTGTGAACAACACTCCACTTGTGTCTGATGAAGTGCCACACTCCATAAAACCTTAAGTCATGCTAAAAGGGTGTAAAGCGTCACAGAGGTGTACATTGATTTTCTTGTTGGCACCGTTTGTCTCGATACGAGTGACAAAGGTACATATATTTGGGTTGCAGATTGCACTGTTGGGATAGACATCAGCTGCACAGTCATCCAGTCATACATAATATAGGCACAGCATGTTTTTTTTTCCTAACCTGACTATTTTTCTCATGCAGTTCTGCTACTTCCCTCTTATACGTTAATCAATAAGCAGTCATATTTGTCTGTAGGGAGACAGTAGAATTTGAGCTGGCTCAGCCATATACTTCATCTCGACCTCTCTCTTCCTAATCGTCCTTATCTAGATTGTTTTCCCTTTATTGTTTCATGACTGCACAAGCAACTTAGGCACTGGGTCTGCTAGTAGGACTATTTCCCACTCCCATCCATTGACTCTCTCATAATCACTGGTTTAAGTGGTTTCTACATGAACTATAACAATCTCTTTGCCTCAATACACTGATTGTTCATGTTAGCATCTGTTATTCTGTCTCTGGCTGCCTCTTCAGCTAATTTCTGCATGAAGCTTAATCTGGCAGCAAAACCATTTCCTCTGGGATCTCCAAACCAATCACTGCACATCTCCTGTCAGCCTTAGCCAACATGGCCAATTATACAAGGTGTAGAACATCTGAGGGGTGGGTGGGTTGGTTTGTGTGCAACAGAAGAAAAGTACCCTTTATTTTCTTTGTTCTTCATTAGTGTTCTTCCTCATCTAGTTCAATGATTTGAGATAATTTGGGGGGGGGCAATAGAGAAGAACACATGAGATTCTGGAAGTTGAGTCATGGCAACTGTACTTTTTTCTTGTTAGTTTGAAAGGTTTTGGAAATCATCCAAGTAGCTTCTTCAGTTTGAGGAAGATTGGTAGGAGACCTCACAATATTTACTCCACTTTTGGTTTCCCTTCACCCTGGTCTGAATAGACTTATTAGATGAGTAGTGAAACGTTTTTATCTAACAAAAAAAAGAAGTCCCAGGTTGCTTCCCACCTGCCCATTCATAAGTCTCTCCCTTCTTGTTTCCTGACTGACCTTCAGTCTGAAAGTGGGATCAGCATTAAAATGTAAGGATGTTTTATATAGGTTTATTATAAAACATGTGTCTGACGTGCATTTTGTGATAAAAATTTGTCCTGTACATGTTTTCATCATGTTTTCAAAGTAAAATAAAACTACATACAATTTCTAAGAGAAGATTAGAATTGGAAGGATGATGGTGTTGTGATCTGCACATTAGTTCAGGACATGTGAGTCTGGTTTGTTCATTTCCAAATTCAATTAAATAAATTTTGCAAAAACAAAAATCTTGAGTGTCTCTAGCAAAGAGTGGGAATTAATGACCATGACCCTTTTTGTCCAATTCCAAATCCAGATAAGCTCATGCTATTTTCAGTTACTTGTCAATGAAAAAAAATGATAGTAGCTAAATAGAACCTTGAGTTTTAAAAGCCATATTCTTCTTAGTACTGCAGACAAATAATTCTCTGCAGATAAATAACAGGGAAGGATTGGTGTCAGCTTCCTAGAAGCAAAACAAAACAAAACAAAACAAAAAACTGGTAATGGCAATCTTGTAGAATGATTGTCCAGGGCTAAAAAGACCACAAACTTGTTTCTGATTGCCTGTCATAAACTCTTCCCAGAATGTGCTTTTGTTTGACCATCAGCTAAAATGCCTTTTGCTTTGGAAACATGCACGGCAAGTCTACACAAATGCGCTCTTTGCCTTTCTCTTTTGATCTTTAATAACCGTTCTTCTGATCTTTAATTTAACATTGCGAACTGATTTCTTCCTGTCTCATGTTTCACTGGATAAGCCTGCCTCTTCCCTTTCCTTGTTGGGAGCCTTGTCACCAATGGCAAGTGCAGTGGGGCAGATGCTACATGCTGTGTCAGGGCCTCCACTCTGGGCTTTTTTGATCATCTCTGAGCCAAAAATGTCAAGTCTGATTAGTGCCTTTCCATGACTTCCACCACAAATATTAAACTTGCAAGATAATTATCTACAAAGTGGCAGAATTACAAAGTCAAGTAGTTCTTCCTTCCTTTCTTTTTTCTTTCTTTTTTTTGCAGCACAGTCAAGATTCACTGAGAGTGTATAAAATCATTATTATTCACATCTAATCATTTGACTATCCAATATTGTTGGATAGTCAAATGAGAAAGGGTGGAATGAATTATGCAGTATCACTGTGGGTGTTTGGATACTAATGATAGTGAAAGAATATGAAATGGCAAGGTAGCTGAAACACTGCAATCTTTGTTAACCGTCATAATTAACATTCAGATCAACAACAAATGGAATAAAAGTATTGTGCTGTTTGTCTCACCTTACAGGCATTCTGGAAATAAATAAGCAATAAAAGCTGGTTGGTTAATTGCTTGGTTTTCAAGACCAGGTCACAGAATGGACAAGCCCAGTTTAATGCTCTGCAATTCTTCTAGACGAGGCATGTCCAAAGTCAGGCCTGGGGGCCAAATGCAGCCCGGTTTTGAAATTCTGAGCAGGCCGTGGCCTCTTCTCCCTACCGGCTCAGCTCCGCCAGCTGGCCCCTCCCCATACTGGATGGAAATGTCAGCTTGCAGTTTTATGGTTCGCCTTCCCTCCCTGCCTCTGGCCATCCCCCCCCCCAGCCACCTGCCCAGCCTACCCACCCAAGGCTGCATTGCTGCAGCATCCTTCCCGCCTCTTTGCATGTTATAGAGACTTGTCCAATGTCCAGCCCGGGGGCCATATGTGGCTGAATGGTCGGCCCCCACATATTTTCACCTCACCAAATGTGGCCCTCCTTGCAAAAAGTTTGGACACTATGAGAATCATTGCCCTGCCCTGACGGAGCATGTGCTTATAGTAAAATTGCAATGAGGTCCACTGTAGGTTCCTACTGTAAGCTTCTATGATATAGCAGCACCTTTTGAACCTGTGTACACATTGGAGACCAGCCCAAATTTAGGGCCAGCTCACCCTCATGGAATTTGGGTGCAAAAATGGGATTGTGTTGAAATACAAGAGTGTAGGCCATCATCAACTTTTTAGCTCTATTTATAGAGTCTAGAAGTTGAGAGACGAAGCTGTTTGGGTGAAAAGCGAAATGTTTCAGTCTCTCAAGAAAAAGAAGTCCAGTTGCCATGACTCAACTTCCAAATAAACTCACCTGGATGACTGAGAATCTTTACAGATCTATTTATAGAGATATCCCTGTATCTTTATCTGTTTTTGCATTTTGCTTGCAGTGACAGGTATTGCAGGAAGCTTCCTTCTCTTCCTGGTCCTTCTCTTTCTTCCTCTTTGCATACTTTCTTCTAATTTAAAAGACAGTTCAGAGTAACAGCACATAAAATAAGAGCCCAAACTAGAACTCTCCTCATAGTTTGGAGATAGTGCCTTTTTCTTGATCATAGTAATTTAAAGAGCATTAGTTGCCATAACAACAGAATACAGCTTTTAGGATGTCAGTATTTTCTTCTATAAGGTGAATCTAGTATTTGTGGCTAGGGAGAAGGGGACAACACATCATTGTAATGTATGCACACTGAACACATTTACTTAATAAAAGCAGTTACTTAGTATTTTCTAGCTCTGTCCTGCTGGTCACTATCTTGACAAATAAAAACCTAGCTCTGTCTGGAAGATTCCCGATACTGATCCTAAGGTCATGTTTAAAAGGGAGTTGAGGGTATGAATTGTAATGTTTTCAAACAAACAAACAAAAGTAATCATGGAAGACTTGCCCTCTTCACTGACTGGGTGTGTGTGTGTGTCACAAAACAGAACGCAGACTGCATCTTACTAACTAAACCATAAGCATAAGTAACTGCATTCAAACACAGGGCAGACATAAACCACACACAGTATATGTGTAATTTCTCACTGAACCTTAAGCAGTGGCTCCTTTTGTTTACTTTTAAATGGAATTTTCCAAACTACAAGCTGAGTAGCAATAGGAATGTATAATATATAAGCAACACAGTACAGTACAAGGGCAATGTAGGCAAGGATTGGAGAGATTTCTTTGCAAGCCTATGGAGGTTCGAGAATGGTTATTTGCCCTTGGACCTGTCTTGTTTTGCTATAATCTATTTTCAGCTTCTTGGTTACACAGAAAAAGCCAAGCTATCTCATCTAGTTAGCGCACTATAAGTTTTTAATGAGGGTGAAAGAGGAGAGTGAAAAAAATGGGCTGAAGCTCAACATCAAAAAAACTAAGATCATGGCCACCAGTCCCATCACCTCCTAGCAAACAGAAGGGGAAGAAATGGAGGCAATGACAGAGTTTATTTTCTTGGGCTCCTTGATCACGGCAGATGGCGACTGCAGCAACGAAATTAAAAGACGCCTGCTTCTTGGGAGGAAAGCAATGGCAAACCTAGATAGCATCCTAAAGAGCAGAGACATCACTATGCCAGCTAAGGTCAGGATAGTCAAAGCTATGGTTTTTCCAGTAGTGATGTATGGAAGTGAAAGCTGGACTATAAAGAAGGCTGATCGCTGCAGAATTGATGCTTTTGAGCTGTGGTGTTGGAGGAGATTCTTGAGAGTCCCCTGGACTGCAAGATCAAACCTATCCATCCTGAAAGAAATCAATCCTGAATGTTCACTGGAAGGACAGATTTTGAAGCTGAGGCTCTAGTACTTTGGCTACCTCATGAGAAGAGAGGACTCTTTGGAAAAGTCCCTGATGCTGGGAAAGATTGAAGGCAAAAGGAAAAGAGGACAGCAGAGAATGAGATGGTTGGACGGTGTCATCGATGCAACTATCATGGATTTGACCAAACTCCGGGAGGCAGTGGAGGATAGGAAGGCCAGGTGAGCTCTGGTCCATGGGGTCACAAAGAGTCGGACACGACTGAATGACTGAACAACAACAACAAGTTTGAAATTTCCCAGTAGCTTCTCTTATTTCTAAACAACATAGCAGGTTAATATACAGGTAGCTGTCCAGAGACTAATACACAACATCTGTTCTCAATATTGGACCCTTTATATTAGGAATTTTCCAATGCAGAAGTTTATTAGATTTGGACACACAGGCCCATGCACACAATGCAATGGAAAGCAAGTGAAATAACAAGAGATGGAAGGGAAAACATCGTGAAATAGGCTTGATTTCTTCTTTTGGTTGCATGGCAGGCATGTGAGGTCAGAGCATCATGCTAAGATGGCAATCACCAGTTAATTAATTACATAGCAATAAATGGAAATCAAGGGTTTCATGAATCAAATTGAATATTGGCATATTGCTGGAATGTTTCCCCACCCTCCTTTTTAAAATCCACAAGTATTCAAAACAAATGGAAAAGTAAATGAAAAGTAGCAGAAGTATTCTGTTTGATACATTTCCAGGCATGATTCCTAACAGTCAAACCCAATTATGGATCTAGTCTATCTTTGCTTCCTTGCCAGATTTTTACTGTTACAAAAAGAGAATAGATGAAAAAGTAGGAAAAAGCTGAGAGAGTCATAAATGTAAACATAATTTCACCCAGATGTTTAAGGCCTTAGGGAATTCTGTGTTAGAAGCAGGGTGGTTGCACAACAGCATTTAGAGGCACCCTAGGACATTAATAATAATATGTGACAATGTCTTACCTTTATATATTAAGCCTTTTCTCGTAGTTGGCTGTATGGATTTTCTGCTAAAATGGATTGAAAGGTGGTTGGGTTTTTTTTAATGTAAGGAATATTGACAAAATTAAAGAAGAAGAAAAGAGAAAGGAGGAAAAAGCAAAATATTAAGCTACTTTAGAATATAGAATAATGTAGTTAGAAGGAGCCTAAAAGTCCATCAAGTTCAACCACCTTCTGAGTGTGCGGATCCAAGTCAACGTATACCTGACAGCAGAGTCGTAGCTCGGGTTTGGAGCGCCCGTTGACAAAGTCAGTTTTTGTGCCCCCTCCTGCTCCCAACTGTGTCTCACCCACTGAGCAAAGTGTGCCCGATCCTGGGGGAACAGCGGGAGAAGGAGAGAAGGGTCCCTCTTTCTCATACCTCTTCGGGTGTCTCCCGATCAAGGCTGTCCTGTGCAAACCACACAGCGCGCAGATAGCGGCAAGCATTTTTTTCCAAAGCATCACCCCCGTTGCATGCTTCCCTCTCCTCCCTTCCCCTGGCTAAGGTTTGGCTATCATTAGCCTGGGAAAAGGAGGAGAGGGAAGCAGGTTATGGGATTTTTTTTCCAAGCAGCACCTCCGTCGCACGCTTCTGTCTCCTCCTTTCCCTGGGCTAATGATCGCCAAGCCTTAGCGGGGGTGGGGGGGAAGGAGGGGGGAGCAATCAACGGAGGTGCTGCTTGAAATAAAATCGCCTGCTTCCCTCTCCTCCTTTCCCCCGACTAAGGATTGCCAAGACATAGTGGGGTGAAAGGAGGACTGCTGGTGGGATGGCACATAGCTTTCTCCTCCTGCTCCCCTCCAGGTGCCCCCAGATTGCTGCACACCCTGGGGCAAAGGCACTCTTCCACCCCTTCCTAGTTACGCCAGTGCCTGACAGATGTTTGTCTAACTCTCTTGTTGCCTCCTCCTAGTTTGAGGAGCCATATATAAGGGCTCTCAGAGTATAATTCTGTAATCAACTGTGTATCCACCTGAAACCTTGCTTGTGTTCCTTATGTCACAGGCAGCCTTGCATGCCTGGAGGGATAAGATTGTAAGAGAAGGAAGTATACCTTTTCCTTACCCATGTGATCTGGTTCATAAATAACAGAACAGGAAGCCCATTAATATTGGAGGAAATTTGACTTGGCAGTGTTTCATGTTTAAGATAGCAACTTCGCAATAATCTCATTTGTACATCCTGAAGACCACTAACAAAACAAAGCAAGATAATCCACACATTGATAGGATAAAGCTCTTACTATGATACTCACACCAGAGCTGCTCTTAAGGATTCTCCTCTTCAACTCATGGATATCTATTTCTGCTTTCTGACCCTTTAGGGGCGCTTTTACATGACCTCCATAATCCGGTGGTAACTTAAATTCGGACCAGAGATCGTGGGAGTTTGTCGCTCTTCCTGTGTTCCCACCCCTCCGCACTCCATTGGTCTTGTCTGCGTGAGGGGAGGGAGGGAAAAAAGAGAGAAAAAATGCAGGCTCACCTCCGTCTGCCAGTTGAAGCAGCCCTGAGCCGCCCCGTAGTTATTCCTGTCTCTTAAAGGGGTGGTGGGGACAAAAAAACAAACAGAAGGCGAGGGGGCCCGGCATTCACAGCTTAACAATTCGCATCGGATGATTTTTTACCTCCTGGAGGCCAGGTACTTGAAAAGTGTGCTGGGACGCGCTTAGGTGGGCATGGTCATACTTAATTTTTTTTAAAGTCCGGAGCTGGTGGGAAAACATTTTTAAACTCCAGATCTGGGACCCCTTTGCCTCGGATTTTAGGGGTCATGTAAAAGCGCCCTAGGTTGCATCTCAGTCTTTGTAGCCCAGACTGAGGACGCTCTGTCATCTAAACATGAAAGTTTAGAGTAAGTATTAACTATTTCTTGGCAACATCATTATACAAATTATTATTACAGTGACTGCTTTACTGCTTTCATATTTGAGGCAAAATGTCTAAGATTAGGATGCCTCAAATGTTGTACGTTCCTGTTATTCTTTTATATTTCTACAGCATTCTATGCATACATTAACAGGGGTTTTCCATAACCTTCTCCAGCATAGCTGATATTTTTTTCTCTTCCTAAGTCTCCATTATATGCAAAGACAGCTGTCTCAGTCTTATGAATAATCAGATGTAAATTAACTAACTGAGGTGAAAATTCACCTTGCATTCCTCTGGCCCACATAAAAGGAAAAGAAAGCAAGCATGAAATTAATTTTATTTACCGCTAAATGATAAACTGGAACATGAATTGTGATGATATGAAAATAAATTAATTTTTGCAGTTTTCAAATAAGTCAAGTTAAATGTCAAGTGTGTTCCTTGGAAATGTTTAATAGGCACTTTTAAAAAGTCTTTGAACCATGGTAGGCATTGCTTGAAAGACATAGCCAGTAGTTTTGTAGTTTTGTAGGGTTTTTTTTCTTTTTTACAGTACAAGAGTAATTTTACTCCAGAGGAAGTGGAGGGTCTCCGATTCAGTATAAGATTCTAGAATGAAGCATAATCACACTTTAACCTCCCCACTGGAATATGATCCAGATCAGATCCACTGCAGATGCCGCTTATATTTCAAAATATTGGTAGCATGGTGTAGGAATTGGGCACCTGCACTTTCTATATAATAAAAGAGAGACAATGAGAAAGGCACTGAGCCTCGTAGCGCAGTGGATAAATGCCTGTGTGTGTGTGTGTTGTGTCATGTAAAATTGTGCTCACAACCTGGGGTTCAATCCCAGGTAGCAGGCTCAAGGTTCACTCAGCCTTCCATCCTTCGGAGGTCGGTAAAATGAGTACCCAGCTTGCTAGGGGAGCAATGTGTAGCCTGCATACTGTAATTAAAACTGTAAACTGCCCAGAGACTACTAGAAGTGGTATGGAGTGGTATATAAGCAGAACACTTTGCTTTACTTTGCTTTTAGTCCTTATTTGCCAGCTAATGTGCATGAAGGGTAGAATTCTAAACAGCAACTTTTTTAAAAAGTCTCTACATATGTATGTCAGTATAGAATCATAGCATCATTGTAAGGTTGGAAGGTACCTTGGAAGTCTTCTAGTCCAACCCCCTGCCCAAGGCAGGAGACCTCCTACTGTCTAATGGCTGGCCAATCTCTTCTCGAAAACCTCGAGCGATGGGGCTCCCACAACATCAGGAAGCGAGAAGCCACTGTTATCTTTCCTTCTTCCTGGTGCTGGCCAATCAGACAGGGAATCAGAACGATGCATTTACCTGCACGGCTCCTGATTGGCCAGCACCAGAGAGAAGGAAAGATTACGTCGGAGGCTTCTTCCTCATCTGAGTTTACCCTCGCATGACCCCAGAGCAAGGTAAGGGATTGGCTGATTTCTTTACGGAGGGTTGGTCCTGTTCCGAATGCCAGCTGGGCTCCCGCATTTCGTTTCCAAAACGAAACACCCATCTCTATCTTCCATTGTTTAATAGCACTCACTGTCAAGAAAATTCTCATTTCCAGATCAGCTTTCCCTCTGTTGAGTTTCCACCCAACGGTTCTTGTCATGCCCTCAGATGCAACTGAGAATAAGCCAATGCCCTCTTCCACGTGGCAACCCTTCAGGTATATATACACCTATACTGTATAGGTATATGTGTAGATGCAGATGTAAATCAAGAGATGCATTTCATGCGATCTGCATTGGCCCATGAAATGTGTGTGTGTGAGTAGAACACATCTTGATTAGTAAGCATTATCTAGCCTCATTTCTAGCAGACCGAAAACTCATCTGAGTATGTGGCTGCACTCACCAGATAGAGATAGCACAGTGGTCAGTTGTGTGTTGACTGTCGAAGAATAATACAGTACTAGTTTTCTGCAAAACATAAACATGATGGGGGTGGGGGAGAGGGAGGTGGCATGCCACCTAATGCAGGGTATCAGCATTCCAGTGCATGGAGGTTATGTCTGTATGTGTGCCAGCCTAAATGTCTGAGCTAGATAATTCTGGGATAATAAGTCCTCAAACTCTTCTTTTCTGCAACTTCTACAGTAGTTCATGCCTTGTATGCCAAAACATTATATGGTGTTGCCATTTTAAAAAGGTCTCCGGTGGCAGGGAAGAGGAAAACGACTGCCTTAACTGATGCTAGTGAGAATTATTGGTGCCGTTGAAGGTCAAAATTCATCAGCTTGTACATCAAGCCTCGAACATCCTATTCAAATGATCGTTTCCATTTTTGTTATTCAAACTTCTATAGATCTAAAGGTCATTTAGTTTCAGTGCATGCTTTCTGTGTATGACGAAGCATCGAGATTCCTATATTTACACCTGCTCACATTTTGCTTACGGTGAACAAAGAACACGTGATATGAGCCAGTCAGAGAAGGGTGCATTGTCACATATTATACTGTGACATGCGAGATGCAAAATAGCAGTGTGCTTACACATGTTACTCCCCATGATGCATATTTGTGTGGTGCATTATGTGGTAGACTTTTCTTTAGAGATTTTTAAATTGAGGTTGATTGGCTATCAGTTGATGCTCCAGTGGTGGATTTCTTGTTTTGGCAGAGAACTGTACACAATGAACCTTGGGGTCCCAAATCTGCAGTTCTGTGATTTTACAGGCACAAATATCTGGAAGACCATTTGAAAACTCTTAAGATAGGAGTGAAATTTCATCCGAATTTATCAAGTGGGATTTGTAAATGCAGTGGATAAATGATCTCATGCTAGATCAGTGTTTCCCAACCTAGAGGTTGTGAATCCAAGAGCTCACAAATCATCTTACATGTGTGGTTAAAAAAAGGGTAAAGGTTCCCCCAACACATGTGTGCTAGTCATGTCCGATTCTAGGGGCGGCACTCATCTCCGTTTCTAAGCCAAAGAGCCAGTGTTGTGCAAATCTCTGGCCATGTGGCTGGCATGGCTGCATGCATTTCTGCACATGGAACACTATTTACCTTCCTGCTTTTTACTGCAGTACCTATTTATCTACCTGTATTTACATGTTTTTGAACTGCTAGATTGGCAGGAGCTGGGGTTAACAACAGGAGCTCAATCCACTGCATGGCACTCAGGATATGAACTGCCAAGCTGCCAATATTGCAGCCAACAGTTTCAGCACTCTAGCCCACTGAGCCACCACACCCTCATTAATTAATTTGTTTCTTGATCTTTCAGAGTCAGATATTAAAGCTAGTGTATAGGTGCATGCATGAGAAACTGGTCCTTTGAGAGAGAAAGAAGCCTCTACTTTGAAGAGATACAATACGTTTTTACACACATATGGCTGGAGAGTTGCAGAGTACGTGCCTATTCTAAAAGGTGCTAGATCGTCTGAACTTCTCTGTGGGTCCAAGCTAGTCTGGTGTCATGAAACAGCCAGTTGGATGCAGTGCTTTGACTACTGAAGTGGAGTTCTTGGTTCAGATCTCTATTTAGAATCCCTACGTTTAATTCAGTCATGAAAAACACTGGGTGCAAACTGCACTCACACAGTTTAGCCTGTCTCATAGAGTTGTTGTTGTGAGACTAATAAGAGGAAGTAGAGAGGAAGAGAGGTATACACCTGCACTCCTTAAAGTCTTGCATGCTGCTGGGAAACGATGGAACAAATACCAAAAAAGTCACCTTTATAAGCTTGGTGATGTGCCACCTGTCTTTGCTGAATAATGCAGTTCAGCATGGTTAGATGCACAGGAACTACCTTTCTTGATGGTATTGGGTTTGACAGAGGTCAGGTGGGTTACAGCTGGCCCACATATCGTTTATTCCTGCATCTCGCAAAGGCAAGTCAGTGTCAGTCTTGGAAGGCAATAAACGGGCAGATATGTCGATAAGAATTTTCACTCTTATTACTCTCTTTGCCCAGTGCGAGAAGACAGCTGTCAAGTTACAGCTGGGAATATATTTTCCCTTCTGCCTTTTTGTAATTTAGAACCCCTTTGTTCTCTCATTGACAATTCACAGTAAGGTGTTGTAGAAGGGGAGGATGTCATCAAACACTTTCTAGATTACATATATAATTAGTATCCCAAAAGGTAAGATGTAATACGATATTTAAATGTGGCTTTTGCCTTTGCCTTCATGTTGTTTAAGTCAATATTCCTACAGTACAGCTATTTAGAATTACACCTGAATGACAAGCCAGGTGAGAAGTGTTGCTCCGAAGGACTGACCCCTGAAATACCAACCCAAAATCAGATAGACTAAAAATATTGTGGAGGGGGAAAAAATTGACTGTCAGGTTTGATCAGCACCATAAAATAGCCTGTCATCGGAGTGCTAGATGTTTCATTCAGATACAGACTCGGCAGCTGTCATCCCTCCAGTGGCTGCTGAATACAGATAACACAGGTGGGGAAAAGAGAGTTATATGAGCGGTGGCGATTTCCACTCGTCCTGACGGTCTCTTCTTTTTGTCCCCCACTCTTGTTCTCCTTTCAGGTACGACATGTTTGATTGCGTTACTGTCAGATAAGGAGCTCACGGTGGCCAACGTTGGGGACTCAAGGGGCGTCTTGTGCGATAAGGATGGGAACGCGATCCCTTTGTCACACGACCACAAGCCCTATCAGCTGAAGGAGAGGAAGAGGATCAAAAGAGCAGGTAAACTTGGAAAGTTTGGAGTTTCCTTCAGGAGGAAGTCTGTTGGAATGTTATAACGTACTTGGGCTTTGTTTGCCAGCTGATCGAATTGGTTTGTGTGACGTTTGAAAAATAGCAATTTTATGGAGGTTCTCCTCAGGGAATTCTGAGGCAAAAGGAAACCATTAGGAGATGATGGAATGGGAGACCTAGAAGTACTTGATGGCGTTCAAGTTTTTTAAGGATTTGTACAAAGAATGGAAACATTCCAGATGCTCCTTGCAAAGGAAGGATGGACAGCTGTGTGCTTAAACTGTAAAGAAATCCATGAGGAATTTTTAAATCTTTTAAAAATGAAGCTTTCTACAGACATCGTTCATACAGCATCGGAAGCCCTACAAGTCCCTCCATTCAGTATTAATTATAGTTGTCATTAATTTCGCTGGTGTTGCACATTAACTTGCCAAAAGTAGTAATTTTAGACGAGGAAGCTGTCTTCGTCCACGCAAACATTATAAGCAAAAGCAAAAGGACAAATAAAAGGACAAATAAAAAGGACAAAAAAGACTAATTGTATTTTAATATGAGCTTTCGAGGACAAGTTCATTTCCCTAAACATAAGAGAGAAAATGTCTGAGGAAATGGACTTGTCCAAGAAAGCTCACCTTAAAATACAATATTTAGTCTTCATTGGGGCAAGAACATTTTTGTCCTTCTTATTTGTCCTTTTTTGTTTTTGTTTTTGCCTGTAATGGTTGCCAAAAGAGTAGTACCTTGTCTCTACCTCCTGGATTTGTCAGCGGCCTTTGATACCGTCGACCATGGTATCTTGCTGGGTCAGCTTTCCGAGGTAGGGATTGGAGGTAGAGCTTTTAGCTGGCTCCTATCCTTCCTTGGTGGCCATACCCAGCGTGCTAAATTGTGGGATGCCCCAGGGGTCTGCAATCTCCCTCATGCTCTTCATCATCTATATGAGGCCACTGACTGAGGTCATTAGGGGATTTAGAGTGTGCTGTCATCAGTATGCTGATGACACGCAGCTCTGTCTCTCCTTTACCACTTCTGCAGTGGAGGCAGTGCAGACCCTCAATTTCTGCCTGGATGCAGTCATGGAATGGACCAGGGCTAACAGGCTCAGACTCAACCCAGAGAAGACCGAGGTTCTGTTCTTCAGGGCATCCTCTACTGGGTACAGTTGTCCTCTCCCCAGTCTGGAGGGTATTACCCTTCAGCTGGCAGATAGAGTAAGGAATCTGGGTGTGATCTTGGATCCGGCCTTATCCCTGGAAGCCCAGGTGATGGGCGTCTCCAAGGCTGCCTTGTTCCATCTTCGGCAGATCGCCCAGATCCACCCGTACATGGACGAGGCCTCTCTGAGAGCAGTTGTACAGGCCCTTGTGATCTCAAGGAAAGATTATTGTAATACTCTCTATGTGGATCTACAGGATTCTACCTCCTTTGTTTTCCCATCATGCTCCCCGAAACAGATATGCGTCAGTCTTGAAATTGGTATAATCGGTGTGTGCCCATGGTGGTTGGTGGAAGAATGGGAAAAAGAACAACTGGGAGAAAAAGAAAACTGCAGATGAAAAGAAATGTCTCCTCCACCTTCTACTATGGCCACTCTTGTTTTGCATGTGCACTTTCATGGTATCTTCCCAGTCAGCCCCCTCTTGAAAATGGTCAGCACCTTCCCACACCCCTATTAGCAATTAACTTTTAAATAGGAGTAACACAATCCACGGCATTTTGTGTATCTTGAGTTTGGTTCAGCTCTGGTTTGCTCTCAATTGTCCCCCCCCCCCCAGCAGAAACATACATGTCTCATAGTTTATGGAAAGAAACAAGAATTGAAGTGTAGGCTCAGGAGGCCCTGCTTGCTGATTCTGTTTTATGTCCTGTAATAATAATGTGAATGCACTCAAAGCAGCCATTAATTCTCTAGGGAAGAGGGAAGGAAATGTAGATGTGATCCCCTTTGAGAGTAAGTAGACTTTAACAGCCGCACACCTATTAGCAATTAACATTTGAACCTAATTATTGCAATCCAGAAGAGGAGGCCTCATTAAGAAGATAAATATTCGAAAATCCTCACTAAATAATCAGCGGAAAGCATGCCCGCTGGCTGGCAATGTTGCCTTAGCTTATTTTTCTGCTAATACGGTTTGTGTGCTTGATGGGAACAGAAGCGATGTTGCGGCGGCTGCTTTTCCATTTGTACCAGAAGCAGGTCTGGCATCAGTGGGTGCCTGCTTCGTCTTACATTCCGTGCCCATGCCCTCTCCTCTTCTTTCTTCCTGCTGCCCTTCGTTCGCTACTCACTCTGGATTCTGCAAGTATTACCAGGAGCAGAATCAGGAGGTCTTCCTCTTCCAGGGGGACACCTCCTGAAATCCTCCAAAACAGTATTGCCAGTAAGCATGGCAGCTGGGGAAGTTTGGGAGTGGTCATTCCAAAAACAAATGTTTCCTAACTCCAGTTAGAGTTCACGTCCGTGGTCGTTTTGTGCTCAGCCTTTGGGAAGCCAAATGGATGGGCACCAGAGGCAGAGGGTTGGTGGATCGGCAGCAGCTGCTGCTTCCACAGTTGCCACAACAGCAGAAGGAACATGGTGGGCTTAGTCAGCAGAAAGGGACCAATGAGTCCTCCATACAATTTGTTAATTTGTCTTGTCCAGAGCTTTTCAGGCATATGACAGCATCACTAACTGAGCCTTATTGGTTGGTTGGTTGGTTTCTATACTGCCCATCTTCCCAATGGAACTCCAGGTGGTGTACGGTATGCAAATGGCTCTCTGAAAAGCAAGGACTTAAGCACTTTTTTGAAGGCCGTCAGGGACGCTGCGAGGTGAATCTCCCTCGGCAGTTTGTTCCAAAGTGTTGGGGTGGCCACAGAGAAGGCCCAGTTTCAAGTTATTGATTTCCGGGCCTCCCTGGGAGTGGCAACCCGAAGTGAGAGTGCCTGCGACATTCTGGTGGGTCAGGCCTCAGTTGACCTCTGGAAGATCCGCTCTGTCAGGTACTCAGGTCCCAAGCCATGGAGGGTTTTGTAAGTCAAAACCAGTACCTTGAACCTTATTTGGGACACAACGGGCAGCCAATGCAAACGAGCCAGAACTAGGGTGATGCAGTCATATCTTCCCGCACCAACCACCAGTCTGGCCGCCACATTTTGCACACTCTGAATAAGGTTAAAGGGCAACCACACGTAGAGAGTGTTACAATAATCTATCCTTGAGATTACAAGTGCCTGCACAACTGTTCTCAATGAGGCCTCGTGCAGATATGGGCAAATCTGCCTAAGATGGAAAAAGGCAGCCTTGGAGACAGCCATCACCTCGGCTTCCAGGGATATAGCCGGATCTAATACTATGCCCAAATTCCTCGCTGTATCCACCAGCTGAAGAGTAATACCCTCCAGACTGGGAAGAGGGTTAAGGTGAAAAGATGGGAGAAACCTGTCAGATAAGAAGTTCTAAGCGTTGTTTGGGCTACCACCATTTGTAAAACTTTCATTTTTGTCTTAAGATTTGCTCTGACAGTACAAGATCATTGCTTCTCAGCAATTATATGAGAAGCAATACTTAAATCTCATAAAGCTCTAAAATTATGCCCACCTTGGTTTTTTTCTGCATTAAAAAAAAGACTCCAAGCACATTTGGCTTTCCCTTTAGGGAAGCCTCTGCAAGAACCACTTACCGTATTTATTGGCGTATAACACGCACTTTCCCCCCCTGAAAATAGGGGGCAAATTATGTATGCGTGTTATACGCCGATATAATATGAGGCGACCAGTGTGCTTGGCAAAAACAATGACTGCCGTCCCATAGCCAGTGCTCGCACACTGCGAGCTGACGGGGCAGGCCAGAGAAACAAGGATCCCACGCACGCCCTAACCCCCCTCCCTAAAGCCTAACTATCTCCCCCCCCCCGGGAGCAGGGAGCCCGCCCCCCCGGGACCCTAACTAACCCGCCCCCTAAATCTACCCCCCCGGCGCGAGATCCCTAGTCAGACCAGACGGCCCGGATGAACACGGGCCGTCAAATAAGTCCTGTCCTGGTTGCGCCGCCGCCGAGCTCTCCCGATGCCTGAGCCCTTATCAGGGCTCCGATCGGGGAGCCCAGCTGATCGGCGGCCTGTCAAATAAAGAAAAGACCGTCCAGAGCACAGCGAGGCCGCAAGCCTCCGCCGCTGCTGCTGCCGGTCACGGGCAGGCCGCGGCCGCCGCCCGCCTCGTCAGACAAGGCCCCGATCCTCGGCTGCACGGACGGAGCCGGGAGCCCTCCCCCGGTAAGGCAAAGGAGCCTCCGATGAGTGGGGGGGCGCCGGCTGGAGCGGACAAACCGCGCGTCCGGAGCAGCCGAAAATCTCGCTGCAGACCGGCGGCGGCGGCGGCCTTTGTTCCCAGTGCGGGCAGTCCGCTGCCGCCGCGGCCGCCGCCCGCCTCGCCAGACAAGGCCCCGATCCTCGGCTGCACGGACTGAGCTGCCAGGTTGCTTCAGGGACTCTGTGGGTGGGAGGTGGGTTAGGGGGAGGGTTAGATAGGGACCCGGGCAGGTGGGCGCCAAAAAAATTTTTTCCCCTAAAATTTCCCTCTTAAAATGAGGGTGCGTGTTATACGCCTGTGCGTGTTATACGCCGATAAATACGGTAAATTGTTTGGTTGCCATTTTTGCACTTTTGAAAGTTGCAGTAATCAGCACAATCTTCTTTAAGCAGAGAAATGTGCAGGGATATAGAGAGGTTCGCCCGCCCCCCGCCCCGCTCCCATTGGAGATCTGAAGAGGGTTGCCATGTACGAACTCCATGTGGAGTATAAAGACCTGCTGAGTTGTGGAGCTGCAAGCTGCATGTTTCTGATAGAAGTAAAGTTTATTCATGTTGAACCTTCCAATCCTTTTGACGTGAGCTCTTCTAACAACAACATGTTGCTGTGCCAAAAACTTGAAAAAGCCCCTTCCTTGGCAGCAGCTTGAAATGAACAATCTTGAGCTTTGTAATGAGGATTTTTGAGTGCTCTTTTCAAAAAGGCGAATAAAATGAAAAGTTCTTTAAAAGCAAACTATTCTTATCCAACTCCAAGCCATATCACATGTGTTGGGTTAAGATTTCAGTCTCGAAAGAGGCAGCAATAAGTCCCTTCCTATGCTTAAAAACCAGTTGTTGAGGCTAGGATAAACAAACTCACCTTTGACGTACTTCCTGACCTTCAAAACTGAGGGAAGGAAAATGGTGTGTAATTGGCATCTTTTTTGCTATAGGAACTATAGGATTTTATCAATGCATTGTTAAAATAAAGCACTGCACAATAGCATACTGAAGCACTCTATCTGTGTTTAAGAAAGCGTATTTTATGCCCTAGCAGAGAGCCAAACATAGAATGGAAAACGAAGCTTATAGACTAGAGACATTAAAAGACAAAAATCTGTTCCATCCTAATCTGTGCTTCTTAGTTTGCTATGCCCCATGTGGTATGCTTCAAATTTGTGGATCTGTTCCTTGTCTCACAATTCATTAAATAGGACAGACGAATAAGAGGTTATTCCCCTTTACTCAAAGGTGGCTAGTCCTTACAAGTGGGAACAGCAGTGGAGTTTCTGTCATGGGTTCCTTATGTCCTGCCACAGAGGTGGTTAAATCTGTCATTCTCACTTCATCCCACATCCATATTACAGTACAGTGGTACCTCGACTTAGAAACACTTTGACTTCCGAAAAATTTGACTTAGGAAGGAAATCATTGGAAATGGATTTCTGGGGGGAAAAAACTGAATACAAAAGGAAATCTATTTCCAACTGTTACTTTTCAGTATGAAGTTCCACCCCATGCATGCTGTGCATAGCGTTTCAGGGAACAAGGGCATCAGTTTCCAATGATTTCCTTTCAGATTGGAAACCAATGCCCTGGTTCAGGAAATGCTACTCATAGCATGCACAGGGTAGCGCTTCGTATTGAGGACCTCTGTTTGACAGGTCCAGTGTGTGTGAGTGGGCTGCTGTTAGCCTCCAAGCTGGGTTTTTTGACAGCACAACCTCTAAAGAAAAAACCCACTGAGAGGCACGGCAGCAAGGCAAAACAGAGCAAGCATGGGAAAATTTAAACAGTGCTGCTTGCTCGGTTCTGCCTTGCTCTGCGCCTCTCAGCTGTTTTTTTCTTTAGAGGTTGAGCTGTCAAAAAAAAAACAGCTGGGAGGTGGGTGGCAACTGCCCCCCCCACTCCTCCCCCTCCTCCTCCTCCTCCTCCTGACTCTGCAATGTGTGTGTGTGTGTGTGTGTGTGTGTGTGTGCGTGTGTGCATGTGTGCGTGCGTGTGTGCGTGCGTGTGTGCGTGTGTCTGTGGGCTGCCTGTTGCAACAGAAGGCTCTTTGGGTTACCCCACCTTCTGTTGTGGCAGGTGCTGCCTTTCCCCTCTTCCTTCTCCTCCTTCTCCTGGCTGCCTCAACCTCTTTGCTGGCAGCCGCGGGGCATCACAAAGAGATCGAAGCAGCAGGAGGAGGAGGAGGAGGACAAGGACAGGGCAAGGTGATGGAGGCAGAAATCGCTCTCTTTCTCCTTCTCCTCCTGCCCCAACCCAGCAAAGAAGGGGGAAAGCTTCCCCCTTTGCTGGGTTGGGGGTAAACCCCCTCAATCAATGCCAGCCAAAGGCTGCTCTCCGCAGCCCCCGACAGACAGCTGATTTTGTCAGGTCAGATCTGTCAAAATCAGCTGTCTGACGGGATGCCGGTTGGTTAAGGGGTGTTGGGACAGCCTTCCAATGGGAATGCACTGAAAACCAATTAATCCATTACCTTTTTGTTGCCTTTCCCAAACTCGGGAATGGATTAATTGATTTTCAGTGCAAATCACAATCAAAAACTTTGACTTCTGAGAATGCGTTCGGAATGGATTAATTTTGTAAGTCAAGGTACCATTGTATTGTCATCTAAAGATTTATCCACCCTTGTCGTAAAGAAGTTTGTAAAATTTGGTTAGTTAGTCCTCATCCAAAAATGATAATTTTATACCAAGTTGACTAGCCAGATTTCATGGTGCTCCTCTTTTCTAGCACAGGAAACAATGGGTTGTACTTTCCTGTTGTGTTAGGAAGAGGCTGTGAGAAAAGAAAGGAGGGCACCTCTTAATTAGGTGATTGAAAACATAGGAATTTAAGAACACCAAATGGCTTATGCCTGGAGAGGGAAGATCTTGTGGTTTCCCTTTGCTGACCATTGATTTTTGTGGCGGCGGCGGGGGGGGTGTCATGCCAAGTTGTGTAACTCGACATGCTCCAACAGAGGTCTCTTCTTCATGCCTGGAAATTTGCTGCAGAGATTTATGTGTAGTGAATTATATCAATGGAGGTAGATAATGCAATTCTGATCCATATATTCTTTATCCTACATTTATGAAGAAGTTTGTTGGTGTTGGTAAATACTTCACTAAAAAGCAGCCAGACAAAATTCTCAGCCATCACTTTGTTTACAGCTGTACGCTACTGTTACTGTTCTTTAATGTAGGGAGTGGGGTTCCTGTAGCTTTCAGACTCCTGTTTGACGCCAGGCTTCCAGCAGCTCTACTCCAAATGCAGATTCAAAGCAGTGATGCAAGTTGCAATTCAATGATATTTCAGATTTCCTACAGCTCAAATAAAGAAAGCAAAGTGTTCTGCTTATATACCACTCCATACCATTTCAAGTAGTCTCTGGGCGGTTTACAGTTTTTTAATTACAGTAGGCAGGCTACACATTGCCTCCCCCTAGCAAGCTGGGTACTTTTTTGCCGACCTTGGAAGGATGGAAGGCTGAGTCAACCATGAGCCTGCTACCTGGGATTGAACCCCAGGTCGTGAGCACAGTTTTACCTGCACTACAGGCATTTAACCACTGTGCCATGGGCAGAAGCCTTTTCAAGCTTGAGAACTAAACTCTCCCCATTCTGATCAGCCTTACTTTGCTAGGGCTATATACTTGTACGGTATATTTATCATCACTAGCTTGCTGAAGAATGGTATATAGAAACAAGTATTATATGTGCTGTTCCCCTTGTAAGTCTACAAAAAAGAGCAGATCTTGTAATAAAACCCCAAGCCTTGTTGAACCCTTTCATTGAAGTTGAATCATTCATTACTCCCTGTGGTCATCTAAAACCAATGGCTAATGGAAGTGCCAAGGGAGTTTAGTTTTACAGCAATTACTAAAACTCTTCTATGTGTCTGGATGGTTCTCTGATTCAGGGAATATAGAGGGTCTCTAAGATAGTCTAGGATGTCAGGTCTGGAGGACCTAATTTGTTATATACAGTACCCAGAATCGGAAGGTCTAATATCTGTAGGCCATATGGAGAGGAGAATTAAGAAGCAAAGGTATCTCTGTGCATGTGTTCAGCATCAGCACAAAACTGAAAATCTTGTCATATAAATCCACTCCTGTTTTTCCCCCTAAACATTCTTCCAACTAAAACAGACCCAATTTACAAGGCATGGGAAAGCTTTTTGCTGATGGGTATTATTGATCAACCATGATCTACTTTGGTGGTCTGCTGCAAACCACCTGGCCAGTGTAGCACCAATCTCTAGAATATACCAAAAGGAGACCTACAGTGCGGGACATTTGTACAGCATTGTCACATGGAGACCAGTAAACTTTTTGTTCATATTTCAGCCATGGGCCATATCAGTGCTTTGTTGGTTTCTTTTTTAAGAGGTTTGGCAAACTAAAAAAAATATCCCAAAAAATCAGATGGCTGGGATTTGATTAGTGTTCATGTAAAGCTTTTGTAAACTGCCTCAGCTAATTGCAGGTAATCGATAAAGGGCCAAGACACATTTTGGCTGTGCAGCTGGGTGCATGGCCAGATAATGCAACCAGGACATGCCACAGCACCTCATCAGTTAAAATTAACAAGATAACACAATCTTATATGAACACCAACGTGATTCGGATCATTGCTTTTTACTACCGGGTACTTATTTCTCCAACCAAATGTAATGTATTAGGACAAAATTTGTGGGAAAGTGATATTTCTTCTAGTGAGGAAGATTCTTAGGAATGTACTGGAGTCAGGAGATGCCATGCAATATAAGACCTATTTATTTTATTTTTATCTGATTTTTTAAAATTCTACATTTGTGTTTTTTGCTGAATGGAACATGCTTGATTCTGCTTGCAGAAACATGCTTTTGAACTTTTTTTTAAAAAAAAAATTCCCCCAGTACATTTAAATTCTCATTGGAATCAAAAGATATTTTATAATTTACATGTGCATATGATCTGGAAGTTGAGTCATGGCTACTGGACTTCTTTTTTGAGAAAGGAGCAATATAGTATATGCGGTCCAATGCAGTGAGGAGTGTTCAGACCTCTACATTGGAGAAACTAAACAACCACTAAACAGAAGGATGGCCCAACATAGGATGGTTAACAGCTCAGGACCAGAATCAGCACCATACCTCCATTTGAAGGACAAAGGGCACTCTTTCAAAGATGAGGATGCACACCTATTAGACAAAGAAGAGAGGTGGTTTGAGAGAGGAGTAAGGGAGGCCATTCATGTGAGCATTGAAAACCCCTCCCTCAACAGAGGTGGTGGGCTCCGGCATAGTCTATCTGCTACGTATCAGGCTGTGCTTTCCAAAGTACCCAGACAAATCAAAAAGCCTTCACCACCAAAGCCATAGCTAACGACCCATTCTTGATAGGTTTCAGCACCTTAGGCCATTGTTCACCTTAGGGCTATGGATACTATTGTCTCCCTAACGAGCCTATTTAGGCCATTGTTCATCTTATGAGCCTATTTAGGCCATTGTTCATCTTATGAGCCTAATTCAGGCCAGGGTGACAAGAGGTCAAGCTGACTATAAGATGGAGGATTTGCACTAGCTGTATTCAGACCGATGAAGCTGTTTGGATGAACAGCGAAACGTTTCTATCTCTCAAAAAAGAAGTCCAGTAGCCATGACTTACCTGGATGACTGAGAATCTTCACAGATATGTGCATATGACTTTTATCCAATTTCATAAAGCCTGAACATGAGACTTGTGGTGCAGTGCTTAAACTGCTTCAGTGCAGTTAGAACGGTGCTCAATACCTAGGCTTCAGTTCCAGGTAACCAGCTTGTGGTTGACTCAGCCTTCTATCCTTCTGAGGTTAGTAAAATGAGTACCCAGCTTGCGAGGGTGTGTGTGTGCAATGTGTAGCCTGCATAAATAAATTGTAAAACTGTGAAGGTTCGGTATGTAGATAACCCGGTTCCGAGCACAAATGAGGATTGTCCATTCTGCTTGAATTATTTCTTGATAAAACTTTATTGTCCACAACATAACTTAAGAAAACTTGTCTTAATTTGCACAGCAGGTGCATCCTGGGATCCTCTCGCACAGCTTAGTGTGAGTCCTGGGACCCTCTCCCGAAACATTGGCTGCCACAACATGGGTGGCATGCCCATTGTGCCACAGGGTTCTCCCGTGAGGGTGCTCGCCACCTCTCCCTCATCTGTTCTGAGTTTGTGGGCCATAATAGGGGTTGAACCTGGACCGACCAAGACAATGGTTCAGTTGGTCGGCTGTCCCTTCTCTCCCATCTGTCCTATTCTCGACCACCAACCATCTGAGTCCCCGCTTCAACCACCAACGGTTTTTCTATCACCCTCAATGGCAGATTTCCCAACCACCAATTCCCTCTCGCGCATGACCCTTCCTCCTCATCTCCACTATCTGACACCCAGTATGCCTCCTCAACGTTCTGCTCCACTGTTTTGCCTCCTTTGTTCATTTTACTCTCCTTCTCATTTCTCCCCGGCCGGTTTTCTCCCGCAGATGGCGCTCCCCTGTCTTTCTCCTCCTCATGTCCTCTCTCTCAAAAACCACGCAGAGAGTGCTTTAATCACTACACGGCAGTATATAAGCGGAATGCTTTTTGTGTGTGTGTGTTGAACAAAGATTATGTGCTACTCAGGCTTCTTTGGGAAAGGTAGGGAGGATGGGAATTTAGTCCTACCTTCTGTAGCTAGTTGGATAGCTCAGTGGGTTAGGTATCTGGCTGTGGACCCAGTGGTTGGGAGTGCTTCCTGCAAGTAGAGCCAGCCTGTGTGGCCTTGGGCAAGTTGCGTAGTCTCAGGGTGAAGGGAATGACAAGCTACTTCTGAGTACAGTTGGATCGGTTCAAGATTTGGAGTTCTTTTGTGCTCTTTGGGGGATGTGTGAGCTTCCATCCTGATTCTGCTTGATTTCATTTAATGGCATTGCATTATTTGATTTTAACATGACTATTATCATCGCCGCTCCTGGTTGCCTTTGTGCATTGCTTTTAAATACATTTTTTCTTTTTGCTCCTACAAAGTGCAGGATAATTGTTTCACAGGACTGTTCTGGATCATCATCTTTACAACTCATCTGAGGCCTCTTGATGGAAAAGAGGATCAGCCTCTGTTCCTCTTGCGTTTTTCCTTCTCTGCCTGCTCTGAAGTGAGATTTTGGACTTTAATGGGTCCGACATCCCATCTCCTTCATAAATCTTTTGACAATGAGTGTGAGCCAGTTTCCGAATTGTCCCAAAGGGAGACAGAGGGCTTGACGAAAATTAGAGGACAGATTGCTTGAACACAGAGAGGGCATGTTTCTTGTATAGCCAACTGCAGAGGCAAAAGCTGAATTTAGTTGTTGCTTAGCCATTTATAATATTGGTTTGGCATGCTTAGGAAAAAGCAAAATACAAGGTTGTGCTTTCTGAGAGAAATCTGTATCAGCTGTTTCAGTCGCAATGGCCTGGATAACTGACAGAACCTTGCTTTTTACAGCAGTTACTTTGTGCATTCTTTGAATTTTAAGATATATAACACCACGTTGATTTTCCAGTAGATCTCAGACAGAAACAAGTCTAGTGGGCATTGTCTTCAGAATCCATTTACTCTGCTTCTTTCATTCACTAACAGGGCATCTTTTTTACCACTTAATCCTATGCATGTAAGACCCATAGAACAAATCTGCATAGGGATGTGGATCATGGGGTAGAACAATAAATAACCTATGAGGGGACACTGCCAGTAAGTGGCTTTGTCGAGTTTCCATCCTTCCTTCCTTTCCAGCAATGTATAGGAAAACCTGCCAGCATCTTTTGTTCTGACAAGGGGTTCAAGGTCTCACACCATCGTGCCAGAATGAGTACATTCTCTACATGTGTGGATCACATGTTGCTGGAGAAATAGGGACCCATATTGTGGTATACATCTATAATCCTATCAGTAGCAGCCCATAAAATCACAGAAGGAAAACTAAATAAATGACATCACAAGACCAAAAAAACCCCCCACCATATTTTAAGAGGAAGACAACTGGGTTTGATGGTTTCAGTTTGGGCCATGTCCCCAGGTAGTTCAGGTTTCAAAACCTATCATCTGGTTTTGTTAGTTTTAATTAAAAAGAATTCTAGTGAGTTGGGATGGTGATCGTATAGTTCTCTAAGGAGCAACAGCTGGGTTATCGAGCTCACCCTTTCCACACATGCTATACATGCTTCCTTCCTTGTGTCTTAGGGATGAGCATTGGAAAAAATATTTTCTCCCCAGGAAAGGAAATGCAGAAACTGTGAGGAGAACTGATATCATGGAGACGGAGGAGATTGCTGCGGAGGTGGTCGTGGGGGAGGCAGGATGCAGAGTAAAATAATTATTCTGTATTTTGTTTTTCTATCTACTTTTATAGTCCAGGAGCCTGGAAGCTTCTAAGAACAATCTCATGCAGAAGTAATTTAATAGAGCACGTGTGTGTGTGTTTTTTTCTCCTCTCCAGGTGGCTTCATCAGCTTCAATGGTTCCTGGCGTGTTCAAGGGATCCTCGCTATGTCCCGTTCTCTTGGAGATTACCCACTGAAAAATCTGAATGTTGTCATCCCTGACCCAGACATCTTAACCTTTGATCTGGATAAACTCCAGCCCGAGTTCATGATCTTAGCATCGGATGGGCTGTGGGATGCTTTTAGCAACGAGGAGGCTGTACGGTTCATCAAAGAACGCTTGGATGAGCCACACTTTGGAGCCAAGAGTATAGTCCTGCAGTCTTTTTACAGAGGATGCCCCGACAACATAACAGTCATGGTGGTGAAGTTCAAGAGTGGCAGTAAAACGGAAGACCAGTAAAAATCAAGTCTTTCTGGGCACACTCCTTCATCAGATCTTCACACTTCAACACAGTATCTGGGAGTTGAGTCATGGCTACTGGACTCCCAGATAAACGCACCTGGATGACTGAGAATCTTCACAGACGTATTTCAACACAGTAGGCCGCTGTAGCAAGTATATTAGTGTTAAAACTGTACGTCCAAAAAAAACAAAGAAAAGAAAGAAAAGAAAATGAGGAAGACCACTCTTTTGGTAGGGCTACACAGAAAACACACTCAAAACCAACATCACCCTCTTCAACTCTGACAGGGTTGAAGCTTAGCCAATTCTTCCATTTTAAAGCTCAAGGTTCCCTGCTTTGGCTCTTTGAATAGCTGCAGTTTCTTAGCTTCACCTACGAGTCTCTTGCTATATTCGGACAGGCACAAGCCAGGGCTTGTCACTCATCAGCAACGGATGGAAACAATGCAGGCTTTGCACTGATGTAACACTTCTCGATACTGGCGTGTGCAGTCCTTAAGGCCATTGCTCCATTTCCGTTGTTGTTATTGTTGTTGGTTTTTACATGCAAAAATAGGACGGCAGGTAGCAAACCGATTTGTAAATGCTGACCTGCCTTTTCATAGGAGAATGGAAAGGGGGAGCCCTACTACAAGCGTCCTTCTGCTTCACACACAATAAGTGAACATCCTTCCTGCCACATAATTAGGAACAAGGTATTGGGCCTTTCTGGGACTGATTTGTTTATACTGTCTATGTGCATGCCTTTAATGATGCTGTCCCTTTTCTTTTTAGCCAACCGACAGAGAGTGGGTGGGTGGGTGGGTGGGTCCTTGTTCATTAGAACACTGCACATACACTAGCTCCTGCTTCTGTGTATACTGAATTCAGGGATTGGGCAGGACTGTGCAAATTACCTATGTCATATTTTCAGGGTCAGAGTATAAAGCCTGTAAGGAAATTTGTTGAGATTTTAGCACAGATTATTCCTGTATAACCCTTTAGGATTTACTTTCCATTATTATCGGCATATATTCCCGAATGGGGCAGGAACGCTGAAAAGTGCTGTTTAGGTCACAAAAGAAAATGTTACTGGAACAGCTTTTGAATAGAAATGGAACATTGTTTTCTCCTGTTCACACACACCCTGCCCCCAAAAGAAAAAATAATAATTCTGATGGCCTGGGGTATTTGATGATGTAAATAATCAAAGGCTAGCCTTGGAAATGACGAGTGTTGATTGCATATAGCTGTAATTTTGAGCCTATGAATATTGTATGCTTTGATGTAGAAAATTGGCTTTTCCAATTCCAGGATGAATTGATCATATAGATGTGACCTGGTTGCTCAATCCCCCACAGTGCTTAATCATTTGATGATTTCATGGTCAAAAATTGAGCAAGTGGTTTAACAGGACACTACAGGAGTCTGGGGAAATTCCCCTTATCAGTCTGTGCAGATTTTTCCATAGTACAAAGTAAAACGCTATCTCCCTTTATCATGGTTTCTCTTTTCCAAAAAGGATCAGATTTTTGTGATGTCCATTAGGCCACTCGGAGTACACATGGAAGGTAGGGAAGCCCTCGTTTCAGAGCACAGCTTGGCAAAGTGATTTTTGAGAGAACAACTCCAAGGATTGTCCCATCAGAACATCCAACTGAGCATGCCGACTGGGAATTTGGAAGTTTCTTTTCTACAAATTTGACTTTCCCCAAAATTTAAGTTAAAGGGATTCAACATGGCTTTTGCGTGCAGATTCCCGTGAGCATATTTTCATAAGTAGGAAAGAAAAGAGATGGCTGCTCACCTGTATAATGTTGCTAACCAAGGGGAAGATACAAGAAACTTCTAGGCAGCATGTGAAATGTGGGTTTAGGTTTCAGTAGAAATCTTTAAGCAAGGATTTCTCATGATCTTCTGTAAAGAAGGAGACTAGGCAAAAGAATAATGAGGATGTTTTGTACATGCTAGAAATGAATGATAGTCTCATTGCATGAGCCTTCATTCAGACACTTGGACTTGGCCATTCACTTCTAATTAAAATGCTTCATAGAATCATAGAATCATAGAGTTGGAAGAGACCTCAAGGGCCATCTAGTCCAATCCCCTGCCATGCTTCAGTGAGTGGGAATATTGTTAATCGTTAGTATTTTCCTCTACAGTATTTGTTTTTATCCCTAGAGACACACACAATTTTTCATACAAATAGCTCACATCCCTCAGGGAAGCAAAAGAGAGTATCTTGAACTTCCTCTTAAACAGTGGAATTGTAAAATTTAAAATTGGCATTCTCAGTTTCCTGAAAGTTCCTAAACAAATTTAAAGGCTGTGTGACAGACAACCTGAAGAGCTAGTAAATGTGAGGCATTGTTTTACATTGTAGAAAGAGACATAGTTCCAAAAACGTACAGTACGTGGGCAGTCAAGGCTGCACCGATGTTCCTGTTTCCTCTTTGGTGTTTACTACAGGTGTGTGTCCTCCTTATGGGCTTGGATAACTGTAGAAGAGGGTGCTGGAAGGAACTGCTCTAGGATCATTGACAGATCTTTCTCTGTAGATGTTTGATAGCCTTGGGCAAGATGCCTGAAGAAAATGTCTTGCTTGGACAAGCCCACTCTCTTGCCCCAGTTGCATGTTCTCATATGCTGGGACCACTCTACATCCCTGCCCAGATGTAGAGTGCATGAGAAACAGTTATTTCTCCTCCTAGAATTTGTCATTGCTTGCATCTTGGAGAAATCAGTGGTAAGGAGCAGGAGGAAATGGGTAATTACTCTAAAGATCAGAAGCAAAGCTTCCGTAGGGATGTCCAGTGCCTGCAGACTGTCTGCTGGGTCTATCCAGGTTGCTTTAATCAATATCAGAGGTGGCAACGTGCAGCTCAAGTGCACTGTTGTCTTTACCGTGCAGCCTTTGGTGTGATTTCAAAAGTATTCTGCAGTAGCGATTTCTCCTTTCCAAAGAAGCCCCTAGCTTAGGAGGAAGAGTTGGGGTCAGAGACTGAGGACAAGAGCAAAAAGGGTGTGGTGGAAACAAAACAGATCTATCACTTTTGGCATTAGCCTCACCCACTGATGGCTTGAGGTCCCTAACAGTTTACCATATGGAAATACGGCCCTTAGGAGAGAGAAAAAAATTATATCCTTGGTCATTGAAACCCTACATCTGGCCATTTTCCCTCTGCAATCACAGTACTGTCTACCAGCTTAATTCTTATTAACAGATTGACTTGGAAATGTGATCGGAATGGCTCTGCAACTATTGCACCAAAATAGCAATAATATTTTCAACCTCTGCCAATAAGTAGCATCTCTTTCCGGTACATCCTGTTGCACGTCACAGTTCATATTTCCACTGCTAAAATCACAAGTATTAACCCTGGCAGCTTCAAGATACATATTGTATTTCTTCTGTATGTATCCCCCCCCTGCCCCCAGGACCAGTTTGTCCAACGTCATAGCTATGCTGCCTACCTATTCCTCATGTCTTATTGTACAACAGAGGGTGGTCTCCATCTCTTTTTTAGGTGGGGGGAACCCTCAGAAGCAGGCATGTTTGGGCAGTATTTGTTTGCATATTTGTTCTCACCACTCTTGTACAAAACTACCAGCAATTTGGCTATGGGGCTGAATGGTGTAGACTTGCCTTGGCAAGACATGCACTTCTATTGTGAGTCTTTTCACATGCACAGCTGGTACTGTAGGTTAAGTAGGTTGACAGGTCCTCGTCCTTCTGTCCTCATGGCAATACCAGAAAACCTCTGAGCAAAGAGCTTTTAAATCTTGTTCAGTTTCCTGTAAAATTCATTTTCAGGTGGTTACATAGGAGGAGGAGGGCACTGTTAGGGTGGTGTTTTCAAAGAGGAGGAGTGAGTGGTGTTCAGTGAGTGGTGCAGAAGCATACTTCTGCCTGGTGAGCATACGCAGAAGCAGGGGTTTTGATTGCTTCTGACTGCATGACTAGTAGAGAAGAGGCATGAGAGGAAAGGAAGTCTCAATAACACAGTGGGCTTTTATTATAGGTCAGTGGCTTAGGTCTCTGTCTGTGGAGCCTGAGGTTGGGAGTTCAATTCCCGAGTGTGCCTCCTTGAGATGGGCGGGCACAATGATCCACGGGCCCCTTCCAACTCTGCAGTTCAAAGGTTATTCAAAATACAGTGGTGCCTCAACTTACGAATTTAATCCGTTCCGAATGCATGCTCTTAAGTCGAACTACTCTTAAGTCAGGGTACCTATCTAAAAATTGAAAAAAATAAGTTTAAAAAACCAAAACAAAAATGAAAAACAATATTTGTAAGTCGAGCAGACCACATCTAAATTTATAAGGCGGCAGTTAAAATGCCAACAGTTTTCCGCTCTTAAGTCGAGGTACCACTGTATAAGGTCACCCCAAGAGTTAAAGAAAACAGAGGACTGCAAGGAGCTAATGGACTGTCTTCACCTCTCTCTCTCTCTCTCTCTCTCTCTCTCTCACACACACACACACACACACACACACACACACAAGCATTGTCACACCTTTTTTCACTTCCTTCATAGACTAGTGATGGAGGCCTAGCCCATTAAGAATCTCATGCAGAAGCATGGTAAAAAGTAAAAAGTAAGAAACCAGGGGAAGGGAAAATGAGATTAACCCCAGATAGATATGTTGAGTATAGTAAAAGTGAAAATAATATGCAGGGTAAACAAAAGTAATTGTTGCAGACTGCAGTTCAGTTGGGTCCTTGAAGTGGAAAAATTGAAGGCAACTGTGTTTCCTGCCAATCATGATTAACATGCAATTTAGGCGAGGTTTGGGCTGTAGCCCTGTACCTTAGGGCGTTTATACACGACCCCTAAACTCCGGGGCTAATGGCTCCCAGCTCGGGAGCTTTAAAATGTTTACCCACCAGCTCCGGAGTTAACAGGAAATTAAGTGTGACCCCGCCCACTTTAGCGCATCCCAGCACAGCTTTCAGGTACCTGCTCTTTGGAGGTGAAAATTATTTGATCCGGTGTAAGGATAGTGAGTGCGGGGTTCTCCTTGCTTCTGTTTGTTGTTTTTTGGCTCCCGCCCCTTTAAGAGCTACTTTTACAGAGGCGAGAGGCAGAACGAGGTGAGCGGCATGCTTTTCTTTCTCTTTTTCTCCCTCCCCTCACGCAGCCAGCAGCCAGGAAGTGCGGAGGGGGTGGGGACACAGGAAGAGCGACGAACTCCTAAGATCTCTGGTCCGAATTTAAGTGGCCAGCAGATCTTAGGGGTCGTGTAAAAAGGCCCTTACTTGAGGGCAGACCCCCCAGTGAATCCTTGTTGAGCTGGCATTGAGTAGACATGTATTATACTGTTTGTTCAATGATAAAGGTTTTAAGAACCAAACAATTACTAAAGAAAACAAAATGTATGCCCTTCCCCATCTTTACCCTTCTCCAGAAAATCACACAATATGACATGTTTGCCAGTTTAATAGCTATCATGCTTAACCTTAAAAAAGGTGATATTGTATTGCAACTTAAGACTGACTAAGCAAAGAGATGTGGAATTTGATGTCACTGCAAAAAAAATAACCAAGTTATTTATTGTAAAAAGAATTTGCCAGTGTTTGTTAATGTGCAGTCTTTTGAAAGCAGTTTTTTTAAATAACTAAGAACAGGGATTTCCAGTTGTTAACAGAAAAGGGGCTGCAAACAATTACAGAATACAGGTTATACTCAGCCAAGTGTTTAAAGAGGCATGTTTGCACACCAGGTAGATTTAAAGGATGAAAAGGTTGCATACTGTACAAGAGTTCATTCTGAATTAATTAATAGCATAATTTATAGACATTTACAATTCTCAACTTGTAGGAAAGGGTTCCTGCTTAAGGAAATAAAATTAACAAGAGAGCAGAGCTTAATGCAAAAAGCTTTTGGGATGTGTGTCCAATCAAAAACTTAGTTTGTACTTGGCCCACGTCTGGGCAAAGTACAAAATGGAACCAGTTTGACATATAGAGTATTTCTGCAGAAACATGACTTGCACAAGCATGATGGAGGCATTTGAAGCCAATTCTGCCTGATTGTTTCAAACAGTTCACTGTCACATGCTCAAATTTAATTCTGTAAGGAAAGCATGGTTTTAGCCAAAAACAAAGAAGTAATAGCTTTATGTTAATGCTACTGGCTTCAGAGTTTCAGAGATATTTTGCACAGGTTGGATCAATTACTTGTGCCCCCTCAACCCTTGCACCCCCCCAAGGGGCGACCAAGATCTGACAAGCCACCAGAACCATTTTCAGGGGTCTAGGTAGCCACAGGGAACAAGTGGAGCCAAGAAAGCCCCACTGTTCAAGTTCCCTGCAGTTTGCACTGAATCCGATCCACTGAATTCAGAGTTAATAGTGCCAAAAAATTAAATGGTGCTTTTTCTTCAAGCTTGGCAAATTCTGGCTTTACTGCTATAGTCTATGCAACATACAGTATATATAATACATATTATGAAGAATTCACTGTTGTGACTTAATGATGTTTATCCCAGTCGTGTTCTAATTCTGCTTTAGCCTGATGCAGATACGAGTACTTAATCATGGCTTGTCATTTTAACCTTGGTTATGTATGAAAATGTACAGCGCCTCCGTGGCTTTGCTTGCTGAGCTGGGTCCTGTTAGGAAACAGTTATCAAAGAGGACTTGAGAAACCAGCTCAGTTATCTTGCCAGGAGAAAGACAAAGAGAGGCAAGATAAACGCCTTAACCATTGTTATAACTTATTTTGCTGAGCATAGATACAACATTTAATCCTTATCCTTAACCATCATTAATGTTGAAAACCATTGTTTGTAAATTTAATGTTGTACTATAGTTTCCTGTCCTAGTTTATGGGTAGTCTTTAAACATGGTTAACAGTTCAGATACAATGCTTGAGTTGTAAATCCACTTCAACAAATAGTCTGAAATCTTGGTTTGCAGTTGGTCCTTAGTCATGGGCTAACACTTCAGACATATCCTTAAGGAAATATGTCTGTGAAGACGTTCATCCAGGTGAGTTTAACTGGAAGTTGAGTCATGACAACTGGACTTCTTTTCATGAGAGATTGATGTTTCACTACCCATCCAAGCAGCTTTATAAGTCTGAGGGAAGTTAGCGGCGAGTTCTCCATTTTATTGTTCACCTTGATTTCACATCACCCTGGTCTGAATAGGCTCATAAGTTGGACAGTGGCCTGAATAGGCTCATTAGGTGGACAATAGTCTGGGGTGCGTGAAAGTCCCAGCTATGCAACCTTCCCAACACCCATTAAGTATGGGTTGTTAGCTATGGTCTTGCTGGTGGAGGTGTGAAGTGCTTCTGATTTGTCTGGGGATTGATGAAAGGGCCACTTGATAAGTAGCAGACAGATTGTGTCTGAGTCCTCCACCTCTGTTGAGAGAGGGTTTTTTTAATACACGAATGGCTTCCCTGACCCCTCTCTCAAACCACCTCCCTTCTCTGTCTTAATATGTGTACATCCTCATCTTTGAATGAGTGCCCTTTGTCCTTCAAATGGAGGTATACTGCTGATTCTGGTCCTGAGCTGTTTCCCCTCCTGTGTTGGGCCATCCTCCTGTTTAGTTTCTCCAAAGTAGAGGTCTGCACACTCCTCACTGCATTGGACCGCATATACTATATTGCTCCTCTTGCCATGACTCAACTTCCAGATATCCTTAAGGAAAGTTTTAGCTTTACAGCTGCAAAGGGCCTGAGGAATTGGACCTCAGCAAGGTGGGCTGCATTTTAAGTGTCTTCGAGAACAGCTTAAATTTCTTTATAAAAAAAAAGAAGCAAAAAGGGAAAGTTACTAGATGCAGATACATAGGAAATGTGTGTGGATGCTACTACTTTGCATAATTTTGCTTTTATACCCATTGAGATGGTGGGAAACATGTCCATATGGGGTTGACAAGACTACTATGAAAATGTTGCATTCATGCAGTGGATTTGCACAGGGAAATTTTGTGAAAGCAAATCTAGTTGCCACTGCAGATACTGTGGACATTCTTCACATAATGGAGGTCATTTGGATTGATGTTTCCAGCTGCCTGTACCAGAGCCTGTTGAAAATGCACATATCTTTTTGAATCAGGGCCACCTAGAGATATTTTGTTACTGTTATAGGACAAAATGGTACCCTGTCTCCAATCTATGTACAGAAGGCAACGGGACAGGCACTTTACTATTTCTTCAATTGTATAATTTTACTATACCCAAGGGCAACAGATTCGTTTAATGTGTATTCTTCCATTTCAGGCAAACGTAACATAAGAATATAAGAACAGCCATGCTGGATCTGGCCAAAGACCCATCTAGTCCAGCTTCCTGTATCTCACAGTGGCCCCACCAAATGTGTCTGGGAGCGCACGAGACTAGATATCTGTCTCCTGATACCACTCCCCTGCATCTGGTCCTTAAAGTACCCTGGTGTTAAGCCTGGAGATTACACATCTCCATCATTGTTTGTAACCTGTGATGGACTTTTCCTCCAGGAATCTGTCCAATCCCCTTTTGAAGGCATCCAGGCCACATCCTGTGGCAGGGAGTTCCACAGACTAACAACACACTGGGTAAAAATATATTTTCTTTTGTCTGTTCTCACTATCCCAACCCTCAATTTGAGTGGATGTCCCCTAGTTGTGGTGTTCTGTGAGACAATGAAGAGCGCCCCTGTATCCACTTGACTCATGCCCTGCATTATTTTGTACGTCTCAATCATAACCTCCTTCAGGCGCCTTTTTTTTTCAGACTAAAGAGCCCCAAATGTTTTAACCTTTCTTCATAAGCGAGGTCCCCCAGCCCAGTAATCATTTTAGTCACTCATTTTTGCACCTTTTCCAGTTTCACTTTTTTTTTGAGATGCGGTATTCTAAGAAACCTGTGTTGAATACACCTTAACATGCAGTCCTGTTGTATATGGGAGGGCATCACAGGGGCCATAGAATGAGGCAGACTCTACAAGCACTATTGGAAGTACAACAGACTCCTTGTTCAGACAGCAGAAAGCTCAACTACCATTATTCTTCCACTGCCATAATGCCTAGCACAGAAATGAGACAGGTTGAGGCAGATCAGAGAAATTCTGGGTGTGCTGCACCCATAATAATCCCATATCCCTGATATACCCCAGACAGCAGGGGAAGACTGTACATGATGTGATCCTGCCAGAGGTGTTTCTTTCTTCACTGGAAGCAATGGAAAAGGGGAAAGAGTCAGTAACAGTCAACACTAGGAAAACAACACCTCTCTCCCAATACTGTACATTTTGGTTGAGCAGAGCTTCCATTATGGATTTGCCCTCTTCCAGGTCAGATTGTTGTGCCCATGCAATAATTTTGACAGTATATGTGTTATCACAACTAGGATGAAAGTAAAACCAAATCATATTCCATCCAGGAATATAGAAGGAAAGAAAAATATCAGAATATCGTTGTTTGTTTATATTATTCTGTTAGATCTATGAACTCATTAAAATGACCTTGATTAGTTGAGCAACCGATAATCTATTTTTAAGCTCATTTTACGTGTGAAATGTGCCCTCAAAGGATCATCATGTATGCTCAAATGTCTGTGAATACAGTCTCTTGATAGCCCATGCGTGTGTGTCTGTCATATAAAATTAAAGATGCTTAAAATTGCTTTGTATACAGTACTATGAAGATCTGAGCCTAGCACTTCACATTCAAAAATCACCTTCTATTTAACTGGCTGGTTTCTTTACAAACGGGCAACTCTAGTATGTAAAATTGTTTTTAATTTTCAGTACAGTGATGGTGCCATTTTAATTTCTCTTTGACTAAACAGATTATGTGCACGGGCATTAATCCAATGAGTTCAATTTTCCAGGACGTAACACTTCATTAAAAAGTGTATCCTGGCTGGAGAAAGTGGCATTTCTTGGAGCAGTTTCTCATAACTGTTCTGACTGCAACTTGATTTCCCGAGCCATAAATGTGTCGGTTTTGAATACATTTATTTAAAAAAAAACCTGCCCCTCTCTGCAGAATACTGCTGAAAAGCAGCTCCAGCTCCTGGCAAGCTTCTCTTGTAGCATTGTATACCATTCCATTACTTCCATAGGAACTGAGATTCTAAACTAATTAAAAGATGTTAAAGGTCTTGGCAGGTTTCCGGTGAGAATTCTGGCTGTTATCGACAATCAGAACAATTAACAGTTCAGTCCAAGGCTAAGCCGTTTGCCCTGCGACTTCGTAAAACCTTACACAGCTGTAGTTCTAAATTAATTATTTACTTCAAGGATTATCGCCACCATCTTTGTTCCTGTACTGAAAAAAGTTCCAATACAGGAAAAAGAAAATGCTTCAGTAATTCTAGATTCAGAAAGCTTTAGCCAATGTGTAGCAGAATTCTCCAAATAGATGGCTGGTATAAATCTGTTTAATGGCAATTTGATGCCATTTGACTGTTGTTTCCTATTGAACCCTGGCATTTGTCATGTGGTGAAATCCATCGTGCTGCCTCCTGAAGAGGAGCACCAGAGCTCTCTAGAAGAGAGGTCTGAGGCTCTTATCATGGGGGGGGGGGGGATAGGATTCACTAGAACTGAGCCAAGTATGGAAAAAGTGGGATTAGGCATAGCTACATAGTGTAAAGGCACTCCCAGAACCACTGTGCTAACTCAGAAGTGAATGAGAGCAACTGTTAAAGCATCCCCAGCATCAGGATGAGAAGCCTCTAGTCCAGTGGTTCTCAACCCGTGGGTGCCCACATGTTCCTGGACTGCTACTCCCAGAAATCCCTTCCAGCACAGCGAGCGATGAAGGCTTCTGGGAGTTGCAGTCCAGGAACATCTGGGCACCCACAGGTTGAGAACCACTGCTCTAGTCTTTTGCTGTGAGATAGCAGAGAAATCATGCCTGTCAGTTTAGCAACAGGGATCTTGGGTCATTTCCCTCCAGCAAGGCACAGCAGTAATCATCATATCTATAAGGCAGGGGTGGGAAACATGGCCCTCCATATATATATATGGCTTCCATATCCCTCATGGCTGTACCAATAGGATCTGATAGGGATTGCATTTCAACAGCATCTGGACACCTATGTATTACCAGAAGGGGTTTTGTTCCTGGAGTGAGAAAGTAAAGCCATAGATAGTAAAAGCCAACCAATGCATGCCTAAGGCTTTTTAATTCACATAATGGTATTAGAGAAACAGGTGAACAGAACCACCACATGTGCTTTCTACTAAACTTCCAGAAGTCATCTTTTGAAGCACCAGCATGCTATGCATCCACCAAGTTTCTGGGTAAGACATCAGTTAGGAGATCTGGATGCCTAGGCAGAGCCAAAAACACCTTGCCTGGCACGTGCATGTTGTATTGTGTGACATCTGCACACATCTTCAAAGCTATGAACAAGCAGTCTGCGATTCTGGAAGCCATTCTTATCCATTTACAAACATCCAATCCAGTATATAAAGTTATACAATGAAACAGTAACTGAAGCTGGCCACAATCCTGAAAGGTAGCCTCATTCAAGAAGAAATTGACAAACCTCATTGCTCTTGGTAATCATACAGGGTTTACTTATTTTACACCTGTCTCTAAGAGACAATCTGAAACATGGTCAAATGAAATGTAAATATAACACTAGCTGTAGAATAACATTAAAGGGGGGGGGGCAGTCACTCCTAGATTTTAGGTAATGGTATTCTTCATTATGTGCATTAGAGATAATGTTCCCCCTTTTTTAGATTGTGAAGAATATGTCTCATGCAGTTGCAGATTCTGTGTTAATGTCTACAGGCAATGTAAACTACTGAACAAGTAAAAAGACTTGGTTGTATGATTAAAAAAAATAAAGGCTTTGAAAGAAGCATATTTAAATAAGTTGATATGTGAATTTTTTAATACTTTAGAATTCTCGCTTTAAAATGCATTTTAAATACCTATGGTGATGAGTGGTAAATATTTAACCAAACCTATTTCCATGTTTCTTCAGTTATGGCCTTCCCTGGGTTTCTTTCCCATTCATTATGGTCTATTTCAGGTCCTGCATTCAGTTCTGTAATAATAATGGGCAGACCAGAGAACTTTCCTGAAAAATTATGAGGTAATGTTGTACACTACCATGATCAGATTTGAGATTACCACTTTATCCACAAATCAAGAAATAATTGGTTGCAAAACTACAGCTGATAAGGCTGCCAAATCCCATTGGACCTGATGGTGGTGTTACTTGCTAAACTGGAAGTTGAAGATCTACTACTGTACAAACAAGAGGAAATTAATAATGTTCTTCCCACGGACAGCAGAAGCACAGCTAGTATTTAGATGGAATAATTCCTATTTACCATCACTCTGTGAGTGGAGACGCATGGGAGAATCTTGCTAAAGATGCACAAGACCAGGTCACATAAAAATTGTGTCCACCCATCTTATGCGTAGTGCTGTCTATAAAAAGTATGCCTTCAATAATTACAGGCATACCTTGGTTTGCGAAATTAATGCATTATCTGGGGACATCTCGTACTGCGGAAAATTAGTAAACCAGAAACATACAGGGGTGCAATGCATCCTGGATACTTTTTTCACATTCCAAAAAAAAAAAAAAAAAAATCCCATAAACTGGAGTACTGCGGAAAAAAATCGTAAACTGAGGCATTATTTTCAATTGATTTTCTTTCGTCAAGTGAAAATTACATTAATGGAGGCATTTGTATACCGAGATATGCCTGTATAATATATTATATTACCAACCCCCATCTAGTAGACAAGCCACTCCTCTGGGAAGCTTCCAAGAAGATAACACAACTATACACCATAAATTACGATAATCACATACAGAGGATATAAAAAGTTTACACACCCCTGTTAAAATGTCAAGTGTCTGTAATGTAAATAAATGAGACAAAGATAAATCATTTCAGAACTTTTTCCACCTTTAATGAGACATATGAACTGTACAACTCAGTTGAACCACAAACTGAACTATTTTAGGTGGAGGAACGAAAAATAAACTGAAATAATATGGTGGCATATGTGTGCACACCCTTAAATACTTTGTTGAAGCACCATTTGATTTCATTACAGCACTCAGCCTTTGAGGGGGGGATTATGAGTCCATCAGTATGGCACATCTTGACTTGGCAATATTTGCCCACTCTTATTTGTAATACGCTCCAAATCTGTCAGGTTGCAAGGAGCCCTCTTTAGATCACCCCACATATATTCAATCAGATTCAGGTTTGGGCTCAGGCTGGGTCGTTCCAAAGCATTAATCTTCTTCCGGGGAACCCATTCCTTTGTTGATTAGGATGTATGCTTTGGGTCCTTCTCATGCTGAAGGATGAAGTTCTTCCTCACATTCAGCTTTCAGGCAGAAGCCTGAACGTTTTGTGCCAATACAGACTGGTATTTGGAACCGCTCCTAATTCCCTCTACCTTGGCTAAGGCCCCTGCCCCAGCTGAAGAAAAAAGAACCTCAAAGCATGATGCTTCTACCACCATGCTTCACTGCGGGTATGGTGTTCTTTTGTTGTGCAATGCTGTTTTTTGTGCCAAACATATCTTTCGGAATTAAGGCCGAAACGTTCAACCTTAGTTTCATTAAACCATAACACTTTTTCCCACATGCTTTTGGGAGACTTCAAATGTGTTCTTGGCAAAATTTAGCTGGGCTTCGATGTTTGTCTTGCCACTCTACCCCATAGCCCAGACATATGAAGAATACGGGAGATTGTTGTCACATGTACCATGCAACCAGTACTTGCCAGATATTCTTGCAGCTCCTTTAATGTTGATGAAGGCCTCTTGGCAGCCTCCTTGACCAGTTTTCTTCTACTCTTTTCATCAATTTTGCAGGGACATCCAGTTCTTGGTGATATCACTGTTGTGCCATATTTTTTCCACTTGATGATGACTATCTTCACTGTGCTCCATGGTATATCTAATGCCTTGGAAATTCTCTCTCTCTCTTTTTAAACACATTTTATTGAACATACAAATAATTAAACATAGAAAATCAAATCAATGACACACACAACATAACAAGAAGAAAAAGGGGAAAAAGAAGGAAAGGGGAAAGGCTACCATAAGATATACATCCACAATTTATCTATAATAAGACATGTCTCGCTTGGTGATTCTCTCTCATTGACATATTATTACCTATTTATCCTCTGATTTTATCTCGCTTTAATCTAGAATACTTTAGTTTTCCACCAGTCATAAAAAAAGGTCCCAACCAGCACTGAAGGTTGATTCTGCTTGTCCTTTTAATCTTTTGGTTAATCTATCCATTTCTGCACATTCTACTATTTTTTAAATAATCATCTCATCCATTGGGAGATTTCTCCTATACCCTTCTCCTGCCTGATGTCTTTTAACAATGAGATCCCTCAGATGCTCTGGAAGGTCTCTGTGGACCATGGCTTCTGCTGTAGGATGTGGCTAAGAAAATGTAAGGAAGGTCCTACTAGCACAGCTGATCTTTATTTGGGGTTCCTCAGAGGCACTTTAAATGATGGCAGGTGTGTGCTGATTCCTACTTAATATGAGTTTGAATGTGATTTTTTTTACTGCTGAGCCCAACTACATCCCCAGTTATAAGAGGGTGTGCACACATATGCCACCATATTATTTCAGGTTTTTATTTTTCCTTCTTCCACCTAAAATATTTCAGTTTGTTGTTCAACTGAATTGTTTTGTTCATAAGTCTCATTAAAGGTGGAAAAAGTTTTATTTCATTAATTTGCATTTATTTTTGAATATTATTACCCTTCCTTTCTCCTTGGAAAAGGACCCAACACGGCTTACAGTGAGGAGAGACAATATACAGACGATTACAATTAAGATACATTGAGTTTGAGAAACAGGGAATTGAGGGGGATCTTACGGCGTTAGAAGGCAACATTAAAACTAACAATTGGTAACATAGTGTCAGTGTAGTCACACAAGGAGAGATATAAACACAAAGTTACAAGTGGTCATAAACACAAAGTCTGTGCAGCCATGTAAGATAGATTCATAAAAAGACACAGTAGGTAGTCCACCATTCAGGGAAAGCTTGCCTGAAGAGAAAGGTCTTTGCCTGTTTCTAGAAAGACAGCAGAGACGAGACAATCCTGGAGATAGGGGAAATTTGCTTAACAGAATTGCCTATGGGGCGAATCCGTACAACATAAAAATGGTCACGATTAGGGATTACTCTGTTTTCAATGCATTCCTATGGGAAATTTGTATAAAGGAAAAATTGCTTAACATAATTTCATTTGGAATGAATTAATTCCTTTATACAAGGTACCACTACACACACACACACACACACACACACACACACACACACACACACACACACACACACACACACACACACACACACACACACAGCATGCTATACACCTTCATGTTTCTATTTCATACTTTAGTACTCTTCCTATTTCTGACATTTCTTCAGTGTTCCAAGCTTGAGTGTTTTGTAATGTGTCCTGATCGTACATTCCGGTATGCTAGTATACTCAAGTCAAAAGAGATGGGTGTGGTTTTTCATATGCAAAATTAAATAGTGTGTGTATATACAGGTTTATTTGAACAGCATGATCCATTTTGCTGCACCAAGTGCTTTCAAAATGCCTGGAACACCTTTTGTATTCTCAAGTTTTGGATCACCCAAGCCAAGCCTTTAAGGTATAATATGACTCACTGAACTCACCGAGAGTATTGTATCGGACAGACATGTATTGGATTGTACAGTAAATGACTTTAAAGCCAGAGTTTCTATTAACACCTTTATTTGGCAAGATACCAATTCAACTCTGCTTGCTTAATTGAGTTTTAGAGAACATTAGCAGCTATTTTTGAACACTTTGCTTTTCATATAAGCTGCCATTATTTCCTAATAAGTTCAGTAAAGTACAAGGGGAAAAAACAGCAATCTCAGTAAGATAGTAATCTTTTAGCATTCAAACCCTTTCCAGCTATTACATTTTTAAATTATTCTATTTCAACTGATCCTGTTTCATACAGCTGATAAAACTTTGCTTGGTTAAACTGATTTCCTAGGGCATATAATGTGATTTCTGCATGGATTTAAGGAGATACTATTTTATATGTTGGGGTTTGCCACTTCTATATTATATCCAGTTGTGTCCCTAAACGTAAGGCTCTTTCACAAAGCTGAAGCTTCCACCATCAGGAAAAGGGGAGGATGTTTTAAAATTAATTCCCATTTCTGTTTACTGTCCCTGATACATACAGACGTGCAGATAAGCAAATTGCTTTAAAAGCTTGATGGAAATTTGGAACAATATAGGAGACCAAAGGTTGCAAAGGAAAAAAAAAACACTTGCTAAAAAGCGTTTTTGGGGCCTCCGACAGGCCCAGGAAGGCCCTCGGAGGGCCCAAAAATGCTTTCCAGAGATCTGGAGGTCACTTCCAGTTTTCCGGAGGGCACTTCCTAGTCACCCAGGAAGCACTTCTGGGGCCTTCGACAGGCCCAGGAAGGCCGTCGGAGGACCATTCCAGGCAGTGCCAGGCCTGAGGTAAGAACAAGAGGCCACAGAGAGGCCCCACAGTCCTGACCCGTCCCTGCATCCGCATATCGCTGATTTTCAATTATTGTGACTCAGGTTGGGTCCCTAACCCCCGCGATAGGTGGAGGGGGTTACTGTAAGAACCCTACCTTCCATATCTGCAGTTTCATTTGCGTGAAATTATTTTTAACTACATAAAAAACCCAGCCTGTTTGTATGATGCAATTACCAAAACTGCCAGTAGAGGGAACAAGAGACTATATTCTAGGTAGCTGCTATTTCTCCTAGAGTAGACTCTTGCCATCTTGAGGCAATTTAAATTGCAGAGTGTTATCATCGCCAGCTACCTTTGGTTACTCTCTTTACAAATACATTGAGAGAGTCCAGGATCCAACTGACTACGGATATGTTATACAGTGGACCCTTGTATAACTAATGGTTTATAACATAAAATGTGTACAACATAAAAAATTCCGGAGGTGGGGGAAATTTCCTTAACATAATCGTCTATGGGGCAAATCTGTGCAACATGAAAATGGGATCACTTTGTTTTCAATGCATTCATATGAGAAATTTGTATAAAGGAAAATTTGCTTAACATAATTTCATTTGGAATTAATTCCTTTATACAAGGTACCACTGTATATAGCATTTGGTATTATCCATGGGTTTTGGTATCTGTAAGGGAGCTCACTTATTGGAAGTTTGACTGAAAAGAGCAGTCTTTATCTGCCAGTGGGAGGCAGTGGAAGATAGGAAGGCCTGGCGAGCTCTGGTCCGTGGGGTCACAAAGAATCGGACACGACTGAACAACTGAATAACAACAACAACAGAAGGGTGGCAGCAGGGTCTCTTGTAGGAAGTAGTTCCACAGCTCAGTGGAGATACTGGGGCCAAGATAAATGCATCGTATAAGTATCTTAAAACCCATGGAAGCTGATAGGGAAAGATTCTCAAAGAATCTGAATTCATTCATTCATTCATTTTAAACATTTTATCCCACTCTTCCCAAGTCATGTTTTGGCTTATATCATCAAAATACAGTGTTTAAAGCTAAGAGCAGTATGTAAATATTAAAAAGGATCAAACAAATCCTATACTAAAAAACATAAGCAACACCAAAACACATTCAAAGCAGTAACACACAACAATCCACTTAAAAACCTAGTAAAGCGGCCAATCACTAAGGGAAAGCTTGCCTGAAGAGAAAGAGTTTTGCCTGCTTGCAAGAGGAGAGTAGATGGGGCAAGTCTAGCATCCTGTGGGAGGGAATTCTAAAATCTGGGAACAGCAACAGAGAAGGGCCTCTCTTGCATACCCATCAAATGCACTTGTGGTGGGACCCCTCCCCCTGAGGATCTGAACACTTGAGCAGGCTCAAAAAGATGGTGTGTCCTTCAGACAGCCTGAGCCCCTGCCATTTAGAGCTCCATAGATAAGAACCAACACTTTGAATTCTGCCTGGAAATGACTCAGCACCCAGTGGAGATGATGTAAAGGGATGGGGTGAGGAGTTATGTGATTCCAGTGTCCAACCCCAGTCAGCAATCTGGTTGCTGTGTTTTGCACCCACGTACGTTTCCTGACACTTTCACTAGGCATCCCCCAAGGTGACTGTGTTACATTAATCCAGCCAGGATGTGACTAAGGCATGTGTCACCCTAGTCAGATCAGGTCTCCCCAGTAACAGGCACAGCTGGAGCACTGGTTTTGTTTGTGCAAAGGCACTCCATTTATTTTAATGGAGTTACACTAAGGGGTGTAGCTCACAGTTTTCTGGCCACTATTGTTCAGCTTGAGAAAATAATCTTTAAATTGCTCAGGACTACTAGTAAAATAACAAAAACAAATTACAATTGCTCAGTGTCCTGATGAACATGCCAGAAAGATCGTGGCCTATAAAGGTATCGCCTGTAACCTATTTTTGCAGTGGTGCTTTGTGATGGCCATGCGGCTGAACCCCCTTTTTGTTTGACCAAAAGATAGGGCAGTCTTTGGCTCCCTCTACTGGCTGTTCCTGATATAGCACCTTAAGACACCTCCAAGATCAAAAAAAGCTGAAACAAATTATTTCCCCTATTTAGCGTTGATAAGAAAATTGCACGAAACTTGAAAAAATACAGATAAGATGCCACCTAAAATGGTAAGACCTTACCATCTGCACATAAATAATTACTCATTGCACCAAAAAAAAAACCCACTAATATATTAATTCTGAAATGTAACTTATTTATGCTCATTAAAATGTGAGTAGTGCACTCCAAAAGGCAACTAGTTACCTTCCTTTTTACCACTTCCTTGCAGGCTCTGGATTTAAACAATTTCTTTAAACTCAAACTTTGTAACTGTCAGTAAGAATACACAACTTGAATCTTAAAGATCTTGGGTTAGTCTCAAATCAACTTTTCAATGGGAGTCAACACAAATCTCATCAGTACATTAATAAGTGTTTCTGCTTCTTATTCTTTTAAAATCATTGTGGCATGCAATTGCAAATGCTTTGGTTCTATTGTGAATTTAATCAGAGGTGAAGAACAGTTGTCTGAGAATCCTCCATACAGTAGCATTGGTTTTGGTGTTGTCATATTCTCACCTACTTTTATCAGCTGTATTTGTTCTTCTAAATTTACTCTTACCGCATTCTGCTTGCTCCATTAAAATCACTATTTCCAATTTCTTAACTGTCACTTTCATTTCTGTCAACATAATCCAAAAGCAACTGTTTTCAATTAATGAAAACTTCCAGGTTATTTCAAAAAAGATATTGAAGAATTACTATAGAAGTACAGTGGCACCTGTTCTTACGAGTTTAATCCATTCCGAATGCATGCTCATAAGTCAAACAACTCATAAGTAGAGCAGCCATATCTTAAAAAATAAAAATAAAAAATGCAGAAAAATTTACGTAGAGCAGACCACATCTAAAATTTGTAAAGCAGCAGTCAAAATGCCAATGTTTTTCCGCTCTTAAGTCTAATTGCTCATAAGTAGAGCTGCTTGTAAGTAGAGGTGCTACTGTAATAGGTTCACTATGAGTTTTAATGGGAACACAGGAGAAAATGTACTGTAAATCCACCAAAGCCCATGCTATAATTACATCCGCTAATCTTTAAGATGGTTTTCTCTTTGAAATGTGACTTAAGTTTATAACGGTGTTGTGAATTTTTTTTTTTAAGGCAAAGATCATAAAGCCATTTTTGATAAAGTATAAACAGTGAAGTGCTGACGATTTATTAAGCAGGTGCCATTTTATAACTATCTTGGCATAATATCCAACTCTTCCGGTTCTTGGCTTACACATGTAATCCACACAGCAATGAGTGCTCAGAAAAATGTTGCAACAGTAGCCAGACTTTTCCACACCAAAGGGGGAAAACATGTTCCATCGGCAATACACGTTTTTAAGGCCAGAATCATTTCACAAATGCTTTATGGCGCTCATGCATTTGGTTAAGCTAATTTACGACCTCTGGAAATTTGTGAGAGCAATCTTGGGAGTACCACCTTGTACTTCCAATGTAGCTCTTCATCTCTAGAGGTTGGGTTGGTACCCATTGTAGCACAAATCAAAGTCCTTATGATAAAGTATTGGCTCAAACTACTTTTTTCCTCAAAGGCCTGGGCCCCATGGATGTTATTAGATACTTTCCAGTCAAAATGGAAGAAGCATATAATTGTAGAGATATCAAAATTAGGGTATTCTGCTAGTGAAGTGCTGTCTGGCAGGAAAAAAAAATAAGTCTCCAGCTCATTTGTTCAAACAAACCTTGTCCATCTTCAAGGTTCTACCAGACACAGCAGTTAGCAAGCCTACCCCACCAAAGATTTATGAAGACAGACATAAGCAAAGCTGATGCCTTGTCACTCTGTGGTGATTCTTTTCTGTTGAGGATGACTATTCATTTAACATACTGGTACAGCAGACTTAACAAAGGAACACGAAGCAACATATGGCAAAAAAAGCAAAATGCAGACAGATATAAACAAAAAATATCGCAAAATAACTGTACAGTAAAGAACTTCCCTCTTTAATTCTTTACAGTGACTAAAAAGTGATTAACACAGAATTTAAAAAGGCATCAAGAGCATTTTAAAGGAACACCTTTTATTTTTAAAAAAGTACTTTGCACCATATGTTTCTTTCAAAATATATTAGAACAAATATACAAATAAATCTTTTAAAATTATTATAAAGCAACAGTTAAAAGGTCACAACATAATCAGTTATGATATAGGAAATATTAATTTATGTTTGTTCTAATTCTGCCTTACTGTTAGGTTTGCAGCTTAGGACTCCTGGACTTACGCCCTACTTCTGAATCCTTGGGTGTCAAAAATGACTATAACAACTTTTTTACCAATTTGAACTTGTGCATATGATGTGATATGCCCCAGACAGGACAGGCAACGGTGGGGCACCCGATTTTTTCTTTTCTTTTATTACCTACAACCATCATCAATCCTGGCCAGTACAGCTAACTATAAGGAATGGTGGGAGTTACAATATAGAAACATTAACAGAGTCCCATTTCCTCACTATTTCTCTATGCACTAATACAATCAATTAATTTACCACCCTGTATGTAGGGTTGTTCTCCCCAATTTTCTGAGACTAGCAAAATGGCTCAGGTTAACAAATTCACCTCCTGCTATGAGTTCAATGCAAAAGCCCTGGTTCTGAAACCTATAAATCACTGGTTAGCAACCTTGGGTTGCCAGATGCTTTTGACAAAAGCTCCCAGAAGCCTTCAACATTAGCTGTGCTGGGCAGGATTCGTAGGAGTTGTAGTCCAAGAACACCTGGGGACTCACTGCTCTAAACATTCTGCGGCCATGATATAATGTGGACAGATCCCATTCACAGAGAACCTGCCAAGAAACCTGGATCTACAATACAGGGCCCTTCTTTCTGTTCACCCTAACTTTGCAGCTGGTGAATTATTTGGGGAGTGAGAATAGAATGTGAATTGGCTGTTGGTGGAGGACTCAAAAACCAAGTTGGGAGAGCACATAAAATGGAATAGGGTGCTTTGCTGTTGTCTTTTGTATTTATTTATCATTTTCAAACAAAATATTATAGTGTGAAAAGGAGAAAAAAACATGGAGCAATTCTAGTATTCTCAAACAAAATTTGCATCCTATCCTCTCTCTCTCTCTCTCTCTCTCTCTCTCTCTCTCTCTCTCTATATATATATATATATATATATATATATATATATATATATAATCTTATGATTATTTTAGTTACACATAAATTAAATAAATAACTTATATAAATGACTTATAATATTGATCTAAAAATTTATAGAAATCATGCCATGTTTCACTGAAATCTTTGTAATGTCCATTCGGGTTCAGTAATGCTGAAATCTTGTCTATTTCTATACAGTTCAACCCCTTCATAATTAACTGGTCTTGGTCAGGAAGCTTGTTTGTCTTCCATAATTGTGCATATAACATTCTAGCTGCCGTAATCATGTGGATTATTACAATTTTTTGCCATCATCAATATTCTGTTGTATCAATAACAGTAAAAAAAACCCTCAGGTTTTAACTCAAGATTGATTGAGAAAGTTTGTAAAATGAATTTTTGTACCACACACCACTATTTTTAACCCTCTTACATGTCTACCACATATGGAGGAAAGATCCCTGCCCTTTGTTACATTTCCAACAGACATTGGATATTTTATACATTTTAGACAGGTGATATATGCCACTGATAGAACATTTTATAAAGATTTTTTTAAAATGTTATTGACCTGGTAATTTTAATGTTAACTTTGTATAATTTTTTGGAATGGAGTACTTTGGAAGAGAGAAAGATTGACTGGCTAGCACTCTAAACACGGGCACTGCACACTCCAATATCTAGCTACATATCACACTTGCACTTACTAAGAATATTCCTATTGTACCCAAGTCCAATATAGTGCATCATTCAGTTGATGTGCCACTATAGTTAAACAAGGATAGGCCTTTAGAATTACAAATGTCCACAACGAATGTCTCTTTTGTGCATATTCAGTGTGGCTGGAATACTGACATGGGGGGGCATTTACTCCTTTTTTTCAAAGCAGTTTTCCAGAAATGTCCATATAGACCACTGCAGTATAAATTATAGGGGCTATAAGAATGCCAGACAGCTCAGGCTATGGAAGTGCCACTTAAACCTGGTCTAAAGGAAAGAAATCAGTCTTCAAGCAACTTGACAAGAGTCAGTGGCAAGGAAGTGAAGTGCTCTCCCTTGTTATTGTTTGCCAGTACATAATCATTTCTTGCGGAGAGATGCCATGTACTGCGATCAAGTGCTTGTACCTACAGATATCAAACTTAATTCTGTATAAAAAGAAGAGTTCTGCATCCTCTGGAACAAGGAACTCCACACCAAGTATTCCTAAACAAATCCCAACATAGACATCTTCAAATTTAAAGGGTTTCACGTGGCTCATCATTTCATAAACCCTACGAGCCAATCTGACATCAAGAATATAACCAAGTCCACTCCAATATGGAGGATACACCTTAAATGGGTATTCATCATAAGAAATATAGGTTTTCTTATGATATCCCCTATGTGGGTAGTTTTCTATTAAAGGATAGCCGCTCATGAAATTTTCTGAGGCATTTGTATTCAGAAGAAACTTTACTAAGTTGCCCATATTGATAAAAACATCCTCATCTGACTTCATAACATACTGAGCACTGGAACAAAACTCAGTAACCCATCTGAATGCCATGATAGTTTTCAAGGTAAGATTATTGTAACTGTCAAGGAAGTCTTGTTGTATGATGTCTCCATAAAGAATACTTTCATCTTCTAATGTTAAAGCTGTAGCTTCCTCCTGCTCTGTTCCTTTGCCCAATAAAAAAAATATCAGAACTTGCTTGCCCCACCAAGATTTCTGAGAGCCCCATGTTATCCTAATGGCTTGTCTTGCCTTCACCCCTGACGGACTTGAAGACACCAAGATAACCAGAAACGGATTGTCCTTACATTTCAATCGCTCATGTAAGGTGAAGAGAAAAGTCTGCTTGTAGATAGGTTCATGATTATAGAAATACAACCAGTCTATGTGTTCTAATACAGCGTGGGAAGGAAAAATTGCATGCCATGCCATTAACATAACAGAAATAATAGTCAAAATACAAAGAAACAATTTAAAGCATTTTAGAGCATTAACAGTCTTCATATTGAGCCCCAAGGAGAAAAGGCTGCTTTCAGTGATGGTTTCGGAGGTCTACACGGAATAGGGTTTGGCCATCAACTATTTTCTGAAAGAACGAAAAAACACACAATAAAGCACCAAACTAGTACATATAGGATGCAACCTTCTTTATATAGCCTAGATGCCCTATAGCAGTGGTGGTGAACCTTTGGCACACCAGATGTCTTGGACCACAACTCCCACAGTCCTTTGCCATTGGCAATACAAGCTTGTAATTCTGGGAGTTGTGGTCCAAAATATCTGGAGTGCCGAAGGTTTGCCACCACTGCCCTAGAGTGACCTCGCTGCCAGATGGGTGGTATAACAATCCAATCCATACATACATACATACATACATACATACATACATACATACATACATACATACATACATACATACATACATACATACATAAAACAGATCTTTCAAAAATTGTTGGGAGTCAGCTGGGCACATGTGGCATTTGGGATTTTGGCATTTGACATTACCCCTCACCACTAGGCTACGACTGCAGTAGATGGGGATTGATATCTAACAACATTCAGAAAGCCAGACATCCCAACCCCTATATTAAGAGTCGGCAATCAGATCTGGATACTGAGCCTCCTAAGGCTGCTGAAATTTCGCAATCCAACATCTGGATGACCACATATTCCCCCAGGTTCATTTTAAATGTTATGCAGTATACCTTGTTACTACAACTGCTTATTACTGCTTATAATATGCAAGAACTGCAGCTGACCTTGGGCCAGTTCATATTGCAGGGTTACATATCATGAGGCCTGGGACCATATGTATCATACACAGAGAAAAAGATGGATGTGCATTCTGTCAATACAAAAAAAAATTGGAAAAGCATTCTAGTAACATATGCATGAGAGCAGCTGGCTGGCCCTTTCTCCTGTTGACCATTATGCATGTAAACATACATAAATAAGTTGCAACTGTGACTCTTCTTCTGGTTTACTTATGAGAATATCAAATCTGACATGTTCTTCTGATGGTGTGGAAGGCTACACATTCAAATGCTAGCTGCTTTGGGACTTGATACCTCTTCTACACTGGGCTGCTGAGGCACTTAAGACAGAAAGCCCCACTAATACTCCACTAATGCAATGAAGGAAAATTGTTCATGGGTATCATAGGAATGTGCAGGCGGATGAAAGGTACGTCAGTTAAAAGATTGGAAAGCTAATTAAGGGAAGTCTCATAAAAGCTGTCCTGACACAAGAGAAAATGCAGCACTTACTGGTCTCCTCCTCTCCAAATAACCGCATAGTAGTGGAACCAGGGCTTGCTTTGACGTCCATTTTGAGCTTAACTATTCATTCTAGTCCAGCTGTATTCTTATGAACCACCTCAGTTGTAATCAAAACTATTTCATAGAGCCTTGGTTTTATACAGACAATTAGGTTCCCTTGGCTTTATAAGAGACTTGCTGTATCTCTTCTGGAGATGAGCATTTCTAAACTTTGTTTTTCAGGTGAATGCGGATAGGTGCAAGCACTTTGCACTTTCTTTCAGAGTGGGGCAATGGCAGCTATCCTACAGCCTATCTATTTGGGGAGACTGATAAAGTCATTACAACAGAACATAACCATTGTGGCCCACCAAATGCTTTGGCCTCCAACTCCCAACAGTCCTGATCAGCATGGCCATAAATGAAAATTATAGGTCCTGTAGTTCAAAACATCTGGAAGGCCGCAGTTACCCGTTAAAGAAACAAAGAGGGATCAGCAGATCTGTGGCTTGAATAAGATTTCATTCTGTGCCAAGAGACTGAGGAAGTTTGAGGAACCACTAGTACAAAACTCACCTCCACCATGAATTCACTAGATGGCCCTAGGTAGGGTACTCTCATCTGCCCTCTTCCTCCCAGGCTCTGCAATACAGAATTAACAACAATGACCAACTTTACAGAGGCCTGGAAAACAAAACTCCCAACTAGAACACACCCACAGCATCAATAAGGTATATGAAACAGCTGACTTATAGTTCAGCCATTGACTCACCTATCAATTCCAGCTGAGACACAAATGATCAATTCTACAAACAGGGAATAATGGGAACTAGAAATCCACTTCTTTTGGAGAAGAAATGGTTGCAAAATGAGCATGATCTTAAATTTGTAATTACCCAGCCCTGGCCCCTAGTCCCTATCTGGTGTTAAAGACATTTGCAGTGTTTGGTCCAGTTATATCTGAAATTAAATTGCATTGTAATTGGTAAGATTGCATTAATTTATAATGTGATATAAACTATGGAAAAAGTAATGTCCAGTTTACACCACTTTAGTCTAATTATGTGTTTTAGAAAATTGCAGCGATCCCTTGCTAACCTTCACCAACCAGGAACAACATCGGGCAACAAATCTTGTCCCATTGGAAAAAGCAAGCATAACCAACAAAAATATAACACCAACTTTTTAAAGAAGGAATTTGCTGCCCTCTGCTGAAGTTACTGCCTTACTTCAACAGTGAACTGTTTTTAAAAGACCCACCGTTTACTCTTAGAAGGAGCAACCTCTCCAGTCAACTGCTGACTTGTTGAAATTGTTAGTAGGGTCATTATGATCCAGCACATGAAGTGCTCATAGTAAACCCAAGAGGCATGAATTTACAAACCAACTTTATCAGTTTGTCTTCTGTTCCATTTCACAACTCACAAATTCTTAGGCAGGGTTGCCACTAAAATTTTGTTTTTCTTTTCCCTGATTTTCCCTGACCAGTTAAAAAATGAATAGGTTGTGTTGCATTAATGCAAGGCTTAATTAAATATTCCAATCTACATGAGTCTCAATTGCAAAAACATTTGTCAAAGTAAGAGAATTTCAGCCTCTTTCAATATTAACTGTACCAACATGTTTTGCAACTGCACCCAAAATTACACCACAATACAAATTTCAATTCAAGTAAACTCTGAATGGTAACAAATGACATAACATTTTTGTTATTGTTCTAAAAGGAACACTAAAAATTAAATAAGCTTTCTATCTAAAGTGGTTTCTCTGATGCTACATTATGAAACTTATACAGTAGTTTTGAAATTGCAGTAAAAATTAAGTTAGAAATTATATATTTTAATCACAATTTCCCTGAATTCAGACCAATTTCCCGGACTTTTCCTGACCAATTCCCATCTCCTTGGCTTTTCAGAAAGTGGCAACCCATTTAACCCATTTGTTACAGCTTATCTGTATGTATGAATTTGCAACCTACCCATAAATGTACAATTCCGTTATGATAAATGTAAAGACACATTATAGATCTGCAGCAGACTTTCCAATGATTATACATTAGGTGAGGGATGAACCACCAGTCAATTTAGAGCAGACCAGAAAATGAACATGAAGAGACCTAAACACTACAGGGTAGCCTTTACCACACATCTTTGTATGAAGTATCTATGAGGGACAGGAACCCCCCACAAAGAGTCTTGTTGACCCTGGATTTCAGCCCATGCCATCAGATGCATGTATAATGTATAAATCAGAGATAATTGATAATGATTGATATTCAGCTTCTTCCAAAGTACAAGTTATGAAACCAGAGCCAATTCCACTGTCTGAGCTATACGGATGACAAGCCAACAGAGCATGAGATGATCTGTGACTTGCTGAAGAAAGCAAGAGGTTTGCACCAATAGTTTAACATAGTTCACTATACCTAAGATTTCACCCTTGACAAAATAATTTGCTGTCATCGCCATCCACGCGCACAGTGAATAATTTCTGCATATCTGCTAAGGTCAAGCATATATGTGAAAAATCAAACACTCTAAAGCATACTTCAGTTTCTCTCCTATGCAGGGAAAAATGCCCAAAAACATCTGAGATGTGGTTGGGAAGGAAGGTGGGAGCAGGCAGGGTAAGGAAATATTCAGTTCTTTCCGTTCTTTTGTGACAAAGTGCAATCTTCCATTGCAGACTAGTTTCCATCACTACTGGTGGAGCAAGGGCAATGACAGGTGAGGTTAACGGTTTCATAGCCCTCTGTAGACAGCATGATGAACATGACAGGTCAACACCTCCAGGATTCCCTTAGACTGGCTCACATGCAATATTCACCCAACCTCAAAAAGCTGGTTGATGAAATGCAGGCTCAGATGTCTCACTAATGAGCAAGAGCGAAATATTAAAGATTGTGTAAGATCAGCCTGGAACAATACTCAACCTAAATTACATCTACAAATTACTCAATAAAAGTTAAAGAAAGTTATTAAGACAATTTTAAAAAGTTATTACTCAATAAGAGTAATAACTCCCCCCCCCCTCGGCATCCAAGTAAATGACAGAAGGTGCATTAAAACTGAGGGGAGAATCCTCCGACTCTATTGGGTTAAAATTTAATTTGAAACTAATCTGAAACTTAATTTTCATGGTAGTAGACCACCAGCACTTTTGGCCAGAAAAAGTAGATCATGACCTTTCTGAAGTTAGACATGACTGATTTATTGTTATTAGCTTTTAATACTGTGTTTTTAATGATGTCTTCTAAGTTTTTAGCAGAAAGGTGGAGTAAAATATTTAAAATAAATAAATTCATGTGACGAAGAAAAATCGATTCATAGAAATTAGAACCATCCATGATGATAGCAGCATGCAAAGAAAAATATACTGGTTACTGACATGTACTAAATAATTTCAGAAGAAAATCAGTCTTTGGTGTAGATTACAGCACAACTTCCTGTTGTGTAGATCATGAAAAATTAATGGCCATTCTCAAAAAAAATATGCTGCATTTGATGGGTCTAATGCATAATCTATCCAGGTATGAGACAATACTTCCTATCTGCTCAGTCTATGTGCAGAACATATCATAAACATATCATATAAAAGGCTAGATTATATTCAGATGGAGTGAAAAATCAGTGGGAGAAACAGTAATCATCTGTCATTAAAGAAACATGGATGACACCATATGACTGGCAAAGAGCAGCAATAACTTGAAATGATAAAGAAAGATTAAGGAAGAAAATGCAAGAGGAAGAATCCCACTGAACATTATTGGGGGGGATCACTATAAAACAGCTACATAATTTCAATGTGGACAATGAAGACATGAAAAAATTTTTTCTGTATCTTGATTCAGCTGTCAATCAAAATGGAGATTGCAGCCAAGAAATTAGAAGGATCCTAAAATAGGAAGGCCAGCTATGAAGAAGCAAGAAAAGATCCTCAATTATGTGGGCACTTCAGCAAGAAACCCAAAACAACAGCAAAAGCAAAGAGGGAGGGAGAGAGAGAGAGAGACTAATTGGTATATTTCACTATAAGCTTTCATGGTACATGCCCTGTTTCAGACATATGTGTTAGAATACAGAGACTACATGGAAAAACTTTCATGCAAGTCTCTAAGATAAAGGGACAGGGGGTAGACAGGAACATGTGTTTGAAAATGAGACCCTTTGTTTGCCCCAGGGGGCAAAAGTGTAATCAGAGATGATCCAGGGCTATCCACAGGTGTAATTAATTTGAAGAAATCACAATAGATAAACACAGATTAAGAGGCACAGAATGAAGTCACACTATAAAAGAAACCAAAGGAAAATCAAATAGGACCAGATGCAGGGGAGTGGTATCAGGAGACAGATATCTAGTCTCATGCGCTCCCAGATGCATCTGGTGGGGCCACTGTGAGATACAGGAAGCTGGACTAGATGGGCCTTTGGCCTGATGCAGCATGGCTCTTCTTATGTTCTTATGTAAGTTTATAGTACAATATAATACTACGATGAAAGGAAAAGTGCAAAACAGGGCAGCCTTTACTAGAGTAAGAGAGAGATGCAGAATCTCACTGGAGTAGAGTATCCCATTCTACAAACTGAAACTTCACTTCAAAATCAAAATAAACTCAAGCCCAAAAGTCCCAGAGCAGTCAAAATCTGCAAAAGTCAAAATTACATCAGAAAAAGTGAGTGGGATCGTGGCTATGAATGAAGATGAAGATGAGTCCCAAGCAACAATTGCTTCTTGCTCAACCAATGCCCTCATTTCCATGCATTCTGGTTGGCATCATTACCTTCACCTCTAAAATGCAGTTCTGTGTGGGGAGATGGCAAGCTGGGTGGAAAAGTTTCTTTATTCTAGAAAGTAAATCATCCCTTTGTCCTGCAGCACACAACGTGACTGTAGCATCTTATCAGGGTACACTCTCTAGACTAGAGCCTGGAGTCACTGAAAGTATCCAGTCTTGTAGAGAATGACAGACTTGAACTTTGAGATTTGTTCTGAAAAGTTGGGTGTGGTTAGTTGGAAAGGAAAATAACAGCAGTAAACAACATATTACATTTTTTAATGACTTAAGAAACATCCAATCAGTTGTATGAGGAAAGGCTACAGCATTTGGGGCTCTTCAGTCTGGAAAAAAGGTGCCTGAGGGGGGAATATGATTGAGACGTACAAAATAATGCAAGACATGAGTAAAGTGGATAGAGGGACGCTCTTCTCCCTCTCACAAAATAACAGAACTAGGGGACATCCACTCAAATTGAGGGCTGGGAGAGTGAGAGCAGACAAAAGAAAATATTTTTTTTACCCAGTGTGTTGTTAGTCTGTGGAACTCCCTGCCACAGGATGTGGTGATAGCATCTGGCCTGGATGCCTTCAAAAGGGGATTGGACAGATTCCTGGAGGAAAAGTCCATCACAGGTTACAAACCATGATGGAGATGTGTAATCTTCAGGCTTAACACCGGGGTACTTCAAGGACCAGATGCAGGGGAGTGGTATCAGGAGACAGATGTCTAGTCTCATGTGCTCCCAGACGCATCTGGTGGGGCCACTGTGAGATACAGGAAGCTGGACCAGATGGGCCTTTTCCCTGATCCAGCATGGCAATGCTTATGTTCTTAGGTTCTTATGCATGTGCCACTGGAGTCCAAAAGCAAGATCATCCATACTAGACATTTGTTAATACTTTCTACAGATATGAAAGCTTGGCAGCAAAGAAAGCTGACAGGAAAAGAAGCAATTCATTCAAAATGTGATGTTAGATGACAGTTGTTTAGATACTAATAATTTAAGATATGCCAATGACACTAAATGTGCCTAGATGCCCTAAGCACATCCGATCTCACCTGATTTCGGAAGCTAAGCAGGGTCGGCCCGGGTTAGTACTTGGATGGGAGACCACCAGGGAATACCAGGTGCTGTAGGAGCCTGGAGTAGGAACTGGCAAACCACTCCAGTATTCCTGCCAAGAAACCTCCATGGATATGGAGTCACGAAGAGTCGGTAACGACTGTAACGACACAACACACACAATCACACTAAAAATAGCAGAAAGCAGCAGTGACTTGAAGCATAAGTGAAAAAAGAAAATGCCAAATCAGGATTGCAGCTGAATGTCAAGAAGACGATCATGACTGTAGGAGAACTATACAACTTTAGCATTAACAATGAAAAAAATGAAATAGTTATAAGATATTGTATACCTTTGTTCAATCATCAAAAAGAGACTGCAGCCAAGAAAACAGAGAATACATAGATGAGGAAGGGCAGCACTGAAGGTATTAGAAAAAGGTTTCAAGTGCAAGGATGTGTTGATACTGGAGAAAAAGACCATCCACACACATATTTCCTGTCACCATGTACTGGTGTGAAAGTTGGACAGTTAAGAAATCTGACAGGAAGAAAATTGATTTGTTTTGAAATATGGTGTTGCAGAAGAGCTTTGTGGATATCTTGGACTGCCAGAAAGATAAACAAATGGGTCCTAGATCAAATCAAGCCAGACCTGCCTCTGGAGGCAAAAATGTTGAGGCTGCCCTACTTTGGGCATATCATGAGATAGCAGGCCTCTCTTGAAAAGACAACAATAGTGGAAAAGTGAAAGGCAGTAGGGAAAGAGGAAGATCAAATAGGAAATGGACTGATTCCTAAAGGAAACCATAGGCTTGTGTATACAGTTGAGGACAGGAGATTTTTGGAGATCCCTTGTTCACTAGGTTGCCATAAGTTGGAGGCAACTTGATGGCACATTACAATAGATGAGATGAAAACTGAACTTTCTCTAGAGTTTCTTGCCGCCTCCTGCTGAGGGTTTTCCCTCCTATTGTTTTGATTCTATCTGATTTTTTTTTGTATTGTATTGTCGATTTTAATTTTGTTGTAAACCGCCAGAGTTCCACTGGAAGATGGGTGGTATAGAAATAAAATAAATAAGTAATAAATAATAATAAATAGCAATGGAGGCTAGCCTGCTGTGGACATACTAACTATGAGATGACAAAACTCACCAAAGAAGACAATGATGTTGGGGAACGCTGGAGATAATAATAATAATAATAATTTATTGTAATTGTGTGTATATGTCGTGCTGTTACTTGCATCGCGCAATGCCAAGCGGCACAGAAAAAAAAGTTTTTAAAAGTGTGTAAAAGTAGGCGAAAAACTGTCTGATATGATTTGGGGGGGGGTTCCCCGCCCCCCTCTCCTTGGCTATTGCTACTGCTGCGCTGCTGGTACCAGGCTGGGAGGGCGCATCCATTTGCCATGCGGTGGGGGGGGGATCCAAAATGGCGACCGCAATATTTTTTTTTGAAATCGTTGCCCAAAACCCCACAAAGCACCACAGAAAATGAAACATGCAGGAAATTAGCTATTTTAAAATGCTTGAATTTTTACAGACAGCAGTGGGTTTTTCTTGCAATAGTCTCCGTTGATAGAATTTTATTTTTTTACACCTGCGCATTCGCAATGATGGGCTCTCCCATGGGAGTACAAAATTTTCAAATCGCACAGCCTTCAGTTTGGAATAGCTGAGCAGAGATGTTAAGAGTAGAACCTTTCAGAGATCAATTACCCATAAGTTCATGGTAACTTGGAAGTTACTTGACTTCAGGAAACAAGACAGCACAGTGGCTCTCCTGCAGAGTAGAGCAACCAGAGTTTAGTAGTTCAGTTCCCCCCAGGGCCGGTGGGCTGCAGACTTTGATTATCCCCCTTAGGCCCCACTCATTCTCTTAGTGTTTGCCTTCCAGCTGTGGAGTTCAAACATACATGATCATCATCATCAGAACCTAAGTGCAGCCATTAGGGCATATTCTCAAATAAATGCAGGCTGAAACAAAAGCTACCAACCCTCTCTACTCTGAGCATAGTTTTCAGGGATGGGATATTCGCAGGGTAAGGAGGCCAACAGACAGCCGAAGGGAAAGGGTACCACAGTCTCCCCAAGGTCGTTTTAAACAGCACCCACTTTTCTCCCCCCCCAAAAACTCTGAGCATAGTTTTCAGGGATGGGATATTGGCCCATATGTTGCGGTGGAAAACTGGAGCTCAAGGGCATCTGGAGAGCTGTCTGGACTCCTTTTTCCAGAACAAAACCAAGCGCCCACCCTTGTTGGAACAGGCATGCAATGCTGGAGGTTTTCATCAGCAGGGCCGTGGAGCGCAGGACCCAAATCCAGGAAGGAGAGAGAGGAAAGGCGGCGGGGGAAAGGACGGCCTTGCTTGCTGGCCGCCGGCGCCTCGGCCGGGACGCCAGGCCTTCGCCTCTCGGTGCTTACACTACTCCTGCGCTGCTCAGATCCCGCCGGGGGCGGTTCGTTCCCTGTCCGACGCCCGGCAGAAGAGCTGCTGGAAAGCGAAAACTGAGTCGGATCCCTTTTGTTTCGAAAACCCAAGCCCCCCCCCCCCTAACGGGAAGCGGGTGCTGGGAAACCCTTGGTCGCATGGGCGGCGTTGCTCAAACTCGCTATGACGGACGCGGCGGGCTCGGCAGGATGGGACGCGCAGTGCGGCAGGGCGGGTGGGGCTTCCAGGGATGTGGGGCGAGACGGGGAAGAACGGGCAAAAATTCGTCTCGCCTCGGTTCTTATTCTCCCCGCACCCTCTCTTCCCCTCCCCTTCCCCCGCCCGCTCTTTATGTTGTTTAACCCAGCTTTCGAAACCCAAGCCATAATAAAACACAACGTCGGGCACTTACTTCAAGCGTTCCTCAGGTAGCCATGCTTAAAAGGACACTCCTCCTTTTCGTCCCCAGGACTTTCCGGCGCGCAACAGTTAATGCCGCCTTTCCTGAGGCGGAAAAAAGCGGCATAAAAGAGGCGGCGGCGGCGGCGGCGGGGGAGAGAACCGAGAGGTCCCATTCTGGCGGTCGCAGCCTTAAGAAAGCGCCACAGCCTTCTCCGTCGACGCGCAGCATTTGCTTTTGACTCGTATGTTCGGAAGAAGGGTGGCTGAGGGATCGAGTCCCCCCCCCCACTGCCGAATTCACCACCACCACCACCACCACGATAAAAAACGGAAGCAGATTCACGTCCCCTTGGGCGCGGATATTTTTAAAAGAACCGCCCTGTAGACTATTTGCCCTGCAAATGTTTCTGTGAAAATAAACGAGCAGGGCAAGATTATCAGGGCCAAAATCAGTTCCTGACTTTTTTATTTATTCAAACGCTACAATTAATTTCACTTAAAAGAAGAACAAGGGCGGTATCTGTAAATTGAGGCATGGCAACTGGACTTCTTTTTCTTGAGAAAGAGAAAGGTTTCCCTGCTCATCCAAACAGCTGCATCAGTCTGAATAAAGCTAGTTGGAGTCCAACATCTTATAGTCCGCTTTGACCTCTTGTCACCCTGGTCTGAAATAGGCTCATAAGATGAACAATGGCCTGAATAGGCTCATTGGGTAGACAACAGTATCCACAGCCTTAAGGTGAACAATGGCCTGAGGTGCTGAAACCCAAAAAGTAGGGGTGGTTAGCTATGGCCTTGGTGGTGAAGGCTTTTTGATTTGTCTGGATATTGTTGAAAGCACACCCTGATAAGTAGCAGATAGACTATGTCTGAGGCTACCACCTCTGTTGAGGGGTTTTCAATGCTCACATGAATGACTTCCCTGACTCCTCTCTCAAACCCTTTCTTCTCTGTCTAATATGTGCATATCCTCATCTTTGAATGGGTGCCCTTTGTCCTTCAAGTGGAGGTGTACTGCTGATTCTGGTCCTGAGCTATTTCCCCTCCTGTTGGGCCATCCTTGTTTAATGGCTGTTTAGTTTCTCCAATAGAGAGGTCTACACACTCCTCACTGCATTGTACCACATATACTATACTGCTCCTTTTTTGTTTTGTTATCGGGTCCTTTGGGTGGACAAGTCTCTGCCTTAGTGTGTTTGTGGGTTTGAAATAAACAGGGATGTGGTGTTTGCCAAAAATCCCTTTAAGCTTCTCAGACACTCCAGCCATGTAGGGAATGACCAGGTTCTTCCGTCAGGTCTGGGTCTCAGGATGATCCCTTGTTTTTCTGGGTCGGCACACTGCTTTGTTGAAGACCCACTTTGGATATCCACAGGCCTTAAGTGCTGTCTTCAGGTGCCTGTCTTCCTTCTTCTTGGTTTCTGAGGAGGTGGGGATGCTCTCTGCTGTGTGGTTTAGGGTCCTGGTGACTCCTAATTTGTGTTGTAATGGATAATTCAAAGATGAGGATGTACACATATTAGACAGAGAAGATAGGTGGTTTGAGAGGGGGGTCAGGGAAACCCCTCCCTCAACAGAGTTGGGGGCCTCAGGCACAGTCTATCTGTTACTTATCCGGCTGTGCTTTCAACAATACCCACACAAATAAAAAAGCCTTCACCACCAAGGTGACTTGTACTTTTGGGGTTTCAGCACCTTAGGCCATTGTTCACCTTAAGGCTATTGATACTGTTGTCTATCTACCAAGCCTATTCAGGCCATTGTTCATCTTATGAGCCTATTTCAGACCTTCAGACCAGGGTCACAGGAGGTCAAAGCGGACTATAAGATGGAGAACTTGCAACTAGCTTTCTTCAGACTGATGACGCTGTTTGGATGAGCAGCAAAATGTTTCTAGGTCTCAAGAAAAAGGCGTCCAGTTGCTATGACTCAACTTCCAGATAAACTCACCTGGATGACTGAGAATCTTCACAGAAACAAGGGTGGTGGTTTTACAAATGTGTAAGGCAAATTTTCCAGTAGCCATAATCTGTCTCCATGGCTGCAGAAGAGGGTGGGTTTTGTGGGAAAAGGCATCAAGGATTCCTTTTTCTGATGTCAAGTAAAAGACTTGTGGCTATACCTAATAAGAATTTTGAGTGAAAGACTCATTTCAGGAAAATCACTAAGAAGACCCTGTTTCATGACCCACAGCATAAAGATAGCAGGGGCACCTCTTGTAGAAGGCAACTTAGGCTGCAAATAAATAACACATATCTGCAGTTGTTACAGGATGATTTGGAAAAAAAACACTCCCCCTCCTTATGTAGGTCATCTTAGTCACTGCCACTGCTTCCTGTTGATTTATTCCTCATATACCACTCTGCACAAGCCAGTCCACAGTCAAATATATTGTCTTATTTCATTCTTGCTTTTTCTTCAATGGGAGAGATGGGCAGAGAAAGTAAGAAGGCTAAGCAACAGACTTTGGTATTTGCCCTGAGTGGAGTGGTCTCCTAAATTATATGCTGGACAATCCAATTGTAACTCTAATACTGCACTTGTTAAGTTCCCTGCTCTGGATTTCATATTCAACAGAGATAAAAATGAACAGACCCTATACCCCAAAATTAGTTTGGGGCTGCCCCCACAAGTCCCTCCATGGCTGGGAACATCGTTGAGATGTACCATAAGTCTTTCTGGTCGGAAGCAGAGTTTCACATTACAGTATTACTTTTACATCGAGTGCCTCCAGACCATATGCAGAAATAAGGAACTGGTGAGTTACAGACCAAGTTTGTGCTGCCTCAAATGATGTACCCACAGTGGGGTATTTGCACAGGTTACAATACACTGCCCCACATCTATAAGCAGCAGTTGGAGCTTGGAAATGTTCCCTTTAAGTTGGGAGTGCTCCCAGAATCTCATAGCCAACATGGCTGCTGGCTGTGGGAGATGAACTAAAAATCAATCAATCAAGTATGACCTTAGGTAAACTGTATGGTTACAGAATACCACCAGAAGGACGTACTGTTGACCTACTTCTGAGTGCCTTATACCTGAGAGGGGTGCTGCAGATCAGAATCAACTTGATGGCAGAGTTATTATTAATTATAAACCAGGGCCTCATAAATTAAAAGTAACACCTTGGCCTTGGCTTAGTAGCTTATTGGCAGACAGTGCACATCTTTTAGGAGAGGAGTTACATGTATACATCAAGAGGCCACACTAAGCAGTGCAGCCACAGCATTGTCTTGTGCACTCCTGTCAGCTTTCAAACAAGCTCTGGGATTGACTCACATAAAGCACATTACGGTCTTCCAGAGGAATTAGTGTGTTATTAGTTCCTTCTCAATATCCACCTGGTGGCTCACGTCCCCAGGTCCTTGCTCATTTATACATGTGACCAACCTGGATTATAATAATCTAATGCTGATGACACATGAATCACTGTGGATAGGCTATCCTTTCTCAATTTGGTTGCATGTATAAATGAGTAAAGAACTAGGGACTTGGGGATGTTGAAGAGCAACAGATTACTCCACTGGTAGACTGTTCTCCATTGTCTTATCACAGAGGTACATCACACACTTTCCTTTGTGTGAAAACTATTGTTGCTATGACAGTCAAGTTTGGTAAATGGGGTTTCTTTTACTACTAAATAGAGACTGTGGTATAAGGATGGTCTTGAATGGGATAGTTCAGTGTCTCCTCTGATATGTACATGGAACGGTGGCTGGAGCTATTTATTTATTATTTATTTATTCAATTTATATCCCGCCCATCTAATCAAGGGCTACTCTGGGCAGCAAACAACAGAGTGATAAACTTAAGTATAATATAGACTCAAAAATAATCTCAAGCAATATAATCATTAATAAAAACTAAAGGGATATTAATAAACTAAAACTAAGGTAAAAACACATTAAAGAAACAGACTAACAAAACAAAGCCAGAGGCAGAATTAAGCAAAAGTTAATCATGTCACCTGTTGTCCACTGGTTGGGGAAGGCAGGTCTAAACAACCAAGTTTTTAATAATCTTTTAAATATCTGCAGCGATGAAGCAAATCATATTTTGGCAGGCAACTTATTCCATAGCTGGGAACAGGGGGGGGGGTTTGTCCCGCATAGAAGGCCCAAATCCATGTTATTACCTTCTGGGCCTCTCTCAGCATCGGCATCTGCAGGTAGCCTGCTCAAGATGAATGAGTGATCCGGGCATTACTTTTCAGGAGGAGTGGTTCCGACAGATAACAAGGTCCTAAACCATTTAGGGTTTTATATGTAATCAGTAAAACCATTAAATCATTAAAATCATACATCATTAAAAGCTATGGTCTAGATAAGAAGGGCAAAGCTCAGGTTCAAAATTCAAACTGCCTCTGAAACCCTTCCCATAGATTCGTGGGGGATGGACAGTTTGGACAGATTCCAAAGAGATTACAGTTCCAGCTACAAGGACAGAAGCAAGAAGAAAACCACACAAGACACCACAATATTGGATAAAATTGGCTGTAGATATAATGATTACAGTTGTCATTAATTTGGCCCCAGGATTAAGTGATCCACCCTTCAAGCTACTTGCTGAGAGAAGACTCGGGAGGACAGGATATGGGATTAGCCATGTGGATGCATGTTGCTGGCGGCCTCTTCAGATAGCTCAGAATAAAGAGGATGTCACAGTCCTGAGCAGGGTACACATATGTTCCCTTTACCCATTAGAATTCACTAAGGGACTGCCAGGGATACAGTAGACCCTCTCCTTTTTCCAACTTGAATCCATCCCCATGCTTAAAATGCCCCAAGAGAGCTGACACAAAAGAATACTGTACAGCAGTAACCTCAATCGGGTCCCTAAAACCTGCACTGTTTTATTTCTCTCAATCATAGCAGAATGAGAACTTTCTTCTTCCAGTCTACCTAAGCAAGTCCAACCCTAGCAGCTTCCTGAATGGCCAAGGAGAGGACGCTGACATAAGGGCTTGTGCTTACTGGAGAGGTCCCTGGGAAAGGATCCTAAAGTTTCCATCCTCCTGAGTCACTGGCCACAAGGGTAGCCAGGAATGAATCCAGGTGCACACCTGTACTACTTTAGGTGCACCTGACTTATGCACTGGGGCATTGTGGTTCTTTTTAAACAGCTTTATTTTTATTTGACCAATAACAAAAATTATCTGGCTTACGACAAATTGTTTTTCAAGTCTCTTCGTCTCCAAATGGTTTTTTATACAGTGTGAAGGGTTGCTGTTGAAGAAATACAAGTCTAATCCACCCATCATGTGGAAAAACTTGAGCAGTCATTTGGATCTATTTTTAAGCCCTGTAAACTTCAGGAAAATGTTCACAATTCTCCATTAAGAACTACTCGACCAACTGAGAAATGACTCCGTCAAGCTGAAAGACAAAAGTCATTTGAATTAAATGGTAAATTTATTCAAACGTCGCAATGCCATCCAAAGTGTTAGAATTCAAAGCCTAGCACTGTGTTTTCAGCAGTTTAAGTGGGCCACACATGGCAAAGTAACAATTATTACAAAAGCTGCTACACTTTTACATAGTATAAAGGTGTTGGTTTGACAGGTTACTAGAGGCTCAGAAGATTGCTGGAGTGATTTTCCCCAGACTCACTCCTCCCCTCTTTATCTCTCCATTTCCCACTTAGGCATATTCAGATTTCTCTGCATCCAATTTCCCAGAATTCCTATTACATTGGGAAATTAAATTTCCTTGTTTGAGTAATTCCTTGAAATCCATTTTTTGTTGAAGAGTTCCTATGAATCATGTTCTGTGAAGGCCCATAATCCTGCCCCAGACAGGAAGAAATCATCAGAGGGCCTAACTGTACCACTATACTTAGTGATTAGCCGTTACATTCTAGGTTTTTACATGTGAAAAACCAAGGCCTAGTCACAAAGGAAATTATGATTAGTACTAGTTATTAATAGTTAGTCTTTAAGGTGCTACATGTTTTTGTCTTTTATTTTGTTTTGAATTGATTTTTGCCTGGACTAACACGGCTACCTCTCACAAAACTATGATTAGTACTATATCATATGGGAAGGTACGGTGGCCTGAATAAGCTAGTTAGATGTACAATGTCCTGAATAGGCTTGTTAGATGTTCAATGGCCTGATGTGAGTGAAAGTCCCACCTATGCAACCCTTCCCACCACTTGTGAAGTGCTTCTGATTTGTCTGGGGATTGATGAAAGGGCAGAATGAGAAGTGGCAGACAGATTGTGCCTGAGTCCCTCACCTCTGTTGACAGAGAGATTTTCAATACACACACGAATGGTTTCCCTGACCTTTCAAACTATCTATCTTTTGTCTATGAAGTGTACCTTCATTTGAATGACGACACTCATTCAACAATGAGGGTATACACATATTAGATAGAGAAGAGTGAGCATCTAACAAGCCTATTCAGGCCACTGTCCACCTAACAAGCCTATTCAGGCCACTGACCACCTAATGAGCCTATTCAGAACAGAGTGATGTGAAATCAAGGTGAACTATAAATTGGAGGCCTTGCCACTAACTTTCCTCAAACTGATGAAGCTGCTTGAATGAGTAGCGACATGTTTCAGTTTCACGAGAAAGAAGTCCAAGTGCCATGACTCAACTTGCAGATAACCTCACCTGGATGACTGAGGATCTCCACAGATACTTCATGATAGCATGAAACTGAACACTTCATCTGCTCATTAGCAGAAGGGTAGTGGAAGTGCATTTTTAGCTTGCAGTAGACCTTTGCTGATATATGGGATTACTTATTTTTTTATAAGAGCCTAATCTTAAAGGCTGGTCAAGAAATTGCCCATAGCCATATCTGTTGACTCAACTGCAGGCAGTTTCTTCAGACAAGGCTAAGAAAAAAAATTAAAAAATATATTGTGTTCAAGCACTGAAGACTACATTTGCTGGGGGTCTGCTAAGGACTACACCTCATTAGAAAGCCCTGCAAATGGCCCAACCGCTTGCTCTGCCTGTTATTTTCTTTTCTACATTTGTCCTATTTATGTACATGACTTCAGTCTTAAAGTGTTCAAACTCTTTTTGTTGACCTCACACAGATTGAAAGACTGACAATTTGGAATTTATCTTTAGTAGAATGTTGTTGTGCGTCGTCAAATCAGAACTCATTTACAGCGACCCTAATAGGGCTTTCAAAGTAAGAGAGATATTTAAGGAATAGTTTTAACAGTTCTACGTCCTCAGTGAATTTCCATGGGAAAGGATTTGAATTGTCGTTGTCCATTAGTCTATCCACTATGCCACACTGGGTATCCGTTAGAAGAATATGCATTGTTAAAAAATTGTTTCCTGTATGGACTGGAACAGTTCATAACAGTAACACAAAATTTTAAGTGCCATCTATTTCTTTTAAGTGGACAGCAAAACTCCAGTGATTTTTAATTGAGCTGTTCTGCATCCAGTAGGAATGGGTGAAATGGTTTTTTTTTTTGGGGGGGGGGGGACTGAGTGGAAACAAACATTCATACCCTTTCTTGTCTAAAACAACATTAGCATAATATTGAAACATGAAATATAAGAATTCTGTGAAACAAATGATGCTAAAATTAAGTAGAGGACAAAATACAATTAAAACAGCTAAGTATTTAAAAGATCATTGGAAAGAAACAATAATTCTTTTCAGTTAAATGGCTAAGTATCATGAGTCTGTCTTGGGAGGGGGAAGCATTTTTTCTGTTAGCAGGAAGGCAACAAGAAGGAGCCAGCATCAAGAGAACCTAATGGCCTCACCTTCAAAGTCAGAAGAAGCAAGTGAATGGGCTCTCCTGAAGTTCCTAAAATCTGGGATGGCTCATAAGAAATAACATGTTTTTTCAGATCACCTAATAAGTTGCTTAAGACTTTATAGACTATTATCTTTAGTAGTGCCTTGAAAAGATGGATGGCCTGTGCTAGAGTTCTACCAAGACAGACACATGCTCCCTATAATCATTTGGTCCAGAGCAGGTTCTTCTGTGAAAGAGCTGTGAGCCCAGCTCTGGTACAGCAAACACATTCTGGGTGGAGCATACTGCTGAGGTGCTGTGCTCTTTAATTTGCCCTGTACAGCCACTCTTCTGAGAAATTATTTTGCACCTGGCTTCTCTTGGGATCTAATCGACATGTGAGTTGTAGTTAAACATGCAACCCAGACCTTAGAATACCTTTTTTCAATATGATATATTACCATTTTGAAATACAACTCTCTTCAGACACATGTTAATAGGTAACATGCTTCAAGCATATTCAGCATGATAGAGGTGGAATGTCCTGCTTTTAGTAATGCTTGTCTAACTTTTCTGCTATTGCTTTGATTTGTTCCGACTTCTGACAGGTTTTCTATCCATGGCAACATAGTTATCAGCTTCAAACTGTCACAGATCTTATAAGGCAAGAGGCAGCAATAACTTATTGCAAGTCTGCTGGGCAAAGTAGTTAAAATATACTGTATACAGAACAATAGACATATAGGATGGGAACCAAATGGCAGTCTGGAAACGTTTAATAAAGTCAGTCACATTATCACTGACTGTTCTAGATTGGGGAGCAGCACAAGATAAGTCTAAGAAGGTTACGGAGTCAGGAGTTTTGCAAAGAAGATCGCATGCCAAAAATCACACATCCTTGAGAACAGTCTGTGACAGGACAAATGCACAAGAGTGAAAGAATAAAGTCTTTGTATTCACAAAACTGATCAACCTTTGGTTTTTATGACTCAACACTGTTCAATTAAACTCCACCCTCAAAGTAGGCAGTGAAGGTTACAGTTTAATTGCATTCTGTTTGCATACTGCCACAATGATAAAGTCACAGAACAAATCCATTACTGCTCCTATCTGGATACATAGCATCAGCATGGTCTTGTGTTTTTTATCTGCCATCGTTCCTTTGAGATACACAGAATATAGATTGCTGCGAAGAGAGGAACAGCTTTATAAAATTACATTGACAGAAGAAGAAACAACCAAGTCTTCTGGACAAAATGGGTCTCATACATTCTAAAAAGCTTAAGCAAGCCCAAATTCTAATGCTAGGGCTTGATTTGGCGGGAAAATCCACTATCTTGTATAAACTTAAATTTAACGATGTCTTCCTAACATCACCAACGATAGGTTTCAACGTGGACACGATTGAAACTGGAGCAGACATTGCCTTAACCGTTTGGGATGTTGGAGGTCAGCACGAAATGAGAACTGCCTGGGAGAACTATCTGGAAAATATAGATACCCTGGTATATGTTGTGGATAGCTCCGACAAGCAGCGCTTGGAAGAAGCCAAGAGAGGGCTGGAACTTATTTTGAGGAGTGACAAGGTTAAAAATGTGCCTGTTATTGTACTGGCAAACAAGCAGGATCTTCCGGGAGCTGTGGGTGCTGAGGAAATCACCAAGAGACTCAACATGAAGAAACACTGCCATGATCGAAACTGGTACGTACAGCCCTGTTGTGCATTGACGGGGGAAGGCCTTTCGGAAGGATTCCAGAAAGTGGCATCATTTGCAAAATCCTGCATGAAATCAAAACAAGAAGCTTTTGCTATTTTCAAACAAGATTAACATGTTGACAACTGATCAAGGCAATAAACTATGTGTATTCTTCTGGGAGAGAAGTCAGTTTGTTAATTGAGCATCTGATATTACAATATATTGTTCAGACTTTAATAAGAAAGAACATAACAGGCCAGATAACTGCTATCTTCTATTGCATTTTATCCTAAGTGCTTGCCAAGATATTTCTGTTTTTCACTTTTGTAAATGTAACAAGCAGTTTCACATTCTAAATTGCTGAGTTTATGCAACTGCTTCGAAAATTGGATTAGAATGTCAGATACTGTTGCCATCTGTTTCACACTGTACAATGTGCCAAAAGAAAAAAATATATACTACCAAGGAAAACTGGTGATTTCAGAAGCAGTAATGCTAGTTATGTGTGTGTGTGTGCCAAACTACTGAAATTTACTTAGCCATGCATTTCAGCTAGCATAATATCCTTTATCAAGACAGTGACAAGGCATGCAACATTAGTGCATGTATGTTCAAAATGTATGATAATGCTTTCTACATGGGGCTACCCTTGAAGGTGATATGGAAGCTGCAGCAGTTGCCAAACAAGGCGCCCAGGCTGGTTTCAGGCTGCCTTGATTGTCTCTAGTCCTGGTTTGCTTATACCGTGGTACCTTGTATAAAGGAATTAATTTGTTCCCAATGAAATTATGTTAAGCAAATTTTCCTTTATACAAATTCCCATAGGAATGCATTGAAAACGGAGCAATCCCATTTTTATGTTGTACGGATTCTCCCCATAGGCAATTATGTTAAACAAATTTCCCCTATCTCCAGAATTTTTTATGTTGTACAGATGTTATGTTATACAAGCTGTTTGTTATACAAGGGTCCACTGTATTGGGTTCCTGAATGCTTCTGTGCCAAAGTCCAGGTGTTGATTTTAACATATGCATATCATCTACCTGTTGCACCATTCCTCCTAGGGTCTGATGCTGCAGGTGGCCACGATGAGAGAGGCCAGGAAACCTGCAACTAGGAACCAGGACTTCTAAGTGGTGGCTGTGATACTATGGAACACCCTGCCAGAGCAGGGTGTGCCAGACCCTTTTCTCATATATTTCCGAAAGCTGGTAAAAACAGAGTTTTTCGTAGAGATTTTTGGATATATGATAATCTGTTATGATATGTGTTTTATTTTTGTTAGTTGGCTAGTTATTTCTATTATGTTATTTCTCACCACTGGGTTTCTTTTCGGGGAGCGGGGTTGCTTTTGGGAATACCTTGTTGGGGGGGGGAGGTTGATTACTTTTATGTTTGTAAACCAAGCAGAATATCGGCTTGCCACTAGATAGGCAGCATATAAAAGTAATCAATCAATCAGTTTTTAAAAGCATTTATAAAATATGTAACAAAACATTTGCAAAAGCTCTCTTGCAGGGCATATTCTTTATATTTAAACTAAGAAATTATTTTATGAGAAACATACATATAAAAAGTTAAAACAATACAGCAAGTTAAAATGACTATTAATACTATTTCCGGAGTTTATGGAATCTCTTTTGTACATTGGAATGCCTCTTAAGCAATATTCCTTTAAATTTAAAAATATCAAAATATTACGTTTTCTTTACTATTCATTTGCTAATATTAATTCATCTTCCGGTGTTTTAGTATCCCTATCCAAGTTTATACATTGTTTAGCTTTTTCAATGGAACATTTTCCTTATGCAACTTTAAACCAGATAGGGCTGATGATGTTGATGTTGCTAACCAGTGCTATTTCTTAGAAATGAAAAGTTTCTGATTCTCTCGCTTTGTGAAAGCTCTGAGGACCCCTCCATTTGTTAGAAAATTGATTTTTATCATTTGGAAAACTTCTGAAATTCAGGAGCCGCAGTAAAATCATCACACTGGTGGCAATCTACCAGTTTTTATGATTAAAAGCTATTCCATTGCCCCTCCCCATTTCCCAAGGCTCCCAAAGGCTTCTCTGGAGCAAAGTAGAACCCAAGGAACCTCAGAATGAGTTTATATTCAATGTTTTCAGCACTGTACCCATGTTACATCAGCACCAAGTTACACAACAGGATTTTGCCTCTTGTGAATTTTGAAATCTGATTAATATGAAGTGTGTTTTAATATGATTTTGTCTTGTGTGGCATTTGATTAGAAGCTACAGTTTGACTAGAAACAATTATTAGTGCTTCATTAATTCCTTTCCACTGAGGATGAATTCCCAGCACCTGTGGTTTCTCTAGGCCAAATGAGGGGAAGTAAAATTGACAGTGTTGGGAGCTTTGTTGTGGGAAGGGGGGAAGTAAGAATCGTACAAGAAGAGGACTAAATATTCCTATTTGGAGTCTTCTGCTTTCTGTAATAATTTCAGTTAGGAGTTCTACTGTCTGATGTAGGAGTGTCTATTTGCATTCACTTATCTGCTGCCGGCATATTTGTTTATGGCGTACAAATTAGAAAAAGAGACTGTAAATGTTCAGTGTTTTAATTCAAAGTAAAAGCCCCTGGAACATTTTAGTACTTGTGTTTCCCTGAATGTGCCCATTGCTTATAATTATGTTTTATTATCCAAAGTCGGTTAGTTATAGTCTGTTTATTATCTGTAGCTATATACCTTAAAAACATGTAACCAAAGGGGGAGGGGGAGAGGGTGGGAATTTGTTAAAACATGGTCAAAAGAAACAAAACTGTAGTTTACACATGGTGGGACAAACCCTGCTAATGTCCAAGATTCACAATGTACCACAGAGCTGCAATACAGTATCTAAGGGCGCTTTTACACGACCCCTAAGATCCGCTGGCAACTTTAATTCGGACCAGAGATCATGGGGGTTTGCTCCTCTTGCTGTGTTCCCACCCTTCCGCCCTCCATTGCTCCTGTCTGCATGAGGAGAGCGAGAAAAAAAGGGAGAAAATAATGCAGGCTCACCTCCTCCTGCTGTGGGGAGCAGCCCCGGAAGCATTCCAGTCTCTTAAAGGGGAGGAGGGGGGAAAAAACCAACTAGAAGGCGAGGCAGCCGGGCACTCACTGCTTTACAATCCGCATCAGAATTTTTTTTACCTCCAGAGACCAGGTACTTTTAAAATGCGCTGGGGCGCGCTTAGGTGGGCGTGGTCATACTTAATTTTTTTAAAAGTGCGCAGCTGGTGGGAAAACAATTTTAAGCTCCGCATCTGGGAGCCCTATGCCTCGGATTTTAGGGGTGGTGTAAAAGCACCCTAAGTGTTCTCTTCTTCTAAAGTGGCTACAATCCTCCACCAGTTTGAAAGACTGTATCAAGGATGTTACTATTATAGGCTTCTAACCTAGTTTGATCTTCTGTTCTTCTATTGCAGGAAATTCTGCCTACTAAAATCAATGCAGTGTTTAACATGTAAATATTGGATTTCAGCCATTAAAATGGTTAATTGGCAGGTTTTGGAAATAATCATACTTTTCCACACCACGTTCAAAATAAGATATCCAAAATATTTACTGATCTGTAAAATACTCACTCCAATAAAATAAATAATTGAAATATCATATAATATATAATACAATGAAAGAGAGACTCTATTTTAAGTTTTTAACACCCATATTGGGATATATTAGGTAAATTATGAAAATAATCCATCTGTTTTCACAAGATGCTTTGAATGTTTGAGGGGGCAGGCTCAAATGTTCTTAATTGTGGTCTGAATTTTAAAAAATAATCAAAATATTTAGGAATAAAGACTTTCTTGACTTGAGGAAGTACAGGCTCAACTGTTCTTAATTGTGGTCTGAATTTTAAAAAAATAATCAAAATATTTAGGAATAAAGACTTTTTTGACTTGAGGCAGTACAGGCCTTATCAAAACTGCCAGAGGGAGTATGCCTGAGTGGGCTTTAGTTATCTCCACTGCCTCCTTCAGGGAAGGGATTTTTCCCTCTCGCCTGAAGGAGACAGTGGTGAAGCCCACCCTAAAGAAACCTGGCCTGGTGTCGGACAAATTGGCAAACTACCGTCCGATCGCCAATGTTCCCTTCATGGGCAAGGTGATTGAGAGGGTAGCTGCTGCCCAGTTCCAGTTGTCCCTAGAGGAAGAATGTGTCCTGGATCCATTCCAGTCCGGGTTCAGGCCGTGTCGAGGGACTGAGACCGCCTTGGTCGCCCTGCAAGATGACCTCCTCAGGGGGGCCGACAGGGGTTGTTCTACCTTGTTGGTCCTCCTGGATTTGTCAGCAGCCTTTGCTACCATTGACCACAGTATCCTGCTGGGCCGGCTTTCTGAGGTGGGGATCAGAGGCTCTGTGCTCCGCTGCCTCTGGTCCTTCCTGGGAGGCCGCTCCCAGCATGTTCAGCTTGGGGGGGAGTTGTCGGCTCCGTGGACGCTCCCTTGTGGGGTTCCTCAGGGGTCGGCACACTCTCCCATGCTGTTCAACATCTATATGAGACCGCTGGCTGAGGTCATTAGGGGATTTGGAGTCTGCTGTCATCAATATGCTGATGGCACACAGCTCTATTTCTCTTTTTCCACCTCTGCAGTCGAAGCGGTACAGACCCTCGACTTGAGCCTGGATACGGTCATGGAATGGACCAGGACTAACAGACTTAAGCTCAACCCGGAGAAGACTGAGGGTATGTTCTTTGGAGCTCCCTCTTCCAGATACGGAGGCCCTCTCCCCAGCCTGGAGGGTGTTCCTCTCCGGCTGGCGGATAGAGTCTGGAATCTGGGTGTGGTCCTAGACTCAGCCCTCTCGGCTGCCGTTTCCAGGACTGCCTTCTTACATCTTCGACAAATTGCCCAGATCCGCCCAGATCTGGATGGGGAGTCCCTGAGAACTGTTGTGCAGGCGCTTGTCATCTCGAGGATACACTATTGCAACACTCTCTACATGGGGTTGCCCTTGAATCTTGTTCAAAGACTTCAGTGGCTGCAAAATGTGGCGGCCACACTGGTGGTGGGTGTGGGTCAATATGATCACATCACCCCAGCTCTGGCTCACTTGCATTGGCTACCCGTTGCGTCGTAAATAAGATTCAAGGTCTTGGTTTACAAAACCCTTCATGGCTTGGGACCTGAATACCTGGCAGAGCGGATCTTCCAGAGATCAACTGAGGCCCGAACTACCAAAATGTCACAGGTGCTCTCACTTCGGGTGGCCACGCCCAGGGAGGCTAGGAAAGTGGTAACCTGCAACTGAACCTTCTCTGCGGCTGGCCCTTTCCTTTGGAACCATCTCCCGAGTGAGTTGTGCCTTGCACAGTCCCTGCCAGCCTTTAAAAAAGCCTTGAGGACCTGGCTTTTTCATGAGGCATTTGGCGACCCTGAATAACATTTTTGTTTGTTTTTTTTGTTTGTTTTTTCTTGCCATCTTGCCAGATATCTCTTCTATTTTGCTTTGCCTTTGTATTAGTATACCTATTTTATTTCATATATTTTACCTTTTGTTTTCGTATTATCATTATTATTTTTGTTGCATTGTTGTTATTTATTGTTTGCTTTTTAATGTTGTAAACTGCCCGGAGTTCCTCTGGATGATGGGTGGTATATAAATAAATAAATAAATAAATAAATAAATAAATAAATAAATAAATAAGTTTTGAAATATGTTTATAATTCAAATGTAAAAGAAGCACATGCAAAGATTATAAACTTCTGTCACTGGCACTATGTTTCCTCCTTCCTAGCTCAATTCTGTATTAGAAAATTGCTTTTAGAGCCATGGAGAGAAGCGAGATAAAATAAAGAGTAAAGGGAAGGTAGCGGAGTCTCCTTCTTTGGCAGTTTTTAAGCAGACGCTGGATGGCCATCTGTCAGAAATACTGTGATGGGGGTTCCTGCATAGCAGGGGGTTGAACTGGATGGCCCTTGAGATTTCTTCCAACTCTATGATTCTATGATTCTATGAAAGAGTTCAGCACTCTCTCCTGGGCACTTTATATTTATTGTTTGGAGTGGGAAACAGGAGAAAAGGAGATGGAGAAAAAAGGAGGGCTAATGTTGAAGCCTTGGAGTCTGCATTTAGCTACACAGTCTTAAGATGGAACACTGGCGAGAATGACAAGTACTCAATTTATCTAGTGGTTTCTGGTTGAACTAAAATTGTGTCTAGGATTAACCAGTGTTGGAACAGTGCCTTTGTAGCTGGAGAAAATGACTCACTTTCAAAAGTAAAAATAAAAAACAAAAGAATATGACATGAATGCATTTTGTTCCAGAAAAAAGTTACATTACAAAACCAGAAGAAACAGAAAATGACCACTCACAAAAGGGTGAAAACAGGAATATTAAGCAGGCCTCAAATATTTGGTCTCACTCAGACAACTTTCATCTCTGAGAGAATGTAGAAAGCTATTAGATATTATTCTGCCCTGCTGAGGCAGGTATTCTTCAAAGATGTAGCAATCCTTAAAGGTACTTTCTGCATAGCCCATGGGACACAAACCAGTCTTTAGCAGGACTGGAAAGTCATTAATGATCAATTCCAGTAACCCACCTAGTAAAACATATAATACAGTATACACAAAATTAATGGCAGCTCCATGAAAAAAGGGAGGTCCTTGCACCTTTAATAGTTGGGTGGAAGAGTTTTCATGTGTGGTTTCTCATGCAAGCTACAACTAATGAAAATCCTTCTTCCATTTAACTATTAAAGGTAAAGACGTTTTGACTTATTTTTCATGTGATGACCCGAACAGAAACCCAGGCACTTGCTTTGAAACTCTGATGTGTATACTGTATTGAGCTAAGGCAGAACTGATCCTGCAGCAAGTACATCAGAACTATGCATAACATCAGCTTACCATAAAGATAAGCCTGTTCTAATACTATTTTTACAACACATTTTTCCACAATGTGCCAGCCACCTAAAGCAATTTGATTTGTACCCAAATAGAGAAACAAATTAACCACAAAGTCTTCCAACTTGTGGCTAGAAGGGCTGTAAAAAGACTATCATATATGCCCTGTCTTCTGGTACAGTATCTCCATCTTCAGTGTGGGTTGTGCATACTTTTTGGCTACTGTATATGGTTTGCAGATACAGTACTGTACTTTGGCACTAACTTTCATCAAAGCACCATCTAGTGGTTCATTCAGCACAATGTGATTACAGTACAAACACAAAAAGGGAATCATATTGAAATTATGAAACCTGTGCAAAATATATTCGTACCTATTAGAAAGCTGGAATATTGCAAAACATTGCTAAGAAATTGACTCCATTATTCCTTTATTATTAATCCAGAGCAGTAATTGTTAGATTGGTTTTTTTCAAAATAAGGAGGCAAATTCACTAGGTATCTATGAAAACGATTGTTTCCATAAAACATTTTTGTTGAAATCTCCATGTTAATATTTCCTTATCCATACTAATAAAACAGACTCAGAAATTTACACTGCATATTATCAGCATTAAATATTCAAAATGTTACTGTGGCTTAGAATATTGTTGTTTCAATTATCCATTGTTTACCATAACCTTATATACAACATACAAAGGGTGAACCTTGTGGCCTTTTTCCTGCCTTCTTGTACTGTATATTGTATATAAAGTTCGCTACTATCCACTATTTCATGCATTTGTGGTAGATCATGGAATACATTCCTTATAGATATGCAGGGCTGGCGTGTCCATTAAGGTGAACTAGGCAGCCATCCACCGCCGTCCACCCCCCCCGCCCGGCACTGTCCGCCGCCCGCCCCACCGCCACCCAGCACCCCCCAACCCCCACCCCTCCACCGCCACCGCCGCCTGCCCCCCCGCGGCAGCGCCCACCCAAATAATGCTAGTACTGAGGAATATATTTAGTTTGGGTGATGCATAACCCTAATCACTTTCCCCCTTAAACTTATCTGGCTGCAGTAAGCAAACAGGACTCCACCGAAAGAGAGAGGATGGATTAAATAATGTACAGGAAATTACTATGATCGAGAACAGGAATGGAGAACACACAACCCTCCACATTGCTGAATTCGAACTTCAATCAGGTTCATCCCTTTCCGTGTCTTTTCTTCCATTTCCTAATACAGGCCTTAGAATACCTTCCTAAACAGTCCCTGGCAGGCAAACCCTCACTCCAATTTAGGAAACTGTTGTACTGATGAGAGCAGCTATGCTAGCACCTGAATAGTGCTTAAATGTCTTGGGATTTTTATTGCTTCCACAGTAAGATAGAAACATCCAATTCCACACTGGAATTTTGTTAGAAACCCAGCATTAAAAAACCAATTCAAATAGGAAAGGTTCCAGGATATTCAAATTATCATGAAACTTAGGTGTTTAAAATATTTTTATCCCACTTTTCTCTTTAAAAAGGACCCAAGGCAGTTTATATCATTAAAAGACAGTGTTATAAGATAACTACAGTCAGTATACAAATACTGTAAAAGGATCAGACACGTACCATGCTAACAAAGTGTGCTAAACCAAAACACATTCAAAGCAGTAAGGTTCAATAATCTATTTAAAACCCCTACTAAAAGGCAGTCAGAAAAAGAAAACGTGCCTAAAAATACATTCTTGCAGAAGGACAGAAAGGATGGGCCAAGCCTAGCCTCCAGTGGTAGGGAGTTCCCAAATCTGGGAGCAGCAAAAGATAAGCCCTTCTCACATACAGCCATCAAATTCACCTGTGAAAATCACAGGATAAAGAGAAAGGCATCTCTGGTTACTTTTAAAATCAAGCAGGTTCATTACTACTACAACTGCTACTAATAAGCATTTATATTGTGCTGTACACCAGAGCACATTCCAGTGATCAAAGACATACAGTATTATTAAAATATACAGTATCAATATGAATTGTCTATCTTAATCCACCACTACCAGAGAGATATTTATTTATTTATTTATTATGACACTTCTATACCGCCCATCTTCCCGAAGGAACTCTGGGCGGTTCACAGTAAGCTGAATCAAGTTCAGTCATCCAAACAACACACAACAAATACTACAAAAACAGACAATATTAAAATGTACAACCTTGGCAAGAACTGAAGGATGGCAGGAACTGCAGATTAGCAACTTAAACTAGATAGCGAGAGAAAAAAAGACTAAACGAAGTCACCAAAGGCCTCACGGAAGAGCAGAGTCTTTAACGCCCTCTGGAAGACCAGCAGGGCCTCTGCAAGGTGCACTTCGTTGGGGAGATGGTTCCACAGGGTAGGGTCCGCCACAGAGAAGGCCCGGTTCCGAGTCGAGGTTTTCCGGGCCTCCCTGGGCGTGGCCACCCGAAGCGAGTGCGCCCGCGACATCCTCGTTGGATGGGCCGAAGTTGACCGCTGGGTGATTCGCTCTGTATTTGAGATAGCCTTAGGGCTTTATATCTTATACTTATCCTATCTCATTCCATGTTCCATTATGTCTAATGTCTCTAAGCATATTTTACTCCCACTCAGCACCATGCATTTAAAGAATCCACAGCTTCCTCCATATGTTCTTTCATCAGTGCCTGCTGTCTAACATAGTTTGGAAAGCAATTGTTGCTCTTCCACCTGCTATTTTCCAATGTAGTGTGCCTGATTATGGAGGTTGCTTTTAATTGCCAGACAGTACAATCCTAACTCAGCTGGGCCACCTGTATGTTAGTTAGCTACTGGTAGTTAGTTATCTTTATTTATGGTCAAAGACCAAACTAACCACCTGTAAGAAAATAAGATGAAGTCAAGGGCTCTTTTACTGGCACAAATCCACTGCATCTAACAGCAGAAATGCCCTTCTGCCAACAAAACAATTTCTTCTGGCTACCTTCAGAGATTTGCCAGAAGAGCCAAATGTTGGCAGAACTGATCTGATACTTGAAGATATACCGGAAGAACAAAGGGACACATAGAAGAGGTGACACAACAGAGGGCCAGAATTATACCTGACCACAACCTTGTGCACTCCAGAGACATAGCCAAAATATCAGCAAAAAGTTTAGCCTCAACAGAGGTACAATAGCTCTAAGTAATTTCCAGCATTGCTTGACTTATTGGGGTTTGGATCTAGCACAGCTTTACCTGGCCTAAATTCATGTAAGCCTGCCTGTGACCATTTGGGTGTTTGCACTCATAATGTATACTCATGTACTTCGAAAGGTATTTCTCTATCTAGATCTTAAAGATCTGAGACCTTAGATGCTCCTAAGAAGAAGTAAGTGGCAAGAAGAAAGGGCTTCTCAGTGGGGGCGCAGATTGTGAACTTCCGTCCCCAGAACATTTCACTTAGTAGTTATGGTATTTCATTGTTAGGCAAAAGCCATTTTATTCTCACAGGCCCTTTAAGAACTGTTTTTGTGACTTTACACCTTTTTCCTATTATCTTGCTGGCAGGAGGCATGTGTTATTTGCTGTCATATTCTTCTCTGTTATTGATGTAACTAATTCCTGCTTCCACTTATATTTTGGTTTTGTATTCTTTAAAGTATTTTGTGTTTTAACAGATAGTACATCACTCCCCACCCAAAAAAAAAAAAACAGTTAGTGGGTAATTTATAAGCGCATCAAAAACAGGCATGTGTTATCTAACATACATTACAGTCATATGGGCAAAAGAAATATGATCTGTATATCCAGTTTGTCTATTTTATAATTAGATCTTTTTCTTCTTCCCCCATCCTCTTAACATGATATGCCTCAAGAAAATTAAGATCACAAGCAATTAATATTGTTGTTGTTCAGTCGTTCAGTCGTGTCCGACTCTTCGTGACCCCATGGACCAGAGCTCGCCAGGCCTTCCTATCTTCCACTGCCTCCCGGAGTTTGGTCAAATCCATATTAGTTGCATCGATGACACCGTCCAACCATCTCATTCTCTGCCGTCCTCTTTTCCTTTTGTCTTCAATCTTTCCCAACATCAGGGACTTTTCCAAGGACTCCTCTTTCCTCGTGAGGTGGCCAAAGTACTGGAGCCTCAGCTTCAAAATCTGTCCTTCCAGTGAACATTCAGGGTTGATTTCTTTCAGGATAGGTTTGATCTCCTCAAGCTATTAATAGTAGTATTTAAAGGCTGGCTGGTAGGAACAGTTTTGTTTGAATGTTATGAAAGGACAGAACAATTTTCCCCTCCCTTCTGTCCACTAGGGTGCACTCTGACTTTAAGGATAGGACTAACCTGTTCATTAGCACCTGAAAATAATACAGTGCATGGTAAATGTTGCTTTAAAACACACACACAGAGAGAGAATATATATATTGTTTTGTTATGATGTATTTTTGTGAATCGTCCAGAGTGGCCTTGTTGCTAGATGGCACAGTACAGAAATCCTATTATTATTATTATTATTATTATTATTATTATTATTATTATTATTATTATTATTATTATTATTATTATTATTATTATTATTAACAACAACAACAACAACAACAACAACAACAACATGTTTACAAAACCAAGTAATATTATGAAATTGGTGCCTCAGACTATATGTCCATGTTATAAATACTTCCAGAAGGTAACAGACATTTTGTACATATTTTATATTGTTATGGGTTCTGTAGGTTCCATTCCACAGAGATGAGAGCAGCATGGTGCCCCTATTTACATAATCAAAGTTGTCATGGCCATCTAGATTGATATGGTATCCAAAATAAACAAATTACATTGTCCTAACTCCAACTGATAATCTGAAAAGATTAGACCCATTAGTCAACTGCTAAACGGTTAATTAACACCTATGTAAATCCTATTGATTCAATGGGTTTATTCTTCTGGCAACTGAATTTAGTTGTTCTTATCAAAAATATACTGACAGAATCTGTTATAGGATTGTGTGAGAAAAAGAAGTGAGCACAGGAGTGTAAAGGAGTTTGCAGGGGAAGTGGGTGCAATAAGGTTGAGAAACCCTGTCCCAGACACAGCTCTGTATTCATTCCCATGGAGTTTGCAGAATAAGGATGAAAACTCAACAGTGGTGAGTGCGGGCAGCAAAAGGCACACCTACAGTACAAACAAATTATCATAGATTTCCAGGAAATATTTCACTTACATTGATCAGTAAACAGAATAATATGTGCTGTAATGTGGGAAAGGGGGGTTCCTTTGGATAAAAAAACAAAAAAACAATCATGCAACTGATCACCAACATTCCACGAGGACATGACACTTGAAGAAGAAGGTTACAGGAACAATTATTCAGTGAAACAATGATAGTTAAGTGATCCTAAATTTCTAAGAAATGTCATTAATGAGAGCAAACTTGAGGTATTTGTGCAAACTATTATTTCCTCAAGCCCTATTGATCCTTGTTACATATGTTACAATCATAGCTGCTTACTAATCACCTTGCCTTACCTTGCATTGATCAGAAAATTGTGACCTCATATGTTGTATGGCAACTCATAAAAGCTATCAAGACTGTGTTTATAATGTTGAACATTTTGCCTTCCCTTGGAAACACTTTCATCGTATAACTATTAAATTTTCTTCTTCCAGCAACTACAGTCAAATTCTTCAATTTGTAACCCTGTAATTTTAGTCTTATCAAATCCTTAAGGGATTTTGCTAATAACAGGGAAATAGATTCATCACACTTATAAATGAGATAAAGCAGATCAGATACTTTTTATGCCAACAAACATTTATGGGTGAAACTTGCTCACTGGTCTAAGAATTCAACACATTTTGGGTTAGATATGAAAAGAAACAGCCCATATGATCTCAGCAATTATTTGCTGTACTAGCTCACCTGATCTAATCCAATAGACTGGCATCATTGTTGTGTCTTGGCCAATGGGAATCGGCCAGGTAAAACAGAGTTATGGGTTATTTATTCCTCCTAATGGGAGAAAATTCCCTTTAACAGGAAAATGGGAGGAAGATTGGTTGGGAGTGAACGTTTGTCTACAAGTGTATTTAGGGTGGGTGTTAGGATGTGTGTTTGCTCGTCTTGTTATGTTGCAATAAACTGTTGTTTTATAATATCTGGAGCTGGCATTTTTCCTGTTGAACCCACTATATTACTATCAGCTAAAAGAACTAGTACAATTAACTTTTACTTATAAATCTGGCAGCACTAATTGCATGGACAAGATTGAATTTTTTTTATTTGTGATACAATATGACAAATGCTCAGTCCAGAAGTGTAAATTATTGTGTTCAGATGCATTATGTGCACATTTATGATGGCCAGATGTGTATCAACTTAGGTAAATTGGTAAGATTGAATTCATGGAGCAACAGATTCTCAAGACATTCATTATGCAGCTTGCCCTTTGGTCTAAGATTGGCCCAGAGCAAGATTTCCGTGCCTAGTTGTTGCCCATGATTCCCAAGATCAGTTTGGTAAGTAAACCCAAGGTTGCTCAACTTCACTTACTTTTAAGGAAATATGTTTACTTAAAGCCTGCCTAATAACTCCTGTACTCCACTTTGATCAGATAACAAATTATATAATTTGGGACTTCACAATCATGCCTTGAAACCTTGTTTGGGTTCAACTGGCTACCACCCATGACATTACTAAGATATCTGTTAACAATCTATTTTATCTCCAGAATAGTTTTGCAACCATTTTAAAGATGTATGGATTTTACAGGGAGTATGTCAAAACTGTAAGTCTACTTGATGCTCACTTATAAGCTGTATTAGGTTGGTAGGCACAAGAGTCAAAGTGTTGTTTTTAAAATGGTTATTATGGAATAAGTGATATGTCTGAAGAACTGCATGTCCTCATTTGATTTCAAATGATCTGTACTCTTAAATTGTGCTTCTGGCATTGCCCTAATTTTAAAAATTATATGATGTTGCTTTGGTTAATTTCATTTTAGATTTGGCTTACTGTTTTGAAACCTTTGTGTACCTCTTAGAACAGTCAACCTGTGCTATACAGTGATCCCCCACCCATTTGCGGTTCATATACTGTTTCAGGCCTCTCTTACTTACCCCAGGACTGGTGCTGCCCCAAAGGGCCTGCAAGGGCCTTCCCAAGCCTTCTGGAGGCCCCCCAAAGGCCCGAGAACACCCTCAAAGGCCCATTTGGCACAGCACAGGCTGGGGATAAATACAAAAGTCCCCAGCTAGGCACCACAGGCCCAACCTGACCTGCATTCTCATATTGTGGATTTTAAATTATCGCGGTTCGGGTCGGGTCCCTAACCCCCGCAATAGGCGGGGGAGGGGTCACGGTATTAGGCAGTAAGGGACTTATAAATCATTACAGTGTAGAAATGTTGCTATACCCTGAGTAGGGATATTGGCGGGATATCCTCTTCTCATAATCATTGGTCACAGTCTTGTTTTGGTTTTGACTATTATATTCTGTAATCTTTATCTTGTCTCTTGCTTTCATCTTGATTTCTTGATCGGTTGTCCTTTTATATTATATTTCTTTCTTTTATATTTTAGGCTTGGGTGGAATCTGGCTGTTTTCTCCAAGTTTCTTTTATTGCTGGGAACACCCAGAAGGCCAGTAGAAGGAGTGCTATATAAATGTAACAAATAACCAAGTCATAACTTGATGGCTCAAAACTCTTATTTTATTAAACCACTTATGTAGTAGTTTCACCTCATTTTTCAAGTGTTACAAGACCCTTGTTATTTTTTGATGCAAGACAGTATAAAAGCTATTTCCCACTTTTTAGCTTTGTTTTGTTTAAGTTCAGATCACAAGAGAAGTAGCAAATTATATGACACACACACACACACACACACACACACACAAAACAACAAAACTTAGAAGAGAATTAAAGGATCGACTTCTCTCCAATAATGTAGATGTAAAAAAAGTAATGTCTTATTTTGGCATAAATATGAAAAGTGCACATTTGTGATTCCTAACCTGGATTACAGCAAATTTCTAGGTAGAAAGGAGGCTGGTGTTTACTGTCAAATCAGAAAAAATTTTCAGAGACCCTAAAAAGGCTTGCAAGATATTTTATCAGTTTCGCTTTATTGCACTGTACTAAGAATCCAGAAAGGTGGCTACAGGCCCTTTAAAAAGGCTAATATGCAAATGTAAAAAATGTACAGTATTCGTTTATAGGAAAAATTCCACAATCTACAAACAAGCAGCATGACAAAACAATCTGATGCTGCCAGTAAAAAAACACAACCTGGTAAAACTGATATTACATTATTGCTCTATTCCTGTGTCAGAAGGCACACATATTGATTAAAACAAATAAACAGGACATAGTAGGAAAAAGGTTTGGAAAGAACCATTCCATGATCCTTCTTTTTCTCAGTGTTGTCTTAAACAGGGACGAGGCACTTCAGATACAAAAATTGTTCTCCCAGCACGGTGCTTTTGACAGGAGAGTTTATTTATTTTTATAATTATATTTTCCTAGCTTACCTGCTAGGGTAAATCATTCGGTGACAAAAAAATAGAACAAGCAAAACATTAAGAGCTCGTTTAGGCTGCAATCCTACAGAGAGCGAGAACACCGACAGTCTCTGTTCCGTTTCCTGGGCGTCAATGCCGTTATATACGAAATGACACCTGTCTTTTGACTACATCTGGACGGAGTTACCCTGTTATCCTCGAACGGAAAGACCTTTCAAACCAGAATGTCGATGTAAGCACGTTAGAACGACCTTCCGGAGTCGTGAGGAAACCGCCTCCAAGACCTTCCCCTCACCTACCTCTTACATATAAGACAGAAGACGAACAATGGCCTCCTGCGAAAAGTGGCTTTACATCAAGGTTCGTAAACTCCCTTGCCGCGTGGGGTCAGACTAGACAGCCTTTAAAGTGCCACATCTTCAGTATACTGTATATACGGCACTCATGCGCCCCCCAAAATGGCGGCCGACATCTCACTAAGGATAACCGGAGGGACGGGGGAGGGGGGGGGAGGGAGAGAAAGATAACGGCCCTCTGGTGGCCAGGTCGAAATGCACACCGAGCGCGAGCGCCAACGGTTTCCCCGGCCCCACCTTTCCTTCCGCCCGCCTCTCCTCCCTCCCTCCCTCCCTCCCTTTACGTACATCTTTCTCCTCCTCCCCCTCCTCCTCTCCGCCTCCTGCTTCGTACGTCACGGGCCCGCCCCTTTCCGATCCCTGGGACACCACCAATCAGGCCGCACTGCCAGGAGGGTGGGCGGGTGAGCGGCGTGGGCGTGGCCATTGCCTCCTGTCGGAGAGCGAGGAGGAGGTGGCTTCTTCCTCTTCCTCCTCCCCGAACCCCGTGCCCGGCCCCCCCTCCCTTCCTTTCCCTCCTACTCCTCCTCCTTCCCCCCCCCGCCTTTCTCTCGCCTGCTCTTCCCTTCGCTACCGGCACATTCCGCCGCCCTGTTTGAGGCCTAAGCCAAGCGGGAGCGGCTGGAAGAGGCCAGGGAGGGAGGGGACGGACGGACGGCGGGGAGGCCGCGGTTTTAATTCTTCGCCAGGTCGTCACCCACACCTGGCAAGGCCGGAGCGGCCGGTTGCTTTTTGAGGGGGGTGGGTGGGCGGGAGGGGGGTGTTGAAAAAAAGAGAGAGAGAAGGGGGAGGGGGGGCAGAAACCCGGCCGCCGCCGCCGCCGCCGCCGCCGCCGCCGTGCTGTGAGGAGAAGGGAGCGCGTGAGTCGGGAAGGCGCCAGGAGCGCTGGGGTGCCGAGGGCCCGGTCCCGGTCCGGGAGAAGAAGGGGAGGGGGGAGAAAAAAGAAAAGGAGAAAGGAAAAAAGAGGAGCGGCCCCGCGCCCTGCCGCCCGCCATGGCAGACAACGAGAAGCTGGACAACCAACGGCTGAAGAACTTTAAGAACAAAGGCCGCGACTTGGAGGTAAGCGCACCCTTTCGGCCCGCTTGCCTGGGCGGGGGGGGGGGACCCCACCCCCACCCCCCCAATCCTACCCCTCCGGCCGCCCAGGCCCTGGCCCGTCCAGGCTTCAGGGAAGGGGGGGCCTGGGCGGCCTGGGAGGTCGAGGACCAGATCGGACAAGGCCGCCGCCGCCGATGGCGTCTCTGCTAATCTCTGGCGGCGGGGCCTGCCTGCCTGCCTGCCTGCCTCTCGAGGCGAAGCTTGAGCCGGCCCCCGCCAAGAGAGGAGGAGGAGGAGGAGGAGGGCGGCACGGAGGGTGGGGGGTCCGTCCGGGGTTCCTCTCCTCGCGAGGGCCGAGCCGCCTCTGAGAGGACCCGGGTTTGGGAAGGCCGCGGCCTAGGCGCCTTCCTCTCGCGGCGGCGGCGGCGCCACACAGCTTTCGGCTCCCGTTTCTCTCTCTCTCTCTCTCTCTCTCTCTCTCTCTCTCTCTCTCTCAATCAATCAATCAATCAATCAATCTCTCTCCCCCCCCCCACTGCCTTAAAAAGGGGGGAACTTGGGGAAAATGGGCCCTGGTTTGGGATATTCTGGGAAAACAGACGACGAGGAGAGACTCTTGGCAGGTCCGGGGGGTTATTAAATTGGGGAAAGGAGGCGGCATCGTCTCTGGAACTGATGGAGGAGCTCCTTCCATCCCACCCACCCACTCGGCTGCCTGACATGGAAGCTGCCTGTCAGATGACATGTTCTTCTTTCTTCTGTCATGTCTCTCTTCCCCCAACCCCCCCCCCCACCCGCCGTTGACATGCATCTTGTCACTAGGAACGAGACTGTGAACCACACAGTACTGAAACGCCTTCCTAAAGACTACTTCGTTTAAAATGATGTACCGTAAAAAAGTGAAGTATATTCCGTGGTACACTGTGTGCTTTGGATGTAGCTCAGAACAGCTTTACCTCATAATCTTTTAGACTTTAATGCAACACAGAATCTTTAATTGTTTTGACTCCCATTGTCAAGAAGAAGGAAAAAATATAACCATGCTGGGGTTAAAAAACCCACACCTTCCCAAACTTCCTATCTTTTCTTAAATTGTAGGCATCGTTTAGATTAAATATGTTGTTAGTCAATAGTTCTGCGGCAGTTCATACTGCTCCCAGACTTATTCATGTGTGTTATTCACAGAAATTAAATTATGTGGGAATTTCAGTTAAAGAAACAGTGTTTATGATGACATGAGGAAAATATTTCCAAGTGTAATTCATCAAGTTGTCCCTTTACATTGTTTAGGTTTTTTTTTTTTTTAAAAAAAAAAGCATGGCTTCGAAATATCAGGTCTTGGATTTGTACACATTCAGCAGTGGAGGACAACATGGTCATTATCTTTTGAATAAAATATGTTAACTATATAAGAGTCATAGAATTACCTTGAACTCCTTGGTTTTTACTGTGTGGCCAGACTGCAAATGTAGTCACAGCCATATATGTGTTGTGATTCTGTGCACACTTGACTGAAAATACTCTGTGAGGATTACTTTTGAGTATACACTTCCAGGATTCCATTCCATTTTTGCACTGAGGTCTATAAATGTTAGTTTTATTCATAGTAAAAATGTAATTGGGACATGTGGATGAAATGTTGAAGAGTCTTCATTCCATCAGGCCTATACAGTATATAATTGGAAGAACCCCCTGGTGAAGCCATGATTAACATAGTAATTCCTTCATCTTTTATGCTGCTTTGTAGAAAGAATTTGTATACTCTTTTGAGAAAATGTTTCCATTTCTTATGCATTATTTGTTTGGCAGTAGTTAATATGACCTTGAATTACTTCATAAGTATGTGCACAAGGCTGCCACTACTGCTGAACATTTTACACTTATTTTGTGATACACATATTCAGAAGTTTTTGTGTGAAATGTTAAGTCTATCAGCTCTGAAGACAAATTTAATAGCTATCACATTTTCTCAGAGTTGCAATGAAAGTTCTCTATAAAACTAGATGGCAAGAACATTTTTTAAATGCTTTGAAATAATTTTCAAGTTAGGAGTATCATGTTTGACACTTTTGGTCAGTTCGGACATAAAAGGAAGCTATTGTTTCCCATAGTGTGCATGAATCATTAAAATTTGGCCTTTTCTCTCAAGCAAAAACAAATACTACTTCTAAACAACTTTTTATTGTGTCTGACATCAAAGAACTATGATTAGTTTATCAAAGAATGAGTTCAGATCCTAGTTTTCTCATTAGCTAGAATGAGATCAAGTGAAAGTGTCCTGAAACTCTGATGGTGAAATTATGGTGCATGTCAAAGGAAGGTAAGCACCAGGAGTGTTGCTGGTAAGATTACACATTGGGAAGTTGTTGATTTCCTTTACATCATAATTGGGTCCAATTAACCTGTAATGTGATTCATTTTGAATCCTATGACATGTATCCTGGCATGTTCAGAGAAAACCTAAAATGAGAATGATAATTATGTCAGAATAATCAACAGAAATAATTTTGTGGTGGTGAAAAAATTATTCTGCTTACTCTAACTACTCTTCTTATATGAAATCTCTTTCTATAGGTTAGAGTTATGGTCCAGTCATCCCCCACCATTTCACGTTTCATATACTGCGGTCCTGGTATATGGTGGGACTGCAGTATATGAAACAAAGGGCTCCTGGGGCAAGCTGCGTGGGCCTGTTTGAGGCCTCCTGCACTTACCCCAGGCCTGGTGTGGCCCCGAACGGACTTCCCGGGCCTGTCGGAAGCCCCAGAACTGGTTTCTGACGAACCGGAAGTGCATTCCGAATCACCCAAAATCACTTATGGGGCCTCCGGCAGGTTTCCCAAGAAGTCCCTTCCAGTTCGCTGGAAACCACTTTTAGGGCCTCCAACAGGCCCCGGGAAGCCTGTCAGAGGTCCGTTCAGGGTAGCGCCAGGCCCCAGGTAAGTGTAGGAAGCCCCAGCTAAGCCCCCTAGTCCCGAACCAACATTTGCATAGCATGGATTTTTCATTATCGTGGGCCGAGTCAGATCCCTACTAACCCCAGCGATATAGTATAGCACTGCGTAGGTTCCACTTCCCTGTTTCTGGAAAAAGTAGCCACTCAGCCTGACTCCACTCCTCTCAGAGCAAACGGATTACCCAAAACTAAGACAATGTGATCTCCTTGGTCATGAAACAATCCTTCTGACCACTGACATGTACAGTTTATGATAGTTGGATATAATTTGCGTTTTCACAATGGTACATTTCAAACGGGAATAACTTTAATAGTAATGAAGGTTTTGTAATGAAACCATATGTTTTGTAACTAAAAGTAACTGCAGAATGTATATTTTTTTAGTAACATTTTGAGGAGTTTGGGAAAGAGATATTTATGGAATTGTTTAATCAGTTGTGAAAAATGTATTCAGGAAAGTCTTCTGGAGAGAAAAAATTTGCAGTAATAGATCTGCATGTAATTTTTGAAAAGCACAGCAAAAATGAGTTTATAGTGCAAAATAGTATTAGATATCTCCTATGATTTTAGAGGCCAATTCTTGAAGTCTCTGTTATAATGCTCCCAAGAGAGAAACGAATGAATAAGGAAAATCTGATGTGCATGTTAAGCTTTTCGTCCATGTAAGTAGATGTGGGATTCCTTTTGGTAAGTAGAACACACATTGGCTGAAATCCAGTAGTGCAGATTACGCACTAAGTCCCAGTATGTCATCAGTCCATATGATTCTTCAGATTTTTTTTTTCAAAATGGTCATCCCTTAAAGGTCCTAAGGCTCCCTTGGACTCTCTTCCATCATGAGAAAGCTGTTGGAGGCCATGGGAAAGGGACGTTTAAAATTTCCAATAATTGCTGCTGTTGATAAAATCTCCTACTACTTGTGCTTTTTAGAAATTTAAGATTTCTCCCACAACCCTCTGGTGGCTTCCTCATGATGGAAGGGATTGCTAGGGATCCTTGGGAATGGATTCAGCAATTTTTAATTTTTCAGGAAATTATAACATCTCACGTCATCAGACTTGCTTGGTATAAATCAGGGGTGTCCAAACTTTTTGCAAGGAGGGCCAGTTTTGGTGAGCTGAAAATGTGTGTGGGCCGACCATTCAGCTGCATTTGTTCCCCGGGCCGGACTTTGGACAAGTCTCTATAACATGCAAGGAGGTGGGGAGGATGATGCAGCAATTGAGTCAGGGGCAGGGAGGCTTGGCAGGTGGCTGGGGGGGGGCAGATGGAGGCAGGGAGGGCAGGCAAACCATAAAACTGCAAGCTGGTGTCTCCATCTAGTATAGGGAGGGACCAGCTGGCAGAGATGCGTAACAGGCTGAGCCGGTGGGGAGAAGAGGCTGTGGGCCACTCAAAATTTAAAAACGGGCCGCGTTTGGCCCCTGGGCCTGACTTTGGACATGCCTGGTATAAATGATTCAGATTTTAGCCAGTGGATCTCAGTCAAAATAGTCAAGTCCAGTGTTCCCTCTAAGTAGCTGTGTACATCCTGTGCCCTTTGTGCATTGGTTTTCAACCCCCTTCCCATTGAAACTGTTTTTCTTCTGGTTGCAACAGAATTTACACTGGGGAGGGGTGCTTGTGTGCAAGTGCCTGTTGTACTTACACAGAAGAGAGCCTCACTCAGTTGGGATGGTAAAGTCATAAAGTTCTTATCCCATTTTTTATTTGTTTGTTTTATTAAGGGCAAGCATAAATTGTAACATTCTACTCTAGAGATGTAAACTTTCCAGAAAATTGGGGAGGGACTCTTCCCCCCTTTTTATGTTTTTCTCCCAATGTGTTTTCCCGTGGTTTCAACATTTCTGGAAATTTTACATCTCTATACTACTCTACTCAAAATATCAACATTTTAAATTGGAACCACAACATAACTTCTTAAATTACTGTACTGTATGTCCCCAAGAATTAAACATGCTGTGGATTAGAGCAAGTTGCTTCTTAGACATGAAAACCTGTACGGTAGCTGTGTAAATGTGGGCTTTACACTATATGGCGGTGAGATTATAGGTTACAGTTGAAGCTGGACTGAAGAGCTATTTAAGACATTTAAAAATTTTAAAATCTGATTTAATTTTTTTTACTAAGCAGTTGGCCCACTTTCTCTACACAAGCAAGTATGAGTGTGAACAGAAGAGTTTCCTGCTCATGGAAAGCTAAGATTTCCCAGGGTTCTTGCTCACATTTCCAGAAGTTCTCTTCTTTGTGGACTGTACCATTATCATGTGAACAAAACAGTAATGAAGGGTTAAGCACAGCTCTTTTACTGGTTTAATGAAGCTGGAGGCAATAATAACTGAAAAGGGCTTCTGTCTATATTTCACAGGAAAAGAAGGCATGAAGCAGAGTGTTTTTAATTTGAATTCATTTATAGTTTTATTTGTGATTAGGAATGCAGTGTGGGAGTAGTCTATCTGCTCAGTAATGTCATATCAATGCTTTAATAAGGACTATCGTTCCTCTTTAAGAAAACAATTTGAGATAAGAGGTAGGCAGACAGTGCCCCTGGGCCTCATGTACTTTTGCATAATGTTTTTGTGACCCCATTTCTCTTCTTGCTCACCCTTTTTGGAACAAGATAATGTGGTGACTCATCCCCCTTTTTAACAAGTCACAGGAATTCCCATCATTATTTAACATCTAAAGCACTAATATTTTCTAAACTGGAAGATGCCTACAAATTGCTAAGTTGTAAGTAGCTATCCTGAGTTGGATTTCTTTGGGAGAGGTCTCTTAACAGCCCGCTTGGTGATTGTGATTTAGAAGGTTGCAAGACTTCCTTGTCAATATACTACAGTACTTAATACAGTATTACATTCATTTAAGAGTATCTTGGTTTAAGAGAAAGCAAAAAAATAATTTATTTTAAATTTTGCTTTGATCAACAAGCAATGACTTGATATACAAACACTGGAGCAGGTCACATGATCACAGGTGAGCCAGTGGTGGCTTTCCCTCCCCCCCCTGCTGGATTGTGGGCGATTGTCTGGAATGTTCCCTCTCAGGCAGCCTCCAGAGCAGAGGGAGGAGAGAGGAATAGAGATCTCCCTTGTACCAGCCAGGAACTTTTTCAAAGAGAATGCAGGTTAGACATTTATTTTTCTTTGTATTCATATTTTTAAAATTTGTTTTCAACATTCTTATATTTTCAAACCATTTCTAGTCATAGGGCAGCTAGTCAAGTGTGTATAGGGCTACAAATTGCATTTTATTATTGTTACCATAAAAACACAGAGTAAAATCCAGTTATTAGTCCCAAGCAGAGAAGAATCTGCAGCCCGGAACCTAAACTACGGTGTGGATATCGAGTTCTGGCCAACTTTCTTTTGTGAGTTTTGGCATTTTGTGTGTATAGTTTGTGATTTATGGGAATTGTCTGAGCTTCCATTATTTCTTATGGGGAAATTTGCTTTGATATATGAGTGTTTTGGTTTACAAGCATGTTTCCAGAATGAATTATGCTCGTAAACCAATATATTACTGTATAGCTTATGTCTCCCAAACTTCTACTTTCCAGTTGTCTGATTCTAGTTGTGTCTTTTGGAACAAATTTGTCCTGCTAAGCAAAGTACAAGCCCAGCATTCTAATAACAGGAAATAAACACAGCATAATCAGAGAACATACATGCATCTGTGAGGGTTCTGTTACAGCCACCAACGGTTCCGAAGAAGAACAGGTCCCACAGTCATGTACAGTATCTTATTAAAATAAATCAAACTTTTATTTTTCTCACAGCGGGCACGTTCTCCATATTCATTTCAGTCATTAAATCAAACGTATTAACTTGAACATTAGATGACCCATACTTTTCAAATATCAACAACTCTGGGTTCTATTCCTATTCATATTCATCTCTTGAACAAAAGGGTTATTGGGTGAGATTACCAGGGACGGGTGTCCTTCACAAATTGAGGACCTGCCGCACATCGGGTTCCACAACAATGATGCCTGACTCCCTCCGGAATCGTTTCCCAGCCCCATCCAGGGATCCATTTTGCAATGGTTCCTCCGCCCCTGGATACCGTGACCGTTGTGGCAGTTCCTCCTGGGTTACTGGTCACTACCGAGGGTGTAGGTAAGGGCAAACCCACTTACTTCTCTAGCCGTGGGGAAGATTCCCCCTGTTTGGACCCCCATTTCTCTTGTTGCATGGAAGATCCTTTCTGTCTGTATTCTGATTTCCCTCAGCACCGTCACTCTCACACCCACTGTCTGGGTGGCATTATCCTTTCCTCTTCCAACTGTCTGAACCCCCTTCTCCTGACAGTTTCTCTGATACTTTCCCCCCCTTCCCATCCTTTTGTCCCATTCACTGAGGGGCATGTCTGTTATACTGTACTCCTGTCCCTTTGGTTCCGCCAGTGTTCTGCACCCTCCCCAACTGCCACCTTCAGCATAGTTTCCTTCCCAAACTATCAAATCATTCTCCTCTATACTGTTGTCTCCCACTATTTCATTCTGTCCTATCTCCGTCCTGGTCTCCTTGCCCCTTGGATCCAGGCTGAGTATTCACGGACTGCACACTTTTGTCCTCACAGCATCTTTGTTAGGATGACTTTCAAGGGGAGGGGGGATTAATTCCATGAATTCCTTTTCCTATGAGGAAGCCTCTCAGACTGATATTAATCCCAAGAGGTTGGGCAGGTTTCCCAATGATTGATGTCATAAAGCAGCATAGCATGCCATGTTGCGTGAAAAGGTGACGCTCCTCTGGCTTGTCTAATAAAATTTGTTGAAAGAAATTACTGATTGTGTGAAATAATGAAAGTTTTCATAGTTTTCCATCTTTTCCCTTCTCATTACCCAAATAGTCTGTAGAATATTGATAACAAAGTTGGAATCAGACACGCCAATGTTGGAGGGGGGGTGATATGGTATTAAGCTGAAGTGCAGTATACACATGTTTTCAGAATGCTAGTGGCTTCTAATACAAAAAGAGGGCACTACTTGTACAATTTCAACTAATGTATGGATATATTTCTTTTTGTAACCTCTGCATTAGACATTGTAGTATATCTGTGTCAAGTAACAACATATAGCAGTGTTGGAGAACCTATGGCATGGGTGCCAAAGGTGGCACTCGGAGCCCTTTCTGTGGGCACCTGACATCACCCCTTCACAGCCACCTGTATTCAGATTAAATTGCTGTATTGGCACTTTGTGAAAAATTCGTGGGTTTTGAATCACAGTTTGGGCACTTGGTCTCTAAAAGGTTCGCCATCACTGACATAGTTGCTTAATAATTTGTTATAGTCTCACTGGGGTTTCTATTAAACATATATTATTTTTCTTCTCAGATTAAAATGGATTTTTTTCTGGATAACTGACAGTGTAAAACTGAGGTTTTTTTGTCCATTTTTATGTAGTAGAATTACATTAATAATTTGCGTTAATTTTAATTACAGTTAGCAAGTTACTTCAGTCACGTGGTGGTTAACTAGATCTGTGAACCTTTTCCTAGCATTTGTAGGACTTTACAGGGATTGGCTGAAATCCTGTTGTACAGGAACACAAGTGACATAACCTAGTGAATTGCCATGAATAAAGAAAGCATTATCGGTTGCATATTGGCTTGCATAACTTATAAAGTCTGCAGAGATTTTCTAATTTAAAATATTTTGAGTCCTAAATTTATACTATTTGTTTAACTGTGCAACAGGATTTCAGCCATTATACTTCATCTTATGAAGATATTTTCTGTTCCATTTTACACGTGAAAGGGTGCAGCACCCAATCTGCCTAGCCGCAATGGTACCTCGTGAAATGAATTTAATCCATAGTGGAAAATTCGTCTTAACAAACATGCCTATACCCGGACATTTCAGTTGTCTTACACGTTTTTCGTCTTATGGGCCATTCGTCTTACAAGGCACCACTGTGTATGCCAGGAAGCATAATCGCAATGTCCTTCTATGCGTTCAAAGGCACCAAGTTGGGGAAATTTGTCTTAAAAACCTGAAATGTGGAATTGATACAAAGAAAAGTACAGATGTGAACCAGTTTGTAGTTGCAGTAATATCTTACACCAGTAAATCCCGGACATTCCCTAAGCAGGGATAGGCCTGGGAAATTTCTATTTTCACAGAGCCTCTAGACAGCTCTGCATGAGGCTTTCTTCTTTGTTCCCTCCATATTCTGCAAACAAGTCAGAGAGGTAGAAACTCCTATAAGGAGGTGAGGTAGTAGAGGTATCGGGGAGGGGGGGACTGAATAAGGTGAAGGAAGAGGAAAATGTGTTGACCAGTGGAGAAGAGAAGAAGAGTCGAAAACATGGGTGGTTCATGGAGAGTTCATGGCTTTCCAATCTATGCAAACTTAATACAGATGTATACAAGGCTAATTGAATGCTAGCCACCGGAATAGAAAGACTATAGAGAAAGAAAATGATCTAGCCTTGAAACTAGAGACATGAGAATAAACATTTGCATCTCTCTGTTGATATAATGTTCCTAGGTAGATTAATAAGCTATATTCTAAAATATATTTGGCTACTCTTTTATGCTCTATTTTGTTTTATGCTGCTTTATTAAATTAGGGTGTGTTCAATTGTTTCATATTCAAAATGATAGAGTTGTGATATATATTTAGATACACAGTAATACGACTCGTTAGATGAAAAACTCGTAAGACAAATGCTGCTCCTGGCAGCCCGATACCCAGCTGGTTTTGACGGCTCAGGCTGCCAGGAGCAGCATTCAGCTTCCATCCTGGCTTTCCCCATGGTATAGCATCTGCAGATTGGGTGTTACACCCTGGAGAAAGCCAGGATGGAAGAGCAGGCTTTTGGATTTTGTGCACCCACGACCCCCTTGGGTTGTGGGCACATGAAATTCAAAACCCTGCCTGTCTTTCTCAACCGTGTAGCACCGGATGGAAGAACAGACTTTTGAATTTTGTGCACCCACAACCAAAGAGGATTATGGGGATGTGAAATTCAAAAGTCTGCCTGCCTGGTTGGGAAAGCCAGGATGGTGAGTCACCTCTTTCCCGCTGCCCCCTGCCCCCCCCTTTGGGGCAGCCAGCAAAAGGGGAAAGCTTTTCCCCTGACCCAATCCAGCAAAGAAGGGGAAAAGATTCACTCCTTTGCTGGGTTAGGGGTAACCCCCCCTTAGTCAACCAGCAGCGGAAGGCTGCTCCACGCAGCCCCCGACAGATAGCTATGGGGGATAGCCTTTGGCTGCCTGTTGATTGAGGAGGTTTGGGACAGCCTTCCCATAGGAATGCATTGAAAATCAATACTCCGGAACAGATTAATTAGTTTTTGATGCATTCCTGTGGGAAACCATGCCTCTTAAGATGAAATTTTTGTAAAACGTAAGGACCCTTGAAATGAATTAATTTTGTCTTACGAGGTACCAGTATATTTCTACAGTAGCTGTTAATTAGTGTGTGAGATAGTCTTTCATTGGAATATTCCTGTGAGCTTGATGCATGTAGATAAAGCAGTTTATTAAGTACTGTATACCTATAAATAGCAGATTTGTGTTTAGGTCCCGGACAGGTTACTGTGTCTCAATAAATTCTGGTGCAGATTGTAATTGTAATGCATTTGAATATTACAGACTATGAGAAGACAGAGAAATGAAGTAGTTGTGGAATTAAGAAAGGTAAGGGAATTTTACTTTCATCACCCATATTTTAGGTCAACTCTGTCCAGGTGTATATATTTATGTTTATATGTTTTAATTGCATTTAGTGGTGGTTGAATAACCAAAAATGATTAAATGTATAGTAGACGGATAATGAACAAACTTGATAAATTCATAAGTGGTTTTGCTTCTGCTCTCTATACACAACTGAATCCGACTGAATGCATGAGACAGGATTGGACCTGCATTTTGCTGCTGTAAATTTGGAAGAACCTATGTTAGTTAAAGGCTTGCTATAGTCCCATTAAATTAGTTGAAATTTTGAGAAATCATACAGTATGTTTCTGTCTTAAGAATTCTTAACTGCCTTGTATGGCCTCGTGGGAACTAGTCTATCACTGTGTTTGTAATAGTGGCCAGTAGAAGCCATAGCAGTGCTGTTTCCTTGCCACCCCAGTACTCAGAGATACCCTACTACTGAAACCAAATGTTCCTAAATATATCTGTTAGTAGTCCTTTACTATGGCTTTTATGTTTCATGACTTCTCAAAAGTGATTAAGAGCTGTAGGCCAGGCATGTCCAAACTTCGGCCCTCCAGATGTTTTGGACCACAACTCCCAGAGTCCTTTGCCACTGGGAATACAGGCTTGGAATTCTGAGAGTTGTGGTCCAAAACATCAAGAGGGCCAAAGTTTGGACATGCCTGCTGTAGGCTATCACTACATCTTCTAGTCAGTTTCTTTGGTTAAGTACGCACAAATGCTTATATTTTTTAACATCAATCTAGTGTTAATTAATCACTGGAATTGTATTGGTGTACATATAAGGTTTGTGTAATGTGATTAATTGTGGCTAAACATAGAGGCATCAAGTTGCATTTGTTAGTGAAAACATAGGCATAGTTTTTGATAGACATAGTTATCTGCAGCAAGTTTCAGAAACCTTCAAACCTGAAGGATTCTGGGCCACCATGTTTAAAAGGCCCAAATTTCTATTATTTTACACAATTTTAATATTTTATGTACAATCATTCCTCTTTTTGTAAAGTGCTTAGTTGCTTATTTGTATTTTTTCTCCTAAAATAGTAAGTCCCCAACAGTTCAATTTTTCCTTATTATGAGAGTGGCTTCATTCTTTGAGTTGCCCCTTTCTCTCTCTCTCTCTTTTCTAACCTTTTAATGTCTGCTGAAAGTAGATGATGTAGGGAAACATGCCTTCCCTGAACACTGTATTATTCTCTTCAGAGTCTCTCTGGTTGATTATAGAATATAGTGGGGGGCCCTGTTTCTGGGCCAAGAAGAACATTCCTTTTTACTTTATTGGCAGCCGTTTCTCTTGTTTCTCTGTTTCTGGTTCTTCAATAGGGATTGCAAAGGAAGACTGTTTGGGATAAATTGAAGGAGATTGTAGATGTACAGGATCCAGACTCCTTCAAATCAGGCTAGAATCTTCAGCATCCCTAATGCTGGAGTACTTCATTCCCTATCACCAACATTGACGTCAGTGTTCCAAGGGCCAAAACCAGCCCATCTTTATTTTCTGCCTCGTTGCAAATAAGATTGCTGAATGGAGGAACTGGTGGAAGGCATATGTCTATGATTTAGTAGTAGACTATATTCCATTGGACATCTAGAAATATTTTGTTCCACAACAAAAAGATAGGGGTTAGCTGTGCAATTGGCATAACATTCACGAAGATACTGTATAATTACAGTATGTGATATGCACGCTTTAGGCTTAAACAGAACTCTGATAAGTAATTGTGAACGTAAAATATTTAAATGCTTATGTCAATATGCTACATTTTATGCCTTTCTAAGCTGTTTTTGTCATGCTCTTTTACTTTACCATTTTATGTTAACTTGTCTGTAAGGAAATTAAGAATGATAGGGCATAGAGACATCATGCTAGCCTGATATTAGCAACACAGTTTTCACTTTGCATTAGACTTTATCTGAGGAATGCATTAAGTCCTACTTCATATTCTATATTTACTCTTGTGTACTATATTTTAAAATGTTTGAGAAGCACAAGGTTTGAGGAAGAATCAGTACTGTCACTCATTTAACCCCACCCTTTAGTCACTTTAAAACTTGTTACATTTTCATTCCTTTGTGAAAATGTAAGAAATTAGTTTAATTTATTTTTATTCATATTCCCTAAAACCAAAAGCAAAAAGAATTTTAATGAACAAACATTACTCATTGCACCAAAAAACATTTAACAACATTACAAATCACTGTATTTGCATAGAACATCATTCTGTTCTTTTTCCCCTCTCACAAGTAACTTGTTACAGATAACATAATTCCTTGTGGCATCTAACTTCCAACTTTTGGGAGAGTGAGTATTTGTACCAGAATAAATAATGCAGTTTTATATTTTGCATTTAAAAGAACAAGAGAGATGAACATCTGCTAAAGAGAAGAAATGTGCCTCATGAAGACATCTGTGAAGATTCTGATATCGATGGTGACTTCAGAGTGGTAAGAACTAATGTACTATATAACACAGCCACGTTGTGTTTCTTTTATAAGCCGTTCTAACACTTTGATGTCTGTTGCAGCAAAACACATCTCTGGAAGCAATTGTGCAGGTATGTAGCTGTTCTGTTCCCTGTTTACTGGTGTAAAAAAATTGTGCTTACTATAAAAGCCCTAAATAAAACTATTTGTATTTCATTTATAGAATGCATCAAGTGACAACCAAGGTATCCAGTTAAGTGCAGTACAGGCTGCAAGGTAAGAAAAAAATGGTGTGGGTCATCTGTTAGTCTCTCGCTATTCCCATGGTGGTATGGTTTGTTCCTGGAAATTGCAGTTCTACTCTGACTAATTCTTCAAGTGAATTACTAATTCTTTTCTTATATGGTGAGTGGAAAACTATGACAGGCCCAGGGACCAAACCCATCCCCAGGATACTGCAGGCTGTGTCCTACTGCATAGTACCATGTTGGAACAGTTCATGTATGGGAAGCCACACTTCCGATTAAAAATCACATAGATCCTTATCCTGCTAGCATGGCATATGACAGCCTTGCATTTAAAGGAAAATTGTAATTCTAATGCAATTCTTTTGCCATAAAACTCCTTTTTTTTTTAAAGAACTGGAAATGTCAGTGACAACAGGGGCCCAAATGAACATGGAGCTGCATTTGAGCTGCATGTTGGCCATCTGTGCACTATAAACATAAGCTGATGAATGGTTACATGTTAGATTCCTTGCTTAGGACACTGGATTTTTATTTATAAAAATAGATTTAATGGAAATCTGATACATTTCTCCTAAAATGTCAGAACGGACTTGACGTATATATTAATACACAATTTAATGAAAATATTTGTTGTTTTAAATCTTCATTTTGTCTTTTTACCTGCTTCAGTATTTTTTGTGACAGATGATGTACTTTTAAATTATTCTGTAATATTTTGATAATAGAGGGGTGTACTTTGGCTTTTATCAGCCTGCAATTACATTTCTTTATAGTAAAAAAGAAAAAGAAATAACAAAGTCAATTTTCAAAGGAAGTTTTTCTGACTAGTTATTGTTACGTACTTGTCTAGTCATTTCTCTCATTGTGACTCTAATAGCATTTTCAAGACATATGAGATTGCTCATAGAGTAGTTTTTACCATTGCTACCATCTAGTAATTTCCACAGCCATATAGGTATTTGAACTTGGGTCTCCTGAGTCTGTCCACTGTGCCATGCTGATTCCTTGGCTAGATAGCAAACCAAGTCAGTGTCATCAGCTTGGACTTTTACCTTTTTATCTCCAATCATTGAATCGATATGCCCTTGATTTCTGCAGAGGCAGGGTTGGAATAGTCCTTTTTTGCCTTTGGTGAAGCTTGTTAGACAGAATTAAAAAGACATACTGCCAGAGTACCATTCTTCAGCATCATAGAATATTTTAAAACATTTTATAAAATGTTTAAAATAGAATAAAAAATAAAACTGTATTCTACTTGAAATATTTGGTTAGATTTTGTATTGACTTCTGGCTTTCGTATGAAAAGAGTTAGGTTGCTTTGTGTATCTTTAGAATTTAAAGACATTTTGAACATTGGGATATATTTCAGAAATAATAGGAAAGAAACTTCAGTATACAAATCATTATTGAAACACTAGAGTCTCAGGTAAACTGTTTTTAAACAGTTGGAACAATAGTGGAATAATCCCTGCAATCTGTTTTAGCTTGTTCTCTAACATTAAGGTTAGAGTGCTCAAAAACTAGCTATCATCAGCCTTTTGGATACAGTATAATAGTTTCATAAGGGTATAGTAAAACCTTAGTTTACAAGCACAATTTGTTCCGGATACATGCTTATAATCCAAAGCACTTATATATCAAAGCGAATTTCCCCACAAAAATAATTGAAATTCAGATGATTCGCGCTACAACCCTCATATAAAAATGATTACAGTACTGTAGTATAATACAAAATAATTATGAAAATACAAAATATAAAGAAAAATAAAACAGCATATTAATAAACTCTTTTCATATACTGTACAGTATTTACTCTAACTGGCAATAAGGCAGCAGAAGAAAGGGCCTCTATCTGCACGCTGCATGACCTAGAATGAAAGTGTTCCTAAGCTTACTCTTGTATGGAAAGCAAAAGACTGTTCACAAGTGCTTTGAAGTGGCGTTATAAAATACACTAGTGCCAGTTATGGGCACCTTCCAAAAGTTCTGAAAAATCGCTGGTTTCTGCCAAACACTGAGTCCTGAGGCCAGGTATGGGAGATGATCACAGGGAGAGAGAAGAATCATTGGCTCATTTGTGCTCATGGGACATACTATAGTATTCGTACTGCAAGGCATTGCTTGTCAAGTAAAAATGTATCAGAAATGTTTGTTTCTGCTGCAGAATACTCATAGAAAAAGGTATAGTAATCCCGTTAGGGACCCAACCTGCGATAAAGGAAAATCCGTGCTATGCGGCTGCTGGGTCGGGTTGGAACTGGGGGGGTCCTGTCTGGGGCCTTCTGCACTTACCCCAGGCCTGTCACTGTCCCGAGCAGACCTCCAACAGCAGGCATCTCCAAACTTCGGCCCGCCTGATGTTTTGGACCACAACTCCCAGAATTCTAAGCTTAGACTGCCAGTGGCAAAGGACTGTGGGAGTTGCTGTACAAAACATCTGGAGGGCCGAAGTTTGGCTATGCCTGTCCAACAGGCTTCCCAGGTTTGTCGGAGGCCGCAGAAGTTGTTTCGGGCAATACGGAATGCACTTCTGGTTTTTTTGAAGTCACTTCTGGTTCACCAGGAACCATTTCTGGGGCCTCCAACAGGCCCAGAAAGCCTCTTGGAGGCTCCAGAAGTGGTTTCAAGCGATTCAGAAGTAACTTCTGGTTCACCAGAAACCACTTCTGGGGCCTTCAACAGGCCTGGTGTAAGTGCAGGAGGCCTCAAACAGGCCTGTGCAACTTGCCCCAGGGGTCCTTATCTTTATATACCGGGATCACAGTATATGAACTCGATTGTACTCGTAATCCAAGGTTTTACTGTATTTTATTAAGTATCCACATGGGACCATTTGAGCTCGGCATACAAGTCTGATCTGCCTTGTATATGTTTCTAAACAGAAAACTACTCTCCAGTGATCGCAACCCACCAATTGATGACTTAATAAAATCTGGAATATTACCCATATTAGTTCACTGCCTTGAAAGAGATGACAAGTGAGTATGTACCTTGAAGGAACAGTTCTCCTTACAATCTGTTATTTGGAAATGCTGAAGTGAAACGATAAACTGTTGCCTCTCTGTTTTGTTCCTAGCCCATCATTGCAGTTTGAAGCAGCATGGGCACTGACAAATATTGCATCTGGAACCTCTGAACAAACGCAGGCTGTTGTTCAGTCCAGTAAGTTACCGGTAATCAGTATTTAATGCAGTCATGTGTATATATATCTATGTGTATGTTAGTTACATCATTATAGTTGTGACTGACTCTTCGTGACCCCATGTCCATGGAGTTTTCTTGGCAGGAATACTGGAGTGGCTTGCCAGTTCCTACTCCAGGTGCCTACAGCACCTGGTATTCCCTGGTGGTCTCCCATCCAAGTACTAACAAGGGCTGACCCTGCTTAGCTTCTGAAATCAGGCAAGATCGGATGTGATTACGGTATTTACGCAGCTCATGTGTATATATAACATCAGTAAAAAATCTTGCTAAAGAATATTGAACAGTACTGTACTTGCTAATAAGTTGGTCCTTTTATATTAAGCATGTTGACTTGCTGTCCTCTGGTACAGATGGATGTTATGGCCCACCCTTTTTCTTTCTCCTCACTTACGGGCAGAGTAAGTAGTAATAGAAAGTAAACAGATCTAAGCAGTTCTGAGTGTGAACAGGTATGTAGGTAGAGATGGATGGATGGATAAATTAGGAATGTGAATGAATAAATTTGGATGAAATAGAGTGACCCTGCCTGCCATCCATTAGTGCAGTGTTTTTCAACCTTTTTTGGGCAAAGGCACACTTGTTTCATGAAAAAAATCACGAGGCACACCACCATTAGAAAATGTTAAAAAATTTAACTCTGTGCCTTTTGGTGACTCGAGTCGCGACGTCTTCTTCTCTCCGCTGCTGCGCACACTGTGCTCGGGCGGGAAGGAAGTCGGAAGATGATGTCCTACTGTGATAGGTCCAGGCTGGAGTCTTGACCAATCACAGCCCGGACATCAGAAAAGTGGAGGGTGTCCCCCTGAGGAGCGCCAATCGGCGCCCCTGCTGGCCGAGGGTGGGGTCAAAAACCCCACTCCTTCATACCCAGGACACAGTCCGGCGCCCACCTAGTGGGCGAAAATTCGACATTTTTTTAAAAATCTTTCGAATTTTTCAAATTTTCCAACGGCACACCAGGCAACATCTCGCGGCACACTAGTGTGCCGCGGAACAGTGGTTGAAAAACACTGCATTAGTGTACACCTATTTTGCTAGGAGGAAATGCTGCTCTTGGTTTGTTAAGGTTCTCAGTCTGTGTTTGTGATGTGTAACATGTGTTTTGCAATGAACCCTCCCCATAATGTTAACTTGGTTAAGCCTTACTTGCATACTAGGATTTCTTCTAATTTTAAAAGACTTTAGCTCCTTTATAGAGAGAAGAGATGGGCATGAACCTCTGACTTGGCAGTTCATGCTGATTTGTTAATCTGTTAAACGTGTTCAGTATGTCAAAGCCCTGTCTCCTCGGGCAGGTACCCAGTCAGATATAGCTTTCTGGCTTCCCTGCCATGTAAACTCCAGGCTGTGCCTCTGAGTGGAGATTTGAAGTGCTGAACACCCATCTGGACAATAAACAAACTGGCCTGAACCACTAAACCAGAAGTTTGTACCTATCGCTAGTCATGAGACTGCCTTATTTAAATTCCTTAATAAATATGTTTTCTCACTTGTAGCTGAAGCAAGGTTCCCAACTTTGACACCCTCCGAGTAGCATTACCTGCTCCTGCACACACCCACAATGGTTGTTTTGAACCCCGTTTCTTCTAGTTGCAGTAGAACCTCGCCCAGGGTGTGGGGGTGGGATGGTGTTGGGGGTGGGGCTGAGGATCTGAAGTGCTGTAATACTTTCTTTTGTTTTCTGCCATTATTTTAAAAAACAGATTGAGCCCAGCATCCTGTTTGGCCTTAGATATATGCAGATTAGTCTTTCTGTGTGTGATACCTATCCGCCAACTCCTTATGCAAACAGAAAGCATAGTTGAAAGTAATTGAGCAGTCTCCAACTTGTGCAACTTAAAGCTGACTGTTAAAGAAACAACATGATATCTCTAGATGTGTACTGCAAATAGGATTCTGGCCTACAGCCATTACATTCTAGTTCACTGCTATTGTGTCAGATACATCTTGCATGTGGTTTTGTGATCTTTTCTCAGATTTTTGACCCCCCCCAAAAAAAGCTTCAATTGGGCAAATTTAAGAATGTTCATTAAAGCATGTTTAACATTTATTTTACACACACACACACACACACACACACACACACACACACACACACACACACACACACACACACACACACACACACACACACACACACACACACACACACACCATTTTTATGTCTACTCTATAAGATGCCCCATGCTTAAGTCAACACCAATTTTTCCAACCCAAAATTACAGTTTTGTGACCACAAGGCTTAATTCCATGTATAAGATGACCCTCAAATTTTAGTTAGTCTTATACACAGAGAAATACTGTAATTACATTGTAGTAAAACACCTTATACGTATGGTAACTGTGTCACCAGAAAAACATGCTAGGCTGCAGTGAATTTAAGTTGTGGTTCCAAATCCCAGTGATTTCAGTAGTTTTTGCTAGTATTTAAATAACTGTAGAATTGTGCTTCTAAATTTGGAATACAGTGGCACCTCTTAAAACAAATGCCTCATAAGACAAAAATTCATAGGAAGAAAAAACTTGTGGGAATAGGCATGTTTCGAATGACAAACAAATCCCTATGGAATGCTTCACAAGATGAAAAACTGTTCCACATGTACCCAAGGGGGAAAACCCCAGTTATTTGTTTATTCTAACCTCCAGAACGGATTAATCAATTCCCAATGTATTCCTATGTAAAACTGCATTTTGTAAGACAAATTTTTCGTAAAACAAAGTTACCCATAGCCTCCAGAACAGATTAATCCATTTTCAATGCATTCCTATGGGAAATCACGTTTCGTAAGACAAAATTTTCGTAAAACAAAGTGACCTGAAGAACAAATAAAATTTGTTTTAAGAGGTACTACTGCATTTAATTTTCTGAAATCAGGCAAGATTGTTCAGATGAGACAAAACCTTATGGTAGTAACATGAAATCCAGCTTTAGGCAACTACAGGCATAGAATCTTAATAGGTAATGATTTATAATCTTTGTATCTGTGAATAAAGAACCTTTTTTTGGCCAATACAGAATTTCAGCTTTATCTTCAGTATTGCTAGCAGATCTTACCTAATGTAATAATTGAAATGTAGTGATGTGTTTCTTTGTTTTGCAGATGCTGTCCCACTTTTTTTGAGGCTTCTTCATTCACCTCATCAAAATGTTTGTGAGCAGGCGGTATGGGCTTTAGGGAATATCATAGGTTTGTTACATTTTATATAAAAATTGGACAAGATTAATGTAGACTGCAGTATGAAAAATAGTTTTGTCCACAAATGCCTGGTACATAACTCACAACATTGCTGTGTGTGTGCATGTTTCCCCTAAGCATCTTTTAGTCAGGTGCAGAAGAGTTCAGCAAAGTAAAATCACATGGAGAACTATAACATGCAGTATTCAAGTCATGTTATGCCTTGTATCAGTAAATAGGTAGAAATCAAAATTCCTAACTTAGTTTCACATTTCATATGAGATTCTGTAACAACATACAGCTCTGTTAGCAGCCTGGGTTGTCTCCAGATACCATGTATCAACCTGGGTTTCCACGGGATTGTCTGCTCTATAAGATCAGCCAGAAACTTTCCCAGTGGCTCCTGAAACCATTCCGAGTCATGAAGCCTGTGAAGGCATGCTATTTTCATGGGTTGGCCCATCCTCCCCATGGGGGGTGTCACAGTAGACAAGTTGAATCTCTGTAGGAAGTGGTCTGTCCATGACAGATGGCAGGAGCTCACAGTCCTCACCCTCAGATCACCATCCACTTGTGCAGTCAAAAACACCAGGTCCAGATTGTGACCAGATGCTTCTTTGGTGCCGATGACATGTTGGGATAGGTTCATTGCTGTCATGGTACTCATGAACTCCGGAGCCGAACCAGGTGTTCTGATTCGGCATGGATGTTGAGGTCCCTGCCTGTTAGTCGTCAGGATGACCTCACCATGGCAGTCAACATGAACTTAGCCAGCTCTGGCAGGGATTTGCCAGAGGCATGAGATTCTGCTGAGGTGTTGGTATCAGGAAAAAAAACCTTGTGCCCAACCCTCATTTTCTAAACAGCTCCAGCAGAAGCCAGACCAACAAAAGTAATTATTTTGCCATATGCTAATCTTTAACACCTGCTCAGGCATTGCCCTTGATCACAAAGGATAAGAGGGAGTATGAATAGAAGCACACTAAAGCATGCATGCAAGTGCCAACGGTATCCATGGATTAAACTGTACCATTTAGCTAGTTCTGCTTGAAGTGCTACCCCAGCACTTAGAAGGTATTTTAATTGAGCTTAATTATATTACTTAAGATGGTCTAATTCTTTAATTTGTTGTTAAGGTTTAAGCTCTCAGTTAAGCGCTTGTGAGGTATGTACCTGGAACACTGAGTATTAATATTCCAGAATTGTACAATTGAAAATATTTTAAAAATGGCACAGTCATATTTCTATAACAATGGTGAGAGCAGAGAAAATTGAATGGGGACTGATAACTTTTCTGTCATGTAGAAAAAGGGGGAAAGCATGTTCATTGTTGGCTGGGAGTAGACCCGTGAACTGAATTATAAGGAAATAGATCAGAGCAGAATGCTAGGAGAAACCCACTCAAGGCAAGTGGAGTTTGATAGTGGAACCAATTACCTAGTGTAACAGAGTCCTAACAAAGGTCTTCAAGCAAAATGTAGATAGCTCTATGTCATGGATGCTCTTAAGATTTATCTAGTCTAGATTTCCTGCATCTAGCAAAAAAATGGTTTAGGTGACCTTCACAGCCTCCTCAAAAAGCAGTGCTTATAAATGGAAACAGCTACAATGGTGCCTCAAGTTACGAAATTAATTTGTTCCTCGGGACGTTCCATATCATGAAAATTTTCATAACACAGATCCAAATGGGGTGAAATACACCCTGGGAATTGAAGTTTTCTGCAAAATTTTTGTATCTCGAGTTTTTCCATAGAGAATTTTCATAACTTGAGTTTTTGCAGACTTTTTTTCGGACAGACTTTGTAACTCGATTTTTTTGTTAGTTAAGGTGATCGTATCCTGAGGTACCACTGTACTTACAAACTGCTGGTCCAGAAAAGTTATATAGTCTTAAGGAAAAGGACTGCTGGACCACTACTGAGTTCTTTTTTCTCTTTAATGTTGATATAAGGTGATGGACCCCAATGTAGAGATTACGTCATTAGTCTTGGAGTGGTGAAGCCTCTGCTATCATTCATCAGCCCATCTATTCCTATAACATTCTTAAGAAATGTTACTTGGGTAATGGTTAACTTGTGCCGTCACAAAGACCCACCACCACCAATGGAAACCATCCAGGAGGTAAACTACTTTGTTGTTGTTGTTGTTGTTGTTGTTGTTGTTGTTGTTGTTTTGAAATGACATTATTTTGGGACTCACCTCAGAATTCTGATGAATCTTTCTGTTCCCTGTAGATTCTCCCAGCCCTCTGTGTTTTAATTCATCACACAGACGTAAATGTAAGTGTCAGTTTTTTCATGAACTATTTACTGATTAGTTGTAATAAGATGTTTAGAAAACAAAATATACCACATTGCCAGGTTGCAACTCTAGGTATGCGTACCTTCTTAAATATACTGATGAACATTTATACAGCTTATAATTGTTAAATGATTAATGAAGCACAAGCTTACAAACAGTAAAGCTTTTTCAAAATGTCAGTGGACTTGTGAGAGTTCGAATGGAATAGAGATATAAAATTTCCAGATATTTTGAAGCTATGGGAAGGTTGTTTATTTTGGGGGGAAATGAAAAATATGAGAAAAAAGTTTTTCCCCAAAGTTTCTGGAAATGTTGCATCTCTGTAATGGAAGACTTTCAGTTCCTTCATGTTAGCTTTGACCTCATTGATTATGTATTGTAACTGATCATTTTGAAAACTCTTCTACATATCTTAGTATTGTTTATCAGTATATCCTCAGGAAACATGAAAGGAGCTAGGACATGAAACAAAACTGTCAGGAGATTTTTCCAGATATCCTTAGTAAATAAACACCTTGTGTTCAGTCAGTTACCTTGTTTCATTTTGTGGCATGATCCTATAAAAGTGCAAATGCTAAGGAGGCTGAGAAAGCATAATTACTTTAGATCTGAAAAATTGATGTTTCTATATGTGCTTCATTATATATTCAGTACTTCTTTTTGCTTACATTACTCTGATGCTATGTTTTTTAATACAATACTAGATATTGGTGGATACAGTCTGGGCCCTCTCTTACCTAACGGATTCTGGCAATGAACAGATTCAGATGGTGATAGATTCTGGAATAGTTCCTCATTTGGTTCCTCTCCTTAGCCATCAGGAAGTGAAAGTACAAGTGAGTACTATGCAAGCTCCATTTCTGTCCATCTGTTTGTTATAAAATGACATTTTGAACTAAACGAATAAAACAAGAGTTTCAGCTTCTACAGCGATGCATAAGATTGTCAGCTGATAACAACTTGCTAATCAACTGCTTGACCTTTAACAAATCCGTTTTGCTTCATAGAGATAAATCTGAGACAAAAATCATTACATACCCCATGTCTGTATTCATTACATTAAATGGGAGATAAATGTATTGGCTTTTTAATTATTTCAATGTAAAATCTTTCAATCTAACAAGCTCATTGTTCACAGGATACATTTTTAATATCAAATAATAGTAGAGACCATAAAATACCAGAGTGAAAATGAATGAGGAGATTTAAATCATTTCAGTTTAGTTTTCCAACTTTAAATACAAACTGCAGGAAACCACCGGTTGATGTTCTCTACTTGATACATAACTTCTAGATTCTTTATGCTCTCTTGAGTTGTATATAGTGGTGGGTATGCACCTGTGTCAGGAAATGTTGCCTACACTTTGAACAAGTCTAGATGGGGTTCCCATTTTTTCTTTTTGTCCATTGCTGTTATAGCAAACTGGTTATGTTCAAAGATAACCACTTAAAAAACCATTTACAACTAAGGAACCTATTCTTTACATTATTTTAGAAATCTCGAAGGCTTTCACGGCCGGGATCTGATAGTTGTTGTTAGATTTTTGGGCTGCTTGGCTGTCTTCTAGACATTTTCCTTCCTGACATTTCGCCAGACTCTGTGGCTGGCATCTAGTTCCCTGAGCTCTCTGTCCTTTGAAGATGCTAGCCACAGAGTCTGGTGAAACATCAGGAAAAAAAACTTCCAGAATATGGCCAAACAACCCGAAAAACTCACAAAAATTATTTAGAATTCAGGGACAGTCACAGAATCCCACTTTGTTTGCTTCAGGTCAGATGGTAAAAAGTGGAAAAATTGCTGGAAATCAAGAAGTTACTGGAGTATGTAAATGCAACCACACTTTTGCCATTGTATTATTATTTATCCTCACCAAGCATGGCTTGGGAAAGGGGGTGGCTCTGTTGTCCCACAGGATAACTGCATGGAAGGCTTTCAGGAGTCTTTAAAACTTGGAGTAATATCTTTAATCCAGCAATTAATGTTAAGCCTTAAGAAAACTGAATCAGTCCTTTCATTGTACTGCTTGATTTTAGTCATGCTCTTCAACAATCAGGTTTTAACTTGTAAAATGTTTTATTTCAGACTGCTGCTCTCAGAGCTGTAGGCAATATTGTTACCGGTACAGATGAGCAGACCCAGGTAGTTCTCAATTGTGAAGCCCTTTCACATTTTCCTGCTCTATTGACACACCCCAAAGAAAAAATTAATAAGGTATGTAATTGTGTGACACTCCAGCCTATGAACTAAACTGCAGCCCTCTTGTTTTCTAAATGATTGGTACCAGCCATCACTCTTCATGTTCTGGTCAAACAAAAGTGCACCATAATGATATCCACTTAAAATGTGATTCTGTTTTGTTGATTTTATAATATAGCGATTAAGTTCCAAGGAACAAAAGTGGAAAGGTTTCCATATATAACAATATTCTTTAGTAACTATTTCATTTGGTCATTTATTTTAAAAGTAGACAGAAATTGTGGCTTGTCTTTTGCCCATACCTATATTAAACTGACTCTTGGAAATGATGAAATGGAGGTTATGGGGTAGAAGGGTGTGTGCGTGCAAGGGATGGGGAGGAGGGTTTTTAAAGTTTAAATTGTGTGTGTGTGTGGGGGGGGTGCTATACATGGTGCAGACTATGGGTACTGAAAGAAACTGCTGATTTCGGAGTGCATCTGAGGCATTGTTGCTAAAAATTATGGGGCATTTTCTGCAGCATTGCCAGTGATTAGAGCCTCAAATAAGCCCATAATCTGCACCAAGAGTTTGTAAACCTCTAACAGGTTCATTTTATGGTAATGTACCTTGTGATCTGATCTAAGAGTTCAGTTTAATTACTTCTAACATTCCTGAGGTATGTTTTGGATTAGGAAATTTTTCTGTCTCTTTCTATTTTGTGCTTAAATGAAGAAGCAGAGCTTCATAATACTATTTTTTTAATATAAAGGTTCTACATTTTGTCAAAATTATTGGTTTAATGGAAATTTTTTGTTTTAAATAGACATCCCCCGCTATATTGCGGTTCATATACTGCAGTCCAGTATATCATGTGACTGCAGTCTATGAAGGCAAGGGGTCCTGGGGCAAGCTGTATGGGCCTGCTTGGGGCCTCATGCACTTACTCCAGGCCTGACACTGCCTTGAACGGGTCTCTGACGGGCTCCCCAGGCCTGTCAGAGACCCCAGAAGTGATTTCCAGTTCACTGCATACCACTTCTGGAACAATTCAACAGGCCTGTTGGACGCTCACCGGGGGCAGCACCAGGCCTGGAGTAAATGCAGGAGGCCCCAGCCAGCAGCCCCCAGTCCTGACCTGACGCGGATTTCCCTTTATCACAGGTCGGACCAGGTCCCCAACCCCCACGATAAACGGGGGATTACTTTAACTCTCTATTTTCTAAATCAGGTCCACAAACGCAAACAATATATATGTACGAAAATATAGTTATATAATATATTAAAATGTTGAAATCCCTTATATTCACTCAGTTCATAATAGTGAAAGATACTTGAGATTTTCTAGACAGTATTCTCAAAGGCATAGCAATTAAACAACATAGCCATGTCAGTTAAAAGGCATTTGGAATAGGGATGGCAACCTTATGAAAAACAACACGCTGTTTTGTTGTGTCGTAAGGTTACGAAACATTTCAAAGTGAAAATGAAACCCGACTGCGATGGTATGGACATATCTTAAGTGCCGATGAGGAAACTGGCCAAAAGGGGTCTCACCTTGGAGGTTAGCGGATCCTGACTGGGGTTGACCAAAACAGGACTGGAGGAACACTCTTGACAATGACATGAAGTCATCCCAGGCTCATCCAGATCAAGACCATGACTGTGCAAAGTGGAAGACAAAAACCAGAATAGCAGACCCCGCCACCAAGTGGGACAGATGCTAAGAAAAAGAACAAGATAGTTGAGACAGAAAGGATGGAAGATGTAGAAGAGCAGACTCTTGTATTATTCTTTTTAAGGAGAAATGAAAGATGACTGTGTCCATTACCCCTTTACCGTCTCTCCCTCACTTATTTCCTAATGACTGTGTAGTAGACCAGTTGGAATTTTACATTGGTGCTAAATAAAAATAGAAGATTTTAAAAAACAGAATGCCCCATTCTTTAGATTGCCACTGGTGGCCTTTTGCCCTGGGTGTCCTATCTCAGTCTGTGACCTGAGCTTGCTATTTGTGAAGTCCCTTTTACAGGAATTAGGAATGCACAAATACCGTAGTTTTCCATCTATAAGACGACCCCTACTTTTCCAATCCAAAATTACTGTCTCGGAACTTCACAGTTCTCTCCTTAGCTTACATTAGTGTATAAAACAACCCTCAATTTTTGTCTAACAATTCTAGAAAATCAATATAGTCTTATACATGGAAAAATAATGTATCATCACAGATCCAGACAAGGATTTGCTCAGAGTTTCTCCAAAAGGGCTCAGGCCAAATCAGACCTGATCTTTGTGATACAGTATTTATTTGTACCTAAGAGTGAGTGAGTGGGACATTCCATATTCTCTGTGCCAACCTGTCAAAAAAATTTGAGGCTGTTAAATTCTTTTATCTGTGAGACTTTATCTCTATGACAAGCGTAGTCGGAGGCTTGAGAATTTCATAATCTTAAATCCATTGAAAATAATGCCACGGTTTACCATTTCCCCCTCCACAATGCCTTGGTTTATGAATTTTCTTTGAACCAAATTTTCCTAGGATGCATTGCAGCCCTATGCATTTCCAGTTTATGATTTTTTTTTGTGATATGAAATGTCCTGGAGAATGCATTAAATTCTTAAACCGAGGTATGCCTGTAGCAGATTTAAACTTTGACTAGGCCAGTGCTTTCAGTGTATGTGTAGTTACTGAAGAAGGTAATTTGTTCTGGTCATATTATATCTGTAGAAGATATGTAACCTTATAGAGCAGTTGATACTTTTTTGCCTTTGCTGTTTGTCTTTCTAATATGTTACAATTGTTATCATTTTTTTATTCTTACAGGAAGCTGTATGGTTCCTATCTAACATCACTGCAGGAAATCAGCAACAAGTCCAAGCAGTGATAGATGCTAACCTTGTACCAATGATTATACACCTTTTAGATAAGGTTAGGTGGAGAAATACCTTTTTTTGTTTCTGTTATATGTTGACATTTTAGAGTATTGATAGGATAGTATTTGTGTGTTACAATTTATGTATAAAAGATTAATGTAGAGGAATATTCCACTTGATGCTATTTACTTACTTTTTTCTGGGCTAGAGAGGCACCCATCCTCAAGAGGACCGCAAACACGGCAGTTTAAATAAATAAAGAGTTAACGTATAATATAGAGTTAGCATATAAAACAAATATGCTAAAACAGCATGTAAAATATATTTTGGACTGTATTTCAACAATTGATTAAGGAAATTAATTGTGTGCCAATTTGTTTCTCAAGCCTTTCCCCGAACAAAATATGAAGAAATTCCTCTCCGCTAACCCTTGATTTACATCTTGTACATAATTCCTGTTTTATTAAATTCTAAACTGCCCATATGGGTGGTATAAAATGTAATTAATTAATTAATTAAAATCTGTTTCAGCTACTTAGTTTTGCACTGCAACACAAGACCGGACATTAGTCAGCAGTTTGGAGGCAGCCACTCTCCCAATAGACATTTGTTGAAGGAATGTTAAATTATATAATATGTAATCCAGAGTAGCATTCATTCTCTGATGCGATTATTGTGATGTTTTATTTTTGCAGAAGGGTAGGGTAGCTTTTGAGATTATGCATTATGCTAATGGACACATTTCTTCAACACAGCTCTTGTCAAAATGAAACCAGTGAAGGCTTTAAGGATTTTCAGAGATAGGATTAGCAGACTTGGAAAGAGACTTTATGTTGTGCCTGCGCATTCTTTCCTCTAGATCCCTAGTTCCCTAGTGATCTCCGTCACTCGGTTCTCCTTCTATTAGCCATGACTGGTTAATGCTACTTAATGTGTGCAAGACCCAGATGCTGAAGGAGTTCTAGAATTCTGAGATTAGCTGCTTTATGCTAGCAGGAGCCTTGTGGTGCAGTGGTTGACCTGCAGCCAAAATTCTGCTCATTCCCTGGGTTCAATCCCAAGTAGCCAGCTGAAGATTCATTCAGCCCTCCATCCTTCCAAGGTTTCTAATTTGAGTACCCAGATTTCTGGAGCACAATGTGTAGCCTGCATGATTAAATTGTTAACCACCCAGCACTGTGGGTTGGGTGCGCTCTCTCTCGCTCTCTTCGCACGCTCTCTCTTCCCCTCCCTCCCTCCCTCCCTTGCTTTGATGTATGGGGTGCCTCCATAATAATGTCCCTATCTTCAGGTAGTCCATTTCTGGAATGTAACAAGCTACCTTAATGAGCAACCTGCACAGAACCAGCGATAGATTACTTTTTTTTTTTAAACTGTGTTATTGAGTCTGACTAACTGAACCACTAACTGCCAAAAAGGTAACAGTTAAAAGAGAATAGATTTATTTAGCTAGGTGCTGCAACAAACTAGAGTTCTGATCCTAGATCACAGCACTGCTTTTCTTCATCAGTGCAGATACTTGGTAGATTTGTTTCTTCATGAAAGTGTCCTCTAAAGTTTTTAACTCGGTTTTCATTGGCATTACTATGCTGCATACCCTGGTTCTGTCTGTTCATTTATAAAGATCTCCATTGATTTGTCTTGCTGTTTTAGGGCGACTTTGGCACACAAAAAGAAGCTGCATGGGCTATAAGCAACCTGACAATCAGTGGAAGAAAAGACCAAGTGAGTAATTCAGTTGTTCATGTATGTCTGAGATGAGGGAAATGGACTGGGTAACTTAAAATAATTATAATGGAAAATATGAAATGGAACATATTCTTGACAGAGAAAGATAAGCAGAAGCCTTGTTGATTTCAGTGTGGTACTTAATTCTCTTTCTGTGTTTTTATATTATAATCTAGTTGAAACCCAGTTGTGCAGCTCTGCATGCACAGCAGAGATGATGCCCTTAATGGCAAATTGCTTCTGATTAAAGACAGTTTTGGGTGGTTGTTTCATACACAATGCAGCAAAGTTGTGTGTGCCCTGAAATTGCCAATAATTGCAGGCAATTTGCTACCAATGACAACATTGTACAGCTGCATTTCAGACAGTATTTTTTTAGCTGTATCTATATTAACTATTATGAGCCTCTCTAGATTTTGTAAGAGAGAAAAGTGGGATATAAATAAAATGAATAAATATCCTCGGCCAAAGATATCTTTACTGCTTCAAAGTTCAAGATAAATCCTTTTGAGAGATACATGTTATGCCAGGGGATCCATCATAATGTGGCACTTGGTTGTTATGTTACCATGTAGTCGTGAATAAAACACACACACACACACAGAGAGAGAGAGAGAGAGAGAGAGAGAGAGAGAGAGAGAGAGAGAGAGAGAGAGAGAGAGAGAGAGAGAGAGAGAGAGAGAGAGAGAGAGAGAGAAATGATTTGTGGTGCATTGTTGAATTCTTATTTTTTTTCATGAGGTTCACAAAGTTCTCAGAAATTTTGATAGTGTTATTTATGGTCTTCATTTGAGAGCTAGTAGATTAAAATGATGGATGTTTAGTGGATGTTGAAAATTTTCTTGAAGTAGATTATGCTACATGGATATATTGGCCAAACTCCTATTCAGGTAGCAACTTCTTCATTTTACTTAATTCCCTGCTTGGAACATTCACTTGTGTACCTGTACATTGAGTTGGGTGTGTGTCCAAAATTCCAACCATTGACTCATTAATTGCTAGAGGGAAGTTGCTATGAGTTTGCCTTCCATGGGTGTTGCTGCTTGACAAGATTTTGGCCATTATATTTTTCTAGTGTGAGTCATCCATCTTCAACTCCACTTTAAGGACATAAGATAAGTAATTTATAAGAATTGAAGCAATTTGTATTGCTTATGAACGTGTGATGTTGACCTGCCTCCTTACCCTTTGTGTGCTGCCAACAAAATAAAAATCACTCCCAAACAGTTGTACAAAGTTTGGAATTGTCATTTAACATAAATATGGACTCCTTCTCCTGGATTATTCCTTTTTCCAAACTAGGCAAACAGCCAGTATTCTCTTACCACTGCTGTTCAAATACTGTCAGAGCTAACTTTATCCTGCCCTTTCAATAGAGTAAGAATGCCTATGGTGAAACACACAGCCTTTGTTACTCAGGTGACACTACATAAACTGTGAGCCTGTTATTGGCCATTGGTATGCATGGTTAATCTCTTGTGACTTCTCACTTCAAAAATAGGGAACAGAATTTGTAAACAAAACAAAGTGTTATTATGGGTCCCTCCAGGGAGAAAGGCGGCATAAAAATAAAGTTGTTGTTGTTGTTTTAAAAATGTGTGGAATCGATTAATTTATTTTTATTTATTTAGAATATTTTTACCCCAAATTTCTCCTTTGAAAGAAAGGAGCCTCTTTGAAAGAAATCCCTGGAGTCTTTCTTTAGTGTACGACACATTGGCTGAAATCCTCTTAATTAAAAAAAAATAAAAAAATAAAAAAAAGGAAAAGGACCCAAGGTGGCTTACAATAATGAGGGACAATATACAGCCCAGAACATTTAAGACATAATTTAAGTTATGAACAGGGAATTAGAAGAGGCATCTTAGAACATTAAGAGGTAACATTAAAGCTACAAAGAGCACACAAAAAGAAACAAAATCCATTATGAAGGATAGAGACTAACATGGAAAACACTGGTGTTCTGATGAAATCAGTCAATGCAGTTATGCATGATAATCCATATAAAAGTCACATTGTAGGTAGTCTATCCTTCAGGGACAGCTTGCCTGAAAAGGAATGTCTTTTAAAGAAGGTTATTTATTACAAACTAGGAGGGTTTTTTAATCATATACCCAGAAGTCATTTTACTTTTCTCTTGGTAATTTTTAAACACGTTCCATATTGATTTTTAGACAATATCCTGGTGCAAATCCTATTGTGCATCTCTCTCTTTCTCTCTGGCATAGTGTCACCACATAATACATTAAATTAAAATTGTTCTTTTACTTTCATTGGCCTGGATCCCTAGAAGCAAAAGTACTCCTGCTTACACAACCAGTTCCCCCCACATTCTCCTCACTGCCTCCCCAGGAAGATATGTTTGCCAGGGACATTCCAGATAGTTTGGGACATGGTAGAAGAAGGTAAAGTTTGGGAAAGTTGAGGTGGGTGAGCACCATGCTCAAATAAGAGTCTGTACTGAACATTGCCCTTTTGTATCCAAACTTTATTGTTTTGCATTTCTAGTATCCATAGAAAACATGATAAATTGAATTACTTACCCCCCCTCTAAGTGAAATTTTGAAACAATTAACAGTACAAATAGTTATTTGATTATGATCTGTATCAAAAGGAGCAAAGGTATTTCACATCTGGAATTAGAATCCACCAATTTATAATAGTTTATCCATATTCATCAAAATAGATTTTAGTCTCTTAAAAACAATTCTTTGCTTTAAAGAAGGAAGCCAGTGCCTAGTGAGGCCTGCATAATTTACATCTGTCATGTTTGATACAGTGAGGTGCTTTTTAAATTTTCAGTTACTTTAAAGTTGCTTTGATAAGCTCTTTCATTGTCTCCATACTCTTGTTAAAATTTTGATGCTGATTTAATGGGCATTTTTGTCCTTTTGCAGGTTGCATACCTAATTCAACAAAATGTAATTCCTCCATTTTGCACCTTGTTAACAGTAAAAGATGCTCAGGTTGTGCAAGTAGTGCTGGATGGGCTAAGTAATATATTAAAAATGGCTGAAGATGAGGCAGAAACCATAGCCAACCTTATTGAAGAATGCGGAGGTATGATAGAATTCTTGCCTTACAATAATAATACTTTAATATTGGCAGTGGTAGTCTATCACTCAAACCGTCTTTTGCATTTTGTCACAGAGCTGTAAATGCTTGGATTGTTGATTGTTTCTAGGAAGAAATCTGCTTATTTCTTTAAAATATGTCATACAGAGTGATTGTCAATGTATTTCATAATGTGTACACGAGGGTGGGATAGAGAAATAGTGGGGTAAAAAAAATGATTGTTGGATCATTGCCACCAGGATTAGGACCACCAACAGTGATTCTTTTACTATGAATGTTCATTCACAGTTCTTGAAGCCCAAAAGGCTGCCCCGGGGCAAAAGAGAGGAGTAGGGAACCCCAAAACCTGAAGTGAAGGGAGAGGAACCTTTTAATCACTTTAAATTAAATCCTTCCAGTGCCTGATCCAGATTACATTGCACAGAATGATGCCAACAGGATTTTGTTCATTCTCTTTTATTAACAACAACAAAAGGTTGCAGTTCAGATTTTTGTTTAACTTTTATAGGGCTGGAGAAAATTGAACAACTACAGAATCATGAAAATGAAGACATCTACAAACTGGCTTATGAGATCATTGATCAGTTCTTCTCTTCAGATGATGTAAGTATATTCGAACTGTGAAATGTAATCTATCAGAATATTTTGCATAATGGAACAGGGCGCCAAGTGACTGCTGAATCTGTAGCCCAGCCTCTGTTTAGAGACAGATTTCTAGTGTTACAGAAACCCATTTAGAAACATAGCATTTCTGTTACGGTATTTCTGTGTATCATTGAATCTAATGGACGGAAATTCAGGTGAATACATTACAGAGTTAGAATAGTTCATTGCTGATACATCAGGGTGGAGGTACTGGTTTAAAATCCCTTTGTTCCACATTCATAACTGAAACATTGCAGATTGGAGATTACCTGCAAGTGGCAGAAGCACTGCTGTTGACACATTTGCCCTGTGCTTTTCCAGCCTATATCAGAGAACCTCGAGCAAGTAGTTGCTGAATGCATTGTTTCAAGCAGTAGATTATATAAAATAATGCATACTTAAAAAATAAACCTTGATCACATTTTACTGTTCTTACTTCAGCTGTGTGTTCATTTACAGATAGATGAAGATCCAAGTCTTGTTCCAGAAGCAATTCAAGGTGGAACATTTGGTTTCAATTCATCTGCCAATGTACCTGCAGAAGGATTCCAATTCTAGAGTGGTATTTTGGAAGTTAGGTACAATGCAGCACTGAATTAAAAAAGGGTTTGATCCATCAAGCTTGGCTCATGGGATCCACTGCTGCATTAAATCGGGGAAGAAAATGTGAAGATTTCATTTGGAATCACAGAAAAGCCCGAATGAAGTCAAGATGGCGAGTGGGTGCGAGTGAGAGTGAGTGGCAAAATGTAATGAAAAACTTCACACTGAATGCTTATATAGGTTGTTAAAAGGAAAAGGGCTACAGGTCAAAGGTCGTCAGCACCTGAGGAGGGATACTGACTTAATTAGCTCAATTGTGGGGGGGAAATGCAGTACTATTCCATCATCAAGCCATGTAAGCATAAAGGAGAATAGGATGCCCATATAAGTCCAAGGAGAATGAGCCCAGGCCTTGCTAATGAAGTACCGTGTGAATGGACAACATTGAGTGAATGTCTGGACTCAGTGCTTGTGGGGCCACGTGTGTGTTTCAAATCTGGGGCTCTTTGCTCATGGAGCAGACTCCTAGTCTTGGAGTGGGGTGTGTACGAGAGTATGGTTGTGATGCTGTATGTGAACGCATGCAAGCTTGATTTGCCTTCAGGGGGCTGATAATAACCTTAGTCAATCATCAAAAGGAGTGCGCAAGTGTTAACACTGGACACAAAAACAGACCGTTTAGCAGCAGACTATGGTTTTACTCCTGCAGCCTGTGTTTTTATTTTATTTTTTCCCCTTTTTTCATTTTAGTTATTTTATTTCCTGTATGGCTTATTACTAGTTGCTTGTAAAGTCAAAACTTTGAGGAAGGCTCCCCTGTGCATTTGCACCAGATGATTCATCATTGTTAACAAAAAGCTTTCCATATCATCGAAGCTAATTTATGTAGACTTTTTGCATGAAATCCATACGCGTTTCCCTTTTCCAACTATTGTGTTGCAGTACACAAATTGCCATAATACCAGAAAACAATAAAAAAAAGTTTAATACCATCCTTTTCATTTTCAGAGATGACATGGAACTATTTTTGCATGTGGTAATCTACAGCATAGCTCATTTTTAGATTTTACTGAGTCCTGTAACCAGCTGTTTCTGTTGTGGTAGGATACCGTGCTGTGTTTCAATGTTATTTGTTTTCAAACTTTGTTTTCTATGAAAATGATATGGAAACCTCAAAATAAAATTTGGTGCATATGTACTGCTGAAAAATTGGAGAAGATATGTGAATAGATGTACAAATCAAGTCATGGTTTGAACACGTTAATAATGCCACCTAATCTGTCCAATTGTTCTAGACTTTTTATCTTTAGATGTAGGCAGCCATGAACAATCTATTTTGAGCCACTTTAGAGAGAACTTTGTATACTTAACTTGCATACCAAATGCAAGTGGTTTTTATAATTGGAATAATACCTCAGTTTTGAGGTTCTGCACACTAAATTAAAAGTGACATAAGAAATATGTACAAAAAGAGAACTCTTTATAAGGTGGCTCATTGTAGGAAATGCTGTGCCTTCCCCTTTGAGCACAAGTGTTGCATGAACAACAGTTTGCTATAAGAAAACATACCAGGTTAGCCACCATTAGCATCTATATCTACCTTGTGTTTTTTTTAAAACCAGCTGGTAATTCTGAAACGCAGTAGAATGGATAAAGATTATTTTGTGATCATAACTCTTTGTTGGACTAGAGTATTTTTGCAGCATTCCTTGTCATCAGAAACATGGTTAAAAGTTTAAAACTAGATGCAGCAGAAAACTAGCTTGTGAAATTTATCCAAGTAGAATGCAGGCTAGGCTGTCTTGGGGATAATAAACATTAAAACTTACAACAATTGTATACTGGTGTGTGTTTCTTTAAACATATACTTGCAGTTCCTACTTGTGCAACTTCAGTTTATTATGCTGGCAAGTATAACAAGATACATTTTATTCTGTAATTCCTTTTCATATTGTCTTTCACCTTTTCCTACTAAGCCACAAGTTGAAGGAATCTCATTTTGATTTTATATTCTCTTTTGCCCTATACCAGGGATCCTCAATCTAAGGCCCCAGTGCCGGATGTGGCCCCCCAAGGTCCTGAATCCGGCCCCTGGAACCAATTGCAACCCCCACCTACCCCCTGTTTTGTGAGCAAGACAGCCTCCGCAGCTGCTTTTGGACTGTGATCCGGCCCCCAGTGGTGTCTGGGTGGTGGTGGACTGGCCCACTGGTTGAAAACTTTGAGGACTCCTGCCCTATACTATAGACTCAGTGCCACGAGCCATGAACATACATCAGATTGTTTATTCCAAATACCTCGCTTATTTTATCGAAAGGAAATTGATTTACAGTGTAATGTCCTCCTTTCTACAACTAGCATGGTTACATGGTCACACGCACAACCTAGGTGTTCTTCCAAATTATAACTTTCCAGATTATGACAGAAAGTATTACATTCTCTCCCTCAGTCTTCCATCGTTTACAGGGAATCCCTTTGTGTTAGTAGGTCTGCGACAATGGTGTGTTCTGGGGTGGAATGTCTCCATCTATCAGTGGGTCAGCGAGATAAGTTTGGCATTGTGCTGGTGTACCGTGCTCCCCGCAACCCAGCGCAATCCCTACCAGAGATCGCCGAGTTCGTCTCGGCTGCTTTGCTGAGGTCCCCCCGCCTTCTGGTGGTTGGGGATCTCAACTTGCATGCCGAGGAGGAACTCTCTGGTGCGGCTCTGGAATTCATGGAATCCATAACTTCCATGAACTTATCTCAGCATGTTCTATGCCCCACCCATAGAGCTGGCCACACCCGGGACCTGGTCTTTTCCTCCATGTCGTCAGATTCGTGTCTGGGGGTTGGGGGTATTTTGCCCCTGCCCGTGTCATGGTCGGACCATTACCTGCTTCTTACATCTGGGCCCGCCCCCGGAGGCTCCTGGACCCTGCCAGGTTCATGGAGGCCTTTGGGGAGCTCTCTGGCGGTCTGGCAGACGATCTGGTCGATGCCCTGGTGGAAAGGTGGTATGTGGGTACCGCCGGGGCGGTGGACCGGATCGCCCCCGAGCGCCTCCTACGATGTCGAGGCCGCTGCTCCCCGTGGTTCACGGAGGAGTTTCGGTCGATGAAGCAAGAACGTAGGAGGCTGGAGGTCATTTGGAGGGCAAGCCGGAAGGAAGTTAATAGGGCTGCCCTTAAAGAGCTGACTGGCCGCTACCTCCGTGCGATCAGGGACACTAGAAGATCTTTTGCCTCCCTGAGAATTGGCGAGGCCTCGAACCGCCAGGCGGAGTTATTCCGGGTGGTTCGGGACCTCTCCAATTCCAGTCAGCTGCGGCCTCCTCCTAGTGATTTCACTAGTGAGCAATTTGCAGCCCATTTTTGATCTAAAATTGAGGCCATCCATTCCGACTTGCCTCCCAGTTGCTCTAGTCCACCCTTTGGGATCTCCGGTGCCTCACCCCTCCGTTCTCCCCTCCTGGATGAGTTCGGGTCGGTCTCTTCAGCGGAGGCCTCCAGAGCTATGGCTCGTTGCCGGCCAGCGGCCACTCCCTTTGACCCTTGCCCAGCTTGGCTTATTAAATCTGCCGAAGGGAACATGCCTGAGTGGGTTTCTGCTATTGCCACAGCCTCCTTTCGAGAGGGTTGTTTCCCCTCCCGCTTGAAGTAGACCGTGGTGAAACCCACTCTTAAGAAACCTGGCCTGGCGACGGATGACCTTTCCAACTTTTGTCCGATCGCCATTGTTCCCTTCCTGGGCAAGGTTGTCGAGGGGGTGGCCGCGGTCTGACTTCAGTCATACCTGGAGGTAAATCATATCCTGGATCCCTTCCAGTCTGGATTCAGGCCCCTTCGCAGGACCAAAACTGCCCTGGTCACTCTGCAGGATGACCTCCTCAGGGAGGCCGACGGGGGGGAGCTCCTCCCTGTTGGTCCTCCTTGATCTCTCAGCAGCCTTTGATACCGTCGACCACGGTAACCTTCTGGCCCGGCTCGCGGAGGTGGGAATTGGTGGTCAGGCCTTGGCCTGGCTCCGTTCCTTCCTCGGCGACCGGACTCAGAGGGTACAGCTGGGGGATGTCTTGTCGGCTCCTTGGACTCTCCCTTGTGGGGTGCCCCAGGGGTCGGCAATCTCTCCCGTGCTGTTCAATGTTTATATGAGGCCGTTGGGGGAGGTCATCAGGAGATATGGAGTTCGCTGTCATCAGTACGCTGATGACACGCAGCTCTATATCTCCTTTTCATCATCTGCAGAGGAGGCGGTTCGTTTTTCCCTCCAGCCTACAGACAGGGCCAGGAATCTGGGCGTGGTCCTGGATTCGGCCCTCTCCCTGGAAGCCCAGGTGATGGCCGTTTCCAGGGCCGCTTTTTTCCATCTCCGCAGGATCGCCCAGATCCGCCAGTACCTTGATGAGTCCTCCCTGAGGACAGTAGTGCAGGCCCTGGTGGTCTCGAGGATCGACTATTGCAATGCCCTCTACGTGGGGTTGCCCTTGGGCCTGGTCCGGAGGTTGCAGCGGGTGTAAAATGCGGCGGCCAGGCTGGTGGTGGGTGCCCGTAAATACGAGCACATCACCCCAGTCCTGGTCCGCCTGCATTGGCTTCCCGTTGCCTTCCGGATCAGGTTCAAGGTCTTGGTCTTGATTTTCAGGGCCCTCCACGGCTTGGGACCAGAGTATCTGGCGGAGCATATCTCCCTGAGGGCATCCGGATCCAGACCCACGAGATCGTCGCAGGCGCGCTCACTGAGAGTGGCCACACCCAGAGAGGCGCGGAAAACGCGCACGCACAACCACGCCTTCTCTGTGGTGGGGCCTTCCCTCTGGAACCATCTTCCCAGTGAGCTGCGCCTGCTGGAGTCCCTGCCTACCTTTAAGAAAGCTTTGAAGACCTTCCTCTTTAAAGAGGCCTTTGGTGACCTTATCAGTTAGGTTTTCTTTTTCTTTTTCCTTTGGTTTACCTCTTACTTCCTTCACTCTCTCCACTCCCATCTTACCCTCCGCTGTTTTCTGTTCGGAGGTTTTTTGTTTGTTTGTTTGTTTTCTCTTATTTTATATGCTTTTTAACATTGTTAGCCGCCCAGAGTTCCCGCCAGGAAGATGGGCGGGATATAAGTTTATAAATAAATAAATAAATAATAATAAATATGTGGAATCATTGCTGAAGTGTGATTTGTACCAATCACCTTCCAGAAATTATGGAGATGGTTGAGATGTAAAACTGGAGTACAATTTTATAGACCCAAATGCTGTCTGAAAATGTGGAATGTACTGAGTTCCGTTTGCTCTTCATGATATTTGGCTTGCAGGCAGTGCAAAAAAGAAATAGGCAATTGAAACGACTGGGTCTTCCATTTGTAGAAGTAGGTAGCGAATACCCTCGTGCAAACACCAGAAAGAAAATTGCAAGGGACTCTTTGTATACAGAGGAAAAGAAACGGTTTTGGTCTTATGGTTATTCTCAGCCTCCAGCTGATCAGAATTTCATTCTTCTGTTTTTTTGACTGAACCATACATAGTTCACCCTGCTTATTTTTGGAAGGTACACAGAAATGTTACCAACCATGGGGATACTTTGAATGCCAGACAATGACAGGCCATTATGCACGCAAGAATGCCAAGGAGATCAGTACTGGATTAAGATTTCATTTCTATTGCCTATTAAATACAATCCTACAAAATAAAGGGTTTATTTCACTCTGTTCACTCAAGATATACGGTACAATACATACCAGGGGACACTTTGCTCAAAGGACGGCTTGGCCAGTTGTATATCCCTTGCCGAAGGGTGGATGGATCATCGCTGCTGATGGGATCCAGACACAGCCTTTGTCCACCTCCATTTTCATATAGACAGACTCCTGCACCTGTGTTGGTTCTGAAACAGCCCGTTGTCCCTGCCATCTCGCACCATACACTCCCATTTTTATTTTTGCACAAGCAGGTTCAGCTTCCTTATATCACAGCTCCAGCTTATCATTTCTGCAAACACAGCTGTTTCTCTAGACTCATATAAAAAGTCCTTTGATATAAAATTGATTTAAACCAATCATACATTTTGTATGTGTAAGCCTGGTTCTTCATCTTTTGTATGACCATGCGTTCTTAGCCTGACAAAATAATTGCCTCAAATCAGGAAAAGCTAGAGGTGGCATCGTGTGTAGCAATGTTCTCATGACAATATATCTGAATTACTTATTTTGGGGAGATGGGTTAATGTAACTTCTTAGTTCAAAGGGAATGTTTTAAGTAACATTTTAAGAGAAGATGAGAAGTTTTGCTAGATATTCCAAAGGATGTGGAAGTAGACATTCCGAGAAGGCACGAGATAAATTGGAAAATTAGTTTCAGAAACAAGAACAAAACAGCAGGAATAGAATAAAAGATAAAATAATCCTACCAAGAGAGTATTTCGTTATATGGAATCTGGCAAGCACATCTAGCATGAATCTGGATGTCTATTTCAAACCCAGCACACCACAGCAATGAATTGGATCTGTAGGTAACAGTTCCAAATATACCTGATCTACAGAGAATTCTGAAATAATTGTTTTGAGATATCAAAAAGAGATTGTGTTAATGTCTATAGTTTGGTATATCTATATGTTCCAATAAATATTTCAAAGTAATGAGACTGAAAACATTTGGGAAGTTGTTTTTGCAATTTTTATACCACCTGATAATAGTGCAAGACATAACTGTGAGCAATTAACAGATAAATATAATGCATAACAATAAATATTAACAGATAATGCGAAACAATACGAAAATCCACCAACTAGATTAGTAGAAATATGTTCAGATCTCAGCAAAGTAACAGAGTGAATATGACAGTTATCTCTTTCATTATGGGAGTTCAGCTCATACTCCTCTGCTAGTTTCTTCATACCATTGTATGCTGATTTCACTAGAAAAAATGACAGTGGCTATTTTATCTTTAGCAAGCAATCTGAGCATACAGTTTGCAGATGTTGCATAATGTTTAGCAACTAAGCTAAATGTAATTTATATCTGACTATATTTATGAGCAGATATTAATATTCCTTTTAACCTTTCCTTGCTACAGAAGGTAAGCCATTTAAAAAAAACTAACAGTGCATCTCTGTTTAACCCTTTTCAGTGATGACACTGCAAACAAGCTTAGGCAAAACAAAAAGCAGAACCTTTCACTAGGACTGTACAGTATTCTATAAAATACTGTCTTAAAATTCTTACTAAGAGTTTGTTGGTCCATTCCCCCTTGTCAGTTTCAGAGGACCTCTTCTCATTTAAAAACAGGTTGAAGGCAGGCTTGAGATCAAACAGGAGAGAGCCTGATCCTCAAGTCAATTGGACCTACAAGACTCATCATGACTATTTACATTTATGGGGACTGACAGTCTGAAAATGTAATGGGTCAGATGCTTTCTACTGTGCCATAATGTATTTTTTTCTTTTTCTAGGGAGCGCAAAAGGTAAAAAAATGATTCAAATAAAAGAAGCCAAGTATTCTTCAGATGTTATTGGCTGAAACTCGTATAGACACCAGTCAGCAGGACCACTAGTCAAATATTATTGGACCCATCTCTTCTGGTTTGGAGGTGCAGACTTTCAGAGATGTATTATAATATTTAAGGATGAAAGCAAGGGCAATGGAGCATTAATTTAGAGAACTGGCTCCAGTTTCTTTTTGACAGAAAGATACGTTGACCCTGAAAAAAACTCTTGAATCCCGTCCAGCTGGAAGAAGGAAGGGCATGAGCAGCTGGAAGGAGTGACCATGCAAGGCTTGGCCTCCTGCTCCTGCTCGTCATGAGGTCTCCAGGATTTGTTCGGCTCCTTCCAGGCAATCCGGCGCAGGTGTAGGTGTAGCATTAAGTGCAACCTCTTAAGTCTAGGCTAGGGAGTCCTGGCTGGGAGCTTGGCTTTCCAAGGGAGCCTCGCGTCCTGTCTCAGCCTCCTGCTCTCCCTCCGGATTTCCTCCGTCCGGGGGCTCTGCAGCAGGTCCTTCCCTCTGCCACCCCTTCCCCGCGTTTCCCAGCAGCGAGCGGCCGGATTCCCAGAACCTTTGCACGGAGCTTTTCCCCTCGTGGGGTCCCGGCGCCTGTTCCCCTTCCTCCGGAGGCGGCAAAGGCAGCTGATCCCTTGGCGAAGGTGAGGGCTCATCTCGTGCCGTGCATCGCGCACCGGGATCCACCGGGGCTTTTTTATCGTCCCAGTGCACTTTGCCCAAGCGGCCGCCGCCCAGGGTGAAGGCGATCTCCTCCTGCCAGGAGACGGTGGCCACGGAGCCGCCTTCGCTCGACGTCCGGGACTCGGTAGGGACGGCGCCGTGCGGGAAGAAGCGGGGGGAGCCGCTGCCGGGCCTGCCCAAGTCCCAGGAGGAGCGCGCCGGCTGGACGAGGGCCGGCGACATGCAGCTCAAGCCGGTGGCGGCGGAGGCCAAGGCGCAGGCCAGGAAGGCCAAGAAGAGGCTCTGCCCGGGGCTGGTGGAGAGCTGGCCCCCGCCGGCCTCCTCCAAGTGGCTCCTCCCGCGCACCAGGGCCAGGAGGCAGGAGCCGAGCGCCGCCGCGCAGGCGATGAGGAGGGCGGTGAGGCCGTGGAGGAGCGGCGCCAGCGAGCGGCACCGCCGAAGCCCCAGGAAGTCCATGGCGAGGGCCAGCGAGCCGCTCAGCACGCTCAGGAGGCAGCAGAGGGCGATGGCCGCCATGAGGGGCGCCCCGGCCGGGCCCAGCAGCGGGGAGCCCGGAGCCGGGTCGACGCGGGCGATGGCCCACGCCGCCCCCAGGATCACCTGGCGGTGCTTGTCGTCTTGCACCAGCACCCAGCTCGGGTAGGCGCCCGCCGTGCCGATGACGGCCAGCGCCATGCTTTGGGCCAGCGCCGCCGCCAGGCTCCCTTCGCGACGCACTTGGCTCTGCCTCAGCAGGAACAGGCGGAAGGCCGCCGACTCCAGCACGGAGGCCTCCTCCTCCTCCTCCGCCTCGGCCACGCTCGCCGGACGGCTGTCCATGAGGGGAAACGCCCCGCCAACAACAACAACAACAACAACACACACCCCCGAAGCGCCCACTGCCTTTCCCCCTTTCCCTTCTCTTGCCTCCGGCGAGGCTCGGCCTGGGTTTTGGCCCCACAAGCCACAGGCACAAACACTTGTCGGCGGGGGGGGGGGCGGGGGGGGGGGCGGCGGCAGGAAAAGAAGCCTTGCTTTTCCCGCTCTTTTCCCCCCTACATACAGGGCCTCTCTTTTTTACCCACAGAGGGTCCCGCCCCCCGCCCTTGATAGACAGGAACCCCAAGCCAATGGCCTTTGGAAGTCTTGGCTCCCTCTGGCGGCGAAGGCAATCCGGGAAAGTCGGTCTTTGCCCCCCCCCCCCCCGTCTCCACCGCGGCTGGGAGGTCGCGTAAGTAAGGCTTCTCCTTCCACTCGCTTTTCTCTCTGCCATTTTATTCCTCACCCTTTCTCATTTTTCGTAGCTCCCTGCTCACGGCTTATCTCTGGGTCACGCCTCTCCCACGTCCCGGGAAGCAAGCCCCTATTGCTGAGCCTGTAGCCCCGCGGTCTACCTTGACCAGGGAGAGCTGGAGCCCGGCTGTGAATGGCACTCTTTGGGAACTCCAAATATTTGTTTCAGGCTTGGATCCAGTTTTAACTAAAACTTAATATTGAGACTAAAAGGTTCTTGAGGATTCAGTGGAGAACCAAAGGCACCATCACAGGGGCTTTTCCTTCATAGCAGCAGACCCTAATTCATACGGAGGGGGGCTAGAAAAACCAGACATCTGGGGCGATCACAGTGAATCCGGATGGAATTTCCAGGACAGCCAGAAATCATCCAGAATTATCCATCCAAAATTGCAGACCAAGCAGCCACAATCTGCATAATGTAGTCCCCCTCCCTCCTTAAGAGTGAGATACAAGTCACCCCACCTAGCCTGGAAGAGTCCACCACAGACAAACGCTTATCATGCACAGCCAGGGAGGTGTACAAATAAAGTTTGCATTTCTTTGCCTTTATACAAAACAAAAGTCATTCCACAGGGCTATATAAGCTACCTGCTGGTAATTGGGACTGTTGAAGAGGAGTCATTATTTTCAGCATCTTAAAGGCTCCCTCAATGAAAGGAGAAAAAAATCTGGGGCCAAAAAGTGCATTGGTTTCATTACAGAGTTGATTTGACAAGTCCTTTGAGGATGACACTGAAGTCTTGTTTTAAAAACAGAATTTAAAGCAGTCTCTTAAAGGTAGATAAGGGGGACACCAGGTGCAGCTCAACTAAGAGCCCATTCCAAAGGGTTGGTGCCCTCACCAAGAAGGTATGATTTCTAGTGAATGTTTTCTTGGCCTCCCTTGGCATGGCAACCCATAGGATCATTGCCCATGAAGATCTGGAGGCATATGTAGATGTTGAGGAAAAGCTCTCCAACAAGTAACAAGGGTCCAAACTGGGAAGGGCTTTGTATGTAAGAATCAAAACCTTGATTCCAGTATTCAGTTTCACAGGCAACCACGGCAGGTGAGCTAGGACTGGGAAAATGCAGTCAAATTTGCTCGCGATACCAGACTGGCAGCCATATTCTGGATCTGCTGAAATTTCCAGGTCACCTTTAAGGGAAGCCCCACAAAAGGATTGTTGCAGTAGTTGATCTTGGAAATCATAAGTACATGCACCAATGTCTCTGGGCCCCGCTCATCCAGATAGTGATGGAGCTCAGTGACTAGCCTAAATTGGTTGAAGGCCAATCTGGTCATGTAGAATCCCGTATAAGCCAGGTCCAGAAATATACTAGATTCCAAAATCAAACTCCAAATGGAAGCATTACCTCATCCAACTTAGCGCAACAATCTCCCAACCCATGGGAATGGCCCCACAAAAGAAGGATCTCCATCTCGTCTGGGTTCAGCCTCAGTCAGTTCGCCTTAGTCCATAATAGAACTGAGGCCATGCAGCACTCAAGGACCAGTAAAGCACTAATGCAAAGGATGTAAAGGAGAGATTGAATTGTGTGTTACAAGCATGCTGATGGCAGCAGACTCCCAAATCTCCAGGTTACTCCTCCCAGAGGCTTTACATAGATATTTAATAGCATTGAGGAGATTGACAATGCTTGGGTCAGCCCCAATTGAGCGTCCAACGGGCAAACAATTCCATCTCAAGCTGCATTCTTGGGACAAGACCATCAAGGAAGGAGCAGAGACAGCTAAGCATCAGCCAATCCCCACATTCCAGATCTACCACCACACACTCAATAATGTTGCCCATAAAGGGGATATTAGCAGGGACCCTAAAATTATTTATGTTATCTGTCACCAAGTTTGATCCTTTCATAATGGTCCTTTCCTTCACACAGGCAGGAAAATAAACTTTCCTCAGGGAAGCATTTACAATATTAACATAGACCTTTCAAGTATTCTCTAATCCACATTGTTAATTGTCTTTAATAAAAAGCAACACACCATGTTTTAACTTATGCTAGCCTTGTATAATCAATACATATATACAATCTTTTACCATGATTTGTTTGTATGGCTTGTGTTTCGCAGACATGTGGTGGCCCATTTTCTGAAAGGAGGCAACAAACTCTAAAACATGTCTGTGGAGGGGTTATGGTGCTGTCCTGCTAGAATATGTGATGCTAAGTTAAACATGTCTCCTCTCTGGTTTGGCCAAGAAAGTGGTTGCTATCTTTTCAACTCCAAAAACAACAAGACACATCTAGGAATGCAAGGCCTAGTTAACTAGAGGTAGGTAGATTAGAGAAAACTCACCCTGTTACTGTAGCAGGGAAATTCTTAATTAGATAAAATAGCAATTTTCAGCTGAAAACCAAGCTTTTCACATGACTTGCCCTGGCCAATTGATTTCTCTGTTAGTTCAGGTACCTAATCTGTAATTCCTGTTGGCCTTACTCATCCATCCATTGATCCATTTGCACTCTTTCTTTTCCCCAAAAGCTGAGGGGAAAAGAACCTTACAGTACACAGTAGTACTTTGGTTTAAGAGCATTTTGCCAGACAAGCAAACATTTCTTCTAAATTTTGCCCTGATCAACAAGCAGTGTCTTGATAAATAAGCACTGGAACAGGTTACATGATCACAAGTGAGCCAGTGGTGGCTCTCCCCTTCTCTCCCCCTGCTGGATTCTGGGTGATCGTCTGGAACGTTCCGTCTCAGGTAGCCTCCAAAAGCTTTGGAAGGGGTCTGGTTCCAAAATGAAACTTGCAGCACAGCTGCCATTCGGAACGGAAACCCACCTTCCAGAACAAAATCATCCACTGACTTACTTTCCTTTGGGTCACATGGGGTGAAACTCCAATCAGGTAACAGCCTCTGACACATATTTCCTTCTTCCTGGCACTGGCCAATCAGACAGGGAGGCAGGATGATGCATGTCCTTGTACAGCTCCTGAGTTTCAAACTGCACGACCTAAAGGAAGTTAAGTCAGTGGTTGATTTTGTTCTGGAGGGCGGGTCCTGGTTCTGGACGGCAGCTGTGCTGCTATGTTTCGTTTCGGAACCGGGCCCCTTCCAAAATGAAACACCCATCTCTAAAATAGAGGTCTACCTTGCAACAGCCAGGAACGTGCAGGTAAGGATTTTATTTATATTTATATTCAATTTGATTTCAACATTTTTCTTAGTTTTTCAAACTATTTTTAGTCATGGGGCAGCTAGTGGAGTGTGTATAGGGCGACAAATTGCACTTTATTATTGTCAAATTAAAAATACAGAGTAAAATCCAGTTGTTATTCCCAAGCAGAGCAGATTCCACATCCAGGTGGAGGGGAAAAGCAGAGCTACTGCTGGGCACGTGTGTGTGTGTGTGTGTGTGTGTGTGTGTGTGTGTGTGTGTGTGTGTGTGTGTGTGTGTGTGTGTGTGTGTGTGTGTGTGTGTGTGTGTGTGTGTGTGTGTGTGTGTGTGTGTGTGTGTGTGTGTGTGTGTGTGTGTGTGTGTGTGTGTGTGTGAAAAACCACTCTTCCCAGGAATACGCATGGAAGATTGGGTGGAGAGAGGAGGTGGGCTCTTCCTTTGTTAAAGAAACCCCACTCTTTCTGGGCTTAGGTACAGAAGATTTCTGGGCTTAGGTACAGAAGATTTCCCTGTGTGAAAAAACACTCCTCCTCCTCTCACCACCAGATCCTCCATGCCTAAGCCTGGAAGGAGGAGCAGCAAGGGCTCCGCTGCTTCTGTCCACCCGACTTTCCCAGGTTCCCTAGACTTGGTGGGCGACCAGTGGCTGTTCTGCTTTTCCCCTCAACTTGACTTCTTGGTTTCTGTAGACTTGGTGTGCCGTGCACTTGCCTTCTGCCTCCTCCTTCCACCCAGCAAGGCTGGCGAGGTCATTTCTAGAAACCACAGGAGGATTGCCACCACCGCTACCACCTCTGCCTAACCCCAACAACAACAACAACAACACAATAGGGAGCTTGTGGTGTGTGTGTTTGTGGAAAAGCCACCGGGACGTTTGATCACCAAGTCTAGAGAACCCGAGAAGTCCGATGGAAGGAAGCAGCAAAGCCATCACTGCATCTCCCCTCCACTCTCTGCAGCCCTTCCAGCCTCTGGGTCGGGGCATCTGGCACCTGGCCAACAGGTGTGGATTCCCCCCTCCCCCACACCTGTACTTACTGTACCCAATCCTACTAGACAGGTTCCGGAGGTACCACCGGGAGGGGGAAAGCTGCGCTGTGCAGCTCCCCTCCCCACACCTGCACTTATCCACTCCTGCAGGGTGAGTTGCCAAGGCGTCTGTATATTTATTTATTTATTGAACTTACACCCCACCCATCTGGCCACTCTGGGCGGCTTACAACAGTACTAAACAAAACACATATCAAACAGAGCAAACATATAATACATATAATAAACTCCAATAACAAACAATTACACTATTACAACACAACATCAATCACTGTGCATTATAAAATCATATTGAGTACTTCAGTTGAACTCCCCCGACCAGCCTGGCCGAAAGACAAGCTGGGATTTATAGTCCCTCCCAAGTGACAGATTGCAACGGGGGAAAGAGAGTTGCACAATTTCCCCAGCTAGCCCGACCGAAAGACATGCTAGGATTTGTAGCCCCCCCCCCAAGTGACGGTTTGCAATGAGGGAGAGGAGAGAGAGAGTTACAAAATTCCCCCACCCAGCCCAGCCAAAGGCATGCTGGGATTTGTAGTGAAAAAAACAACGATCGTCCCAAGCCCAATTCTCGACTCCTCTTCCTGCCCCGCCCCCCAGGTAGCAGACCAGTTGTGAATGAAAATCGCAAATTTTCCTTTATCACTGGTGGTTAGATAACTTAACCGCCGTGATAAATGGGGCCTGTAGTAGTAGTAGTAGTAGTTGTTGTTGTTGTTCAGTTGATCAGTCGTGTCCGACTCTTCATGATCCCATGGACCAGAGCTTGCCAGGCCTTCCTATCTTCCACTGCGGAGTTTGGTCAAATCCATATTGGTTGCATCGATGACACCGTCCAACCATCTCATTCTCTGCCGTCCTCTTTTCCTTTTGCCTTCAATCTTTCCCAACATCAGGGACTTTTCCAAGGAGTCCTCTCTCTTCATGAGGTGGCCAAAGTACTGGAGCCTCAGCTTCAAAATCTGTCCTTCCAGTGAACATTTGGGGTTGATGTCTTTCAGGATGGATAGGTTTGATCTCCTTGCAGTCCAGGGAACTCTCAAGACTCTCCTCCAGCACCACAGCTCAAAAGCATCGTTTCTGCGGCAATCAGCCTTCTTTATAGTCCAGCTCTCACTTCCATACATCACTACATCACTACTAGTAGTAAGGTAAGGTAAAGGTATACCACCACCACCTGCACTTGCGTACTAATTGTGTCCAACTCTAGGGGCGGTGCTCATCTCTGTTTTCAAGCCAAAGAACCAGTGTTGTGCAAGTCTGTGGCTATGTGGCTGGCATGGCTGTACGGAACAGTTTACTTTCCCACTTTTTTCTGTGTTTTTTATGGTGTTTTGGGTGTTTACACTTTTTTACCTATTTATCTACTTGCATTTACATGCTTTCACACTGCTAGGTTAGAATATTTAAAATTCTCACTGCGAGATACCTGGGATTCAAACCGCCAAGCTGCTGACTTTGCAGTTGACTGTTTTAGCATTCTAGTCCGCTCAGCCACCATGCTCATCATTTTAAAAGCACAACACCAACACATTAAAAGAGATTTCCTCAGCTATTTGCTACTTGCCAGAAGCCTCCCACACTAAAAAGGCCTTTTGGTATACATAACAAAATACAGTGGTACCTTGTATAAAGGAATTAATTTGTTCCAAGTGAAATTCTGTTAAGCAAATTTTCCTTTATACAACTTTTCCATAGGAATGCATTGAAAACAGAGTAATCCCTGATCGCTACCATTTTTATGTTGTACGGATTCGCCCCATAGATGATTACGTTAAGGAAATTTCCCCTATCGCTGGAATTTTTTATGTTGTACAGATTTTATGTTATACAAGCCATTTGTTATACAAGGGTCTACTGTAATTTCTGTAGTATGCTTGTTGAGAAAGTCTGTATTGAACTGACATAAAAATTCAGCCAGCATATTTCCCCCACAAAGACCTATGTGAATTACCTAAATAATATGGATTTGGATCTCTTGCCATTTTGCAGGTCTGATTGGAGTGGGTTCACATAATGATAAATGTTTAAGATGATAGTTAAAGTTCACAAGTTAAAATTACCTTGATTATGAGTTTGTAACAATCACTACACATAACACAACAATGTTAAATTCATGCAGGAAAGAGATTAAATGGTACTTATATATCATTTTTCCCCAGAGGTAAATTTGCCTGTATAAAATTTGTTCCATTATCCATGGTGTTAAATATTCTAATCTCATTGAAATTAATAGGATTATATTGTATTAATAAAACACATTATATTGGATTATAAAATAAGAGTCATTTTTCAATAAATATTTTTCATTCACTTAAAGAGGAAAGAACAGTATTGTACAATTCCAAAAACTATAGTTTACTACTCCAGAAATATGCGCAATGGAGTCAACATGTTGTAGTGACTGAAATTCTGTTTCACAGCTACACATACCTAATGTGAAGCAGGAAAAGCAAAGCAATGGAAGCAGCAGAGAAAATTGCAGCATGGCAGAAATAATATCCATAAAGTACTTTGTAGGCATGTAGTTCAAGAGTCATGACATTAATGTTGTGATGAATTGGGCAATAAAATTGCAAACCGTTACATGCCTGGGTGCACACTTCCACAGATGAAACTTTTATGTTATGCCAGTTTTACAGGATTTTGGTCAGTGGATAGAATATCAGGGTCGCGTCTGCCATAATGGCTTCAAATTCCCACTCCACTTTATAGGTCCTAGAAAGTTACTTCAAACTGTTGTGAAAATAAAATGGGACAGCATCACAGGGAAAATGCCATATGTATACAATAGTTGCAAAATCTTTATGGATGAAGAAAATGGGATATGGAAGAAAGTTTGAAGAAGTGGTGGAACTATGCATAAGATGTACCTATTCACAGTAAATACATTTAATATGGCCACATTTTTCATCCAGTGTTAGACAGCAATAACACTGCTGGGGGGTGGGGGTGGGAATGCTTGAATTGTAATAACATTAATTTATGAAGGTATGAAAGAAGATTCTAACTTTCCAGACATAATTCCAGACATTTCACAGATGTTTACATGGCAGGCTATAATATATAAATTTAATTTTATCATGATAGACAGATGTTTATGTATTCTGCAGAGATAAGCATGTCATTATTTATGACACAGTGGGAAATTTATATCATTATTTGCTTTCTCAAGGATACTTTGGCAGACATCTCTCAGTGTGTTTGAGTTTTTGCTTCAGCATGACTCAATAAATTATAAATACTTTAGTTTATGTACACAAAAATATACATGAATTATTTTAACTTACACATTGAGGATTATCTGTGTAACAGATGGCAGATCACACTGCTAGATCACACTGCCAGTCAATTAATGGTAAACAGTACATCTACTGCTCTTATTGAGATCTGTTTTCCCCACAGTGTCCAGGAGAGGGGGTGCTCCACAGACTCTACTGGCATTTTCCATTCCACAATACTTGACAGTCTACTCACTGGAGTGCACCCCGAGCCTAGTCCCAACTGTGGAGAAAGCAGGGAAAACAGGGGTAGGATATTACTTATTTTCTGTCTCCCTAAACTTCACTCCAGTGCACTGCCACTGTCCTCAGATGGTGGTGCTGCCTCCTTACTTATGAGTAAGCCAGGTAAACCTCGTTCACAAATTCAGTAAACTGGATAAACCTTGCATGTGAATAAAATGGTGATCCAAAAAGCTGCATGGAGCTTTCTTGCAGAATAAACAACCTCAATGAGAAAGAAAGGATTTCTCAAGTGACAGAAAAAATAGATAGCACTGAAGATAAAGAATCTTTTACGCAAGAACCAGACTACAGTACTCGAAATCCCCCTGTTTGCACAGGCCCTTAGTCCAAGGCATCTGGTAGCTTTGGTAGAAGAGAAAAGTCAGAGAAGTGAAGATTTACAGAAAGATGTCCAGGATGGGAAGAACACCAGCAGTAAACAACCCAGTATAGCTTTTTCAGCTGACACTACAAAAAAGGACCTACTCTACTATAAAACAGAACAGCAATGTTGAAGTAATCTCAGAAGTACACAGATGCTTGGGGGGGATCCACCATGCTTGGACTTTGTTAAGGAGCCTATTCATCTGCTCCGATCACTAGCACAAGTGATAGAATTTATTTGTATGGGGGAGGGGAGAATCCGCTACTACTGCCAGAGGTAGTGTTACTCTGGACACCCTGGCCATCTACCCAACTCTCTTGATAATTTGAATTTTTTGTCCATGCATCTATGGCATAACAAACTGAAAGGCCAGTCAGACAGATATTTATCCCATGCAGGGACAAATTGGTTTGCAGTGTAAATGAGTCTTTAAGAAAAAAAGTCTGTTGTGTATAGGCCAAGTTATCTACTAAATTTTATCACAAATGTGGAAAGGGATTTCAAATCTTTTTAATACTTACAATGCTGAGCATATAGTACAGTAGTTTCCAATCTTTGATAATCCAGGTGTACTTGCACTGCAACTCCCAGAAATCTCAGCCGGTACAGCTAGTAGTGAAGGATTCTGGGAAATTACAGTCTAAGAAAATCTGGACTGATATATTAGAACCAAGTAATCTCTTTAGCCATTAGCCTCTCTTTTGGTAAAGTGGCTTTTGTCCTCGGCCCTGCCAAAACCAATCCACTCTGTCACTGAAGTATGCCACACCACCTGTTCACCACCTGGCCTTTCAGCTGGTCCATACTGACAATTCAAGTGACTCCACAAGGTCCTTTTCTTCTTCTTAGCATCTGTCCCATTGGGTGGCAGGGTCCTTTTAACTGCCAAAATCTCCTGACTGAAGCCATTTTAAGCAAAGTAAGTGTAAAGCACTGTTTTTAAGCATTTGGTGGCTAACTATGCCATTGTAAAAGCAATATACTGTAAATCTGAATCTGCTCAATATAATTATATATCCATGAATAAATCCAGACAAAGACTGCATGTTGTTGGTCAGAAGGTCCATGCTTACCCTTTACTGCTTTCATCCTAAAACCTGCTACTCTGTATTTTTTATTCAATCAACAATAATTCCTCCCATAGAACCTCTCCAATATGCATGAAATAGAGGCTAAATCAACAAGAATAAAGATGATCCGTTTAACTTTATTTAAAATATTTATACTCTACCATTCTCCTCAGGAGGACCCACAGATGCCTATGTTGACCTTGTAATCTGTCTTTTGCCATCATGTTGTTCAGACTGTTACATACCGTTGTTATTTGACTTTTAACACTATCCCTCAGAAGAGGATTGGGCAATGGATAAACCTACTTCTATTATTCAGGTAAAAATGCAGCATGTTTGTTTCCCCTTTCCCTAACACAACCCTGTAACTGTGAACTTTAATTAAATAAATAAATATACATCATGTGTAGTTTTAGAAGAGGTCACCCTGTTACTCTGTGCAAGCATATCAGGCAAAATCCAAATATTTTGTTTTGTTTCATAAAAATTTGCCTGATACAACAGTGATAAGTGGTTGCATTTGAGCTTTATTTTAATCAAGAGCCAATGGATGCTATATTAAAGGTTTTAATTTAAGTTTTCGAGTGCAGATACCCTCAAAGCCTAAGCATTTTAAAACCTAGAGGTACACAGGAGAAATAAAGCACTTCCTGAGTTGTCCCCTACTCTATTTAGTGTCATTTCCACTGTAGATGGAAACCACAGATGCATTGGAAAGAGGATGAACTCCGAAGCACGCTTCAGAAGCACGCTTGTCTGGAAGGGAAGCCGATGCCATGTCACCTGTAGGGCTCAGTTTTTGATACAGTGGGCCCTTGTATAACAGGTTTGTATAACATAAAATTTGTACAACACAAAACATTCCAGAGATAAGGGATATTTGCTTAACATAATCGCCTTGGGACAAACCTGTGCAACATAAAAATGGGATCACTCTGTTTTCAATGCATTCCTATGGGAGATTTGCATAAAGGAAAATTTGCTTAACATAATTTCATTTGGAACGAATTAATTCCTTTATACAAGGTACCACTGTATTAGAGCATGCTAGCCGTTCATCCTCGTGTTCTTTTTTTCTTGAAAAACTTGAAATTTTGGTTCTACGTCGTAAGGTCTGAACTCCCGAAGAACAATTTTGTGGGCGGACAGGTTTTTTTTCCTTTCCCTGAAAAAAATATATATCAGTTGCTAGATTTTCATGAAGCCTCTTGGCAAAACCCCAGAGGCGGGAAGAGCGAAGCACAACCGCCCAGCCCACCTGAGAGGAGCCATTAAAGGCTCTCCGCCGCAGCCCGAGCAACGCTGCCTTTACTTTTGAACCGAAAGGAAGGCAGCCGTTGATTGGCTTGAGGCGGCCGTTGGCATTCCCGGGCATGCGCACGGCGCGAGGCCGCGTCCCTGTCCCCCTTCGTGCTTCCTCTGATTGGCCGAGGAGGGGAAAGGAGCTCGCGAAGCCCCGCTGAGGGCTGGCTGGAGACTTAACTGGGAACATCGTGAGGGGAAAGGAAAGCGGGAGCCTCTTCGCCCGTGGCTGGGTGGGGGGGGGGGACGACGAGGTGAGTCTCTGCCGGGCAGAGTGGGGGGGGGGCTGGGGTCCTTTTGCCCCCCACAGGTTGCCTTTGAGAAGAAGCCGAATGCTCCGAGAGGCCGGAGAAGGCGAGGTCGGTCGGTCGGTCGGTCGGTCCCAGTTGTCTCGGCAGCGGGAAGAGCCGTAACGAGGTTGCCCACTTCAGATGAGAAGCGACGGGTGCCGGGCTTCGACTCCGGTTAGGAGCGGGGACACACGAGTGCAAACCCGTGGCCCACTCAGAGGTCGTATTAGCTGGTCGACTTTTTATTTGTTTATTTTTATATTTATATACCGCGCCGATTTCCCAGAGGGCACTCTGGGCGGTTCACATTAAAAAAAAAACAGGAAATCCACAAGATAATAATAGAAGTTAAAAAGACAATAATAATAAAGAGGAAAATGCCCAACAACAATTAAAGAAAATAAAAAATAAAAATATTTGGCAAGAGGCGTAAGACTAATGATAGGTACAAGTGTGGTCTTTTACTTCCACCTCCCAAGTAAACGGAGTCAGTTGCCTGCCCACTAGTTCAGTATATTACTAACACAAGAAAAGGTGAAAGGCGAGATTTGATTGTGTCCCCGTTTATCTTTTTAAGGGGAAGGGCTTGGGAGGGTGTCAATGCAAGTCACGTCTGGGGGAAAAAAGGAGAGAAGTCCACAAAAGCAAGCAGAGCAGAATTAACTGTTTAAAAATCAGACTAGATGGGGGAGGGGGATAAAACAACAATGATGTTTCATTTCAGATTCTCAAAATGCATTAAATTAGTACAATCAGCCCAGAGATCAGGGATCTTCTCTAGGGAAAGGGGGGACATGCTGTTCAATAAAACTGGTTCTATAAGATTGGATTAAAATATTTATAAAAACAAGGGTTAATATTTTAAACTGACTTTCTTTCTTTGTAGGACATGCATCATTTTGAGGAAGAACTGACTTGTTCCATTTGCTACAGCATATTTGATGATCCCCGTGTACTGCCATGCTCACATACATTTTGTAGGACTTGTCTTGAAAATGTTCTTCAGTTGTCAAGCAATTTTTCCATTTGGAGACCTTTACGGCTTCCTCTAAAGTGCCCCAACTGTAGAACCATTGTTGAAATTCCTCCATCTGGTACCGACTCTTTACCAGTAAACTTTGCGCTAAAAGCTATTATTGAAAAGTACCAGCAAGAAGAGCATCCAGATGTTGCAACATGTAGCGAACATTATAGACAGCCATTAAATGTTTACTGCCTTCTAGACAGGAAGTTAGTGTGTGGCCATTGCCTTACAATAGGAAAGCATCATGGCCACCCTATAGATGATCTTCATAGTGCCTACATGAAAGAAAAAGAAACACCTGTCAAACTCCTTGAACAGTTGACTGATAAGCATTGGAGTGAAGTATGCATGCTAATTGAAAACTTGGAGAAACAAAAAGCTCAGTGTGAGAGCATTGTGCAAGAGGATAAAAAAAGTGTGCTCCAGTATTTTAAGAGACTCAGTGATATACTCGATCATAAAAAGCAAGCATTGCTTGCAGCTCTGGATGACGTGAACACACAGATTGTGGCAGAATATGAACCTCTCATTGAGAGGTTGAAGGACCTACGAGAAGAACAACTTGAGCTTATGTCACTGAATACATCTATTCAGGAGGAAGAGTCGCCCCTGCTTTTTCTGGAGAAGATTGAGGATATGCGTCAGCGTGTAAAAGCTTTGAAGCAAAAACCATTACCAGAAGTTAAGCCTGTGGAAATCTACCCTCGAATAGGACAGGTGTTAAAAGATGTGTGGACCAAAAGTGAAATTAGTCAGATCAACAAGATTCTCATTCCAAAGATAAAGCTGGTTTCAAAAGGACCAGTATGCAACCATGACGAGAAGAAGGAAAATAGACAACCTAAAGGGTTTTTGTGGCCTTTATGGCCTTTGGCAGTTATAATCATTTCTCTGATTGTAGTTTCAATCATTTTTAGCCAACATTTAATGTCATTTGTAAATGAAATAGTTTTCCCATATGTTCTACATGCCTTGCAGACTGCTCATGAAAACTTAAGTAAGAGGTTGGAGGTAGTGCTTGAAACTGTATGGCATATTTCTAATCGCCTACTGGACTATCTATGTACAGTAGTTCATTCTTCCTTGTGAATATTCCAAGTAGCATCTTCTGTATTGAGAATGTTCAAACCCTTCTGATTATTTTAATTTTTTAAAACTGATTTTTAATCTTAATGCTAAATCTAGTATGTTGGCAGTTAGTGATTGATGGAGCTTTTTATTGGCTGTGTCAAGCTGTTTAGTTACTCTAGTATTTTGAACAAATAGATCAGCACCTGTCATTGATAACAGAATATTAAAAATTAAATCAAAGTATTAGTTTGGACTATACCGACTACCTCTTGCAAATAAACTTTTGAGCAGAGATTAGAAGAGGAGCAGTTTGTAACATTCTTATACCACAGTGTAGCTTCTATCATTATCTGGGTTGCCCTGGGATGGCGAGCTGCAGTGGGACAATATTTGGAGGACTACATATTCCTTAGGGTGGGATTAGAGATCACAGGCTCATTAAGGTCAAGACAGATTTTGATTCACGTGATGCACATTGTAGTCACATATGATCCTGCCCTTTGTTTTAATTCCTTCAGTTTTGTTATATATACTGTTTCTTAGCAGCAGGGTGGATTTGATTTAAATCACTAGTCAGCAAGGCTCAATTTAAATCATGATTTTCTACATAAAGATTCTTTTGCTGGAGTTGTTTTAATCTTAATATTTACAGCCAGATGAAGGTTTCATTTTTAAAATAATAACTTTTCAGATTAGTTTTACAGTTATATCAGAAAATTACTGATTTGGTGGTTATATACTATTAGAAATACATAGATAATTGTGAAATTATTCCAATGTGAATTATCTCCAGTTTACTCGGTTAATCATTCATATTTGGACAACTTTTATGTTGTACTTTACTGGAAGTAGAAAAATAATCATTACCTTAATAATAACATTTTAAATAGTTTTATTTAACCAAATAATAAGATTATATAGCATTATGTATACTTGTATTTGCTTAAACATCCATGTTAACTGATGTGGTTAAAATATCTTTTTTTTAAAAACTTAGACTGACAGTCTAGAATCGATATTCCCAAACTGGGTGTCTTTTACAGCCTGCTTCCATTACAGGTTTTACTTCTCAAGGAAGAGACTGAGAATGATAACCCTCAGGCTGCTATACACAAAGATCTCAAGATGTGGAGTACTATGCTCAAAAAGTTTCACTTTCATTTTACTGCTTGCCCCTCCTCAAAATTTAGTCCTTGTGCAGACCTATTCCATTCCAAACAACCTTCTCTTCATTGAACTTCTTGAAATGTAGCACGTAAGAGGTAAGGGGGTTGGTTCTGTGTACATAAATTTACAGAGGAACAATGGGATTAACATATTTTCCTCAATTCTGATGTTTATTTTATAACATTTTTTGCTATGATGGAGGCATATTATTTGCAACCCCAAATGCAGTTTTGAAAATAGGAAAACCAAGCATCTTTGATAATAACTTCTTAGGGTCTTCTTAGCAGTCTATATTTTCAGGCAGCAATAACTAATATAAACAGAGTTGAATATTATGTGGCCTTTTACTAAATTTATTTTTCCAAGAAAAAAAAGTTAACTCTTAATTTGTATTGGAAAGCATTTGTTAATGAATCTTAAAAGTTCCAAGTTTTACTACAGAGATACTTAGAGAAAGTGTGATTGTATGCAGTTGGTGTTCAGAAGGCTATGTGTTGTTTAATTCAGAATTTTCATTCTGCTGTTCCCAGAGTTCTTGGACCACTATGTTTTAAGGTCAGTTTATATGTTTGTTCCATGTTAACACAAACACTTGCTGTAGAGATGTTGTAGACAGGGCAAAAAACATTATTTTATGCAATTCTAATCTGTATAAGCTAATATGAAGTAGATACCTTGTGTTTTATGAAATGTTTCTGTGTAATTTTCCTGATTCACATACTTCATTGCATTATCTTCCAAGACTTCTAGTTTTATGGCTCAGGATGGATTTGAACCTCAGGTCAGTTTAGCAAGATTACTAGAATACTTGTCTTATAAATACTTGATGAGGTGTGTCCTGAATTTGCAGCTGAATTCTCCATTTCTAGAGTGGCCATTAATTGGGAAGAAAGATAATCTTAAGTGACAATGCACTTGACAGGCCAGCTGTCTGTTACATAAGGTAGGGATATACAGCAGCTACTCATAGAAAGTGGTGTGTGGTAATGTTCTCATCTTTGACCATCTTAGTCGGCCTCAGCGGCCTGACTTATAACACCCTGTTAGAGTGAAAACTAGGTTATTTGGGGGACATTTATCTGCCATTCTTACTATGTATGTATCCTTGTTAGTAATTCTATGGTAGGCAATACATTAACAGGTTGATGAAAGCAAAACAATTCGAGGAGCCGTTGTAGCCATCACAAAAGACAAATACAAAAGTGGAACAGGTGATTCCTTTAGGCTACTATAAAAATAACAAAACATTGATGAAAGGAGCACTGTTCTATTAAGTTCCAATGTAGTGTGTTCACCATGTAAAGCAAAGCAAAGTGTTCTGCTTATATACGACCCCATACCACTTCAAGTAGTCTCTGTGGTTTACAGTTTTAATTACAGTATGCAGGCTACACATTGCACCCCCCAGCAAGCTGGGTACTCATTTTACTGACCTCCAAAGGATGGAAGGCAGAGTCAACCATGAGCCTGCTACCTGGGATTGAACCCCAGGGCATGAGCACAGTTTTAGCTGCTGCACAGGCATTTAACCACTGCACCACAAGGCTCTGTCATAGGAACATAAGAGGAACATAAGAGCCATGCTGGATCAGGCCAAAGCCTCATCTAGTCCAGCTTCCTGTATCTCACAGTGGCCCCACCAAATGCATCTGGGAGTGCACAATACCACTCCCCTGCATCTGGCCCTTGAAATACCCCGGTTTTAAGCGTGAAGATTAGACACCTCCATCATGGATTGTAACCTGTGATGGACTTTTCCTCCAGGAATCTGTCCAATCCCCTTTTGAAGGCATCCAGGCCAGATGCGATCACCACATCCTGAGGCAGGGAGTATCCCCCCTTAAGATTTTAAGATCTTATTAAATCTCATGTTTTACACATTATTTGTAAAGAAGTAATTTTTCTAGGTTTTAATAATTCAGAATTTGTACCTTTTAATATAGTAAATATTTTAATCTTGATTTCATTAAAAATTACCATTGTTATTGAAACTACTTCTGAAAATATTTCTAATAAAACAAGAAATCCACCTCTCATCGCCTGGTATCATGTAGTCAAAATATGGTGATAATTAACTATGGTATCTTGTCAGTATGGGCAGTTATGAGATCTATGCTTTTTAGGTACTAAGATATGGGCTTCTGAAATTAAATCAATATTAGGCTGCTATAATCACAGCTTCAGGACAATTGGGAAAATTTCAAGTATGTTTGGATTGGAATGCAGAGTAATTTAAGATTATAATGGGATACCTAGGATCAATGGTGCAGGGACTTGTAGGACAATTATCATTGTCTCATTGAGAATTGGGGAGGCCTGGAACCGCCAGGCGGAGTTGTTCCGGGTGGTTCGGGACCTCTCCAATCCTGGTCAGCTGGGGCCTCCTCCTAGTGAGTTCACTAGCGAGCAGTTTGCAGCCCATTTCAGATCCAAAATAGAGGTCATCCGTTCTGATCTGCCCTCCAGTTGCGCTAGTTCACCCCCGGATATCCCTAGACCTCACCCCCTCCGTCTCCTCCTTGGTGGAGTTTGGGCTGGTGTCTCCAGCGGAGGCCTCCAGAGTCATGGCTGGTTGCCGGCCGGCTGCTACCCCTTTCGACCCTTGCCCAGCTTGGCTGGTTAAATCTGCCGGAGGGAACATGCCTGAGTGGGTTTCGGCTATTGCCACGGCCTCCTTTAGGGAAGGCATTTTTCCATCCCACCTTAAGGAGACCATGGTGAAGCCCACTCTGAAAAAGCTTGGCCTGGCACCGGATGATATATCCAACTATCGTCCGATTGCCATTGTTCCCTTCCAGGGCAAGGTTGTTGAGAGGGTGGCGGCCGTCCGGCTCGTCGTACCTGGAGGAAAATTGTATCCTGGATCCCTTCCAGTCCGGGTTCAGGCCGCTTTGTGGGACCGAGACTGCCCTGGTCGCTCTGCAGGATGACCTCCTCAGGGAGGCCAATAGGGGGTGTTCCTCCCTGTTGTCAGCTGCCTTTGATACCATTGATCACGGTATCCTGTTGGTTGGGCTTGCAAAGGTGGGAATCGGGGGCCTTGCTCTGTCCTGGCTCCGTTCCTTCCTTGGCGGCCGGACCCAGCGGGTTCAGCAGGGTAATGACTTGTCGGTTCCTTGGACTCTCCCTTGTGGGGTGCCCCAGGGGTCGGCAATCTCACCCATGCTGTTCAATGTTTATATGAGGCCGCTGGCGGAGGTCATCAGGAGATTTGGAGTCTGCTGTCATCAGTATGCTGATGACACGCAGCTCTATCTCTCCTTTTCATCTTCTGCAGAGGAAGCAGTACGCTCCCTCGACCTGTGCCTGGAGGCGGTCCTGGAATGGACCAGGAATAGCCGGCTCAAGCTGAACCCGGAGAAGACGGAGGTTCTGTTCTTTGCGGCGTCCTCGTCTGGGTACAATGGCCCCCTCCCTAGTCTGGGGGGTGTTTCCCTCCAGCCTACAGACAGGGCCAGGAATCTGGGCGTGGTCCTGGACTCGGCCCTCTCCCTGGAAGCCCAGGTGATGGCTGCTTCCAGGGCCGCTTTTATCCATCTCCGCAGGATCGCCCAGATTCACCAGTACCTCGACAAGTCCTCCCTGAGGACAGTAGTGCAGGCCCTGGTGATTTCAAGGATCGACTATTGCAATGCCCTCTACGTGGGGTTGCCCTTGACCCTCCTCCGGAGGCTTCAGCGGGTGCAGAATGCGGCAGCCAGGCTGGTGGTGGGTGCTCATAGATTCGAGCACATCACCCCAGTTCTGGCTCGCTTGCACTGTCCTCCGGATTAGGTTCAAGGTCCTGGTTTTGATTTTCAAAGCCCTCTACGGCTTGGGACTAGAGTACCTGGCGGAGCGTATCTCCCAGAGGTCAACCGGGTCCAGACCCATGAGAATGGTGGAGGCGCGCTCACTGAGGGTGGCCACACCCAGAGAGGCGCGGAAATTGCGTAGGTGTGACCGCCCCTTTTCTGTGGTGGGACCCATGTTGTGGAACCATCTTCCCAGTGAGCTGTGCCTTGCAGTGTCCCTGCCAGCCTTCAGGAAAGCCCTGAAAACCTATCTATTCAGGGAGGCCTTGGGCGACCTTTTCAGTTAATTTATAATTTTCATTTATTTACTTTTATTTGATTTTATTTTTATTTTATTTTTCTTATTTTATTTTATTTTCCTTGCCGCCAGTGCCATCTCTTGTGTGTGTGTGGGGGGGTATGGTTCCTCCCCACTTTTATTGCTCCCTGCTCATTTTTAAGCTTGTCTTCCCTGTTCGTTTTTATTGTTCACCACCCCGAGTTCCTATAGGAAGATGCGGTAGTATATAAATGCAATAAATAAATAAATAAATTAAAAAATAAATAAATAAATAAATTATTGGATTTCTATACTGTGCCATCTAGCAATTAGGCCACTCTGGGCAATTTACAAAATTACATAATAAAACAAACAAATTTTAATATAAAATAGCAAAAATCAAAAATACACATAACTGAATCTACAATAAAATCAAACATATTCAAGAAGGAAGATCGACAAAGACGGAATAAGACTGGAAAGCAGATAGTGAAAAAAGGCAATTAGTGACCAGGGAAAGCAGCGAGGGTCATTCAAATCTTGGGTGGAAGTTGGTTCCACAAACGAGGGCCCGCTACCGAAAAGGCCTGGTTCCTTGTTGATTTATGGGGTTGGGACCCTCAAATGACCTGCCTGAGATGATTGGGTTATATGTGCAGAATTCTATGGATGTAGCCAGTCTGCCAGTGGCGCTTATATATGAATATATTTGTTTTGAACATACATGGGAGCCTCACTGCTGCAACGTAGCCTTATAGCTTAGTATGAATGTAGGGGAAAGCTTTTGCCCTTCTTGGAGAGAAGAAAGGTCCTCAGCCCTAGTCTTTCTATACTTTAAAGGCATTTTCAAGCAGCGAGACGTAGCTGTTCCAACAGTCTTCCATGTTACTTCCTTGTAGGGAAACATGTAGACAATTGTAGAGTTACGGCTGTAACACCCACCTTCCCGTCACACAGTTATCTCTAACCCTGCTGTTTAGCCATTAGGTCACAATAGAAAGTTTGTTGCCTGATTTCCAAGCCTGTATATCTTTCTAAATTGAATGGGTACAGTAACCCCCCACCCTTTCATGGTTCATATACTGCGGTCCCGCTATATCGCAGGACCGCAGTACAGTATATGAAAAAAGGCCCTTTGGGATAAGGGGGAAAGGCCTGCAAGCCTCCTATACTTACCCCAGGACTGGCACTGCCCTGAACAGGCCTGCAAGGGCCTGTTGGAGGCCCAAAAAAGGCTTCTGCATGAACCGGAAGTGACCTCCAGATAACTGGAAAGCATTTCTGAGGCCTCCGAGGGCCTTTCTTGGCCTCAGGGGGATCAGAAATGCTTGTTGGCAATGCGGCCTGTTCAGGGCAGCGCCAGCCTGGGGTTAAGTACAGGAGTCCCCAGCTAGGCCCCCCCCCAGGCCCATTCCTACCTGCATCCGCATGTAACGGATTTTGAATTACTGTGGGTCAGGTCGGGTCCCTAACCCCCGTGATAGGCGGCGGGGGGGGGGGATCACTGTATAGGGAAAAGAGTAAATAATGTAAGGAAGCTGTAACAATACAGAAAAGGCAAACATTGCACCCAGCTGCATGTAAGGAGTACAATGCTATAGCTAATTAATGCAGAAAAGAGACTGAGAAATACCTTGTCAACTTCTGTTCATTGAAAATGTGATGTACTCTCATTAAGCGCAATATATGCTCAGGAACAAAGATATAGGTCTACTAACATTCAAAAGCAAAAATCTTGGCTGGAGTCTTCATAATTTCCCCTGTTGCAAGAGCTCTTAAGAGGCATGGTGAATGTATGGCACTTGGACATAGTCCTCGTAACACTAAGATTTATAAATTACCTTTGGTAGTTGAGTGTGGTGATCTATAACAGCTGATATTTATCACTGGAAGGGTTAATTCTAGAAACATGATGGCCATGTCAATCAAAGTTCCTATTGGTATCAAGGCATACATTACTCCATTGTTTAAGGATTCCAGGCAACATCAGTTTGGGTAATTTTACAAGCTTTATTTTTCTACATTATTTCTATGTTCCATGGACATAAAATGAAATCCAGAAGTAATGAGAACATTTAATTTGCGAAGGCATAGTCATGCTACTTTTTAACAAGTCATTCTTACAGATATAAGAAAATATCTAATTACAAAAATCTGAGTACTGAGTCTTAATTTACATTAGAACCATCAGAAACACCCTCATCAAAATTCTTATAACTGATCACATCTCACATTTCCAGGGCTATGGTTCATCTATCCCATCAATCATTTGATATTTTATTTATACAAAACTGCCAACTTTGACAGTCTCCCCATCTGTCAGTTGAGTGTGATGATGTCTGTCTTGTAGATTTTCTCCATTTTTCAAGAGTCCAGATTAGCAATCTTGATATTAGACCTTCAAATATATTTTAGGAAAGGCAGTAATTAAATATTGATAAAGGAGATCCTCTGTGATGCTTTGAATTTGCAGGGAGTTGTATAAAGCAAGGCTAAGGAATAGAAATCCCACCATTCTCGACTCTAGACTTGCTGGTTGAACCTGGGATATGCATATTACGAGGTCATACAACTGACAAAAAGAAGCACAAAAAGGTTAAGGAAGTGGTACTGGGCTGAGTAGCATCCCTTGTGCCTAAACCACTTACCTTTGGTGCTTTGTTTTGTACAATATAAAAAGTTAAGCAGATGCATTAATGCTTGTGTAATGCTAATAGGCTAATGTTACTAAAGAATGATTGGAAACACCATTAAAGCCTTTAAATACCATAGTTTTCCAGCTACAAGACGAGCCCCACTTTTCCAGCCCCAAATTAGTTTTGTAACTGTGCATGTCTGTTCTCGCTTACTTCCGTGTATAAGACAACCCTGAATTTTTAGTCTAACAGTCTTGTACATGGAAAATACTGTAATTGTGCAGCAAAAAGGAGTGCTGCAACTTTACTCAGCCGTTCCTTTTGTTGTGCTGAAGCAGAATCCAGTTGTTACATTTTTGCAACCTTGCATGCAGCTCAAGTTAGTTCAACTAAACATTTTTAAATAATACCTTTATAAATATTACTCTGGTTGCACCATGGTCAAACACCACATTTTTTTCTAGCAAGAACACAACTGTTATTCACCGAACCAGACAGGGTAGCTGTTCAAGATACACTCGCAGATAAGTCATTCGGAAGTATAATGGGAACTGCCACTTGGAAAAACTTTCAGATCTGTGTTCTTTAAGGACATTATGCTTCTCTGGAACCGCTGTTTCTTTCCTGTACTTGGTCCAAACCTTTTCTTGTCTTCAGTTGCTGGGTTGTGGTTTTCACACACAAGCCTTCTTTCCATATGTTTCCTATAGCTTTGAGTTAGTGAAAGGAGAAAGCAGGCCAGAGCAATTATGTTGTTTGTCAGAATGGTGGGAAACAGGAGGCCCATGGTTCCTTTAGATGTCTTAGTTTAAAGGATACTCATTCCATTTTTACAAACCAGATTCCTGCTGGGCACCATTTCATAGCTGCTAACATGTGAGTCAAGGAACCAGAGGCAGACTATCGCTCGCCACCCTAGCAAGTAACACCCATCACCAGTTTCTCTACTGCACAACATTTACAATGGAAATAGCCTGCTGTGAAGCAAGCAGGCTGCCATGAGTATGGCCGCCCAGTGCCAGGGAAAGGGCACTGTAACTAAGCAGCCATTTTGTCTTACAGCCTGAAACAATCACAGTAAGAGGTTAAACTGGAACTGTTATTTGCCACCCTACCTGTTTTTGACAGCAGCTCTGTTGGGGAACCAAGGACAGCATCTGTGCAAAAAGCGGAACTCACTAAGGATGCTCTTTCTCACAAGCTTTGGATTCAAGGCACAATCAAAGCAATGCCTGACCCTGAAAGAGTAAGTTACTTACCTGTAAACAGGGTTCTTTGAGTGGGCCTCTGTGAATTCACACAGATGGGTGCCTGAGTGCGAACGTGAGAGACTTTCAATGATTTCTCCTAGCTAAAAAATAGCAAGTGACCGTTAAGACCTCCCACCACCTCCAATTGTGCATGTCCCTGCGCCTTCTTCCCAAATGCCTCAGTTCCCTCTATCCGACACGACTGTCATAGGTGGAGTGCAGTGTGACAATAACAGAGGAGGCGGGTGGGACTGTGGCTTCACAAAGGTCCACTCGAAGAACTACCTTTATAGGTAAGTAACTGGTTCTTCATGGCCTCTGTGAATCACACAGATGGGTGAGTTAGGAAGCTTCACTTACCGGAATGTGGGCAGTCACACCAAAGCAAAGAATAAGGCAGCCATTCTGAAGCATGCAGAGGATTTCGCCTGAGCATTCAATCTGTAGTGACTCATGAAGGTCAACGGCTGGGACCAAGTAGCCTTCATAGTTGGTGGTCTTATAGGCCAATGAGAAGGTGGAATAAAGGCGTCTGTCCATAGTGTCAAACTTACTTACTTCCTTAGAGGGAGGAGTGGTAAATTGCTTGTTCTTCAATGGTAGCGGGGAGGCAGCGATCATGATGGAATTTAGGCAGAAGTGTTCCAATATGAAAGATGCCCCCTCATCATATACTCTGTAGTAACTTTCTATCCTGGAAATGCAAGCAGAGAACATCTTTTGCCAGGACTCCTTCGACATGGAGAGAAAAGATGGAAGGATATTGAGGTGAAGAGGGCCAGTCAAATTCGTGATTTGATTGAACCAACAATCAGTATGCTTCAGTTCTGCACGATGGACAGGCATATCCAGGGAATTGGTCATCCTTTGGATGAAATCCAAATAGCCTTCATGGTGCAGAAGTTCGATGGAGCGGTTTGTTCACTCTCTGGTTTCGGGAGAGGTGGGAGCTCTGGACCGATCCTCATCCCCATCATCAGAATCCTTGGAAGACTCGGATAAATTTGAGTCCCGAACCTCCAAATCAACCAGGAACGCCAGATCCGCATGTCGAGTCGGCCTCAAGGAAGCAAGCGGCTGGGGGACAAACCAATGTTCGTTGAATCCGAGGTACATTAGAGTGGCGGGCGGGCAGAAACATGAGCTGTCGGGTTCACTTGATGCTGGAATGGTTGCAGCCAACGTTGCAGAGGAAAATTAAAGAAAGGAGCAGACATTGCACCTGACGTTGGAGTGACCAGATTCCATGTAGGTTGTCCCAAAGGAGGCCTGCTTAGTGGTTCCTTTCCAAAGAGTGGAATACGTTGTCATTGGGTTCGAGTCATGCAGCTGATGCTGCTTTGCTTTGTCCATCTCGTGATCCTGTCCACACTGACGGTGTTTCTGCTGCTTCCAGGCAACCGGCTCCAGTGCGACTGGAATAGAAGAGGAGGTCGCAAAAGGCGGAACCTGCATAGGCCACTGAGGTTGTGGCATAGAGTAAGGGTACGGAAATGGTACTGGCTGATGGGCCAGGATCATGAATTGAGAGGAGGCCAGCTCCGAAGACATGATGGCACGGCATCAGCCTGGGCAGCTGCAACCAGCGATGATGCAGCTGTAGCCACATATGTCAAATGCGTAGAAGTCAGAGAGACATCCATTGAAGCTGAGGCAGGAAAACGATGTAGGTCTCACCTAAGCAAATAATGCAGCAGGAGTGTCCATCCGTGAGGGAATTTTTCCCCTCACAACAAACAGTGTTTAAAGGGACCTTGATGGGCCATAAATGAAAAAAAAAAACAAGAGGGAATGCTGGAAAATAAAGAATGGTATTATTATTTTTAATGGTTGGAAAATCGCAACAAAGAGCCTTCCAACGCGGCGGGTTAAAGGGAACAGAGGCGTTTAGGCAGGAAGGCACAGGGACATGTGCAGTAGGAGGGGGAGGTCCCAACGGTTGTTTGCTGTTTTTTAGCTAGGAGAAAGCACCAAAAGCATTGCGCATGTGCACTCAAATATCCATCTGTGTGATTCATGGAGGCAAAAAAAAAAAGAATCTGGTGCTCAACCACACAAAATGAAATAAGCTACTTAGGTAATGTTGCAAAAGCTCAGGCACACAAGCCATACCTTAAACTAGTTGCTTTTTTGGAACATATCGGGCTGCCTTATAAGTTCAAATCATTGGTCCATCTAGGTCAGGTTTGGCATTGACTGGTAATAACTCTAAAAATACCTGTGCCAATTATTATATTCATTGATTTCAGAATTATGGTGACTCCTGCCAGGGTTTCTTAAATATAAAGTACTCAAAAATGGTTTACATCACGGGCATCCAAACATTTTGCAAGGAGGGCCCGATTTGGTGAGGTGAAAATGTGTGGGGGTCGACCATTCAGCTGCATTTGGCCCCCAGGCTTTGTACAAGTCTCTAGGACATGCAAGGAAGTGGGGAGGATGCTTTGGGGGGGATGGACAGAGGCAGGGAGGGCAGGCAAACTGTAAAACTGCAAGCTGACACCTCCACCCGGTACGGGGTGGGACCAGCTGGTGGAAATGTGTGACAGGCTGAACGGGGGGGGGGAGGCTGGGGGCCGCTCAAAATTTGAAAACGGGCCGCATTTGGCCACCGGGCCTGACTTTGGACATGCCTGGTTTACATGTCTCTTCTACTAGGTCAGTGTAGCATGCCTAAATCCAGTCTGGATCGTTTCTCAGGAGACATTGGGGGCCCTCTGTATTCAGGAATCCAATTCACTGTGCTACACATGCAGCTGGTAATAGTTTTTCAGGGCTTCAAATAGAGCACAGTCAGTTCTTCTTGGAGACCAAAGAACTGACCTTGACAGAATATATGTCCGCAGCTACCAGAGCGGAAGATATTATTCTTGTAATTTTCACTGGAATTCCTACTACATATTCACCAAAGTCAATAGTTTGTCTCACTAAAACCTGTGAATTTATTTATTTATTTATTTATTTGTTGCATTTATACCCCGCTTATCTACATTGTGTACTCTAAGCGGCTTACAAGGCTTCAAGGCTTCAATAGCCTCACAAATTACAAGAATACACAGATAAAACAAATAATAATAACGCTAGACAAAGTTAAAACCTTATAGCACCTCAATAACTAAACAATGGGAGGCAAAATAGTTTGCGATGGCGGAGGGGGGGAAAAATCAGTTAAGAATCGCCAAAGGTCTCCCGGAAAAGATAGGTCTTTAACGCCTTCCGGAAGGCCAGCAGGGACTCTGCAGAGCGCACTTCACTGGGGATGGAATTCCAGAGGCTAGGGGCCGCCACCGAGAAAGCCCGGGTCCGAGTACTCGTCCTCCGGGCTTCACGAGGAGTGGCGACCCGAAGCAAGTGCGCTCGCGCCTGCCGAACGGGACGGGCCGAAGTTGACCGCTGAGCGATATGCTCTGCCAGGTAGTCCGGTCCCAAGCCATGGAGGGTTTTATAAACTAAAACCAAGACCTTGAATCTAATCCGGGCTGCAACGGGCAACCAGTGCAGGCGGGCCAGGACTGGGGTGATGTGGTCATAACGATGCACACCAGCCACCAGCCTGGCCGCTGCGTTCTGTACCCGCTGCAGACGCCGGAGAAGAGTCAAGGGCAACCCCATGCAGAGGGCGTTACAGTAGTCCAGCCTCGAGATCACCAGAGCTTGGACCACTGTTCTCAGAGAGCTCGCGTCGAGGTATGGGCGGATCTGGGCGAAGACAAAAGCATTTACTCAGTTCCAATATAACTACAGTGGAACCTTGACTTACGTCATTAATCCGTTCCAGAGGTCTAGACTTAAGTCAAACATGACTTAAGTCAAACAAACTTTTCCCATAGAAAGTAATGGGAAAGTGGATTAATCCGTTCCAGACGATGAAAAAGACCCCCCAAAACAGCAATTAGACTGTCTAAGCAGACAGCAATAATTCATGCTGTACTATAAAAGAAATAAGACAGCATTGTGGATTTACCTCCTCCAGCATGAACCCACCCACGCACCCATCGTCCTGCCACAGCCAGCCTTGAGGGTGTATGAAAGCCCCACACACCCTTTCTAAGTCCCTGCCCTCCTCTCCCTTCAAGGTTTGCAAGGACACACACACACACACACACTTCCCTTGCCAAGTGGGCCGGGGGCGGTGAGGGGGGCTCCTCTCCATGGCCCAGTTTCCCTGCCTGCTTGGAAAGGGGGGCGCACACCCCAAGACCCAGTCCTGCCTTCCCTCCAGCAGCAAACTGCCCTCTGCACGTGCAGCGACACCCTCAGCAGAAGCAGCAGCAGGAGGAGGGGACAGAAGCGGAGGAGGTGGGGGGCTGTGGGATTCCCGAGGCTGCCCCTCCCAGGGGCTTTCTGCGGCGGCGGCAGTGCCCACCTGCCCTTCCCCACTGGCCCCCCTTGCAGCTGCCTGGCATCAAGGACTCACCGTTGCGGGTAGGAGGGAAGGGGATGGGAGCCCTGCGCGCCCGGGCGAAGAGCGGCGACGAGCCTGGGAGGTTGGGGCCGGGAGGGAAGGGGGTGGGAGAAGGGAGCCCTGCGCGCACGGGCGAAGAGCGGCGACGAGCCTGGGAGGTTGGGGCCGGGAGAAGGGAGCCCTGCGCGCCAGGGTGAAGAGCGGCGACGAGCCTGGGAGATCGGGGCGGGAGGGAAGGGGGGTGGGAGACGGGAGCCCCGCGCGCCCGGGCGAAGAGCGGCGACGAGCCTGGGAGATCGGGGCCAGGAGGGAAGGGGGTGGGGGGAAGCCCGCACGAGTGCGTGGGGCTTCTCCCGGCTCACCTGCCTTCTGGGTGTTTTGTGCCGGCAACGCCGGCAAAGGAAAAAAAGTGGGAACCAGGGGATGGAGGGGAAGCCCACATGAGAGGCGCGGGGCTTCCCCCGGCTTGCCCGCCTCCTGGATCTTCAGCGCCAGCGGCGCCAGCTTCAAAAGAGAGCCGGGGGTGGGGGGAAGGCCATGCAAGCGGCTTCTCCCGGCTTGCCCGCCTCCCGGGTGCTTGGCGCCTGCAGGCACCGGCAAAGGAAGAGAGGCAGGGGCGGGCAGAGGAAGCGCCAGAGGTGCACGGCTTCCACTGGGTGTGTCCGTCGCCCGTGTGCAGTGGCAAAGGAGGAGAGGTGGGGCCCTGGGGAGGACTGGAGTGGGCGAGGAGGTGAAAGTGCACTTTGTAAAGAGGTCTCAGGGAAAAAAGGCTTTTTTTTTTTTGCCTTTTTTCCTGGACCTCCGGAAGGGATAAGCATAGAAATTTAGCCTGGCCGCCCAATTCCAGGCGTTACGCTGGGACTCCGAGACGTAACTTGGAGCCTGGGACGCAAGTCAAACAGACCCCTAGTGGACGTAAGTCAAATATGACGCAAGTCAAGCGGGACGTAACTCAAGGTACTACTGTATGTTGTACAGTGGTACCTTGACTTACTAATTAAATTCGTTCCGAATACATGCTCTTAAGTCAAACTACTCTTAAGTCGGGGTACCTATCTAAAAATTGAATAAATAAGTTTAAAAAAATTTTTTAAAAATGAAATATTTGCAAGTCGAGCAGACCATATTTAAAATTTGTAAGGTGGCAGTTAAAATGCCAACAGTTCTCTGCTCTTAAGTCGAATTGCTCTTAAGTTGAGCTGCTCTTAAGTCAGGGTACCACTGTATTGTTAAAGACACCAGAGTTTGTCCACAACTCCATGTACTGTATATGCTAGCGATCTCATCTACTTTCCATGTACATAAAACAGCTCCTGACATACAGTATTTCTGTATTCAGAACAGAATGTATCCTGCTGTTGATGTATTCCAGTTTTCTTTAGTGGTTTATTTACAAAAATGTTCCAAGAAGCCATGCTTTTGTTGACTTATGGTTTTATTTTAACATACAAATATAAACAGTAAAATATTAAAAACTTTCTACCACTCTTACTTTCGTCAATGCATACTGGTTACCTACCAATTATAATTGTTTAGCAGCAATTGATAGCTGAAGGGCTTCAGTTTTTCAGCAAACAAGCATTCAGAAAGATGCCTAATTTAAAAACAATCACAATGAACTAGTGATGAATATTGCGAAATATGCATAAAAAAGCAAATCTATTAAAATCAAAGCATGTTCCAGGTTCAGAAGCATCCTACAGAACCAAGTTCAGCAAGTCCTTTTGATGTTATCATCTTGGGATTTGTTGCAACACTTTTTGTTGTATTGTATGTCTTGTAAATACCAATTAGTCGGTCTGCAATCTCAAACATGTTGTTTCTCAGAGAGATTATGATGAACTGTGCATTTTTTGTTTGTTCCTAGAAATTGATATAAAATAGCATAATTATTGGTGAAAATACATTTTCAGAGCTTTGAGCAAACACAAATACAGCAATTTGCCAATGAGTATGCCCTTTCAGTCATCCTTTCAACAACCTGGTCAATTCTAAACAATTGCATCAGTAATTCTCAATAGAAAACTCAGCACTAGGACTAGCAACACTCCTTGACTAATTTAGTAAAGAAAACAGCAACGTTTGTCAGGTGGCCTAGCCTTTCCTTCAAAGAAAGTGATAGTGCCACTCGAAGTACCCCATTCAAGAGGAGAGTGAAGCACTTCCGACTGCAACTCTCAAGACAGGAGTGTCTCACACCAGTCCAGCAAATTGCAGAACTGTTAACTTATGCTAGTCTTTCAGTTCAGTTGGTCTCCTCCTATTAGGCTTCAACTTAAAGATGACAAATTGTATCATATTTATTAAACATCTGAGATGCACAACAGGACATTTATTTCTAAAGCTCCATGTCCACATATTTAACATATTACTTTTTGTTAATAATAATTGTTTATTATCAAGTTAATTTTCTCTGTTGCTGCTCCCAGACTTTGGAACTACCTCCCGCTGGAGGCCAGGGCTGCCCCATCCCTGCTGTCTTTCCGGAAGCAGGCAAAGACCTTCCTCTTCGGGCAAGCTTTCCCCGAATGAGGGACTTTCTACTATGTGACTTTTATATGGATCACCATACATGCCTTCATTGACTCATTTCATAAGAACATCAGTGTTTCCATGTTTACTTTTCACCCCGCATAATGTAATTTTTTTCTTTTGGTGTGCTCTTTGTAGCTTTTAAGTTATTGTTTAATGTTCTAAGATGCCCTTCTAATTCCCTGTTCTTAATTGGGTCCTTTTCCAAGGAGAAAGGTGGGGTAAAAATATTCTAAATAAATAAATAAATAAATAAATAAATAAATAAATAAATAAATAAAGGCAACCCTTTTTAGTGTTCAAAGTAAATATAATCATAAGTGGCTTACTATTCATTTCTTCTGAGATGCACAGTAAATTACTTGAACTACTAATCTCTGGCTCCCAAGCCAGTCACGCAACTCACTACAAAATCATTAGTTCTTTACATTTTGAAAACTGTTAAACTACTTTTACAGAATATCTATTGGGCAGCAAAAACTTTGCTTTACACATCTAATAACTAAATATTAAAAAGTTAACACGGTACAGATTATTAAATGAGGGCTACGTTGCTCCTTCGTTGACAAACTTCCAAAGAAACAGTCAGATCCTAACCACATCTCACTGACAGGATTTGGATCTCATCTATTTCTGAATTTTAATTCTTAGGAAATTTTTTGAAATGACAGTATTTCTGAAAACTTTTTTTAGAAAGTACTAATGTCCTTTGATGAAATTAGTAAAAGCTAACCACACTTCTTTACTGATTATACTGCCTTGCTTCCAGATGAGCAATATAAAAATCTAATAAATAAATAAATATTTTTAAAAGCATACTTGGCTTGTGGCACACTTTCTCAAAAACTATGCAGCTCAAATCCATTAGAATGGGAAGAGCTGGTGTTTCTGAAAATGCTACTATCATGAGTAACGGGGTCAGCAGCCTCAATACAGTATCTGAATGATCTTGATTTTTCACACTAATAAAAATGTGCCATAGGACACCGACTTCTGTAATACTTACATATATGTAAAATGCCACAATTGATACATTTTTAAAATCGAGGGCTGCATCAATTTCATCCATGAAATAAAGTGGAGTTGGTTTATAATGATGCAGAGCAAAAACCAAAGCCAGAGAGCTGAGTGTCTTTTCACCACCTGATAGGTTGAATATCTTCTTCCAACTTTTTTTGGGCGGTCGAACACTAAAATAATGAATACATTCATGAGTGTGCTTTTTATCATTCCACTTGAATGGTACAGTAGGAACCCCACCATATCCACTAATTTTTATCCACTGATTCAGTTATCCACGGTTGGCCAGGGAGGAGGAGGGGTTAAATAATTTAGCAGCCTCAAAGCAAGCTACTGTCACAAACAGCAGCTGTAAAGCAAGCTACTGTCACAAAACAGAAGTTTTGGGGATTTTTGGTGTTCTCTTATCCATGGTTTTCATTATCCACGGGAAGGCCTGGAACCAATCCCCAGCGGATACGGGGGTCCTACTGTACTTTAATCATGCAAGAAACATGCTGCGTATCAGAAACTGTACAATAATATTTTATGAACAGAAAGTCAATACCAAATATGGCTTGACTTTAACTTATGAAAATTAATACCAACCTGAACATGATACCTTCAGAGAAAGGATCCAGACTGTCTACAAGTTCTAGTTCTGCATCTCCTCCCAATGTAAGCATTTGGTAATTTTCTTTAAGTTTATTTGTTATTACGTTAAATCCTGCCATAAATTCATTGAGTCTCTTTTTTCTAAGATCTTCATAAGCTTCTCTAAAGGTATCTCTCTCATTCGTAATTTCATCCAACTCGGCTACACGTTTTAAGTACAGTTCTTCCTAAAAGTAAATAAATCATAAGAAACTAAGCAACAAACTTTAAAATGGGATGTGTAACACAGACATATCAAAAAGCAATCCATGGTTTTGTTATTGGTAAAAAATATCATCTGTTTCTTTAAAGCCCACATACATTCCACTGGCCTATAGTATCCTCACAAAATTCAGCAAACTGAAGGCAGTAGCAGTTTGAGAGTGCTACATGATAATAATCTACTTCCATGGACAGAACTGCTACCTGAGTTCTGATTTCCAGGGACTGCTGTGTTGATGTAAGTTCAAATCTTAAGACTCCCACATGACAGGAAATGTATCATGTGCACTCATGTCAGGACTGTAGTGGTCATGTTTCATGTGGTTCACCCCAAGTATTTACGTAATTTACAAACATGATGGCTTCCAGAGGAATCAATGACATCTGAAGTCCAGATCATAGTCCATGGATCTGCATCAGCTTTTAAGAATTCCAGAAACACTGGGGGGAAAAGACTTACCTTTTTATTGTACTCAGCAATAGCTCCCAAGTTTGGTTTCATGTCATGACACTGAGCTTCTAAAAGAGCTATCTTCTTGGTTATAACATCAGGATCTTTAATAGCGTCAAGTTCATCTTGGCTAAGCACTGGGAGCTCTTCTACTTGTTTGCCTTCCAGAGGGTGCAGGGATATTTTTGATATCTAAAATACATTTTAAGTGAGCAATGAGAAAGCAGTTTTTGTATGATTAAAGCAGTGGTTTTGCACTGTAACTGTATGGTTTAGAGTTAGACTATAGAACATGTTTAGTCACATGTTTGTCTAGAAATTCCTATTCACAGTAAAGATAAAAACAAATTGCATTTAGCATATGCTGTGTTCTTATTTGACACCTTCATATTGGGGTATACCATATGTACGAAAGGCACTGGAAGAAATAGACTTGCTAAAGGATGCTCAAGGGGCCAAATGATAGACATAACAAATCCAGTCTGTTTGAGACAGTGAGAGGAACAACCCAAGTCAATGATGCCTTTCTTGCTAATGTAATTAAAACTTAACCAATCAAAGCACGCACAAGAAAGAACATGCTCATCTATCTATGCTCCTCCAGCACACCCTGTAATAAAATAATAGAACAGTGAAGTTGGAAGGGGGCTACAAGGCCATCATCCAACCCCATGCTTGATACTGGATATGAGTTATTCGGAGATCTCTCTCTGGCAACAATCTCAGCAGGACAGCCTGGAAAAGGTCCAAGGCTTCACTGTTGAGCCGTAGATCTCCTCCTATGGGGCTTCTTCCTCATATTTTAATTTTAATACTGCCAAAGAGAACCTGCATGACCCATTGAGCTAGCTGGCCTGTCTTGGGATATCTTATGGCAGTCACTGGCCAAAACATTACAAACACAATAGGACTTCCATATCTGCTGGGGGATTGGTTCCAAATCCCCCGCCCCCATGGACACTGAAAAAACACACACCCAGAAAAAATATTTTCACATGCATTACCAGAAAACTAGCCACTGACTAGAGGGCTCCAGAAATATTTATTTAATATTTTAAATAAATAAATAAATAAAATGAATAGCATGGTATCTGACTCCTAATGGCCGGTTCTGGCAATACTGCACATGTGAAAATAGTTTTTTTCTAAAAAAAATTTCTTTAAATATTTTTAATATTCAAAGTATATGGGAAATTACAGGAACGAAGATAATCACAATTCACCAAGAGTCAAACCAAGGTCCTACCCTCACAGCTGCCTGGAGAAAACAATTGTTTAACCTTTGCTCCACCCATGGCAGTTTGCATCTTATTTCAAATTAATACTTCACCTCTTCCTTCAGTTCCATTAGTCCTCAAGCAAGAACAGACTCCCCAATACTCATCACTAACTCTGCCTCTTGAGAGAAAAACTTCCACAAACTAATACTGTGGGGGATATGGGGCAGAGGCCATTGTTAGCAGAAAAGAATGAAAAAATTGCTGTCTAGAAGAGAATTGTTAAAACGAAAGGGTGATCGGTCTATAGAAGAATAGCAGCAACAGGAGGTGTGTCTCCATGTGCCTGAAGCCAGCTGCCGAAAGCAGTCTCTCCTTTAGGTTTCATTTACCACTGCCACTGTATGACAATTTTTTCTATAGTTTGAGTTGTGGTGAGCTACTTACTGTTGGGCAACACAAGGAAGACCACTGTTGGTCTAAGACAGGCCTGCCCAACAGGTAGCCTGTGGGCTACAGGTAGCCCACGAAGGGTTCAAAAGTAGTCCGCCAGCCATAATTTAAAAAAGGGAGGGGATAAGTTCTCCACCCCTCCCTCTCCCATCCCAAGGACCACCACTGCCCCAGCAAAGTTCTGGTTCTGCCAGCCCACTGTCTCAGCCGAGCAGGGCAGTTCAAGGGCCATGGTGCATTGAAATCTGTTCCCTCCATAATGGATTAATTGGTTTTCAATGCATTCCTATGGGAAACTGCTGCTCTACTTATATGAGCATGTGCTCGGAAGGGATAGAATTTGTAAGTAGAGGTTTTAGTGTAGGAGCCCTCAGGCAGTTTGGGCCAGAAAAAGCAGACCTCGGCCTGTTCAAAGTTGAACAGCCCTGGTCTAAGACAACATATATTGCAAGAGTGCCAGCAAAGAGTCAACATTTTTCTTGCACATTAGCTTGGGAAGGCATGTTATTCTCTGAAAGACGATACCTCTGCCTTCTTTCCTCAATTAATAACTAGCAACTTCTAGTACAGCAAGCTGCCTCAACTGGTTTACCAAGCTAAACCTAGTGAATTTTATTAGCACTATAAAATCTGAAAGTTTTCAAAAACATTACAGTGACTGCACTTACATCCACTCTTCACTCCAAATCCCTTTCTTCTTAACTGTCATGTTTTTAATTTTACATTATAACAGCAAGACTGGCATTTAAGGCCATCTTACAAACCTTTTCAGCTAAAGGTCGAGCTGTAAACACATGCATGCACTTACATATACAGTGGTACCTTGTATAAAGGAATTAATTCGTTCCAAATGAAATTATGTTAAGCAAAATTTTCTTTATACAAATTTCCCATAGAAATGCATTGAAAAAAGAGTGATCCCATTTTTATGTTGTACAGATTCGCCCCATAGACGATTATGTTAAGCAAATCTCCAGAATTTTTTATGTTGTACAAATTTTATGTTATACAAACCATTTGTTATACCTGTACAAGGGTCCACTGTATACAATAAACTGAAATCCGACAAAGGAAAAATAGGTAAACAGAAAGCTTCTGTCTCCTCTTTTCCAGGATACACATGCCAAGTTCTCTCAATCTTTCCTCATAAGGCTTGGTTTGCAAATATTTTATCCTTCTAGTTGTTTTCCTTTACACACATACTAGTTTCTCAATATTATTCTTAAACTGTGGAGTCCAGAACACAGTGCTCTAGGTGAGGGCTGACCAAAACAGAAGATACTGGTACTATTATTTCCCTTGAAATGGGTATTACAGTGGTTGATACACCATTTACAGATTTTTGCTCCTACATCATACTGTCAGCACATGTTTAGCTTCTGACAAAGAGGTCCATTTCACATGTACTGCTTTTGACCCAGCTTTCACCCATCCTATATTTGTGCATCTGATTTCTTCGCCTAAGTACAATATTTTATAGGTTGAAACTCACTTTGTTTGAACTGGTCCAGTTACAGAATCCATTGCCATTTTGAATCCTGACTCTTTCTACTATAATTACTACATTTCTGAGATTGAAGTCATCTAGATTTAATAAGCATCTCCACCATACCTTATCCAAATTAGGATTCTGTGTGCAGTCTGTCAAGCAGCTACATATCCAGCTAACCATAGCGTCATGTACCCTACATTTTAATAACTTGGCTACAATATGATGGTTCTTGTTGAAAGCCTTATTGAAATCAAGATACAGTGATTCCCCCGCCTATTGCGGGGGTTAGCGACCTGACCCGACCCGTGATAAATGAAAATCTGCGATATAAGGATGCAGGTCTGGTCAGGCCTGAGGCACCTAGCTGGGGGCTTTTGTGTTTACCCCCAGCCTGGCACTGCCCCAAACGGGCATGCAAGGACCTTCCTGGGCCTTTGGGGGCCTCCAGAAGGCTTGGGAAGGCCCCTGCAGGCCCGTTTGGGGCAGCACCAGTAAGTAAGTGAGGCCTGAAACAGGCCTTTCCCCCCCCTTAACCCAGGGGCCCTTTTCCATATACTGTAGTCCCGCGATATAGCAGGACCGCAGTATATGAACCGCGAATGAGCGGGGGACCACTGTACACTAAAAGTTTATATACTGCCCCATACCACTTCAAATAGTCTTTAGGTGGTTTACAATTTTTAATTACAGTATGCAGGGTACACATTGCCCCCCTCCCCGCAAGCTGGCTACTCATTTTACCAACCTCAGAAGGATGGAAGACTGAGTCAACCATGAGCCTGCTACCTGGGATTGAACCCCAGGTCGTGAGCAGTTTTACCTGCAGTCCAGGTATTTAACCATGGGGCTCCTGCTACATCCACAGCATTCCCCTTACCTACCAAATTTATGACTCAGACCAAAAAAAGGTAAGATTAGTCTGGCATAAGCTGTTTTTGAGAAAACCAGGCTAAGCCTTAGAAATTACAGTGTCCTTTTACAAGTATTCATGGCTGTTTAATTATCTGTTTTCAAGCTTTTCCTATTATTGATGTCAAGTTGACAGACTCTCCTCCCACTTTCTGAAAATGGGAACCACATTCACTCTCCTCAGATCTCTAGGAACCATACCTGTTCTCCAAAACTTTTCAAATATTATAGAGATTGTGAAGGTGTATCGGCAAAACACTTTAGTAACCTTGGAGTTCATGACTTTGGAGACTTAAAGGCGTTTAAGGTAATTAGGTCCTCCTTTACCATCTCCTTATCTTGGCCAGCAGCCCTCTTATTTACTTTTTTATTCCACTTGAGAAAACTGTTCTACAATTCTGCTTTCTATATGTTGTGACTCGGTAATTTTCCATCCTCTCTGTGGACCTATCATTTCCTTTTGTTGGAGTTTAATCACAAAATCCCTTTGTGTTACTTTTTCAAAACATTTCTTACTAATCAGAGCTTGCTTGGCACTTTAATCTTCCTAAACTTCTCTACAGATACTGGGCTCCTCCTTGTACTCATCCTGTCTAATCTGTCCACCCTTCCAATTCCTACGCATGCCCCTTTTATACTGCAGTAGCAGTTGTTGCACCATTAATCACATCCTTCACATCTAAGAATGCAGGATAGAGGTGGTGGGAACTGCAATCCATTTAGACAATCCACCTCTTCTAACTAATATAAGACTTAGCACTGTAGTATTTTTTTCAGGATTCTGGCACTGTTACATGATAACACGCAGTAGTCTATTCCGTGTACATGCAAGGACTCATCAACACAAACTTCCAAAGCATTTTTTCTTCATTTCTTAATATTGTAATACATAGTGGTGTTTATTACCTCTTTTTGCCAATATCTAATCTTTCCTTGATGCTCATTAATATGACCATCCAGTTGCTCAATTTTAAGCCTAATACTCAGGGCCTCTTTTTGAAGCAAATGCTCTTCTTCCTGGATGGCTTTCATCTTTTGAAGCACAGAGCGGTGCTCCTCTTGGATCTCTGGCAAGGACTCCTAAACACAGATCAGGAACGAAAATCACACCTTTAGTTATAGGTGAGCAGAAAAACTTCATTATCTATTTTAAGCAAATACTGAAATTAACATAAGATACGCAAACATAAACACAATTATTCAAAATCAAAATAAAAAATTTGAAAATTAGCCAGAGCGGCAATGTGTCCCCCACCCCTCTTAAAAACACACACACACACAAAAGAAAATCCCACAACCAATAACGCAATTGTGTTTCGGAATATAGATCTATTATTTTTGAACAGAAACAGATGATTGAAAGGAGAAGAGAGGCATTAGTAACCCATATGATGGGCAATGTGGTCAATCTCGCTTTAATTTACTTAAAAGTAGGACAAGTTTCGGTTATGAAGAGAACTAAAGGTTTGGCCAGGTAGCTGTAATTTACAGGCCCCCTTTCTTATAGAGGAATAGTTGTAGGTCACAACCAGTTAAACAACAAAGCATTCACAAACAAAAACATGATAAAGACTTAATCGTTAGTCTTTTGTGCTTTTTGACCTTCTAGAAAATAGCAACGAAGGAATTTGTCCAGGACACCTTGATACTCTTGCGGGAGTGGGATAAGGACCAGGGGGAGCCTGAGGTGAATCTTCGTTCCAATCCTTAAGTAGGTGCGTGTAAGAAATAGAACATTCCATGTCTGGGCATTGCAGTGGATGGTCAACACAAGATTGTCAGCAATTTTCAACTTTTTTGTTGGAAAAAAATTAAAGACAAAAGACAAATCTGCAGCGCTGAGTCCACTGGGGCCAAGCAGGCACCACCTGGATAAGTTCACTGGCAGTGGCAGCAGCTGCTGACTCCGTGGTGCAATGTGTGGCTGCACTCTACGGCCAAGCTATGGGTCTAGTCTCCAGGATAGCTGCATTGAGGGCTATAGCAGAGATAGATGGCAGGGCTGGAATACTATGCCTCTACCAAGAGAAGCTCTTCAAGGAAACTGATAGGATACTCAGGCAGTGTACCAACTTTTAGCAGTAGCAGTGTCTGCACCTGTGTTCTTTCTGGCTGGTGGGAAAGGCTCCAGTAAAGCAAGAAGAAACACTGGGCCATGAGATTTGGCAGGCAAGAGGGATCTAACAATGCCAGTCTCTATTTGCTATCAACTGTACTACAAGGCAAACGACAGAGGGGAAGCAGCTTGCAATACCCTTGTTTGCAACTTGGTACAGTCACCCCCCGCCATTTCGCGGTTCAGGTACTGCGGTCCCACTATATCGCAGGATCGCAGTACCTGCAGGGGGCGGGGGGAGCAGTTGCATCGCTCCCCGCTGCCCCCCCTCCGAGAGGCCTCAGAGCCGTGCGGGGGCGGGCGGGGGCGGGGAGCGATCAAATCGCTCCCTGCCGCCCCCACCCGCCCCTTTGATCGCCCCCTGCCCCCACCCGACTCGCTTCCGCATATCGCGGATTTTCATGTATCATGGGTTGGGTGGGTCCCTAACCCCTGCAATAGGCAGGGGGTTACTGTACTGGCTAAAGGGAAGCAAGCGGTCAAGTTCCATAAACCGGAAATAGGTAACCCAGCAAAATATTTTCTTCCTCCCACTAATCTTCATGGAGATAAACAGGAAGGGAAACTAGAGGGAAGCTAATAGCCTGTTTCAGATTTCCCCTCTTGAACTGAACTAATTAAACCTTGTGATTAGTTACATTCCTGCACTTACCAAGAAATGCTGGTTTATTTTATTTTGGCCTGATATACTTGCACTAGAGATGGGCACGACTAGGGAAAATGACGTTTTCGAGTTGTCGTGTGTCGGAGGCGGCCTGTGTCGGCTCGTTTCCGTTTTTCGCGAAAGTTCGCAAAAAATTTGTCGTTTCGTTTTTCGTTAAACTGGTTTGGGGGGGTAGCGGGCTCCTGGAGGCACCTCTTTTTTGGGGGGTGGGTGCCTCCTATCCTCACCTGCTAGGGAAAGCAGGCTCCTGGAGACCCCTCATACATGGGGGTCTCCTCTCCTCACCTGCTGCAAAAGGGCATGCATGCATAGCCATATGGCTATGATTGCATACCCAGTTGCACGCAGAGACACAGCAGACTGGCAGAGGCACCCCTCTTTTTGGGGTGCTTTCCCTGCATCAGTCAGGCCTCGGGGGCATGGTTTGCATGATGTCACACATGCTGCCGGCCGAGCCAAGCCTGCAGGAGTCACCCAGAGCCACAAGTGGCGGACTGGCAGACTCTCTGCACCCACTGTGTCTCACTAAGAAGGGAATTGTACTAGTGCAATGCATGCAAGTACAGATCTGGCTTAGGCAACAGGGTTAGCGCAAGGGCTAGGGTTAGACTAGTTACGGGTGAGGTTAGGGTGAGTATTGGGGTGCACCTCTGGGGGCCTCTCTGACCCACTTAGAAGGACAGTGTAGCTGGCGTATGGGTTAGGCTTAGGGTTAGGGTTCGGGTTTGGGCTACGGTTAGTGGGCTTTTTATGCCCAGTTGGCACATCCCAGAAGTCTCTGTGGTCAACCTGGTCAAGTGGCCATGCGATTGGTGGAATGGCTCCAAAAATTTGCATGGGCATTGGTCACTCCCATGGCCAGCCCATCATTGCGCAGGTGTAAAAAAATAAAAAAATAAATAAAATAAAATCAATGGAGAGGAAAAGAGGAGACATTTTGTTGCAAGAAAAACCCACTGCTACTGTAAAAATTCTGGAAGTTTTAAAATAGCAATTTTCGCATGTTTCTGTGTGGTGCTTGTGTATTTTTGGACCACGATTTCAAAAAAAAAATTTGCGGTCGCCGCCCCATTTTGGATCCCCCGCCCGCACCGCATGGCATCTCGAGTCCAGCTGCCCAGGACAGGAGAGGGGGGGAGGCCGGGACCCCCCCCCCCAGAAACCACCCCTCTGGTAGGTGCACTCTGCACTGCAGGCATATTTTCGCCTGCTTTTTGGCCCGGGAATGGGGGGGGAGTTTAAAACTTTTTTTCTGTGCCGCTTCCGCTTGAATTGCGGCGGCCGGCGGCAAGTCCAGTGCTTTGCGAGCGACTATGACGAGGATTTCCCCCACCACCAGAGCACCCCAGGACAGGAGGGGGGGTCAACCACCCCTCTGGTAGGTGCCCTGAGCCCTCACTCAGGCAGGCATATTTCCGCCTGGTTTTTGGCCAGGAATCGGTTTTTTTTTACTTTTAAAAACGTTTTTTTCTGTGCCGCTTGGCATCGCGGGATCGCCGCGATGCCAGGAACGACCACGACAAATCAGACCCAATTATTCTTTAGTCAGTTCGAGTTCTGGCGGAGTAATTCCCGTTACCGTTTCCGCTGTGTAACGGAAACGAGTAACGGAAACGGAAATGGGAATTCCGCCAAGTCGTGCCCATCTCTAACTTGCACAGATTAACATGATGACCTCTTCTAATACTGCTAAAGAGAAACATTAATCACAATGTCCAGGGTTTATGCATTGTTCTCTTGGGTAGCTCTGTACTGAGCACCACCACATCATGAAATTGAAGAGCTCCAAGTTCCCCGTTTCCCTCTAACTAGTAAGGACATCTAGTTCTTTGGGGCTGGAGAAAGAGGGAAAGAACAACTTTTATCTTATTGCTGCCATCTCTTGGAAAATAGAGAACAATTCACAGCATTTCACCTCTGGCAAATTTTACTTGCACTCTTGATATTCTATGGGATGTAGATGTTTGTAGAAGAGCAATCCATTAAACATACACACACACATGGCTTTAGAAATCTGGCATGCCTGACAAGTTGGACTTTAGCAGCCTCACTGGGAGTCCATGACTATCAATTATTCTGCTTTGCAATTGCACCTTAAATATTAACTGCTGTATTTTAATGTGAACATTCATGGATCAAGTGCACTTTATCAGATAACTGCTGCGTTTTAATGTGGGGCTTTCATGGATCAAGTCAATTTCCTCAGGCACTGTACAGCTGATCCACTTTTGTGGACCATTCACTTCCTCCTCTTAATAATACACGACTATAGCTTGGAACAGGAATACTGATCTTTAAGATACTCTCAAGTGCTAATACTGAAGGTTAAGAGGACATAAATAAATTCTTATTTTAATTAATTTTTATTTTTTATTTATTCATTTCACTTTTATACTGCCCATCTAGCCCTAAGGCTACCCTGGTCAGTTTACAAAATAGAATAGCATAACAAAAAAATAACATATTTATAAAAACCAAAGAACAAAATACAAACAACATAATATAAGCAAAATACTGTAAGCCGCCTTGGGTCCTTTTCCAAGGAGAAAGGCGGGGTAAAAATACTCTAAAATAAAATAAATAATAAATAAAATACAGTGGTACCTTGTATAAAGGAATTAATTCGTTCCAAATGAAATTATGTAAAGCAAAATTTCCTTTATACAAATTCCCATAGGAATGCATTGAAAACGGAGTGATCCCATTTTTATGTTGTATGGATTTTCCCCATAGACGATTATGTTAAGCAAATTTCCCCTATCTCCAGAATTTTTTATGTTGTACAAATTTTATGTTATACAAGCTGTTTGTTATACAAGGCTCCACTGTATACATAAATAACAATAAACTGAAATAAAGCTAAAATGAAAGTAAAAATAGCCAGGAGATTGCTAAATAAAATCAGAAACAAGAAGATAAGCAGTAAAAAGAATAATGTTGTACTAGATGCCAAGACAGGCTTAATTGAATGCGACCTAAGTAGGGTGAATTGCTCCTGATATTCTGTGCCTGAGCAGGTGTTCTACTGGTGCTGAAGGCCCAGAGAAATTGCTCATTAAAAAACCTACTGATTTTATAAAATAAAAGGACTTGTATCCTGTGCTTTCCATCCAAAGAATAAGCTGCTATCATACATACTTCAGCTTTTTTGCTGTCTTTCATAACTTCAGCAGCTCTTTCATCTAGTGCACTCAGCTGCTCTGTTAAATCTTGTATGTTTTTTCTGTTCTCTTCTATCTCCTTCTCAGTGCGAAGAACAGCATCCTCTGATTTTTTTAAATTCCTATAAAGACAGCATATAATAAAACAGATAAAAAGATTCTTTACTAGTTACACTGAGACAACAATCAGCTTCCTCAAGTAACAGAAGATGTGTCTCATCGTCCATGCTGTTTCTTGGTTATTATATTCAGGTCACACTGCATTTCTGTGTTAACATCCTTAATCACCACCATCCCGAGAGTCCACCTACAGCTCCATCTGCCTCTTGCTCTGGAGGATAGAGAAAGAACTGCAATACCAACTACTCTACTAGGGAACAGAAAAGGCTGGCCATTCCACAAATTCAATTATGTTGGTATTTCAGAAATATTAACTGTAATCCATTTTGATACTCTTTCGATAAAAACATATGAAAAAATGAAACATTTGTATTTCATTTATTTGGCCAATACTTGGCACATACGTTGGTGGTTTGAAACATCTGAACTGCCATTTTGCATATACATGCCTGCCCTTCAAATTTCTAATAATGTGTAACCTGCCTAATTAAATTGCAAACTGTCCAATTAAGCACTATGGGGTGGTATGAAAGCAGTATGCTATGATTTATTTTAATGCACCACAGAAGTGCAGAAAACATCTAGAATTTATTTAGCATTTTGGAAATAGACTACTTCATTAATAGAGAAGCAAAACATAGGTACAGGTAGTATTCACATTGCAAACCTATTAAATGACAGACCTATTAGCTATTTTGTTCAAATTTTGTTAGGAAGAGAAGGGTCATACTTAGTTATTTCATGAATTCATATATCACCCCATTCTGGTTAGTCCATAATTGAGACAAACAAAGAAAACAAACAAACAATAGTGAAATCATACAGATAAAATCATAAAAATTCAGAGCACAAAGCAAAAATTCAAGTGTTTGTAAATCTATATACTGTATCATTTTGACACATGATGAATATTAAATCATACCTATCGGCTGTCTTGATAGCCACCTGAGCTTTTGTAATAGCAGAAGCACAGCTATCCATTTCCTTGTTTATCTTGTCAAGATTATCTTGCTGAGCTTTAAGTTTATTATTATTGATTTCAACTATGAGATTATGTAATCTCTTAACCTCTGTTTCCAGTTTATCAGCCTTCGTAGCAACGCTGTCATAATCTGTAAAATGGAAGATTATTAGGACGATGGTGACTATTTCTAATATTAGTTACAATTGTTACAAACAGACAAATTGCCTGAATTATGGCAAATCATATTTAAATAGAATATTTACTGTATATATTTGCAGAATATCGATGACCAACATCTCTTACCAAAACTGGAAAAAAACAAACCCAAACCATTCTTCAAAAAAAAAAAATTAAATGACTTCACAAAAAGAGGAAAGCAATTGGGATTTTGTAAAAAAGGCGTCCCTCCAATTAGCCTGGGTGTTAATTAATTATACATAGTAACTTTGAGACATAGTTACTTCAAGACTTTTTTATTGTAGCTCCTGTGACACTGATTATACTTTAAATCTTATTTTACATTGTTTTAGCTCTTGTGATTTTCACTGTACCATGCATATTAAGGTTTTCTTATTCGGTTTGTTTTTCACTGTGGTATTAAGTCTTATAATGTTTATGTGGCACATATAAACCCAGTCTGCTATACTAACTACTGTGCATTGGCAAACTGATTCCAACTTATGGTGACCCTTGCAAAGGTTTAGATACAAAGTATCTACTATGCAATTCTATGGAAGATAGATAGATAGATAGATAGATAGATAGATAGATAGATAGATAGATAGATAGATAGATACATACTGCCCCATTAGTGCAAACTGCACTACCTGGGGCGGTTAATGCCTGGTGGGGGAACTGTGCCAGGCCTCTTTCCTCCTAGCATTTTGAAAACAAGTAAAAATTTATTATTCAAAAAAGCTATTCATCTTTAATGTTAGATGTGCATCACCACTGGGGTTTTAATTATTGTCTTGATTATGTCTGTCGGGGGTGGAAGGTTATGTTTTTAGCTGCGTAAATCACCCAAACTAGTTGCATTCCCCTACATCCAGTATACAAATGAAATAAATAAATAAATAAATAAATAAAAATAAAATAAAATAAACTACTCAGGGGTGATTTACTAGTCCCTTCTTCTGAGGCCCCTCTGGGACTGTACTTTGCTGAAGGTCACAGAGGCTAAGGAAATGAACTCCGGACTCCTACCTCTGTAGCCAGATGCTGCAACTCATACAGTATAAAAAAGCTTACAGCCTGAACTTCTTTAAGGAAACTGATTACCCTTTTGCAAGGTTCAACAAAACAGTTCAAGTTCCAGTCTACTCTGAGCAGGAATATCAGATATACCTTCATAATGATGCCTGGAGAAAAGCACTTGACTCTTCTCTACCTTTGTGTCATGCAACACAACATACTTCTTCAAAAGCAATATAAACAAGCTAAAGAATGTTAAAACTCCAGGAGACGATGGATTGGGACCAGAATTCTATAAGATATTTAAATCAATGTTAATACCTAAGTTAAAGAAGCTATATAATGAGATACTGGAAGGAGAACAAGTGCCCACCTCCTGGAAAAACTCGTTAACTATCTTAATTCTCAAGCCTAACAAGGACCCAACAGATGTTGGATCCTATAGACCAATATCACTTATAAATCAAGATGCAAAGATTTTTACAGCAATTTTAGCTAAAAGAATGTATACATTTATAGATAAATATATCAAAGAAGATCAAACGGGATTTATTAAGGGTAGACAAATGTCAAACATTATAAGAAGAACATTGAATGTTCTTTATGAGATGGGAAGAACACAAGATAAAGCATGCATTTTGTCTTTGGAAGTCAGTCAACTAGTAAGTCAAACAGCGGTTTTCCATAGAAATGCATTGAAAATCAATTAATCTGTTCCAGAGGGAAAGTATTAATAGGTTTTCAATGCATTTCTATGGGAAGGCTGTCCCAACCGCCCTCAATCAAGGGCAGCCAAAGGCTGTTTTCGACATTCCTGCCAGAAAGCTGACTTTGACAGGTTGCTCCTGTCAAAATCAGCTGGGGGGGAGTTGCAGAGAGCAGCCTTTGGCTGCCCTTGATTAGGGAGAAGCCCGGTAGCCTTGCAAGGGAAGCGCTTACCAAATTGGTGGGCAGATCACGGACCCATTGTTCTTCACCCAACCTGGAACGCTTGCAGGGGAAGTGGTGGTGGTGGCAATCCACTGCCGCTGCTTCCCTTCCAGACCACCCGGGCTGCGGGACAATGCATCAGTCCCTGTGATCTTCACCCAGCCTGGGCACCTTGCAAGTGAAGCACTTACCTTTGGGCTGGCTGATTGAAGTTACATCATTCCCTGGGAACAATGCAACTTTGACCAGCCGGAGCGGTTTGGAAGGGAGGCCCAATGGCTACCTCCCCCTACTTCTCTTTTGCAGAGATCGAAGCATCTAAGAAGGAGGTGGCGGCGATGGGCAGCAAACGCTGGTCTCCGCTCTTCACGACATGTGACTTTGACAGATCAGACCTGTCAAAGTCTCCTGCTGTGCAGAACGGAGACCAGCGTTTGCTGCCCATCGCTGCCACCTCCTTTTTGGTTGGACCTGTCAAAGTCAGCTGTCATGCGGAATAGAGAGCAGCATTTATAAGTTGAAATATGTAGTTGTCGAAGGAACTGTAAGTCGAGGTACCACGGTATTTCATGCAGGAATGAAATTTTGTTACATTCAGAATGTCAGACACACTGAAATATCATATAGTTTACACTCACAGATTTTGCACAGCAAAATTATACATTAAACATGTTTCATGCGGCACCCACATTCCTAAAATCTACTGATGACAAAGATGATAAAAGAGAAATTAAAGCACTCAGAATATTGGTTGAAAACATTGAGTTTATTCAACCTGAAATGGAGCTTTTACATCTCTCACAAGAAATTGCCTAAAACATGTGTGCGCAATGCTATGTAACCCTTTTGCTTAAATTGGCATCAAGTTACTATAAACTGCATAATTAAAATATCTACACAATAACTCTCACTAAAACAATCTTTTCAGTTAAAAGAGATATTTTTTAAACATCACTTGTTTCATCATTAGTTTTATTTAACATTCAAGTTGACTTACTTTGTTTGAAATTATTGTATTTCTTCTCCATTTCTTTTTGCTTCACTTTGTCTGGAGCAGCAGCAACTGCATTTGCTTCTAGATCTTTAACCTGGACTTCTAAGTGAGCTTCTTGGTCAGATAAACTCTGAAAAAATACAGACATGTTAATAGTTTGCATGGAGTTGTTTAGCCCTGTTGTTTCAGCTGATAAAAAATCTTGAGTAGGTTCCATCCAAGACACCCACCCACCCAGCAGCACAACTGCAGTCATGCATGGGCACCTCTCAATGGCAGTAGCAGCCTTCTTAGAAATCTCTTACCCTGAGACAGGACCAAAACTACATAATGGGTGCAATTCTTCTGCTCCTCCGAAGCAAATGGTCATTTCTTCATACTTCTAGCTATAATTTTCTAACGCAAATGCTCATTCCTCATGTTTCTAATTATTATCCGTGTGTGTGTGTGTGTGTGTGTGTGTGTGTGTGTGTGTGTGTGTGTGTGTGTGTGTTGTGTCACTACAGTCATGACCAACTCTTCGTGACTCCATGTCCATGGAGTTTTCTTGGCAGGAATACTGGAGTGGCTTGCCAGTTCCTACTCCAGGCGCCTACAGCACCTGGTATTCCCTGGTGGTCTCCCATCCAAGTACTAACCAGGGCCGACCCTGCTTAGCTTCCGAAATCAGGCGAGATCGGATGTGCTTAGGGCATCTAGGCAGCTCGTTATTATCCATATCTGGTGTGAATATTTCATTTCCCTTTTTAAAAAGACAAGTTACTCTTAAACATTTCTGACACACACATCCTTTTAGTATGGATGACAACATGTAACCCTTTCACCCATGTTTCCTGTTTTTCTTTTTAAGGGGTAAATTTTGAAAATTACAGCATACAAAAGGGACAGGCTAGTGGAAAGAGTCGTCAGTTAGGCACTGGAGCTTGAAGAATGCCCTAAGGACTTTCAAGCAACAGAAAACAATGCAAATAAGCTTTTCTTGGTGGCTGGCTAGGCACCACTACTAGACAGCACCTGACGAGCTTTCTGAAAACCACCTCCAGTGCCCTTGCCACCTGTCCTGCTCTGGAAGCTGCTTAGGTAGATGATGCATGAAGGTACTGGGTTGCTGTCTGGACAAGCTGCCAAGCAGGCCAATTAGTCTGCCCTATTAATAGTTAACATGCAAAGCTCAACAACGAAGACTGGTAGTAATACGGTCACTTCAAACTTGGACTGGAGCACAGCATCACTGGGAACCAAATTCAGATACAGCAGTGGCCATAATTGTGGAAACCTTTTGGGGAAAGTGCATTTTTGATTACTAATAACAACACTTTTTTGGGAGTAGTACCATAAAATTATATATCAATGGAAAGATAATTTAATCAAGAATGTAATGCAACAAAGTTTGTTCAGTTATCTGTATTTTATGAAAAGTTAGCCAAATGTGCTTTGTCAGAAGGGCATTCTTAAAGTTCTTGGCAGGATACTTTCCAGTCAGTCTCTTCTTAAATGAGGCAGAAGTAGAAGGGCTGTTGTAAAAGCTGCATCTGAAGTCAAGAATTGAGTTTCAAACCCCAGCCCTTCAATCAAAGGTACATAGGTCATGCACCCTCATCTACCTAAAATGGAGCACACGGGTCCTCAGCATCAGCCTCGCCCCCCCCCGCCCCCAGCCAACAGGGGCTTGTATGTCTCAAACAGCCAAATGGAGGCGAGGGGTAAGTGAAGGTGTGCATGAACCATGGACAGATTCCTGGAGGAAAAGTCCATCACAGGTTACAAACCATGATGGAGATGTGTAATCTCCAGGTTTAAAGCCAGGATACTTCAAGGGCCAGATGCAGGGGAGTGCTATCAGGAGATAGACATCTAGTCTTGTGCGCTCCCAGAGGCATTTGGTTGGGTTACTGTGAGATACAAGAAGTTGGACTAGATGGGCCTTTGGCCTGATCCAGCATGGCTCTTCTTATGTTCCTTTGTTTGAAGGGCTGGGGTGTGAAAGCCAATCCTTGACTTCAGGTGCAATGGTTTTTTAATTTTAATTAATTAGTGGCCCTTAAAGCTATCACCTATAGCCTAGTCTTGCATTTGTATTTTGTGATGTCCACACGGCTCAACCCTTTTTTATTTCATCTGATTGTAGCCAATGAACACGAGTGTTTAGAGAGCCAATCAGGCATCATCTTATTTTTACGATGTGCCAGTCAGATCACAGTAGGATTCAATTACTGATATGATGTCATTTGTCACTGTGTTATGTGATCGCTATGAAGTTGGGTTTTTTGTGTTCTTTCATTCAGTGAGCTTCTAAACGTAATAAAATTAAATTAATGGTGCAAAAAGTTGACTGGTTGCCCAGAAAGTGATGTAAAATAGCATTAGTAAGTGAACAAAGCTACAGTTATAAAGAAATTAGAAGAAAAATAGGTGGAAACTTAACCAAAGGTGACATTTCTAAGTTTCTGAAGAGGTATAAGGAGACTCAGTCACTACCAAACCACATTGGTAAAGGCAGGAAAAGGTGCACAACAGCAAGTGATGATAAAAGAATTAAGAGACTATGCCTAAATGACAGAAGAAAATCATCAGAGTGTATACAAGATGAAATGGTGCAATGTGCTGTGAATTTCAGTGCAAGGACTGTTCAGTGCAGACCATAGGAATTTGGCCTAAAATCTAGAATTCCATGAAAAAAGCCACTTTTATCTCTCAACCAAAGGTTGAAAAGAGTAAACTGGGCTAAAACCCATGTTAACTGGGCAGAGGAACAATGTGACAGTGTTATTTGGAGTGATGAGACTAACACAAATTTCCCCTATCTCCGGAATTTTTTATGTTGTACAGATTTTATGTTATAACACTAACCGTTTATTATACGATGGTCCACTGTATTTAATATAATTTAAAATATATTCACTGAAGAAGTCTGTCAAATGTCACTTCTGTTTTGGGGGGGGGGGAATCCAACTATTTTTTGTAATTTATTTATTTATGTATTTATTTACAGTCTTTAGACCAGTCCCATACAAATAATTTCCATATTACAAGCATTCCATTACTGTATATTAAAACATGTTAGCAAGCATACGAGTCTGTTACCTAGCTGGCATGTGGCTTCCATAGTCAAAGTATCATCATGCAAAACCTAGCTACTTGACAGGTGATCTTTGTATCTACATCTGAAAGGAGGGACACCAGTCTGGTTTTTTCTGAGCATCCAAGTATCCTTTCGATCAGGGGTATAATAGTCTCTCTACGTACTGCCTCGTATAGTGGGCAGGGGAAAAACATGTGCTCAATTGTCTCGATTTCCCTAATGGAACAGGAGCAGAGCCTTTCAGCAAAAATGCAGGTTACTTACCTGTAACTTAAGTTCTTCGAGTGGACCTCTGTGAATCCACACAATGGGTCTTCACGTCTGCGCGCTTGAGTTTCCGGTCGTTCCAAGCTTAAGGCTTACAAGCCCCTCCCCTCCGTGCGCATGCTCACCCACCTCACGCCTTGGTGACTCAGTTCCCCTCTGGTCCGCGGCTGACCCTTAGAGAGTACAACGAGCCATGACGGAGAGAGGGGAGGCGGGTGGGTGGTGTGGATTCACAGAGGTCCACTCGAAGAACTTAAGTTACAGGTAAGTAACCTGCATTTCTTCTTCGTGGACTCTGTGAATCCACACAATGGGTGACTGGCAAGCTGACCTACCGGTGGAGGGTAGTCATGGTAGCACAGTTGTCAAAACTGCTTTGCCAAATGCGGCTGATCTCTGTGTCCTGACGTCTAGTTTGTAGTGCTTCAGGAACATAGACGGCGAGACCAGGTAGCCGCTTTACATATGTCTTCCAAGGGCACTCCTTTTATGAAAGCAGTGGATGAGGCTACTGCTCTTGTAGAGTGTGCCCGAGGCATGACAGGTAGGGAGACATGCGAAGTGCTGTAAGCCATTTTAATGGTTGTGACAATCCATCTGGAGATGGATTGAGGGGATACTTGATGACCTCGAGATGGTGCCGAGGTTCTGATAAAGAGCCTGTGGGTTGTTGTTTTTTACAGGAGCTGTCCTGGAAATGTAAAAGAGGAGTGCTCTCTTGACATCAAGGGAGTGGAGCGTCCTCTCCAGGTGAGTCGTTGGTTTCGGGAAGAAGGTTGGGAGAATAAGTGGCTGAGACACGTGGAACGAAGAGACTATCTTTGGTAAGAAAGAGATGTCTGGACGGAGTTCCACCCTGTCGTGATGAAATTTCAGGAACGGCGGGTCCGCTCTGAGCGCAGTGAGTTCTGAAGCTCTTCTGGCGGATGTGATTGCCACTAGAAAGGCTGTTTTCAGGGTAAGTAGGTACAGAGATGTGGTAGCCATGGGTTCAAATGGCGGCTTACTTAGGCAGTTAAGCACCAAGGAGAGAGACAATTGTGGTGTCAGGGCTCTGTGTTGTAGACGGAGGTTGGCAATGCCTCTTAGGAACCTCTTTAGCTTAGGATGTGTAAACAGAGCTGCAGCCTCGGAATCAGGTGGCTGATGTGCTACTATGGCTGCAGTATAGACTCTCAAGGTAGATAGGGAGAGTCCCCTGTTGAAGAGTAAGAGAAAGAATTCCAGTAGGACTTGGATGTTGGTTGGACTCGAGGGTTGAGAGTTGGCTCGAGTGAAGTGTAAGAAGGATGCCTACTTATGTGCATACAAGGTATTTGTAGACTTCTTCCTGGAGTTTGTGAGGACCTCAGCGATTGTTAGTGGAGGTACCATGCCGTTAGGTGGAGAGTCAGGACATCTGGGTGTCTGACTTGTCCCTGATGTTGCGTCAGGAGATCGGCCGTTGACGGCAGCCTGACGGTGTCGGTCGCCATTGTTTGTAGAACTTGAAACCATGGCTGCCGTGGCCAGCACGGTGCCAGCAGAATGACGTGGGCTCCATGATGTTTGATCTTCATCAGGGTTCTCTGAATGAGAGGTATTGGTGGGAATGCATAAAGGAGACCCTGTGGCCAATTGGTGGCAAAGGCATCTCCCTGTGAGTGTTTGCCGATGTCTGCTCTGGAGCAGTACCAGCTGCACTTGGTGTTGGCTTGAGATGCAAACATGTCCATGATCGGGGTCCCCCACCTGGTACAGAAGATGCGGAACACTGCCTCTGAGAGGCTCCACTCGTGGTTGTCCTGAGTGAGGCGACTCAGTTTGTCTGCCACCACGTTGTTGCATGATGCAATGTGTATGGCTATCGGGTGAATGTCCTTGGTTATGCACCATCGCCAAAGTTTGAGGGTGAGGTGCAGTAGAGAATTCGAGTGAGTGCCTCCTTGCTTGTTCAAGTAATAGAGTGCCGTGGTGTTGTCGGTCGTTACTTGGACCATTCTGTGGGCAAGGAGGAGTTCAAATGCTTTGAGGGCTTTGAAAATGGCGAGGAGTTCCAGGTAATTGATATGCTGGATTCGCTCCTTGGGTGTTGACCTGTGATGGATAGAGAGGTGGTTGCAGGTGGCGCCCCAGCCAGTGGTACTGGCATCCGTCGTTACCTGGATGGATGGGTAACGTTGTTTGAAGGGCCTTCCCACCTTGAGATTGCGGGAGGACTTCCACCACTTTAGGGTGGTGAGGAGAGAGGAGGTAATTCTGCGCCGTTTAGATGGTCGCAGTGAGGTCGAAACCTGGCTTGAAGGCATGTCTGCAGCGGTCTCATGCGGAGTCTGGCATGCGGTATGATAGCTGTAGTGGCCTAGTAAGCATTGGGCCTGATGAGCAGATACCTTGTTGGGGCTCTGAAATGGGTGTAGAGCCTGTTTGATTCTTATTGGGCGATCTGGCGCTAAGTATGCCCTTGCTTTTTGAGCGTCCAGAAGTCTCATGCGCTCCCAAACGCATCTGGTGGAGCCGCTGTGAGATACAGGAAGCTGGACTAGATGGGCCTTTGGCCTGATCCAGCATGGCTCTTCTTATGTTCTTATGCTCCTATGTACAGCACTGACTGGCAGGGTATGAGGTTGGAGTTCTTTTCGTTGAGACGAAGTCCCAGGGATGTTAGGACTCGGATGGTGAGGTCTCGATCCTTCTCTGCCCTTGTTTTGTAGGTGTTACCCAGAGCCAAACGTCTAAATATGGGAAGATGTGGACTCCCTGAAGCCCGAGTAAGGCCGCCATCGGTGCCATGTACTTTGTAAACACCCGCGGGGCGGAGGAGAGACCAAAGGGCATGGCTTTGAACTGGTAAGTTGAGCCTCCTATCCGGAAGCGGAGGTATTTCCGGTCTTGAGGGGCTATGGAGACGTGAAAATAAGTGTCCTGTAGGTCCAGGACGATGAACCAGTCTCCTTGTTGTGTATAAGATTTTGCAACCTTACGCATCTTCTGGATGTTGTCCAGTGACGCATCAGTGGACGTCGCAAAGAGTCCTTCCCCATCAAATGGGGAGTCTTCTATACGGTTTCTGGCATCATCTGTAATATTGGATGTCCTGAGCCAGGCATGACGACGGCGATGTATAGCAGTCGTCAGTTGCTTAGAAGCTGTATTCGTTATGTGCATGGAGGTTATCATCTGGTAGTCGATCAGAGACAAAACTTCCATGTATGAGGCCTGTGCTTTGCCCTTTGTTCTTCCGGAATGTGGTTTATGAAGTCCAGAAAAGTGAGTAGGAGGTGACGGGGATACGCCTCCATTGTGCACACCCTGCAACTGGCAGTCCCACTCACCATTCTTTGTGCACTGCTGGAGTTCTCCTTCCCTGGCAGTACACCGGTCCAGGCAGGAGCTTGGGCTGCCCTTCCTTGCCTCCTCAGCCAACCAACCACTCCAACAAGGAGGCAGGACAAGGACAGTGATTGAGCGGTGTACTTGCTTCTACTAATCATCAGATTCCCCAACACCTACCCTTTACCATGGGCAGAGATGTTTTATTTAAAGAGAGCTGCGTACAGGAGGAGTTCCCATCTTAAATATGGATACTCTGAATGAAAGCTGCCTAGATGCCTAAAGCGCATCTGATCTCACCTGACGTCTGAAGCTAAGCAGGGTCAGGCCTGTTTAGTACATGGATGGGAGACCACCAGGGAATACCAGGTGCCTACGGAGTAGGAACTGGCATGCCACTCCAGTATTCCTGCCAAGAAAACTCCATGGACATGGAGTCACAAAGAGTCGGTCACAACTGTAATGACACAACACACACTCTTAGCCTCATACTAGTACAGTATCTGTATACATGTTGATGATTACCTGAATACTTGCACTGTATTTTTCTAAGGTGTTCTTCATTTCTCTGACACTCTGGCGCAATTTTGCTATCATTTCCTCAAGCTGCACTTTATGTTCCTGATACTGCACTGCTTTCTGGGATTTCATTTGCAGCTCAGATTCCATTTCATTCACCTACACAAAATAAAATGCAGAAACATTAACAGAATGCATATTACAGTTATAATGATAAAACCAGTGCAGAAATGCATGTTTCGGTATTTGTTCTTCCTATAGAGCAAAACCAGCTTAGTGTCCATGGGCAAAACAAGCAATAGGTGAGAAAGAAAAGGGGGGGGGAACTATACAATAGCAAGAAAAACTAATTCTTTAGCAGAATATCAGAGAAGTCTGAGAAAAAAATGTTGAAATGGAACTGACATTTGAAATCTAGCTGTTGTTAAGAAGAAACATGTTCACCACGAACACTGCCAAACTGCTCCTAACCCCTTTCAATTTATGAGGAGGGGTACAGAATGACTCTTACTAGGTGGAATGGAAAGTCATCCCACATGTGTTCAAACACAGCTGCACAATATTCTTCCTTGCTAGTAAATGTGCTGTTTTGTTACATATTTAGAAATAATCTGAAGACTCCACGTGGCAAGAGAAAGTAAGAGAACAGCACAGTTAAATTGAGTATGGAAGCAAAATAGTAACAGGAACAAATAAAGGGCAAATTGCAAATGTAAAAGTATGTGACACTTTTATTATAGCACCACCAACAACAACACTGCAAGCTTGGGTAAATTAAAAAACACTTCTTTAGGCACACACCAGCAACTTTTGCATATTGCAGAAAAATTATAAATAAAAAAAATCAAGAGAAAATTGAACAACCATTTGTCAGATCTGCATTAATTTGGATTCCTGCAGTAAGTAGAGGATGGGACTCAATGGGCTTATATGTCCCTTCCCACTCAATTATTCTATGAATCTGTATCCCAAAAATTCATGATAATAGTCCTTAAGATGCACTTAAAGCTGATTACAGCCAGGCTTTGGGGTGTGATTTCATGCTTTAGTTCTGGTAACATGTGGTTGGAAATTTCCAGCCAGCAATTCAGACAGAGACAGCTCTATCACTCTGCATAAGCTTCCTCCGCCCCCTCATCCACATTGCCTGGATTTGGATCACACATTTCCTTTTAGACAATTTCTTTTTCTTTTCTTTTTGTTTTGTTTTGTTTTGTTAAGTAGAAACATAGTACACAGCTGGTATTGCAAGGCTGGAAAATACTAATTTATTTGTAAGAAAAAGATACTAAGTTTCTTCATACAAATTATTTTTTCCTACATAAAGAAAATCATGTGAATAAGTATAACACAATTTGGGGCACAGGTTCTGACAACCTTTCCTAAGTGATGATTTACTGAAACAATCTATGTTCATAAATATATTTGAGGGTAGTTTGTTTTAATAAAATATAATAACTAGTTTGTCCATGTACAGACAAGACAAAAGACAAAAGCTAAAACCTCTACTCACCCTTTTTAGGCTGTGCATGGGACGAGGAAAAAGCAACTTTGGGTTTACTTGGGGTCTCTGTTACAATGATACGTCAGTAAACTATTGTATCTGATCACCAAAAAAAGCAAACTCCACTTTAGACACATTGGGAAATACAGAGCAACTGTTGGAAGGTTCAAATGTGAAGGATCTCCAAAACTGAAGCTCTCCATCGATGACTATAAGTATTCCTTTACAGGTTGGGATATCACAGCTCCTAACAATATTAGTATCACACTACTTAAAAAGGAGCTGAGCTTCGTTTCCGCCTCACTGTAGCCAGATTTGCCAAATAAAGTCTTATGCAGATTAATTTGGCAAACCTGCCAAGTTTAGTGGTACTGACACAGCTGTGTACTCATGACGGAAGCCCAGTATCAGAATTACCGTATATACTCGAGTATAAGTCGACCCGAATATAAGTCGGGGCCCCTAATTTAACCCCCCAAAACTGGGGAAACGTATTGACTCGAGTATAAGTCTAGGGTGGGAAATGCAGCAGGGCCTGGCAGCTCCTCCTTTGTGAGCTGGGTGTGTGTGTGATGTTTAAAATGACTTTTAGCCACCGAGGCAAGTGCTTACGTTGGTGGCTAAAAGTCATTTTAAACATCGCACACCACTCCCCCGTGATGCAGAGGGGGGTCATGAGAAGCGGCACGCAATGTTTAAAATGACTTTTAGCCACCGACCCATGCACTTGCCTCAGTGGCTAAAAGTATTGACCCGCATATAATGCGAGGGCCCCTTTTTTCAGCCCAAAATTAGGGCTCAAAAACTAGGCTTATATTTGAGTATATACAGTACATTCCATATTTCCTTAGGTCAATTTATTTCAGAAAGTAATACTTTTAACACCAAGAAAAAATGAGGAACGTAACTTCTTCCACTATGCAACTGTGTATCTGAATGTTAGACACTTTTCGGGGAAGCATCTCCTAAGTACACCAACCTGATCTTCTGATGTCTCAAGTATAACAGAGGATCCCATTCTACCCTTCATTACTTTTCCTCCTCCACCAGTCATTGTCCCTATGGAACAGTAAACAAAAACCAAATAAATTAGGCCTCCTCAATTTTGCATTCAGGTTCATTTTTAAATACAATTTTGTATATTAAATATACCTGACTGTTCTATGATTTGTCCTTGCAAAGTTACAACTCTCCATCGCTTGTCTTTCTGAAATGCAACTCTGGTAGCTTGATCCAGGTTATTGGCTACTAGAGTATCTCGTAAGGCAAAGTAAAAAGCTTGGCGAACTTTGTCATCTTTAACTTTTACCATGTCAAACAGACGAGGTGTGTTTTCAGGAGTCTGGATTCTGCCCATGCTTTTCTCCCATACTGCCATCTGAAGGATAAGAACCACCAACAAGATCATGACACATTTATGTGATACTCAATAGCTATTATTTATTTATTTATTTATTTATTTATTTATTTATTTATTTATTTATTTATTTATTTATTGGGCTTATATACCGCCCGTCTTCCCGGAGGAAGCCAATATAAACAATAACAGACCATTAAATAAAACAATTAAAGCAAATAACAAAACTAAATAATTAAAAATAGCAGATTTCTCATCTAAATTACTGAATGCATATTAATTGTTCTATATACAGTATAAATATAACACTATATATTGTACTGTATATACTCGAGTATAAGTCGACCCGAGTATAAGTCGGGGCCCCTAATTTAAACCCAAAAAACTGGGAAAATTTATTGACTCAAGTATAAGCCTAGGATGGGAAATGCAGCAGGGCCTGGCAACTCCTCCTTTGTAAGCTGGGTGTGTGTGTGATGTTTAAAATGACTTTTAGCCACCAAGGCAAGTGCTTGAGTTGGTGGCTAAAAGTCATTTTAAACACTGTTTTAAAATGACTTTTTAAAAAGTCATTTTAAACATGGGGGGTCAGGAGAAGCAGCACACAATGTTTAAAATGGATTTTAGCCACCGACCCAAACTTGCCTCAGTGGCTAAAAGTATTGACCCGAATATAAGCTGAGGACCCCTTTTTTCAGCCCAAAATTAAGGCTGAAAAACTAGGCTTATATTCGAGTATATACAGTATGTTGATTTTCATTCATACATATTAGGGATTGTAGCTACTAAGACCATTTAATTAGTTTAAAAAGCAGATACAGTAGGACCCCCCATATCCATGGGGGATTGATTCCCGGGCAACCCATGGATAAAGAAATCTGCGGAAAAGAGTGAACACTCTTATCAGAGGGTTCCAGGGGGTGAAAACAGTGGGAGAGCCCACCAGCACACTGGGGAACCCCGCCATGGTGCTGTGCCACCTCTGCCAACCGTAGAACACATTTATGTCTTTATGGCAGTCCATGGTATCCATAAAGCTCTCTTCTAACAACTCCCATGAATAGATTTCCCCCCTGTCAGTTATGTATATATAAATCGGGGGGGGGGGGGGAGCTAGCTTGTTACAGTACTCTGCCATTTTAGCATTTACTTCAGCATAATTTAAGTAACCTCAGCAATAACAAGACATCAACATTTAGCAGTGCTTTTGCCTATCCTGTATGCAAATTTGGAAGATCTTTGTAACAAGCAGTATTGCATGATAACTTTGTCACATATTATCAGACATGGATGAGTTAATATGAATTAGCACAGAATACAGTAGAAAAGGAATGAATACAAAGTAAACTTGCTATGGGAAAAGGGGATTTAAAATCACATGTAAAAAATTAGACCAGTATCCTATTCAAATTTATGTACTACATGCACAAAGTATATCCCACAAGCAGCTGTGGCTTGGTGAGGCCCAGCCACATGTCTAGTAGTCTGAATTGGATACTGCCTCTCAAGCTCTTCCAAAAAGATGGAAAAAATATTTCTGTGCATAACAATAAACAACCTAATCCATATCTTCCCCTTCTGTGTACATGCTATGTATCAGATAATACAGAAAATCCTACAAGACCTCTTCAGACTGTTTCAACATTTCCTTCCACTGTCATTATCAGATTTTAAAACTTGGATGAAAAAGGTAAACTGAGGATAAACAAACATTATCAGAAACATGATGGATATATGTTTGGAGAAAGTCATGTTTTAAATCAGCATTTCATATTAACTGCAATAATACACAACCCCTTTTATTTTTACTTTATGAAATTGCTACTGCAATTGAATGGCTCCCTCTGAGAATGCCACCTAGAAATAAAGATGTGATCCAATATTATTGTACAGGAGGGGAGACACAAAAATGGCATTCTATAACAAATTTAAGTCCTCCACAAAAGCTAATGGGATGTTCTGAACTTACACAACGCTGATTTAAATCCTTTAACAAAACCATTTATTGATGTTCATTGTTAAAAATGATATATAACTTAATTTTTCAAACAACTGGACATTTGAACAACAAAAATAAACTTTGCTATAATGGTACAAGCATCCTTTTATAAAGTCAACTTTATCACTAAGACTACATAAACAACATCTAATTGATCCATTAAATAAAAAATTTTCTGCAACAATTTATCAGATCAACTCTTCCAGGGCAAATCACAACACCCACACTTTCTTATTGTCTGGGTATACAATGAAGATATGAACAACTATATCTAAGTTGCCTTCACAGACCAGATTTTTATTTATATACCCCCTTTCCTTATCTATCTATATCTATATCTATCTATCTATCTATCTATCTATCTATCTATCTATCTATCTATCTATCTATCTATCTATCTATCTATATAATTGTAAGGAAACAAATAACTAATTAATTAGATTATAAGAAGGCCTGGAAGAAAAAATACAAAAGGAAGAAGAAACTTAATCTATATACTGGGTACATGGTAATTAATGGAAGGGGTCCAATGTATCAAATCAACTTAAAAGGAATGTCCCACCTGAAAAACATTATACTGTAAATAACACTTTTTAAAGCAAATTTGCATTTCTATCAACACATATTTAGTCTGTATCAGGATTCTTCCAGACCCTGTGAGTCCAATAAATCCTTGCACTGCAATTAAACCTATTTAACTGTATGTGTAAAATTGAAACTAAAAAGTTATTGGAGAGAACTACGACTGGAGTCTAACTGTAAACATGTCTATATGCTAACATTTGTTCGAGTTTTATGATAACAAATACAAACCTTGTCAAGTCCTATGAAAGTTGCCACTCCAATGTTTTGCATTTTTAAGAATTTAACACATTCTTGAGCTGTATCAATTGTATCCACAACTATATGATCTAATGCTCCACATGATGATGAAATTGCAACATCATACTTTTCCTCTATAGCCCCCAAATCACCCTATTGAGAGAGAGAAAAGGCAGGATTTATTACCCGAGTAAGAGTTCATGTGCATCTAATTCTAAGCATATTCACTGGCATGCAAATTCCACTGGTAGGAGCCTTGTGGTGCAGTGGTTAAATGCCTGTACTGCAGCTAAAACTGTGCCCACAACCTGGGTTCAATCCCAGGAAGGAGGCTCATGGTTGACCCAACCTTCCATCCTTCTGAGGTCAGTAAAATGAGTAGCCAGCTTGCTGGGGGGGTGTCAATGTGTAGCCTGCATATTGTAATTAAACTGTAAACCGCCCAGAAACTACCGTATTTATTGGCGTATAACACGCACTTTCCCCCCCTGAAAATAGGGGGCAAATTATGTATGCGTGTTATACGCCGATATGAGGCGACCAGTGTGCTTGGCAAAAACAACAACTGCCGTCCCATAGCCAGTGCTTGCACACTGCGAGCTGACGGGGCAGGCCAGAGAAACAAGGATCCCACGCACGCCCTAACCCCCCTCCCTAAAGCCTAACTATCTCCCCCCCGGGAGCAGGGAGCCCGCCCCCGGGACCCTAACTAACCCGCCCCCTAAATCTACCCCCCCCGGCGCGAGATCCCTAGCCAGACCAGACGGCCCGGATGAACATGGGCCGTCAAAGAAGTCCCGTCCTGGTTGCGCCGCCGCCGCCGCCGAGCTCTCCCACTGCCTGAGCCCTTATCAGGGCTCCGATCGGGGAGCCCAGCTGATCGGCAGCCTGTCAAATAAAGAAAAGACCGGCCAGAGCGCAGCGAGGCCGCAAGCCTCCGCCGCTGCTGCTGCCGGTCACGGGCAGTCCGCCGCCGCCGCGGCAGACAAGGCCCCGATCCTCGGCTGCACGGACGGAGCCAGGAGCCCTCCCCCGGTAAGGCAAAGGAGCCTCCGATGAGTGGGGGGGGGCGCCGGCTGGAGCGGACAAACCGCGCGCGTCCGGAGCAGCCGAAAATCTTGCCGCAGACCAGCGGTGGCGGCAGCCTTTGTTCCCGGCGCGGGCAGTCCGCCGCCGCCGCCGCCGCCGCCCGCCTTGCCAGACAAGGCCTCGATCCTCGGCTGCACGGACGGAGCCGGGAGCCCTCCCCCGGTAAGGCAAAGGAGCCTCCGATGAGTGGGGGGGCGCCGGCTGGAGCGGACAAACCGCGCGTCCGGAGCAGCCGAAAATCTCGCCGCAGACCAGCGACGGCGGCGGCCTTTGTTCCCGGTGCGGGCAGTCCGCCGCCGCCGCCGCCCGCCTCGCCAGACAAGGCCCCAATCCTCGGCTGCACGGACGGAGCTGCCAGTTTGCCTCAGGGACTCCGTGGGTGGGAGGTGGGTTAGGGGGAGGGTTAGATAGGGACCCGGGCAGGTGGGCGCCAAAAATTTTTTCCCCCTAAAATTTCCCTCTTAAAATGAGGGTGCGTGTTATACGCCTGTGCGTGTTATACGCCGATAAATACGGGTACTTGAGGTGGTATGGGGCGGTATATGAGCAGAACATGTTTTGCTTTTGGTAAATGGAATTCACTTTCCAGGAACATCTATTCATCAGGCTGTTTGCTTCCAAGATTAATCTTCACAATGCTTGCATAAAATTAGGAAGTATAGCAAAAGCCCATTGCAGGGTTACATGCACTTTTCTCTGTGTGTGCATGCTAGGCACACACACATGAAAATCCCCCCCCCAAATGCAAGTTCCATTAAAACCAAAACAAAAATGGTTGTGACAGGTACACAAGGGGAGGGGTTCCCACCCCTTTGTTGAGGGGGCTATAGACACCTTAGAGAGAACCTTGACTGCTGAAATGTACTGTATTTTAGAACATTTTCTTAACACCAACAGTGCTGCTGCTCTAAGTATAAAGGGGATATAAAATCCACACATTGAGGTATCTCCTTCTGAGGTGACTTACCTCAACCACAACATTTTAGGGCCTTTGTCTTTACTATGGCTTTTCTCTTTGGACTTCATTATTTTACGTATTTCCTAGAGAATAAACATTTCTAGACCGGGTTGCCACTAAAATTTTATTTTCCATTTATTTGACTTTCCCTGACCAAGATTTGTTAATTTCACTGACTTTGTGCTGTCGATAACCAAGCATGATCCAAAAGTATGATTATCTTCAAAAATATGATTATATGTAAGTTAAAATACAGTGTTAGCAGGTAGGGATTAAAACATTTAGATGTTTAAAGTTTGTATATTGCTAAATGTTTAAACTAGCCTTGCTTTGAAAATGGTACAGGCAGACTTTGAAAATCATGCAGGGACAGAGCTCAACAAACACATGAGGCTGCTTGCTGAAGGTGGTACTGGGAAAGGGCATCATTAGGTTTTACTTGTATTCTGCTACTTCGCTATACCACTTGTCACAAGAACAGTTCATGCTCTTGCACCAGCGGGTCAAAAATCCATCGCTTGAATATGTACTTATTTATATATTCATTTTCATATACTTTCCCCGACCCATTTATTTCCATTTCCCTGACTTTCCAGAAAGTGGCAACCCTGCACAATCCTTCAACTTCATTTCATTCAGAAATAACCTTTCAGCAAATTAAGGCAATTATCTTAACTTTTTCCAATAGATGGAAATAATGAGTGCTAACAACTCTTGTTGCCCAATGGCTTCTGCCCACAACACAGTTCTTCTGTGGATTTCTACCAGGAGATGGGAAGGAGATAAAAATATAAAAGAATAGAAAGAAAAACTTGCCAGTCTTCCATATATTCCAGGGATATTTCCACACTTTTTCTGCTGGATTAAAGCTTCAAGTACTTTTCCTCGGCTTTTATTCATCGCCAATGAACTTTTTGCTTCCTCTACTTTCTGGCGAAGGCCTCGAACATCATTTTTTATGTCTGATTCATCTTTCACGAGATTTTCTAGTTCCTTCACTTTCTTAAAAGAAAACAATCCACAGGTAGTTTGATGGACTTAACCTTGAAAGTAGCTCACACCATAACACTAGTACATAACATTTTGCAGGACCACCGTATCCGCGGGGGACTGGTCCTGGGACCCTCACAGACAGTGAAACCCACGGATAAGAGCAAATGCTCTTATCCAAGGATAATGGTGGTGACCGGGATGTTGGGATTCCAGGGCAAAACCTTTTGCCCCTAATACCCCCAAGACACTGGGTAGTGCAGTGGCGGCACCGCTAAGTTTTCTTTCTTTCTTTCTCCTTGCCACCGCCACCAGCAAACCACCTTCTTCGCCTCTGGGCTCGGAGGGAGGAAAAAACTTACCGGTGTCATCAGCGGCCGGTCTGTTGGGGTGGTGGCACCAAAAAGGGAAAAGAATTTTTTACCTGTGCCGGTTGGCCATCTCTCGAAGGCTAATTAATTACTGCCCATCTCAGGTAGTGGGGAGAGCACCATTGAGCTGTGCAGACTGAACAGCCATGTAATACAGGAAGCTGCTAGTGGGCAGAAAGCACCACATTCTAAAGGAATCATCAGCTTATACTGCACATGGTTGAAAACAAGGACAACTGCTTGCATGAACTGAAATTGTGCAACAGTCGTCCAACTGGATCCCACACTTAATTTTTTTTTCAGGGGCCAGGGATATGTATTATTTTCATAGTCTTAACCTAGCGCTAGTAGAAATCGAGTCTGACAAATCCTTTTTTCTTGCTCATACCTAAATCTTAGGTTCTTGAAACTATTTCCCCCATATAATCAAACAGGCAATACATGGAGACTGCACAAATGGCTGTAATAGCCTTTGGTTCCTTCCTATCTGACACCATGACACAGAAAAAATATTCTTTTTCAAGCTCCTTGTTTTTTCTTGCTGGGTCATGAATCATCAAATTCCTCTGCCTTTAATGGGCTGACACTTGCTTTCCTCATTGGTCACTATAGATAAATTAAGATATAAATGAATCAGTTGCACCCCATTTGCCTCGATTGAAGCACATCTCGGTAGCTGCCTATAAGCAATGGTAACCATGGGTCTGTCTCAATTAATACAGGTATTAATGGTGGGACATGCTCAAGATCTGGTCTTTCTGGGTGCCATGAAGAGGGCCTGTGGATAAGGGAGTTTCAAACACAAGCAAAAGACCAACCCCTGTTATCATGGATAATAACCTAGCACAGGCCTGCTCAACAGGTAGACCGCGGGCTACTGTTAGCCCGCAAAGGGTTCAAAAGTAGCCTGCCAGTCATCAATTTAAAAAGTGAGAGGATAAGTTCTCTACCCTTCCCTCCCCCACCCCAAGGACCACCACTGCCCCAGGAAAGTTCTGGGTCTGCCAGCCCACTGTCTCAGCCAAGCGGGGCAGTTCAAGGGCCATGATGCGTTGAAATCTGTTCCCTCCAGAACAGATTAATTGGTTTTCAATGCATTCCTATGGGAAACTGCTGCTCTACTTACAAAAGTTTTTACTTACGAGAACATGCTCGGAACAGATAAAATTCATAAGTAGAGGTTTTAGTGTAGTAGCCCTCAGGCACTTTGGACCAGAAAAGGTAGACCTTGGCCTGTTCAAAGTTGAACAGCCCTGACCTAGCAGGTTTAGATTTTCTGTGACATAACCTCTGCGCTAGTGCATGAAGTCCACCCTCCAAGATTAACAGATCAAGAAGATTTCCTGAGTACCTCGGAGTTTTCAGCTACCAGTGGCAACTAGACATAATTACTGCATGTAACGCCAAATGGGCCTTCCCTAAGAATGCGCACAACAGGCACTCAAGTCAAAGTTGGGAATACACTCTTCTGAAAAAGGCAGACACTCAGATTTCCAGAAGTAATACTGTCACCAAAATTTTTGCATATTTTCAAGGGAGGTCAAGCATCTATGACCCAAACCTTGGGTGGAAATATAAAGACATTTTCAACAGCAATAAAACAGTAAAGATGAATACAAAACTATCCAGGACAAATTATACACAGGTTGTCAAACACCTTGCTTTACAAACCATTGTCGAGATGCAATTGATTAGAACTGGGGCACTGCCTTCTCAAACCATATATAGCAGGATTTGGGGGAGGAGCTAATTTGGAACTGGCTGATATAATTGCAAAGATCCAATCATTTTTTTCATCTGACTAGTGATATTCTTGGAAAATACATATAATATGGATCTTAGTTTCTTTTTGCAATCTATCTATCTATCTATCTATCTATCTATCTATCTATCTATCTATCTATCTATCTATCTATCTATCTATTTATTTATTTATTTATTCATTCAGCTACCACTACCCAAAGGTCTCTGGATTCTTTCAGTTGTACAGAAATACTCTGATTAATGTCCTTTATATCACCCAGCTGCGGTTTCAAGGGTATTATCATCACACAAACTTTGCTTCAGCTTTTTAAATGATTAGAGCAGCTACCATTTCCTTTGCATTCTTGCTATAAGACAGACAGTAGTACTTATGGTTCTGAGGGTCTTAACACACAATTCAAGTGTGCTTTAAAAGCCATGGAGCTCACATATATTGACTGGAGCATGCTAACCCAATATCTCCACAATTTCTAATCACAGAAGTGGGCTGTCTGAAGAGAAGGCTCCTTGATCTGTGAAGCCTCTTCACAGCTGCCAGAACCTTGATTTTTGGAGTGTTTAGTTAACATGAAGAGGTTGCATGTGTACAGAAATGCCCCTTCTTCTGACAATCCAATTTTCAAGATGAAAGAGACCATGGAGGGGGCAGAGCTAGCATGCTCCCCTCAAAACACATGCACCCCCCCAACACAATGAAGTACAACTGACCAAGGCTTAAAAGCTTCCAATTACAGTTGGAATGAATGGAATGAATTTCATAAACATAAGGACATTTTAAATAAAATCTTACCTTTTTTAGCTCATCTTCGGTTTGCGGTAATTCTGACTCCAGTACTTTGATAGCAGCCAATCTTTCCTTACGTGTTCCTGAAGCAGACTGAAGAGCTTCTTTGGCTTCTTGTAGCTGAGATAATGCAATATTATGACGACTAAGGTAGATATCAAGTTCTGACTTGGCCACATCCATGTTTGACCGTGCTTCATTGACTATTTTGCTAAATTCCATTAGTTCTTTTTCTTTGTCCTATAAAAGTAACAAAAGATATTTCAAAAACTAAATGACCTCTATGGTGGAATACGTAGTAGCGGTGGTGGTGGTAAAAGCAACAACTGCAGCTGCAGCATGCCATGAAATCAGCTGTAACTTGCGATCGTTTACAAGGTTTTCTAGGTAAGAGTATTCAGAAATGCTTTATTGTTTCTTTCTTCTGGGGCACCTTGGGACTGTGCAGCTTACCCAACACTATATAGTCTGGCTCTTCTCTTGGGACACATAAGCAGGGAATCAAACTCAAACCCTCCAGCCAGCAGCCAGATGCCTAATTTATTGAGCTATTCAACCACCTTGAAAGCCTTTAACTCTCTATGGAGAACCATCTTCTCATTTACTAGAAGTGATCAGACTCCTTAATGAAAATTGTGTCTCTAGAACAATCACTCAATCTACTTTTATTTGATGGATAAGACAGAGATAGGACTGGTTCAGCTGGCACCCTCTGGAACTTTCCAAAGGTCCCTCCAGGGAAAATTTCACCTAGTCTTTAGAGAACTATACTATGTGGTGCAGTGTTTGATACATTAAGCTCTCAGGTAGAGATGTAAAATTTCTGGAAATGTTGAAGCTCAAAAAAGCATAGGTTTTTTCAGAAAAAAAAGGAACTTTTCTGAAAAATTAAAAAAAATGCTACATTAGCACTCCCCCCCCTTTTATAGCTTTAAAGTCATTCTGTTACTTTAGCAACATAACATATGACTATGAACAATTTGATGGCATGAAATTATCACAGCTAGCATATTAAAATACAGTGTATCCAAACAATTATTACAGAATTCACTTTTAAAATAATATTTATTTGTAAGTAACAAATGAAATAACAATCTCCTGAACTGTTTACTAGCTTATGTGGAACAAAAAAATCTCTACAATGTTTAAAAATCCAGAATTAACAATTATTCATATTTCCTCTCCATAGTATTATAGTATTCTCATAAAAAGAACTGAAAAGGGGAAAATGTATATAAGAGTGGGACTAAGTTTCAAAGAATGGGCATGACATTTAATCAGAATCATTTTTGTTGCTTTATATTTTCTTCCAGTGCTTTGAGGCCTAGAGAAGAGGACAGAACAGAACCAAACATACCCACCCATAGGCAAAAACAAAAGTGAAACCTTTTTCTTGTGACAATAGCAGCACTTCCTAAAGGAAGAAATGCCTCTTGTTCTTGCATTGGAGAGTTCAGTTTGTAACCTAGGACTTGCTTGTCCTCAGTGCACAGAAAGTAGAACAATCTGATACGATGCATATATTTTAGAAATGATTTGGAAAATATTGGAACACCCTGTCTTAAAATATTTTGTTCATCATGTTAAAATAAAACATTCCATAATCATTTTTTCTTTTTCCATTTTTTTGAAAAAAACCAAAAAGGGTTGAGGGGAGGAAAAAAACACTCTTCCCCCCCAACTGAATTTTTCCATTTTTTTTCTCCAGGCCTACACATCTCTACTCTCAGGAGATCTAACTCACAACTTGACCTTTCTTACAGAATTGTTGTGAGGATAAAAAGAGGACAGGAAAGGTATGTACACTGCCTTAAACTCCTTGGAGAAAGGAGATAGAAATTCAAGTAATAAAAAATAAAATGGCCTGCTTTGCTTATTTTTCTGTTCACTCTCCATTGTGTTTATATTCTATCTCTTTAAAATGCTAATCTGATATTTAGATCAAGCTAAACACAGTAGCAAAGAATCAACAATATATTTTGACTATATCAAACTGCTTCCATCAGAATCAGCCACCATCTCTCTTTCTGTAGCCACGGGTGCTCCCTAATACAGTGGACCCTTGTATAACAAACAGCTTGTATAACATAAAATCTGTACAACATAAAAATTACGGAGATAGGGGAAATTTGCTTAACATAATCACCTATGGGGAAAATCCATACAACATAAAAATGGGATCACTCTGTTTTCAATGCATTCCTATGGGAATTTGTATAAAGGAAAATTTGCTTAACATAATTTTATTTGGAATGAATTAATTCCTTTATACAAGGTACCACTGTAATATGTTCTGGAGGGTGGGGAAACCCAGAGAGTGGCTTGACAATGCTGGCATGCGACATGATTGTATACTATTGGATTTCAGCCTTTGGCAGAAATGCAGTATATCATATGTAGTATCTAAACAAAGTAGATTGCCTCTGATAATTTTGTGAATGTTTGTGAGTATTTTAACAGGGAACTAGTTTAACCTCATGCTTAAACAAATAACTATTATACTTTAATCCAGGCTTAGAGATCAACAGTCAAACATTCAGTTTTGCTTACCTGTAAAGATATTCACCTGTTGTTTCTGCCAGAGGAAAACTATACTTTTCCAAACTAAGACAAAAACAGTATCATACATAATATATCCAGTTGTCAGGAAGAAGCATAATAGTTGCCATTTCTTTCTGTAGTCCAGGGAAATGGCAACCAAAATAATGCTGTTCAACAGTGCAGGTAAACAAAAAATAAACAAAGGTATATTTATACACCAGCTACATTGGTCCTGCTGCACTCCATTACTGAGAAACGCCAGTGCAAAAATACAATTGTATTAATGATTTGTATTTAAAGTCCAAGATATAAGAAGGCAGGTACATTCCTATTTAGTACAATGCAGTAATACAATGGATAACGAATGCCTCTGATAACAAAATATTGAAAAAGCAAAAGGAAATTTCCAGGTATAGGGCTGCCTCAGATAATGATTTTTTTGTAATGCCCTGCAAAAAAAAAATAATTAAAAAAATCCAGGCTGCATTGCACACCCACCCACTGTAGTTTGTGGAGGGGTGGGAGGAGCTTGAGCGTTTTTTTCATGGTGTTTTGGAGCCATTCTGGATATTTTTTGCTGAGGGATTTGGACCTTTCAAACCTGCAAAGGTAGGGAGCTAGCTTTTATTAATCTTTGCACTGCTTTTCTTTACATTTTTGGTGGAAACAGGCTGGGGTAGTCTTGCTGCTTGTGTTTGTTTATGTTTGTGTTTTTCCCCATTGCACTTTGGGCAGGAAGAGGCTGAGGTAGTCTTGCTGGTTTCATTTCTCCATGTTTGCAATCTTTCCCATTGCTCTGCAGGCAAAAATGGGCTGGATTTCTCTTGTTGCTTGTTTGTCCATTGCATTTTTGGCAGGAAAAAGCTGGCATAGTCTTGCTAGTTTCTTTTGTCCATGTTTGCATTACACTTCAGAGAGGGTGTTTTTTTTTGGGGGGGGGGTGTTCCAGCACTCATGCCTTTAAAGTGCACTTTATTAAAAAAAACCCAGCTTTTTCGCCTTTTTTCAGACCTCTGGAACGGATTAATCTGTTTCCCATTCGTTTCAATGGGAAACTGCATTTTGGAATAACAAATGTTTTGGATGATGAATTACCTCGGAAAATGAATTAAATTTGTTTTCAGAGGTGCCATTGTATTATGATTTATCTCCAGAACATATAGTGAGTGCTATGGCACAGGAAGGCATGGAAAGAAGCAGAATTTGACAGATTGCTGGGAAAGAACCATTACTTGCTAAGGCAAAAAAGAAAGAAAAAGGCCCATCTGTTTTAATCATTAACATGTTTTAGTTCCTATAGGGTTTTTACAGAAAATAGTATGATTTTTCTACATGACCATTACATGCTTAATTATGATTAACTACTTCTAGAATCCAGAAGAAATAGCTTAATAGACCAGAAATTTTAATACACACCTCTTTCTCTTTCTGCAGTCCTTGCGTTTCCTGTTTAAGACTATCCCTCACTTCTTTTAGCTTTTCTTCTACTATTTCCTTTTCTTTTTCTAGAATCTCTGTCTTAGCTGTTGCTTCACTGATTGTAGCCTTACTACTGGCAGGAACATTTCGTAAGTCTTCAACCTATGGGAAAACTATGTTAATTTTTCAGCTATGGGGTGATCTGTCCATATGGTTAACTGGAATTCTTAGTTTAAGTAGACTTATTAAAATGAAAAATGTAAAACAATTCAAACACTGAAATCCAGTAGTAAGTAAATCACTGGATTTCAGTTTAGAAACTCAAATCCAGTTTACTCTAGTTACTAGATTTCAGCCAGAGATTTATAACATTTTAGTTCACTGTCAGATCTGTATCAAAAGTAGATTGGTTATTCATGGTTACAGAAAAACAATTTAGCATTGAACGTTGCTTAGAAAAGCCAATTACCTATTTGTTACATGCTATAGCTGTGACAGCATATTCAACATGAAAGTAGAACTTCAATTTTGTATTCCTATTCTTACATGAAAATATACATAGTGAGAAATGATAGTCAGACTTGTGTTGTACAGTGGTAGCTCGACCTACGAATTTAATCCGTTCAAAATGCATGCTCTTAAGTCGAACTACTCTTAAGTTGGGGTACCTATCTAAAAAGTTTTTTAGAAAGTTAAAAAATAAAAAAATTATTAAGTCTCTGCTAAAGTTAAGGGCATAAAAATCTGACCTATAGTAGGAAACTTACTATGAACAGGCATGGTGGGGAAAGAAGTACAGTGGCACCCCGACTTAAGAGCAGCTCGACTTAAGAGCGAAAAACTGTTGGCATTTTTACTGCCGCCTTACAAATTTTAGATATGGTTTGCTCGACTTAACAATTTTTTTATTTTTTAACTTTCTAAAAAACAAAAAAAATTGTTAAGTCGAGCAAACCATATCTAAAATTTGTAAGGCGGCAGTAAAAATGCCAACAGTTTTCCGCTCTTAAGTCGAGCTGCTCTTAAGTCGGGGTGCCACTGTACTTCTTTCCCCACCATGCCTGTTCATAGTAAGTTTCCTACTATAGGTCAGATTTTTATGCCCTTAACTTTAGCAGAGACCAAATCCTCCTGTTTTTGGAGCAGGAGCATGTTTGTACTTAAATTTAGGAAACTATCTGGACTCCTTACAGGCCCAAGACACTGCTACTGTGCAACTCAGATTGCCACTCAGGACTCTATTCCAAACTTCTGCAGGAGGTTTCTAAGTGTATAGAACATTGCACGGCAGGATGAATAGTGAAATATTCGATATTTAAGCTACCCTTAGCTGATGCAGCCACAGAATGCAACATAGTGAGTGACTTGTACTATGTCTATGACTAGAATCCACTTTACTCACTTCATGCATTCAATTGTTCATCGCTTGAGTGCTTGGGCTTTTCCCCATATCTTACTGCAGAAACATAAGCACTGTTGGTTGCAACCGGGTAATCTTTGGCTGGTATAAGAGCAAGCTGGAGGTCACTTGGACTGAAATATTGTAAGATGAACATCCTCTAAAATTCCCAACAGGACACTGATACAGTAACTCCCCACTTATCACGGGGGTTAGGGACCCGACCTGACCGTGATAATTGAAAATCCACGATACGGGTTGGGTGCGGCCTCGGAAGCTCATATGGGACCTCCTACACTGACCTGAGACTTGGCGCTGCCCCAAATGGGCCTCCGACAGGCTTCTGGTGATCCGGAAGTCACTTCCAGTTCGCCGGAAACCAATATTGGGGCCTCCGACAGGCCCCAGAAGCCCGTTGGAGGCCCGTTTGGGACAGTGCCACGCCTGAGGTAAGTACAGGAGGCCTGAAACAGGCCCATGCACCTTAACCCAGGGGGCCTTCGTTTCATATACTGTGGACCACAGTATATGAACCATGAAAGGGCGGGGGTTACTGTATACAATATATTATTTAAATCTGGAACACAATCTGCATACCAAATCAGAACTAAGTGGAGTCAATGAGATTTCATTCTGAATAAAACACACATATCAGTATGCAATCATTGCCACACGTATAAGCCAATAAAATTTTAAAAAACTTCATATTTCAGTGTATTTTAATGTTGAGGTTTAAATTTGATTTGTAATACCATATCATACTAACAAACATTTAATATTTTATTTTTATCACATTTATAGTTCAGTATTTTTTCTTCCAAAAAGAATTACAATGTACCTTTTCTTTATCCTTCTGAAGCTGCTTCTCTAGCTTTTTTGCTTTGCTTTTTGCATGTTTTAGTTTTTCCCTGACTTGAACATCTTCCAAATCCAATTGTGTAAATTTCTTTTTATTTTCTTCTATAAATGTTGTGATTTTATTAAGTTTCCTAAAAACATGAGGGAGATTGTCCTATTAATTCTGTAATCAAATAAAACAGTATGATCCAAACTACTTTTTGTTACTTTCATGGAAAATGGACGTACAACATGCCTCAGTACTGTAACAGCAATATGATGGAATATAAATTTGTATTTTATTAATGCCTGACCAATAACAGAATTAGTGCTTACTTTTCTATTTCTTTCAGAGTTTTAGTCTTATCTTTCATTTCATCTGCTAGTCTATTGCTTTTTTCATTGACTTCTGTTGTGTCTTCGTGTATTTTTTTCTTCTGTGTTTCTAGTTCAGTTATCTGTTTCTGTAATTCGTAACTAAAAAACAGAACAAAACCACAGAGCCAATATTGCAAACAAACTGATGACACCTTAAAATATGATAAGACAGTCATGGGGGGGGGAGAGGGAGAGAGAGAGAGAGAGAGAGAGAGAGAGAAAAACACAACCAAGCCATATTCATGTGCATCATGCCTGAAATTATAACCTTACTTTTGATCTGCATCCAAAATCGGCAAAATCATGTTTAACATCAAGGTGTATAAGGAATCTGTAAACTTGTTCAGCCAAAAACACAACTCTTCATTGAGTTGTTTCAGTGTTCCTCGCCACAAGTACTGTGAATAAGATCAGTTGAATGCACTTACAGAGTCATTTGTAGATCTTCATGTTAAACTTAGAAATAACCTGTTGACTTCTGGGTGGGGGATATAGCAGGCAAGGGTTAATGGTCTTCCTGACACTTATTCCTTCCTTCACAATTTCAAGCATAATGCCTGAACAGGACTTTATTTACATTAATGTAATTAAAGTCAAAAGGAACTGTATGAAGTGTCTCTACTTTGTTAACAGAATTCTTTAGGATGAATGGTGTAACAAACTCAAGGTGACTATATCTATACTGCACATGTTAAGCTATGTTCCACTGATTTCAACAAAACAAATCATGACTAAGTGTTCACACTGATTTCACAGAGGCCTAAATGCATCCAAATCTTTAGTTCAACTACTTTTTTTAAAAAAAATCAAGACATACTGCTTTTCATTTGCCAAGTTCCAAAGGCTTTTACAATACAATTAAAACCTGCAAAATATAATTAGGTAAAAAAAATAGAATAGTAATAGAATAGTAAAATAATTCATTAAAAGCACTAGCATGTTAGTAAACAGGAAAAAAGTCTAAGTAAACACATCTTCAATTGATTCAACACAACTTCAACTCTACTTTGGGAGGGTCTCTGGTCACAATATTTGCTGTGGATAAGAAAATAGCACTGCAAAAGATTCTTGTAAAATTTGTTCACCATAAAGTACAAGTATAGTTCATACATTCTAGGCTGCATCTTCCTACCCAATCCACAAGTCTACTTACATGTAGTATTGACATATGTTGTTCTTTTCTTTGAACATTCTGTTTTCCAAAGAAAGAAACTCAAGTGCTATATTGCGCTCTCCTTCTAAGGCATCCTTCTCTTTTTCCACCATTTTTACTCTATTCAACTAGACAGAATACATAATATTTTAATTAATACTGAAATAGGCTTAATTAGGGAAAATTCAATAAGAAAAGCTGAAGCAGGTGAGGCAAAAATTGATGGCACTTAACATCCAAACTACCCTGTGCATAAAAATATCAGGTGAATATAGCATGTGAATTATTCATAGTATCACCCAGACTGGTTCATTCCAGAACCAATCTAGTAAGAAACAGCAATTAGTAATAAAAAGTCTTACCTTCTCACCCCTCTGTTCATTCAATAGCTCAACTCTTCGACATAATATTTGAATAGGCTCTTTTAATCGTCCTGATCCTATTATATCTTCTAAATATTCAAGCATGCCTTCATCGTGTTCACTTTGTCCTTTTGGTTTCATCATTGCTATTTGTTCAACTTCCCCCTACAAAGTGATTGATAAATTCGGCAAGACTATATGATGGTTCTAAGCTCTACATTAGCTATACAAGAGGATTAATAAGTTAGAATTTTTAATTAGGGAATGCTATATAAAGCTCAGGGTGATGCCAACATTTTAGTACATTGCTACAATGTACTAAAATGCTACATGATACCTTTTCAGAGTCAGCAATTTGTGTACATCTTTTTTTTATCCCACCTTTCCAAGCAATGAGCCTTCACAACATTAGTTAAGCAACAAGCAATATATCAGCATTACAGTATCATAACCAAGTCAGTTTATGTAAATACGCTTAGAGATATGTGATCCAAAAAAGGTCACTGGCTGCACAGTGCATAAAAATCAGGCTTCTTACATGCATATTCATTTTTTTAAAAGAAACAAAAGGTTTCTGTCAACACTTCATTATGAATATGAGAGGATTGCTCCTCTTATGAACTGATCAATAATGGATTAAAAAGTTCCTTATTGCCTCAGATAGGCAATTTTCCCAACGAAGAGACAACATACTACTTTCAGTAATAGTGGCTAAGGAAAGAAAAGAATTATAGACAGCCACGACTCATTGCAATTCATAATTATATGCATATCTATAACTAATGATGTAGTTGTGCTTTCTGAAAGTAGTTTTTGTCGCACAACCACATATGCAAGGCTGTAATCCAAACTGACTGAGACAGCAAGGAATTTAACTCTTCTACCATTTAATTTAGGCCATGGACTATCTAATTAGTTGGATTTAATTTAGGCCATGGACTATCTAATTCATTCTCACTAGAGATGAGCACAAATGTAAAAACCAATTGCAAATTTCAGTGAAAATTGCTAATTCACTCATTCATATTTTTATGAATCAATAATTCCAACATGCAAATTGGTACGTTTTTAGTGATTTTCAATTCAACGGGCTATAAAATGATCCCTATGGAACCAAGAGATATGAAATTGCAGGAAAGCTTCCCCTGGTTCTCCTCTACAAGTTCACTGAAGATTCGGTTTCCCCCATGCCAGTTGCTACAGGACACTTTCCGGGGGGGGGGGGGGGCAATCTGTGAGTGTGCAATTCAGATACCTGAAACCCAGTTTTCACCAAACTTTGAGGGCTTGTACAGGAGAGTTGGGGCCTACTTCTCCACAATTTTTGTGGCTCTAGATTGCAGGTGTTTTTTTTAAACTTTCCTAGGAATTCTCTTTGGGGATAGTTTCAGAGAGGATAGCCGTGTTAGTCTTTTCAAGAATTTCAGGCAAAAATCAAAGAAAAACAAAACAAAACAAAAGACACAAACATGTGGCACCTTAAAGATTAACTTTCATATTCTAATGTGACGTTTCGTGCACATGTGCACTTCTTCCAAACATAGCAGCAGAATGAGGTGTGGGATACATAACTTAGATGTCCTGAATCCACACTTCACCAAATACACTGGGCTTTTGGTGGAGAGTCAGGGGAAACTTCACTGCAGTGTTGGTGTCTCTGGGTGCTTGGGGTCCATTTTATAGGGATTTGAATTTAAAAATGAATTCATAAATTCGCAACTTGTCAACCTTGATGAATCACTAATCTCACCTATTTATTTTAGATTCCCACCTCTCAGCTGTGACAACTAGAGGTACTGTTTGGTGCTACTGCAAACTAAGTTCTGAAACATCTGTAGACTAACCATGCTTAAGACTTGCAGATTCCAACTCTCCAGCATCTGGGAGATGCAGGGGGGGGGGAATTAAAGTCCACACATCTTTTCTCATCTTCATTCATGGCTCTGTCACCACAATCTTCAGTTCAAAAAGGAACTTATCCAGTGCTTCATGGGAGTTGCAAGGCTTCATGGAAATAGTCTCACTGTCCATTAAGCTCATTAGAGAGCTGTTTCCAGAGAGCTCCTCTTCACGGAGCCTGGTTACTACCATGGAACCTCAGGACTTCAAAAGCAAAGCAAAACAAAGTGTTCTGCTTATATACTGCCCCTTAGTGACTAATGGCAATGGAACAAACAATAGAGGTGAGAAAAGGTAGTCTATGGACTTTTATTTTTAGCTGCATCTCCCAAGAATTCTGGAGGAAAATAAAATGTGAAAAATCCAAGTCTGCTAAAGATCAAAGGTTTTAGAATCATTTGCTTATAACTTGCCATATTTATATGGTAATAATAACATAATCTTTCAATTGTATAGACAGACTTCATGCTAGTACATATTACCTTTTTCAATTAAAAAACCTGTAAAGCCACACCAACTGTTACAGTAAGGGTAGAGGATCACTGTTGGAGTAATAAAGAAACATCAGGGCCTGTACAGACATCTCACAGAGGAAAACCCATAGTGAAAGACACCTGTAGGTCACATTCCTATACAGAGGTCAAGAAAGGTCCCAAGACAAAGCAACAGAAACCAAGTTCAGTCTGTTCTGGAGAACAGAATTGTTTGCCTGCAAATTCAGGCAGATGGTACTGGATCTGCATGGAAAGTTCAAGTTAGTTTTCTTGAAAACTGGAGAATGTATAACGAAGCCAATTTATGCAGAAACATTAAATATTCCAACTGATAGAACATGAACGCTGTTCTGCCACAAATAATTCACCATGCTTTCACACCATCCACTTTCAACTAGCATGTAGGAAATGCTGAACAATTACAGCAAAATGTGTTCACTACCATATGCATATTGTAAAATAAGAAATATTCATTCTCAAGTCCATTTCACCTTCATTTAATCCAATCTTTAACGAGACATCATGCAGTAGTTTATCTTTTACTAATCATCTGCTCTTTAATAATTTAAGTTATTACAACTGCATTTAGTAAATGGGAGGCAATGTAAACAGGGCATACAATGTTTGTTTATATGTAGTCAAAAAGGAAGCTTTCAATCAAATACAATTTTGATCAATGGCATTTTTTTAAATGGCACTTAAATACATAAACTTTAAACAACTAATGGACATGGGGCCTGAGTCATAAAGATAGATAATAAAATCAAAATAGAAAAATTGTTCAGTGGCCTACAACCTTAACAACTGGCCAACCAATATGTGACATTGATGTGATATTAACATTTTGCAAACTGGTCTTACTGCATCTCATTCTCATGTAGGGCTAGAATTAACAGCCAATAAAATGGTTTGTTTTAAGGTGATTGGTTGTGTAATTTGAGATCTTGGTATATGCTAAAGTGCCTCATGACGCAGTGGTTAAATGCCTGTACTGCAGCTAAAACTGTGCTCATGACCTGGGGTTCAATCCCAGGTAGCCAGCTCATGGCTGACTCAGCCTTCCATCCTTCCCAGCTCGGTAAAATGAGTACCGGGGGGGGGGGGTGTAGCCTGCATAATTAAAATTGTAAACCGCCCAGAGAGTGCTTGAAGTGCTGTGAGGTGATATATAAGCAGAACACTTTGCTTTTGCTTAATGGAATCAGAACTGAAAATAAGCAGTGAAATTAACCATGATGCCTATTTTACCATCCAAGAAAAATTAAAGGAAAGGAGCATCTGTTTTATAAATTTCTAATACTGCAAATCAGTTGTCTCTAGAAAACAACAGGAAAAGAAAATCTACTTTCTCTACTAAAACTCCAAATACATTTATCCACTTGTACAATTAAAAATTACTATCATTTTTAATTGCAATCAAATATTTGATTTTCAAGGCTAAAGCATAAATTTAATATGGAGCAACTGATCCATACTTTTATTCTTGACTTGATTTGAGGACTAAGGCTCTGGCACCTCATTATAACTACTAGGTTTGAAGAACCATATCTCATGCTCTAGGGCAGTGTTGGCAAACCTATGGCACAGGTGCCAAAGGTGACACTCGGACTCCTTTCTGTGGGCACCTGACATCACCCCTTCACAGCCACCTGTATTCAGGTTAAACTGCTGTATTGGCACTTTGCGAAAAATTAGTGGGTTTTGAATCACAATTTGGGCACTCGGTCTCTAAAAGGTTCATCATCACTGCTCTAGGGGAAGAATTAGACTGCATGAGTAATGCAATCTGTTCAGCCAAAAAAAGAGCTAAATTTTAAAATAATATGGTTTGTGCATGCAATAATGCTCTATTTAGTGCTGTTTAACAAAGCCCAAAGAAATGCCAATTTATCTACTGAATAGGCACACACCAGTTTCTAAAAAAATAAATACAGGCTCAACTAGAATATAAAACTTAAAATAATAAACCAACCAATGTTTTAATGGCTATATAAAGAAACCAGGATATTTTTAAAAATTGTGTCTCAAATGAAAAGACGAAACTGACTTAATGTCTCATCTCCCTCACTTGCTTTGGTGACTTAAATCTTTCTATCTAGAGAAGTCTGTCCATACATCTTTCATTTCAAAACATTTTTCGACCTCATTAAGTGTGCCATGTCCCCTTTCACTTTTCTTTCAAAAAAGCCTTTCCCAATATAAAATGACAAACTCATCTTACCTTTCTCCACTTCAAAAACTAATTACTATATGTGTATTACGACCTGTCAACACATCTATAAACTAGTACATTAAAACTTCAAACTTCAATTCTTCGGTTTTTCATTGATTTAAAGGTTTTTAATGTTTTAATTTTCTTTAAAATTTGAAATGCCCTTATTAAATTTCATATAATATACATTATATTAAAATATAGATGTTTGCAAGTTGTCCTCAGCATGGATTTTATTTTATACTGTTGCTTTATTTTGGCTTGGAAAAAATATGATCCTCCTTCAGAATCACACTATTTCTGCTGATTTTTAATCACATTATCAAATATATAGCTACTTCACAGAAATAGCACATTCTTACTGCAATTCAGCAATTTAAACTCAGATTGATTTTAATGTGAGAAATTTAAGTATGCTAATAAAACACTATGCGTGTTATTATAACTGGATTGTCCCTAAATTTAAGAAGCTTCACTAGGACTTCAGAAATAAAGAGCACTCTTGCACTAACTTTGAGAAAAATAGTACAAGGAATCATCCAGTGTAAACTGCTGAAGTACCAGATTTGAATAGTTTATTTAAAGAAAACATCCTGTGATTTTTGCAATTATTCAGCTACTTTTTGTTATTTTCAGTTTAGCAGAGATATTAAAATATCACACACATTTTAAAAATACAGCACTTACAAAAAATATTCTCTCCTAAACTAGCAGCCTCTAAACTTGACCTGAGGAAGCCACACCCCATATCATCCTGAATTTTCACCTTTACCAGAACCAAAAAAAAAAAAAAATACAATAAAATAAAAATGCTCTTCTAAAAGCTCCACTACACTGTGTAAATTCTGTTCACTAGTTGCAGAAATAATATCTCTGAACTAGAAGCAAGGTTCATAATGCAATCCCCTGCAGGTATTATCTGAAATCACAATTAATTGAATAGGACTTTCTTCCAACTATGGCTGCCAGAAACAATACAGGAATTAATATGGCTAGAGATACTTTGTAAAATATGTTGTGCCTGTTTCAGATGAAACCTTAGGTGTCAGATATTTGTGCATTATTATTTTTCCAAAAACAATGTGAAATGTAATTTGGCTCTACAGTGCAACAACTTCCACTTGAACACAGACCTTAACACGTTTGAAGTTTAAAATATTAATAGAATTATTTAAGAGAAACACTAAAATAGCATATGAATTATTTGTAAGATTCTAATTATTTGAAATTCAAACATAGAAGCAGACTCAAAACTAAATCATGTAGCCAAGCAGGAAGATGTCAAAGGAAACGCTAACTTAAAATGTACCTCTCCACCATTTTTAATAGTTTTACATTTATCTTAAAAATCCTAATAGATAAGAAATGAATTTACTACAAGAACGATAAGGCAAAGCTTACACTGACACTCTTTTAAAAGTGAATGCATTGCACCATTAACAAATCTTAAGACTCAGTAGCAAACATATTGTGTTAAAAGCTACTACTATTTTATATAAAGCGAAAATCATAGGGAAAAATAACTTGCTTCTGAGGCTAAGCATTATAAATATGGCATATTTACTTTCATGTAGTTTGGAAGGGATTCTCTCTCTCTCTCTCTCTCTCCCTCCCTCCCCTGTAGCCCTCCATAAGCATGGAAGAGATATTTCTGAGTGAAATTCAACATACTGTAGTGCTAAAAGCTACAGTTTGCGAGATAAAACTGATCATTCTCACCTACACAGAATTCCCCTCCTGGAGCACTGGGCTCTTTGGATACTGCTTTGGAAACTGATTATGAAACACAAGCAAGTCACGAAACATAATAGCTGTAAGGGTCCATCCTCTGAATCCACAGGACTGCACAAATTTTAAAATTCCATTTATATTCTATCTTTCAACTAAAGGACAGAGCTCACGGCAGCTAACATACTTTTTAAAGTAATTAAAATAGGAAAACTCCACACTTAGTTAAACATTAATACAACCATGTAAACACCTTTTACTGTAAAAACCTTTAAATTGCAAAGGTTTCAGATAAAAACAAACAGCAAGGCAAGCTAAGCATCCTATAATTGTCTTAAAACGTTTTTACTCTTTTAAAATTACATGGGAGAGATTTCAGAAGATAGTGAAATCCACATTCTGAGAGCCATACAAGAGAAGACCCTCTCCCATGTGCTTAGTAGGCAGGGTACTGAAGAGGTCCTCTCCTGAAGATCGTAAGAGGCCAATCAAGCTTATAACAAGACAGACAGACAGTCCTTCAAGATAACCAGGGTCCAAACCATTTAGGACTTTGAAGATTAAAATCATTACTGTGAATTTGGCCTGAGAAGGAATTGGCAAGTAGTGCAGGACTTTCAGTATTAGGGGTCATATGATTATGTGTGCACCAGTTATCCCCTACTTCACATGTCCTACTGAAGATCTCTGAGCCACTTCAAGGGCAGCTCAATGCAAAGCACATTGCAGTAGTCAAAGCAATTAAGACATAGAGGAGTGTTGCTAAGGCAGATAGGAATGGTGGTAGTTGGCACAGTAAGCAAAGTTTCTTATTTCAGAAATCCTGTGGCCTGCAGATGCTTAGGCCTAACATTCCTGCCAATCTCAACTACTAATCCTCTTAGATCATCTTGCATGGAAACTGAAGCATTGCATTTAGACACAAACATTAAAACTCCCTATAGCAGTGTTGCCGAACCTATGACACAGGTGCCAAAGGTGGCACTCAGGGCCCTTTCTGTGGGCACCTGACATCACCCCTTCACAGCCACCTGTATTCAGGTTAAATTGCTGTATTGGCACTTTGCGAAAAAATAGTGGGTTTTGAATCACATTTTGGGCACTTGGTCTCTAAAAGGTTCGCCATCACTGCTCTATCGAATCCACTGGAGGCGTAAATTGTTACTTTACAATGCTATTACCAGATTAGCATGCCAATAGATCCTGCCTCCTCAGAGGACTAAGGCTCTGAAAACTGTTGGCTGCAAAGTCAGCAGCTCAGCGGTTCAAATCCCGGGTGCCACGCAGCCGAGCGAGCTCCTGTTGATAAGCCCAGTTCCTGCCAAACTAGCATAAGAACATAAGAAGAGCCGTGCTGGATCAGGCCAAAGGCCCATCTAGTCCAGCTTCCTGTAACTCACAGTGGCCCCACCAGATGTGTTTGGGAGCGCATGAGACTAGATATCTGTCTCCTGATACCACTCCCCTGCATCTGGGCCTTGAAGTACCCTGGTTTTAAGCCTGGAGATTACACATCTCCATCATGGTTTGTAACCTGTGATGGACTTTTCCTCCAGGAATCTGTCCAATCCCCTTTTGAAGGCATCCAGGCCAGAAGCCATCACTACATCCTGTGGCAATTTGAATGCATGTAAATGCAAGTAGATAAATAGGTACCGCCGTAAAGATCAGGAAGGTAAAACAGTGTTTCCTTGAAGCCATGCCGGCCACGTGGCCATGGACGTGCACAACACTGGCCCTTCGGCTTGAATATGGAGATGAGCACCACCCCTAGAGTTGGACAGGACTACCACATGTGCGGGGCGAACCTTTACCTAGATCCTGCCTGCAAGACTTAATGGAAGTTATGCATACCGATACCTCTGAGGTGTTTCAAATTTTATATTCTATTCAATTCTCATATTAACTATCCATTTTATTAACAGAACTTTTAGCCGCCCCACTACCCAGTGGTCTCTGGGCGGCAAGAACAAACAAATATGCAGAACAAACCCAAGACATTTTAAACACTGCAGCATGGTGGAAATAGTAAGTATGACCTTGATGAGGCAACACTTTAAAAGTTTTTATTGAAAATTTAGAATATTGTTACTTGTTAGCATGTTATTAGTCTATGAAACTCCCTGACACGAAGTGGTGATGGCATCCGGCCTGGATGCCTTCAAAAGGGATTGGACAGATTCCTGGAGGAAAAGTCCATTACAGGTTACAAACCATGATGGAGATGTGTAATCTCCAGGCTTTAAAAAAAGGGGGAGGGGTACTTCAAAGGCCAGATGCAGGGGAGTGGTATCAGGAGACAGATATCTAATCTCATGCCCTCCCAGAGGCAATTGATAGCACCACTGTAAGATGCAGGAAACTGGACTAGATGGGCCTTTGGCATGATCCAGCATGGCTCTTCTTATGTTATTATGGATTGGGAAAGACAAGGCAGTGGGTGGGTGATCTACCCTGAACTTAATTAATTAAAAAAAGCTCTGTTGTTTTTAGCAGATTTGAGCAGGGAATTTCAACAGGTAACACACATCTATTAGTGCATCTACACACAACACACTTCACACTATAGATTAACTCAGAGATAAAGATAACCATCACCTTACTGTGCACCATAGGATAACAAAATAAATTGCAAACTAAGGAAACAGTAAGCATCACTGTTTTCCCCTCTTCACAAATGATTGTATTCAATATTTTATATTCTTCAAACCAACCAGCCCGCTTATAAAATACTGCTTCTTCCATGGGGGAGGGGGAATAATCTACAAAAACCTGTTTGAAATCTTACTGCTACTTTTCAGACATCAATTCCTGTCTTTAACAACCCACTACATACAGTCCACCTGGTTGCATCTTGTGAAAAAGTGCTCTGCTATTGTAACTCCATCATCCAAGAAACCTGGAATTTTGCTTTTAAGTAAATTTCTTTGCTGAGTTTATTTTAAAGATGTACTGAGAGGAATCAAGCAAGATCCATGAAGCAATATCCAACACGGTGAATATCTCTCTGCTCATCAAGACTTCTCAAAACAGGATTTATCCTTCTAACTTCATTCTGCAGTCCCTGAAACCCATTAACTTCGATAAAGATTTTGAGTGTGTACCGACATAAGAGACAGAGTTGCAACCTTCCTCTTTCCAATGATGTAAATTGTTAAAGACACTAACTGAATACAATCATTGGTATGAAGTAAATAGGCCAACATTTTATGCGTGCCGTTAACTTTTAGCTGAGACATTAAACAAAGCACAAAATTATCAATAAACAACAAGCAATCAGTTAACAATTTACCTTTCATGAAGAGATTTAAGATATTGGTGAAAGAACAATAGTATGCTCCTTTTTATGCATCTGAGATCTCTAGCTGTCAAGCAGATTTTTTAAATTCAAAATAAAAGCTACCTGATATACACTTTTCTTTAAGATGTACAACTTTCTCCCTTTGTACTTTATACTATATATATATATATATATATATATATATATATATATATATATATATATATATATATATATATATATATATATATATATATATATACACACACACACACACACACACACACACACACACACACACACACACACACACACACACACACACACACACAGAGTATTTACAGAAATACAGATCCACTGAAAAATCATCTCCACTGAATCAAATAAATATCTAACTAACCATATAACAGAACAAAGTCTTAAATAACCCTACTGAAAATTCAGGCTTTCAGAAATTCTAAACACTATTGTAAAATTGCATAATTCGACTTACTGCCTTTCAGTTGTTTTGCAGACTACGAGTCCTATTACCGTTAAACATCTTATCCTACAAAGTGGAAAACTGCTACACAACACAATCTACTTGTAGTATTCTTAACTATATCACTTGCTAAATCTGAAAACATGGCTACTTAAGAGGAGAATATATCATGGAAACAATTGAGGCTGACAACAGTTGAGTTGTTCTTTGATTTGCACATTAAATTTGAGGAATATATTATTTCAGTTAGTCATTTTTCCAGAGAAAGCAACAATTCCTCCTGCTGGTACAGGCCTATCATTCAAATTGTCACAAGAAAGCAAACTGTCATATTCTTACCTTTCAAGGCTATGTATTACTTAGCTTGGGGCTTATTTTATTTTTAAGGGAAACTTAGCATGCCTTATGAATATACATACTTCATATTTATTCAATCTGTATTGCAGCTTGATATAATATTATTAAACTTGTAAAATCATCATGATGTCACTTTGTTGTTAATCTGAGAAATGTTGAGGATGAAGAACTTATTCACACTTTCATTTATTGCTGGAAGTTATCCTGTCATCATGGTCTATATCTCATTGAATTACATTTATTTTTAAAAAACTGACTTCATTTTAAAAATATGAGCTCAAGTTTCATTCTTACATTGTTACATCCAGTTAACACATTTATTCGATCACATGATTTTTTTTTTGCTGTGATCTTAATTATTAAAAGCACTGTTTTCTTTAAAAAATGATCAAATGTGCTAAAATAGGAAGCATCACTAATAAATAAGAATCCAGAGTACTTTATGTATTCATATACGCACTGGTCTATCCATTTGAAATACATAAGAGTAACACCAGAGCACTGGCATTTAGAGATCCAGGTATATTAAAGTATCTTTGAACCTGCAAAAACACTTTGTGCCCACTTCTGTGTATGTCCAAGGGCATTACTATGTTTTTCTTCTGGGCCATACAAACAGCTAAGCTTCCTTATGTTACTTGAGTTCCTTCTTTTCTGTAGTATTTAAATTTCTTCAGTGTTTGTGACCTACAAATTTTATCCAAATAAATTTTAAGTGGATCATAAATTTTCTCCCAATTTTAGAATTATTCCAAAAGTAACTCTAATCATTTTTAGCACATCAATGATTTTAATATCTAGCTAAATTTAATTGCTAATTAGAGGTGTGTGTTTTTTGTTATTTTTAAAGGCATTTTAAACCGCAATAAGCTAAGTTTCACATAATTCTTCCCAGGTGATTAGTGTGGAAATTCAATCGTTATTATGAAACAGAAAGTGGAAATTATTGAATATCAAGTTACTTGGCTGTTCCCTCCAGAAAAAGGCTTTTTTGGCCACATGTGAAACATTAAGCAGTATGGATTGCATACACTTGTTAAAAGTAGGGTTACAAATATTTTGGGCCTTGTCTTCTAGTCCTGTGGCAACAACATTTATTTTTTAAATGCTTACAGAATGAAAAGGCAATTTGATAGGCCACATACCTCTATTCAGGTTCCTATGGAAAAAATTCAGTGGCAATGTTTGCTTCAATCACATAAGTTTTAATACTGTATTTAAAAGCATAGATATTAGTACCAATGCAACATAACAGAAAAGAACAGTGGTGTTTAATCCCTGCTACGCTTAAGCAGCACAACAATATTGGGGTTAAGATAATCTTTACAACTCCAATATTTACGTGCTGCTATGGCGGAACAAGTAAAATTGTTCAACTTATTTATCTATCTATAACACAGAAATAATCATCATACTATAAACTTCAACTGATTCTCTTCCTTAAAATTCTAAAGCAGCAAATAATGACTTGCATAATTATTATGCCATACAAATCATGATGTGCTGCTAGAGCACCTTAAAGTTTCCAAAATATAAGGCAGCATCTAGACAAATCTAAGAATAAAAATTGTATTAATCAAATTATACTCAGATAATTACCTGTAAAATCAAAAACCTATTATGATCTAGATCAATACCATGACTTCGAAGCAAAAGACCAACATCTTTAAATGTTGCTTTCTTCCCACTGATATGGTATACTGATGAATTATCTTTGTAGGCTGTTCTGGAGACATAAAAATTGCTGTTGGGAATGACTTCATAATCATCCCCTTCCTGTTTTGAAGGAAAACAACCAGAAAAAAACAATTGTTAATTATAAGCCACCTTTTTTCTCAATACCAAACTCTTTTAACCTCACATACACTAGCTCACACTACATTGAAGCTGATAATAAATCCTGTAACATATGCACATTATTAGTCATGCCACTATCTGTATTGTCAGATAATACCTTGGGAAAATAAAACCTCTCCAAACAATATAAACCTTACTGGAAAAAAATCTGATCATATGTGCAACACAATCAATGATTTTAGGTAAAGATGCAATCCCCACTAAATCCAATGGGCAACTCAAAATATACTGCATACAGAACTACAGCCCTTCTCTATACCAACTACTCTTCCGTATTTTCAGTCAACTTACAAAGCAGTCTGTCAAGTTCAGAAAGGACATTACTAATTTTCAAGAACAAAAATACTTTAAATGTTGAACATTTTTGTTTCACTATTTTGAAGAAGCAACAGTACTGAGCTACTTATCCAAACTGCCCCAAATTAAACAAATGTTCTGACAACTTTGTTTTTCCTGACATTTCCATCTGTTAATAGTATTAAAAACTGCTTGTTATTCTAATCTAATTTGTCAAAAGCTTAATTTGTCCTAAAACAAATTTCACAGAAAAGACATTTTTAAAGGCTGTAGAAACTAAAATGTAAAATTAGGTGTGTTGAATTGAACCTCTTTAATGCAATACCATTTCCATTTAAGATATGTTAATTTTGAAACATAATATTTCAAATATAACTTTTACAAAGCTCCCAAAGAAACATCAGTTCTGATAATTTAAAACAAACAAACATGGTATCACATCATCCATAACTGTTTCTTCAATTCCCTGCCCCACCCCCTGGCAGATATCCTTTTTCAACTGCTAATCCAGAAATGTTTTATTGAGATCATGTGTTTAAGTTCAGCATAGGAGTGTTTTTTATCCTATTACACTTTACCAACACACACACAAATTCTGAATTCAGTTGAACAGCCTTGAGTAGGTGTAATACAATGGGTTTTTAAAATCATAATTTTAAACAGATATGGAATCTCTGCAAGTTGTGTCATTTATAAAATACCCTACCAAAACTTTTTTTATTGAAGTAAATGTACATCGATAGAGGAAAGATAATAACTTTAAGGAATCTTTTAGGATGTGTTTATAATTTACATGTGTATCACACACATCCCATCCTTAATCAGCCAGTAAAATTAGAAGTTTTCATTTCTACAATGATTCTTATAATATAAATTTCTAACTCGAAAGCATTTCAGCTGAAACCAAAAGTTTTTCAGTATGGTGTAAGCCATATGTACAGAAATATGCATGTCTACAATGCAGATTAATACATTTTTACAAAACAGATACTGAAACAGATACTGAACAGTATGCATTATCAAAGTCTTTCCAGTTCTTTCTAGTTTGAATAAAGTACTAAAAAGATACATTTCCCTCATACTGCATCAGTTTTGCCAGAAGTCAATCAGCAAACTGATAAGGCACTAGGTGCTAGATCGGCTCCAAATTTAGCTAGTGAAAACATACCTTGTCAACGATCTTTTGGAAATGAACTTCTACAGTGCAACTTTGGACATCATTATGTTCATCTGAATTATGAATCAATACTGAAAGCTTTTTTGATCTTATTTTTTGTGCCCGATAACCAAAAACAAAAAGCATCGAATCAATCACATTCGACTTTCCACTGCCATTTGGTCCAATAATACATGAAAAACGCTACAGAAAGAAAAAAGAAATCAGCTTTACAGCTACAAGCCATTATCCTTTACTGCTTTTTGGGCAGTTTAAAATACTTACACCTGGTGCAGGAAACCATGAACTACTGGGAAGCTTAGTTTTTACAGCCAGGGATATAAACTACAAGCTATTCAAAGATAACACATTTTAGCTCATATTTCTAATGTTTTACCATGGAGAACACTGCAAATGAACTGTATTCAGAAAGTAAAATGTTCATTTTTTTTATTCATAAGTAACATCAAGAGGTGAATTGTTCAAAAATTAAACAATGTATCTTTATATTATACAGCTTACTGATCGTCATTCATAAACAATAAAGATTTTTGACCACTTCAAGGTGCTCATGCTTTATAAAAATCAAAGTCTTGAAAATAATTAGAGACAATAGTAAGGAATTCAGACTTTCATTTAGCACCCTCGCCCTAGATTATTTACCGATATATAATTTACACTGCAACAGATGCAGCAAAAACAGAAGGGAGTCATACATCAGCTTATAAGAGACTTACAACAGCAAAAGATACCTTATGAAACGGTCCTAGAATTTGTTCTCCAGCATAAGACTTGAAGTTCTGGTTTACAATGTGAGTTATCATGAGACGAGGAGCTCCAGCTTCATTGGTCATTGCTGGAGGTGGGGGAGGAGAGATGCTACTCAAAATCTCTTCTAAACTTCGACTGTCAACTACTCCATCTGAAACGGCTAGGGATAGCCAAAAGCAAGCAAAAAAAGCAAACGTACTTACTCACTACATATAACTAAAAATACTTAATCAAAAGTGGAAAAGCAATTGAAACCAATAATTCTCATTGCTTATAAGACTATCATATCAAATAATCACTGCACTTACACTCATATGCTCTATTGCAAAATTCAGACAACATATTATGCCTATTTCGTTTACTAATGAGCTTACTTTGCCACTATAAGAGCTGTACTCCTAAACTCAACTGAGACCAATATTCTTCAAACTTAATACACTGCTACAAAAGACATTACCATATTTCCTTCACACAAATTCAGGAAAACAGACAAATCTCAGTATTTCATTTTTAGGCACTCACAGAGCTTACGTACACTGTTAAGGAGGTGGTCTGGGGATCTCCGCACAATGCTCTGTTAGCTGTAATGACAGCAACAGCACTATTCCTCAAAGACAGGAAGTTTGTCTCACACTCACACAAAAAACTGGCCACTTAGATTTCAACAAGACGTAGAACTTTCTTTTTTAACTCCTTGAGGCAATCTTTTCTTTGAATACTTGCTAGGTATCACTTTTCAGATATTAACCAAATTCTCAATGAGTTGATGACAAATGTATTATTTGGCCTATTGCTTTAAATCTTTTAAAGCAGACGTGTCTCAGTGCAACATGGTCAGCCAAAACATGTCTAAGATATAAGCGATAATTGCTGAACAGTACATAAACCACAAGCAGCTTCTCTGACACTATTCCTAGGCTACATCCCTTTCAACCACCAGCTGATATTTTACCAACTGAAGGCTACAGCCTAAACAGCCTTGATTTAAATTAAAGAAATTGCTTTTAACCCCATGGTTACATGAAACCTCAAGTATCAGTGTGCAAAATACTAGGCAAAGCTGGACATCTCTTTAAGTAAGACACCTCCAAAGTCAAATTGTTTCACTGCATATATTAGGTTGACCAAGACTGACCTTGCTGGGGTTCTGAAGTGGTACAGACAGCAGCTTCTTTTTCAGGTTCCCCATCATTAGAGGACTCCTCCAAGGGTTCACCACCTTTGTGTTGAGCTGCTGTAGACGCCTTAATTCTTTTGCCTGGCATGATTTCTGTTGGCTGTTCAAATTTCAAATAACTGAACTACAGAGGAATTGCACCTTCATTTCTAATACAAAGAAAAATCTAGCAAAATACACTTAAAAACTAACACGGTGTGCCTAACACTTTATATTAATCCAGCTAAATTTATTAAATCAGAAGCCTATTTTTAATGACAGGCATGCATTACAGTATTTTCTCGTCCCCAATTCACATTTCTAATACTGTATTACACTAGATATGTATACAGCAGCTTACATCTGTTATACATTCCCTCAATTAAAAATAATTACTAGACAGAAAATCAGGTAAGAAATCACAACTGCCTAAGTACATAAAGACTTTGCAGTATAGGAACGTGATTTCTTGTGTTTCACTAAAATTCCTTAATAGAACCCATTTATATTTAACATCCAAAGCTACTTAAGCGCTTTCAAGTTTTGACCAAAAGGGCTTATTTATATTTTGTTCCAATGACAATAGCGATAGAATTTTAAAATCACAACTTTATTTGTGAACCCTCAACAGAAAATAGTTTCATAAGAAACTTCTCAAATATATAAAAACGCTAGAGAAAAATAAAAATAAATGGGTTTTTTTCAAAATTCTAACGTTAAACAAATTAGTTACTTCCTGAAGACCAACATCAATTAACAGCTGTCCGATTCAGTATGCAAATAGTTACGCATTTACACCTTCCACATTCTGAAGGAGAGAAGACTCACCATAGCACCTTATTTAAGCCAATACACTTGGAACAAGCATTACAATCGTTCTATTTCATCAACATCCATAGTGTCTCACTGTCCAAAGGAATTTAATCGAGGAAACCAAAAATTGTTTTAAAAAGCTAAACAGTTTGTTTTTCAATTCAAACAGACTTAAAAAACGGTACTGTATTACCCATGCCACTGCGCAGGAGTTGTGGAAAACTGGACTTCCTCCTACGTGAACCAAGCTTTTAACATTCATAAATCCATCACCTCCTCCTCCCCACCCGCCCCCCTTGCAGTTTGCGTCAAATCGAGGGGATCAAATTGACGACGCCTGCCAAAAGCACTTGCAGATCGACTGCTTAAGATCACTCATCTGGTCGGGGCCACGAAGAAATCAAAACTTCGCTCCGATGCGAACGTCGAAACGGTTCGGCATAGCCTGCCATGTCTGTATCGGACCCAGCTGCCTCCCTCCCCTGACTTTGATGTTGCGTGCCCTTACACAATTTTCAAACCCCTCAATCTGACGATCCGTTGAGGTTACTCTTTTTAAAGCTGTTTTCTACTTGCACGGATTAAAACGGCGACCAGCCTTTCTGGAACACCCCCCCCCAAAAAAAAAGCCCGTTTAAAAATAATAAAAAATAAAAATAAAACACTTCTTAGCCCGAATGCGTTTTCTGACAGCCGACTCGAAATCAGACGGGGGGGGGGGATGTTTGCATAAGAATCAAAGTCAAAACCGACTGATTTTTTTTTAACCGACTGCAACGGAAATTGCCAGCAAATACCACCCTCCCTCACCCCACCCCACCCCCATGGCGGCCGGGAGAGGGGAAAACCGAGGGAGAAGGGAAAAACGGTCGTCGGTTAGAAAAGGATTTAAGGCTGCCGCCTTTTTTTTTCTCCTTCAGGAGCTAAGCTTATAGGAAAATAACACCTCCCTCTCACACACACACACACTTCAAGTCGAAGCATTTCCCTCACTTACCACATACAAGGCTTTGTAAGTCCGTTTACTGTGTGGAAAGTTTCACCCTCCGGTCTAATCGCAAAGAAGGAAGCTTCTTTTCCAAGATCCCCCCCCCGAAGGGAGGGTTAAAAAATAATAATAATAAGCAAGGGCCGTTTTAACCGGGGATCATCTTAGCAGGCAGCTTCCTCCTATTCCGTTTTGACCCACCCGCAGAGCGGAAAGCGGGAAGCTCGGGTCCAGCGAGTCTCCGGGCAGCCGCCGCGACCGGGGCTCTCTCTCGAACGCTCCGTTTCCTGCCTTCTAGCCTTGGCGGCTTCTACACTCGAAAATGGCGCCCAAACGGCAAACTCGTAACGAAATTCGTTAGAAACGCGCAAAGCATGCTGGGGGAAGAAAAAGGGGCCGGCTTCCCACAGGTTTGAAAGGAGGCAAAAAAAAAAAAAAAAAACCAAACACCCGAGCAAGAAATCTTTTCGCGCGCCGCCATCTTGTTTTCCGTTATTTAGCGGAAAGGTGCCTCAAATGTGTTCGCGTCACGTTTTTAAAAACGGCAAATAAGGAGGGAAAAGCGGTCCGCCAACAAGGCTTTGGGGCTATTTCCAAAGAATCAATTCGAAAACGTTCAGAAACGACGCCCAGGGAGGGTCCCTGTGGCGCTTGCCGGGCGACGGTTACTTAGCAACGGACCAAAAGGTAACGGGGAGGAAGGAACGAGAGGGAAAAAAGGACACTGCTTTTAATTTTTTTTATTATTATTATTATTTTAAAAAAACGTGTGCGTTAGATGTTTGACAGGTCGGCCCTCTGACGTTGGGCTGGCGTCACATGCTTTGGGGTGGGTCGTGGTGGTCAGAGGAGTAACGGGGGGGAAGGAGGAGGAGGAGGAGGGAGAAGGCGAAGGGCGCCTCAGGGCAGAAAGAGGAAATGTCGCGGGAAGTAACTATAGAGACCAAACGGCTTCCCCCTCAAACGTTGACAGTCAGGAGCTGAGGAACGAGGTGCCGGGAGTCTTTTTTTTTCCCTGTGAGCTTCATGGAGGGTTTGGGACGCCAGCTCGGGCTGACAGGACCTGCCTTACACGTGGGCTAAGTCTTAACTTGCTCCTTGTAGCCTTTCTTTTCCTTACAGATACGTTTTCTAAGGTGCGGGTTTGTGGTGTTGCTTTTTTTTTTGCTTCACCTTTGGTTGGCCGCTCGCTTTGCAGACTTAAAAAAACAAAAAGGGGGTTGAACCGCGTGGCCGTCACAAAACACGATTGCAAAAACAGGTTACAGGCGATACCTGTTTAAAGCCCTAACCAAGGACTTTAAAAGTAACCGCCTGGTAAAGCACATCTTTTAGCATGTCTGAACTTCTGGGACCTGCTTTGAAGAAGAGGGATTTACACTCGAAAGCTTGCGATGTTCTTTGCTTTTTATTTTTATTAGTGGCCTATAAAGGTATCGCCTGTAACCTCTTTTTAAAAACAAAAGGGATCGAGGGGTGTGGGGGGGAGAGAAGCTGATCGGCCCTGGCCTTCCAAACCGAGAGGCAGGTTCTCCCTCCTTGTCTGTTCAGAGGCTCGGCGAGTGCTGGGGAGAATTGGGGAAATGATGGGACTGACAAAGCGGCGCCGTTAGTTTTGCCCGCGTTGTTTCTGTCACCGCTAATGGGCACCGGTTTGTGGAGACGTTGCACCTGCAAAATGTGGCCGCCAGGACCGAGAGAGCATCCTTAGGGATATGCGCCGCATCTCTAGGATCTCCTTCTGCGCTGAGTGGGAAGCCACAGTGCTTGGAAGGCTGGCTGGATTTACTAGGCAGAATGCAACTGCTTCGACATGCAAGTGTTTTTCTTCTTCCAACGACTGCTTTTAAGACAGTTTTTCTTTTCTTGACAAGCAATTTCCTTCAAAACTCAGAAAGGAAAAGAGAGAAGATGAGGGAGTTGTATTTGTGGTCTGCGCCCTTGTAGCTTTTGAAATAGAATTCCCTCATGGTATACCTTAGGAAAGATTTCCAGCTTTCTGCATAGTGATTTTTTTATTTCAAATATTTCCTCGAAGAACCTGGAGACATTTTTTTGGGGTTGTCACAGGTCAAGCAGCTGTTCCTCTGTTCCAGGCATGTTTTTATTTGACCTGCAAAAAGAAATTAGTTATAATTATACAGCAGACAAAAATGACCATGGAAGATTGTGTTTTCAGGAGAAATGTAGATTATGGTGTGAGATTAGCATTAATGACTTGAAGAGCAGTGGATTTTAATGAAGATTGAATTAAATAAGGAACTTAGAAGGAATATGCTATTAAAACTGATTTCAGACTGGTGTATTTTTTTTTACTATATTCAGATAGCACCAGCTGGTTATTTGGATCAGAGATAATATAGCATTCATTGTGAAACAGTGGTTGAAATGAATGAATTTAATGTATGAGTTGGATTTAACAAATGTGTTAGTCAGTGTATAGACATAACTCACTGCTTCTAAGTAAAATAGCCCTCAAAATATATATAAAGGACATTTGGCAGAAAAAGGTGTACTTTTATTTTATCTATCGCATTAGCCTAACTCTGCTTATCACTTCTTATAAAAAGATGCATTGTACTCACCCTTCCAAATTATTCAGAAACAGCCCAGGTTAGTGCCCCTTAAAAGTGTGTTCCTTGCCAGGTGGCCTCTGCTGAGAATAATGAAACAGTGGTTTATTTTCAGGCCATATCAATCTTTCATCTTTTTTACTGAAAATAAATTGAGAGTGAAATTTTATATTGAAGCTTTTGAACCAAGACATTACCATGGTTATTTCTATATATTTGAGTGATAGCAATTACTAAGAAGAAATAATTTATAGCCCTATGTTTGCTGTGAGATTGGTTAAAATTTTAAGTAAATAATACTTCATATAACATATGAAAGACAATATACCAGTTGCTGGTTCAGTTGATGGAAGTGACTATGTTGCCTATCACAAGGTTACTCTAATTATGTTGGTTGCATATGCTTCTGGTGCTTCTTGACACATGTTTCATCAAGAAACAAAATACTGTACGTGCATAATCGTGTCCTCACTTTGCATTAGCAGACCCCAACACCAAGTGGGACAGATGCTAAGAAAAAGAGTCCCCACTTTGCATGACGTGATGTCACTTTTGTAGAATTGGAATGTATGAGTTGTGATGTTATGACATATCAGTGGCAGGTTTTTGGAAATGTGTTTCTTTTTTTCTTGGCAGTGTGCTGGGAGGTAAGGACTGATGGAGCTTTGGCTGGTAGTGGTCTGTGGACCATGATATTGAGAAGTGTTGTTATAGCTCAGGCACTTGCAAAATGTTCAGTACAAAATTAGATCTTTGTAGAAACTTATTCCTTCAAATGGTCTTATTAATTACGCCCCTGTGCTGGTCTTGCAAACTAAAGTTGCCTTTATTGAATCAATGCTTCCCATTCTGGGGCTTGACCACTTTCCTGCTGCCTCCCACTTTTTCGGCTATTACTGTCTTTTCCTTTGAGCCTGTCTTCTAATGAGATGTCAAAGTACTCTACATCTGAGTATGTCTAATGGCTAAGTTTAGTCATTTATCTTTTATTGAGAGTTCAGGCTTGATTTGATCTAGCATTCACCCATTAGTCTTTTTGGCAGTTCCCAGTATCTATAAAGCTGTCCTCTAACATCACATTTCAAATAAGGTGATCTTTTTTTCTGTCAGCTTTGTTCACTGTCCAACTTCACATCTATATTTATTTAATTGCAGTATTTGATTTTATACTGCCTGTCTGGCAGCAAAGGCCATTTCGTCCAGTTTACAACAAACCAAAAATAACAATAGAAAACACAAACTCACAAACACATAGTTTTAGGAATAATCTAAGATACATTATCTTGACCTTGGTCTCCAGTAACACATCCTTTAGATTGAGAGTCTTTCATAATAACCCTTCCAAGTTTCAGTCTTCTGATTTATTTGTTCCTCTTTGGATTTATGGTTGTTAAAGATTTTGGTTCAATTTGTTTTTTTCTTCATCATTGTCAAAGGTTTGCAAATCTACTGTAGTCACTCTTTTTGTCTTGATAATCTTCAACTGTAATTCTGCTTTTGCAGTTCCTTTTTTTGAACTTCATCCAATGTTTCATGTCATTCCTGGTTTTGGCCAGAAATCAGCTGTGTATCCTTAAATTAATGCTACTTCTGTTACCAGTTTTCAGTCTTCCTTCATCTGAATCTAATCAATCCTTCCACCTATTGGAAACCATTTTGTTTCTCCTTGTTTTGTCCCAATTGTAGTCTCTTATATAGAATGTAGTTGATGCATCAAGATAGTCATGTGACTCACACTTAGCTCTAAAAACAATACAGGGCTTTTCATGATTTACAGAGCCAAAAACTTCACAGTAATCTAAATAGAGTATCATAATTAAATCTTCAAAGTGATTATTTGAATGTTACTAAAGAAACCTTGCCTGGTTTTCTCATTAAAAAAAAACTAAATTGAAATATATACTCCAGTGCAAAGCAGTGAGGCTGTATTTACTAAAAGCCCTGCAAAAAAAAACCTCTCCACTGTAATTCTCTGGTTGGCTATACAGTAATCTTTTTGTTATAGGAATCCCAGGAGGTTAGAGGGCATATGTCGTGCATAAAGTTCTATTATCTTCTAAATAAACAAGTGTCCATTAATTAACATTAATTGGCATTGCTGCCATTTAATATATACTATCTGAACTCCATTATTTCTAGCAAATCTTTTGTATACCCTTTTGCTTTATCTGAAACATAAAAGTTTTTGGTTTTGCTTCATTTTATAGCAACATAAGAATTCAAAACTTTTGCAGGGTGCCTGCCCTCCTACTTTGTCTACTTCCTTTTCCTTCTACAATCTACATGAATTTCTGATATACTTTATTGGATTATCATTTTGAGCTGAAAAGGAGGAAAACTGCTTCAAATACAATTATAAAGATCAGCATTTTATTAATTTATTTTGTATAATATTATTGGTTCATTTCAGTATGTTGTCCTTATAAGATAGCTCACACAAAATGATACATAAAATTAAATAAAACAAAATTGTAATAAAGGTTGTAGTATAAATTTCTTTTTAGGTGTAGATCACCAGAAACGTTAACATTGTGTCATCTTTTTAAAAAGCAAAGTCTTAACAAAATCTTAGATCGAAAACTGCAAAGATAAGTGCTCAGTTCATGAAAAAGAGAAACATAAATCAGTCATTTTAGAAAATGAATTTTAATATTTATAGAGCTGAGGTATGCATTTTAGTGGAAAGAAAATTCTACTGTTTAGGAAACACTAGTACTGTAAAAAAAGTTGTGTGTTTCTTCTAGCCAAACTGTTCTTAAGAATAGACATACAAGTAGAAGTGAAGCTGAGGGAGAAGGCCTAGGCATGTTTATGTGGTTGTAGCTAGACCTTTGAGCAGCCTACCTCGAGACCAGTTTAGAGCTTTATGAAGTAAAAATGATGTTTTGAATTGTTGGTCCATTTGCAGGCCCAATCAGCAGACCTAACCCAAACTTTGTGTCATGTGTTCTAATCACCTCTTTGAGCGTGTCCCCCAGTAGCTAGTACATATGACCCATACCAGCTGGCAGGCATGGGAGTTTTGCGAATTTTTTTGTACTACTAATCCCATCACTCTCCATTCTGGGAGTTCCGTCTGACAGAACTACGCCTACAGACAACTACACATGGTTTACTTGGAGAAAATATATGATTGCAGACGCTTCATCGCCCTGCATAGGTTTAGTTCCAACTCAGTTTTATGCGCAGGAAGGAAACTGCCTCCTGCTAGCTGGAAGGTTCCTTTCTGAACAGGAAGCTAGGGTGGAGTTATGCATGTGCTGCATCACAAGCACCCTTTTTCTCTAGTTGAACTATACCTAGGTGTTTGTGCATGTGCGTCTGTCAGGTGGAACTTTCAGAGTGAAGAATTATATTCTCTTCAAGAATATGGCATTTTGCAATTCTGTGAATAGTGTCTTCGTCTTCTTTTGCTTCTTGCTGTGAGCCTTTTCCATTGTGGTTCCTCCACTATGTTTGTACTCACCTCACTTCTCTCATCCACTGTTTTGTTTGGGTTTTCTTCTATCCCCAGTGCCCCCTGGGACAGCTGCCACTGCTGCTTAAGAGTTCTGCCGCTGCTCAAGTGCGCTGTGTTGTATTAGCTCCAGAGGTTCCTGGATGAAGCATATTATCTAGATCTATTTTAGTTTGGCTTCAAGCCTGGTTACAGAACAAAGATAGTTTTGGTCACCTTGGTGATTCATCTATACTGGGAACTGGAGAAGAAGAGTGTGTTCTTGTTGGTTTTGCTGGACATCTTAGTGACTTTTAATAACATTGACCATGGTATATTCTGGGTGCCTTTCTGCAATGGGTCTTGGAGGTAATGTTTTATAGTGGTTTTGATCCTTCCTGGATGATGTCAGAAGGCAGTGTTGAGGGATAATCCTGTTTTGACACCCTGGCCTGTGGTGTCCCGCAGGGCTCAGTCTTATCCCACATGTTATACAACATCTAAATGTGACAGTCAGGTTCCTCCAGACATCCTTCAGCTGCAAGTAAGAGAACTGGGGTCCAGTCCACCACACAGGGCACCAAGTCCTCAAGTTACTCCATAAGCCAGACACCAAACAGAGACTGAAGCACTAGGTCAGAAGCTAGGCAACAAAGCAAGCATGATGAGGCGAGGCGAGGCAAGGCAGCAATCAACAAGGTGAAGCAAGAATGTTAACCACAGCATGGCCAAAGTGCTTCACTGCTGAAGCAAGTTCTGGGAGGCACAGCAACTTCCTTAAATAGCCCTTCCATCAGGCTTCCCAGGTGTAGCTCGTGAGTGGGCCTGCAGCTGCTACACAGGCAGGACTTGAATCTGCAAGTACTAGCTCCTTCCTGGCCCTGATCCTGCAACTGCTGTGGCTCAGATCACGAGAACTACACTCCACCTGAAAAATCAGGTCATCAGTTTGGGTGTGCTGCTGAACACAACTCTGAGCTTGGATGTTCAATTTCCAGTCGTGGCCAGGAATTCATTTCCACAATTAAAACTAGTGCACCAGGTGTGTCTATTCCTTGAGATATCCAGTGTGCCACCATGACACATGCCTTACTTACATTCATTTGGATTACTGCAATGTGCTGTATGTGGAACTGGCTTTGAAGAGTGTTCAGAACTTCAGCTGGCTTAAAATGCTGCAGCCCGACAGATGACTAGTGTTGGTTATAGGCAGCATATATCTTCCTTATTACAGCAGCTGTATTGGCTGCTGGTCTAGGGCCGCTAGACTATTTGAGGGATTGTATTACCCCATAGCATACTTTTAAAGATTGGCACATGGTCCTCCCTCTTGTCTTTCCATCATCAGGCAAAGACGTTCCTCTTCAGGTGAACCTTTAAGTAGTACATTATCTCAGAAATGCTGGTTTTTAGCTTTCTGGTTTTAAACTGTTTTTGCATTGTTTTTAAACTTGATTTTAAAAATCCTAACATATATTTAATTGGTTTTTAAATATGATAATTATATAGCAGTTTTATCTGTTGTGAGCCACATCATGTCCCCTAGAGGAAGAAAAGTGGCATCTAAATAATGTAAATCAAATCAAATTAAATGCTGCATGGATCAAGGCAAAGTTTTCACAAGTAACATTAAGAGCAAGATAGTAACAAAGCGGAGAAGCAGAATCAAAAGTCATTCTAGTCATTCTAGAAAGGATTCAGCACATCTAGCCTCATGGTTACTAATGTTGTAAGTAAGTGCTAGGTGTGACTAAGGTTTCTTGATTACTGCTCACCACCCCTGCTCCAGAGCAACACTCCAGAGCAACACAGGTCTCAACTGTTCAGCTTCTAAATAATGTGCTGACATTGTACACATTTCACAGATCCATTTTCTTCCATCAAGCTTCTAGTCTCTGTATCTTCCACCTTTGTCAGCAGGAATTTTCCTTCGGGAGACATTTATTTAATCAATGCATAGTCAAAGCCATAAACTCATATCATATAACTAGGCCAGAGTCTCAAGATGATCATCTTGGGCAGTGACGTGGTTCCTTCTGTGTGTTTACAGTCACATCATGTATTTTCCTGTCACATCAACTATGATCATATAAAGTCCCATTTCTTACTCTGCAGTTCTTGCAATGGTGGGGTGATAAGAGTCAACCCTTCCAGTGCATTCCCCTCTTGGCTTTCGCTCAGATTCAGACGACTACTAGTGCTAGCTTGCATAGGTGAAATATTGGGAAGCTATTGAGTGGGACAGAGATAGGGAACAAAATTCCCAGAATTTCAAGCCTATATTGCCTCTAATAAACGTATCTGGGAGTTGTGATACAAAGCATCTGGAAGACCAAAGATTCCTCATCCCTAGACAACAGGAAAAGAGAGAAAAACCCATTGACAGGCTTGGGCTTTGGAGTGCTTACTTAACACCTCTGGAGATTGTGGCATTCTACTGGGATAGGAAATGCTCTTCAGAATGGACAGTAATACTTTGACTATCGCACCAGCAAACAAAGTGATGCCCAATTATTGTCTTCGTGCAAGTAAATCCCATCTTTCACTTGACAGAGGGATATCTGTCATATATCAGTGTAGACTATTTGAAGGAGCAACTGTATGTCCAGATGAATTGAGGGCTTTATTCCAATGTATTATTTCAGCTGCTCAGGAAGTGGGGGGAGGTACTCAGTTGTTGCCGTTGTTGTTGTTGTTCAGTCGTTCAGTCGTGTCCGACTCTTCGTGACCCCATGGACCAGAGCTCGCCAGGCCTTCCTATCCTCCACTGCCTCCCGGAGTTTTGTCAAATTCATTTTGGTTGCATCGATGACACCATCCAACCATCTCATTCTCTGTCGTCCTCTTTTCCTTTTGCCTTCGATTTTTCCCAGCATCAGGGCCTTTTCCAGGGAGTCCTCTCTTCTCATGAGATGGCCAAAGTACTGGAGCCTCAGCTTCAAAATCTGTCCTTCCAGTGAACATTCGGGGTTGATTTCTTTCAGAATGGATAGGTTTGATCTCCTTGCAGTCCAGGGGACTCTCAAGACTCTCCTCCAGCACCACAGCTCAAAAGCATCAATTCTGCGTCGATCAGCCTTCTTTATAGTCCAGCTCTCACTTCCATACATCACTACTGGAAAAACCATAGCTTTAACCATCCTGACCTTAGTTGGCAAAGTGATGTCTCTGCTCTTTAGGATGCTATCTAGGTTTGCCATTGCTTTCCTCCCAAGAAGCAGGCGTCTTTTTATTTCGTTGCTGCAGTCGCCATCTGCAGTGATCAAGGAGCCCAAGAAAATAAACTCTGTCATTGCCTCCATTTCTTCCCCTTCTATTTGCCAGGAGGTGATGGGACCAGTGGCCATGATCTTAGTTTTTTTGATGTTGAGCTTCAGCCCGTTTTTTTCACTCTCCTCTTTCACCCCCATTAAGAGCTTCTTTAATTCTTCCTCACTCTGCTATTAGAGTAGTATCATCTGCGTATCTGAGGTTGTTGATATTTCTTCCGGCAATCTTAATTCCGGCTTGTGATTCATCCAGACCGGCCTTTCTCATGATGTACTCTGCATATAAGTTAAATAGGCAAGGTGACAGTATACAGCCTTGTCGTACTCCTTTCCCAATTCTAAACCAGTCAGTTGTTCCATATCCAGTTCTGACGGTTGCTGCTTGTCCCACATATAGATTTCTTAGGAGACAGATAAGGTGGTCAGGCACTCCCATTCCTTTAAGGACTTGCCATAGTTTGTTGTGGTCTACACAGTCGAAGGCTTTGGCATAGTCAATGAAGCAGAAGTAGATGTTTTTCTGGAACTCTCTGGCTTTCTCCATAATCCAGCGCATGTTGGCGATTTGATCTCTAGTTCCTCTGCCCCTTCGAAATCCAGCTTGCACTTCTGGAAGTTCTCTGTCTACATACTGCTGAAGCCTGCCTTGTAGAATTTTGAGCATAACTTTGCTGCTAGCATGTGAAATGAGTGCAATTGTGCGATAGTTGGAGCATTCTTTGGCGTTGCCTTTCTTTGGGATTGGGATGTAGACCGATCTTTTCCAGTCCTCTGGCCACTGCTGGGTTTTCCAAATTTGCTGGCATATCTTATGCAGCACCTTTACAGCATCCTCTTTTAAGATTTTAAAGAGTTCAATTGGAATGCCGTCACCTCCACTGGCCTTGTTGTTTGCGATGCTTTCTAAAGCCCACTTGACTTCACTTTCCAGGATGTCTGGCTCCAGGTCAGCAATTACGCTATCTTGGTTATCAGGGACATCCAGATCTTTCTGATATAATTCTTCTGTATATTCTTGCCATCTCTTCTTGATCTCTTCTGCTTCAGTTAGGTCCCTACCATTTTTGTCCTTTATCATATCCATCTTTGCACGAAATGCCCCTTTAATATCTCCAATTTTCTTGAACAGATCTCTGGTTTTTCCTTTTCTGTTGTTTTCCTCTATTTTTTGCACTGTTCATTCAAGAAGGCCGCCCTGTCTCTCGTTGCTATTCTTTGGAAGTCTGCATTCAATTTTCTGTATCTTTCCCTTTCTCCCTTGTATTTTGCGTCCCTTCTCTCCTCCGCTATTTGTAGGGCCTCGTTGGACAACCACTTTGCTTTCTTGCATTTTCTTTTCTTTGGAATATTTTTCATTGCAGCCTCCTGTACAATGTTACAAGCCTCCATCCATAGTTCTTCAGGTGTTCTGTCCACCAAATCTAGTTCCTTGAATCTATTCTTCACTTCCACTGTGAATTCATATGGGATTTGACTTAGGTTATACCTGACTGGCCCAGTGATCTTCCCTACTTTCTTCAGTTTAAGTTTGAATTTTGAAATAAGAAGCTGATGATCTGAGCCACAGTCAGCACCAGGTCTTGTTTTTGCTGACTGTATAGAGCTCCTCCATCTTTGGCTGCAGAGAACATAGTCAATCTGATTCCGGTATTGTCCATCTGGTGATGTCCATGTGTAGAGTCGCCTTTTGTGTTGTTGGAAAAGAGTGTTTGCAATGACCAGCTTGTTCTCTTGACAAAACTCAATTAGCCTTTGCCCTGCTTCATTTGGAACTCCAAGGCCAAACTTACCAGTTATTCCTTTTATCACTTGACTCCCTACTTTAGCATTCCAATCCCCTATGATGAGAAGAACATCTTTCTTTGGTGTCAGTTCTAGAAGTTCTTGTAAGTCTTCATAAAATTGGTCAATCTCAGACTCTTCAGCACTGGTAGTTGGAGCATAAACGTGGATTACTGTGATGTTCAAAGGACTGCCTTGGAATCGTACCGAGATCATTCTATCATTTTTTAGGTTGTATCCCAGCACTGCTTTTCTCACTCTATTGTTGACTATGAAGGCTACTCCATTTCTTCTATGGGATTCTTGCCCACAGTAGTAGATGTGATAGTCATCTGAACTGAATTCATCCATTCCTGTCCATTTAAGTTCACTGATGCCCAGGATGTCAATGTTTATTCTTTCCATCTCACGTTTGACCACATCCAGCTTACCCTGGTTCATAGATCTCACATTCCAGGTTCCTATGCAGTATATTTCTTTGCAACATTGGACTTTCCTTTCTCTTCCAGGCACGTCTGCAGCTGAGCGTCCTTTCGGCTTTGGCCCAGCCACTTCATTAGCTCTGGAGCTACTTGTACTTGTCCTCTGCTCTTCCTCAGTAGCATGTTGGACACCTTCCGACCTGAGGGGCTCATCTTCCAGCGTCATATCTTTTAGCCTTTTGTTTCTGACCATGGGGTGTTCTTGGCAGGGATACCGGGGTGGCTTGCCAGTTCCTACCCCAGGAAGTCTTATTACAGGCCTCATTGTCACCAGTGTAATTAGCCTTACAATGATGAAAGCACAGTTCAGCCTGTTTTATTTTGTAGCCTCACTGATCAACTGGGACACAAAAGTAGAAATGTGCCCCATTTATAAGATATTCCAGACTGAGGCTGGATGTTGTTGCAGTCCTCTGCTAAATCCCACAATTCTTCTCTGTGTACCTGAATCCAAGGGTGAAGGTTGTGGACACCTCTTAAGTTGTGGTGACCTTGGGAGCTGTCCTGGTCCTTTATGCCAATTTACCTCTTCACTGGCACAATCATAAGGTACAGGCACTTTAGTCTGAAGCACTTCTGATCACTACCTGGAAGATTCAGCACCCACGGTTTTTGGAAGAGAGGAAACTCAGCATAGTCTCAGTATGCAAGCTAATGATAAGTTGCGAGAACCTGAAGTGATTTCACTTCTCTTCCTGAAGTTTGAACACTGGCAGCCTATATAGTAAGTGGGTTACTGGAGAATAGTGAGTGCACCATCCCAGCTTCTAAGAAGGGCTCTACCAATGAAGTCTATAAAACAGTATGGTCAATGTTCTGGTGCTACTACAGGAATAAAAGGTGTTCTTCTTAGAGAGCAGTTGTCAGAGGTTTCTGTTGGCAGGCCTTAAGCAGGGTTTAACTCTCAACACACTGAACTGCGATCAATCTCAGCCCGACCAGTTCGGCAGTCGCGAGCGCACTCGCTTCGGGTCGCCACTCCTCGAGAAGCCCGTAGGACATCTACACGTAACCGGGCTTTCTCAGTGGCAGCCCCCTCCCCCTGGAACACTCTCCCTAGCAAAGTGCGCTCTGCAGAGTCCCTGCAGGCCTTCCGTAAAGCGTTAAAGACTCTGCTCTTCCGGGAGGCCTTTGGCGACTTTTTGTAGTCTTTTTTTCTCCTCCCGCCATTCATACCTGTATCCTAGAATAGTTTCCCTTCGGGAACTGCACGCACTGTCAGGGCGCTAAGCCGGTTAGAATAGTTTGTTTCTTTACTCTATTTTGTTGTCTGATTTTACTGTGTTGTTACTGTTTACTATTGTAAGCCGCCCAGAGTTCCCACGGGAAGATGGGCGGGGTATAAATGCAATAAATAAATAAATAAACTGTATGCAGCTTAGTCTGTAGACCTGGGCAGTGTTCTAGTGCATATCAGCCACAGGTGAATTGTTTTCTAATGGAGTTGAATATTAGTCCCTCCTGCAGAATACTCACTCCCTTCATTTGGCTTCAGTTTGTTATTATGGGTACTAAGACATCTTCTGTTTGACACACCACCACCACCCTGTGGTATTCCTTCTTTTCTGTCTATCATGTTCCAGCTGGAGAAGGTTGTGCTTTGTAGGGACCTGTTCTTTTCCTTAGAGGTGAATCCTTTTTCACAGGAACTGTGATACTGTGCCCCTTGACTTTTGCTTGAATACAAATAATCTTAGAGAAAGAGGATGGCATAAACTAGATGTGTGTGAAATTCTCTACAAATAAAACTTTATGTGGTAGAAAAGAAGGCTCCCAGCTTTTCTAAGTTATTTGTAAATTAACAAAACACTTTCCAAATTGTACACACATTTGTAATGTGCAATATTACTTTGGTTTAAGAGTACCTTGGTCTCATTCTCCTCCCCTGCTGGATTGTGGGTGATTGTCTGGAATGTTCTGTCTCAGGCAGCCTCCAAAGCAGAGGGAGGACAGAGGAAGGGAGGTCTCCCTTGCACCAGCCATAAGCGTTTTCAAAGGAGAGTGCAACTGAGATTTTTTTTCATATTTATATTTTCATTTAATTTGTTTTCAACACTCTTATTTTTCAAATCATTTCTAGTCATGGGATAGCTAGTCAAGTGTGTACAGTATAGGGCAACACATTTCATTTTATTATTGTCTCATTAAAAACAGAGTAAAATCCAGTTGTTAGTCCCAAACAAAGCAGATTCTGCAACCAGGTACCTAAACTATGGTGTGGATGTGGACTTCTAGCCAACTTCTTTTGTGAGTTTTGGGATTTTGTGTGTACAGTATATAGTCTATGGAACCTCAGAATGAATCATCTGAGTTTCCATTATTTCTTATGCAGAAATTTGCTATTAGATTTTGGATTACAATCAAGTTTCCAGAATGAATTATGCTCGTAAACCAAGGTGTTATTGTCCTGCATTACTAATTTGGCCAGAGAAAGTAATTGTTAAAATATGCTTGTACGAATTAGAAATATATATTCTGACTACTAATGTTTTTAAAAATTATTTGCAGGTGTAAACAAGATCACTTTTATTGATGTGTCAGCTGTGTTTTCAACACCAGAAAACTTAAGTCAAAATGAGGTTGAAGACTTCTCTACTAAAGGAGCCTAAGCATATCCTTTGTTTATTTCAGCAACAGTGTTGTTGGCATAGATTACAGTATTTTTCAATGTAGAAATGTTAAAATGTAACATATTGTGTTTAATTTTTATATGAGCATAAGGTAATTTATGCAAGCAGGTTTTCTCCTCTCCCACAATAAATTTAAATGATATGTAAGGCAAGTATGATAGCTCTTTAATGGAATTGGGGAATATTATATAGAATTAAAACAATCATCTTATAAAATTCTTTGCATGGTTCTAGCTGAAGAAAGGCCCACAGTGTCAGGGGTTGTGCTCTGGTCATGTAATTTGGTATATTTCTGATATTCCAAGTAACCTGAGCCATATTAGATAGTGTCAGAGTGATTGCATCATTTCTTGCAACTGTAAGGAAAGCACCTTGAGGGTGATACAGATGATAGGTATGGTTTGTAGGACAAAGATCCATGTTGTTGGGTTACATTTATTTGGCAAAATGGTTCATAGTTTGTGTTTTAGCAGTACATTTGTCTGTTTTACATCTTGGTAGTTTTCTGTTGGACTGTCCAATGGTTTATCTGAGACACAAATACAGTGGTACCTCTACTTACCAGCGGTTCGATTTAAGAGCAAAAAAGTAGGTGTTTTAACTGCTGCCTTACAAATTTTAGATGTGGTCTGCTCTACTTCCTTTTTTAATTTTTAAATTTTTTTAAAAAATTTAGATACTAAAGAATTGTTCAACTTAAGTGCATGCATTCAACACAAATTAAACTCATAAGTAGAGTTACCATTTGTACTTATTTTGTCATTGACAAATGAAAGAGGCTTGATTGCTTGCGTGAACTGCCGAGATTTGCAATTCAGATTGAGGCCATCTGACCTGGCATAATAGTGAGAAGAAATGTTTTACCTATATTTGATTTGTTATCTCTAAAAAGTACTGCTGCTTCTAAGCTCATGAAGTAAAGTAACTGAAAATAAGACAACTACTTATGAGAAAATATGAACGTTTTATTGTTAGTTCTGCTTTAGCCAATTCAAGCACACCTATGTCTGCGGTTGATGGCTGTCATTAGCTGTTCTATTGTGTGAACTGATCACTGTTGCTTGTGGCTGGGTGGGAATCATAGAGCTTTGACTTTTTGCAGACTGTAGTTTTCAGTTCTGGAAGCCAGGCTTTGTTGATTTTTAGACCTTCTTCTTTGTCGAAACTGTGCTTATGTTTTGATTTCAGTGGCTTCCCTGTGTAGTCTGACATAGTGATTGGTAGTGTTATCCAGTACCTCTGTGTCCTGCAAGATGATTTCATGTCCAGTTTGTTTCAGAGTGTGTTCTGCTACTGCTGATTTTTATCAATGATTCCCATCCAGCCAGAAGCAACAGTGATCAGTTCACACAATAGAACAGCTAATGACACCTCATTAGATAAGCTTTTAAGGGAGCAAGGAGACAATTGAGGTAGCAAGGTATTTTAAAGTGTTTCCTCATCAAGGTTTTAAATATGTGTACATTCTAGTATTTAATTTGTTCTAGCTAATAGTTGATTTTAAGCTGTTTGTGTGCCACCTGGGTCCCCCATTAGGCAAGAAAGGTGGGATAATAATAAATAAGTAAATATGTGTTGGAATTAGGTAAAATGATCTATGCTAAATAAGATGGTCTCAAAACTGTAGTTTCAAATGAGAGTTTGGAGCTAATTTCTAATTGATGTTAATTTCTGTGCTGCTGTGGACCAATGGGTGACCTCCATATGGATTATTTTTAGATTAAATTAATATTTCTTTAATGCCATTGAAATCAAGGGGACCAGGTGCTAGTGCCTGTTGTGTTGACTTCAGTAGGACTGAAACATAAACTTAGTCCGAATCCAACCAAACACTAGCTTATCTTTTTCTTTCTCATTTTTTCAAAAAGGTACGGTGGTCTTGTATGAAAAAAATTATCTTCATGTTGGCAAGACTGAAATAATTTTATAAGTTCCTAGGAATGACGTCATTTTAAAGTGAACCCAATATAGGACTTTTTATGTGTTTCAGGTATCTTAGCGAGTTAGATACATGGAATATTTTAGTCCTTGTGAAATTGGTTGTGTTATTAATTTGTAAGATACATGTATAGAGAGGATCTTGGTATGTATATTTCTTATCTTTATAGTTGATTGAATTGTATGAGATCCTTAATTCTGTTAAAACATAAAGAATTGGTTAGTTGTGTAGGCTGGACAACAGCAGATGAGCTCTATTCGTGCAGTGATGATCATCAGATTATGAAGTGGAACCTGTTAAATGGTGAAACAACTCTAGTAGTGAAGCTTCCTGATGATATCTATCCCATAGACCTTCACTGGTTTCCCAAAAGTTTAGGTGGCAAGAGACAAACCCAGGCAGACAACTTTGTACTCACAAGTTCTGATGGTAAGTTATCTTGCAAATATTGTTAATTTTACCATAACATTTTCAATAGTGTTTTCTTAATTAATGGGTTAAATCTAGTATCTGGAAGTTGAGTCATGGCAACTGGTCAGGGAAGCCATTCATGTGAGTATTGAAAATTCCTCTCTCAGCAGAGGTGGGGGCTCAGGCACAGTTTATCTGCTACTTACCATGCAATGATTTCAATAATACCCAAACAAATCAAAAACACTTCACAGCTCTACCACCAAGGCCATAGCTAACAACCCATACTTTATAGGTTTCAGCACCTTAGGCCATTTTTCAGCCAATGGCCTATTCAGGCCACTGATCATCTTATGAGCCTATTTCACACCAGGGTGACGTGAGATCAAAGTGAACTGTAAAATGGGGGGACTCACAACTAGCTTTCCTCAGACTGACAAAGCTGCTTGGATGAGCAGAGAAATGTTTCAGTCTCTCAAGAAAAGCAGTCTAGTTGCCATGACTCAACTTCCAGATAAACTCACCTGGATGACTGAGAATCTTCACATACTATACTTAAATCTAGTGGTGCAACTTGAGTAGGCCCTTTGAATCAGTGGAGCTTATGGTAGAGTCAACTCACCCAATTGCCACTGATTCAGCAGGCCTACTCTAATTGTGACTTAATAATTGATTTGAGCCCATAAGTCAGGGGTCCTCAACCTAAGGCCCCGGGGCCGGATACGCCCCCCCAAGGTCCTGAATCCAGCCCCTGGGACCAATTGCAACCCCCCCACCTACCGCCTGTTTTGTGAGCAAGCCAGCCTCCGCAGCTGCTTTTGGACTGTGATCCGGCCCCCAGTGGTGTCTGGGTGGTGGTGGACCGGCCCGCTGGTTGAAAACTTTGAGGACCCCTGCCATAAGTAGATCTGAGTAAGGGTTAGAATAGTTGTTCTGAAAAATAATTCATTTATGAGGAGAGATCCAGGAACACAAACTGGCTACATGAGAAAATGTGCTTTTGAAAGTTTAGGCACAGGAATGGTGCAGTTCTTTTCCCTCAGATGCTCATTCTGCTCTACGATTTCTTATTAAGAGGATTAAAGAAGGTAAGGTTTTGTCATTCTCACATCTAATAGTTCTCTTATCCTGAACTAAGCTTGAGGTGTACCACGCTGACAATTGCTGATCATATTTGATTTCTGGAAGCTAAGCAGTGTTATACATCATTACTACTTGGATAACATGCCATATGGAAACATAGGTGCTGTACTAGGGAGGAGCCATGGGGAAGTTCCCCATTTCAATCCCCTCAATCTTCAGATAAAGAATTTTACCTGAAACCCTAGTGAACAATTGATGTTTGTTAGAGTTGACAACACCAAGCTAGATAAACCAAAGATCTGAACTCAATATAATGGAGGTCTGCAGGCTCCCAGCTCTATGATGTTTATTTCAGTTAAACTTAATGCACACCAGGTGGTTTTATGTCTAACTGGAAGTTATTTACCTCAGATTTTTTTCTAGTTGGCCAAACAGTAGCACATTTATTCTTATCTCTGCTTGTGAAACAAGTAATTCTGTTCAACCAGAAATTCTGGATATGGCTTCTTCCCCTGCACATAGTCCAGAATTAGACATCTGCAAGTATATAGTCCAAAATTAAGTGCCTGCAAAAGCATTCACATAAGCAGAGTGACTCTGTTGGATACTGTCCATGAAGTGTCATGTTCTGGTGAGCCTAAAATGAGGCCTCAAGAAAAGGGTGCCAGTGCTATCATTCTGAACTTCAATTATTTAAAGTGAAGAGTATAGAATTGGCATTTATTTTAGTTCCTCCTACATCTGCAGCCTGAGTAGACATAAAACTATCTTGAAAGAAATATTGTGTTCATTGAAAGGAGAACAATGCAACTGTTATGCACATGTAGGCATTATATGACCATTATTATGTTTGTCAAAACAGTACCGTGCCATCAGTCAGAATACTAGAGTGGTTATGTATGTATCTGACTAAGGGAATCCTTACATGATAGCATACCAATTTTAATCTGATTTATGGTTTTAATATTGCAACCAGAATTCTCTTGAGTTCATTACATTATAAGAATGCATTAAAACTATTTTAATATGTACAATGTAGATAGTGTCCACTGGGAATGTCATTCAACCACATATGTAATAGAGGGGCTATTATGTCTTGAAGCATAGCTAACTAGACAGCTGGTATAATTCATTGATTTACAGGAGTAATACATCTCTGGGAAAACAAAGCAGTAGTGTAGAATTCTTAGATTTGGTAAGTTAATCTGTGATAGTCACATTTAAGACCAAACACACCAGAAAGCTCTATACAATGTAGGATTTCATAGAAAGGCTTTTATGGTGCTTGCTTGCAATAACTCAGTATTTCACATATCTGAATTGTTCATGGAATAATGTTGCTACAAGATGCAAAATTCTGTTTGTATCCATAAGTAATATTTTAATGCTTTATATTGGAAGACCTAGAGGTAAGATACTAGAGGTACTATACTAAAATGTGCAATTAGAAGACCAAGAAATAAAACTCAAAAAGAATTTGGCTTGATATCTTGCTATATCTTAGAGTCTCAGCCTGGATTGCATGCCCTCTGTTTTTAAATGCAAACTGTGAGGGGATGTCCCCCGCCACCTGAAGATTTAGAATCTGTGAAATAATGAGATGAAGTCAGAGAAAAGCATGAAAACCTAAACAAAACACTCTCTTCAGAAAGGATTTGCATTATACACAGATTAATATACCATTGTGTGGATCAACTTTGCAGGTTCCTCAGTAGTTCCTTTCCTATGTTCTCTGGCAGCAGTAAAAATTAGGAACTCTTAAATTAACTGTCATTTCATTCTCATGGAATCTAGTAAATTATGATTAACAACCTTGAGAAAAGGCTATCAAGTCAATTTCAGTTATGAATCACACCTTTTGAATAAACTTGGATATATCATACCCTACCATGTATCTCAACTTGTTTCATTGTTTCTTGATTTAGATGAAGAGTAAAATGATGGTTAATGAAATACATCCTTTTTCATTAATTGCTTGTTTAACAGAAAATAAGCTGGTCTGCAACTTTATCTAAATTTTATCATGTTTAAGATTGTAGCAAAGAACAAAAATAATGGTGGCTGAAATCCTGTTGGACGATATATTCCTATAGAAGATTAGTGGCATTATTAGGAAGAATTAAAAATGTCATATGTCTGTAATGTGGCCTTTCCAACTCCTGTGAAATCACATTTACTTTGCGGGGAGCCATTAGAGCCACAGAACAGAAGTAGGAAGTTTTTAGTTACTGAAAATTGTTCCTTCCAGTGCGCTTTTGCACACATATATTTTGCTTGCATATGTTATGCAACAAAATTTCTGCCAATACTACTTTTATGAAACAAGCGCATAGCACTCTAATGGGATACTAAAGACATTGCATTTTTTTACCTGCCAATCTGTGTTCATCCACAATAACCAGACTATACGTAGTTTTAAAATCTATGCATACATATCAGGAGACATGATTAATGCAAGAATGCCCCACCTGTTTCCCAGATCAGTGTCTTAACTGACATCAGCTCACAAGAGAGCGGAATGACACATTGGTGAGGATTTTAAAGTGAACAGCCCACTTAAAGCATATCACTGTAGTTCTAATGTTACAGTATGTTAGTTGACACAGTGAATGTTAGTGTTTATTATCCTGGTCTAAATTGCCTTCAGCAAATCTAAATGTAGCAAGATGGTGTCTGATTCCACCCAACTAATCTCCTATAATCTAGAAATCAACACTTACATTTTTCAGTATTTTGTCTGAAATCCTGTTGCTTAGCATATAGTCCCACTAGAGTAGGCCCACTGAATGAGTGGGGATTTGGTGAGTCAGCTCCTCCATAAATTGTGATTATTCAAATGGCACTACTTTAGTTGTAATTTGTTGGAGTTTAGCAAGTTGCAACTAGAGCAGGCTCATTTACATAAGAGGAACAAACAGAGGTGTTGACTCACCAAATCCCCCTTGGTCCAGTTGGCAAATGCTACTTCAACTTACTACATCGAGCAACAGAATTTTTTCATATAGTGCTATACATGAAGATGTGCTTCACTTTTATGATACCTGCCATCTGTTTCCTTTTTGCTACGTCAGGGGTTTTGTCTGAATACTGTACTAGGCTTCAGTTCTATACACAGTTACGTAGGGAAAAATGTTACTGAAATCAAATTGATTTACTTCTAATGAGACATAAATCAGATTTTAGTCAATAATAATCCTGTTGATAATTTGTATGGTACATAAAGCTCTGTTTTCCTTCAGTAAGAAATGTTTTCCTTCAGTAAGAAAGTGAAATTGGGTGAATATTGATCTATTTCTGTTATATAAAACACTTTACTACTTTTATGATTAATCAAATAGAGTCTACAGTGTTTTAAACTACATTTCTTTTTCTACCACTTTTTAATCATTCTGATGACTAATCATTAAAATCAGCAGAATATTTAAGAGGTCTGTGGTAGCAAATGAATATAACAGACATGGTTCTGTACATGCTGTACTAGAATAGGCCGCTAATCTCTTATTTGAATGCTTTCCAGAACTGCAAAACAGCTTCAACTCTGAGAACAGTTTATGGTTTCATTAAATAATAAAAACAGGAAGAAAGAAGCAGTATTTTATAAAAATGAGAATTAATTTAAAGTTGAAACTGAGGCCCTTTTCATTCTGTTCTAGGCTGTATTATGAACAAAGCAGATGGTCAAAAATCTCGCTTTTTAACGTGACTTATAACAGTAACATTTTTAAAAAGTTGATACTTCTACTGGTGCCTTCAGATATTAAATGTATTTTTGAACTTCTGTCATTTGTTCAAATTATCTTCATGGCCAGCTATATCAATTTTTGTGGAGCCTAACTATCCAGTCTTGGTCTATGGTTTTTGTGTGTGTGAGAGAGAGAAAAAGAGCATTTTGCTGTCTTTCACAGTTTTTTTTTCATTTTTGTGTATCTCTCTTTGTCTTGATCACTTGCTCAACATCTTCTCTATCTGGCATTCTAAAGCATTGTTCTGAAATAGAATGCCATAATCCTAGTCTACCTTGTTTACAATTTAATGTTTTCCTAATGCAGACATTTTCCATCATTAGAGATGGGTCCTGCTTTCTGTATATACATCAGTTATAGTTGTGCATGTTAGGGTGGATTCGGGTTTCTTCCCATGTAGAAATCTGGTTGTTTTGGCGACGTTTCGACGAGGTCTCACTCGTCATCTTCAGGCTGGTGTTCTGGCTTCTTTCTTCTTGAAGCAAAGGGTGATCTCAGTTGAAGTCCTTCTATAAATACTGCTGGGGGGGTGTGGTTTGCTTGCTCTGTTGCTGATTGTAGGTTCGTTTGTTCTTTTGTGATCTGCTGTGTGGCTGAGGCGATCGTTAAGGGCTTAACTGCTGGTGGGTTAGATGGCTGTTTAGAGACATCATGTGTGGGTGAGGTGCTGGATGTGTGTCTATTAGCCTTTTGTTTCTTAACGACCTTGGTGATGGGTGTTCTGGCAGCATCCTGGGCTTTGGTGGAGTGGGGTCCTGTGTCTTGTGAATTCATTTTGGTCTGGCTGCGTGTCTGTGGTCTCCCAATGTTTTTTTGGCGTGTGTAAGTGTGCTCCATGTGGTGGCTGGAGTGGGGAGTAGCGGTAGATGGTGCAGTCGTGGTTTTGTTATTGGATGGTGGTTTCGTTTCATCTGTGGGAAGGGTCTGGGTTTGTGTTTGGTGTGGATGGAAGGTGGTGGCATCTTGTGTCCTTTTGGACCTGGTGTCAGTCTTTGTGACAGAGGCTCGTCTGTTGACCAGGGCTAGTTTCCAGATGTCAGGCAAGCGGGAGGTGTCATCACGTTTATTCATGTTGTTTGGGTGTTTCTCTATTTCAATGGCTTCCATGATTATTCGACTGTTGAAGTGTTCAGTTTTGGAGATGAGTTTGGTTCTTTTAAAATCAATTTCATGACCTGTTGTTTTTATGTGCTGGAAGAGAGAGGAAGATTTTTCTTCTTTTTTGACTGCGTTCTTGTGTTCTGCGATGCGTGCGCTTATTCTCCTGTTTGTCTGTCCGATGTATGTGGCTGGGCAGACTTTGCATGGTATTTCGTAGACTCCTTGGTTTTCTAGCTCAATCTTGTCTTTGGGGTTTCTTAAAATGTTGGCTATTTTTTGTTCGGTGCAAAAGGCTGTCTTGATATTGTGTTTGTGGAGAATTTTGCTTATTTTGTCTGTGGTGCCTTTGATGTAAGGGAGGAGGGCAGTGCCGTTGTTCTCTTCTGTTTCTTGGTTCTTGGGGGGTGTTTCTTTTTGGATTAGTTTGGTGATGGTGTTTTTTTTGGAATCCGTTCGCAATTAAAGCATTCGAGAGAGTGTGTAATTCAGTTTTTAGGTGGTCTTTGTCAGCGAGGCGTTTGGTTCTGGAGATGAGGGTTTTTGCTACGGAGTTGATCTGTGCAGGGTGGTGGTGTGATTGTGCATTTAAGTAGCGGTTTGTATGTGTTTTTTTCCGGTAGATGGTATGTCCTAAGGAGCCGTCGGGTTTTTTGTAGATTAGGACGTCCAGGAAGGGAAGTTGGTTGTTGGCTTCTATTTCCATAGTGAATTGTATTTTGGGGTGTAGGCTGTTGAGATGTGTGAGGAAGTTGTTCAGTTTGTCTTTCCCGTGTGGCCAGATAACAAAGGTGTCGTCAACATATCTGAGCCAGAGTTTGGGTTTATGTTCGGACTTCTGTAACGCGTTGGTTTCAAAGTGTTCCATATATAGGTTTGCGATGACCGGTGAGAGGGGTGATCCCATGGGTGCTCCTTCTATCTGTTTGTATCTTTGTCCATTGTGGATGAAGTATGTGTTGGTTAGGCAGTGGTTGGTCAGATCTAGGATGTGCTTGGGGGGGTTGTATTTGTTGTGGATAGCTGTCAAGGCTTCTTGAATGGGCACTTGTGTGAAGAGCGAAACAACGTCGAAGCTCACGAGTAGGTCATTGGGTTGTAGGTCTTGTTTCTTTATAATTTCTATGAAGTGGAACGAGTTTTGTACGTATGAAGAGATGGATTCTGCATAGGGCTGGAGTTGTTTGGCAAGAAATTTGGCGAGGTTTTGTAGGGGTGAGCCTATGGAGCTGACTATGGGTCTGAGAGGTGTTCCTTCTTTGTGAATCTTGGGGAGGCCGTAGAGCTTGGGGCATCTGGAAGATTTCTCTCTGGGGATGATGCTTGGCTTGATTATAGTTATAGTTATATCTAGTTAAGCATCATACAGTTTACTCTCCAGGGATACAGAATAAATACAATATTTCTGTCAAATGGTACACAACTGATATTTCAGTATAGGATGCAACAGGCCCTGTTATTATCATCATCCCTACTTTTTTTTTGTTTAAAACAAGAATGGCCAATTTGTAACTTGTTGGCAGTCTCCATTTTCATCCAAATGTCCTTCCTCTGTGTGAAAGTGATATTTCAAGTGTGCCTGAAATATCTCCCCAGAATCCTCTGCAAGTATTCATAAAACCTTTGAAATGATATCTCTTCTGGGTACATTTCTTAGTTGATGGAAGACATGGTGATACTGTATTTGTATCATTCAAAGAAACATAAAATCATAGAATAATGAAGTTGGAAGGGGCCTATAAGGTCAACCCCCCTTGCTCAATGCAGGGATACAAATCAAAGGATACATGTGGGGTGCCCCAGGGTTCTGTTCTGGGTCCAGTGCTGTTCAATATCTTTATTAATGACTTGGAGGAAGGAATAGAGAGTATGCTAATTAAATTTGCAGATGATACCAAATTGGGAGGGGTTGCTAATTCCCTAGAGGATAGAATGAAAATCTAAAAAGACCTTGACAGATTATAGTGCTGGGCCAAAGCTAACGGAATGGATTTCAACAGAGGAAAATGTAGGGTGCTACATCAAGGTAAAAAAAAATGAATTGCACAGATATAGGATGGGGGATACTTGGCTGGAGAATAGTACATGTGAGAGGGATCTGGGAGTCTTGGTGGACAACAAATTGAACATGAGTCAGCAGTGTGATGCGGCGGCCTAGGAAAGCCAATGCGATTCTTGGTTGCATCAACAGAAGCATAGTGTCTAGATCAAGGGAAGTGATAGCACCACTCTATTCTGCTCTTGTCAGACCCCACCTGGAGCACTGTGTCCAGTTCTGTGCGCCTCAATTTAAAAAGGATGTGGACAACCTCAACTGGGTGCAGAGGAGGGCGACCAGGATGGTTGAGGGTCTGGAGGAAATGTCTTATGAGGAACGGCTTAGGGAACTGGGAATGTTTAGCCTCTCTAAAGCAGGGGTCCTCAACCTACGGCCCGCGGGCCGTATCCGGCCCCAGGGACCCTGAATCCGGCCCCCGGGAGCAACAGCAAACCCCCCCGCCCGCCCCCCCCCCCCCCACCTGGGGAGAGCGCGGGCTCGGACGGCCGCCGCCACCGTTGCTGCTGGTGGTGGTGGTATTGCTGCTGCTGCCTCCGCGTTCCTGGGGCGGCCGCTCCGTGCGCTCCTCTCCTGCTCCTCCCGCCGCTGCCACTGCCGCCACCGCTCGCAGGGACCCGAAGAAGCTGCCGCCGCCCCCCTTAGTCGCCCCCCACCGTCCTCCTCCTTGCGCATGTTGTTGCTGCCGCTGCCACCACCGCCGTGTGCCTCCTTTCCTCCCTTCGGCCAAGGCGAGGTCCGCTCTGCGCGCCAGGGTGCACGGCTCTCCGGGCAGAGGCAGCGGCAGTGGCGGTGAACCCCCCCCCACTTCCCCTTACGCTCTCTCTCTCTCTCTCTCTCTCTCTCTCTCTCTTTTCCACCACCCGCCCCTCGGCTCTTCTCCCCCACCTCCTTCCCGAAGGAAGGAAAAAGAAGGAGGAGGAGGAGGAGGAGGAGGAGGGAAAAGGGGAAGCGCCGCTACGCTGACGCGCACAAGGGCACCATTAAGCTTCCCACGGTTTGGCGGCCGCGGCAGCAGCAGCAGCAACGGCAGCGGCTAAGCTTGGGAGCAGCCGCAGAAGTCGGGGCCGGAGGCGTGCCGGGGGGGTATTCACCCCTCCAGGATCTGAACTCGCCACCCGCGAGGATTCCAGCAAATGCGGACAGAGGAGGAGGTAAAAGGGACAAGGGAGGGTCAGGAGGGAGAGGGGGGCAGGGAGGTGAGGATGTGTGTGTGTGTGAGGGGGGGCTTTGGGGTCCAAAGCTCACTGGGTTTTGAGATATATTTTGGGGGATTGTGTCTTGTGTGGCTCCTGCCTTACATCATTCCTTGATACTGTAGTGTAGTTCATTGTCCTTGGATGAAAATTGAATATGTTGGCCCATGCCTGTTTATACCTGGAGGTCCAGAATGTCCCAGTTTTGTGCCATTTGCAGAAGGGGGTGGTGTGTGCAATGTGGCCAACCCACGGGTGTCAATGTGCTCTTGTGCACTTTCAGGCATGCAGGCTCCTGGAGGCTGTCAGGGCACACAAGCGTGTTTTTCACGACTGCGTGCAATCTGCTTTTGCTGGTGGTCCCAGGGAAGCTGTGGGACTGATATGAAGGGAGAAGGGAAGGGAAGGAAGGAAGGAAGGAAGGAAGGAAGGAAGGAAGGAAGGAGTGGAAGAGGCAGGAAGAAAGAAAGAAAGAAAGGAGGAAGGGAGGAAGAAAGTAAGTTAAGTAAAGGAGGGAGGGAGGGAAAGAAAAAGAAAGGGAGAGAAGGAGTGAGGGAGAGAGAAAGGAAGAAGGAAAGAAGGGGAGGAAGGAAGGAAGGAAGAGAAAATGAGGAAGAAAGGAAGAAAAAGAAAGGGAGGGAGGGAAGGAAATAAAGAAAGAAAGAAGGGAGAGGGAGAGAAGAGAGGAAGAAAGAAAAAAGAAGGGGGAAAGAAAGAAGAAGAAGAAAGGAGAGTGGGAGGGAAGGAAGGAGAGGAGGAGGGAGAAAGAAAGAAAGAGAAAGAAAGAAAGAAAGAAAATGAGGAAGGAAGGAAAGAAAGAAGGGAAGGAAGGAAGGAGGTAGAGTGGGAGGGATGGAAGGAAGGAAAGAGGGAGGGAGAGTGAGAGAAATAAAGAAAAAAGAAAGAAGGGAGAGGGAGGGAGAGAAAGAAAGGAAGGAGAGAAAGAAGGAAGGAAGGAGAGTGGGAGGAAAGAAAGAAAGAGGGAGGGAGGGAGGGAGAGAAAGAAAGAAAAAAAGAAAGAAGGGAGAGGGGGAGTGAGGAGAAAACTAAAAAAGCACCCTTATGTTTAACCTTATTTTTCATGTAGTAGCCCTCAGGCACTTTGGGACGGAAAAGTAGACCTCGACCTGTTCAAAGTTGGGCAGCCCTGTTTTAATGTAACCTTTTGTGGACACATCCACTTCTTCAGACATATAGCAGGGGAAGACACCTGCTTGGGAATAACCTGAAGCTAACGATGAGCTGCTGTGTGAGACAGAATGCTCGACTGGACGGGCTGTGGCCTGTTCCAGTAAGGCTGTTCTTTAGTACATAAGAACATAAGAAGAGCCATTCTGGTTCAGGCCAGAGGCCCATCTAGTCCAGCTTCCTGTATCTCACAGTGGCCCCACCAAATGCATCTGGGATGTTCTTATATTCTTATAATTGTTCTTCCAAACATTTTTGAGGTACTGGAGGGAGGCTCAGTTATTTCCACTGTATTATTATTATTATTATTATTATTATTATTATTATTATTATTATTATTATTATTATTATTATTATTATTATTATTATTGCATTCTTTTTCCTGTTTTTTGTGCACTACAAATAAAATATGTTCAGTGTGCATAGGTATTTCTTCATATGTTTTTCAAAATCTAGTCCGGCCCCCAACAGTCTGAGGGACAGTGAACCGGCCCCCTGTTTTAAAAGGTTGAGGACCCCTGCTCTAAAAGAAGAATGAGGGGGGATATGATAGCTATGTTTAGATATTTGAAAGGATGTCATATTGAAGAGGGAACAGGTTTGTTTTCCATGGCTTCAGAGACTAGGACTCGGGGCAATGGTTTCAAACTACAGGAAAAGAGATTCCATTTGAACATTAGGAAGAACTTCATGACAGAGCTGTTCGGCAGTGGAATATGCTGCCACGGAGGGTGGTTGAATCTCCTTCTTTGGAGGTTTTTAAGCAGAGGCTGGATGGCCATCTGTTGGAAATATTGTGATGGGGTTCCTGCATGGCAGGGGGTTGGACTAGATAGCCCTTGAGGTCTCTTCCAACTCTATGATTCTATGGAAGCTGTTTGGATGAACAGCGAAACGTTTCTATCTCTCAAAAAAGAAGTCCAGTAGCCATGACTCAACTCCCAGATGCCAGGTTGTTGTCTAAATCTCTCTTGAATGCTTCCAGTGTTGGAACACTAAGCACCTCTCTAGGTAATTGACTCCATTGCTGTACTGCTCGAACAATTGTGATTTATTTCCCTGACATTCAGCTGAAATCTGGCTTCCTGTATCTTGCATGTCCTTTATTCAGGGATGCTCAAGAGCAGATCCTACCCCTCCTCTGTATGACAGCCTTTCAAGTATTTGAAAAGTTCTATCATCTCTCCTTCTCAAGGCCATACAGACCAGGATTAGGAAGATGGACCTAGAATCTAGCAATGCAGGATGGATTTTTGTAAATACACATTTTATAGACTTTGCTTTATTCAGCCATATGATTTTTTCAAAGCTAAGATAAATCAATCAGTGTAAGGACAGGTACATTTTTTTAAAAAAAGAATTTTTAAAGAAAACATTAACTGATTTCTCTTCAGTTTAATACACAGGTAAATTGTCTTATTAATTTAAAAGAGATCTGTGCTTCTAAAAACAAGGAGCTTGCTGGATAACTCAGTGAGTTTTAGGTACCTGGCTGTAAAGCCAGAGGTTGAAAGTTCAGTTCCCCATATTCATCCCATAAAGAGTGGCCTGTGTGGCCTGGGCAAGCTGCATTAAAAGGAAATGTTTACAAATTAGAGAACTTGAATATTGAGAAGTGTCTGGTATAGTAATAAGCTGACTATAGTTGCACCCCCTATGGGATCAGTATCCACAGGCTGAAAATATTTTTAAAAACCCAGAAAAACTATTTTCACATTTTTTACCAGAACTGACAACTAGAGGGAGCCAGTGACCATGCTTTAAATCAGTGGTGGTGAACCTTCAGCATTCCAGATGTTTTGGACCACAACTTCTAGAATTCTGAGCCTAGATTGCCAATGATAAAGAGTTGTGTTCCAGGCCATTTGGAGTGCCAAAGGTTTGACACCACTGCTATAAATACTTGTTAGTGAAAAATGCATAACATTGTCTCTGACACCCTATAGTCGCCAGTTCTGGAAATGCATGTGGAAATAATTTCTCTGGTATTTCCCGCACTTTTACCATGCTACAGTATATATACTTAGCATACATTGTTATCCACTACAGTAGGACCCCCGTATCCACTGATTCAGTTATCCACGGTTGGCAGAGGAAAAAAATAAAATAATTCAGCAGCCACAAAGCAAGCTGTTGTCACAAACAGCATCTGTCAAGCAAGCTATTGTCACAAACAGCGGCCATAAAGCAAGCTACTGTCTCAAAACAGCAGTCATAAAGCAAGCTACTGTCAGGCAGGAAACAGCAGTTTGGGGCTGGGTGGGCAGGCGTTCTCTCTTATCTACGGATTTCATTATCCACGGGAAGGCCTGGAACCAATCCCCAGCTGATACCGTGGTCCTACTTTATTTTCATTATCAGGGAGGGGCTTGGAACCAGTCCTCAGTGGATATAGGGGCCTAACTATGATTCAAGAGATTAGGAACAGATTTACAAAAAAATATTTATAATGTATTTTTTGAAATTGTAATCACAAGCCTTTTAAAATCTGTATTAATAGCTTCCCATGTAAGTCATTTTTCTAATAATACCTATTTGAAATTCATTCAGGCAAGTTCCATTTGATTTCCAAGACAGGAAGAGTTGAAAAAAGTGTAGAAGCCCACTGTGGAGCTGTACTTGCAGGACGATGGAATTATGAAGGAACAGCACTTGTTACAGGTACCATTTTAAAAAAATCCAATAAAGCATAAAGATAAAGCATAAAGATAAGTGATAACCAGATAAGGGTTTTAGAAATAGAACTACTTCACTTTTAAAAGATGGTGTTCATAAGAAATAATACCGAGTATTTTGATAAATGAGTATTTTGATAAACAAGCAGATTGCTGTTGAATTTTGTTTTGCTCAACAAGCAATGTCTTGATATATGAACACCAGAGGTGCTCATTTTGCTGTCACCTCCGTTCGCCCCCTCCCCTCCTGCATGCCCCTTGCCTGAGCCACAGACCCCATTGCTACCATTGCTGCGCTTCTGGCTTCTGGGCCACCAGCCTTATTTCCCCATACAGTTGAAGGGGAGCCCTCCCGGGAAGCACTGCCAGCTCCAGCTATCCTACCACCGGTTGCTCCTTCATGAGCCCAGCCACCAAAAGAGGAGAAAAAGAGGGGAAGAAGAAAAGTTGGGAGCAAGGAAAAAGCAAAAACCTAACAAACCCATACACAAGCACTTTGTCTTGCCAAGCCCACCTGCCTCCTGCCTATCTCTCTGAGGTACCTGCCTCCTGCCTTCTGGACAGAGGAACTTCTGTCCTCTCTAAGGACAGTCGTGCAGGCCCTCGTGATTTTGAGGATCGACTATTGCAATGCGCTCTACGTGGGGTTGCCCTTGACCCTTGTCCGGAGGCTCCAACGGGTCCAGAATGCGGCGGCCAGACTGGTGGTGGGTGCTCGTAGATTCGAGCACATCACCCCAGTCCTGGCTCGCCTGCATTGGCTACCCGTTGTCCACCAGTTAAGGTTCAAGGTCCTGGTTTTGACTTTCAAAACTCTCCACGGCTTGGGACCAGAGTACCTGTCGGAGCATATCTCTCAGAGGTCGACTGGGGTCAGGCCCACGAGACTGGCGCAGGTGCGCTCACTTAGGGTGGCCACACCCAGAGAGGTGCGGAAGTCGCTTACGCATAACCGCGGCTTCTTTGTGGTGGGCCCTACACTGTGGAACCAGCTACCTAGTGAGCTGCGCCTAGCAGCGTCCCTGCCCGCCTTCAAAAAAGCCTTGAAAACCCATCTCTTCAAGGAGGCATATGGCGACCTTTTCGTTTAATTTTCCTTCCCCCCCCCCCGCCTTCCTGTGCCGCCCATACCATTCTCAGCGTAGGGTATTGCACCCTCCTACTTTTACTGGTGCCTCTGATTTTTATGCTTGTTTGTTGTTTTATTTTTTTTTAGTGTACACCGCCCCGAGTTCCTTCTCGGAAGATGGGGCGGTATATAAATAAATAAATAAATAAATAAATAAATAAATAAATAAATAAATAAATAAATAACTTCCTTGCTTCCACCACCCCCAGGCTGCAGAAACATTTAAAGTGAGGGGCCCTTTTGCTTAATTCAACACTCTGATCCACCTTTCAGAGAGTGAGAATTATGCCCAAACAGCCTGCCTCCTGCTCTCTAGATGGAGGAACTTCCTCGCTACCCCCGCCCAGCAGGTTGCAGAAATATTTAAAGTGAAAGGTCCTTTTGTTAAATTCTGGTACCTTTCTCCCAATGAAGCCACTTTTCAGAAAGAAATCTGGGCAAGTTTCAGCATTATTTGCCATCTGTGCTTCTCTTGTTTTAAACACGATAGTGGTCCTGCCCAGGTTGCCCTTTGAAAGGTGGATCAGAGTGTTGGGAGAATTAGTTCCTCCTCTGCAGAGGAGGAGGCGGGTGCCTCAGAGGGATAGCCAAGAGGTAAGTTGGCTCAGCAAGACTAAGTGCATGCTTATGGGGGTGTTTGTTTTTGCTTTTCCCTTCCCCCCAACCTTTCTTCTCGCCCTCCATTTCTCCTGCTTGGTCACGGGACATCTGGTGGCCCACCTCATGAAGGAGGAGCCAGCACCCCTGCCTTGGAGGGCTCTCCTTTGTTGGTTGACTCGTTCCCTTCCTCCCCAAGTCCCTCCCTTCCTTCCCCTCTCTTGTGCCCTCACTCCCCCCACCCTTCTGGCCAATGGACTTCAAGTTGATGATGAAGATGACGATGATGAAGTGAAAATTCCATGAGGAGCTGGATGAGCTCTCCTCCATCCTCTTCATCAACAGGATCCTCTTCTACAAGGTGCAGCTCCTACAATTCTCTGAGCTGCTGCCACCCTCCTCTCCAAAGCCACTTTGGAGGGCAATGATGGCAGCAAGAAACCCCTCAGAAGAGGGGGTAGCAGTGGCAGCGAGAACCCCTCGAATGAATCAATTATTCATTATTTCCTATAGGGAAATTTGCTTTGATTTACAAGCATTTTGGTTTATGAACATGCTTCCAGAACTGTTTTTGCTCATAAACCAAAGTACCACTGTTGTTGAAAAGAGACCCTTAGCTGTAGTGTTTGTACTCAGAAATCTGAGATAGTGTTTTCTAAAACTAGTAGCTAGAATTTCATTGTGATAGTTAAGTTATAAAAATGAGAAAATAAAAAACATATTTAGTCAATTGTTTGGTGTACAGAAAATAATATAATGGAACCCTATAAGTTCAGTTTGCATAGTTTACAAAGAAGACTTTATGAGGAACGGCTTAGGGAACTGGGAATGTTTAGCCTCTCTAAAAGAAGGCTGAGGGGGGGATATGATAGCTTTGTTTAAACATTTGAAAGGATGTCATATTGAAGAGGGAACAGGTTTGTTTTCCATGGCTTCAGAGACTAGGACTCGGGGCAATGGTTTCAAACTACAGGAAAAAAGATTCCATTTGAACATTAGGAAGAACTTCATGACAGTTAGAGCCGTTCGGCAGTGGAATATGCTGCTACGGAGGGTGGTGGAGTCTCCTTCTTTGGTGGTTTTTAAGCAGAGGCTGGATGGCCATCTGTCGGAAATATGAATAACTATTATCTGATCAATCCCTATACTTGATTCATAAAAATACAATACACTTATGTCTGTGTACAGAAACTGCTAGTAGACCTGTTGGTCCTCTAAAATGTATTCAAAAAAAGCAGAATGGTAATCTCTTTATTAAAGTTTATAGAAATCTCTCACAGATTGCCTTCTGTTTAATGTTGACAGAAACATTTCATGCATTCACTTTCTTATGCAGAAGACTTAGTGTCCTGTCTCCTCCTGTTTAAAACGCTTTGGGCTATGTTTAAGAAAGAAAACTAATATGGATGTTGTGAAAGATATCTGTGCTGTGTGTTCAAAAGGCATTTTGATTATCAGTTGCTTAACCACAGTACAGTCACCCTCCGCCATTTCGCGGTTCAGGTACTGCGGTCCCACTATAGCGCAGGATCGCAGTACCTGCGGGGGGTGGCGTCGAGCGATTGCATCGCTCCCCGCCACCCCCCGCCCCCTCCGGGAGGCCTCGGAGCCGTGTGGGGGGCGGTGGTGAGTGATCGCATCACTCCCTGCCGCTCCCCCAGACCCATCCAGGAGGCATCGGAGCCGCACGGGGGGGGTGGCGAGCGGCCGCATCGCTCCCTGCTGCCCTCCGCCCCCTCCGGGAGGCCTCGGAGCCATGGCGAGCAATCACATCGCTCCCCGCCGTCCCCACCCACCCCTCTGATCGCCCTCCGCCCCACCCCACCCGCTTCCGAATATCGCGGAATTTCATGTATCGCGGGTCAGGTGGGTCCCTAACCTCCGCGATAGGTGTGGGGGGGTTACTGTATTACTAAAATGACACTACTGTAGCTAGCCCAGCCTCCCAACTACTCTGCCCTATATTAGTAAACTGAAATGAGATAAGCTTGGAGTAACCAAGAACAGCATATGTGGGGGATAGAGTGGGTGCAGAAAGTATTTCTCCTAAGATTGTGCTTGTTTCTCAAGTTTTTAGAGACATAAGGTCAGTCACATTTTATCACCTCCTACTTGAGAATCAATAACTAACGTCCATATGACTTCCAGTAAATGACCTATATAGACATGTTGTGCATTTGGAGATTGATTTGTTTCAGTTATTTTGGAATGCTTCAGAAGTTCTACAGCTAATCAGAAAAACCTGAGAAAAAACTGTTAATGGATACCAACGTTGGTAGTGGGATATAAAGTTAATTTGAAGGCAGCATTGGATGCCCAAAGAGTTGAGAATTTGGTGTAAATTCTAAGTGTCAAAATTATCATTTCTAACAAAATTGTTAAATGTTCCTTTTTTGTAGTTGGTGAAGATGGACAAATAAAAATATGGTCTAAAAGTGGAATGCTGAGGTCTACTCTAGCACAGCAAGGTACATTTTATTTCTTTATGTGTCTATTCAATAAATTTTGATATCTGTTTTAATATGTTGAACAATTAATCATTCAGAGATTTTATATTTGGCTATATGAAAAATAAATGGCTGAAATCCTTTATTGGTGAGTTCTACATCAACTGGAGCTGCTTTTAAAAAATTAAACATTCTCCTTTCTATCCCAATGCCCCCCACAAGTTCAAAATATTCTATTTCATCATTGGGAAGAGGGTGAAATTCAGGGGAAAGTATTTAATATCTCACCAAATTATCTGGGTTTGATGATATCATCAGCCTTACACCTTGGAAGTTGTATTACATCATGGAACTTCTGAAGCTAAGGGGCTGTGGGAGAAACAATTATCCCATAGGACTAATCCAGAGGGTGTATTTTACCTGTGGGTGAGAGATCCTTCATCCGTAATAAAAATGAAGGAATATAAATTATTCTTATGGTATCAAGAAGTTGTATGAAAATCTGTTCTGTACCTATATTTGAGTGCTGTTAGCCTATCATGTTATTTTTAGTAGAAACAATATAGTGGAAATATAAGTATTTAATCACTAGTTACTTGATTTGGTATTTAGGAATCTTGAAGAACTCTGAACATATCACAGTGGTACTGTAATTATATTACTGTCATATAATTCTGCTAGAATACTTCCATAATAGAAATCAAAAGGTATCCTGCAGCGTTCTTTGTGATTGCTGTGAGTCACACAAATCTCATGACTGTGCAGAACCTCATATTGGAGCCTTCATGGACATGGGGTCACAAAGAGTCGGTCACGATTGTAGAGACACAACAAGAGCTTTGGCACTATTTGGCAGCAACTCTTTCCCCCTATCCCCATGTGTGTGTTATCACATGACTGCGCAGATTCTCCTCAGTTCATTTTTGTAAGCTGAGTGTTCAGCAACAATAAGAGTTTTATTAAGCAAACACCCCCTTGTCAATTAGTAGCTTTTCTCTTGCTTCTTCTCTTCCTTTTTTCTTATCTTGGACAGGAGCTACAAACTTGCAGATAACTTGCAGTAGACGTTTCACTTCAGTTTATCTACAAATGGGCGTGCAACTCCAGGAATTACATATTTTGTTTTATTGCATTTCCTTGCATTAAAGCAGGATGAGTGGAACAGGCACAAACCTATCAGTGCTCAGAGGCTTTCCAGCTACAAACAGTGCCAGACTGGGTCAGCAGCTCACCTGTTTGACATGTGGTTAAAACAAAACTCCCACCAGCAAGATCAATGTCACTAGCCTGTAGTGAGGCAACTGGGAAGCCTCCCACCACGGACTGGGTGTTCTTGCCTTGGGAGCATCTCCAGTGGCTCCATTTTTGCCACATGTAGAGCATGAGATGTTGTGCTGCCCTGATCCCTGGGCTGTCAAGTAGTTGGGAGGCCTCACATCTCCAGCTGGCAAAAACAGAATCCCTAACATAGTTTTTAATAGTGTTCATTGACCCAATTTTTAAAAATCCAGTTGTGTTTGCATTGTATGCAGGAACAGTAGTTGCTGTGAATTCCATTAGGCTTTTTCCCGGTATGCAATTATGGCTTTGATTGGGTAAATTTTTTGACCTTACCCTTTGTGCCATGTGGTGTCTAATCAGTGCAGATCTTGTTGGAGTTTCTCTTGGTACATAATTTTGAACATCTCCGTTCTCTCAATATTTAAAATCCTTTTGAAATTATCTTCAGTGCTGTATTTTCAGCAGTGATTGTAAGCTTCTGAACTGAGAGTAGGTCCAGTGAACTAGTGAAGATTTGATGAGTCAACTCTTCTTTCAGTTCCATTGATTCACTTGGCCTACTCCAATTGTAACATACTCCTGGATGCCAGTCATTATGTATGGTAGAAAGCCTAAACTTTGCAATGGTTGCTTACGAGTGAAAAGTGAATGCTAACATTGCGGATAAAATTTATGCTTTAACTAGTACATAAAACTTCAAATATAAAATACATTGTTGATCAATTAGACTCAGGTGTCCCTGTACCTTAATCACTTCCTAGATTTAAGAATAGTTCCGATGAACCCGATGTGAATCCAGAATGCAATATATCCTCAGTACATTGCTTTCATTGACGTGTTTACATTTGTATTCTATCTACATTCTGGCACAACTTGTCATGCACAAAGTACCTTTTAGAAGCAAGATTAGAGCTATACTGCAGTAAGATTTTAAAAAGATGGCAGAGTACTCTAATGATTGAGCTACTGTCGGTTAATTGGACCTAATGAAGTACTTTTAAGGTTGCAAAAGTGCTTTAAAATGATGAATTTTTCATTTTGATTAATGTTCCCACTTTTTTTCTTCCTTGTACTTTCAGATCTTGCAGTCTCTACGCATTAAGAAGCCATATGTACAGTGGGGTTGAGTGAAATGTTAGTCAGGCCTGCATTTCTTTCTGTCTCAGCCAAGTTATCTAAATTCTTTTAGATTAAGGTGGCCATTTCCAACCACAAGATTAAAAGTATGTCTCTCAGCTGTTCAGCAAATGATAACTGATATCACTATCACAAATAACACATTTTTCATTCATCTGTATAGGTGACATTTCTAGCACATTTCCCCACATTTGCTGTGTAAAAAGTAGGTTGAACCAACTACTGTGGTACCTTGTATAAAGGAATTAATTTGTTCCAAATGAAATTATGTTAAGCAAATTTTCCTTTATACAAATTTCCCATAGGAATGCATTGAAAACAGAGTAATCCCTAATCGCGACCATTTTTATGTTGTATGGATTCGTCCCATAGACGATTCCGTTAAGCCAGGGGTGCCCAAACTTTTTGTAAGGAGGGCCAGATTTAGTGGCTGAGAATGTGTCAGGGGCCAGTTGCTCCCCGACCCTGCCATCCCACTGCAAGCCCCACCCACTGACCCATAAGCCCCACCCACTGACCCCTTGCAACCCCACCCACAGGAAGGAAGGCAGGGACCAAGGGAGGGAGGTGGAAACCAAGAGAGGAAGGAAGGAAGGTGGGGAACAAGGAAGCGAGGTACGTAGGTAGGTAGGTGGGGACATAAGGAAGCACAGGGAGCCGTGGCCACAGGTCGCCCCTTGGAAGAGGCAATCTGTGCGACCTTGCACCCCCCCCCCAAGCTCCCCAGCGGTGGCGATGGCTCACCCGCCAGCCCACCCCAAAGCTCCTTGGCGGTGGCAGTGGCCCGCTGGCCTGCCCACCCCCACATTTTCCCCTGTGGTGCCGGTGGCGGCAGACCGCCCGTCCGCCCAGCCTCCCAAGCTTCCCAGCGGTGTCAGTGTTGGCAGACTTTTAAAAAAATGGGGCGAAGGAGGGGTGGGAGGGAGGGGTGGGCCAGCCAGCCGCAGGCCATGCAGAATGGCCTGACGGGCCGGATTTGGCCCCCAGGCCAGACTTTGGGCAGGCCTGCATTAAGCAAATTTCCTCTATCTCTGGAATTTATGTGGTATAGATTTTATGTTATACAAACTGTTATACAAGGGTCCACTGTATATATACTTTTGATATTTATTTTTCTCTAAATGCAAGTAATAATTACATGCCTGCTTTTTTCCTTATCCCACTTTATACGGATATCACATAAAGAGCTTCATGGGTTTAAACCATTCAGTCTTGATTTTTCACCCAGGTGTCATCTACATACCTGAACCAGTGGGTTAGTGTCATCTCTGGGAAGGTGTTAAGTGCCCCAGTGTCACAATGGGTGACACTGGGGAACCCATGGCACAACCGTGCTTCTGTCTGTTAAATTCCCCTCTGTACGTGAAATAAGTGGAGTCAGGGAAACTATTCATGTGTATACTGAAAATCTCTCCGTCAACAGGGATGGGGGATTTTGGCACAATCTGTCTCCCACTTGTCATGCAGCCTTTTCAAATCAAATCCCTAGACAAATCAGAAGCACTTCACACCTCCACTAGGAAGGCCACTGCTAACAACCTATAATTAATGGGTGTTGGGAAGGGTTGCATAGGTGGGACTTTCAAACACCCCAAGCCATTGTACCTCTAATGAGCCTATTCATGCCATTGTCCAACTAACGAGCCTATTCAAGCCACTGCCCACTTAATGAGCCTATTCAGACCAGGGTGGAGTCAAACCAAGTGGAACTATAAATTGGAAGTCTCGCTTCAACTTCCCTCAGACTGATGAAGCTACTTTGATGAGTAGTGCAACATTTTGATCTCACAAGAAGTCTAGTTGCCATGCTTCAACCTCTATGCGTTAGAGTCTAGACAGTGGGCTCTGTTTTTACTGGGTGTAAAAAAAGTAAAGTTTCATGGATAACACCTGAACATTGAAACCTCAATTTCATCAGGTGTCCATGACACACTTATTTATTTATTTATTTATTTATTTATTTATTTATTTATTTATTTATTTATTTACAACTTATATGCCGCCCACTACCCAAAGGCCTCTGGGTGACTTACAGTTAAAATGAACAGTTAAAACAGTTAAAACATTAAAATGACAATGGGCAATTAAAAACAATAAAAACATTTAAATATGAAACACTAAAATTGCCATCAAGACCTACAATCTATGTTATGTCACGTTAAAAACTTCAGAAACAGGAAGGTTTTTACATGGCGCTGAAATGTCATCAGTGTTGGCGCCAGGCGGGTGTCACTTGGGAGGGCGTTCCATAACCTGGGGGCAGCTGCTGAAAAGGCCATAGACCTACAAGCCATCCCTTTCACCTCCTTGAGGGATGGCTGTTTCAGGAGGACTCCCTGGCTAGATCTTAATTGCCGGATAAGTTCATATGGGAGGAAGCGGTCCTTCAGGTATCTAGGTCCTAAGCTATTTAGGGCTTTATATGCCAAAAACAAGCACTTTGAATTGGGCTCAGGCAACAACTGGTAACCAGTGCAGGTTATACAGAATCGGTGTGATGTGATCCCTGGTAGCCCCACCACTCACCAGCCGGGTTGCACGATTCTGAACCAGTTGCAATCGCCGAATTGTCTTTTTTATTTATTTATTTATTTATTTATTTATTTATTTATTTATTTATTTATTTATTTATTTTTACAACTTATATGCCGCCCACTACCCAAAGGTCTGTGGGCAGCTTACAATCAAAAGAATTAAAACAGTTAAAACATAGAATATCAATAAATAATTAAAACAATAATAAAAACCTTACACTAAAATCATTACACTAAAATTGCCATCAGAAGACCCACAATCTATATTGTATCAATTTAAAAACGTCTTCAAAGGCTGCTCCACATAGCACATATTGCAGTAATCAATACGGGATGTTACCAGTGCATGAGTAATTGTCATGAGGCTCCGTTTATCCAGGTAGGGGCATAGCTGGTATATTTTCCGCAGCTGGAGAAAGGCACCCCTGGCCACTGAGTCCACCTGGGCTTCCAGAATTAGACCAGGGTCCAGGAGCACTCCTAAGCTGTGGATCCTGTCCCTTAGGTGGAGTGCAGCCCTGTCCAGAACAGGGAGATGGCCCTCTAACCTGTCTGGCGAATCACCCACTAACAGCACTTCCGTCCTGTCTGGATTGAGTTTCAATTTATTAACCCTCATCCAGTCCATTATCTGGCCCAGACACAAATTCAGTTCAGAAACAGCCTCAACTGGATTGGTGGAAAATGAGAGGTAGAGCTGAATATCGTCAGCATATTGCTGACTCCTCAGCCCAAACCTCCTGATGACCTCTCCCAGCAGTTCCATGTAGACGTTAAACGGCATGGGGGACAGTATTGAGCTCTGCGTAAACACCACAGGGCAGAGCAACTGTCCCCCAGCATCACCTTCTGGACACGGTCAGCCAGGAAAGAGTGGAACCACCGCAGAGTGGTGCCTCCAACTCCCATCCCGGATAGCATATCCAGAAGGACACCATGGTTGATGGTGTCAAAAGCTGCTGAGAGGTCCAGGAATATCAACAGGGTTGCTCTCCCCCCTGTCTCTGTCCTGGCAAAGATGTTCCTTAATTTGTAGTCTTTAGTTTATTTACTCAGATTTATAAATATAAATGTTATATGTGTCAAAACAAGAGTTTCAAAGCATGCAGATTGGTAACATAATAACTAGCAGACGTACAATCAACTTTTATTCTTTATCTTTTCCCATCTATCTCAATGTTAGCTGCTACATATCTAGACCTTTCCTAAACTGCAACCCAGTGATTCTTGTTGCTCTTCAGTCACAGTCTTCATAGAACCTTTCAGCCAAAGTTGCTCCATTCGGTACTTTCACTGTCAGTGACATTTTATTAAGAGATTGTTAAAAAATAAAAAATAATAATTAATTATTCAGTTTGATTTAATGCTATGAAACATAACTACAGTAGGTTGTAATCCTAAGATTTGATAGTCTTATAAGTACTTTGGCATGAGGGTGGTATAGAATGTTAGTTCGAAATTTGTGTCCTTCGGGGTGTCAGTGAAAGATTTAACTAAGCTGTCACTGAGCTGTGACAGTGGGTTTAGCTAAGCCACAGGCTATCCATGCTCCTTTATGTAAATCCAACTTCATGGTGGAGTTGGCAACAAAATTATGATGGGATTTTCTCCCTCCACACAGCTCTTAGAACCATTTGGGGGAGGAGCTCTAGAGTTTCCTGTTGCTCCAGCACAGATAGGAATGAGAGTTAACGGGGCTCTCATGAGAAGGGTGGGTGTACTCTATTCTAATTGCTCTGATGGACGTAGTTCCATCAGTAAATGTTCACCAGTGGATTTAGATCACCATGTCTATTCGTAGGAGCCAGCTTTGATACAGCTAGAGATGGGCACAACTTAGCGGTATTCCCGTTTCCGTTACTCGGTTCCGTTACTCTACGGAAACGGTAACGGGAATTACTCCGCCAGACTTCGAGCTCGAACCGACGAACGAACAATTTTGGTCTGATTTGTGGTGCTTGTTCCTTGCATCGCGCGATCGCGTGATGCCACACGCGGCACAGAAAAAAAGTTTTTAAAAGTTAAAAAACCCCGGTTCCCGGCCAAAAAGCAGGCGGAAAAATGCCTGCCGTGCCTCAGGGCACCTACCAGAGGGGTTGTTTCTGGAGGTCCCCGGCCTCCCCCCCCCATCCCCCGTCCTGGGCTGCTCTGGTGGGACTCGCCGCAGGCTCGCAGCCAGCAAAAAGCCCAGTCTCGCCGCCGCAATTAAAGCGCAAGCAAGCGGCACGGACGGCACAGGAAAAAACTTTTAAACTCTCCCCCCACCCATTCCCGGGCCAAAAAAGCAGGCGGAAAAATGCCTGCTTGACTAAGGGCGCAGGGCACCTACCGGAGGGGTGGTTTCTGGAGGGGGGGTCCCGCCTCCCCCCCGTCCTGGGCAGCCGGACTCACCATGCCATGCGGTGCGGGCGGGGGATCCAAAATGGGGCGGCGAACGCAATATTGTTTTTGAAATCGTGGTCCAAAAACATACAAGCACAACAGAAACACGCGAAAATTTATAAACTGCCAGGTTTTTCACAGTAGCAGTGGGTTTTTTCTTGCAACAAAATGTCTCTCCTCTCCTCCTCTGTCCTCCATTGATTTTATTTTATTTTATTTTATTTACACCTGCGCAATGATCGGCTGGCCGAGTGGCCAGCCATGTGGGAGTGGACGACCATGCAAATTTTTGGAGCCATCCCACCAATCGCATGGCCACTTGGCCATGGAGACTTCTGGGATGTGCCAAAAAGCCCCCTAAAACCTGCCCTAGCCCCCTAACCCTAACCCTAATCCTTGACTCCTTACCCATACGTCACAGACTGTTTTCTTAGTGGGTCAGAGAGGCACCCAGAGGTGCAACCCACTAGCCCACCGTAACCTTACCCATCACTAGCCTAACCCTAGCCCTTGCACTAACCCTTCTTAACCCTAAGCCAGATCTACTTGCATTGCACTACACGCAAGTACGATTCCCTTCTTTGTGAGACATGGTGGTGCGAGAGCCTTAGGCATCACCCTATGCCTCTGGCGGGTTCACTGGTCTCACTGTCTGCAACTGGTATGCATATCCATATGGCTATTGCATACCATTTTGCAGCAGCAGGTGAGGAGGGGAGACCCCCATGTTGAGGGGTCTCTTGGAGCCTGCTTCCCCTTCCTAGTGGGTGAGGATAGGAGGCACCCACGGGTGCCTCCAGGAGCCCGGTTTCCATTTATAGCGGGCCAGAGGAGGCACCCACCCCACAGAGGTGCCTCCAGGAGCCCGCTACCCCCCCCAAAAAACCAGTACTAACGAAAATGAAAAAATGAACCGACTAATTTTTGTGAATTTTCGCAAAAAACGGAAACGACCCGAAACGGAACCGGCCCGACTAACGACAACTCAAAAAAAAAATTTTTCAAGTCATGCCCATCTCTAGATACAGCTTTTAATTAACATTTTTTTTAAAAAAAATGGGACAGTGAAAAAGATAACAAAGGCAGAATGTTACATATAATTTTGCTCATCTAAAAGGTTTGATATGTTTATGTACATTACTTGTATACTGTATTTTATCGTAAGTACAATATTCAGTACTTTAAATTTGCTTATCTTATAGTTTGTGATTTACTCTGGGTTATAAATGTGGAAGGTGTCTTGTAAATTTGGAATTTGCCCATATTCTAAAGAAACGTTTTGTCAGATATGACTCTGTGGTTTTGGTTACTGTTGTTAGGTCTGCTGTTGAGACTTCATAGGTGGAATTTAAAGTTATCTACGAAAAGCTAATCCTTGTATGTTGTGCTTTTTCTTCTGAATGTGAGTCCCTGCCAACCAAAAGCTAGACTAGTTGTGGTTTCAACTCCTTGTCTTGTATCGTTTGAGTCAAAGAATGTTTACAGTCTTTTAGTTTACAGTCTTTTATCTTTACAGCAAGGACTGGTAGCGCTGCCAGCTGGTATCCAGATGCTTACACTGTAGACTTTTATGTTTGGACCCGTTGGCTATCTTGCAATTTAAAAAAAAAACTGACATATGATGAACATATGTTTTAATCTAATTACTGCATTATTATAAATTAATATTCCATTAAGATTTTAACCATATCCACCAAAATCCAATCCAAACAGAAAGATGCTTCATTTCTTCCCATACTTATGCATACCTTGGAAGCAAGCTTTGGAAGCATAGGAAGGGCATTCTGAAAATAAGCTGCCTATAATACTTTCTCTGTCTTTGCTTTTTAATTAAAATGCCTATTTGGTCAAAGTTGCTTCAACTAGGAAACAGTCTTCTACATGTGAATTATCACATCTAGCACAGTGGCTTTCAGCCTTGGGTCTCCAGATGTTCTTACGCTATGACTTGCAGAAGTCCTGGCCTGCATAGCTAGTGGTGAAGGTTATGGGGAATTCTGGTCCAAAAACATATTTGGACCCTCATTGTTCATCACTTCCTTTCAATTACTTCAGTCATTCAAAGCTCAAGTCTTTTTCCTTGTTCTGGCTATCTTTCTGGATGACGTCGTGTCAGCATATTGGTAACACTGTGATCTGCTTCTTTTGGCAACCTTTGAAAACCCTGTTTGTTTGGTTGGTTGGTTGGTTGGTTTTACTAAGCAAGGAGATAAGCCCTACCGTTTAAACTAAAAACTGCAACCCTGTTTAATTCATGATGCAGAGACTAAGAATTTGTTTTGAGTATGAGGCTACCTGTCATATTAAAACAGCATACACATTATGACTTTTACATTTTCACACTGGTAGTATCTTGACTTCTAATGTAATGTTCAGTGTTACTGCTGACAAAATGAAGAGAAAGCTAATGTGTCCTACATAGCAGTTGAACAGGTTTTAATTTTTTAATCTAACATATATCTTAGTGGTATAGTGGCATTTTGGGAGGGTGGTAAGGCATTAAAAGCAACTAACAGATTGGAATTATCAGATTTTAGAAAAAGAAATAAGTTTGTGTATTTATAATATGTATTTTTGTGTATGCTGTCAAGTCTATTCTAACATAAAGATCCTAATAGGGTTTTCAGGATGTATAAGTTAAGTGGTTTAGGTCTCTGGCCGCGAAGTCAGAGGTTGGGAATTCTATTCCCCATGATGCCTCCTTGACAGGAGGGTGATTCAATTATCTATAGCAGGCATGCCCAAACTTTGGCCCTCCTGATGTTTTGGACCACAACTCCCAGAATTCCAAGCCTGCATTTCCAATGGCAAAGGACTGTGGGAGTTGTGGCCCAAAACATCTGGAGGGCCGAAGTTTGGACATGCCTGATCTATAGGATCACTTCAGTTCTAATATGATAATGATTTTTAAAGTGTGGTTTCTACTGTGCCTCTTCCCAGCAAGTTTCCATGGCTGAGCAGGGGTTAATTCAGGTCAGCTTTATCCTAGTCCCTTAATCTATCCACTACACCTCAATGGCTTATTCATAATATATAGCTAGAGTTTAAAAATTAACTGGTTATATAGTTCTGCAGCCAGTGGTTTGTACCACCAAATGAAACTATCCTTTTCTTGGAACCGCTTTTCTTGTTAAATGCCACGAGAAATTAATTTAACTAGTTTCCTTGCCTCTCATTGAGCCTTCACAGGAAATGTTTTTACATCTATGTGCAAGAGCAACTTATATTTTATGCTGCTACTCATATACTGTGCTTATATGATTTGTTCTTTAAATATAGAGATCAGATATCATTATTCTAAAATAATACATATATTAATATTATTTCTGTTCTATCACTTTCTTATGCTCTCCAAAGGAACACCAATATATTCAGTAGCTTGGGGTCCAGATTCTGAAAAGATTCTCTATACATCAGGGAAGCAGCTGATTATCAAGCCACTTCAGCCAAATGCTAAAGTTCTACAGGTACTATTTGTTTGATATAATATATATTTCATACTATGGTGGAATATTTATTCAATAAACAGTTCTGAATGAAGTAGCCTCAGTGGCATGTCTGTTGTAGTGCTCCAGTGTGTGTTGGGAAGAAACCTAACTTTGCTGGCAGGATTACCACTGTTGAAATCAGTGGTAAGGACTGCTGAGATGGAACTTTTAAACATAAAACATAGTATGTGGCTCAGTGCTTATGTGTGCATACAAGAACAATGAGCATCCTTATTATTTAGTAGAATAAAGAGGTAGTCTCTAGATGTGATGCTGTGGTTCCAATTTTTTTCTTATAAGAGTAATAGAAACATTAAATGTTTATTTTAGAACCAGTACATATTTCTAAAGGGGATACAGGTGGCATTGCGGGTGGACTTGTCATTTGAAAAGCTGGCAGTTTGAATGTGTACGACAGGGTGAGCGCCCATTGCTTGTTCCAGCTCCTGTCAACCTAGCAGTTTGAAAGCATAGAAACATTTGAGTAGTAAATAGGTACCACTTCAGTGGGAAGGTCACAGCATTCTATCTGCTAGCATGTTTAGTCATGCTGGCCACATGACCACAGAAATATATCTGTGGACATATGGATATAATGCTTATTACCCTTGTAGATGATAGAAGAGAGACATTTATGTTACTGTGAGGTAGAGCTAGGGATGATGACGACGACAGAACAGCAACACTATGCCAGAGTGCATTCCATTAAAATCAATTTATCAATATAAAACTCTCCAGAATAGGCAGTGATCCAAAAAGAACTAACCAACTGCTAACAAACCAGTTATAAAGTTCATATATTTGATTAAAACCATGGCCTGGTTTATATTTAGTACTGTTGCATAAGATATAATAACTTATGATTATGGCTGTTTATAAAATGCAAATTGTAAATGCTCCCCCAGTTCTTTTAAAGCAATCATATTCATGATGGTCATAAAAATTAATAAATCCAGATCCACATTACAGCAAGACCTTTATTAAGTCAACTTAATGTCAAAAATACCATGCAGTCTCTTAATTGCTCCAGAATTCTACATCTGATAAGATATTGAAAAAAATAAAAAGAAGCTTGGGAGGGAGAAAAAATATTTAGAATCAAACTACTGTATAGTCATAGTATTCATAGTGGATACATTGTTTTTTAATTTACTTTGTTACTGCTTTTTGTTGCACTCTCAACAGTGGAAAGCACATGATGGAATTATTCTAAAGGTTGATTGGAACTCAGTAAATGAACTTATCCTGTCAGCTGGTGAAGATTGTAAATATAAGGTATGTCTTATAGTGGATTATCACTGATTGAAACAACGTGGAGTTAAATAACAGTTGTTATGGAATATACAAACACAATCTTTGAAATGACTTTTATAGCAGTACTTGTCATGCCTTCCTCCCAATGTACCAAGAAAAAAAAGAATTTTCTGATAGAATAATCAATGTAAGAAAATCTTTAAAATAGTTGAATATATTGGAAAACAGCTATTGATTTTGATGCTTTCACATTTAGAATGGAAATCTCTGTATTTTATATTATCTAAAAACAGCCGTGCAGTCTTACTGAAATCGTACCACACCTAAAAAACTTACGTAATTTCACTCCTGTGGAAATAGGTAGAGATGGCCAACCTCTATGTCCTTTGAAACATAGGAAGTTGTCTTATACTAATTAATATGTATACTTGAAAATATCAAACTGAAGTATATAGTACAGTATAGGATAAGCTAATTGAATAGGAGAGGTAGCCAACCTTGAAGATCAAGCATGAATCCATTTGCTGTATCTGTGTCAATTACTTCATTTATAAATAAGAGATGAAAACATTTACTTGATTTCACATCCTTTGTCCTATTATTCATTAAATTAGGGGATGAGCAACATGCACCTTATACTGTGCATATATCCTAGTCACTGCATTTTATGACGACCAGGGGTCCCTGCTATTATTGCAACTTTTGCTTCCTAAATTTGTTGGTGTTCTTGCAGCTGTTTAAAATTTCTGTTTTGCTATTTTTAAACAAATGTGTGCCTTGCTGAAAACTAAATCAAGGCTTCTAGTGTGCTTTGGAACTATGAATCCCTATGTAAGCAAGGTGTGCATCTTGTTTAGAGCAAAGCAGTGGTGCTTTCAAAGGAAAATTGCAGTTGTGCACTTCAGTGGGCAAAGTTCACAGAAATGACAGCATAGTGTAGCCCTCAGACCTGTGGAAGTCGCCAGTCCTTTTACTAAGTCCACCATTGCAGTGAATGATGCTGTTAAGGAATGGGAATGCAGAAAAAAGTGCAAAAGATGTTGTTACTTCTCATTAGGCAAATATAATTGATAATAATTATGTGGCATCAAAATAATTCTGATGTATAGCAACCCTTTCAGAGTTTCTTAGGAGTAAATTACTCAGAAGTAATTTATCACTCCCTCGTTCAAGTGGTAGTTTGGAACTGTACAGCTTGGCAGGAAACATAACATCTGCCCACATGGTCTGGATCAGTGGTTCTCAACCTGTGGGACCCCAGATGTTCCTGGACTACAACTCCCAGAAACCCCTTCCAGCACAGCGAGTGGTGCAGCCTTCTGGGAGTTGCAGTCCAGGAATATCTAGGGACTCACAGGTTGAGAACCACTGGTCTGGATGATCTTGGCTAGCCCTTCTCCTGAAGGTACCACCTTGATTTGAACTCCTGACCTCTAGTTCCTGGTGCTTCAGTCCACTGGGTTATACTAACTTTAGGCTACCGTACAGCTTAGAAAATAACTTTTGTAATTTGAGATATGATTTGTATGTGGAAAACAGTGAAAAGTCTTTTAAAATTGACTACTGCTGCTGCTGCTGCTGCTGCTGCTACTACTACTACTACTACTACTACTACTACTGTTGTACTTCTTGTTCTTGTTGTTCTTGTTGCTGTTGTTGTTGCTGTTATTATTATTATTATTATTATTATTATTATTATTATTATTATTATTATTATTATTATTATTATTATTATTATTATTATTATTATTATTATTATTATAGGTCTGGGATAGTTATGGCCGTCTGCTGTATTGCTCACAGGCGCACGAGTACCCTATCATTTCTGTTGCTTGGGCTCTGGATGGGGAGTTATTTGCTGTGGGGTCCTTTCATACATTACGACTTTGTGATAAAACAGGGGTAAGTAAGATTGAGATGGACACAATAGTCCAATTTACTAATAACAATAACTGCATGAAATGATATACTGTGGCTAAAATTCTGTGACTTGACTGGCAGGTATGGTTTTCTGTAATTAAGGACTTCTGGTTCCTATACTGTGGCCCATAGGTTCCTGATGATGAAAAAGATTACTTGGGACTCATAAGGTTCTCAGGACAAAAGGGGAGATGATTTATTTCCAAAACATTGAGCAGACTATGGATATCACCAGCCTTACTCTAGGGAACCTACACAAACAGGATTTTAGCCATTGATTGAAAGAACAACTATAGTTTACATTTGACAGCTGTTGCAAAAAATGAATGTTATTAGTATACTATCAGAACTCTCGTGCTGGAATTTTCGGTCTGTTATTCACAATTTTTTAATTCTTAAAGTTGATGTTTCATTCTGTTGCTACCTCTGAATGTGCTTGCAGCTGCTGAGAAGACAGTAGTCTTTTCAAGCAACTCTTGATGATCGATCAAAGGCAGTGGCAATACAGTAGTTTGTCTAATTACAAATTTAATCCATCCCGAATGCATGCTCTTAAGTCGAACAACACTTAAGTAGAGGTCCTGTATTTTTAAAAACTGAAAAAACAAATAAACAATAAATAATAGAAGAAAAAAGTTGTTAAGTAGAGCAGATCGCATCTAAAATTTGTAGGGCGGCAGTTAAAATCCCAACGGTTTTTCACTCTTAAGTTGAATTGCTCTTCAGTAGAGCCGCTCTTAAGTCGAGGTACCACTGTATCTTCAAAAATGATGTATGTATGTTCATGATTCCAGCCATTCTGTGTAGGCAACTCATGATGTGGGCAGGATGCAATCCTTAAAAGGACTGTTTCTTTGCTGCGAGCTTGAAATGTGAATTTGTGGACCAATGGAGAGTAGGCACTGCAGAGATCACCTAAATTGGTATCAGTTGGTTCTCACCCTGGACATGCTAATGTAACAATGGTTTACTAAAGAACTTTCAGCTCAGCTAAGCATAAAGAAAAACAAGTAAAGGAAATGGAAAATGGGGAATGCACCAAAGAGGAATATAAGCTGATAGCTAATATATGTAGAGGATGGTAAAAAAGCTAAAGTGCAAAATGAACTTAGACTTGCCAGAAAGATTAAAGATAATAAAAAGGGTTTCTTCAGTTATGTCTGCAACAAAAGGAAAAATAAGGAAATGATAGTCTCTCTGTGTAGCGATGATAATCGATGACTAACAGGAGACAGGGAAAAAGCAGAACTACTCAACACCTTCTTTGCCTCAGTTTTCTCCAAAAAGGGAAAAACAGTTCCCTTGGTACAAACAGTAGATGACGTAGGATGGGAATTGAAACATAGAATAGGTAGAGAGGTGGTACAGGAACATTAAATGAATTTAAGTCTCCTGGGCCAGAAAAATTACACCAATGGATATTAAAAGAACTGGCAGAAGTCATTTAAGAACCATTGGCAATAATATTTGAGAAGTTCTGTAGAACAGGGAAAGTCCCCATCGATTGGAGGAGGGAAAATGTTGTCCCAGTCTTCAAAAAGGGGTGGGAAGAGGGCCCAAATAAGTACTGCCCAGTCATCTTGACTTCAATTCCTGGCAAGAACAAATTATTAAGCAGACAGTTTGTAATTATTTAACTAGCAATGCTGTCATTACGAGAAGTCAACACGCATTTCTTAAAAACAAGTCATGTCAGACCAATTTGATCTCTTTCTTTGATAGAATTACAGGCCTGGTGGATGAGGAGAATGCTGTCGCTATTGCTTATCTAGATTTCAGTAAGGCCTTGGATAAAGTTCCCCATGGTATACTTGCAAAGAAGTTAGTGGAAAGTGGGACAGATAGTGCCAGTATTAGAAGGATTTGTAATTAGTTGACTGATCATACCCAAAGAGTCATTATAAATGGCTTCTCTTCATCTTTGAGAGTTGTGACCAGTGCCCCAGGGTTCTGTTCTGGGTCTGGTGCTATTCAATATCTTTCTTAATAACTTGGAGGAAGGAATACAGATTAGGCTGATCAAATTTGCAGATGATACTAATTTGGAAGGGGTTGCTAATTCCCTAGAGCAGTGATGGCGAACCTTTTAGAGACCGAGTGCCCAAACTGCAATTCAAAACCCACTAATTTGTTTGCAAAGTGCCAATACAGTAATTGAACCTGTATACAGGTAGCTATGAAGGGGTGATGTCGAGTGCCCACAGAAAGGGCTCTGAGTGCCACCTTTGGCACCCGTGCCATAGGTTCACCATCACTGCCCTAGAGGATAGGATGAAAATCCAAAAGGACCTTGACAGATTAGAGTGCTGGACCAAAGCTAACAGAATGGGTTTCAACAGAGAGAAATGTAGGGTGTTTCATCTAATTAAAAAGAATGAATTGCACAGATATTGGATGGGAGCCACCTTGCTGGAAAATAGTACATGTGAAAGATTTTGGAGTCTTTTTGGACCACAAATTGAACATGAGTCAGCAGAGTGACATGGCGACCAACAAAACCAATGTGATTCTTGGTTGCATCAACAGAACAAGGGAAGTGATAGTACCACTCTATTCTGCTCTAGTCAGACCCCACCTGGAGTATTGTGTCCAGTTCTGTGCACCTCAATTTAAAAATGATGTTGACAATCTTGAACGGGTCCAGAGGAGGGCGACCAGGATGGCTGAGGATCTGGAAGAAATGTCTTATGAGGAGCTGCATGGGGAGCTGGGAGTGTTTAGTCTTACAAAAAGAACGCTGAGAGGGGATATGATAGCTATGTTTAAATATCTTAAAGGATGTCACATTGAAGACAGGACTTATTTGTTTTCCATGGCTTCAGTGACTAGGACTCGGGGCAATGGTTTCAAACTACAGGAAAAAAAGATTCATTTTAAACATTAGGAAGAACTTCATGACAGTTAGAGCTGTTTTACAGTGGAATACGCTGCCACGGAGGGTGGTGGGGCCTCCTTATTTGGAGGTTTTTAAGCATAGGCTGGATGGCCATCTGTCGGAAATACTGTGATGGAGGTACGTCTGTGAAGATTCTCAGTCATCCAGGTGCGTTTATCTGGGAGTTGAGTCATGGCTACTGGACTTCTTTTTTGAGAGATAGAAACGTTTCGCTGTTCATCCAAACAGCTTCATCGGTCTGAATACCGCTAGTGCAAGAGACCTTCTTATAGTCAGCTTGACCTCTTGTCCCCTGGTCTGATTGGCTCATAAGATGAACAAAGCCTGAATAGGCTCGTTAGGGAGACATTAGTGTCCATGGCCTAAAGGTAAACAATGGCCTAAGGTGCTGAAACCCATCAAGAATGGGTCGTTAGCTGTGACCTGGTGGTGAAGGCTCCTTGATTTGCCTGGGTACTGTGGAAAGTACAGCCTGATAAAAGTACTGTGATGGAGGTTCCTGCATGGCAGGGGGTTGGACTAGATGGCTCTTGAGGTCTCTTCCAACTCTTATGATTCTATTATTCTAATACTATAAGAACTCCCATTAGCTTGTGCTTCCCCTCTCTGCTTGCTGCTGATGGCATACATCTGAGTGTGTTGTGCTGCACATGTGCTGCTTGCCTCTTCGAATAAGTGCTGAATCAGGCTTAGGGATTTCAGTGTGAGAGTGTGCATATTTAACTCTTGTGCTAGTTTCAATGTATTTTTTCAGTACTGTTATTCTCTTCCCCCCTGTCACTTGTGCTCCAAGGACTCAGGGATGTGTCAAGGTTGATGTTCAGATAAAAGAGTAAACCAAGAGCAAAAAGGAGCTTGAAGTTCTTTTCTTAAATAAAACCTTACATGTATAGTAAATGAGAAACAGATAAAATGCATATAATAGAGTTCAGAAATCATCATTCAGCATTTTTCCTGAATCTAAAAATCTGTTCTCAATCATAACTTCAAGGTCTGTTCATTGCTAATTTAGTTTTACTTCTAAACTGATTTTCAGTCAACTAAGAATATTGTCAAAAGTTGGAAGTTTATATTTTAAACCTTCACGTGTTTTACTTTTTACGTTAAATTGATAAATGGCTACTTCTAATTCAGGATAGTGCAGACTCCATGGCAAAATCGTTTACTTTTAAAGCTTTTAACCTATAATCTTTTCAGACAGGAAAGCATGCTTTTTTAAAAAATAAACAATTATTTTATGCCAGAATAATGGATTTTCCAGGTATTTGCAGTAGCACGGAGGTAGTTGTGACAAGTCAGTATGTTACCAATCAAGCATTGGGCTAGCTCTTACTATAGAGATTCACATTTATAGTTGTTCATTATATTTGGTAACAGTTTGTTTTGCTTAATAAAGAGTAAGATAGAATGGAGTGTTCATAAAGCAGTTGGAGAAACTAATTGGCAGTGAAAACAATTGACTTAAGAGGTGATGAGTGCTCCAACACTGGAGCCATTCAAAAGAAATTTAGGCAACCATCTGGCAGATGATTTTTATTCTTGCCTGGAGCAGGGGGTTGTACATGATAGCCTTGTAGGCCCCTTCAAATTTCATGACTCTGTAAATTCTAATTCTGTTACTATCCCTTTCCATTGCTGTACCATTGGATGAAAAGACCTGGTGCTTATGGAAATGTTAGTTTCCATTATTTCTCTTGATATTAACAGTGCAGAGCACTAAAATAATAAAAAATGCTTCCTATACTGTATTTTCATATTTACTTTTCATGTTTATTCATTATTTCCATTTATATACCACCCAATTTTCCTGAATGAACTCTGGGCGGTGAAAAACAAATACTGTAAACCATTGGTCCTCAACCCCCGGGCCGCGGACCGGTGCCGGTCCGTGGAGCAATCTACGCCGGGCCGCCGCCCGAGGAACTTCCAATCATTCCCCTGTGGCGGCGGCCCGGCTCCCGGAAATGAGAGAGAGAGAGAGGCACACACAGGCCGCCGCCCCTTCTTCACCTGCTTAAGCTGAGCGCATGCGCTGGGAGGACGGGCGGGAGGTAGCCGAGGCGCGCGCGCTGCTTTTATCCCAAGGCTGGTGCTTGCCTCCTCCTTGGTGAAGCTGCCCAGCGCGCCCAAAAGCAGCCCCAGGAGAGCACGTCTCCGGGGCCGAGCGAGCGAGCGAGAGAGAGAGAGAGAAAGGGGCCCTGCTCGGAAGGGCCGCTTTCTCCCGGCGACTCCCGAACCCCTCGGGCTCTTGGCTGGCGGCGGCGAGGCAGGCAGGCCGCGCCTGTTTTGAGGGGAGGGGAGGGGAGGGGGAGGGGGGAGGGGGGCATCTCAGGCCGGGCCGGGCTTTGGCCGGCCGGCGCCGCGCGTGCCTCTTTTTTTTTTGGGGGGGGGGGGGGGAGGGGGGCGTCTCAGGCCGGGCCGGGCTTTGGCCGGCCGGCGCCGCGCGTGCCTCTTTTTTGGGGGGGGAGGGGGGAGGGGGGCATCTCAGGCCGGGCCGGGCTTTGGCCGGCCGGCGCCGCGCGTGCCTCTTTTTTGGGGGGGAGGGGGGAGGGGGGCGTCTCAGGCCGGGCCGGGTCTTTTCGCCGCCGCCGCCGCCGCAACCCCCCTGCAATCGCCCCCGCTCCGCCATCGCCGCCGCCGCTGCGACCCCCCCAGCAATCACACCGCCGCCGCGAACCCCCCCGCCATCGCGCCCACCCTGCCCCGCCATCGCCGCCACAATCGCCGCCGCGGCCGCCGCCGCGACCCCCCCCGCAATCGCGCCGCCGCCGCCGCGACCCCCCATCGCCATCGCCCCCCTGCCATCGCCGCCGCCGCCGCGACCCCCCCGCCATCGCCCCCGCCCCGCCATCGCCGCCGCCGCGACCCCCCCCCCATCGCCCCCCCCCCGCAATCGCGCCGCCGCCGCCGCGAACCCCCCCGCCATCGCCCCCGCCCCGCCGCCGCCGCCGTGAACCCCCCGCCATCGCCCCCCCGCCGCCGCCGCCGCCGCCGCGAACCCCCCGCCATCGCCCCCCCCCCATCGCCCCCCCCGCAATCGCGCCGCCGCCGCCGCGAACCCCCCGCCATCGCCGCCGCCGCCGCCGCGACCCCCCCCCCGCCATCGCCCCCCCATCGCCGCCGCCGCCGCCGCGACCCCCCCCCGCCATCGCCCCCGCCCCGCCATCGCCGCCGCCGCCGCCGCGAACCCCCCCCCCCCCGCAAGTGGGCCAGGGAAAAATTATCACACATTTACCGGTCCCCCGTGGTAAAAAGGTTGGGGAGCACTGCTGTAAACCAATAGAAGCAAAACAATTTGAGGATCCGTGTAGCCATCACAAAAACCAAATACAAAAGTAGACCAGGTAATACCTTTAGATAGACTATAAATAACAAAAAGTTACAAATATTTCAAGGGCAAAATCCTCTCCTTCAGAGCTGTACCAACAGGTTAAAACATGGCAAAAGATGGAGTTCCCAGGAGTTATTTTTTAGATGAAACATCCTTGGCAAGATGGAAAATATGCCATGTAGTTTTTAAGTTGAGGCCCTGAGCTTACACGTTCTGAGGCTGCATCTGAAGTAAAGGTGGTGTTTTTATTGTCCAGTCCTTCAAACAACATGTCAGGGCTCACATACACACTTACACAACCCCTCTCCATGTGGCTCTTTGAGGCTAATGGCCCCTTCTTGGCTAGGGAAGGGGGAGGGCTGGTGTAGAAGACCCATGTATTTCATTTGGGGCTTGGGATAAAATTTACAGTAGAAAAGTCCACTAGTTGCAGCCAATTGGATCAAATAAAAAGGAAAGAAATTACCTAGTGGTTGCAGTCTTTCTGTGTCTTCATTGAACCCTGACTTCAGGATGACCTTTTGAGAGAGTGCAACAAGGGCAAAGTGTCCTTGCTGGTCCTCCTCGATCTCTCAGTGGCCTTTGATACCGTCCACTACGGTATCCTCCTGGGAAGGTTTTCTGAGTTGGGTATTGGTGGCACGTCTTTGCAGTGGTTCCATTCTTGGAGGACTGTCCTCAGAGAATGCAGCTGGGAGAGATGACCCCTACCCCTTGGTCCCTCAGTTGTGGGGTGCCTCAGGGGTCGATCTTTCTCCCCCATGCTTTTTAATATCTATATGAGTCCTCTAGGGGAGCTTGCCAGGAGGGATGGGGTTTCATGTCATCAATATGCTGATGACACCCAGCTCTATGTCTCATTTGTTCCATTTGCTGTGGATGTCATCTCGCCTAAGCGTGAATAGACTGAGGTTGAACCCAGATAAGACAGAGGTCCTCTGGGTGGGGGTGCCAGTGGTTGGCGGTTTGGGGAGCCCTCTCAATTTGGGTGTGTGTGTGACTCTCTCCATGCAGTATGAGGTGTGTAATCTGGACCCTAGGGGCTATCACTACACTACTGTTCTGCTCACCCCCAAGACACCTCAGCCCAACACCACTCTCCTTGCTTGCCAGCCCGCTCGGCCACCCCGCTTCTCCTGCAGCTCCAAGGGGGCTAGGTGAGGGCCTGTTCTGCTCACCCCCAAGACACTACGGGCAACAGCGAGCTTTGCCCTCACCAAAAAGAACCACTAAAATGGGGAAACGTGTGTGTGTGTTCCTCACAGGAACTGGTGACCAAGGAGCCCCATCAGTTCCCCGACCCCACTAGGCACTTGGAGGGTCCTGTCTCTCTTTCCCGCTGGCTACCCCAGCCACTGGGAGCCGCACTCTGATTACCAAGCCCGTCTCTAATCTGATGACTCATTATTGGTGGCCATTACACAAGCTCAGCAATGGAAGGTGGGGTGGGGTAACTGTGGCGGAAGGATACACGCTGCACATGAGGAGGGCGGAAGTACAGAGGCCCAGGGAAGTTGAGGGGTATGACTGCGGTAGTGTGGGTCAAAACGCTACAAAATTGTACTGCCCTTCCTCCTGCGCACCATGAAAGCTGCGTTGGCGGATAAGGCAACAGCAGCAGCTAGTGCTGTGTGGAGAGTTTTTGGCTCAAGGGGGGCAAATGGGGGTTCTAAAATGGCTGGCAGGCTGGATTCAGGACCTTGGTGGGATTGATCCGGCCCCCGGGCCATAGTTTAAGGACCCCTGAAATATGACAGTTGTTTTAATTGATTTTGACTGTGAGCTGTCCAGAGACTTTAGCATATAAGTTGTATAAAATAATTTGTATAAAATAAAATAAATACTGTACAAAGCCCTAAACGGTTTAGGACCTTGTTATCTGGCAAAACTGCTCCTACCACAGAATACTGCCCATAACACCCAGTCTTCTCAGGCAGGGCATCTGAGGGTGCTGTCACTTAAGGAGGCCTGGAAATCTCTGACAAGAAATTGGGCTTTCTGAGTGGTGTCCCATCATCTGTGGAACCAACTCCCCTCTGAGATCTGTCTGGCTTCTTCGCTCCCGGTCTTTAAGAAACATCTTAAAGCGTGGCTATTTAGAAAGGCTTTTTCTGGTTACTAGCTTATTAATTTTTTAATTTTATACCAGTGATTTACTGCCATATATTTTTTGTGCCATCTTAACTCTTCTTCTTCTTCTTACGATTGGTAATGTGCTATTTTGCTAATGATACTGTGTTTTATTATGTTGTATTTATTATATGGATATTTGATATTTGTTTACATTTGTTTACTTTTGTTGACCGCCCAGAGTAGTTGGGTAGCTAGATGGAGTGGAATATAAATCTAATAAATAAATAAATAAATAAACAAATAAACAAATATTCTCCCAGGAGGCACAGTAGGGAATCAAACTCCCAGTTCCTGGGTGTTCCAACCACTGACCTGCATAACCAGGTAAGATTTTTGTTAGGATCAACCAATATGTTTCATGATCATGGAACTCTTTTTGAAACTGTACAGTAAGCAGGAAATGAGAAAATCATAGTCACTAGTGTGTCAGATTTTTAAAAATGAGAATGAATAAGAACATCCTCAGTTGCAAATAGAGATGGGCACGACTTGAAAAAAAAATTTTTCGAGTTGTCGTTAGTCGGGCCAGTCCCATTTCGGGTCGTTTCCGGTTTCCGCGAAAATTCGCAAAAATTAGTCGGTTCGTTTTTTTGTTTTTTCGTTGTTGTTAGTACTGGTTTTTTTGGGGGGGGAGCGGGCTCCTGGAGGCACCTCTGTGGGATGGGTGCCTCCTCTGGCCCGCTATAAAGGGAAAGTGGGCTCCTGGAGGCACCCGTGGGTGCCTCCTGCCACTAGGAAGGGGAAGCAGGCTCCAAGAGAGACCCCTCTACATGGGGGTCTCCCTTCCTCACCTGCTGCTGCTGCAAAATGCTATGCAATAGCCATATGGATATTGCATAACATAATGTGCAGACGTGAGACCAGTGTGAGAGTGATAGGGTCATACCTTCCCTTCACAAGGCTCCCGCACCACCATGTCTCACACAGAAGGGAATTGTACTTGCTGCGTGTAGTGCAATGCAAGCAAGTAGATCTGGCTTTAAGGTGGCTTAGTGCAAGAGCTAGGGTTAGGCTAGTGACGGGTAAGGTTACGGTGGGCTAGTGGGTTGCACCTCTGGGTGCCTCTCTGACCCACTAAGAAGACAGTCTGTGACGTATGGGTACGGAGTCAAGGGTTAGGGTTAGGGCTAGGGCAGGTTTTAGGGGGCTTTTTGGCACATCCCAGAAGTCTCCATGGCCAACTGGCCATGCGACTGGTGGGATGGCTCCAAAAATTTGCATGGTTGTCCACTCCCACATGGCTGGCCACTTGGCCAGCCCATCATTGCGCAGGTGTAAATAAAATAAAATAAAATAAAATCAATGGAGGACAGAGGAGGAGAGGAGAGACATTTTGTTGCAAGAAAAAAACCCACTGCTACTGTGAAAAATCTGGCAGTTTATAAATTTTCGCGTGTTTCTGTTGTGCTTGTGTGTTTTTGGACCACGATTTCAAAAACAATATTGCGTTTGCCGCCCCATTTTGGATCCCCCGCCCGCACCGCATGGCATGGCGATGGCGACTCGCGAGTCCGGCTGCCCAGGACGGGGGGGGAGGCGGGACCCCCCCCTCCAGAAACCACCCCTCCGGTAGGTGCCCTGCGCCCTTAGTCAAGCAGGCATTTTTCCGCCTGCTTTTTTGGCCCGGGAATGGGTGGGGGGAGAGTTTAAAAGTTTTTTTTTCCTGTGCCGTCCATGCCGCTTGCTTGCGCTTTAATTGCGGCGGCCGGCGGCGAGACTGGGCTTTTTGCTGGCTGCGAGCCTGCGGCGAGTCCCACCAGAGCAGCCCAGGACGGGGGATGAGGGGGGAGGCCGGGGACCTCCAGAAACAACCCCTCTGGTAGGTGCCCTGAAGCACGGCAGGCATTTTCCCGCCTGCTTTTTGGCCGGGAACCGGGTTTTTTTAACTTTTAAAAACTTTTTTTCTGTGCCGCGTGTGGCATCGCGCAATCTCGCGATGCAAGGAACGAGCACGACAAATCAGACCAAAATTGTTCGTTCGTCGGTTCGAGCTCAAAGTCTGGGGGAGTAATTCCCGTTACCGTTTCCGTAGAGTAACGGAACCGAGTAACGGAAACGGAAACGGAAATACCGCTAAGTCGTGCCCATCTCTAGTTGCAAACCTTATTCGACTACTGTGTCAGACTGTTAAAATATTAAAGACAGTATTTTTCCACTTTTTCAGTAACCATGATCCTGATAATGATTATAATTTATGTTACAGTATGTGAAGTTAATACCAGTGTGAGTTATTGTCTATTAATAGCAAGTCAAGACTAGCGCATTAAATCACATCTGGCATTGTTTGTTGTTGTTTGTCAGAGCCTAACAGACTATAAATTAATTTGTTCCAAGTTGACCATATAGCTGACTGAACCCACGGAAGAGTATACTGTAGTTAAGTCTTTAATTTTAAATAGAGGTTACTATGAAGTATTGTGAGGTGAGGAGGTATTGACAGTAGCTAAAATCAGATACTATCTATTTCTTTACAGCTGGCAGGAATAATTCATGAGGATTTGTCTATATAGGTTTTTTGTTTTGTTTTGTTTTGTTTTTTGCTGCTTCATGCACGTTCTTTTCCTTGACTTAAATATAAATAGCTGCTGAAGAATTAGCCATGCTGGTGCTGAGAGAGAAAAGAGAATGAGTCACATAACCAATGTGATAGTGTTTGAAGAGAACCAGACCTGGCTTTCTGGTCAACACAGACATTTTTATTGTGTCTGATGTAATGGAGCTGAATCAGCAAATTGCTCCCTTGAGAGCCATCAGGAGATATACATATCATTAACCCTTCTGCAGCATATGCAACTAGTTACAAAACATAATTTAATTAAATACGCTAACTTACACCCTTTTGCCTCCATCTCTTTCTGCCTCGGGTCTGTTTCTTTGTTCTGCACAATGTAGTTTACCACTTTTACAATACTACTGAATTTGAATAGTCTTTATTTAACATGTCATTCACCGTTTGAAAAAAAAAAGATCTGTGGTGGTTTCTCTTAATAAATTATATTCAAAGCCAATCATTGATAATCGTTACAAATAAAAACTTGATTTTTTTGTCCCTAGCTTTTAAACTTAAAAGCTTTTAAATAAAAAACCATTGCTTGAAGCTTATGATTATTTGTACATGCCTAATGAATTACTTCTTGTGGATTTGTATGCCTGCTTTAACACACTTGGTCATGTTGCAAAACCCTTGTATATAGAGGTCAAAAAGGACAGATGTCTTACAATGTTTTCCCACCCACCCCTGTAGTCACAGAAAGTGAATCATAAGAGAGGACCTCTTTCTCAGTACCCCATATAATGAAAGAAGCTGTAACAACAACAAAAAGATAAATCTACCATTAGAAACTACATGGTCAATTTACATTGGACCCTTGTGTAACAAACAGTTTGTATAACATAAAATCTGTACAACATAAAAAATTCCAGAGATGGGGGAAATTCGCTTAACATAATTGCCTGTGGGGAGAATCCATACAACGTAAAAATGGGATTACTAAATTTTCAATGCATTCCTATGAGAATTTGTATAAAAGAAAATTTGCTTAACATAATTTCGTTTGGAATGAATTAATTCCTTTATACAAGGTACCACTGTACCTAGATTATTAATATCACATAGTATATATAAAAGACATATTTTTATTTTTAAAGTATGACACATGCAATTAGGATTCCTTAGTTGTTTTTTCTGTTCCTCAAATGTGAACCTCTTGGGGTAGTTGTAGGATTTTTAATAGTTTAGAAAATCCTTCATTTTAAACAATCAATATGTATTATTAAATATATAAAGCAAAATATTTTGTAGTTCTTTACTCTGACAATGGATACATTATTCATGAGGATAAGATGTACAGTGGACCCTTGTATAACAAACAGCTTCTATAACATAAAATCTGTACAACATAAAAAATCCAGAGATAGAGGAAATTTGCTTAACATAATCGCCTATGGGGAAAATCTGTACAACATAAAAATGGGATTACTCCATTTTCAATGCATTCCTATGGGAATTTGTATAAAGGAAAATTTGCTTAACATAATTTCATTTGGAATGAATTAATTCCTTTCTACAAGGTACCACTGTACTATAATTTGGTGAGATGTACTATATTTTAGTAGTTGATTCTGTATACAGTTTAGTGGAGACTAGCAGTGGGATACTGCCTGATATGCAGTGGCATAGCTAGGGAGAAAAGGGGAACATCTGCCCTGGGGGCATCAAATTGTCTTGCAGGAGAGGCAGAGGCAGCGGTGAGGACAGGTACCAAGTGGAGGAGGCAGCGCTCCCGCCACCTATCAGCTCCCCCTTCCGCGATGGTGGGTGGGCGTAAGCACTGAGCAAAGGAGGCAGCACTGCTCCCCGCCCACCTGCCTTGCTTCCTGGAGGGGGTGCTCTCACCAAGTAGCAAAAGTGGCTGGCACTGCGGCTAGTCCAAGAGAGGCTAACACGATGCAGCTGTTCCATCCTCTAGCAAACCTCTCTCGGCCTAGTAGCAGCACCGCCCGCCACTGTTGCCCAGTGTGAGGGTCCCCTCTGAGAAGGCTGGTGGGCGCAGAAACCTTCCCGGTATGAATGCCCCCTCTGGGACGGTGGGGGGGGGACGCTGCATCCTCCACTCAGTGCCAGCACCCACCCGCCTTCCTTGGGGCAGTGTCTGCCCCCTTAAAAGGCCACCGGCCAGCAGCCAGGCACATCCAGGAGCCACTCTGCTAGCCCACTCACCTCCCTGCATGGCAAGGGAGCTGCAGCCACCACCACAGCAACACTGAATATTTCCGAAGAGGCCAGTCCTTGCCAGAAGAATTTGGTGGTTAAGTAAAGCAGCACCAAGCTGATGAACAGTGGCCACAAGGATATCATTCCAATCTCGAGGGAGTACTATCTCAGTTGAAATAAGGACCCAGTTGAAAAAATGTATCAGTGATATTTGGACAAGCTAAATAAGGGGACATGACCCACGTCCTTCTCCTTTTCAGCATCTGTGGTTTACTGACATGTGCTGCTGTGTCATCCAAAATTTATAAACTAAGGGGATGGTATGTCTTAGGATTCATGGGTGGAGGGCCCAAGAGTCAGACCTCTCTGGAAATCCTTAAAGAGGAGTCTCTGTATAGACACAGTTCCATTAATATGAATGTACAGAAGGCCACCTGAAGAATAATTACTAGAAAAGCAATTTCTTCCAAGATTAAGAATGAATGTAAGGAAGTTGTTTCTTTTTTCAAAGGAAACATTCTTGGACAAAGAACTATGAAATAACTGAAAAATGTAAAAGTAATTTCTGCATTTAATCACATTTTTAATTCATTCATTTGCTCAGTTAATTTTCTACACATCTGCATTTCATGGGTAAGATGATTTACTATATGAAGACACTTACTACACCTCATTCGATACATAAGCAGATATACAGACTGATGCAATGTTGGCTTTATACCAATGCAGACATGCATAATGTATGTGACAGTGTAGTAACAGTTGATTAAACACTGAGAGATTATTCACCAAATAGAAATAGATGGCCCCACTACAGAAGCTGGCCAGGCAACTGCTAAAGGTGTTAACATTTCTGGTTTGTCTATTTTGTCTCTTGGTGAGAGATACGCTTTTGGAGGTGAAAAGGCTTAGAGAGAGAGAGAGAGAGAGCTCTGTATTCCAGATGTTTTTTGCTCTCCCCATCTAATCAGTCAAAGAGTCAGGATGCCAGTTACAATACTGGAGTTCAACTTCGTGGTGGAGATTGTAGTGTCAGGATCACCTTTTTTTACACTATTAGTAAAAATATATATTTCTAAGACAAAATACCATCCAATCTCTGATACATAGGGCAGTAGTAGTGATAATAAGAATTGCATCCTTCTCAGTTTTGACTAATGAAAAACATCCAGATGCTACACTTTTTAGTTCCAATTTCTTTTTATAAGAAGACAACTAGTGATTTGCAGTGTATATTTGTTTGAATTAAAAAGAATCAAAATAAGTTAGAGGCAGTCTCTCTAGCTAGACCCTAGAGAGAAACGCATGCAGTTCCTGCAGTAACCACCCAAATTGTATCTTTAGTTTCAGTTAACTTTGTCAAAAGCCCTGATCTATCCCCCTGCCTGACTTATTTAAATCAAACTGCTTTTTTTGCTATTTATCCTCTCATGTTTTTATGCTTATCACATTCCCAAAGCTGAAGAGAGATTTCCAGCTATAATGCAACTACCTCCAGTATTTCGCTTCTGTTGTTGAAACAAATTATAATCCTGTCAAGCAAGCTATCACATTAACATTTTGGTGAACCTGAATGTGCATTTTATTGTTATACAGACTTAAAGAAAATTTTGTTATTTCTATGATTCTATTGGTCAAAATCTTGTTGCTTAGCATAATAAATTGCACTGGAGTAGGCCAGTTAAGTTAATAGGAGTTTAGTGAATCAACTACTCTGTAATTTCAAATGATTCAAATGGATTTACCCTAACTCTGACTTACTGGACTAAATTATGTTGCAGTTAGCGTATACCCATTTAAATAAATGGAATGCATGGAGCAGTTGACGCACTAAATCCCTACTGATTCAGTGGGTCTTTTTTCTAGTGCAATTTGCTACACTAGGCAAAGGTTTTGGCCCATTGTGTAATATCTAATATAGGGAAGGGTTAAATGGAAGTTCACAATATCAACCTATAAAATGTTTCAGAATCCCTCTACTTACATGGTTATGTTTGTGACCTGGGGCAGGAAGCAAGAATGAAATATGAACCAAGGATAAAGCACTAGCTTCACATGCTGATTGAATAGTTGTCATCAAGACTGCATCAGTTTGTCCCATTGTGCATGTCTTGTCTCAAGTTTCTAAAACAATCATCTGAGGAAGAGAGTCTCCCCTGAGATTCCTCCCCTATGTATTATAATATAATAAAACACTGTATTATATCATGTTCATACAGTAATACTTTGGTTTAATAGCGTTTTGCAGGACGAGCAAACATTTTTTCTAAATTTTGCCTTGATTAAGGAGCAGTGTGTTGGCAGTACAAGCACTGGAGCAGGTCAAATGATCACAAGTAGGCCAAATGTGTCTCTCTTTCTCTCTCTCCCTCCCTACTGGATTGTGGGTGATTGTCTGGAACGTTCTGTCTCAGGCAAGTGTCAAAAACAGAGGGAGGAGAGAGGAAAGGAGACTTGCCTTGCACCAGCCAAAAACGTTTTCAAAGAGGAATGCAGGTTAGAGTTTTATTTTTCTTTATATTTTTCTTTAATTTGTTTCCAACATCCTTTTTTTTTCAAACCATTTCTAGTCATGGAGCAGCTAGTCAACTTTGTATAGGGCTTTTTTAATTTTATTATTATTTAATTTAATTTTATTATTATCACATTAAAAACGCAGAGTAAATTCAATTGTTAGTCCTGAGCACAGCAGATTCGACAGCCAGGTACAAAGACCATGATGTAGACATGGATGTGAGATACAGGAAGCTGGACTAGATGGGCTTTTGGCCTGATCCAGCATGGCTCTTCTTATGTTCTTATGACTTTTAGCCAACTTATTTAGTGAGTTTTGGCATTTTGTGTGCACAGTATATGGTCCATGGGGTCCCAGAACGAATCATCTGTTTCCATTATTTCTTATGGGGACATTTGCGTTGATAAATGAGTGCTTTGGTTTACAAGCAAGTTTTCAGAACAGATTATGCTCGTAAACCAAGGTATTACTGTATCAATATAAATATACACAAGAACGTTCTGCTCCCCTAAGAACTATTCTGTGTTTGTAAATTTAGACATTAGTAGGGACTTATTTATGCCTTCAGCAACCTTATCCTATTATAGATACATATAGCTATTTAACACTGGGTTTTATGCTAACTAATATAAATAAGTCAGGGGGGTTCTTTCCGTTTTGCACTCATTTAAGAAAAAACTAACATGTTGCCTTTCTCTGGTATGATATTGTCTTACTATAAGATAAATAATATTATGCCTTTTCTTCAAAATGGTGATGATGTTGGTGGTGATGATGATGATGATGTGCCCTCACTGCATGCAGGATACTAAAGAGAAATTAGAAGTATTCCTTCTGTACCTAAGGGCCTATAATTTTCCATAATTTAAGAAATGTATTTAAGACAAAGATAACATCGGTGTGTAGACATGCAGTATTAATAATTGTGTAATGTATGTATTCTCTATTTATTATGACTAAAATTCTTCTATGTACAATTATTTTGCAGTGGTCCTATGCACTAGAGAAACCAAACACTGGCAGCATATTTAATATTGCTTGGTCTACTGATGGCACACAAATAGCAGGTGCTTGTGGAAATGGACATGTGATTTTTGCCCACATTGTTGAACAACGGTGGGTGTGGAAAAACTTTGAAATTACATTAACCAAAAGAAGAACAATGGAGGTATGTACTGGATATTTTTTGAGTATTAGAGTATATCTTCAATGCATGGCTCACAAAGGCAGTGAGCATAAAATATTGACAGAGTATTATAGGTACCAGTTGAATTGAACAAATGAGTTACACCTATCTCTTTGACCAGTTAAATAACTCCAGAGAGACCTGGTCCTCAGTCAGGTAGATTAAAGCAGCTTTCAGTAAGTTTGTTGTAAAATGAGCATGTTGACTAACATGTTTATGACCGGAGGTGAATGTTCAGAAACCATCATGATATTACTAATATTAGAAAGGGAATTGTTAAGTAAATGGACTGTGAATTGCAGCCCAAAGTACTGTGGTAGTTGAAAATTCAAAATCAAAAGTCTTGCTTATGCTAGAATTTTTTTTTAGAACAGCTGGTAACAAAGGCCCAGCTGTAGAAGCAAGAACATAAGAGTCCATGGATTGTAAACTGTCTAGAGTGGCCTCTTGGACAGATGGTTATGTGGTATATAAATCAGGTAGACAGACAGATACCTCAAATTGTTGCCTTAAACCCATGCCATGAATTCAGCTGTGGTTTGCCATTGCAGCAGCTGTAGCACTGTTGGTTTTTACAGTACAGTACTGTAGGATTATTTTTTTTGCCAAGAACAATAGTAGCAAAACTCTGTTTTCTTTGATGGACCATTATGTACCCACCATCCTAAAGCATGTACTGTATTGGTAAATCTTTGTCTGGATTATTTCAGGTTGAGGTTATGATTTTTTTCAGGCTGATAAAATATCTCATATGTGTAGCCTGCATGATTAAAAATTGTAACCCCCCCAGCGAGTGCTTGAAGTGCTATGAGGCAGTATATAAGCAGGACACTTTATATGAGTTGGTTTTATTACTAGATACTGGATTCAATTGTATTGACCAAAGAACTTAAATATTTAAAAACCTTTTCATCATGTTGTTAACAGCAGATGTTTGGATGGTCTCATGTTGGATCCAATTAATATTTTCTTACAAAATACTTGCTGCCATTTTAAGTATTATACATGATTCAGGAACTCAAATAGGTACTGCTATAGTACTCATTTTCCTAAAGCCAATGTTCCTTCTAAGTCAGTGTTAGCGAACCTATGGCACGGGTGCCAAAAGTGGCACTCGAAGCCCTTTCTGTGGGTACCCAACATCACCCCTTCAAAGCCACCTGTATTCAAGTTAAATTGCTGTATTGGCACTTTGCGAAAAATTAGTGGGTTTTGAATTGCAGTTTGGGCACTCGGTCTTTAAAAGGTTCGCCATCACTATTCTAAGTTGTGCAGCTCTGCATCAGTGCTGTGCACATGCAGCCAGTGTTGCTGTCCATTTTCTGGTAGCGGCCCAGCACTGGCAGAAAATTAAAGGGAACACTGACCTGCAAGATAAATTAGGCTGAGAGAGGATGATATGCTTGTAATGTACCCTCTGGTTTTCCACCGTTGCTGGGTTCCACCCACAACCAGAATCAAATGGGCAGCAACACTGGCAGTGGATGTATGGCACCAATGCAGGCTGCTCAAAGCAGAAAGTGACCAGTGTATTGTATTCAACTGCCACCCCAGGATGACAGCATGTGACCAAATACAGTACCCTGATCACTTTCTGCTTAGAAACATCTTGTGCGGGTCCTGAGCACCTCACCACACACGTCTCTCAAGGATATCCAATCATATAAACCTGATTGTGGGGCAGTAGCTATGTATAAAGTCCAATTCTACTTTGACAGAATAAATGAAGTCCAGTCCTTTTAGGTCCAGCAGGTTGTTCTCCCCACATCTGGTGGTCTTTGGCAGTTCAGGTGGTGCCTCAAAACAGGCATAAAGTGGCTCTAATCCATGCCTCTGTGACCCATTCACCAGATGTTCAATGGTCTGTCAAATCCAAGGGTCCTCCCTCATCTGTTGCAAGCTGCATGTTTTCTTGCCCAGTAAACAATTCTGTGTCTGACTAGCAGAATCTCCTTCAGCCATCCTGTTGAAAGAACTTGGAGAAAAACAAATCATCAGTTGTTTCTTAAAGGAGCACAGATACAAGACTTGTAGGTCACACCAGCCATCACCTCCCAACTGTCCTTATAGAATCTGGGACCCAGGGCCTCTGCCTCTGTCGCTGCACCAATTCAAAAAGAATGGGACGCAAAGCTTTTGAATGGAAATTCATCCTGATCAATTGAACTCTGGAGGACACTGGCAAGCCAGTAGCATGTTAGCAACATGCTGTTGACGTGTATGTGGAGAGATCCTCTCCCCAGTGAATGACCAGTCAAGAAGGCATTAACTGCCCAGATGACAAGGGCTTCCCTTCCTTTGGCATTTTAATCTTTGCCATGCTGGTCTGTGTTAGAGGATGTTAACCACAAGACCCACTCTTCCTCCTCAAATAATACGCTTGGAGGTATAGTACTTTGCTTAAAACATCCCAGCTGGACTCGGCAACCAGCTGCACCGCCATGACTACTAGACATGGGCACGACTAGGCAAAATTGTTGTTTCAGTTTTTGCTTCTCGTTATCGTTACGTAACGGGTAACGGTAACGAGAATTACTCCGCTCCAGCTCGAACCCGAACCGAAAAAGAAAAATTGGGTCTGATTTTTCATTGTCGTTCATGGCATCGCGGCGATCGCGCGATGCCAAGCAGCACAGAAAAAAAAATTTTAAAAATAAAAAAACCCGATTCCCGGCCATAAAAGCAGACGAAAATATGCCTGCCTCAGTGAGGGCACCTACCGAGGGGTGGTTTCTGGAGGGGTCCCCGGCCTTCCTCTCCCTCCTGTCCTGGGCTGCTTGCACCAGGCTGGGGGGGGGGGTCATCCTGTCGTCTCCATTTGCCATGCGGTGGGGGGGATCCAAAATGGCGACCACAATTTTTATTTTGAAATCGTGGTCCAAAAACCCACCAAAGCACCACAGAAACATGTGAAAATTAGGTATTTTAAATGCCTGAATTTTTATAGTAGCAGCAGTGGGGTTTTTTATAGCAATAAAACGTCGTATTGATTTTATTTTATTTTATGTTATTTTTATTTTTATTTTTTTACACCTGCGCACGTGCAATGATGCGCTGGCCATGGGATGGGACCATGCAATTTTTTGGAGCCATTCCACCAATCGCATGGCCAGGTTTTGCTGAGACTTCTGGATGTGCCAGAGAGGGCATAAAAAGCTCACGAACCCGAACCCGAACCTGAACCGTTACCCTAAGCCTAGCCCTTACCCTAACCCCAACCCTAACCCAGATTCGTACGCAAGTACACTTCCCTTCTTAGTGGGTCAGAGTGATGCACCCTGAGAGGTGCCTTCAACTCCAGAGACCCACTCCCTCCCTCCCTAAGCGTAACCTGTACGGCAGTACGCCAGTATGCTTTCCTTCTTAGTGAGTCAGAGAAGCGCCGACGAGGTTCCTCTGACACACTAACCCCCACCCTAACATAATGTTCTTAGTGAGACAGAGAAGTGCCGACGAGGTTTCCTGTCACACTAACAACCCCAACATAATGTATAACGGCGGCTACACGTTACGCTCCCTAAACCACTGTACAAATGACAGACGACAAACGGAAACGACAATTTTTTGGAAAATTTCGCGACAAATGGAAACGACCCGAAACGGGCCCGTCCCGACAAACGACAACTCGATACGTAATTTTTTCTGGTCGTGCCCATCTCTAATGACTACAGCAAAGAAGGCTAGTGAATTAAAGAGGGGATATTCCTACTTGGACCAACACTGTTGCAACACCACCCAAAGGACTTGGAAAGTGATAGATCTCCTGTTATCAGGAGCTCTCGGAATAGCACTTACCCAACGTGATACTGCTTGTTTTACCTGGAACGACCCACATGGATGACGAAAACTAAAGAAATAAATTGCTGCCAGATGTATGCTCATTGTCCTGGATGCTACGTCCTGTGCCCAGAGTGCCACTAGGTACTGGAGTACCACTGCCACCTCTCCTGACAAAGAGGCGATGGGTCCTCTACTACTCCAAAATGACTAGAAATCTCTCTAACTGTATACCATAATGGTGGAATGGCCAATCAAAGTATATACTGCTTGGGTTATTTCCTGCAGTTATTTTCCAGTCAGCAATCTGGCTGCTGCATTTTGGACCTGTTGAAGTTTCGTGAGACTTTTCATCGGAAGTCTCACATAGAGCGCATTACAGTAGTCCAGCCAGGATGTCACTAGGGCTTCAATCTACTATCGTCTTTTTGTGTGCTGGGTCTACTTTTCCCTGGCTTCTGCCTATGGTGCCCCTGTCCATGTTATTGTCATAACCGCTACTGGTTTGAGCTCCTCTTGACTCTGCTACCGTCCATGCTATACTGCCTCAGCCACCATCTTCTCTTTTTTACCTTTTCTGACTGCTTCCTACTATCTATGTCACAGTCTGTGCAGCTTCTTCTTCACTTGCCAGACATTACCAAGGCTAACAAGTTTCAGATTGGCCAGGGAGTTTCCAGTCTCCCATTTTTATGCAGAAGAGGTGAACCGGATCGAAACCCTCATCACTCCAGTCCGTCTGCTGGCTCATTATACTTCAAGGCAATCAGAGGTGGCTGAACTCAGCATCCAGCCTTATGACCTCCCTTGTATGGAAGCCAGTGAGGAACAGATGGCTTCTGCCATGCTGCCTGGATCCACTTCTTCAGTGTCCTTCAGGGTCACTGCTCTGGCCACAAATGGGTGACTCCATAAGTTGGGTCTCACCATTTCTTAAAGTGTCTTATGAATTAAAAACTGAGAGTGAAGATATGAAAATAAATATGTATTTTTTTAACCTGCTAAGCATTCTGTCTTCCGTGACTAGACACTGACTCATAACATCCGACCCAGAGGACAAAGAGACAATATACAATTTCTGTTGTTACAAGTTTTCCCAATTACATGCTCAGTATTAAAATTCAGGTCAAGCTTTTCAGGTCTGGGTGCTCAACATTAGGCTCCCAAATCTATAATTAGGCACCTAAATATCTTTTGGCTTGAAGTGAAGTCTTTGATGCTGAATATATAATTGGGAAAACTTGCAACAACAGAAATTCTATATTACCCTTCTGTCCACTGGGTTGGATGTTATGAGTCAATGTCTGGGAATATAGAAGAGAAATTGGCAGGTAAAAATCATATTTTAACATTCATTCCCAGACTACAAATTGTAATGAATGACTCTCTCTAGTAATCCCAGTAGCTTTAATTTTATTTAGCTTGCCAACTTCATAGGGAAGTTATATTGTTGAGTCTTAGCACTATGTTTCTGAATAATGATCTATAATTCCAGTTCTTACATTAGGGTTGTCTGGAGACTAAGATTCTTACCCATCCTCTGCTCTTAGTTTGAGTGGAGAAAACCTAAATGTGAATTTAGCATAGCCCTTTGTACCCTGTATGATAACTTTACTTCATTTTCTTTATATTATAGAATGTGAGAGAAGCGACACTGGGTGTCTGTGAAGATTTTCAGTCATCCAGGTTCGTTTAACTGGGAGTTGAGTCATGGCTACTGGACTTTTTTTTTGAGAGAGATAGAAACGTTTCGCTGTTCATCCAAACAGCTTCATCGGACCGATGAAGCTGTTTGGATGAACAGCGAAACGTTTCTATCTCTCAAAAAAGAAGTCCAGTAGCCATGACACTGGGTGTGTTCGGTTTGCTGCTATGGGTTCTACCCGTAGATTTTGAATTTACATTTTCCTGTTTGGAATGAGAAAAATTAATCCCTTTATGTCCATTTCCATGAAGATTTTCCTCAAGCCACAGTTAGGTTTTCTAAATGAAGTACAGTAGGACCACAGTATCGCAGGGGATCGATTCTGAGCTCCACCCTCCAAATCTGTAGATGCTGAAAAACAAGACAGTAGCAAAAATTATACATAGCATTGCCTCTGGCTCCCTTTAATAGCTAGTTCTGGTAAATACACCATGGTTGGCTTTTCATTTAATATTTTCAGGCAATGGATAAGTGAATCTGTGGATGCTCATCCAGCGGATGGAGGGGTCTTACTATAGTATTGGATCTCTGGCATGATGATTTGGAATCTGTTGTACATAATCATACATATGGGGCCTGAGACCTTTTCCTATAATGATAGGGAGAACAGTTTAAATGTACAGTATTTCATAGAACCTATGGATATCACAACTATTTAGATTTTGGTGGTTCTGTTGTTGCCACTGCAGTGGTACCTCTTAAGACAAATGCCTCGTAAGACAAAAATTTGTAGAAAGAAAAAAAATTCCAGGAATAGGCATGCTTCGCATGACCAAAAAATCCCTATGGGACACTTCACAAAACAAAAAAACCATTATGCATATACCCCGCGAAAAAACACCGGATATTTTGTTCTAGCTTCCTAAATGGATTAATCCATTCCCAATGCATTCCTGTGGGAAACCATGTTTCTTAAGACAAAATTTTTATAAAATGAAGCAATGCATAGCCTCCAGAACAGACTAATCTATTTTCAGTGCATTCCTATGGGAAACCATGTTTTGTAAGACAAAATTTTCTTAAAACAAATTGACTCAAAGAACAAATTAAATTTGTTTTAAGAGGTACCACTGTATTTAGGTTTAATGTAATGCACTGTGTGTTTATTTATTGTCTTGTATTTTAGTTTATGTGGGTTGATTATTCATTGATGTTAACTGCTTATAGTAGTGCTTAGCACTAAGTCAAGTGGTCTATGAATGTCTTAGAGAGAGATAGAGAGAGATAGAGAGGTCCTTGAGATGCAAACTGTTGTGTGTTAGGCTTGGCGTTGGGAAGATGAGAGGACATTTAGCAGTATCCAAATTAAATGGATTGAAGATACAGTGGTCCCCCGCCCTTCCGCGGTTCATATACTGCAGTCCCGCTATATCGCGGGACTGCAGTACCCCAAAAGGGCTTGAGGGAGGGGGGAGGTTTGGGGGCTTTTTAAACCTTTCCCCCTTTCCCCAAGCCCTGGGCTCCAGCTGATTAGTGCTGGGGTGGGGAAAGAAAAGGTGCTGGGAAGCGACGTGCAATGTTTAAAGGGCTTTCGGCCGTGGAGCCAGGCGCTCCGCTTCGTGGCCGAGAGTCCTTTTTAAAGTTCGCGCACCGCTCCCCCGCACCCCCTGGGCTGCTGGGAAGCAGCACACAATGTTTAAAATTGTGCCCCTCCCACCCAACCTGCATCTGCATATCATGGATTTTCAATGCTCGCGGATTGGGTGGGTCCCTAACCCCCGCGATAGGTATATCTCTATAATAGTGGGGAAAGGTACATTAGAATGATTTCATCAACCAACAAAAACCTTTATGACCACATAGAATAGGGCGTGTTTGCTGATCCCTTATAATCATTTTGCAGCCTTTGTTAAATGTATGAGCTCTTTTCATCACATCCATACACTTAATGTAGGAGAGCTTATCCTTCCCCCTCTGATAATAGTCTTTCTAATCTCCACAAAAGGAAATCTCATACTCGGTGCTAGGAACATTTTAGAAATTATTTGAGTATATTTTTCTTAGTATTAAACTATTTGAAAATATAGTTGGAGTTTTCTGTTATCAGAATCTAATGTTTGGGGGACTTCTGTATACAAATGAAAAGTATAATGATGAAGGTTAGTGGCTCTGTGCATGTAGTCGTTATTCTTAATAATTTTAATTAGTGTCCTCTTTAAATTGTTGAATAAGTTAAAAGGACACAAAACTTTAAACGCATAATTTCATGTTACTATATAAAATGAATACCTCCCAGAATATTAAGGTAAGGCATTAGCCAGAAAACTGGAGATGATAATGTGAATTTGATGAGTTTAAATATTGAAATGTTGTTTATCTTTCTTTAAATCAATTTTGTTCAGTTCCTAGAGTTAAAAATAAGACTAATATTTTATTCTGCTTTTGGTTTTTGAATTATAAAATACTTACTTAATCCTATCCCTTTGTTTTCTTTAGGTTCGTAATGTACTTAATGATGCAGTAGATTTACTGGAATTCCGTGACAGAGTCATTAAGTCTTCTTTGAACTATGGTTATTTAGTAGTTTCAACATCTCTTCAGTGTTACATATTCTCGTAAGCAACTTGAATTAACAAGACATAGACATCTGATAAACTGCAAAATGTTGGTTTAATGCATAATAGCTTCATGATTTGATTTAGGAAGCATCCATTGTTTAATGGGTATACCCCATAAACATGAGAATGTGACATAAACCTTTCATAATTGCACATGTAATTGACTTGCTATATTTGTTTTCCCATGGGTGAAGCATTCACAGTGGGGCCATATGTTATTGCTTAAAGAATCCTGTCTCATGCTGTAACTGTACTACTTTGGCCTGTGTTTCTCTTCAGCCATGATTTCTGCCAACCCCTGAACACCACTGTAAATTTAAAGCACTTTAAAAACAAAGTTTAATATGCAGTTCTTCAAGATAGTATCACAGAACTCTGTTGGATATGTAGCTGGTATGTAGGTACAGTATATGTATCTTGATCCCATCAGCTATACCGGTAATTAACTTTTACAGTGTTGCCTGAAAATCGTGATATGACTATTAGTCAATCCACTCTTTTAAAAAGAAAAATTATGTATCTTTCAAATGTTATGGTATTTAATTTTTCCATTAGAATACCTGAGAGAGTTAGTATATATGTATATGGGAACTATTTTTTTTTTGCATTCACACTTTAAAACATATATTATCCTGGTTTTTGTTTTAGAGTTAAAAACTGGAATACACCTTTAATCTTTGACCTCAAAGAAGGAACTGTCAGCTTAATTTTACAAGCAGAAAGGTAACTTGCCTGTAACAATTAAAACAATTTCTTGTTTTAATAGTTTTACATGAGTAAAATATATTTGTTTAAATGGTATACGTCAGTAGGATCATGTTTGGATGAAATATTTATTTATCAGCTTCAACAGGATTTGACGGCAGTCATGCTCAGTCTTCTCATTATGCCCAAAAGGTCAGTCAAGCTTGTGTGCCTGAGATGAGCCCAATCATCCATTCCAAAGCATAACTACATATTATTCTTCCTCAACCCTAAATGTGGACAGAAAATTGCTATTTGGCTCATATCTGCACTTCCTAGGTGCAAAAAAAAAGACATTTCTGTCTGCTTTCTCTGGCTCCAACTTTGAAAACGGGAAAGCAGGCAGATTGATTAGGATTTTGCAATGAATATGGCATCATGCAAACTTGGTTCTTCTTTGTTGTGTCTCTGATATACACCAATGGGGTTTGTTCTGCATCTGTGCAAATGAACTTGGAATCTTCCAGAGCCTGGAAAAAAGTTGTTACCACCACCCTAACACTTAGTGCATGCCTCTACACCCAGTGGCTAACAATCAGTTCCATTTTGACTCCTGTGAACTTGTTTAACTTACACAAACTGCAAGCTAAAAAAGCTGGCTTTCTCTTCAAGCATCCACAACCTTTTTCGATGAATCCCAAACAAGTTGCAAGGGATGCAATATAATGACACCCATAACTAAAGAAAATTACATTGGATGTCATTGGGTGCATAACATCAGCACTAAGAATCCAAGTAACTACCACGCAGTCATGGCAGATCATCACAAAGGACTTGCCATTTCCAAGGTCCATCTTTTCATCTGGGACAAAATGCAGCCCCTTCTCCTTAGCTTGCCAGAGGACAAAATAACCTTGGCATTTCCTTTCCAGTAGGAAACCTGTTTGCTTTCTGCTCTCTGGTTTTATTTTGCTTCCTGCTCCAAAGGGGCTAAGATCCTCTGGAATAATTGATGACTCTAGGGCACATGTTTGCTTAATAATGTCCTTGATAACCTGTTCAAAAAGAGAAATACAGCTAAGAAAATGGATTTCTCTGCCCTTCAGCATATCACTTAAAATGCAGGCCTTTCTGAAGAACATACCACCAAATACCCCTTAAGCAGATCACCATCCAAAAGGCAGAATGAATATAAAGCTCTCCCACAACTCACTCCTACAAGCAGCTGACAAAGCAAACAAATATCTAGTTCTCAAGAACATCCAAATCAACAAATAGGAAAATCGAATAACAGTTTTGACTTCCATCGAGAAGAGATCTATGTATTCACAGAGCTTTTCCAGTGCCAACCAACTGATACCTTAACACCATATGTGAACACTTGCTATACCATCGATAATGACAGTTGGGCTTTATCCATCATAACCAATAGCTATGCAGTTGAATTTTATATTCTCCTAACCAACAGGAGACTTCAAGACAATGTCATCATCTCAAATTCTCTTCAGCTTGGAGAGACTTGGCCAGTGGGGTGCCCTAGGGTTCTATTCTGGGTCCAGTGTTATTCAATATTTTTATTAATGACTTGGATGGAGGAATCAAGAGTATACTGATTAAATGCAGATGATACCAAATTGGGAGGGGTTCCTAATTCCCTAGATGATTGGATTAAAATCCAAAATGACATTGACAGACTGGATTGCTTGGCCAAAGCTAATGGAATGCGTTTTAACAGAGAGAAATGTAGGGTGCTGCATCTAGGTTTAAAAAATGAATTATACAGATATAGGATGGGAGACATCTGGCTGGAGAACAGAACCTGTGAAAAGGATCTCAGAGTATGGGTGGACCACAAATAGAACATGATCCAGCAGTGTGATGTGGTGTCCAAGAAAGCCAATGTGATTCTTGGTTGCATCAACAGAAGCATAGTGTCTAAAGCAGTGATGGCAAACCCAAACCTTTTAGAGAGCAAGTGCCCAAACTGCGATTCAAAACCCACTAATTTTTCGCAAAGTGCCAGTACAGCAATTTAACCTGAATACAAGTGGCTATGAAGGGGCAATGTCAGGTTCTCACAGAAAGGGCTCAGAGTGCCACCTTTGGCACCAGCGTCATAGGTTCACCAACACTGGTCTAGAAAAAGGGAAGTGATAGTATCACACTATTCTGCTGTGGTCAGACCCCACCTGGAGTATTGTGTCCAGTTCTTTGCTCCTCAATTTTAAAAGGATATTATCAACCTTGAACAGGTCCAGAAGAGGGTGACCAGGATGGTTAAAGGTCTGGAAGAAATGTCGTACAAGGAATGGCTTAGGGAGCTGGGAATGTTTAGCCTTTAAAAAGAAGGCTGAGAGGGGATATGATAGCCATGTTTAAATATCTGAAAGGATGTCATATTGAAGAGGGGATTGGTTTGTTTTCCATGGTTTCAGAGACCAGGACGCGGGGCAGTGGTTTCAAACTACAGGAAAAGAGATTCAATTTAAACATTAGGAAGAATTCATGACCATTAGTGTTGTCCGGCAGTAGAATATGCTGCCAGGGAGGGTGGTGGAGTCTCCTATGGAAATTTTTAAGCAGAGGCTGGATGGGCATATGTTGGGAGTACTTTGATGGGGGTTCCTGCATGGCAGGGGGTTGTACTGGATGGCCCTTGAGGTCTCTTCCAACTCTATGATTCCTATGAAGAGGAAATACAGACACGACTGCAAAGAAGATGCAGTACAGCCCATTTCACTGAGCTGCAAAGGTCCATGGTTTTGCTCCCATTAATTAACAGTCCCAGAAAGGGTGGCAGACTAAGATCAGTTCTGGACTTAAGAAATGTACATACATTAGAGATGGGCATGACTAGGGAAAATGATGTTTTCGAGTTGTCGTGTGTCGGAGGCGGCCTGTGTCGGCTCGTTTCCATTTTTCGCGAAACTTCGCAAAAATTTGTCGTTTCGTTTTTCGTTTTTTCGTCTGTCGTTAAACTGGTTTGGGGGGGGTAGCGGGCTCCTGGAGGCACCTCTTTTTTGGGGGGTGGGTGCCTCCTATCCTCACCCGCTAGGGAAAGCAGGCTCCTGGAGACCCCTCATACATGGGGGTCTCCTCTCCTCACCTGCTGCAAAAGGGCATGCATGCATAGCCATATGGCTATGATTGCATACCCAGTTGCACGCAGAGACACAGCAGACTGGCAGAGGCACCCCTCTTTTTGGGGTGCCTTCCCTGCATCAGTCAGGCCTCGGGGGCATGGTTTGCATGATGTCACACATGCTGCCGGCCGAGCCAAGCCTGCAGGAGTCACCCAGAGCCACAAGTGGTGGACTGGCAGACTCTGCACCCGCTGTGTCTCACTAAGAAGGGAATTGTACTTGCTATAGTGCAATGCAATATGCAAGTACAGATCTGGCTTAGGCAACAGGGTTAGCACAAGGGCTAGGGTTAGGCTAGTTACGGGTGAGGTTAGGGTGAGTATTGGGGTGCACCTCTGGGTGCCTCTCTGAACCACTTAGAAGGACAGTGTACTGGCGTATGGGTTAGGCTTAGGCTTATGGTTCGGGTTTGGGCTACGATTAGTGGTGGGCTGTTTATGCCCGATTGGCACATCCCAGAAATCTCTGTGGTCAACCTGGCCAAGTGGCCATGCGATTGGTGGAATGGCTCCAAAAATTTGCATGGTCACTCCCATGGCCAGCCCATCATTGCGCAGGTGTAAAAAATAAAATAAAATAAAATAAAATCAATGGAGAGAGGAAAGAGGAGACATTTTGTTGCAAGAAAAACCCACTGCTACTGTAAAAATTCTGGCAGTTTTAAAATAGCAATTTTCGCATGTTTCTGTGTGGTGCTTGTGTGTTTTTGGACCACGATTTAAAAAAAAAAATGCGGTCGCCGCCCCATTTTGGATCCCCCGCCCGCACCGCATGGCATGGTGACTCGAGTCCGGCTGCCCAGGACAGGAGAGGGGGGGAGGCCGGGACCCCCCCCCAGAAACCACCCCTCTGGTAGGTGCACTCTGCACTGCAGGCATATTTTCGCCTGCTTTTTGGCCCGAGAATGGGGGGGGGAGTTTAAAACTTTTTTTCTGTGCGGCTTCCGCTTGAATTGCGGCGGCCGGCGGCGAGTCCGGTGCTTTGCTAGCGACTACGACGATTTCCCCCACCACCAGAGCAGCCCAGGACAGGAGAGGGGGGTCAACCACCCCTCTGGTAGGTGCCCTGACTGAGCCCTCACTCAGGCAGGCATATTTCCGCCTGCTTTTTGGCCGGGAATCGGTTTTTTTTTTTACTTTTAAAAACTTTTTTTCTGTGCCACTTGGCATCGCAGGATCGCCGCGATGCCAGGAACGACCACGACAAATCAGACCCAATTATTCTTTAGTCGGTTTGAGTTCGAGTTCTGGCGGAGTAATTCCCTTTACCGTTTCCGTTCCGTAACGGAAACAAGAAACGGAAACGGGAATTCCGCCAAGTCATGCCCATCTCTAACATACATACAAAGAAGTTGAAAATAATGACATTATCTACAGTACTGCCCATGTTGAGGAAGGGAGATGGGTTTGTGGCTATAGATCTCAAGGATGTTTATTTTCACATATTAGTCCAACAAGAACATGAGTTAATCTGTGCATGTATCTGTCTGTGATTGGCTGTGGAGGAAATTAGATACAGTACAGTTTACAATCAAATCCTGTATATGTTAACAGTGGCTCCTCCAAGTAAGTTTGATCTACAGCTGGTGTAAATATAGTACTTGATTGCTTAACTATGAAAACAATGGAAAGCTGACCTCAGTATTTCATCCTTCATTTCCTCCCTGTTCTTTATACTGTGAACATCTCTCACCCTGATTGATGGTTATAAATAGAGTTCACCAAACCTTTTGGTTTAACTTTTTACTTTTAATTTTGGGACAAAAAGAAAGCACAATTGAAAAGGGAGGTGGGAAATCTAATTGTTTGAGCAAGGATTGACTTATATTAGTTTGTAAGAGGAGTCATTTCTCCTCCGGGCTAGGTGTTTTACTGTTTTATTGTTTTATTGATGCTCTTTGTAAACCGCCTAGAGTCCCATTGGGAAATAGGCAGTATAAAAGCTTAATACATACATACATACATACATACATACATACATACATACATACATACATACATACATACATACATACATACATACATACATACATACATACATAAATGATAGCAGCTGCAGAACTCAATAGTGTTTTCCTGTTTGGAGATGAGCCAGAATGACACATTTTGAAGTAGTATCATTCACATAGCATCTAGCAGGAAATATAATTAGAAGGCTACAGAAAGAATGCCTATTAGAAATAATCATAAAAAGATAAACAGAATTAAGAAAACATCACTGCTACCCATCCACCCCAGAAGGAGAAGGAAAGTATGTTTTTGTCATATAAACTGCAGAAAGTTTCCCACCCCCAAATTCCTGTGAAATTTTCTTCCTTGAAAGCAAACAGATAGTGCCTCCTGCCCTTTGCTGGGATGTATAGTTATAAGAAAGGTAAAGGTGTTCTGCACAACTTCAGTTTTAATATCAGTGTTAATTCCACTTAAAACTAGCAGGGGTTTCTGCTTAGCTCAGTATTAAATTATGTAGTAATCTCTGGTTTCTAAGCATAACGTAAGTGCTATACCGCCTGATGAATCGTGTACTTCGGAAGAGAGGCAGCTGTATGAATTAACACCTGTGATAAAGTGATTGGAAGGATTGTGTCTGCACCAGGCATTTTGATAGAACTATATGTCAAAATCCATGAATAGTCCATATTCATGTTTTAACATAGCACTCATTTTTACTCCATAAGCCTCAAAAAAAAATCTCATGTAGTGAATATAGCTCCATGTAAATATTGCTTTTTATCTACATTTCATATACTCCTTTATGCATTTATGTAGGACTAAATTGGACAAATAAAAAATAGTAAAAGTGCCTTGGATTACATGTGCTGCTGTCTGAGCAAACAGTATATACAGAAATAATAAATTAAATTTCATTTACTTTGTTTATGGCATTACCTGAAAATAATTAGCCTCTCCCCCTTTATAGGCATTTTCTTCTTGTAGATGGTGGAGGAATCTATTTATATTCCTATGAAGGCCGTTTTATTTCTTCACCAAAGTTTCCAGGAATGAGGACTGATGTACTAAATGCTCAAACCATATCTTTGAGTAATGATACTTTAGCAGTAAGAGACAAATCTGATGAAAAAGGTATGCTATATATGCAATAAAAATGCACAAATATATTTTTTCTTCTGAATAAATGTAAGTTGAAAATAATGTTATACAAACTATTTTCTGTTTAAAGTTCATAATAGGTTTGAGAAATGATAGTTCGTCCATAGTAGGAGCTGCTGCATTTTGGGTTTTATCATGCTGCATCAAAATCAGTAGTACCTAATTTGAGTGGTTGTTAAATCTTTTGGCAAAGATCTTTCCTAGTTTTGATACTTGAAGTCATTTCACAGTGATATAAGCTACTGTCATAACATTCCCCTGCCTTACTGCTGAATTTGGGCATCTTGCCTTAAAAGGTATTTTTAGGTTTTGCACTGCAAACCAAATACTCTTTTCAGAATATATTTGGTTTTCAGTAGGTAAGGTATGAAGGTATTGTCTGGCATTGGGAGAGAGGAGTAGATGTATTAGTTGGTTGCACAAAATCAGAAGGGAGTCTTGATATCTTAAGGACCGACATGCTGCATTTGGTGTAGCTTTAGTGAACTAAGGTCCACTGAGGAACGGTCCAAAGGGTCATGGTTTATATTGGATGAAATGAGGTGAATGCTTTTGCCAGATACAACCTGTTTGTCCTTAAGATGCCACAAGACCCTGTAGTTTTTCCCCTGTTTTTTTCCAGTTAGTGTGTTAAGAAACATTAGTACTTGAAAACAGATGGCAAAAAAAGCTTCAGCAATCATGTTAGAAGATTCATGTCCATGACAAGACTTCTTACTATGCTACTCCACCAACTTGTTTTTCTTTTAACCACTTCCTCTTAAAAAGTTGCTTTAGGTATGCTGCAGAGAACATGCACGCTAAAGAGACCAATTAGTCATTAGTGAGTCCAGAAACAGACCCAGAATTCTAAGCTGTGTTAGGGTACACAATCTGTCCGACTATTAAACCGCTCTTCAGAGCTACCTTTGAATAATGTAGGAATGAGCAAAGTATTGTCCATGGTCACATTCACTCCCCTCTAAGGCCTTTAAAATGTTCCTTATGCCATGCTGTGGAAAAACAAGTGGAGTGTGTATGTTTATCGAAATGTGTTCTGCTTTTGAAAGCTTTTTGAGGGCAATACTCATTTACTCATTTATTTGTTTTATTTATACCCCGACTTTCTTCCAGATAAACTGAAGGCAGCACATCTGTTTGAAAGATAGATAAAAATTAAACTACAACTCAACTACAGTTGAGTTACACTATTTAAAAAAGAAATTATATTATTATAAATTAAAAAGCTTGCCCCTGAAAGCTCACATAAAATATATTAATCTTTAAGGTTCCACAGTGTTTTTGTCTTCTTTATTTTTATTTTTTATTTTATTTCTGCCTGACATAAACTATTTGTGACACAACATTGTATAATATAGAAATCTTCCACTGTCATTGGATGACACAGTATATTTCACGTATTTTGCCTTTCGTAATCCCTTCTCCAACTTTATCCAGAAAAAATGCTGGGTGCCAAAAATAATAATGAGTTGCTTTTCCTAACTTCTGCTCTTATTTTGTCTTCTGTTTGAATTAATTTTGAGCTTATAATACATACATTTTCATGTCATTTTACTGTTTTTAAAAAGAGCCTCTGTGATAGTAAGAAATTTCAGTTTTAGTAAAAGGCACAATCAGTGATTGTGACAAGGGAAAACTCACATCAAAAAGAGAGTACGGCACTGTCCCAAGTTCCTTGCCTCTGTTTACACAGCTGGCTCAAACCAGCATTGGACATAGCCCTTCTTTTTCCTTTTCATATGCAACCAACAACATCAGAACAGCACCTGTTCTCATAACATCATTTTTCCTGCCAATATAACCAGTGACCACAAACCAATATCCTGTATCCTTCAAAAAGAAACTCATGACACTATCATGAAATGCAAATTGAATGGTCTTTCAAAGTTAAACATGCCACATGGAATATAGATGATATATTGTCAACTGAATTTGGCACGTGATAGCAGAGTATATAAACTGTTTTTGGAATTAATTGTTCTGTTAGATACATTTTATGAATACGGTCACATTTAATTAATATTTAACATGTTATCATATATTCCACATCACTCCTCCACAGATTGAATCTCCGGCATAGTTAACAAAGGGTTAAATATGCATGAAATACTATTTTGAAAAAATAATTTATAAATGCTGATTTAGTAAAACTATTGTTGATTGTGCAGCTGCAGCTTCACATATGCCTACTTTGGATAGCAATACCTTCCTTAAATAATAGCATGTTGCTTTTGAAACTTTAGACAAAACAGTTTTAAGGAACCATCCTTTTTAGTACCTAATTGGAATCAGTATCTATTAATAAAAAATACAATATATTATCCTTCATCTCCAGTCCTGTACATATTTGAAAGTAAATGCTGTTGAATCTAATACTGTACATTCATTTCTGAGTAAAACATGCATATGATTCCACTGCTAATTTTTTAGAATTTAGATTTGATACTTAATGAAATCAGAGGTGTTTAATTTAATCATCAGAGACATAAATCCCTGTCTTTCAGTGATTTTGCTTCAGTATGGCTATATCTAGATGCTGCTGCTGTTGGGATATGTGAAACCCTGGTCATTTGTCCTCTTCTAGAGAGAGACAACTTACAAAAGCTTTGACATGTAGAAAATAACGGGTAAAGCCAACCAAAGTTCCTGAAAGCATACATACATTCATTAAAATAATACATTTCTGAAAGCACTATATAATATGTTCTTTCTTATTCCTGTTTTGTTTTGTTTTGTTTTGTTTTGTTTTGTTTTGTTTGATATAGTTATATATCTGTTTGATCCCTTATCTGGTAAACCACTTGGAGATGGAAAGCCTCTTAGCCATAAGGTAGTGTATGATATATTTGAATAAATTTCTCCATTAGAATAACAAATGAATACTCAGATACTCAGTGGAAACAACTGAGGATTACACTGCCCATTAAAACTGTTATTGCCCAGGATAATGAACCATGTCTCAAAGTACATCACATATTTTTTTGTCTCTACAATCCATCATATTGGTAGAACATTCTTACTGCTGTGAATGGTGAGACATTGCTATATTTCTGCTTATGCAGGTTTGTTGACCAATTGTTTCTGCTTTCAGAGATCAGGGGCCATGTTTTATGTCCAGTATCTAATAACAAACTTTTGTAAGCTGCGGTGAGATAATAGTGATGTTATTTTGGCAGGGGGAAATATTAAAGTTCTGTGTCTCAGAATGTTCAATAAGTGACTTTTAACTACAGCCAAGTTGTAAATTGGATCGTACTAGAGGGTGATGGGATATATAACATTTTGAAAACTTTGTCTTAAGTTTGTGTTTCAGGAAAAAAAAACATGAGCAAAACAAAAGATTAAAGAAAATGATAGATTTGTAAAATTTGTATGTACACACAGTGGAATTTGTGTACTTATTCACAGTTGAGTGTACATATGCTTGTAGCCTTAACAACTTTGAAAGCTGTAAAGTTTTTCTGTAAAATAATTTTAGTCATTGTTTATTGGTTTGACAGGTAGTTATAATATACCAAGAAGTTGTTTCTTAGTTTTTGTGATCCTGTGAATTAGTGACTTCTAAGTCATCCTGTGACCAACAGCACTATGTTACAAGCCATGGTTTCCTTATCGAGTCAATCTATTCCCATATTAGGTCTTCCTCTTTTCCTGCTGCTTTCAACTTGTCCTATCATTGTCTTCCCTAGTAGAGATGGGCACAAAACGAACTTTTGGTTTGTTTAGTTATTCGTAATTCATTTCATTACCTAAAGAAACAAATAACGAACTGCCCCCTCTAAGAAAAATGAAACGAAACGGAACTGGTGTCTCCTACCTAGTGGTACAGTCGTGGTCCGGTCCTGATAAGTCTTGAATGGTGTGGGCTCTCAAAATACCCAGCAAAGGAGAAAGTGGTGGTGGGGACACTTTCCTCTTCTGCACTTAGTGCTCAGTCTAAGGCAGTAGTGGCCAAACTTCGGCCCTCCTGATGTTTTGGACCACAACTCCCAGAATTCCAAGCCTGTATTGCCAGTGACAAAGGACTGTGGGAGTTGTGGTTCAAAACATCTGGAAGGCTGAAGTTTGGCCACCACTGGTCTAAGGGATCTGTGGAAGGGGCTCCAGACCAGTGTCCAGATAGTCTGCCACCATTTGTCTTACTCTGCCCTGCCTCTACTGAGAGTGGAACCCTTATTGCTGTTGCTTTGAGCAGTGAGTGCCACAGAGGAGCGTGGTCAGTCATAGCCGGCCTGTCTCTTCTCTCCTTGCTCGCTCCTTAGCTTCAGTAGCACTGTGATTTTTATAACCAGCCACAATTAATGCTCAGCCTGTAGTGTTTTGGAACGCTGAAATTTCCAAGCAGTTTCCAAAGGCAGCTTCACATAGAGTGTATTACAGTAATCCAGCTAATATGTAACTAAGTAAGTGTCGAGTATAGCCAAGTCAGAGTTCTTCAGGAACAGGTGCAGCTGAATCACTAGTTGGAAAGGCAATCCTGGTCACCAAATCTTAGGCATCCTGGCTCTGAAATGAATCCAGGATTACCAATATGGAACCAACAAGATTTAAAGATCCTTTTTGAATTGAAGTCACTGATTAAGACTCTCAGCTTTTTATGATAGAAAGAATACAGATACAGTATATTGTATCTCCATAAAAGCTGTGAAAATAAATTCATATATAATGTGTATTAGTTACAATTACTTACTCATATGTTTGTTCATTTCTGTTAACAAATCTCATTTTGGATATATTTACATGTTGTTTATAGACAGAAATCATGGAAATTGCCTTAGATCAGAAGGGTCTTACAAATGAAAGGAAAATTGCATTTATTGATAAAAACAGAGATCTTTATATAACGTCTGTGAAGAGATTTGGGAAAGAACAGAAAGTTATTAAAATAGGTAAGAGTTTTATCCTGCATCTGTACTTCCTCTGTACTAGCAAAAGAGAATTCAGTCTATTTAATTTGCTCTGTAGTTCATTTCTTTCAAATTGCATTTTAAGCGTGAGTGTGAAATCTTTTTGGACAGAATTTTATTTTGTACATCACATACTGCTTTTGTTTCCAATATTAGTTTGTCATCATATTTGCAGGATATCTCATTCCCTTGCTGCTCCAATAATGTTGAAATTCTGATTTCATATGAAAAATATGTTTCCAATTTCATTAAGAACATTAAAAAAGATCTTGTGCTGGATCAGACCAGTGAGATGCCGATGGAAAGTTCACAAGCAGGGTATAAGTACAGGAGCACTCTGTTAGTTCTCCATAATGGTCTTTATGCATTCATATGAATGGATCTGTCCTTTGCAGAGCCAACTTTCAGGCTTTTCCAGACTGAGAGCTTTTGATAAATGGGTTGCTCTCCTCCTAAACATGCTCCAGGAACACATTTCCTTCAGTTTTATTTCCTCTGGCACAGGAGACCCACCTGAAATAGACTTACTTTCAAACCATTCTCAAGAGATCACTGTTCTTAATTTTTGTTATTGTTCTTGAAGTTCATAGATAGGTACAGTAAAAATGTGTAATCATTACTTAGAAATTTTTCATCCCAGATTCCCAGGTTCTCCAAGACCACCATAGAAAATGCCATTTTTGTGTAGAGGAGGGATATAAAACTCCACTTGCGAGATGCATTTAAGTCTTTTAGCTCAAATGCAGAGGAACTGAAGCTTGAAGCTGAAGTCCTTTCTTTTGGAAAACACACACTCAGCTATGTCGTTGGCAATAATATCTGCATCAGGCAGAATGGAGATCATTTATAAATTGCATGGAGTTTTAAACGGTCCTTATGACTCCAGTCCTATGATTATCTCCACCTTTGCATCAGTCAGCAATGCCGATTCAGGAAGCCCCTGGTTCAGCACTGATGTTAAAACCCTGAGCATTGGCTTAGCATAAAAAGACCACTTTGGTATTGACCTTCTCGACACAGAAGAAAAATGTAATTGTCCAAAGGACAGCACTCTTGAGGACCAATTTGCAAAGAAAGAGAAAATTAGGCAGAATCACATAAACATTAACTGTTAAACGAGAATAAAAAATTGTGCTGCAACAATTTAAAATTTTTAACTTGGTATTCTAGTTTACAAAAATCAGATAAGTTGTATCTGACAAAGTGGACCGGAGTCCAGGAAAACATATGCCAAATAAAACTTGGTAGTTTTTGGTGTGCCTTGTGAATATTTCACCAACTGTATCTTACACTCTGGAGTTGCTATTTAGATTTTAATTAGTAAGTTAATATAAACTATCAATACATCAGCCATACAGTTATAAGGAAAGGAACAATGCATGTATACATTATATAGTAGCAGTGACAATGACAACAAAAATAACATGCTGTCAAATTGATTTTGACTCACAGCAACCATGTACAGTGCATTCTAGATAAAGAATACTCAGACATTTACCATTCCCTACCTTTGGGGTTTGTTCTGAGGCTGTGTTGTTTGTCCTAGACTATATACACTGCTGGCATTTCTCCTGGGAAGTATACTGGGAATTTGAGTTCCCAAGTTCTGGCAGTGCAACCAGTGACCAAACTACCCAGCCAGTATGTTGTATAACACAGAAGGGGGAGGGGTGGGGAAATGAAAAGTCTTTCCAACTTCAAAGTGGCTGTGACACCACATGAATAATATGAGAATGGGTGTGTTTTCATCATCCAGAAACCTAGGCAGCCAGAGCAAAGAGACGATGTGGTGTTATAATACATAGCTGTCAAGTGTCCTGATTTGGCTGGGACATTACCATTTTTCAGCCTTTGTTCTGCTGTCTTCCTGGAACATTTATTTTCATGGAAATGTCCCGGGAGGCGGTGGTTGTCAGGGAGGCTTTTGGTTGGGGACTGGGTGGGTGGCTGGTATGGCAGCAGCTCGAGATGGTGGGAGGGGCAAAGTGCACGGCTGCCCTCTCTTTCTCCACCTCCTGTGACGACAATAGGAGAAGGAGGGCAGGCGCCCGGCACTGAGCATGCGCACCGGGGAGGCTGCGCCTGGCCGGCGGGATCCATCGGAGTAAGCAGGTGGGCAGCAGGCACTTCCCAGCCAAAAGGAGCCCAGCCAAGCCCAGGGACCGCCAATGCTGCCGCCGCCACCACCAGGCCTCTCTCCCTGTGGGGCCGCAATGCCTCACCCTTGCCCTCCGGCATAGCAGCGGCCCTCCAAGGCTTCTCCTATTCCTCCTGTTCCTCCTCCTCCTCTGGCTCCTGCTGCTGCAGCACTCCTCCTCCTCCTCTTCCTTGTCCTTTGCCAGTGGTAGCAAGGAGGTGGCAGAGGGCTGTGCAAGAACCAGGCGGCTCGCCACGGCGGTGGCAGTGGTGCCCCCCTGTCCTGCTGGCATTGGTACCGGCTGGGGCTGCAAGGGACGGAGAGTGCTCGCCACGCAGGGGGAGAACAAGCGGGCTATGCATGCGCAATGATGTTTTGTGTGTGCGCCCGCATGCTACTGCACATGCGTGCACATTGCACCTCCCTCCTGTCGCCAGGAATAACTTGACCGCTATGCATATTGATGGCTCTGAGACGCTGTAGGAAGAGGGAGGTATAATTACATTTAGGCCAGAGATAAGTGAGCTTAGAAAGAAACTGGCCACCCATGAAAGACAGTCTCTATTAGGAGATCTCCAAGTTTACAAAGACACACTACAGAACTTTTTAAAACTGTCCATAGATTTTTCCAGGCATTTAGTTGTTTGTTCTACTTTAATCTCTGTGGGCTCAAAATATATGTTATGAAAAGTAAAATATAAACATTATTTTTCATAAAATACACAGCTATATTAAGGAGAATCATATTTACTGACAAAGAAAAGCTGAAGAAATTAGTGTTTATGTTTTAATACGACTGAGCAGATACTTCCTTCTTTTCTCTGCTAAGGAACGATGGTGCATACCGTGGCATGGAATGACACATGCAACATACTTTGTGGACTTCAAGATACATGTTTTATAATTTGGTACTATCCCAGTGCAGTATATGTAGACAAAGATCTTTTGTCCAAAACTCTTTATGAAAAGGATGCAAGGTACTGTACAATTGTACATATAGTATTTAATATCTGTGTGGTTTCTACCAGTAGCACATTTGCCAGTCTAGCTGCTTCAACTGGGTGTTTGCAGTGTGCAATACAAACAGTCAGAGAAGATAATCGTATAGTATTTCTTTGAATAGGGGCTTAATTTGAGTGTTAACTACACAGGCTCATTATCAGCCTTTAGTTGAGGCTTATAAGATTTGAAGAACATCTGTCTGCTTTTATAGGTTTGGTTTGATTTCTTTTTAGTTATAGCAAATAATTAAATAGTTTCTGCTTGATGGTCTGAAAATTCTGCTTTATAGCCATTGGGTAAGGATCTGGTACATATATGACAACTATTTCCATGGGTCAATGAGTATCAGAGAGTATAAATAATGCTTTAGGAAATATACCCTTCTGTTGTAATTATTCATTATTTTATTTCAACACAGTCATATCTAGACTATACTATGCTAATATTTTCTAATTATAATATTTTTCTCAACAGTGAATTCAGTAAAAATCCCCAGATTGTGAGTTTTGTTGGAAGTCAAGTAACCATCAGAATTGCTGATGGCTCGCTTATTCACATCAGCATTTCACCTTATCCAGCTATACTTCATGAATATGCAAACAATTCAAAATGGGAAGATGCCATCAGATTATGTCGCTTTGTTAAGGTAAAATACAACATTTTGCAACAGAATGAACATTTCTGATACTTGCATCCATAGCAACTGTGGTCTATTGCCTCTCAAGTCAGTACTATATCAAAACCCACTAAGCACAGGTTTCACCCATAGGGGCAGGGAATCATATGACCAGTTTTCTTCATCACTTGGCCACTACTCTAGCCTATCAGATGTAAAAAAAAAATCAATTACCAGTCTGTTAATCTACAAGATAATTATAGAATTATTCACACAAGTGGCAAATTTTGAGAATTCACACTTGGTAATGAATTAGGAATCGAATGAGTTTTTTTTAAATAAAGTACTGTATTCTGCTTATATACTGCTCTATAGTGTTTAAAGCAGTCCCTGGGTGGTTTACAATTTAATTATGCAGTCTACACAATGCCCCTGTAAACTGGGTACTCATTTTATGGACCTCAAAAGGATGGAAGAGTCAATCCAGTTACTTGTTTCTGATGGGATTGAGCCAGGTTTTGAGCACAGTTTTCATTGCAGTACCACTGTTTAAGGGGGTGTGGTGGCTTAGTGGGCTAGAGTGCTGAAATGTCGGCTGCAAAGTCAGCAGCTTACTGGTTAGAATCCTGGGTGCCACACAGCGGAGTGAGTTCCCGCTGTTAATCCCAGCTCCTTCCAACCTAGCAGTTCGAAAGCATGTAAATACAAGTAGATAAATAGATACCACCGTAAAAAGTGGAAAGGTAAACAGTGTTCCATGCACAGAAATGTGTTCAGCAATGCCAGCCACATGGCCACAGACTTTCACAACACTGGCTCTTTGGCTTGGAAACGGAGATGAGCACCGCCCCTAGACTCGGACACAACTAGCATGTGTGTGTGGGGGGGGGGACCTTTTTACCACCGTTTAACCTCTGCAGCTCAAAGCTCTTTTGAGTGGCTCTCCAACATCCTTATGTACTTCATCTTAGTTGTTTCTCTTCCAGATCTACTTCTGTAGTCCCCCCCCCAAAAAAAAAAGACAGTCACTTTCAGGTCATTCAAAGAGCATCCATGTAGATTGAAATGTTCTGAAACAGGGTTTTGTGTGGTGCCATTTTTGATGTCAGATTTATGTCCATTTTTTCCAACATAGCATTCAATGCTATGTTGAGTGCAAAATTCAGTAGCATTGTTTGCAAAGGGTAGCATAGGTCACATTAGTAGAGGAATAATTAACATATCCCTTATTTCATGTGTGATGGTGCTGGGGCCTGTAATTGTTTTGCCAGAATACATGTGGAGACAGAGCTGGCATCTGGTTTTGTAGCAGGGATTAGTTCCTATCTCTGTGTCAGTGCTATGTAGCCTGTTGTGTGTCAGTAGTCACCTGCTATTTACACTTCTTCTTAATCTCTTCTGTTATTTACTTACTTACTAATTTATTTTCTATTCCATCTCTCAGAGACTCTGTGTGGCTTAGAAATGGTTTAAAAATGCAAATATTAAAACAATTGCAAATGTAAAAATCATATTGTTTAACAATTAAATATATTGATTATTAAAAGGCACAAAATGAAAGCTGCTGAAACAAGTTGAAAGCACACATTCAAAGCAAGATGAAATAACAATTCTCCTGCTGGTGGATGAACCAAACATAGCCTGGACTTCTGTGGAAGGGAGTTTCATAGCCAAGCATCCACCAAAAATTCTGAAAGATTTCTCTGGATATCTTAAGGCTTGAGGTGGCTGGTATGGAGAGACACTGTTTCTCAAATAGCTCGGACCCAGATCATTTGCAGCTTTAGAAGTTAAAACCAGCCATTTGAACTCTGCTCAGAAACAGATTAGGTGGCCAGTGAAGCTGTTGTAGCAAGGATTTTCAGTTGACCCTGCTACCATCACCAGTCAGGAGACCAACAGTTTCCTGGCCTCAGCAAAGGTTTTGAGCACTTTCCAAAGGCAGTCCAATGTTGAGTGTATTACAGTAATCCAGCTGGGACATAACCAAGGCATGTGTCACTGTGGCTGGATCAGTGTTTTCCAGGAATGGGCCTAGCTGCTGTACTAGTTTTGACTAGTGTATTTGAATATATATAGTCCCCCATCTCTTTTTTCTTGTTCAATGAATGGATTCATGAACAAAATCTGAAATTTATTTATTTATATACCACAGATGATGATGATGATGATGATGATGATGATGATGATGATGATGATGATGATGATGATGATGATGATGATGATGATAAATGTTACACAGTATAAGATAAAACAAACCCAACAATCAATCAGCAGAACCAGATTTAAAAAACTTTATTAGGCAAGATGGCAGGAGGGGGGAAAAGACCTACTATAAAATAAACCAACCTCCTTGATCGCCAAACACGGCAGTATGAAGCCAGGTTTTTAAGAGCTTCTTAAATGCCGAGAGGGACCCCGCAGTCCTCATTTCACTCGGAAAGTGGTTCCACAGTGTTGGACCCACCGCCAAGAAAGCATGATTCTGGGTGGAGGTTTTACGGGCCTCCCGGGGGGGGGTGGCGACCCGAAGCGCTAGGGACTGTGATGTTCTGGTGGGCTGGGCTGATGTTGACCTCTGGATGATACGCTCCATCAGATATTCTGGTCCTAAGCCATGGAGGGTTACAGAGGTGGAAGAGGAGAGATAGAGCTGTGTGTTATCAGCATACTGATGACAGCAGACTCCAGATCTCTGAATGACCTCAGCCAGCGGCCTCATATAGATGTTGAAAAGCATGAAGGAGAGGGCCAACCCCTGTGGCTCCCCACAAGTGAGGGACCAATGAGCAGACAGCTCTCCGCCCAGGCTTACTTGCTGGGCGCAGCCGTGGAGGAACGAATGGAGCTAGCACAAAGCTGAACCGCCAGTCCCCACCTCCAAAAGCCTGCCCAGGAGGATACTGTAGTCAACAGTATCGAAGGCTACAGACACATCGAGGAGGACCAGCAGGGTTGAGCAACCCCTCGTGGCCACCCTCAACAGGTCATCTTGTAACGCGACCAGGGCTGTTTTGGTCCCACGACGTGGCCTGACCCGGATTGAATTTGAGAACTGGATGTGTTCATTCTGAAGGGTCTTTGTGTCCTGCTCTAGCCACTTCAGTGGAAAGTTCCCTTTGTGCTCTATTTCAAAGTGATTTTTAATCTCTTCTGACTTTTCAGGATTGATTTGTGATGGATTAAAATAGGGTTCTCACTTGGAACTACAAAAGGGTCCCTCAATTCTTTTTTTTTTTTTTTTGCAATAGAGCTAATGGTAGTTGTACTAGATCCATTCTTAATATGTTTTAACATTATGTAAAGCTTTTTCTTTATTAGTATGCAGCAAACTTTTTCATGTCTGCATGTCTTAAAATCCCAAAAACTAATATTGAAAATTTTCATGAAATAATATAGTAGTGAATATACAGGTTTATAGATTGGAATTCTGTAGAATGCTTCCTTTTACAAAATACAATTTGACACGCTTCTTGAAAATGCAGTAGACTTGATGGATGGCATTAGCTGATTGTCTGAGCTATGTAGCAGTGTCCATTCCTATTATTGGACTCTCTCTGCCAAAAAAAGTAGATTTAACAGAACTGAAAACACTGTTTATATTGTGTCTGCGTAACAGCCAGTAGTTATGTAAGGATTTTTAAGACTAAGAGCTAATGCAATTCTTAGACTTTTTTAAAAAAAGGTGAGTAAAAATTTGGACAGATAAAACTTAATTTAAAAAAAAATCAGATTCATTTCAATCATGAATTACATTTCTTAAAAAGGGATTTTTTGCTTTTAAATTGTAAAAAATCATTTTTTTAAAAAAAATCTTCTGTAAATCATGATCCTCCAATTTGATTTAAAACAGCCATACTGGTAAAAATATATCAAAAAAATTAAATAAACACAGAAATGATGAAGGGCTCTAATAATGATGGGGGACACCCTCCCATACTTCACCCCACCCAAACTTAGGACAGATTTTAACGTATGAAGGTCAGTTGAGGTCCATCTGGATGCATTCATGAGTGCGGCACTTTCATGATGGAGACCTCCTTATAAGGGTTGTTGAATATGAGACTGCCTTAAGTGTGTTCACCTAAGTACACATCAGTGCTTCTGCAGACTTTCACACTAAAGATTCAAAGAACCGCCTTGCCTTCTGGGAAGAATGAGGATGTTGGGGTCAGACTAACATCTACAAAAGCCAAGTCACAGGATGTGGAAAATAGTGGAATTTGTTTCACATTAATGTTAAATTTTACTCTTAAAAAGGTTATAAAAACCAATTATTTTCACAGGTGAATCTTTTAAGTCCAGTTTAAGTCCATCCATTTCTAATTCCATCTTGATATGTTGATGCTCCTTTTGACTAGGTTTTATTAGATGTTTCTAGTTTCTTTGGGTTCTTTTTAGGTTCAAGTAAAGCCTCAGCAGCACTGTTTGTTCCTCTGTTTTATAGGGAGAGAAACAAACCAAAGAAAAAAGTGTTTGTATGATGTAGTAAAGACACCAGGTATTTATATTGCCTGTCCCTCTGCAAAAAATAAAAAAAATAAAAAATGGTTTTGCAAGAGAAGACCATATGTTCAGAGCTTAGAATGTTAGATTTAAAAATTAATTTGTCAGTGTTACATATTAGAAACAGAAATAAGTTCTTGTTAGTGTTAAAAATGAAATGTTTAAAACATTTAACTTGTTGAATCGGCAAGTATTAGTTTAGTCTATAAATCTTTAGTTCTGAAATAAGCAGGAGGATTTACAGGATTTCCTTCTCTGTTGACTCCTAGCAGCACATTTGACTCCTTTAGAAGAGCTTATTCTGTAGTTTTGTAATTTCGAAACTACCTTCTCTAATCTGGCATCCCTCCCCCCAAACAGAGCATAAATCCCACGATACACAGAATTTTAGCTAGCAAAACATACTAATGCACAACCAGCGGCATTGGCTATACATAGCTAATGATTTTCACATGTATTTCTGTCACACTTCACTGTAGAAGCTTTTAGAAAAAGTAAACCAAACGAGTATTAACAGTGCCTTTTGGTTCACTCACATTTCCTCCTTACACCTCAGTTTCAGGTCATAGTGACCAGATCAGTTTGTTTAAATGTGTACCGTCCTGTGGGATAATCACGTAAGGGAAAACCACTAATATCCAGTCTCCCATAAATAATTTAACTTTATACGTATTGTTAGAAGTTGGAAAATGCTGATTGAAGCAAATAACTTTAAAAAGAAGCTAGAATCACCCCCTAAGAAAAGTTTTCTTGGTAGATTTACTTTGATTGTGAATGAAATCAATGTGAAAGTGACTAATGAGTTGTTGGCTATGCATAGAGCAGTTGTTCTCAAGGTTCCACTCCAGCTTCCATAAAACATGGCCACTGCTTACGTTGGCTAGGGCTTTGAGGAGTTATATTCCAAAAGGACTTCGTGTCTGACTACAGGGATCATTTCTTCTAAAGCTATTTTTCTTGAAGGTATGTAGGTACAGTACTTCCGTCTTTTGGAGGCAGAGATGGAAACACATATGAACTCTACAGTAAACAAACCTAACAATAAAATGTGTGGTCAATGTTACTTTTAAACTACTGTTTTTATATCATTACCTTTGTTGGTAGCATTTCACAGTTCACTTTCTTGGCTCAAAGTTTTGCACAAATGAACTGTGATATTTCTAAATATTTAAGTTTAAATAGCTGAACAGTATTACTGTATAATCCCGTTATATTTACATATATGTAAAACTTCTTAAACAATAGATACATAAATGATATCATTTCATGTTGTCACCTTTTAATGTACCTTTCATCACTATTCCTTCTTCATTATTTACCTAACAAAGAGTTAACACATTCATCCTCATTCTTTCCCTCCTCTTCTCCCCCACTCTTCCTTCTCCAACAGCTGGGTTTTTAGGGTTTATGGCTTTAGTGGCCCTAATGAAATACTGTTCTGGCCGTGAATCCAAAATTCCTCCAGCAGAGGAACATGACTAGTGTTTATTTTGTTTAAGTGAAAGTCATTTAGTTAAAAGCTGTACTATCTGCAAGGATTTACTAAAGTGACTTTGAAAAATTATCGGTCCACTCTAAGATTATATTTTTGGGGGAAATCTTTAAAAGCTATGGATTCTTTCATTAAAAACACCACAGCCAAACAGTTATCAGCAAAATGGGTTCCAAACTAACAAAAATAATGGAATCTCCACCTTAAAAACTGTGACCTCAACAAAATGTAATATCAAATGATGATACTGGTCCATCAACCTCAGAAGTGGTCTCAAAGTCAGCAACAAAGTCTGGGTTTTAAAATAAAAATGAAAAGTTCTATTGCTGCTGTCTTGGACAAGCAAAAAAAAAGCTAAAAAGAAAGATAAGCCTTTAAGATCCCAAGTACAGCCTACAATGGCCCCACAGATAGATGATTTTGTAGTATATCATCAAGAATAAAATTAAAATGCTGGATTGATTCCAGATAAAGATCTATGTAGCTCATCTTGACAAAGTATGCTATCTCACTAAAGCTTCCAACTCCATCAGCTTCACACAAGTTCTGACACCTCCTCCAAAATTTACAATGCAGAGAGAACTGTACTGAAGACATGCTCAAGTTGTCAGCATGCAGGCATTCACCTCAGTACCTAGTCTGTAGCTGATCAAGATTTCCTTCCATTGATTCTCACTTTCATGCAACTTGAAAATTGCAGCAGGGTATTATTGTATCAGTTTGTGTCTCACACTCTTTGTGTCACTGTTCTTGTCCTCATCGGCAGCCTCAATAGAACTGGGTTAATTTGGTGCAGGGGACTTTTTGAATTGTCTTAAATAGACCTGAGGTTATACTTTAATCTATCTGCACAGGGGTCTGTCAGAGCTCTACCTGCATTCTGTATTTTTCCATAACCGTCTTGTCCAGTGTTAATTTTTACCTCTTTTCTATTCTGAGTGGCCTAGTACTATATTAGTGTTGCAGACAGAAAACCTCCCACACCTCTGGAACACACCCTTCAAAGGAAGGTTCCCACACAATAGAAAGGGGAGGAAAATATATTTACTGGTTAGAAAAAGTTATGTATCTATAGTGCTACATTTGGGAATCGCAAGCTATTATCAAGCTATGGGACACACCATCTAGTCTTCCAAAACATAAAAAACCACCAGGAATTTCTTTTCAGGAAGAAGCCTACTCTTTGGCAGCACACTATACATCAGTGATGGCGAACCTTTTAGAGATCGAGTGCCCACACTGCAATTCAGAACCCACTAATTTTTTTGCAAAGTGCCAATACCGTAATTTAACCTGTATACAGGTGGCTATGAAGGGGCGATGTCGGGTGCCCACAGAAAAGTACTTTCTTTTATTTGTATGAGATCTAGCACCCAGAAGTGTCATGGAGTGCCCCCTAGTTCTAGTGTTGTGTGATAGGGAAAACAGTTTTTCCTTATCTACTTTGTCCATACTGTGTATGATTTTATAAACTTTAATCAGGTCACCTCTTAGGCGCCCGTTCAAGAGTGAAGAGGCCCAGCCGTTGCAGCTTCAGATGATAAGGAAGGTGTTCCAGTCCCCAAATCATTCTGGTTGCCCTCTGCAGTTTTTCCATTTCCATAATATCCTTCTGGAGGTATAGTGACCAGAACTGTACATAATATTCCAGATGGGGCCTCGCCATAGATTTATAAAGAGGCAAAATGACACTTCCTGACTTATTTTCTATATCCTTCCTGATGATCCCTAGCATTGAGTTTGCTTTTTTCACTGCTGCAGCACACTGGGTTGACACCTTCATTGCAAGCAAGTTGCTGTCGCAAAAAGAGCAGCTGTAAAGCAAGCTGCTGTCAGAAAACAGCAGGTTTGGGAGGGGTTGCCATTATCCACAGTTTTCGTAACCAATCCCCAGCGGATGCTGGGGTCCTACTGTAATTCTGTTAACATCTCAAAAAACAGTGAAGAATATGTATATGAAACAAATCTGGCACAATGCACCCTTTATATACAATTCAGTTCAATTCAGTTGGAGTTCACTTATGCATGGCATTAAACAAAATTCTGAAATACTTAATTTTACCTGTCGTATGCCCATAACATGGAAACAGACTGTCACAGGGCAATCCACTTTCAAAAATTAGGAAACTTACAAAAATGGCTTTCAGGGATGAGAATGGCTAATCTCCTGTTGAAACGAAAGAAATAAAAAGTGATAATGGTTGTGTCCATCCAAGTCATTTGAACATCTTTGTATACTAAGTTATGTATTAGGCTAGGAATTAGGCTAGCAAAAGTAAAATTTTTGAGGTGGGGTTGTGATGAGATTATTTTAGTCAATTTAAGATGGCCTTTGGTAAATTTAGAAGTAGCACAACTCAAGTTCTTTAAAAAGTAATATATTATATATGAGAAGATATATTAAACATAATATATTCATTGCATTTTAAGGATCAGACATTGTGGGCATGTCTAGCTGCTATGGCAGTAACTAGTAAGGATATGAATACAGCAGAAGTGGCCTATGCATCTATTGGTGAAGTAAGTACATTTCTCTTAACTGTTAAATTTCTTTTTAGCTTTTACAAAATATAAATTTCTTTTTAGCTTTTACAAAGTAGTTTCAAATATGCTAATCTTATTGCAAATATTCAATTCTTTTGAAATAATAATAGATCGATAAAGTTCAATATATCAGTTCCATCAAAGATCTTCCATCAAAAGAATCTAGATTGGCTCATATCCTGCTTTTCAGTGGAAATGTACAAGATGCTGAAACTGTTCTTCTTCAAGCTGGCCTAATTTACCAAGCTATTCAAGTCAATATTAATCTTTACAACTGGGAAAGGTAGTATATTTCTTAGCAAGTGAAATTACTGTTGTGTGCTAATTACAATTTTAAAGATTTTGCATCGTTTGGTAGATTATTTATTGCCTGACTTATTAACAAATATTTCTGAAGTGTAAATACTTGTGTGAATAATGTGCATGTTAATGTTCTTGCTTCTCTCTCATTCCTCAAGTTTGAATTTCCTTTTTTGAGAATGAGTGTTGAAATAATATTTGAGTGAATCTGGTTTTGTGGTGGTTGTTGTTGTTTTTTTACGTTTCTAGATGTGAGTCACTAGCTACTTAATTCCTCATGCAGGTTTAAAGAAGAGCCAACTTGGGTTTCTCAAATGCTAATATTGTTTATGTCAGGGCTTTTCAACTTTGAACAGGCCAAGTCTACTTTTTCCAGCCCAAATTGCCCAAGGGCTACTACATTAAATCCCCTACTTACGAATTGTATCCGTTCCGAGCACATGCTCATAAGTAAAAACTTTTGTAAGTAGAGCAGCGGTTTCCCATAGGAATGCATTGAAAACCAATTATCTGTTATGGAGGGAACAGATTTCAATGTGCCATGGCCCTTGAACTGCCCCACTCAGCTGAGACAGTGGGCTGGCAGACCCAGAACTGTGCTGGGGCAGTGGTGGTCCTTGGGATGGGGGAGGGAGGGGTGGAGAACTTATTCCCTCACTTTTTTATTGATGGCCGGTGGGCTACTTTTGAACCCTTTGCAGGCTACCAGTAGCCCGCAGTCTACCTGTTGGGCAGGCCTGGTTTATGTGATGAATTGGATCTCAAACGCTACTTTAAATTACCCTAAACAGAGATCCTTGATGAGAGATACACGTGCCATATGATAATATTCTTCACATTTTGAAAAACAGTTTACTCTGACACGAGGAACTGTTATTTTAAGGCCTCCATTATTGTTCCACTGCCAAAGAAGCCATCTATTAACAGCTTAAATGATTATAGACCAGTGGCACTTACCTCCATTGTAATGAAGTGTCTGGAACAATTAGTCCACCAGCATATCATCTCTTGCCTCCCAGGCACATTTGATAAATATCAGTTTGCTTACAGAGTAAATAGATCCACAGAAGATGCTATAGATATCACCTTGCACACTGCTCTTACCCACCTGGAGCTGTGGGGGACCTATGTAAGGATGCTCTTTGTGGACTTTAGCTCTGTTTTCAATACAATTATACCTCACAAGCTGATATCCAAACTTAAGGACCTTGGTTTCTGTCTTTCCATCTGTGCCTGTATCATGGATTTCTTATCAAATCGCTCACAGAGGGTCAGATTAGGGGACCACATGTCGTCAGCCCTCACTCTCAACATGGGCACTCCACAGGGCTGTGTGCTGTGCCCACTACTGTTTAGTATTTACACCTCTGACTGCACTCACACTCATCCTGAAAATAAAATCATCAAGTTTGCCGATGACACAACACAACAGTAGTGGGACTCATCTCTGGTGGAGATGAGTCCGCCTACCGAGAGGAGGTGCATCGGCTGCTACGGTGGTGCAGAACTAACAATCTGATAATAAATATCAATAAGACCAAAGAGCTTATAGTGGACTACCGAAAAAGGAAACCAGACACCCAGCCCCTGATTATTGATGGAGTTTGTGTAGAGTGGGTGACGGACAGTAGGTTCTTAGGAGTCATTCTACAGGAGGATTTGACCTGGAGTGCCAACACTGAAGCACTGGTTAAGAAGGCCCAACAGAGATTATATCTTCTGAGACTTCTCAGGAGGGAACAACTGTCTAAGGAACTGTTGGTAACCTTCTACCGGGGCTTTATAGAAAGCACTATCACTTACTGCCTCTGTGTCTGGTTCGCCAGTTGCACAGTGGCAGATAGAAGGGCACTCCAGAGGGTTATAAACACTGCTGAGAGGATAGTGGGCTGTCCTCTTCCTCCTTTGGAAGAATTATACAACTCCGGATGCTTGAGGAAGACATCTAGAATTCTGAGAGACCCTTCGCATCCTGGCCCTGAACTGCTGCCGGCTGGCCGGAGATTCAGGACTCTAAGGTCAAGGACAAATAGATTAAAGAACAGTTTTTATCACAGAGTTTGTATCCAAGTTAAACGCGACAGTTTTAGCACCATCCTAATCAGTTTTTAAGTAGTGTTTTAAATTTTGTAAGCAATTTTAAGAGTTTTTAATATCTTGTATGGTGTTTTATGTGTTTTGTATGGTTCATTGTGCATATCTTGTATATGCATAATGACAATAAAAACTCTATTTTCTTCTCTGTTATCTATTGTAGAAACTAAAGGCAAAGTTCTCTTGGGTATGTGGAATTTGGCCATTAAAAAATTAAACCATGTTTTACATACGACTATGCCTGTAGATGTGGATAGATGACTGGCTCCTGTTCTTTTAACTACACATGTAGACTCTCAGTTAGTGGGAAAGCAGGTAGAAAGGAAATTAAACATACCAAGACTCACTTTTCTTCTTTTACCCAGTGTATCTGACAAATGATGTCAAATTTCAAAATATAATATGGATATACAACATAAGATTTTGACCTGGGAAATCCATGGTTCACCACTTACCCAGTAGCCTTTGTAGGTGATTTGAGGCAAGCCACTATTCTCAATAAGCCTTGCTCTGTACTCGAAGCAATAAGCTAGCCCATCTTTCATTATCCTGTGTGTGTGTGAGAGAGAGAGAGCACACACACACATATGTGTGCACATGTGTATAAATCATAGTCTATTTAAAAATAGTCTGTTGATGGCTATGTGCTCAAATCTTTAGAATATTCTACTGGCACTGAATAAACTGTTGTCCTAGGAATATGAAGTTATAGTTGTTTTTAAAGTAGAAAGCCAAATAAAAGAATATTGATCAAAGGTTTTTAATCCACTGTTTTTTAGAGGGGGTGCTCTGCATCATGTGTTTATGAGCATGTTCCCAAAGTACAGCCTCTTTTCATGTAAAGTTTTTTCTCAATGTGTGTTAGAGGCATTGGATCACTATATGTTAGTGGTAATTAATTCTTGGTGTCACAAACGAAATCCAGTAATATGTGGTCAGCAAATTCACAGTCGACCATTACTGTATGTGTTTAGCCGCTCTTCAATAGATGTGAAGCATTATTTTGGCTTTGTAAGATTTGCAGTGCTTAAATTTTTTTTTTTTGCAATGCCTAAAAATTATGAATAAGAAACATGCGATTTAGTTTTCTGTACCAATGTTAAGAGCAATAGAAATACTGTATAACTGCTTCCCATAACATGTTTATAAAATTTGTCAGGGTCTTCACTGCCAGCATTAATGGTAGGGTTCTTTTAGCTTTATGTCAGAAAACTTTCCACCAGTGCAGTCACCATATAGTATGTGTTTTTATAAAACCAAAGCATTTGTAATTAGGCTAGTTTCTGAGTTCAGCCTGATGAGCTCATTATTGTTTTCTTCTAGGGCACTAGAACTTGCTGTGAAACACAAGACACACGTTGACACGGTTCTGGCTTACCGACAAAAGTTTTTGGATGACTTCGGCAAAAAAGAAACGAATCAGCGATTTTTGCAGTATGCAGAAGGGGCAAGTATTCTGTGGAAGCTGATTTGCAGATTTTCAGAAACTCAGCCTTGGAAGGAGGAAAAAAATAAGAGATTCAGTGGATTATTTGATCCCCTCCCCCTACACTCCTGCTAGTCACTTCAAAAATATGTTGTCACCAAAGTGTTTGTTTCTATTCCTTTATATATTTTTGTATATAGTTTCTGATCATAATTCACTTTTCCTTGATTTTCAGGCTTTCTCAAATTCTGTGTGTTTTTAAACATTATTAAAAATGTTTAAAATAAATAATTTGGAGAAATGGGAAGTCTGGAGTGTACATGAAGAATCAACCTTTATAGAACTAGAATATAGGAAGGAAAAATTGTGTGTAAATAATGATAATAATGCTAATTTATTTTAAAGGCAGGTCACTGTCTTTAATCAAAGTTGTCTGACCTTCTGGAGACAGGGATAAAATCTGTTTTCTTCTCCCTCCCATCCAATACTACCAAGCTTTAATTAACATTGTCCAGCACTTACCATAATTCTCTCCTTTCCCCTGCCTTTTTCTTCTTCCTGTATTGATTTAAATTCCATATTTTGGTTAAGTGCCTGAAGTTAATGAAGTCTTTGGAACTATTCCCTGGGTAGGGGGATTTTTCTATTTGTGTGTGAGAGAGAAAGCAATGCTGTATGTGACAAATAATACCTTCTTGACTGGATGTGTGTGAGTGTGTGTGAGAGAGAATGCCTGCTTAAGTCTTAGTACTTATGTGTGTGAAGGTCTGCCTCATTGTGACAACAACAATGTGTATAAAAGATACATTCTTACTAGGTATGCATGTAGATGTGTGCATTGAGGAGAATGTGTCCCTGAGTATACCATATTGACAAAGATAGGAGCATTCAGGGCCTGTGTCTGTCTGCCTTGTCCTAGTGCCCCATCAATTTAAATGAACACCAGCCACCCTGTGGGAAGGAGACAACAGTAGCCAGAGTAGTGTTTAGCTTGCTGTTATCTTAGTTGAAGTATAATGAATATTAGCTTAAAATTGTATACAGCTTTCTGCAATCCACATCATAACCTTTCCATATACAAAATTCCAGAGATAGGGGAAATTTGCTGAACAGAATCACCTATGGGGCGAATCTGTACAACATAAAAATGGTCACGATTAGGGATTACTCCGTTTTCAATGCATTCCTATAGGAAATTTGTATAAAGGAAAATTTGCTCAACAGAGTTTCATTTGGAACGAATTAATTCCTTTATACAAGGTACCACTGTAATGGAAAGATAGACACTTTGAAAAGCAGTATGCATGGCCAACATTATCTTAAAGTTTTGATTATGCTATAACAGATTTCAGTGACAGCCATGTGAAACATAAAATAGTTATACTACATTATGTAGTTTCCTCTAAAATCACATATACTATTTGTGACATCTTAGATGGAAGCGTTAGCATAATATGCAATAAGGAGAAAATGTACAGTCTTCAATCCAAAAAAAATTGGGCTTCTGCAAGGGAACAGGTTTTTTTAATTTTCTTTTTATTTTCTTTGAACAAAGTTCATAAAATCCATTTGAAATGCCTTCAATGTCTGAAGTAGAATACCAAATGAAACCATTGCCTACTCTTTGAAAGAAATAATTGTGATATCTTCCTACCTCAGAAACTTAGTTCCAAGTTTCATCTTTTTATGCCAAAAATGATACACATTATTTTGACTTGTGAAGTCATACCTCAAACTGCTGAAGATGGAGAAGAGGGGCCATTCTTCCATCTTTTCCATATCTCTATATACATACTGTGTATGCACTGGAGTATAATTTTATTGTATTGAGTCGTTTGGAAATTATGTTGTGCTATGTGAGAAATATTAGACAGCAGCAAATTTTCTGCCAGATTTTAATTAAACGTATTTTCACTGTTTTGTTTTAATGCTACGAAGAACAGTGTTTTCACTGTTATTTGTAGTACTGTATTAAAAATCCTGCAAGTAAAGGAGAAATGTGTCTTCAAAAATCATGAACATTTTCGAAGGACCTATGAAGAGCATTCCAGCAGAAAGAACAAAGTTGATTTTGTCGTGTTATAACCAACATGGAAAAAAAACATTATTTCACTCACCTGTAATGACTGCTGCTAAGCTTCAAGAATATGCTAGCAGACTTGCAAAGCTATGTCCTCCTTCCTGCAGTCCACATGGAAAAGATTTTGAGGTGCAGTAGGAGGGGCTTTAGGAGGAGAATAAATTTTCCTCCTCTTGATCCAGGTAGAAGTTCCATCAATACCAGATTTAATTAGATGCCAATTGAATATGTGTGGTTTATTCCGTGTACCATTTTTGTTTCATAAATTGCAGACTTCGATGGACATTTATTGACATAACTGGGAGTTGAGTCATGGCTACTGGACTTCTTTTTTGAGAGATAGAAACGTTTCGCTGTTCATCCAAACAGCTTCATCGGTCTGAATACAGCTAGTGCAAGAGACCTTCTTATAGTCAGCTTGACCTCTTGTCCCCTGGTCTGATTGGCTCATAAGATGAACAAAGCCTGAATAGGCTCGTTAGGGAGACATTAGTGTCCATGGCCTTAAGGTAAACAATGGCCTAAGGTGCTGAAACCCATCAAGAATGGGTCGTTAGCTGTGACCTGGTGGTGAAGGCTCCTTGATTTGCCTGGGTACTTTGGAAAGTATTTATTTATTTATTTATTTATTCTTGAGTTTATATCCCGCCCATCTTCCCAACGGGAACTCTGGGCGGCGAACATGGCTGAACAATTCAGCAAATACAGATAGGAAATACAAACAAGGGAATAAGAGACGAGACCAACAAGTCAACAGAAGTAAAATAAAACATATTAAAAGAGCAGAGGCGAGGCGCACCCTTAAATTCAAACTCGTCGCTGCTATCAAATACAGCTAATTATCGATGGCGGATTAAAAAAAAAAAAGGGGGGGGAGGGCTAAGCTAGGTCACCAAAGGCCTCGCGGAATAGGATGGTCTTCACCGCTTTACGAAAGGCCAGCAGGGACTCTGCAGAGCGCACTTCGCAAGGCAGGGAGTTCCATAAAGATGGAGCGGCCACCGAGAAAGCCCGGTTCCGGGTAAGGGACCGCCTGGCTTCTCGGGGAGATGGAACCTGCAGCAAGTGCGCTCGCGACTGCCGAACCGGTCGGGCCGATGTTGACCGCTGGGCGATCCGCTCCGCCAGGTAGTCCGGACCCAAGCCATGGAGGGTTTTATAAACTAAAACCAAGACCTTGAATCTGATCCGGAGGCAACGGGTAGCCAATGCAGCCGGGCCAGCACCGGGGTGATGCGGTCAAAGCGACGCGCACCCGCCACCAGTCTGGCCGCTGCATTTTGCACCCGCTGCAATCGCCGGAGGAGAGTCAAGGGCAACCCCATGTAGAGAGCGTTGCAATAGTCCAGCCTCGAGATCACCAGCGCCTGCACCACTGTTCTCAGGGAGTCCCCATCCAGGTAAGGGCGAATCTGGGCGATCTGGAGAAGATGAAAAAATGCGGTCCTGGCCACGGCCGCCACCTGGGCATCCAGGGACAAGGCCGGGTCCAGGATCACGCCCAGGTTCCGAACCCTCTCCGCCAGCTGGAGGGAAACACCCTCCAGGCTGGGGAGGGGGCCCCCGTACCCGGACGGGGAGCTCCCGAAGAACATCACCTCGGTCTTCTCAGGGTTGAGTTTGAGCCTGTTGGCCCTGGTCCAAGCCATGACCGCCTCCAGACACTGGTCAAGGGACCGGACAGCTTCCACTGTAGAGGTGGAAAAACAGAGATAGAGCTGCGTGTCATCAGCATACTGATGACAACGCAGCCCAAATCTCCTGATGACCCCCGCCAGCGGCCTTACATAGATGTTAAACAGCATGGGGGAGAGAGACGAGCCCTGCGGAACCCCGCACGGGAGTGTCCACGGGGCCGACAACTCTCCCCCATGCTGCACATACTGAGACCGGCCCTGAAGGAAGGACCGGAGCCAACTGCGAACAGTGCCCCCGATCCCCACCTCCAGGAGCCGGTCCAGTAGGATACCGTGGTCGACGGTATCAAAGGCCGCTGACAGATCCAGGAGAACCAACAGGGTAGACCACCCCCTGTCGGCCGCCCGGATAAGGTCATCTTGCAGCGCGACCAGAGCTGTTTCGGTACCCCGGCCAGGCCTGAAGCCGGACTGGCAAGGATCAAGGCACTGCTGTTCCTCCAAAAAAGATTGAATCCGCACCGCGGCCACCCTCTCGATCACCTTGCCCATGAAGGGAACGTTGGCTATCGGACGATAGTTAGCCAATTGGTCCGCAGCCAGTCCCGGTTTTTTCAAAATGGGCTTGACCACCGTCTCCTTAAAACGAGAGGGAAATACCCCCTCGCTAAAGGAGGCGGTGGCGATGGCTGCAGCCCACTCGGGCATGCTCCCTCCGGCAGATTTAATTAGCCAGGATGGGCAAGGGTCGAAGGGGGTGGTCGCGGGACGGCAATGGGCAATAGCCCTGGAGGCTTCCAAAGGGGAAACAGGCCCAAACTCATCCAATTGAGGAGAACGAGGGGGTGAGGGGGCTGGGGATGGCGAGGGAGGGCTAGTGTCACTGGATTCAAAGCCAGCACGGATGGCCTCTATTTTGGATCTAAAAAAGACTGCAAAGTTCTCACTACTGAAATCAGTAGGAGGAGGCCTGGCCAGACTAGGATTGGTGAGGTCCCGGACCACCCGGAAGAGTTCCGCCTGGCGGTTCGAGGCCTCACCAATTCTCAGGGAAAGGAAAGATCTTTTGGCTTCCCTGATCGCTCGCGAGTAGCGCCTAGTCTGGATCACAACGGCAGTCTTATTTATCGCCGTGCGGCTCTGTCTCCAGATGCTCTCCAGTCTCCTCCGTTCCTGCTTCATCGCCTTTAGCTCCCCCGTAAACCACGGAGAAGCGCGGGCTCTGCACCGGAGGGGACGCTTGGGGGCGATTCGGTCGACAGCGCCGGCAGCTGACTCAAACCATTGGTTAGCCAGGCCTTCGGCCGAATCGTCAGCCAGACCACCAGAAAGCTCCCCGAAGGCTTCCCGGAACCGGGCCGGATCGAGAAGCCTTCGGGGGCGGGCCCAAACAAGGGGCCGTTGGTCCCCGCGGGGAGGGGCCGCCATTGCTAGGGAAAAGGACAACAGGTAGTGATCTGACCATGACACAGGTGTAGGAACAATGTTCCGCACCTCCAGATTAAAAGCCCCCGACATGGAGGTAAATACCAGATCCAGGGAGTGCCCGCTCCTGTGCGTAGGGCAAAAAACATGCTGGGATAGACTCATGGATGTCATGGTCTCCATGAATTCCAGAGCTGCGCCGACGAGCTCACCACCAGCATGCACGTTAAAGTCCCCAACGACCAAAAGCCGGGGGGACTTCAACAGTGCTGCGGCAATGAACTCCGCGAGCTCTGGGAGGGATTGCGCTGGGTTGCGGGGAGCTCGGTAGCCCAGTACAATGCCAAATCTATCCCGCTGTCCTACGAGCAGGTGGAGGCATTCAAGTCCTGGAATCACCAATGTCGAGGCCCTGGTCACATGAAGCGATTCCCTATGTACAATGGCGACTCCTCCCCCCTTCTGGCCCTCCAACCTGCCCACTCCCTGAACCAGGAACCCAGGAGGGCACAGCTGGGCGAGGGAAGCCCCACCCTCTGAGCCCACCCAGGTCTCCGTTATACAGGCCAGGTCGGCCCTGCTGTCAGTGATGGTATCGTAAATGACAGCGGTCTTATTGTGGACCGACCTGGCGTTGAGGAGGAGGCAGGACAGGTTGGAGGCTCTGGCGGGATGGCTCCCGGACACGTGGTGGTGAATCATGGGATCAGAACGCGGGACAGGCACAAGATGCCGGACCCTGGTTCTTCTTATCCGACTAATCCCGTGATTCCTAGCGTATCGTCCACGACCCAACACGGTTGGAATATGAGTCCCTGCGGACATGGTGACCTAGCCGGGAAGGGGGGGGTGGAAAAAAAAAAGGGGGGGGCTTACAAATAAAGTACAGCCTGATAAGTAGCAGATAGACTATGCCGGAGCCCACCACCTCTGTTGAGGGAGGGATTTTCAATGCTAACATGAATGGCTTCCCTTACTCTCTCTCAAACCACCTCTCTTCTTTGTCTAATATGTGTACATCCTCATCTTTGAAAGAGTGGCCTTTTTCCTTCAAATGGAGGTGTACTGCTGATTCTGGTCCTAAGCTGTTACCTCTCCTATGTTGGGCCATTCTTCTGTTTAATGGCTGTTTAGTTTCTCCAATGTAGAGGTCTACTTATCAGGCTGTACTTTCCAAAGTACCCAGGCAAATCAAGGAGCCTTCACCACCAGGTCACAGCTAACGACCCATTCTTGATGGGTTTCAGCACCTTAGGCCATTGTTTACCTTAAGGCCATGGACACTAATGTCTCCCTAACGAGCCTATTCAGGCTTTGTTCATCTTATGAGCCAATCAGACCAGGGGACAAGAGGTCAAGCTGACTATAAGAAGGTCTCTTGCACTAGCTGTATTCAGACCGATGAAGCTGTTTGGATGAACAGTGAAACGTTTCTATCTCTCAAAAAAGAAGTCCAGTAGCCATGACTCAACTCCCAGTTAAACGAACCTGGATGACTGAGAATCTTCACAGACGTATTTATTGACATACTTTTCATAAGATTATTTTTCCTGTTTTTTTCTCCTTGCAGGACCCAGGGCAGTTTACAATATAGGTTAAGAACAATAGAACTAAAAACCACAGTGTCTGAAAACTTATTGCTTATTGTAGTAAATCCCACTAGCATAGACATATTTGCAATTTTGTGAGCCAACTCCTCTAGTAAGCCCCATTGATTCAAATGAGCCTCTCAACCAATGAATTACTTGATTGTACTGTAGTAATTTGCAACTACAGCAGGCCTGTTTGAATCACTCAAACTTGAAGGAGTTGATTCATCAAATCTCAAATTAATCATTGGGCTTATTGTTACATGACTAACTACGCTAAGCATTTTAGCCATTAAGTTACAGTATTAAAACATCATCTAGTGAATTATGAGACTATAATAAATACATAATAATAAAGTTTAAAACCACTTAGAACCCATTTAAACTATATAAAAATGACACAACAGTAACAAAACATGCCTTATCGTTGACCAAAATCCTGTTTAAGAATGTCTTTGTGGAAAGAAGCTGGAAGGGTACTAGTCTTGGCTTACTTGGAAGATCATTTCATTGCCTGGTAGCAGTCATGAAGAAATGTTGTCCTCACTAAATATACCTTTGAGAGTTAAAGATAGAAATAAAAAGCTTGTACTAAGAACCTAAAGACTGTGGCCAGGCTCATACAGGGAGATCTAGCCCCTCAGAAAGTCTTAACCTAAGCCGTTCAGGTTAGCAGTAGCACTGCTAATTGTGTCCAGAAGCAGGGGGGTAAGCAGTGAAGCTGTTGCCGCAGAGAATTTCTGTACTTTCTACAGTTGGCTTCAGGCAACAGATTGGCTTCAGTGATTCAGGCACTTTCTGTACTTAATATATATAATCCAAATGGAATGTAACTAAGGCATGTACAACTGTGACCAGATAAGACTTCTCCAGTAACAAGTGTAGCCATCACACAAATTTTAAGTGTTCGCATGCACTTCTGGTCACCATTGAGATCTGAACATTCAGCTAAATTCAAGACTAGGTTCAAGCTGAGATTTGGATGGAAAGGAGACACAGACATGACCACCATCAGTATATTGGATGCACTGAATTCCAAAACTTCAAGCCACCTATCCCGGGAGTTTCACGCATATGTTAACTAGCATGAGGGACAACACAGAAAACTGAAGGATGCTAAAGGCACATGTCCGAGGCACCAAACAGCCATCTCCAACAACCCTTCTGAGTTTGACTGCCAGGAAGGACAAGAATTACTATAAAAGTGTGCATCCAAGTTCCATCCCACCTGTGTTTGATTATATTGAAAACTGTTGAGAGGTCTAGCACAGCCAGCAGGAACACACTCCTCCTGTCTGGTTCCCAGTTTAAACTGTCTAGATAGAACTATGTTTCTGGCTGAATATGATGTAGTGAGTCTGTGTGGTTTGTTTCCAGGCTACCTGTATAACCTTATTCTCTCTTATGAGCATGCTTGGGCTCTGAAATCATTGGAAATCCCTCATAGTCCACTACCCTTATAGGATCATTTGGTGGATCATAAGAGAGAGCCTTCTCAGAAGCTTCTTCTCAGCTTAGTGTGTTTTTGTGTGTGTTGTCCTTCCACAAGGAAAGACATTTAAATGTAAAAGCAAAGTGTTCTGCTTATATACTGCCCCATACCACTTCAAGTAGTCTCTGGGTAGTTTACAGTATAATTACAGTATGCAGGCTACACATACCCCCCCAGCAAGCTGAGTACTCATTTTACCGACCTCAGAAGGATGGAAGGCTGAGTCAACAGTTTTAGCTGCAGTACAGGCATTTAACCACTGTGCCACAAGGCTCCTAGATAGGTTTTTAACACCACAAGTCCCACAGCCCTTTGCCATTGGCAATCTAAGCTTAGAATTCTCGAAGTTGTGGTCCAAAACATCAGGAGGGCCGAAGTTTGGACGTGCCTGGCTTATAGGATATCGTGATCGGGATTTTTAACAGATTGATGCTGTACATTTTTAAAATATGGTTTTAAAGTGTTTTCAAAGATGTTTCAGCACTGTTAGTTGTCTAACTGTAATGCTGAAACTTTTTAAGTGCATACAGTACCTTCTTTTCTGTATTTTCCCTGTACCTGATTTAATTTGAGTCCTACTCTAAAGAGACAGACAGAGTGCATAATCAGAGTAGTGTAGAGTTGGAACATATTTTAAGGGTTATCTAGTCCACACATTGCCATTGTAAAGTAAAAGAATCACCCCGTTAAATTTTTAGAATGGAAAGAAATCTAGTCAGTTTGCTATGATAAGGAATTGCCAACAGCTTAGATTTCCTTAACAGCCCAGACTCATGAAAATTGTACATAAGGATAAATTTTAATTTTATCATACTTTGTTGGAATTAAGGTACATTGTTTTACCTGATAGTTTAGAAGCAAATGCCACTATAGTCAGTGGCTGAAATCAGGATGCTTCTTTAATTGTAACTTTTAGCCCATTCCTTCCTGGTAAACAAACCAACCCTCCTGTGATTTTCAGGGGCCTGCGTGTGTGCTGACTTCTTGCATGTATGTGCATACTTCATATGTTACAGCAGGGACACTTCAACAGGTAGAACAGAGTGAAAGTTACAATTTGGTTTACATTAAACAACAGGATTTCAGTGAGTGAGTTTTACTCCCAAGTAGGTTTAGGTAAACTCAGGTCATGAGCAGAGTCTTGATTGCAGTACTTACTACAGGTTAACCGTTGTGCCACAAGGCTCCTTATTAGTATTAAAAAGCTTTCAGTGGACTCTTAATGTGATCTGTTTAACATCCATAAACAAGAAAGGAAGTATATAGAAGAAAAATATAATGCAGGTTGGCTAAGAATGCACAGAAAATAGCATTTGTAACACATCACCTGCCTTTGGAGTCTGCTACATTTATTAAAATATTGAAAGTGCAGTTTGTTACATTTTAAAGTAGTTATTGATCAGTCAGTGTCCTATAAACGCTCTTATTATGCAAGACCTATATTTTCTGTGTTACACATTGGATCACATGTATATCATCATTTGATTGTTACAATAAGTTCTCCTTCATGGCCTTTGTGAAGCCACATAGATGGGTACTCCGACGCGCATCCATGAGGCGCCAGATCTTCCTAGCAACAGAAAGGTCATTAGTCTCTTCCCCCTCCTACTGAAAATGAGTAGGAGGCTTCCCACCCAAACCCCTCAGTTCCCTCTAACCGCAGCGTTAGAAGGTTCCCTATCCGTTAGTCTCCTGATTTTTCTCCATACAGTTGTCCCCTGCCCTTTCGTGGTTCATTTATTGCGGTCCCGGTATATCACAGATCCACAGTTTATAAAAAAAAAGGCCCCCTGGGGTAAGGAGGAAAGGCCTTCCCAAGCCCATCAGAGGCCCCCAAAGTGCTTCCCCACAAACCGGAAGTGACTTCCGGGAAACCAGCAGTGACCTCCAGATCACTAGAAAGTACTTTTGGGGCTTCTGGGGGACTGGAAAGCCCCTTGCAGGCCCATTTGGGGCAGTGCCAGGCCTGGGGTAAGTACAAGAGTCCCAGAGAGCCCGCCCAGTCCCAACCTGACCCAGCATTCGCATATTGCGGATTTTCAATTATTGCGGTTTGGGTCAGGTCCCTAACCCCTGCAATAGGTGGGGGTTTACTGTACTTCGATCTCTTCATGGAATATTTATTTTTGCTTTATGCCATTTTGCCACCTTTTAAAAAGTGCACGTCTTGTGGGGGAGAAATCCCCCACATGGACGGGCATTCAAAGTGTCTTTTTTGCCTTGGAGAGACTGTTCAGCCTGATAACTGTGAGTTTTGCCAGCGATATAGTTCTCAGGCTGTAAACAGGAGGAATTGCTTCAACGCATACCTTCTGGAGAAGGCTTGAAGCCCCCAAATGGAGAAAAAGTCATCTTGTCTTTCCTCGCCTGCTTCTCAGGCTTCTAAGAAGTCCTTGAAATTGACTCGTGAAGAGCCCAAAAAACTATCTCTGCTCAAAAGTAAAACTATGGCTTTGGGTTCGACTTCTTCCCCATTCAGAACCGACAAGCCCTCCAAACAGAACTCATCGAAACCAGCTTCTTTATCGGTCCCTACTGAGCTTCATGTGTTGGGATTGACACCTGTCCACTCCGACATGGCTCACTTCACTCCCCTTCAACCTTTGGAGTCCTCAGTATCGGCATTGAGCTCTCTTAGTTTTTCAGTTGCAGATTCGCCCCCGACACTGGAGAGACTCAAGACCCTCTTTGATGGTGGTCCTGTCAGACAATGAGGATGTTCGTGACACTACAGTGATGCTGACTTTGGCAGTGTCCAAAAGAACATTCACTTTGTCCTCTACGCTCTGGACATCTTAGGGTTACAAATAAATGCCAAAAAGTCTCATCTCTACCCAGTTCAAAAACTCACCTGTATCGGGGCAATCCTCGATTCTTCCTTAGCACATGCCTTTCCACCACTGAGTCACCTAGCATAGCCTCCCTTATTCCCCTTTTCCAACCTGGCTATTGCCTCCCAGCGCTTCTAGCTCAACGGCTGCTTGGACTAATGGCCTCCACAACCTCAGTCATTCCACATGCCCGCCTAAAATTCAGACCCCTGCAGTCCTGGTACCTGGCCCTCTTTGACCCTATGCAGGATCATCCATCAAAACTGTTTTCGGTCACACCGGAACACGCACAAAATCTACAATGGTGGCTAGACAAACACAACTTGCTCACCAGCCATCCCTTTTGCCCACTCCGTCCCACCATACAGGTGACTACAGATGCCAGCTTGAACACTTGGAGAGCAGTCTGCAACTGTCCAACCATCAATGGGACATGGTCCCAGATGGAGAGGTCCCTTCACATCAATCACTTGGAACTGTTAGCCATCATCAAGGCGTTCAAAGCTTATATCCGCCTCCTATCCGGCAATGTAGTGCAGGTTGTCACCTACAACACGACAACCATGCACTCACTACATCAACAAACAGGGTGGAATCCACTCATGAGGTCTCCTGTTGGCTGTCAAATTCTGGGAATGGTGCTTGCGGCATTGAATCTATCCCATCGCTGTGCACCTCCCCGAAAAGAAAATGTTGTGGCACATCGTCTCAGCAGCACAACATCTACTTCCCACAATTGGGAACTTCACCAGTCCGTCTTCCAGTCAATAGTTCACCATTGGGGAGTTGTAAAACTAGACCCCTTTGCCACGCTACAGAACAGGAAATGTGACACAGAGAGAGGCCACAACAACCATAGCTCTCCGCTCTGCTGACCATGATGTTGACTATTTTAACCTCCCACTCTGGCCCAACCTACTGTCCCAGAACGGAGGCCAGTTTCTCCATCCCGAGATCTCCCACATTCATTTAGTGGCATGGAGGATAGTCAGATAGTCAAAGCTATACTCTCAGCTGCCCATAAATTTACCACTGTCCATCTCTACAAGTAGAAGTGGAAGAGGTTTGTATCCTATGCCATGCAACATGATTTCCCTCCACATTCTCCACCATTAACTATGGTCCTTCAATAGTTGCTCTACCTTGAAAGTAGTGGACTTACCTTATCTTCACTGCAAGTACATATCTCAGCTATAGTGGCAGATCAGCCTCAAGACTCTTCAGCTGCGTCTTTCTTTCACCACCCTACGCTAAAAAAGTTTTAAAGGCCTGCACAACACCTTCCGTGACAGGAAACCCGTTCCCCCTCAATGGTCGCTCTCGTTAGTGCTCAGGCACTTGATGCGCCCTCCCTGTAAACCGCTGGCTACTTGTGACCTACATTTGCTCACTTTTAAAATGGCCTTTTTAGTCGCTGTTACTTCAGCAAGACAGTCTGGCGAACTTTGTGCACTTAGATGTGACCCGCTGTATCTCCAGTTTTTTAATGACAGGATGGTTGCCTACCCTGACATTACCTTTCTACCTAAGGTTGTGTCCTCATTCCATGTGTCCCAACCTATTGTTTTTCCAACATTTTTTCCTAACCCTTCCACTCCTGCTGAAAGAAACTCACATGTTAGATGTATGTAGAGCTCTTACATTTTATATCTCTTGTACTAGTTCTCTTCGTTCCACTCGGAAATTATTTATTTGTTATGACCCTAGTTCAAAGGGATTTCCAGTTTCTTCCCAGAGATTTCCTCACTGGGTTGTTTCAACTATTGAATTATGTTATCAACTTGCTAAGACAGATTTACTTCGTCCAGTCAGGGCGCATAACCCACGAGCAGTTTCTTCTGCTGCTGCCGCCTTTTTAGGAGGGGTCTCCTTGCATGACATCTGTAACTCTGCCACCTGGTCTCAACCACTTACCTTTGTAAAGCACTACAGGGTGGTTGCTCGTATGAGATCTGCTATGACTTTTGGCAGAACGGCCCTGTCCTTTGCGACAGCGTGACTGCCCACCATCCAGTGAGTATGCTTGCAATCACCCATCTGTGTGGCTTCACAAAGGCCACAAAGGAGAAGAACCAGTTACTTACCTGTAAAGATGGTTCTTCAAGTGGACCTTCGTGAAGCCACGCAGCATCCGCCCTTCTCCCCTCCAGTCTTCACGCTGTGTCTGGTACTTACCTTACACGCTGCAGCTGGGAGGGAACTGAGGGGTTTGGGCGGGAAGTCTCCTACTCATGCTCAGTAGGAGGGGAAGGAGACTAATGACCTTTCAATTGCTAGGAAGGTCCAGAGCCTCGTGCATGCGTGTCGGAGTAACCATCTGTGTAGCTTTACGAAGGTCCACTCAAAGAACCACCCTTACAGGTAAGTAACTGGTTCTTATGATTTCCTGGTATACATGTGCCCTCCTCACAAATGTACTACAGATGTAGCCTTCACATCTCTTTGCATTATCTCAAATGCTATTCTTTTCAACAGAGTCAATTCACACATTCAATTCCCAGTCACCAAGTGTACAAAACTCAAGTAATGTGCATATATACTGTCAAAATAATCACAACTTAGCATATGTTTTACATATATTGTTTTTCCTTCCCTTCAGAAATCCTAGTTGCATTGAAAGGGATCTTGAAACAATAAAAAGGTTAAAGTCAGAACAACAGTGCATCATGTAATTCAAGATAACTGTGTCTGTTTGGCAAATATATTCAATAGCATTAGTTTTGGGATCTTAATTGTTTGTGCTGGAATGCCACTTACAGTGCTCTACACATTAATTCAGCAAACCCCCTCTCCAGCAGGAGCTCTTGAGTGTCAGAGTGGTACCTTGTGAGGTGCAAGGGCCTTCCTTTAGAAAGGAAAATTGGCAAGCCCCCATATGCATGCAGAAGCATTTTGTGCACCCATGTGGGCTTGACTGGATCCCTGCCATAGGTTTTTGAACTTCGCTAACAGATTGCAGAAAGCTTCCCAGCCACAAAAGGCTAAAAAGCAGTGTTGCAAAGAAATCTATTGCAGATGTAACATATAACGTAAAGACTTACCAGGTTAATTTATAAGCATCTACTATAATTATGATTAATGGCTATTTCTTTTCTCTCCCCCCACTCTGCCATCTCCCTGTTCTGCAGCTTGAAATTAACTGGGATAAAATCAAAACTAAAATAGAGATGGAAATTGCGAAAGAAAGAGAACGAGCTGCAGCTGCTCCGGCAGTCAGAGCAAGTCTAACCATACAGCGCTAAGGGCCATGCTGATCATATTAAGTAGCGGTTTTATCTTTCTTTGCTACTTCAGCATACTGGTAAGCCTTAGTATGAGAGTCTGTTTATTGTGGGTGGACAGTAATGTCTGACTCGTCAATCTTGCCCCATATGTGTAGTATGTATTTATTGTTGACGGAAATGAAGGTATATGTATATAATCCTGTTATGAACTATAAAATTGCTCATGACACTCATGTAAGAAGTTTGAAATTCTCTGATTTCTTTGAAATGGATATTACTAAGATCCATTTCTCAAGGGAAGGTTGTATTTTCTGATAGCACAGTTGCCACATGGAATCTTCCACATAAATAAATGGTCAGCTCGTCAGATTCCCAATAAACAAGGAAGCGATTTCTTTAAATGCCAGACCACTTGGTACCTTAAAACCTTTGTGCCTGATATTTGGAAGCTTTTTCTGTATACATTTATATAGGTTTGACAGGCACAATACAGTTTCATAACTGAGAGAATGTTATACCGTATGTACAGACTGCAATATAGAAGTTGCTTAATAAAAAATTGTCAAAGAATTCGGTAGAATTCTGTGTTTCATTTGAAATTAGTTTTCTGATTGTATGGCTAACTGAAACACATAAATAAAACAATCAAAACTTCCAACTTCTCAGTTTTCGTGGCACAATCATTTCTAATCTAGATCACATACAAAATAGGTGAGGTAATGAATACTTGATTGCAGTAACATCCATTGACATCTGTTGAGGAACCTAAATAAATCAAAGATATTGACTTTATTAAACCTGCTTCTCTCTGAATTGGACACGGAATCTGAAGACCTATTGTATGCTGTTTAGTTTTTAAGTAACCACTGATTTATTTGTTAATAAAGTCACATATCCCAGATATTTTATAAGTATGTTGCGATGGCAAGTTTTTATGTTGGCTTATTTGTGTAAAATGTGTGTTATTACATCAATATACTATCCAGAAAGACTTAAAGCCACTTTCTTTGGTATTCTCATTACTTGAGCAGATTATCCTCCCAGTAAGTGGTATCAGAATATAGCATTAATGTCCAGGTTGATAAACAGGCAAACAGCATTTTATGGTGGTTGGAATAGAAACATAGTTTTATACAATGTATATATGTATATTTCAACATAAATCATTTTGTGACTGGTAAATGTAAAACGTGTGCCTTGCTGATAAATATTTCAAATATTTTATTCTATCTTTGGTTTTTAACCAAATTGTTAAATGAAATTATACTCCTCAGAATATATACCGTATGTTTCTGTCTATAAGACACCCCCAGGAATAAGACAACTCTCACTTTTCCAGCCCAAAATTACAGTTTCACAACTGTGTGGTTCTCTCCTCAGCTTACTTCCATGTATAAGATGACCCTCAATTTTCAGTCTAACAATTTTAGACAAAAATATTGTCTTATACATGGGAAAATGCTGTAATACAGTAGTCCCCTGTTTATTGTGTGGGTTAGGTTTTCTAACCACTCGTGATAAAGGAAAATCCGTGACATGACTGGGTGCTTCCGAAGCACAGCTTTCACACCCCTCCTGGCACCTCGTCCTCCATGGTGTGGTCCCTTCCATCCCATGTCGGTACAGCAGTAATTAGAGTCCAGGCTGTGTCGAGCGGCACCAGCCCCTGCCTGCCCTTGTCCTCCTTGGGGTGAAAATAAGTGGTGGGCGAGCCGGACTGCGGTGGGATAGAAGGGATCGTGTTTCCCTCTTCAACAATTGAAATATATGGGCAGTGGAGTGGAAGGGATCCTGTCTCCCTTGGAGAAGCATAATCGAGAAGAAAGGAAAGGAATTTATGCACCAGGTAATTGCCCATCCCTCTCCTAAAGGCTACAAAACAACATTTTGATGTGATTTTTAAACACCAAAGCAGGCGCCCTACCCTGTGGGTGCTCCTGCAGTCACGTGCCACAGACAGGGCACTTCCGACACATGGTTTTTTTGTCTCGGCTGAGGGGGGTGTAAAAGCCCTGGGTTTTTTTTAAATAAAGCTGTATTATTGGTGGAAAGCAAAAAAAAAAGGGGGGGAACCAAACTTCTGCATAGCTATCCAGTGGCTCAGTTTGTTGTTATGTACCAAATGGCTATGGTCAACATGCTATTCAACTAAATAAAATTTCCAAGTTCCCCAGTTTTTTCAGGTTTTTAACAATATCCTGCCTCCCAGTTGCCAACATGTTGTTTCGTCCTAAAAACAAGAATAAAAAGAATGAGAAAGTGATCAAGCCGTGATCTTCTTGTTTCAACAATGTTACAAAAATTGCACTCAACAGCACTCAACCCTCATCTGAATTAGTGTTTTTTTAATTGAAAGACCTCCCAATGAAAGAGAATTCAGTATGAAACCTGCTAATTTGATTTGGAAAATGCCATTTGTGCATCACTATTGGACTGTTCGCCCATATAAACACTGAAATAGAATTATAGAACTTCCATATGGTGTCCACTAAACTGTTGTTATTTCCAAAGATAAATCATTTTTTCATGTCAGTTTGCAGTCCACATTCATGCAGAAAACTTTGCCTTTTACCCAGTTACAGATATTAGATACTTAACTTAGTACATTTTTGTGGGAGCTACATGCATTTCTTCCAATAAATGGCTTAGGCAGAATTCCCACCCATCAGTATCATTTGCAAAAGTGCAGATTTGGGAACTTTGCATCAAAATTATTGATAGATTTCTCAGTCAGTGCGATTTGCCTCTTTGGGAATTCTGAATATCCCCATGCCATCCACTGTATTATTTGAATTTGTCCTATGATATGAAACAGGGTAATTTTTAAATGAAAGAGAGCCAGAGACTCTATCATCTGCCATGCTCCAAACATGCTAAACGGGAAAGAATTTACTAATGCATCAATAACCCATTAACTTGCATTGCAGTACAGTATAGTAAGGCATACAAAAGTTATGTTTGCCTGTCAGTCTCTATATTTAACCAGTAATCTTTATATTTATACGATTTGATCATTCAAAAACATTATAGCACAACCAACAATTTGGTGTTGCCAAGTCCCCTCTCACAAAGGACACCAGTGCCATTGGCTTTTCAGATGATTTGTCACAGTAAATAATCTTCAGCAACTGGTTGCCATTTGATGACCACTCTGGAATCCTTTCTGGTCCAAAGAAATATGTTCAGCTTTAAAGATAATTCATTGCCTAGCAGGTATGGTCATAAAGAGCTTCAGTTTTAAAAGTGAAATCAAGAAGTAAGACATTGCTATGCTAAGATCATCCCCTACATTTAGGAATCACAATATTTTTTTGTTATTGACCCCAATCCATTGACATTAAAAAATTTATCCACTTTCTCGTGAACACTTGTTAGGAAAAACAAAAAACTATTCTGTTCAACAGGTGTGCCTTAATCTGGAATGAATAATGTGCAGATTAACAATATAATAAACTAACAAATTAAAGTGATAAAACCACAGATGAAATATAAACATTACTAAATCATAATGCATATTGCTACAAAACCTAAGGGAGTACTGAAAGTGAGTTACTAGCTCCTTGAGGCATAGTATACAGCATCCTTGAGGGGGGAAAAGATGGAACTTAGAAAATCATGCACAAAGTATGAAAAAATCATGCACAATTAAAGCAGATTTCCAGTCATGACTGTATCACAAGTGACACAGAGATAGTAGGCTAAGACCAGGGAGAACCCTAAATGTCATGATGGATCAACTTCAAATTTTAAAACATATGTAGTGGGAATAACTTCTTTCTCAGAAAATGATTTCTTTTTACTGATCTTGGAAGGGCAAGTCAGTCTTGACCCAGCTACCAGGATTAAACTCGGGTTGTGTGCGGTGGAGTCACTGCTGTTCTGCAGTTTATCCACTGTGCCACAAGGCTCCTTAAAGTAATATTGGGCTAAGGTAATACTCAAGATAGTACTGTTATCAATGGATAAACAGTTTGATCTGGGATAAGATAGTTTTCTACCAGTTTTGGTATGAATTTTGACTTGCATAATTTAAATTCCTACAAACTGCAGCTTTGCAACTTTTTGAAATGTTAAAATAGAGTTATATTTCACATAAAGAAGGAAGGACTACAGGCAGTTCCTCCCAAACATTTTATGGGAATTAAAATCAAATTGCTAGATGAGATAAATCTAGCTTTGCTTACTATTAGAAACTCCATTCAAAATAATCAGCATTTGCTTCCATCTAAAAAAAAGGTCAGTGGGTCAAAGCTGTTCATGGGCCAATGGAAACGGATTGCTTAAACATGCAGGAGCAAAGCAGGAGCAGACCATAGCTTCAAATTAGCTTCCCTGATTCCTTTCTTTTGGAGTACAGAATACAGATGCATTGTACCAATTTTAACGGACATTATGCCAGTGCTGATGATAACATAATTTAAGGCTAAAAAAAATGCCAACCTAATTCAGAATCTAAAACTACTTTCAAATCATAGTTTCAGAAACTGGGTCAAGAAAAAAACACTAACATAAATGCCCATGTAACACTTGGGCATTAGCAAGGGCTAATCACACGGGGGGGGGGGGAATAAAGAATACCAAGATTGAATACACCATTTTCTTGTTTCTAATTTTTCACTCCCAGTTAATTTGTCTGTAATGTTACATCAGTCATCATTGTTGCTGTTATATGCTGTCAAGTTGCCCTCCACTCTCCAAAAGCTCCTGTCCTCAACAAGCTTGCTCAGCTACAAAGTCAAGCCTGTGGTTTCCATATGGAATCTATATATATCAAGATTGCGATGACCAATGGTTTTTAGCAATAAACTATTACTTACCATATGGAATCAACCCATCTCATATTTAATCTTCCTTTTTTCCTTCTGCCTTTCACTTTTCCCAACATTATAGTTTTGGTTTTGCTTTTTTCAGGGAATCATGTCTTCTCATGATGTGTCCCAATTAGGACAGCCTCAGTTTCAGCATTTTTGTCTCCAGAGACATTTCAAGCTTGATTTGATCTAGGACCTACTTGTTTCTGTTTGTTGTGAACATGGTGATTGACCATTCAGTACACTGGATTGGCATTGTCTTCATCTCTAGTAACACGTCCTTAAACTTTATGATCTTTTCTAGTTCCTTCTTTGCTGCCATTTTGAGTCTTGGTTTTCTTTTTAATTCTTGGCTACCAACCTTATTGGGTTTGATGATTGAACCAAGATACATTTACAAAATCTGACTATTTCAGTGTCCCCATTGTCAGTGTTAAAGTTGTTTAATTCTTCTGTCGTCATGATTTTGGGCTTCTTGATGTCCAACTGCAGTTTTCCTTTGGCATTTTCTTCTTTCACTTTCTCTTAAAATTGTTTTAAGCCAATGCTGGCTTCTGCCAACTAGAAAGGGTCATGTGGATATCTTAAATTATTAAAGTTTCTTCCACCAATTTTCACTTCTGCTTCATTTGCATCTCATCTGGCTTTCTGTATGTTCTGTAGAGTCATACTTTGTAAAAAAAATCCTCACTGTATCTACACTACCAAAAACATAAAATGACCCAGTGATTTCATCTGGACAGTAATTCCACAGCTCACATGGAATAAGATGTATTGGTCTAATGACAAAATTATCAGCATCCAAGCACTTTTTAAAAGGATATTATTTTTCATAGTGCTGTGAATAATCTGCATCAGAGCATCGTCATCAGGTTTTCCAAATGCAGAGTACAGTATATGCATTTATTATGGTTGCTACACTTTGGCTGTGCTGAGAAGTAATTTTCTGCTATTACTTTTTTTTTTCAGCACAGCTGAAATTCCCCACTTTGCAATACAGTTAGTTTTAAATACTTCTGAGACTTTTCATTTATTATATTATTGGACAAAGTAAAGGTGAAGTAATTGCAATGGATAAGAGCAAGAAATACAGTTGTTAAATATGAGTTATAAAAAGTGCAGTGCTTGCATGTTTTTAATCCAAAAGAAGTCTGGACCAAAAATGTATGTCCCGTTAACAAGAGCCTCAAGAATAAGAGAAGCCATTACACACCCCAGTAAGGTTTTTAAAGCACTAAAACACTCCAGGCCTGGTTTCAAATGGGAATTATGCCAACTTAAAATGCTTTTTCAAAGCAGAAGGCAAATCTGAGAAGTAATAGGATCCTGGCGTATTTGCCTTGGCCTCCTTCACAGAAATGTTAAATGATTCCCATAATATAATTTGCAGTACTGAAGTAATTTGGGCTTTGTCTCTCATTTATATTTAATAAATGCATCCTTTTTATCAAACTTTTGATATAAGCAGAAACGGACTATCCTTTTCCTTTCTCCTATGAGACTCTTGAAGGGGGGAAATGCACTGGGATCTTCTTTTTTAGGAGTCTTCCTAGGTCAAACAAGAGGTCTATAAAAACTGGCACCATCTCTGATAATAACCAAAGAGATGCTCCTGGAAATTCATAGGGAGGGCAGAAAGACAACTGTGTTCTATTCCTAACCTCTGGTCATCAAGTCTGTGAAGATTAGCAGGCGTCCAAGTGTGTTTATCTGGCAGTTGAGTTATGCAAACTGGACTTCTTTTCTTGAGAGATCGTAGTGTTTCCCTACACATCCAAGCAGCTTCGTCAGACTGATAAAAGCTGCTTGGTTGAGTAGCAAAATGTTTCGATCTCTCAAGAAAAGAAGTCCAGTTGCTCTGGTAATCAAGTACAGTACACTGTATTACCTTTCAATACAGAAGTTTTTGTTTCTAGCTAGCATGGTTGAAAAGCAGTGGTGGGGAAGAGTAGATCTAAATCTAATCAATCTTAAAATTATTTATGTATGTAACCAGCATTACATCTTGTGCTAGTCCCATCAAACTCAGTGATACTGGTTTCTGAGGAAAGTGCAGAGGATTGGGCTCTAAATGTGTTATATTTCACGAAGAGGTAAAACAGATGCACAAATGAGGCTATTTTCAGATGGCTTCTTATAAACAAATCACGGGCAGTGATCACACTGATATCACTTTTTTTTGTCTAATCTTAATTGCTGGACTGCAATGTGAGTATAGGTTGGACATGTTTTCCTTGCGTATCTGAGGATGATTGCCTGATTATAATAGTTTTACCTTAGGCCTTAATGGTTAAACAGTTAGAACAACAAACTTGGGGACAATAGAAAGGCTAATCAAGTTAATCTTTTCCCATTACAAAATTGGCCCTCCCTTAAATTAGGCAGAAGGAATGTGATACATAGGCACAAACATAAGAGTGCTTACACAGAGTGCTGACATTATTAGCAAACAACATCTCAATCACACTCACAATCGTATGGAATGCAGTGCTATACCCAGCCCCACAAACAATTCCAGGATCATAATTTAACTGGCAAAGGAGGACCATAAATGAGCTGGACTATACTCATAGGCAGAAGGAGAGCTTTATAATGCTACATTCTAGAAGGGCGAACAACCTTTGGAAATTGTATAAGGATTGATATGTTGGAAAATGAACTGTATTCTGTTGGTCCTTAAATAAAAAAAAATATTTAAAAAATAATAATGCTACATTCTACAGATGCTGTCCACAGACCCCACTGAGAAATGCCAGAAGAAATTACACACACTTAAGACACATCTCAAGAGCCTTGTTGAGGCATATTTCCCTATATATTAAATACAGAAACAGGACAACTTTGTCCACCCCTTTGTGTCACACAGTGGTGCCATGATTGATTATAATGGATTCTGTCTCAACATTTTGAGTTACAAAAGCGGCACAGTTGACTTCCTAAGAAAACTGTAGCACATTAGAAATCTTCCAGAAATCACACTAGCTCAGAGGTGCAGAATCCCTGGAGTTGCAGGACCAATTTTCATTTTGGCTGGCAGTTTGCTTGCACAACCCCCCAACCCACTGAAAACTGCTGGCATGGTTGGTGACTGAGAATCAGTAGTGTAGAGAATCAGCTGCTGCCTGGTGATGCCATGCTGGGAGGCATGTATTCTGTGCATTTTCCAAGATTGTGTTGATGCTATGCTAATGTGTATTAAATACCTTAATTATTTTTTCTTCTTTCTGGTGTTTTCCTTTGACTTCTTTCTGCCTTAAACTCTTAAAAAAATATTTGCTCCAGTTACGTTTGATACCTTTTTGAAACTTGTGGGTATTTGGGGCCTTTTTGTCATTTTTACTGTCTTTAATAAAATATAAAAGTTCTCTAGTGGTTTTTTTGGGGTTTTTTTTTGTTTTGGTTTTTTTGCTCAGAAGGTTTGAGTTATTTAAAACCAGGTCTTGCCTTGACCAGCTACTAGGAGTTTGTATTTGTTTGAGTGTGGTGGCAGCTCTGCCTTGTAGGACTGGTGTAATAGTCTGAAACACTTTCACTTCAGGCATTTTTGGATCTCTATGAAAGCAACACTTACGTAGTCAGGTCAGAGTGACGTGTTGGGAGATACCTGGATAAGGCAGATAACATTTAATTATCTTGGGCTCACCCACACCAAGATCAATGGAACAATGTTTCTTAATGGTTAGAGCAGGACTCCCTGAACCTGGTGACCTGTTGTCACAATCTTCCACTTATTCTACATAAGACCAACAGGTCAGTTTGGGCTTCAAATTTAAAAAAAGAAGGCATATTAATAACCTACAGCAGTGATAATGACACTGTATGCATCAGAAGTATGATCACTTCTGACCCCTCGGACAACTCTCTGACCTGAAGTGATCATACTTCAACAAAAAACAAAACAAACTTAAATCCCAATAGGAAAGTTTTGAAGACTTCATCAAGAGTTATCTCCCATGATTTGAGTAAGTACAAAGGTTACACAAAGATGCACAGAGAGAGAGATAATCAGCTCGCCAATGCAGTTTTATCTAAATTGTAATCCACTTTTGTTTAATTTATAACAGGAGTTGGTAAACTGTGTAATTTACCTGCTTAAATGCAGTACTATCCCAGCACCTTGGAGCTGTGTCTTAATGATGGTAATCATTTTACCATTTAATGATGGTAATCATTATGTATATGACTGAGTTGCATTAAGCAATCTTTTCAATGGAAAAGTGGGGCTTAGATTTATTACATTTTATAAATGTGTAATAAACTGAGGCAGTGTGCCTGAAAAGTAAGTGACGAGATTCATGTACAGTGCAATCATGGCAAAAGAAAAAAAACCGAATATGAACTTCAAAAGCAAAAGCCAACATTGGCAACTATTGAAAAGGAGTTACTGTCCTACAGGCACTTAAGTTAATTATACAATATATTCAGTTGTGCCTTGTCAAATGCTGTTTAACATTATGACCAATAGCTACAGCTATAACAGATAGCCCAAGGAGAGAGAGAGAGTGGAGGAAAAACTGCATGGAGTTTCTTTTGCAACCTGCCAAAGAAGGGGAGCGGTGCATTTTTGACAGCCCCCTTGCGTGATGGATGAACAAAAGACAGTGCCATGCCCCACCACACAAGGAGGGGTCTGTTAAAAATGTGCCACCCCCAAAGAATAGAATAGAATAGAATAGAATACTTTTATTGGCCAAGTGTGGTTAGACACACCCAGAATTTGTTTTGGTAAAAATGCTCTCTCTATATAAAAGGAAATATATGAATCATATAGTCAACAATAAAAACACAGTACAATACTACAATATAACCTATTATTTAAAAAGGAAGAAGAAATGTAAAAAATTAATTATTCAACAGTTTGATAGCACTTGGAAAGAAACTATCTCTATATCTAGTTGTCCTAGTATGCAATGTCCTAAAACGTCGCCCTGAGGGTAACAATTGAAACAGATTATGTCCAGGATGTGTGGAATCTGTATATATTTTCATCGCCCTCTTTTTAGCTCGTGTGGTATACAATTCCACAATAGATGGCAAATTAGTAGCAATAATTTTTTCTGCAGTTCCAATTATCCTTTGAAGTCTATATCTGTCATGCTTAGTCGCAGAGCTAAACCAGACAGTTATAGAGGAACAGATAATAGATTCAATAACACCTCTATAGAACTGAATCAACAGTTCTTTTGGCAGTTCTTTTGGCAGATGGGGAAAGCCTTCTGCTTTGGGGTGCATTGAGTGTCCTTACCCCAGTAACTTCTGTTCATGCCACCAACCTCATTTTCAAGTGCTCCAAAGCCAAAGGAAACACAGCACCGGGGGGGGGGGGAGGAGAGGCTTGTCCCTGGTGTGATGCCTTCGGCTTTCATGTGCCTGAAAAGGAGATTGGTGGAAGATGAGGTAGCCGGGCCAAGAGCCAAGTCCCAGTTGAAGAGGAGGGAAGGTGATCCCAGGTCTGACATAGTCGGGAAACCCCAGAGTGCGGGAGGGGGGGCGGGGATGGGCATGCCCAGCTTGGTGACTCCTGTACCCCACCCCCACTCTGCAGTTCCCCAATTATGTCCGGTCCCCTTCCCTGCTCTTTGTCTGGGAAGAGGAAGCAGCCGGGTGAAGAGCCGAGTCCCAGTCAAGAACGAGGGAATGTGAACCCGGGTCTGACATAGTTGGGAAGCCCCAGAGTGGGGTGGGGTTGCAGGGGAGGGCCTGCCAAACTCAGTGACCCTCCCCTGCACCCCCACCCCCAGTCTGGGGTTTCCCAACTATGTCAGACCCAGTATCACCTCTCCTCTTTGACTGGGATTCAGTTCTTTGCCCTGCTTCCTCATCTTCCCTCAACCTCCTTTTCAGACACCTGAAAGCCGAAAGCATCCCAGCAGAGACAAGCCTCTCTGCCTGCTGTGCTTCCTTTAGCTTCGGAGCACCCGAAAAGGAGGTTGGTGGCCGAATGCACCACCACGGGGATCCCAAAATGCGGTTTCCCATAGGAATGCATTGAAAACGAACTAACCTGTTTCCTTTTTAAAACTGTCTTCTGACCTCCAGGATAAATTAATTGGTTTTCAATGCATTCCTATGGGAAACCGCCCTTCTAGATATGAAGTTATTGTGATACAAAGGATCCCTTGGAACCAATTAATTTCATAAGAACATAAGAGCCATGCTGGATCAGGCCAAAGGCCCATCTAGTCCAACTTCCTGTATCTCACAGTGGCCCCACCAAATGCTTCTGGGAACACACGTATCTAGAAGGACCATTGTAAATGCTAAATATAACATCTGGATGCCATTGTAGCAAACACATGATCCCATCTCGATATTGATCAAGCACGGAAGCACGAAGGCCTGATGTGGGATTTATGTATGGGAGGGGTGCTTTACTACATATGATATCTCCCAGAGGTTTTCTACATACCACCAGCACTGGACTCACTTTTCCCTTTTGAAACTACCCTCCTACCTGCTTTTGTAGTGATCTTTCCTCCGGTAGTGTTGTCTCAAACTCCACATTACATTAGGAAGAGGAGTTGGGCCCCCCAGTTTCCTTTCCTTTGTTATGCTGAATGTGGTCCTAAAAGCCTGCTCACGAAGAGAACATTAAGTATTATTTACCATTTCACTCCATCTGCATTAAATCTTATTTAGTCTACAAGTTGTTAAATATTTGGAAAGGAATGGAAAAAGAGGGTAGCATTCTCCTGATTTTGCATCCTCTTTGTTTATCTCTATTTGTTGATGCATTTTAATTGCAGGAAAGACTAATGAAACAATAATTGGGGGGGGTAGCATTTCAGATTTCTCCTCTATGTGCCCCCCCCCCACATTATAGTATTTCAGATCATATGGATTTTTCATTTTCTGTGTGTATAGCTCTTCTAAAATGCTCTTAGCTAATAAATGAATTAGCCCAAAAAAACAGGGGAAGCTGCTCATGACATCATAATGTATTTGCCACATATACTGTAACTACAAGCCAAAAGAAATAACCTGTAGTGGTTACATTTGAAAAAGCAAACTAGAGCTGATGCAATGGCAGTTAGAGGGCATTTTTATTAGTTCAAAAATCCTCATTAACGACTGAAAGGCTCACTTTAAAGAAATATTAAGAAAAAGACAAGACAGCAGGTTTTTCCTTTGCAATTTGGACCTTGTTTCGGTGCTTAGAAAGGTGAGTAACTGGATCACTGAACAGTTTTCTGTGGGAATGAGGTATGTCAGATCCATTTCTTAGGTACTTCAATCCTTTCTTTAAGCAACGCAGCATATTTTTTCATGAAATATTGACCTCCGAAACATCCTTGTGTGTGTTAACAACCCTGTTCAGGTCTTACAATAACATTTTTATTATAGTTGCAAAACTGCAATAGGTGTTGACACTTGTGGGCAATGGCATGGACACTGACCAATAAATACTCACCAGTGTTTCCTTCAAAATGAATTATGTTAACAGGTAACATTTTGTCTCATTTGGCCTTTTTAACCGACATGCTCCCCATTCAGAAAGATGGAAAGAATGTCTGAAGGCACTGACATCTTTATTAGCCTTTTCTGTCCCTCTTAAACTATTCGATTCAAACGCACACAAGAAATATCATTTCTGTAGCTCTTGGCTCCTTTCTGGTTTATATAACTAGAAATGGAGAATGTCAGATTCGTTAAACCTTATTTTTATTGACTTGAACGTTGCCGATACTAGTTTTTCCTTTTTCTTTTCATGATCTGAGGCACTTGTAATGAGCAATTGTTGTGATGTCAGCTACAGTCAAAACACTGAGGAAGTGATTAGAGGTACTCTTAAATAATCTTTCATCCTAGACAAACATCTGTCTGTTGCCTCCTGCCCGCATTCCATGACTTGTTTATAAAGGATGCACATGCCAAGGATTGTGTAAACACATACAAACCACACATTCCACTTCCTTGCTTTTATGTACACTTTTGTGTACTTGCCTAATAGTAAGAACATTGTTTGATGCAAATATGGCACAAACCACAGGCAATGACAAAAGATGGCTTTTTGGTTTTGAACCTATAGCCTAACATGCTACTTAAGATGTAATATCACCTATAGAATTGTCATCATCTTAGGACAGCATAGCTGGAAGGGTCCCTATGGACCTCTGTCAGGGAGCCATAGTGGGAAATCAGACTCCCCATCTCTGGCACTGCAGCTATATACCTAAACCACTGAACTATCCAGCCGAATATGAAAACAAACAATGAAGAAAAAATAATGCCTTTGAAATGTGGGGGTATGAGAGCTTTAAAGATTCAATGGACTGCCAGTTCTATCTATCTGTGAAGATTCTCAGTCACCCAGGTGAGTTTATCTGGAAGTTGAGTCATGGCAACTGGACTTCTTTTTCTTGAGAAATAGAAACATTTCACTGCTCATCCAAACAGCTTCATCAGTCTGTTTGGATGAGCAGCAAAACCTTCCTCTCTCTCAAGAAAAAGAAGTCCAGCTGCCATGACTCAACTTCCAGTTAGTTCCATCTGGATCAAATCAAGCCTGAACATTCACTGGCCACTACAATCAAATTAACTGTTGCATTTTGCATATACCTGGAGAAGACAAGACTTACTCAAAAAGATAATAATGCTAGGAAAAGCTGAAGGCAGTGGAAAAAACCAACACAAGATAGATTGATTCAGTAAAGTCCTGAAGATCTGAGCAAGACAATTAATGATAAAATCCTTTAAAAAACATTAATTCATGAAATCGCCATAACTCAAACAACTTAATGGCAAAAAGTAGCTACAAGCTCTTAAAAGAATAAGACACCCTTATTGCATCATCTTACCCATATATTAATATTCTTAGTCATCCAGGTGACTTTATGTAGAAGCTGAGTCATGGCAACTGGATCTGGAAGTTGAGTCATGGCTACTGGACTTCTTTTTGAGAGATAGAAACGTTTCACTGCTCAGCTGTTTGGATGAGCAGCGAAACGTTTCTATCTCTCAAAAAGAAGTCCAGTAGCCATGACTCAACGTCCAGATAAACTCATCTGGATGACTGAGAATCTTCATAGACATGGCAACTGGACTTCTTTTCTTGAGAGAGCGAAACATTTCACTACTCATCCAAGCTAACAAAGCTGCTTGGGTGAGTATCAAAACGTTTCAATCTCTCAAGAAAAGAACTCCAGTTGTCATGACTCCACCTCTGGATGATCTTACCTGTTTGTACAATACTTTCTTCAGGACACTTAAAATGCTAGATTCTTCAATGGTCTGATCTGTCCAAACTCAGGAAATATGTTTTTGGACTACAGTTCTCAGAATGTCCCAGCAGCACAATGGCCACTGACTAAACATATGCAGCAAGACTCTAAGATTGAGACACCTACATTTTTATTATTTTTTGTTTTATTAACAAAAAATTTTAAACAAACAAAAATCACATAAACATCTAATAAGCAATGAATAAAACATAGTGTTCCCCAACCACCAGGACCAATTGGGAGTTGCAATCCTTTACTTCCACGGAGCTCCCATCCCCTTCCAAAATGTAATGACTCTCATGATTACGCTTCCACTTTCCTTTATTTTCTGTTTTTATTTTATTTTATTTTCTGATCTTTGAATTGTCTTCACTGGTTTATTTTTTATGATGTAATTTTGTATTAGTTTTTCATCAATTTTATTTATTGTTTGTTAACGTTTAATATTGTTTTGAAGTTATTTTATGTGATTGCATTATGCCTTGTTTATTTTATGGTTGTTCACTGCCCAGAGTGGCCCCAAGACTAGACAGGCGGTATACAAATCAAATCAGTAATAAAATTTCTTAATATGAAACTGATAAATTTTCCCAACATACCTGTAAATTCATACTTACTCAAGACCCCCTTCTTAACTTTAATGTTACATGTTAGTTTATCATTAATAGCTATATCCTGCCACATAGGAAAATAGATACACATCTCCTTCGAATTCCACAGGTCTGAACATCACGGTTTAGGTGATACATGGATTTCCCTCCAATAAATAAATGATTGAATAAATATATAAATATTATAAATAAAATTATTTATTTATTTTGAGTATTTTTACCCTGCCTTTCTCCTTGGAAAGGGACCCAAGTTAGCTAACAGTAATGATATTGAATAAATTATGGGCATTTATACATGACCCCTAAGCTCTGCTGCAAATGGCTGCAAGCTCCGGAGCTTTAAAATGTTTCCCCACCAGCTCCGGAGTTTGCAGACAATTAAGTGCGACCCCGCCCACCTAAGCGCGACCCAGCGCACTTTTCTTGTACCTGCTCTTGGGAGGTGAAAAATATTTGATGCGGATGTGCTGGGCTCTCCTCGCTTCTTTTTGTTTTTGTTTTTTGCCTCCCACCCCTTTAAGAGGAACCAGAAAGTGACCGGGGCTCCCGCGGCAGCGTCCACCAACACCGGGAGGTAAGGCTTTATTCTTCTGTCCCTTTTTTTCCTCCCTCCCCTCATGCAGCCGGCAGCCAGGAAGTACGGAGGGGTGGAGATGCACGAAGAGCGACAAACCCCTAAGATCTCTAGTCCGAATTTAAGGGGCCAGCGGATCTTAGGGGTCGTGTAAAAAGGCCCACTGTGTCCCAGACTACCCAGAACTCCATGAGTATTGAATATGTCAGGATGGTCTACAGGTATCCAAACACAACTTCTTAATTCAGCCTCTAGATTACAAGGTCATGAGGAACTTTAAGCCTCGTTGCACATAGTACTAGATGGAAGGATGAAAGAAAACTTCAGCAGAAAGAACTGTTCTGTATGTGTGCATGTATGTCTCTGTGTTAATCAACTATTTATGTTTTCTACTTACATTTCAGCGGGCATTACATGGATTGTGAGCTACACAGCTCTTAATTCCAGCATTGTTGAAGGGAGAGGTGCACCTGATTTTTGGTGCTCTTTCCAGCACATATTAGAATAATGAGCATTTATTTAATTTCAATGGAGTTAAGTATCATTCCCAAACTAACTTATTTAAAAAATCTACGCTTGTTGTGTTCTTTGTTATGTACTTTCATAAGACTGGGACATGGGGCAATGCTCTCAAACTACAGGAAAAGAGATTCAATTTAAACATTAGGAAGAACTTCATGACAGAGCTGTTTGGCAGTGGAATACGCTGCCATGGAGGGTGGTGGAGTCTCCTCCTTTGGAGGTTTTTAAGCAGAGGCTGGGTGGCCATATGTCAGGAGCACTGTGATGGGGGTTCCTGCATGGCAGGGGGTTAGACTAGATGGCCCTTGAGGTCTCTTCCAACTCTATGATTCTATGATCTATGACCTATGGCAGCCTTATGAATGAGCAATCTTCACTATGTCCTGTCCTCAGCTGCTCTGCTTAGCTCTTGCTGACTCGAGCCTTTGGTTTCTTTAGGAAATGAGCCCAGCTCATGTTTGGTCTTCTCTTTTCCTGCCGCCTTCCAACTTTCCCAGCATTATTATCTTTTCCGGAGAATCCTGTCTTCTCACAACATGTCAAAAGCAGGACAGCTTCCGTTTCAATATTTTTGTCTGTACAGATTGCTTGGGCTTTATTTAATCCTGGACCCACTTGACTGTCTTTCTGACAGTCTCCGTGAAGCTTTCCTGCAGCACCACATTCGAAACAAATCATTTCCCCCCTTTTATCTTTCTTTAGTTTTACATCCTTGTACAAACAAAACATTACAAGTTACAAATGTAGTACCTTTATTTCCATATTCAGCCAGACTAGTTTATTAGACTGAGTTATAATATCTAGCATATGTCCTAATTGACTGATGATTATAACCTTAAATTAGGAAGTCCCAGCCTTCCAGCTATTTGAGATTTATACCATATCCTCTTATAAATGCTTGACTTTTCTCTCAATTAAAAAACTTATTAACTGTATTTTGCTAGTCTTTACCTGTTCTTCACTTATCTGTTGGTAACATTATAAATCTAGAAAGTTTATGTTAGTAAAATCTTCAGTTGCAAACAGCACTTCTGCTAACCAGTGAAAAATCTAATTTTCCTTATATCATCATACTTCTTTTTAATATTTTGTTTCTATATTTTAAAAATTATCTTCTTTCATTCTTTCTCAATAAACTGGAATATTTATACCTAAACACTTGTTAGATTCTCAAATATTAGTATACAACTCTTTCTTATTTCTATTTTTTCCTTTTTATTATAGTTCCATTATAGCTAAAAAAAAAATCTCTGATTTATGCCAATTTATCTTTTCATTGTTGCTTTACCCTCTCCATAACCTTTACTGACTTTTCTATTGTTAATAAACTATCATGTGCAAATAACGTAGTTTTGATTCTATCATACCAAAACCTAACAGGGCTTAACATTTTCTTAGACATTTGATAACAGTTCTATGATTAAACTAAACAATATCCGGGAAAGAGGACATTCTTGTCTAGTACCATAGCCTACAGATATCTGTCATGTTATCTTATTATTTACTCAATGGAACCTGCTCCAGAAAGGCTACGCTCTACCGCAGGCATGTCCAAACTTCAGCCCTCCAGATGTTTTGGACTGCAACTCCCACAGTCCTTTGCCATTGGCAATACAGGCTTGGAATTCTGGGAGTTGTGGTCCAAAACATCAGGAGGGCCAAAATTTGGATATGCCTGCTCTACCATATGTCAGCTCAAAACTGAGTTGCAACTAAGTAGCAATGCGAGGCATATAACTTTTTCAAATGGCCTGATTAGGCGGTGGTTGTTATATTTATGGAAACCCATAATGTCAAGCTCTGCCAGTCTTCCATGTTGGGGTTTTGTTTTTTGTTGGATTATTTTTGGTGGGAGGGGGTTAGGTCTCCGGTCATTCAAAGTATAATATTTATTTAACACACCACATACTTTACATTCTGTGTTATACATTAAATGCTTCTATTTTTAAATTTGTAATTTTCTCTGATATTCTTCAACTATTCAGTTTTTTTTTTCATGAAAAGCGTCCAGTAGGAATAATTCAACATAAAAGATGCATTTTGAAAACAAAGACCATAGCAAAACCTTTCCCCATGTTTTGGAGTTGGAAATTTTCGAAGAAAGTGGTAGATGTGTGACATCAAAGCCACAGTGCAATGGGAAATGATAATATTCCCACAATATGTTATTTATTTATTTATTTAGATTTCGATTTGCTACCAGCCATCTCCCTGGAGGGGTCTCTGCAAGATTTACAATATGTGTCTGACCCATGAAAATAGATTTTAAATCTTGCCCTAAGGGCCTGCTCACAAAGCTGGGGAGAATCCAAAGTTGGGAATGATGTTCCCTGCAATTTTAGCCATTCCCATAATCCATATTATTTTGTATAGGTTAAATGGCACTCAGAACACAATTTTGTAATGAAAAGGACTAGTGCAGTGATGGCGAACCTTTTAGAGACCGAGTGCCCAAACTGCGATTCAAAACCCACTCATTTTTCGCAAAGTGCCAATACAGCAATTTAACCTGAATACAGGTGGCTGTGAAGGGGCGATGTCGGGTGCCCACAGAAAGGGCTCCAAGTGCCACCTTTGGCACCCATGCCATAGGTTCACCAACACTGGACTAGTGTCTGTTTCAGATCTACTTTCAGCTAGTTAGTCTGAACAGAAAAAAGTGTAAGAATTCCCACTTAAGAACTTTATTTAGTATAGTCAACACCTCACACCAGCTGAACGCAGGTTACTCAGAATTCTTCGTGACTTTATGTAACTGGGTGGTTTTATAGCCCAAAGCTGGTAGAATTACGGGCCGAATATTACAAAAGTGGAATCCATTATCTGAATCAAATGCAATTTTCAGCTCTATGCACCTACAGAAATCATTCCACGTCCAAACGCCAGCTCCAAAATTCAAAATCATTATTTCCACACTTTGCTGAAATGCCAAGCCAAAATGTTTCAACATGATCATCAGTGCACAAGACTATCATCTGTAGTCTTCTTGCTTGCAATGTCCTGTTTAAACAAACCAAAGCAATAGTATTTTTTCAACAAATTGATTATGAAGTCCAGCTTGTGAATACACACTTCAGAGTTCTGCTTCAAGTAGCATAGCATGTTATAGACCTGGGTGCCTTTCAAATTATTTTTTATTTATATACTACACGTTTAAGCATTCCGTGGTTCATAGTCTCCTTTATTTTAAATAGGAAACAACTAATTTTCATCCCAATTTGAGGGACCAAGACAGAAAATGGTTCACCAGGAGAACAACAGAGAGCAAGAAACTGGTGATTTTATGATACTGGATGAAATAGGGATACTCTACCTTTTGTCTTCTCCACAGCTGTTTTGTTAAATGTAGATGCATTTAAGGTGCCATTTTAATACCTGATAGACATAACTTCACACTATATTGCTGACTTCTTGAAACTGATACAAACAAGCAAATAAATGGGTATATAATCCAGAGTATCACCATCGGGGTACTGATTTGTAGATCTAGCTGAAAAAATAAAGCTATCTCTATTGTTTAGTGGAATCTTCTTAGTGGTAGTAACTGCACAGCTTGCATTGTACTTATTTTCTCAGAACACGTTGTCTTAACATTCCTGGTTCTGGAGCACTGTGGGTTAAAACAAAACAAAACATAGGGTCTGGCATGTTCTCCCTTTTTGTCACCAGCAGTGAAGGCTGAAGAATTTTCCTGATCATGCAGCATGGTGGCACCAGGGCTGACCAATTGTACTGGTGTTTTCTTGGAAATACGCAACAGAAAATACAATCAGAATTAACCAGTGTTTCACCCTTAGATTCATGAGTACAGCCCGAAACATATTGAACTAGGCTCGGCAAGTAGATTTTCACAATCAGTGGAATCACAGTTGATGCTTACACGTGTTACAAATGCCATCATCTTACCTGTATTGTACTGTCTGTGCGCAGGTATCACGACTGAGACAGAATATTTGCAGTGCACCACTTATTATCCAAAATGGAACTTTACTGTCTGCAATACCAAATTACTCTTGGACTCCAGTCTGGAAGCCAACATGCAGAGAAGATTCCAGCAGCCAACACAAGCCCAATGGTTATTTCAATCAATTTTAGGATAAAATGGTGCAGGGAATGTATTATTATTATTCCCAGCATCCTACCATGACTATTAATACATACTCACTTGTCTCATCATAACAGTTTGCAGGTATAGACTGGGTTTCAAGTGTCCAAACTGCTTTACAACAATATCTTAGCAGTGCTTGCAAGGTCTTATCTCCATATTGCACTTTAGGAGCTATGGGTGAAATAATAACTAAGGTTGCCTGGTGAACTCACAAGTAGGGTGTCATTCGAACACTTAAGCACTACTAGGCTAACCATATTAGCTCAGTGTGCGGCAATCAAGGAATCCCACTTGCAAGGCAAACTAAAAGACCACACAAACAGAAACAAGTTGGGGAGATCATCAAAATGTTTAACACTTCCCTCGCCACTCCACAACAACCAAACAAAACAGAGGATGGGAGAAAGAAAGAGACACATGATTTTTCTGGTAGTTTTTAAAAGATAGGAAATAGGTGATAAGTGAACAATTATAGCTGCAATGTATTAATAATCTGAAGAGGTGTACTGGTCCAAAGAGCAGACAAGATGTTTTAGAATGTGATACAGTGAAAGCAATCCAAACTACTTGATATCCCCTTGAAGTTGAGATTTCTCTTTTTCCACTACTTTTTCCACTACTTATCTCCTTATTTGGTTGTATTTTTAAAATAAATACATTATTGCTGTCCTTCTGTGTTAAGGGCTACCAGTCCGCTGCATGAAACAGGCAGAGGAGCAGCACACTATTGGTATTTAATCAAGACCATCAGCAAGAAGAAAATACAATTTTAAAAGGCCTTTTCTATGTTTCAGTTTACTTAATGAGAAGGATGAGGTATCAGTTTTATTACTCGTAAAATAAAGTTTTCCAATACATTTTCACCACCACCACCAAAAGTATTCCCAAATGTTCCAGAATCCAGTCACCCAAAACTTCATTATTTTTTCTTTTAAAATCATAATCCAGGGGCTCAAATAGCAGATTCAGTATCCTTTGACTAACACCCCATCTCATCCTTATTGAAAAGTTGCAAGGACATACAATCTCAATCAGTTCATTGTATTTTTTTTTAAAAGCAGCTTTCCATTAAAAGCCAAACAATCATTTTTAGAACAACTTGATTTAGGTTTGTCCTAAATAAATATTCAGATCATTTCCCTTCCATTATTTAATCTGCAGCGAGAATTAATTCAACAGAAGACATCCTGGTAAGGCAGAAACGGCAAAAGGAAAGAATAAAAACAAAACAAATCAAAATTCTCGTTCCTATTTCTGAACATTTCCAATTTGAATGTCTTTAAACGCAGCCTTCAAAGCAGGCACTTACAAGACTATTATACAGTCATGAGACGTAAAAGGCGACGGTGTTGTTTTTTCGGTAGGCGGAGAGAGGATTGAGATGATCGGCGCCTTCCTTTCCTGCTACATACAGGTTTACCTTTTCGGGCGTGTAATCTCAAAAAAGCAGGGGAGGGCCAGAAAGGGCCCTTGTGTCGCCCTGTCACCACCACCCTGCTCCCCAGCTCTCTCCAGGGACACACGGAGAGAGCGCCGATCGCCGGCCACGTGGGCCCGGCAGCCCCTTCTGCTTTGGGGGAGCAGCTCCAGGCCGTACAGGAAAAAAAGCGGGGGCAGAAGGGACTGGAGGGGAGGAGGAGGAGAAGGAGGAGGAGGAGGGAGTGGGCTTCAGCTGCCTCTCGGCCAGCGATCAGGCTCGGCGAGGCCTCTGCCTACCCCTGTCGCCAGGCTGGTGATGGGCAGGATGACCGGCGGAGGCGGCTGTGGGTGCTGCTGCTGCTGCTGCTGCGGGGGCCGCATGGATTCCTCGTAGGTGGGTAAATACTTCACCTCCTCGTAGCTGGGCAGCTGCAGGAAGGCGGGCGAGACGAGGTGCAGAAGAGGCATGGCCGGCGTCGGCGGTGGTGGCGGCTGCCCTCGGCTGCTCCGGTGGTCCAGGAGCGAGTCCTGCGAGGTGGCGGCCGTCCCGTTAAGCGGCGTGCCGCCGCGGGCCGGCGAGTCTAGATCCCTGTCGTCCGCCTCTTCTTCTTCGTCTTCGTCCTCTTCTTCTTCCTCCTCCTCCTCTTCTTCCTCCTCTTCCTCGCTCCTCTGGCCCGGGCGCCTGCGGCTCTGCCGGCGCGGGCTGGGGCAGATGATGCGCTGCAGAAAGTAGCCGATGGCGAAGAGCACCAGCAAGATGAGCAGCCCGGAGAGCTTGCGCACGAACCAGCCCACGTTGTCCAGGAAGGTGTGGAAGGGCAGCTTGCAGCACTTGACCTCCGTGTGGGTGACGTTGCCGTAGCTGCAGCAGCTCTCCCGCTCCGCGCAGTGGAGCGCGCCGCAGTTGCCCCGGCAGGGCGGCCCCAGCCAAGCGGCTCCCAAGAGCCCCGCCAGGAGCCCCGGGGGGAGGCTGGGCACCATCCTGTCTCTCTCTCTCTCTGCCCCCCCCAAACCGCCGCCCTCCGCCCTCCTTGGCTAGCAGAGGGGGGGAGGGGGAGGACGGCGAAGCTCTCCGCGCCGGCTCTCCGCCATCGCCCGCAGGAGGGTCCCCCCTTTTCCCCCCAGCCTCTCCAAACTTCTCCGGGGCTCTTGGCAAAGTTGCTCCTGGAGGAGGGCTCAGCTCGGGCCAGGGAACCTCTATATTTTGGGTTGGGGGCTGGGGGGGGCGGTTTGTTTATTTGCTTGCTTTGCCGCCGCGGAAAAGACTTTCGCGCTCCGGGGGAGTCCGAAAGCAATCCCGGAAAGCCCGGGAGGGCATTTCTCTTCCTCGACGCCGCGGCGGAGGCGCAGGGCGTGCGGCTTGCCAAGGCGGAAGCCCGCTCGCCTGGATCCTGCCGGGGAAAGGCGCGGGAAAACCTGGCAAGGCGGCGGGGGGGGGGGCGAGTGAAAGGAGAGCCGGCGATCGGGTTAACAAGGACGGGATCCGACCGGCTCGCCTTGGCGCAGCGCTTTAATCTTTATTAACATCAATGCCCTCCTCTCTCCTTTTTGTCAAATGGAGAGGAGCAGCCCCCCCTTCCCTCCTTCCCTTCCTCCGGGTTGTGGAGTTCTCCTGCTTAAGCGATTGGATTTCCTCATGATGACCGTTATTTAAATTTACTCGCTGACGGGGATTCGCTTACCATATTTCTGGATTTATTTCTGATTAAAAATTGATGATAACCATTTGGCTGATGTTAACGGGCTTAATACAGCTCCCCTTCCATTAGGAGGCTCCTCCTCCCCCTACCTCCCCTAACACACGATTTCTCTTCCCAACGGCTTCGGTTCCTTCCTTACTGTCCAGCAAGTCAAGGTGACTTCCTTTCTACAAAATATGGGGGAACCTCAAAAGAATGGCCAGGATGGAGATATTTAATTCTTGTAACCCTGGGCGAAAGCCACCTCTTTTTTAATTTCTGTTCTTCTTAGTAATCTACTTTTCAAGTAGTACCAACTAGAGTAGATTTAGTAATCTACTTTTCAAGTAGTACCAACTAGAGCAGACTGAATGGGATTTACATAGATGTTTACTTTGCATTCAGTAATAGATCCAATGGGTCCATTCTGGTTTGAAATAGCAGTAAGATACTGAGCATTGTCATTACTGTCATGGTTATCACTGTTCCTCTATCATAGCATTCAAACATGCTAGTAAACATCTTATTGTTTTTATTGTGTAAATATGACTCTGTTTGTTAAACAGAAATGTAGGGTCCTGACCTTAGATTGCTTGTAATTTAAATTGAGCTGGTTATGCCAAGGAAGACAACACATTAAAAGACTGTAAAGGGGACACAAAATAATTAAAGGGGTGTGCAAGGGGTCATGGAAATAAAGGTGAATAAAATAGAAGTTTACAATTGGTCAGGGTGAGGACCACGAACTGAAGTACAGAGGATGTGAAGGCTGATTAGAGATGTCTAGAGGAGGGTGACCAAAAGGGCTCTTCTCCCTTTCACAAAATACCAGAACTAGGGGACATACACTCAAACTGAGGGTTGGGAGAACAGACAAACGAAAATATTTTTTTTACCCAGCACGTTGTTAGTCGGTAGAACTCCCTGTCACAGGATGTGGTGATGGCATCTGGCCTGGATGCCTTCAAAAGGGGATTGGACAGATTCCTGGAGGAGAAGTCCATCACAGGTTATAAAACATGATAGGGAGATGTGTTCCTTCCAGGCTTGAAACCAGGGTACTTCAAGGGCCAGATGCAGGGGAATGGTATCAGGAGACAGAGATCTAGTTTTGTGTGCTCCCAAATGCATTTGGTGGGGCCACTGTGAGATACAGGAAGCTGGACTAGATGGGCCTTCGGCCTGATCCAGCATTGTTCTTCTTATGTTCTTATGATAAAGAGCCTAGAGGCCAAGCGCTTTCAGGAATACAGTACTTGAAGAAGCTGAGTCATTTAGGCTGGAGAAAAGAACTTTTAGAGGCTGTTACATGGAAAAATAAGAAAGCTTCTACTTTTTCAGAGCAGGACACACGCCAATGAGTTCAAATTACATGGCAAGAGCCTGAACTTTACAGAATGTTTAGAACTTCCTGACTATAGGAGCTGTTCAGCAGTAGAACATATTACCTTGGAATATGATAGAGCTTTTTAGGCAGGTTGGATGACCATCTCTTGGGGATACTTTAGTTGGGATTTCCTGCATGCCTGGGGGTGATAGCAGTAGCTGATCCTCAGGTGCTTTCTTACTCTCCAAATCTATGATTCCATTTAAAATTAGAGAAAAAGGCTGTTCCAGTTCTGGGTGGGGAATACGGTAGGAGACAAAAAGAGCCACTGGGAAGTGTTTCAAAGGATGCTGAAGATTTTAAAGCTGGAAATGTGAGTTTTTTTTCTTTATGACTCACATTTATTGTTGTCAACTGTCCAGAATAGCACATCACACTGATGGTGAAGTATATACATTAATTAAATAAATACTTCACTTTCCTATCATAATATCTAAATTCAAAGAAGATACCAAAGGAAATATAATAAAATAATCTAACAAACAAGTACACTTAGCGTTCATAGGATAGAATATATGAGAACAGGAGGGGAAATCCATGGTTCTGCGGGGGGGGGGGGGGGGGGGGGGTGTCCAATTTTTCTTCCCCAAATGAAATGGTGTCCTGTCTCTCCCCTCTGTGCATATGAGCTTACCAGGCCTTGAATTTATTTCTTAAGGAGGGGGGAAATAAGGTTAAAGTATACAGTAACTGAGGCATCAACCCCTGAAATATTCAGTATTCTGCATCAATCTTTACAAGATCCCTGGAGTGGGTTAAAAGGTGCTTTGGACAACAATCTAAAACAAACAAGAACTTTGAAGGTAAGCTGATCTGTGTAACAAAAATCAATGCACTTTGCCAATAATTAGAAGCAAAGGGATGTGTGGACCACAGGGGTCTGCTGCCATTGGTCCTCTCAGTATGATAGTTTCTTCAATCAATTCAAAAGAAAACAGTGAGGTGCTGTGTAAGTCTTATAGGGCTAGAACCAAGCTGGCCAAGTTTAATGATTATGTTATGAGTGGGTGGAGAAATCTTAGGAAGGGGGTATAATCCAAGATTTTGGTTAAGAAAGAGTTGAGAAGCAGGAGCTACAGTTTCCCTGGAGAACAAATACCACCTTGGTTTAGGGATTCAAAGACTGTATATTTGGAGTCAATTCCTTTATGTTGTGAATACTCTACCACAATCCATAAATATACATTAGAGAGTATCTGGGACTTTATTCTCATTTGGCTTCAAAGAGAAATAAATTGACTGGATCTCAGTCCTATGTAAGTGGGTAAAGTATGTCATCTTGCTATCATGTCTCTTTTACATACTTAACTGCCATGTCCACCAATCCACAGAAGTTTTGTAGTCTATTCCTTAGTTAGTGTGTCTAACTGCATGTATCCTCAAATAGAGATCCCGTCCCAGAATAGAAATCATTACAACTAAGAACATAAGAAGAGCCATGCTGGATCAGGCCAAAGGCCCATCTAGTCCAGCTTCCTGTATCTCACAGTGGCCCCACCAGATGCGTTTGGGAGCGCATGAGACTAGATATCTGTCTCCTGATACCACTGCATCTGGCCCTTGAAGTACCCTGGTTTTAAGCCTGGAGATTACACATCTCCATCATGGTTTGTAACCTGTGATGGACTTTTCCTCCAGGAATCTGTCCAATCCCCTTTTGAAGGCATCCAGGCCAGATGCTATCACCACATCCTGTGGCAGGGAATTCCACAGAATAGCAACACACTGGTTGAAAAAATATTTTCTTTTGTCTGTTATTACTCTCCCAGCCCCCAATTTGAGTGTATGTCCCCTAGTTCTGGTATTTTATCAGAGGGAGAAGAGCTTCCCTCTATCCACTTTACTCATGCCCTGCATTATTTTGTACGTCTCAATCATATCCCCCCACAGGCGCCTTTTTTCCAGACTAAAGAGCCCCAAATGTTTTAGCCTTTCCTCATAAGGGAGGTACCCCAGCCCAGTAATCGTTTTAGTCGCTCTCTTTTGCACCTTTTCCAGTTCCACTATGTCTTTCTTGAGATGCGGTGACCAGAATTGTACACGATACTCCAGGTGCGGCCTTACTATTGTTTTGTATAATGGCATTACAATGTAAATACCTCCTCAATACAAATACAAACTAAATACCTCCTCAATCTCTAAAATGTACCTGAAAGTTAGACCTTGAAAACAAAATTCTGATCTGCTTTATTTTGTAAACACTGTCAATAGATTGTGTCCTTCCAAGTGGGAAAGAATAACAAACTTGTAGAAAACTGCATTCAATCTTGGATAAACTTCTCATTATCAAGGGAAGAAAATCCTTTGAACAAGGTCTGATTCTTTTGAAGTTCTTTCCTAACACTAGAAAGCTGAAACTTTGAGATCATCCTGAAGACAATAAAATTATCATCATCCAAATCTACTTAATGTATAAAGTAATTGCCAGTATTGCCCCTCAATACGTGTTGATACTTCAGAGCTGAACTGTTAGGAAGGACAGATCCAATTTACATTCCAATTTGGGGACCGGAATACATTCTGGTATAAGGTATCCAATCTACAAATCACAGCATTGTGACTCTCTGCAGGTGTGAGCCAAAACTCAGCACAAATCTTCACTGCAAACCTCAACACATTTTCTAGGAATAAAATGCATTGGCAGTCAATGGGATTTTCTTCTGAGTAAGCATGCACTGGATTGGGTTGTAAAAGCAAATGGAACTTGATCTGAGTGGAGTGAAGTTGCTGGACTGTGCTCACGTTGCTTACAAAAATCAATAACAACACATTTTTTCCTTACACTCAAAAAAAAAAGGTCAAACAATTGAAAATGGAAGATAAACTGTTTATGGCCAATGATTTCCATGGGTTTTGAAATGTTTGACTCAGTTTTGGGTTGGGACCAACAAGCTGGCTAAACAGAGCCAAATATCAAAATAACACTGCTATTATGAATAAAAATCACATCATTAAAACATATAACAATTCAAGATCATAAAATGTTAGAGGCATCAGATCAAAACCTGAAACTGTTAAGATTGCTTTCATAGTATCTAGCCAGCAATCTTAGCTGTGCAGATGTTATAGATAAAAAAGCTTTCTTGGCTTTTGTTATCCTTGACAAGAGTTTCCCATACCCCAGGGAGTGCTTGCCTTCATGCTTTAGGAAAGAAGGTCTATACTCATATACAAAGTCTGAAGAGGTTCCAAGATTATATCTGGCTCCTATTACTATGCCAATAATGATTTCTCAGTTGGGATACAACAGTATAGCTGACTGTAACACATAAATATTATGTATACTATACTGAGTCTGCTTTGTTTGTTGATTTATTTATTTTACACCAATATCATCTTACATGTTCTTCAAAAGCTTTGAAATTATGCCCAAATTATTATCTTGTCTCGACATTTGTTTTGCTTATATGACACAGTGGCTGCTACTTTCAAACCAACCGGGGTGATTTTGTCTCTTATGCACATGGAATGCTAAGCCCAAAGCTACCCATTTGTGCTATGATATGGGGTGGGGTGGGGTGGAGAACAAGGACTCACAAGGTCATAGCACAAGGGTTTGTTTGTTTCATTAACACAGATGACAGTGTTGCTGGTTACTTCTCTTCAAGCTTCTCTATTTCCCCTATCTTGAATAGTCATAGTACCTTGCAAGGTACAGGACAGAGTGGGTTTTCACAGCAACTATGTATTGGCCAGAATGCAATTAATTGTGTGAGTGGGAGTAACTACGGGCCTGAGTATGATATATAGCTTGCTGAGAGCATGGTTTGGATTGGGGAAAAATACTGTGTCTGCTTGTGCTTCTGCTTAGATTGAGCTCTCCTTTCCCCTTTAAGAGGTGTCACATACCTTTCTGGCCCAGGGGTAGGGCATGCATTCTTATTGGCACACAGGGGATCAGGGGGAGTACTGTCCTGCTGGCTATGGGCACTCCAACCTGTGCCACGGCCACTGAGAGGCTCCCCTTCTGCAGAGGCTGTGTGAATAATGTGCTCCAAATTGGTAAGAAACTAAGCAAGTGCCCGCGATCTCAGTGGTGGCTGTGGTGAGAGACCTTCTGCTATTCTCCTGCATGTACTATGGTTTCAGTCCGTACATTTCCAGATTTTCCTACTCTCTTCTCTCTTTTTCTTCATCTTTTTTCCCATTCCTCCTTTACACAAGAACATAAGAGCCATTCTGGATCAGGCCAAGGACCCATCTGGTCCAGTTTCCTGTACTGTATCTCACAGTGGCCCTGCCAAATGCCTCTGGGAACTCATGCTATTAGATATCTGTCTCCTGATACCCCTCCCCTGCATCTGGCCATTGAAGTGCCCCCCCCCCTTTTAAGCCTGGAGATTATACATCCCCATCATGGCTTGTAACCTGTGATGGACTTTCCCCCCAGGAATCTATCCAATCCCCTTTTGAAGGTATCCAGGCCAGATGTCATCATCACATCCTGTGGCAGGGAGTTCCACATACTATCAACAAAGAAGGATTTTCTTTTGTCTGCTCTCTCCCAACCCTCAGTTTGAGTGGATGTCCCCTAGTTCGGGTATTGTGTGAGAGGGAGAAGAGTGTCCCTCTATCCACTTTACTCATGCTCTGCAAAATTTTGTACATCTCAATCACATCCCCCTCAGGCGCCTTTTCCCCCAGACTAAAGAGCCCCAAATGCTGTAGCCTTTCCTCATAAGGGAGGTCCCCCAGGCCAGTAATCGTTTTAGTCGCTCTCTTCTACCCCTTTCTTTTCCAAGTCCTCCTTTCTTGTTTATTTCCTTTTTCATCAATCTGTCATCCTCTCCTGGCAGTTTCACTTGCTGTTTCTCTGCTCTTTGACTTTTCCTAACAGCACTTCCATCCTATTTGCTCCTGTCTAATTCTATTTTCGTTTCCTTTTCTATTCCCATCCAAACAGCATCCCCATCTTGATTCATTCTGTCCCAGACTCACTCCTCCCCATTTCCACTTTCTCTCTTCCCCTCCTTATTTGCAGTTTCTGCTTTGATCCCTGATCAGGATACAAAGGTTCCTCGCTGTTCGGAAGGAAGGAGCATGTCCAATGGCACATCAGTTCTTCCTCAACCTCTCCAGACTCTTCGTAGTCTGATCCGCCTCTACTCCAATACAAACAGTCTGGACTGGCCCATAGAGGGAAGTGTCTTAATTATGGCTAAGTGGACTTTTGTGATGAGCATCTATACCTCAGAACTTATCTCCACACCACTTCTTTTTAAGCCCAGTCCCTGGTGCTTATTTCCTAAATCTGAGATGAAGCATATGCCTTGCATAAAGTTTAAGCCAGTTTCAAACAGTGGCTCGTACTAACAGCCTCAAAGATGACCACGGAAGGAGCATTAGTAAAATCCACAAGTATAGCACTGTTCTGGAGCTTGTGCAAGTACGTTGATTAGAAAGACAGGCTGGTCAACACAGGGCTGAATAACTGTACAAATTTGGTTTCTCCCAGTTTCTGATTTTTCCAACAGTATGTTTACTTTGTCCTGCTTCTGTATCAGTTTGGATCTTCTTCCTAGTGCCTTCTTGCAGGTGTGTATCAGTTTAGATGTGTTTTTTAAAATGCACCATGCATGCACAGATTTTTGTATTCATTCATCTGATTATACATATATTTAGCATGCAGTTTTTCCAATATAGACATTTTTGCTATTCTCCCCAATGCATTTATCATTCATTATTATACTTTTTTGGTGAATCGTTTTCCTGATGTGTTCATTTTTGGATTGGGGAGCTCTATCACTGAATTCAGAAAACAGTAAATACCCACGTATATCTAGAATTTGATTCACAAAGAGCAGATTAGGTAGGCTTGCACTAAAATACAAAATTGATGTATCCACTATCCAGCACCCTTCTCTATAGTGGAAATTTTGTTACAGAAACATCTACCAGTAAGTCCCAGGACCAATGTATTGTTACATTGCACCACCATGCCCACAAGTTAACAAGGAATTGAGGAGTGTGTGCTGTACATGAATCATATGAGACATTGTACTACCAATAAAGTAAAATAAAAGGCTCAAATGTACATTGCCCTTGAATCTCCTGTTAGCCATGAACCCATCTGGGGTACTGGAAACCCAAAGATGGACACTAGATAGAAGATAGATCAGAAAACGACTAGTAGATCTAAGTGTGATTTGCAATAGACCAATGATTCCCAATTCTCAAATGTTTTAATAGTATAACTGGTCCTTTCCAATCTGACAGGCACAAAAATGGGAAAAATATTTAAAAAGTGTGGAATAAGCAGGACTCAACTCTTCTTTGGAAGGACTGCAAGCTCATTTCTGTTCTGGAAAACAAATTTCTCTGTTCAGAACATGCCCAGAGAAGCAGATGTTCCTTTAATTCCAAAACTTTTGTCTTTCATTCTCATGAATGAATCTGTTTTAGCAGAAATCATTGCTGCTCAAAACTGGAAGAAAGTGCACTGGAAGGTTGTGTTAACTTTCTCTGGTGTAGAGTTTTTTAAAAAATGGGTTGGCGGTCTGCCAGAAATGCCTTAGCTGTGAATTCCTACATTGACAAGGGGTTGGAAATGACCTCTTGGACCCTTCCAATTTCGCAATTCCATGAGTCTGCAACAAAAGAGAAAAATGAGAGGGAAGAAAAGGACAAGTAAATAAACAAAGAATATGCAATTGTTTCAAATTTATTTCCATTTGGTTTCAGTAGGGTAGGAGCAAGATACCTGGTATAGTGTAACGGATAAAGTAATAGAGGCCTGGGTTAGAACCCCAGGTTACCACATGGAAATTCATAGGAGTAGTGCAATTGGTAAAACCACTCCTTAAATATCCAGTGTACCCTGACAGCCCTGGCTGGATTGTGAGAAGTTGAATCCAACCTGAAAGCACATAATAGCCACAGGAGAGGGGAGTTAGGAGTAGAGTCTAAGGCTACATAAGGAAGGTAGTCTCTGAGAAATAGTTATACAAATCTATCTAATGCAGTAGCTGGAAGAGTTACTGGAATAATATGTGTGAAGTGAAATACAATATATTCCTATTCCTAACAGTTAGCGATTAGTTTCAACCTGAACAATATGGTTTTCAATCTATTCTTGCAGTAGTATCAAATGGGAAAAGGTTAATGGATAGCCAAGGTACCCCTCGGCTGAATTAGTACAACACACTGAAAACAACACAACTGTATTATGGTAAGCATCAGGAAAATAGAATCCATTTGGTTAGGTTCGTGGTTCGTGAATGGATCAACAGCCTAAAATGCTAGACATTATACAGAAATATAAGAAACAGCAACATACACCCTGCCTATCAACTTAGAGTCTGAAAGGCATGATGAGCAAGATAGGAAAATAAGAGGACAATTAGCAAATCTGAGTATGTATCACATTTTGTAATTATCAGATGGAACTACAGCCGAAGGAAAATGCATCAAGGTACTATTATAAGTCTAGATGTCCAAGCCCAGTACATGTACATCATATCCTATTCATAACATGCTGTGGCTGTATTCAGAATCATATTCATAACGGCCTGTAATCCACTATTGTGTGGGATGTTGTAAAACAGGCCTGTACAAGAGGTAGACCGTGGGCTACCAGTAGCCCACAAAGGGTTCAAAAGTTGCCCGCCAGTCATCAATTTAAAAAGTAGGGGATAAGTTCTCCACTCCTCCTTCCCCCATCCCAAGGACCACCATTGCCCCAGCAAAGTTCTGGGTCTGCCAACCCACTGTTCTCAGCTGAGCAGGGCAACTCAAGGGCCATGGCACATTGAAATCTGTTCCTTCCAGAACGGATTAATTGATTTTCAATGCATTCCTATGGGAAACCTCTATGGGAAAGTGGGAGTTGTTATACCACCTCTGGATGACCACATGTTACCTATCTCTCCCTTAGAGGAATATTGCTCTTCTCTTCTTCCCTTGAAATTGGAGACTGGTGCTGCAGTACTGCTGACAAATTATGACTCTCATGTGTATCATTTCATATTAATAAATGGTGAGTTGAACTCTGACTGTGCTGGAGAATGTACATTATTCCAGCTAGCCACAGAACATGCTGCAGAAAAGAGATTAATCTCTCTAGACAAATCAAATTAGTAAAATCTGGGCTATGCAGATCATGGAAAAAGTTATTCATGAAATATGGCAAAATACAGAATATCTTTGTGTCTGGCTTCGCTATTCCAGACTTGCCAAATCTGATATCGAGCAGCTAAACAGCATTTGTTATTGTCATTTGTATTCTGTGCTTATTCAGGTCTGCACTGAAAGCCTGAACACAAATTTTCTGTAACTGATACTTCTGTTTGGTGGGCCAGCATATGGGATTTCTTCATTTGCACTTTTTGTCTCTCAGGAAACAGAATTATAGGAAATGTGAAGTAATGTGCAAAGCCTTCTTCTAAAGTGTCATAGATGTGCATATGTTTTCTATATACACTACTTATTCAGTTAGTTAATAAATCCAAGTCAAGGTAGATGTAGGAAGCGATTCAACATGTAAGATCTAATTATGTTTTGAAATTCTGTAACACAAAATGTGTTTAGTTTAATTGATTAATTTAATTATTATTTTAAAATAAGGGAGATAAATTTGTAGTGGAGAGACCTACATTGGAAGTTCCATGTTCTAGTGAACAATGCACAAATAGCAGACAATAAAAATCTTACATGTGGCTTGCAAAGTTCTAGATGCACATGGTTGGCTAATGTTGGAGTGAGGGGGAATGCTTGTCTAGATATACCTAGATGAATCAGATATCACAAAGTAACAGAAGCTGAGTCTGACTCAGTCTCCTCCAGTAAGATCAATATAAAAGGTGAAGAGATCTTTGGTTTCATATTAATGTGTAACCGGACACCCCATATTATTATATATCATAATTGTTAGTCCCTGGTCAGGGCTAGGATGGATTTAGCTTGGATAATATCAGTATCCCACTCTCAGATGACAAAAGCTAGAGAGGACAGGACAATTTTAGGAACTATTGAGGAAGGATTTGTGAATGACAGCACGCTAGCTGACTAGTAATTATCATTTTAATTTTCCAGAAATCCCCTAAAATGACAAAAGCTAATGCTCCTCAGAAACTTCTAGACACTGAGATGAGTATCAGTTCTACTAAATTATGGCAGTGAAAATGATAAGCTGGGGTAATAGTGTATTGGATACAACTTTCAACCCGTGACCCTCCACATTTCCGGTGCAAAGTTCTCCAAAAGAGGTTTTTGTCTCAAGTTGTGCAATACAACCTTTGGTGCCTCTTTCTCTTATTTTGTTAATGTTTTAATTTTTTTTGTGTATTCGTCGTGTATCACTGCATGTTTCATCTATTGTCATACACTGCCCAGAATAGTGCATTGCACTAAGAAATGTGCAATGCACACTCCAATGCACCATACAGTTTGGTATGGTGGATGAGTTTCAATCCATGGCATTGCTAAAAGCAGCTGTGGTGCAGACTTTTAGAACTAACAATCTAGAGGTTTCGCTCCTTCAATGGTCTAGTATTAATGTTCTTGACCCCTTTCACACGACCCCTTAAATCTGCTGCAAAACACTTGCAGATACAGACCATAAAATTGTTTTCCCACCAGCAGCGGACTTTTAAAAAAATTAATTACGACCATGCCCACTTAAGCGTGCCCCAACATACTTTACAAGTACCTGGTCTCCGGAGGGAAAAAATTTCTGATGCGGATTGTAAAGCTGTGAATGCCTGGCTGTCCTCCGCCTTCTGTTTGTTTTTGTTGCCTCCCGCCCCTTTAACAGCCCCTTTAACGGGGCTGCTCCCCTCACCTCCTGGTCATGAGTTCTCAGGGTGGAAGAGAACACTGAAGTGTTAACAGACCCGGGCGGCTGTAAGACAAGTCAGCAGGCATAAGCAAAGAGACGGCGAGGGAGTGGGGCCACACGTCCATTCTGAGGAGGGCCCTCCTCGCTTCCATCCCGCGCCATCCCAATGCAGCCTTGTCCCACCTGAGAAAACTGCTTTGCTTCATGCCAGGGCCTTTGCAACACACATACACACACAGGGGAGAGACAGAGAGAGAATCAGAGAAGCAGAAGGGTGGGAACACAGGAAGCAGAACAAAACCCACATGATCTCTGGCTGGGGGGGGGGATCCGAATTTAAGTTGCCAGCAGATTTTAGGGGTCGTGTGAAAGCAGCCTTATGATGGACCTGAATAGCAGGACCGGCCCTACCACCAGTCAGAATGAGGCAACCACCTCAGGCAGCAATTCTTGCCGGCCCTGTGCCCCTAACCTAGATTGTTGCCTTCGGATTCCATAGAGCCAGACAACATCTAAGGATGACCAAACCACCAGTGTGGTTGGCTGCCCTGCATGGAATGGAGAAGAATGAGAAGATGACCTTACCTTTTCCCTCAAGCAAATAAAGTGAAGCTGTCTATAACATGAAACCAATCAAATAGCCCCTGCCCCACTTATGAGAAATGCAGAGTTTATTTCCAAGAGTACCAGCAACAGCATTCTCATGAAGCAATGCAAAAATCAAAACCTTTCGTCTGTAATTAATTAGTTGATTAGCCATTCCAGTTGCAGCATTAAGCAATTAACTTGTAAGATGAATCGATCACTGGCTTTGATTACGGGCTTAAATATAGAACAGTCTTCATTAGAATAGGCCAGTGTGCTCTTACCTCAAGTCTGGAAATGTTTTGTCACCACACTTCAAATATTTGGGTCTGCCAATACCAGAATGGAACACACAGCTGGGCATGGGCAGGACTAATTCAGGTCACTGTCCTTCCATCTATGTATTCATTCAACTACATGACAGATCCTGCATTAGTGAAGAAAGAGGTTTTGCAGATGGCTCTTAGTTTCTGCCTTTTTCCCTAACATCTCTGATTTATTTATTTATTTATTTATTTATTATTCATTCATTCATTCATTCATTCATTCATTCATTCATTCATTCATTCATTCATTCATTCAAAACATTTCTATTCTGCCTTTCTCCCCAAAATGATTCAAGGCGTACAATCAAAGGGATCAATCCTCACTTTGGAGGACATTAACCAGTTGACCCATAATGTTCCTCTCTTTTCTGCTTGGAAAAGCAGCCATAGCAATGAATGCCTTCAGTGCCAAATCATGGAGCGCCCTTTGCTGCTCCAGCACTCTTTCAAGCAGGTGGAAAATGGAATTCCACCAAACTGCCACATCCCGAATTAGGTGGCATGGTGTCAATCCCAATATTTCTTGTCTTTGCTGCAGCCACTCACTGCTTCGATACTGGAGTGAAAATGCCCTGTCACCTTTCTGGCTCATTCAACTATATCAGGTATGCCTGTGTCTTCCATACCCTGCAAAGCACCCCAAACAACATAGTCTGCAGCCCTTTCATCTTCTTAACCAGCAGTGCTGCCCCATTGTCTGTGGCAAGCAGACCTTGTCCTTCTATAGCTAGACTCCACTGCAGTTCCATATCCCGCAGAGTCTCTTGAATGTTGTGAGCTGTGTGGCTATCCTCCATCACAGTTGCATTCAACAGGGCCAAACAGCATCCTCCCCCTTGTATATTTTCCAATGCCCCTACTTCCCACTAGCAGCCCCGTGGCACAGTGGTTAAATGCCTGTACTGCAGGTACAACTGTGCTCACAACCTGGGGTTCAATCCCAGGTAGCCGGCTCATGGTTGACTCAGCCTTCCAACCTTCTGAGGTCGGTACAATGGGGGGGGGATGTGTAGCCTGCAAACTGTAATTATATAAGCAGAACACTTTGCTTTGCTTTAGTGTCCTGTCAGGGAGAGATGAGCATGTTTTGCATCCTGGCTGCTCTATATGTCACATAAAATGTACCACCTATACCCTGCCCAACTGCTGCTGTACCAGTTACCTAACATCCCAATATAACTTTGGCAGCTAAGGGTGATTTAGGATGACAGTTTGTAATGGAATGCCGTTTCTGCCCCAAACCTAAGGAAATTCATATTCTCCGCCAGAGAAAATGTCTGGTTATCCGGGACCATCATCTCTCCTAGGCAACAATGAGTCCTGGCATTCTTAACAGCAACAACAGGCAACAGGTAATCCTGGCATTCTTGCATTTGCAGAAGGCCTTTTCCTGCACCCGTCCAAGCTCTTCCAGAGGTGCATCTGGCATTTCCTGCCTTCCTGCTCTTGCTATTTGCCCATTTACCTGCTTGCATCCCTGGGCTCAGCCTCTGATGACTCTTATTACTCTTCTCAAAGAGGGAAACCACTTGCTCCCCTCAGTACCCACTTCATTTTCCAGCTGTGCTGAATCTTCAGGTGGCTGGGTAGGGTACTATTGGAGAGGTGGTCCAAGTCCTGTCCACACTTGAGCACCTTCTCCCAGAGCATGCACTCCGCCCTATGAGCATCAGTTGCACGTTGCTGAAAATGCTTCAAGGGATTATTGACTCCTTGGGAGCTTCAGTTTTATGACTGCATGCTCCTAAAGTATCACTACTACTAGTTCTGGCAACTGGTGGGACAGGTGCAGCTACAGGAGCAGGGGTGGTTTCAGTATCGCATGCTTCTGAAACCATGCCTGCCTAAGTTCCCCCTGCTGTCTTCTCCCCCATATTAGATGTGCATGTACCTGAAGGGGGTTCCCACTAGCCACAATGCTGCTTTGCACCGGAGAGATTTTCTGGGAATGGGGGCTGGGGGTAAACCCTTTGTTAAATAAGATGGAGCTGCATAGCATGGATATGAAAGGCAATGTATACTGGTCTCCGAACATCTTTTTCACAAGCACAAAACCAGCACCACTGCGGCTTCCCAAGCTGACTGCTCATCTTGTCTTTCTTGCCATCCTTGTCCTTCTCCAGCAAACACTGGCTCTGGGAGACAAGCACTATCTTTTTTAGCCCCTTGCCCTGGCTGGATTGCACATCCAGTTCCTCTGGAAGACAGGCGGTATATAAGTATTAAAATCAATCAATCAATCAATCAATCAATCAATCACTGGAACGTGTTTAAGATTCACTAACTGGAAACCCAACTAGGGTCATCATAGTTTATATGTGACTTGACAGCAAATTTATTTATTTATTTATGTATTTATTTATTTATTGCTTTGTTTTGATTTGATTTTTATACCATACCATCAGTCCAGCGGTCACTCTGGGTGGTTTACAAAAGTTAAGACATGGACAAGACAACGAACAATAAAATTAAACAATATACAATGTATAGATGGAAATAAAAACTAACCGATCAAACACAATTAAATCTGACAAGAAAGCAAAAAATAATGAATCAAATTAATACAAAAACAAACAGAGGCGGATTAAAATATAAACCACCTACACATGTATTCCTGTTACCTCTTCTGAGGAGTAAGATCCGTTCTTATACCATGGGATGGAAATAATCCTCCATAAATGCATTATGCTGCACCAGAATCAAAGGAAAACATAGTCATCACTTTCGACTGAATCATTACTTAAGGTATCCCATTCATCATGAGTAATATGTTTGTGGTTGAAATTGAAGACTGTATTGCTATACACCTTTACCTACACATAAGGCCTTTGGAACCCAATAGGGACTACTTCTCAGCTGACATGCATGGCGCTGCACTGTAAATCTTTCTCCCTCTACTCTAAACCTCATTAATTTGAGGGCTTTAGTATGTCATCCTGTTCAGATTTATTACCATAGTTTGCAAACACTTACACATGTGGTTCAGATACACTTGCCTGTTATTAACTTCACTACTGTAAAGTGGTTTATTTTATATCCTCAGTTCTCTGAAATCTTAACATCTTTGGTAATAGTTCAGTAATACCAACAGACTGTTCAGCATGCCCAAGACCGCACCTTTTGCCACTGTTCAGGGTGTTTTCTTTTCTCATTTCACAGAGGAGAACAGGAATGCAGTACTCTTGTAGTGACTCCCACCAAGGATAGAGTTCCCTTTCTTCAAAACGGAGGGATGTTCCTGTTAAAAGGTCCTCATTTACTTCTTCCTCAGATGACTGATGGGCCAAGGGGTTGGCCACCCTTTGTGGGGATCAACCTCCCTTCCTTGTTCTACAATTTACTCTGCATGTTGCAGAACTACCTGGCTTCTGCCTGAGTTCAGGGAGTTAATCTTACAATTAACTTAGAATTACCTTTAACTATCCTGGTTAAGAGTACTGTATCATCTTGTCAGATAGTAGGAATTTTTAAAAAGCAGATGGAGTATTCACACATGCAGAATTGATTCTACATCCGCTCCAAAATAAGCAGACCTCTGGCAGAGTAGCAGAAAAATTCACTGCCCTGCCAGAGTGCTTTGCACATGCATACACTTTTTGTGTACACAAAAATTTAAGTCGTTTTTTAAATGGAGAAGCTAACACAATATCAGGTTTATTGTCAGTGGGATGAAGGCCTAATAATGGTGCAATATGGCACTGTCTAACTCAAAAGGTGTGAAAGACAGTAAAAAATTGTTGATTTTAATGTAACTTTTACAGTAACCCCCCCCCCCCGCCTATCCCGGGGGTTAGGGACCCACCCGACCCACGATGATTGGGGGAGGTGCACGAAGTTTAAAATGCCTTAAAGCAACGGAGCCTTTGGCTCCATTGCTTAAAGGCATTTTAAACATTCGAGCAGCCCGTGCAAGCGGTGGTGGTGGATCTGACCCACCACTGCTGCTTACACGGGCTGCTGGAAGATTTTTTTAAAAGCCTTCGAGCAGCCCGTGTAAATGGTGGTGGTGGATCTGACCCACCATTGAGCTGGAGCCTGGGGCTTGGGGAAGGGGGGGGAAAGGTTTCAAAAGCCCATGCTTTTAAAACCCTTCCCCCCTTTCCCCACGCCCCGGGCGCCAGTGCCAATGAGAAGGAGCCCGGGCATGGGGAAAGGGGAAAAGGTTTGAAAATCCCAGGTTTTAAAAACCTTTTCCCCCCCTTCCCCACACCCTGGGCTTCAGCTGATTGGCACTGGGGTGGGGAAATAAAGGTTTTTCTCCCCCACCCCAGCGCTAATCAACTAGAGCCCTGGCATGTACTGTGGTCCCACGATATAGTGGGACCGCAGTATATGAACCACAAAAGAGTGTGGTGTTTTTTTTAACTGTAATTAATTTATTATAAGACAAGTGAAAATACATGTACTATTAATACATAAATTTACTTAATACATGAAAATAAAATATACATACAGAGGTGTTTCAATGTGCATCCCTTCATCCTAGAGACCATTATATCCTACATACTTTTACTTATCTTATCTTCCATCTCCTTTATCTAGCCAGAAAATATACTGTATTCATTGCCAGTTTCTTCCTTACCTTTACACAGTATAGCTTTTATATTTTTTCCCATATTTCATTACATCTATTTGTCTTTATCTCTCCTTTTTTAAACTTACTTTCTGAAGTCAGTTTACCAATAACTGCTATAATTTCATACTGCAGTATACTAACTGAAAATCCCAATTCTGTTTCCAGTTTGTTTTGCAAGGACCAGAAACTAGTAACCTAACACAATATTTACTTCCCGAGCTGTAAACAGACTATCAAGCAGGGTTGGGGCCACTGGAACAGAAACCAAAAAGCAGGTGATCAAAATCATTGACAAAGTGAAAATGAATGGAGAACTGAAAATTGAGCTAGAACATGAACCCAGAATACAGGAACTGTCATATGCAGCTCTGCTACTACAAAATAAATTGCAAGACTTAGACTTGGGAAATAGAAGCTGACAGCAGAGTTTAATATTTTTGTGCGACGCTGAGAAGGAGGAGCGAAACAACATTCATACATTCTTAATGCAATGCTTGGGACTGGAAGTAATGGAATCCAATCCAGCGAGGGCGCACAGAACACTTGGGTCGTGCTTGAAAAATCCAGTGCACAGCAGAGACACTGTGGTTTGCTTCCAGAGATACAGTATGAAAATGCAAATCGGAAGAAAAATACAGTACAGTAAATACCCTGGCCAAGATTGTGTACAAAAGAAACCAAGTTCCCTTACCAGAAGACAGTACAAGTGAAAGAGTGAGAAAATGAAAGAAATGCAACCTCTTCTAAGCAATGGTGCTATGAAAAGAGGGAATGAACTAATTGTACGCAGAGGAGAAACATACAGAGCAGCCACACACACTCACAGGCGCGCACACATAAAGACGATCGCAATCTGAAAAGTGTTAGATGGCACAACAACCCTCTTGACGAACCTACAACAGCAGACAGTACCATGCAAACAGAAAGTACAGTAGTCACACAAAGAAATACTTCTCAAACATTATGGAAGGGAATTTAAAACAGAGCAGAACTTAATTCACAAATGCTTCCTGCCATTTTCTGAATGAAGGACACAGATGCAACAAAATGACACAAAGTGGGTAAGATCTAACTCATACAACTGATTCAGATGCAGAAAAAGGAAATTCTCATAGATCTATCTATCTATCTATCTATCTATCTATCTATCTATCTATCTATCTATCTATCTATCTATCTATCTATCTATCTATCTATCTATCTATCCACAGACTTGAAGCAGTCATATGGTGGGTGTGCATACAAGAAGGATACAAGATTGTAAAAGTACTGGATAGCTCGGGTATCCTTTAGAATACTGTCCTGCTCTGGACACCTCACTTTAAGAAGGATGCCAGCAAACTGGTGCAGGTTCAGAAGAATGGAAACCAACCCCTATGAGGAAAGACTGAAAGAACTGGACATCTTTAGCCTTGACAAAAGAAGACTTTTATAACTTTTAAAATACTTGGAAGATGGTTAAGTGAGAGCCACTAAGGGATAGGGTAAAGTGAGAGCCACTAAGAACACCATTAGCCTCGTGGCACAGTGGTTAAATACCTCTACTGTAGCTAAAAGCTGTGCTCACGACCTGGGGTTCAATCCCAGATAGCCAGCTCATGGTTCAGTCAGCCTCCTATCCTTCAGAGGTCGCCAAAATGAGTACAAGCTGGGTATAGCATGCATAATTAAATTGTAAACCACCCAGGGAGTATTTGAAGTGCTATGGGGTGGTATATAAGCAGAGCACTGTTCTTTTGTTCTCACTAAACATATTTGTAAGGATAGTGAAACAGAGTGAAAGGTCTCTTCTGAGGAGCTCATCCCACCACCCCATGGCATCAGTGGGACTCGCTCATCCGTCTCTGTGCCTGACGCAAAAAAGGGGGCACTCTTTGGGGTGTGGGGGTTGGATTGGATATTCCTAGCGCCCCCACCCAGGCAGTGACTCATGTGGCATCCATCCTAGTGGCCTTTTGGTAGCCCACCTTGGTGATGCTCTCACTCAGCTGCCCCCAGGAGCCCCATGCACCCCTGCAGGCCTGTCTTGCTTTGGTGGCCTGGAGAACACCCACCCTTTCTTCCGCCTGCTTGCCCACCAGCATGACTGCAGGGCTCCAGTAGGTGAAAGGGGAAGCAAGACACCCATCCTGCCAGGCAGCTACAGACAGCAGATCTTAGGTCTGGCACAGCTGTTGTGGGACTGTGATTGGTTGAGGGTGGAGGGGAATGGTGCATTCAGGAACACGACTGGGTCCCTCTTACCTCCTGCTCTTCCTCCATAGCACTACAGGTAGCACAAAAGCTGATGGCAGAGGAAAAATAAATTGCAGATAGTTTCCCGAAGGGGTTTTTTTTTTTTTTTGCAGCATTTATTTTTGCAAGTTGGCTGTGTGATGAATCCTAGCATCTTTTGCACTCTTCCCTCTTTCTCATCCGTCACAGCCGAGTTCAGAAACGTTACCTTGTCGGATGAGAACCTCCCCCCACCCCCGATCAAGCAGCCAGCATGGCCACTGTCTTCTCCAAGCTCTGGAATTACTTATCTTAAGTGCTGGAGCCGAACCACGTGAGTTGGCTGCAGCCTGAGCGACTCATGAGGTCCAAAACTGACCACAGCCAAGCAGACACATAAGGGAGCCTGTTAAAACTTGCACAAATGCTCTGTTGTTGCTGACTGGCTAGAACTGCAAAAGCAATCCTTTTTGTTACTTTGGGCTTGAGAGGGTCAGATACGTGTCCCTGTACATTGACTGCTGTCTTGATGCTATATGACCACTACTTAGACAGAGATCACTGACTGTGCCTAATAGCTGGATATGTTAAAATGCCTCTTTATAATGAGAAAAATCTGATACTTTCCAAGTCCTCTGGGAACTATGTTCCAAAGGACTTCCTCAGGAAATAGAATACACAATGTTGTGATTTTTACCGAGTCAATGTTGAAGGTGTCATTTGACTGCATTTGTATTTACTGAAGCTATCAGTTGTTGTTCCTAAATAAGAACACAGTGGAGTTTGAAGAAAACCATGGACAATAAGACATACTGATGCTGTGCAAAACGTGTCAATTGACACGCTTAGGGTGTGGCAAGAAAGTTTCTATTCAAAAACATTTCTGATGTGAAGATTTATTCTTGACAAAGAAGTTGAAAATTCAGAAAATGGCATACATACTTTCATTTTATTTATTTATTTATTTATTTATTTATTTATTTATTGCTCATATTGCTAAAGTTTGTTCCTCCTTCAGAGATGATTTGGATGACTTACCTATACTGCAAAGTTTTATTGATTTCATACCAATTATTATATTCATACTGGCAATTCTCAGTAGAGATTGTATTTCCCTGCAGACCTGCAGTCCTCTAGAATTTCCTGAAACAAGGGAATTATTACGATATTGATATATGTTAGGATTTTGTTTGCAATCTCCCATGTTCTCTGTGCTTTGTGTGACTTGGAAGAAGTTTTTTGGAGGGCTGGAGTGATTATCTGTCTATCCAGCACTACTCTATTGTTCCTTCCAGCCTCTGATTTCAAAGAGAGCCCCACCTCTCTGCTGAGTGTTTTCCCCTTCTGTTTCCTCTGTTGGTGGTAGTTGGTGTGTGGGAGTAGTTAGCTGTTGATATGTTTGAATGCCCTTTTTGGGACAAAGGTAGGGTAAAAATATTTTAAATTAAATAGAATTCAATAAATAAATACAGTAAATACAGTACAGTAAATAAATAAATAAATAAGGTACACAGGTTTGTAGTTTAAAATAGCTATAAGTGAAGAAATGTTTTAAATTATTTTCCTACAAATGTTTCAAAGTGAACTATTGAAGCTTTATGTGCTAGTTGATGAGAAAGAGATGGACTTTGGGGAACTCGTCTCCCCTGTGGGCCATAATACTCCTACTGCATAGCAAAAGGAATTTTACCAGTAATTCAAAAATCTACAACAATTTAAGTGCTTACTACAGATATGTGAAGTTGACTGTCAAAATTCATCAATTGTAATGCACTCCCAAGTCACTCCAGCTTCTGGAATTTCATGTGTGCCCCCCTGTGTGTATCATAACATTTCTATCTTCAATTTATTTATTTATTTATTTATTTATTTATTTATTTATTTATTTATTTATTTATTTATTTATTTATTTATTTATTCGTTTGTTTGTTTGTTTGTTTCATTTTTATACCACCCATCTTCCAATATGGAACTCTGGGCGGTTTACAAGTTTTAAGAAGAACAATACAAAAACAATACATCAAGATGGATCAGAGAGCGGTTGGCAAAAAAAGAAGGAAAAAAATTAAATTAAATTAAATTAAATTAAATCAGGTCGCCATATGCCTCCCTGAAAAGCAGAGTTTTTAAAGCCTTTCTGAAGGCGGGCAGGGACTGTGCAAGGCGCAGCTCACTCGGAAGGTGGTTCCATAATGAGGGGCCCACAACAGAGAAGGCGCGGCCGCGCGTGGCAGACCTCCGCACCTCCCTAGGGGTGGGCACCCAGAGTGAGCGCGCCTGTGACATCCGAGTGGGTCTAGCCTCAGATGACCTCTGGGAGATACGCTCCAACATATATTCAGGACCCAAGCCAAGAATAGAAGTCGTTTGTTTTATGAAAGCGAGAAAATGAATGTACCAAACACATTGACTATTGCTTGGAAAAATATAACTTTGAACCCACATTACAGGCTCCATAGTATAGCTCCCGATTGCATGTTGATGGAGTGCATTGAAACCGGTGGAATATTTTTGGTATGACGTTTTGAATGGTGCACACTTCTGTGCTTTCCTGCAACAATGTCATCTTCCCTAATCTTCTGGAACTGGGTGATCTAGCTCTTTTGAACCACTACTCCTATAATCCCTAATCAGCATGGTCAAATAACCAGACTGGGGTGATAAGATCTATGGTACACCACCACAGCTAGTGGGCACCTACTTCAAGAAGGCTGCTCTAGCCTGACAAATTCTGTGTAAGCTTCATTTTCCTATTTCTAAGCATTTCTGTGGCCTTGCTCCTTCCCCTCTTTCTTTAACTTTCTCCTTGTCACTTCTCTTTGCTTGTCAGCCACTAATCCTTGTGTTTAAGACCAAGATTGCTACTACCTCTGTTTTCAGCTTGTCTGTGTTTTTCCTTCACTCCTCCATATTACTGGAATGCCTTCCTATTCTTCACCCTCTTCTCTCCCCCTTCCTTTTCATCATTATCACCATCAAGAAATTAAAGACCCACGATTCTTTCTCAAGCCTCCACCACATAATTTACTTTCTTGCTCCACAGTGATTGCTATGACTCTGGATAGGAACAGTGTCTTTTAAAAAATCCTTTTAGGCACATCATAAATTTTATACATGACATTAAACACCTTAAGAGCAGCATTAATGTGAGTCCTTTGCCATACCTCATGGTACTGTACGAACTGTAGGTAAACTGATCCAGGATTTCTGGGTGCATTCACACATATGGATATTGAAACACAATAAATAAATACCCATGGAAATGCTGTTTCTTCAGTACAATCATTTGGGGGTATGTAAGTACCCACATTTTTTCCCTTCTCTCATAGGGCAAATAATAGATAATAATCTTCAGACCTGGAATTTGCTTGTACTTTTTGCAAAGAATTTTGCAAATTCCAGGCAATGACTTCATGTGAATATGTCTGTTCTAACTTGGATAGTTCATACTTGGATAGTATGGAAGACTCTTGCTTCTGCCCCCTGCAAACCATTCTTGTGGACAGGGGCATTTTCTTGGCCAGCAAATCATTGAAATTCCCATGGAGTGAGCAGATACTTCAGAAATTACTCATAACAAAGTTGCTGTAGTTGTTTTTTAAATCTGCTTGGATGAATGTTACAGAGCATGTTTTAAGCAGTGGAGTACATCTGATAACCTTTTTAGGTGGTCTTGATGATCACACTTTTTACTGTGACTAGAGGTGGGCACTTATTGCAGTTTAGTGGCTTGGTGTGGTTTGGTGGATTAAGCCCAAAGGTGTTGAGTGTGCACCCTGGATTACATGCCCCACTTCCTCCCACAGTCATCCCTTCAGAAGGAGCACAGCAAGCTTCACTACCCTGACTTATTTTCTGTGTGGTTTAGCTGTAGGAGTAGATGGGCGTGGAATCTGGGGAACCCACATAACACTTGTGGGCTTGATCAGCCCAACTGTGCTGAACCATGCTAAGTGCCCATCTCTAACTGGGAGCGTAGATGAAACAGTTATATGTAGCAATATTTATCTTTGTCGGTAGCAAAAATGCTCCGTGGGGCTTCTGAACCATCAAGCAGAACAATCTCTTAGCCTCCCCAGGAGATAAACAACATTCATGTGAATATACCAGTTCCTACCTTCTACCCAGTGCGGTAGAGACTGCCATTCCCGAATTGGTCTATTTAGTCACACTAGGTATTGTTTTTAGGATCTCTACTCCAGGCATGATACCATAGTCTTTCGAGACTGAAGGATGCCAATGACCTTCTATCCAAATGTGTGTGGCATACTGTTAAGGCACATCATCTCACACTGCTGCATGGTAGGGTGCTGGTCTGGGCATCCTGTTGCTCTTTTCCTCCACTCTTTTCTGCTGTCCCTTGATCCAGTCAGGTCTTCTACTGGGAAGTACATACAGCTCTCTCTTTCCTGATTTTTGGGAGGATATGGTAAACTCATTCCACCCAATATGACCTTAATTTTCTTGGCAAAGGCTATAGTGGGGAGTCCAATTTCTGCCTGAGATTCAGTAGGCTTCGCTTGCTACACGGTTTGTAAGCGAGGTAGAATTATCATTCTAGTATCCTCTTATTTTGATAGACCTTGGTGGAGATCTAGAAAAAAGAACCATACATTAAACACCACCTTTTAAAATGCCTTTCAATTTAAAGGGAAAGTGTGTGACAATTTTTTAAAAATGTGACCATTTTTAAAAAAAACCATGAAATCAGGTACACAAAAGAGGGAATTAAGAGCGGGGAGGAAAAATGGATGAAACTTGCTGTGAACAACTTCGTAGATGTGGTAAAGGACTGATGAACCTGGACTTGATATATATTTACAGCCTTGGCTTTAACTAAGGTTTGGTCTACCCATTCTGTTTTCTTTGTCGTTTCTTCTTTTGTTGTTAAATATGTATTGGCACTTGTTTCTTAGGGTCTGCTCCTGTATTTTGTATTTCTAAAATAGGTGTAATCTGCTGTATCGGGGCTTATGCTATGAAAAGCAGGGTACGAATCCTTTATATAATCATTGCTTGGTCTTAGACCAATTGCTGAATCTCCCAATTGGAAAAGCATGGCCAGTGACATTATGGGAGTAGATACAAACTGCCTGACTTTCCTCCTTTAGCAAATCATGGGTATTTGTACACGACCCCTAAACTCCGCAGCAAATGGCTGCCAGCTCCGGAGCTTACAATTGTTTCCCCACCAGCTCCGGAGTTTGCAGGAAATTAAGTGCGACCACGCCCACCTAAGGGCGTCCCAGCACACTTTTCTTGTACCTGCTCTAGGAGGGTGAAAATCCCCAGGTCCGGATTTAATCTGGTGAGTGCGGGGCTCTCCTCACTTCTGTGTTGTTGTTTTGCCTCCCGCCCCTTTAAGAGAAGGGGCGGGAGGCAAAAAAAAATAACAGAAGAGAAGGAATCAGGACAACGATGGGACTCTGGGCAGCTTCGGAGGTGAGCCTGCATTTTTTCCTCTCTTTTTTCCTCCCTCCCCTCACGCAGACAGGAGCAAGGAAGTGCAGAGGGGTGGGGACGCAGAAAGAGCAACGGACCCCCAAGATCCCTGGTCCGAATTTAAGTGGCCAGCGGATCTTAGGGGTTGTGTGAAAAGGCCCCATGTTTGGTTCTAAGTATCCGATTCCAGGCACCAGAAATAGATCTTCAGTTCCATTTGTGGCCTGGCACGTTCATGGTAATCATCCTGTTTTGTTCTTTTTTTTCCAGATAGGCAGCACAAAGAGGTTTATCAAGGTGATGTAAGCCAACATAAAATGCACTGGCTCAAAACAATCTACTACATGAACAGTAACAGCAATTACAATGACAAAAACAACAAGAAGACATACAGGAAATGCATAAATGCATACAAGGCATAAAATCCCCTTCACAATTAAGAAAGAAAAGCAGACTATATGTGAAATTTCAGAATGGAAATGCCTTCTTGTTCCTTCTGTGACTAAATAAGCCAGAATCTGTATTTAATGCAACGTTATTAAGCAAAATAGGTATTTATGTTAAAATAAAAGTACACATTTTGTATAAAACATAGCATATGAAATTGGACTCCTAACCAAACATTGCTGGCAAATCCTTCAAATATTTGTAAGCTTTTTGTCCAGGATTTCAAAGAAGTAAAAAAAAAGGGGGGGGGGGGGAAGAGAAGAAAAAAGTTTGAGCGTGGTGGCTCAGTGGACTAAGGCTCCGAAAACTGTTGGCTGCAAAGTCAGCAGCTAGGTGGTTCGAATCATGGGTGCCATGCCGCGGAGCGAGCTCCCGCTGATAACCCCACCTCCTGCCAACATAGCAGTCCGAAAGCATGTAAATGGCAGTAGATAAATAGGTACTGCTATAAAAAGCGGGAAGATAGAACAGTGTTTCCTTGCAACCGTGCCGGCCACGTGGCCATGGACTTGCACAACACTGATTCTTCAGCTTGAGTACGGTGATGAGCACCACCCCTAGAGTTGGACCCGACTAGCATGCATGTGTGGGGGGAACCTTTACCTTTAACTAAGCTCAGACATATTGAAGATTTTGCCAAATGTCTTTGAAGATTCTCAGTCATCCAGGTGAGTTTATCTGGAAGTTGAGTCATGGCTACTGGACTTCTTTTTCTTGAGTCAAATGGTGTCACAATTCCTTCAAATCAGAAAGTCCTGCACCATTACAAAGTGAGTATGAGCCAACAGAGGCATGTGGCTAAAAAAGAAAAAAGGGGGGGAGGCAAATGCTATTTTTGGCTATGTCAGCTAAAGTATAGTCTCTAGTCTAAATCATATGAAGTACCTTCTGTTCAGCACTGTTTAGCCCTTATTTTGAGCGCTGTTTCCAGTTATGGACATTCAGACTTTAAGAATAATGCAGACATAACGGAATAGGGTTAGGGCAACATGGATAGTCAGGGGACTGGAAACCAAACCCTATGATGAGGATGGACTGAAAGAGCTGGGCATGTTTAACCTTGAGAACTAAGACTGAGGGGAGACAAGATGGCACTCTTCAGATTGCTGAAAGGTTTTCATCCAGAGGAAGGGCAGGATAGGTATCCAGCCATTCCAGAGTGCATGATGTGTAACAATGGTCTCAGTTAAATGTCAGAAAAAACTTCCCATTAGGACAACAGAACCTATTACCTTGGGAGGTGATGAGCTCTCCAACATTGGAGACAATCAAGATAAATGCAATATTAGGCTATAGGCCAGTAATAAAATAACAAAAAACCACTGAAAGGTTTCGAGGACAATACCCTCTTTTTCAAAGCATGTACCAAAAGTCCAAACATGGCAAAAGATGTGATTTGCCAGGAGATCATTGTTAGATATAAAGTTGTTGGCAGGATGATCTTTGCCAGGCAGTCTTCTTAGATGAGGTAGGAAGCAGCAGGGCTGTTGTTAAATATGCATCTGAAGTCAAGTATTGGGTTTCACACCCCAGTTCTTCAAACAAAGGCAGGGGACTGGACTTGAACCCTTACAATTCTTTTGCATGACGGTGTGATAAAATTTGTGATGTCTGGTTTTACTCCTGATCACTACATCACTGAACAAAATACAGCAGCAGCAACAACAATATCCTTCACAGAGAGCTGATGCCACAAACAGAGGTGACAAAGATCCTCAGACATTTATATCCATCATGAATAAATGAATATTGGTCAATGCACCTCAACAAATTCACCATAAAATCTCCTATTTTTAGATCTATGTATTTTAAGGTAAGTTTTTGTGGCCATTTGAAACTTTTGTTTGCAAACTCTGGGGCCTTGATGAGTGCTTTACGGGAATGTACTTTTAGCCGTTTAGAGTCAGACTTCTATAGGCAATGCATGATGATAATCAATAATGAAAGCAAACAGACACAAAATGCATCAATTCTTTTGAAGCAAGAAAATCATTAGCTACTTAACTTTCTTGACTTACCATGATTTCATTTGGCAGAACCTTCTGTATACTGAAATTTCTACATGTATAATCTTGCTTCGAATTGTTATTTCTTGTTATTAAATTGCCCTTTCTTGAGAAACCAGCTCTGGCCACGGTGACACATGCCCTAGTGACGTGCCCTACTGTAATGCGCTCTATGTGGGGCTACCGATGAAAAGTCTCAGGAAACTTCAATGGGTCCAAAATGCAGCAGCCAGACTGCTGACTGGGGTGGGGTACAGAGATCACATCACACTCCTATTAAAACAGCTCCACTGGCTGCTAATCAGTTATTGAGCACAATTCAAGGTGCTGACCTTGACCTACAAAGCACTATATGACCTGGGTCCTAGCTACCTCAAAGATGGAATCTTACAGTATGAACCAACTCGGGTGTTAAGATCATCAGGAGAGGCCCTTCTCTCCATCCCGCCACCCTCACAGGTACGTATCCTGGGGACCCGTGAAAGGGCTTTCTCGATCGCTGCACCCAGACTCTGGAACTCCTTCCCACTAGAGGCCAGGTCTGCCTCATCTCTGTTGTCCTTTTTGAAACAGGCAAAGACTTTTCTCTTCAGGCAAGCTTTCCCTGAATGATGGACTACCATGTGTATTTTATATGAATCTAAGGGTTTACATAGACTTTGTATTTATGACTACTTATAACCATGTTGCTTAAATGTAATGTTGTCTATTAATGTTGTAAGATGTCCCTCAATTCTTTGTTCTCAAATACTTGAACATGTCTTCATTGTACTGGACTGTATATTATCCCTCATCACTGTAAGCCACCTTGGGTCCTTTTCCAAGGAGAAAGGCGGGGTAAAAATACCCTAAAATAAAATAAAATAAAATAAATAAGGGTAGGGTAGTGCTAAAAATTTGCCTTAAACTACCAGTCCTTTGAGACTGGCTCCCAGTCACATCCAAGCACATTTAAATCTAAATTTCACAGATATCAAGAGGAATCTTAAGGCTCTCCCACAGAACTTGCAGGCTTGTTTACTGTTTTGGTAAGTCTGGTTGGTCTTCATCAAGAATTGTATACAGTAACTGTGAATTTTGAGGGGTTTTTTCCTTTCCTTTTTTTCTTTTTATGGGTCAACATGACCAGTGTTACTAATTAGCTTGGATGCTAAGCAAAATAAAGGAGGCAGGAATAAAGGAATGAAAAAACAGGGTTGGTGCGGAAGCTACCTTGAGCCCTTTTAAGAGAAAGACAAGATTTAAAAAAACTTGAAGTAAGTAATACATAAATAACAATGCTTCTCTTTATATCTCCTCCTTAATAAGGGTATTTTTTGTTTCACTTAAGCTTGGTTAGACAGCAGGATAACCTGTGGATTTTTTATTTTAAGAAATAAGAAATAGTTATTACATCCAAGCATTCCCGAGTACAAGCTAAAATAAAACAAATAATAATGTAAGACAGTAACATCCGCCATCTCTTCTGCTCTGTCTTAATACTGTGAGCAGAAGAGACATAACATATATTATAGTCTATGATTAAGAGTAAAATCCTGTTACTGTTGGAGGGACTGTGACTCAGGCATTCTTTAAGAAATCAGAGTTCAAGGGACACGCCTGCTTAAGACCTGAAGAACATTCACCAAAACAAAAACCAAGCAAATGTTCAAGTTCTGGGAGGTGAGAGTAGTTCTTGCTGTGACACTCACTTACGACCAGCCCTTAAGGATTTTCCTCTTCTAATTAGGGGCTACTGGCAATATCTATCTTGCCTTAACCTTTTACATGACACCTAAAATCCGAGGCATAGGGCTCCCAGATGCGGAGCTTAAAATCGTTTTCCCATCAGCTGCGCACTTTTTAAAAAATTTATTTATTTATTTATTTATTTATTTATTTATTTATTTATTTATTTATTTATTTATTTATTTGACTTTTATACCGCCCATCTAGACCAAGGGCTACTCTGGGCGGTTTACAACATGTAACAACAAACAAAGGAATACATTTTAAAAACCAAAATACAATGTACAAAATAAAAAAATATACATAAATCAACAACAAAAACTAAAATGAAGCTAAAATGAAACTAAAACTGGCAAGAGATTTGACAAAATCGTTTAAAAATAGTGCCTTACTAAATGTTTAAAGAATCAGGGAATGCCATTCTATAGAACCAGGTCTTCAATAGTTTTTTAAAAATTTGAAGCGAGGGTGCCAGCCGAATTTCAGGGGGTAGATGGTTCCATAATTGGGGAGCAACCACCGAGAAGGCCCTACTCCTTGTGACAGCTTTCCGGGCCTCCCTCGGTGTTGGGACTCCCAGGTGTCCTGCCTGGCTGGCACGGGTGATCCTGGCAGTTCTTCTTGGGAGGAGCCGCTCTGTCAGATACTGAGGTCCCAAACCGTTTAGGGCTTTGTATGTTAACATCAAAACCTTGAAGTAAATGTGGTAGCGTACCGGCAGCCAGTGCAGGGCTGCCAGCATGGGGGTAATATGTCTGTGCCTTCTTTGCCCCGTTAGAAGTCTGGCAGCTGCATTCTGCACTAGCTGCAATCTCCGCATTAACCTCAAAGGCAGCCCCACGTAGAGAGCACTACAGTAGTCTATTCTCGAGATTACAAGTGCATGAACCAGCGTAGTTAACGCCCTGATGTCAAGGAGGGCCCGCAGCTGGGCAATCCTCCGCAGTTGGCAATGAGCGGAACGGACCACTGACACCACCTAGGTTTCCATGGTGAGTGCCGGGTCCAGTAGGACACCCAAACTGTGGACCCCATCCTTCGCGGAGAGAGTCACCCCCCCAAAAGTGAGGGAGTTCCCCAACCCGCAGACACCAGGAGGGGCCACACGCAGGATCTCCGTCTTGCCCGGGTTCAACCTCAGCCTATTAGCCCCCATCCAATCCGAGACGGCCGCCAGGCAGCGCTCAAAGGACGGAATGGCATCCACTGCAGAAGATGGAAAGGAGATAATAGAGCTGGGTGTCATCTGCATATTGGTGACACGAAGCTCCATACCCCCTTATGACCCCTCCCAGCGGCCTCATATAAATGTTGAAGAGCATGGGAGAGATGACCGACCCCTGTGGCACCCCACAATTGAGAGACCAAGGAGCGGAGGTCATCTCACCCAGCTGCACTCGCTGGGGGCGGTCCTCCAAGAAGGAACGGAACGACTGCAAAGCAGTGCCTCCAATCCCCAACTCGGAGAGCCTCCCCAGGAGGATACTGTGGTCGACGGTATCAAAGGCCGCTGAGAGGTCGAGGAGGACCAACAGGGACGTTTTGCCCCTGTCAGACTCCCTCAAAAGGTCATCATGCAGGGCGACCAATGCCGTTTCCGTACTATGGCGCGGCCTGAAGCCCGACTGAAAAGGATCGAGGGCATTTGTGTCATCCAGAAGACCCTGAAGCTGATCTGCCACCACCCTCTCCAAGACCTTGCTCATATAAGAAATATTGGCGACAGGCCTATAATTGTCAATTTGGTCTGCCGCCACATTAGGTTTTTTCCAAATGGGCCTAATGAGAGTCTCCTTGAAGGCCGAGGGAACCCTGCCCTCAAAGAGAGACCCATTAATTATTACTGTGGCCCATTCCTTCATAATTGGCCTGGCTGTTTTTATTAACCAAGCCGGGCAAGGATCCAAGGAGGAGGTGGTGGCCCGACAGCGATCAAGGGCTCTGTCCACATCTGTCGGCGTCACTGGTTGAAAGCTGGAAAGCAATGCCGGGCAAGGCGATGCACTGGACATCTCTGCTCGATCTACTGTTTGTAAATGGTGGTTCAGGTCCCGGCGGATGGTCTCCACTTTAGTCTTAAAGAATGCCGCAAATTGGTCACAGGAAATACTAGGGGGAGGCCTTTCACTGTGACCAACCCCGGATAGATCGCGCACTATGCGGAACAATTCGGCTTGATGATTTTGTGCTTCGCTTATCCGGGTAGCGAGGTAAGATCTTCTTGTGGCCTTGATCTTAGCTAGATAGATGGATGACGCGATCTTTACGGCTGATAGATTATTTTCCGTCGGGGCCTGCCTCCAGATGCTCTCTAGCCTCCTCCGATTTCGCTTTAAGGCCCGCAGCTCCTGGTTAAACCATGGAGCTGGACGGGTCATGCGATGGAGGGGGCATTTGGGTGCAATCGTGTCCACTGCCCTGGTGGCAGCAGTATGCCAACTATCCACCAGAGCGTCGACAGGAGCACCAACCAGTTCAGCGGGTAACCCACCCATGGCATCCTGGAAACCAATAGGATCCAGTAGCCTGCGTGGGCGGACCATCTTAATGGATCCAAGCTCCCCGCAGAGAGGGGGTGCCACTGTGAGGCTGCATTTAATCAGGTAGTGGTCCGACCATGACAAGGGGACTGACTCAAGGTCAGTCACCATTGATCCACTCTCTCTCTGTGCATTTGCGAAAACCAAATCTAATGTATGTCCTGCCACATGGGTGGGGCCAATGACAAGTTGGGACATGTCCAAGGAAGCCATGGTTTCCAAGAACTCTAGAGCTGGACCCGAAACCTGAGCCTCCGCGTGGATGTTGAAGTCCCCCAGAACTAAAAGCCTAGGAGATCTCAACAACGCCCCGGAGACAAAGGTGGCCAGCTCCGGAAGGGAAAGTGCTGGGTCACGGGGAGCGCGGTACACCAGCACTATCCCAATTCCTTCCCTGCCCCCAATAGCCACGTGGAGGACCTCAAGACCTGGAACCGCCAATGCAGAGAGCCTGACAGCCTCAAGGGTGTTTTTGTATACAATGGCTACCCCGCCCCCCGCCCCTCCAATCTACCCAGGTGTTGGATGGAGTACCCAGGAGGACACATCAGAGCGAGGGTAGGACCACCCTCTGCGCTCACCCAAGTTTCAGTAATACAAGCCAGGTCTGCCTTATGATCTTGAATCAAATCATAAATTAAGTACGAACACGCCCACCTAAGCGCGCCCCAGCGGATTTTAAAAGTACCTGGTCTCCGGAGGTAAAAAAAATTCTGATGCGGATTGTAAAGCAGTGAGTGCTGGGCTGTCCTCGCCTTCTGTTTGGTTTTTTTGCCCCCAGCCCCTTTAAGAGACTGGAATGCTTCCGGGGCTGCTCCCGATGGCAGAACGGAGGTGAGCCTGCATTCTTTTCTCCCTTTTTTTCTCCCTCCTCTCACGCAGAGAGGAGCAATGGCGTGCGGAGGGGTGGGAACAGAGCAAGAGGAGCAAACCCCCAAGATTTCTGGTCCAAATTTAAGTTGCCAGCGGATCTTAGCGACAGTTCTCTCTTACTGACTTCCTCTTTCAACATTTTTGGTTAGCCAAAATGCCAAGCTAGTGGAATTTGGTACTGGAAGATAATAGTATTTGACATCAAAATGCACACATGTTGAGTCAAACTACAGTATTTAATAACTAGTGACCTTTATACCAAACGTATCATTGATCCATCTGGTTCAATGATTTCTGCATCCGTTCTGATTGTTACCAGTTTGCTAGAGCTTATTAAAGTTTCAGGACAAAGGTCTATGGGAGTCATGGTCTAAAACATCTGGAGTGCCAAAGGTTTGCCACCACTGGCCTAGATGAACCATGGCATGCAAAGCCCAGTTGTAGCTGAGCAGCAGTCCAATGGGGCCTCAGGAAGCATCTTTCTCATGGCACCCAACTGGGAAGAAAGAGGAGCAGTCATGCACCTGCGGGACTGTTCTTTGATATGTTGTTCTTGGCTTCTTGGTAAATTATTTATTCCAGTCTTTTTCCATTATGTTATTTTAAGGATGTAATGTTTCAGTGGGCAGGGGTTGGGGTGGTCCAATTTGCAAGCGTTATACTGTACCAAAAGTCATCCCATATAGATTTCATGTTGAATTCCAGGTCAACAAAACTATTGGAATTATATTAGCAATTTTAATGGCAGATATGTTGTAATGCTGTTTTATCCATATGCCTCAAGACAACTCTATTCCCCCCGCCACATGGCAATAGGAAAATTAGTTTGTCAACTAAAATAAGTTTCAGAAGCAGTGCCTAGACACTAAACTTTAAAAATACAGTACCTCTGAGTTATTACAAGCACTGTAACTGTACCATCGGGTTCACATTATCCAACATGAAATATACTATTTTGGCAAGGGTTGTGGACAATACAACCTCCAGTTCTATTTATAAAATTCAATGTATTTCCCATATGTTGAGTTTGCATTATAGCTTTAGTGCTATTTACATCAAATTTACAATGTACTTGACTCTGAATGCTATGAAAGAAGTTGTTTCCAGAACACAGTAGGTAAGCAAGCCAAATCTCCTTTGACTCACCTGAAAACTGCTGAGGAGAAGGAAAGATGTAACATGAAGGGAGAATCAACCCAAGAGTAACTGAGCAAGAGGCAATTCAGCTGAATGGGACTACTAAATTTTCTGTGGCAAATACTGTCAGTGCAATTCCAATGTCGGCTATCTATGGAATTACAGAAGGCTATCTAGATCCAACTATCTACCCCGTACTTTCTACTACGTATGTGCACTTCTCCTAAGATTTGATCTTGATTCTAGATGGACTGCTTTAGAAAATGGACTGCATTGACTTGAAGTTATTTGAAGCCAATAAGATTCAACATGGATCACATTGAAGTCAAGATCTGGATATCTAAATCTTTGTGCTTCACTTTACTATTGGTAATTAACAATTAGTTATGGTTGAGCCCAGATGATGTACTAGATCTCATTTATTTTCAATATTCTGTCTTAACCAGAATTTATTAGCTCCTTTGGAGAACCCTAACAGCATAAAGAAGAAGAAATATTCTGAACCAATAGGCAGATGTCAAGTTTCTGAACCATAGAGCTGCTCTAGAACTGTTGGCTTGAACCAGGTTTGAACCTATACATTTAAAAGATGTGATCTACCACTAAATTTTTGGACATGGTTCCTGTCCTCTGCAACTGGGGGACATTTCTAGCACACACAAAAAAAGGCGCCTGAGGGGGGTAATGATTGAAACGTACAAAATAATGCAGGGCATGAGTAAAGTGGATACAGGAACACCTTTCTCCCTATCACAAATTACCAGAACTAGGAGACATGCACTCAAATTGAGGGCTGGGCGAGTGAGAACAGACAAAAGAAAATATTTTTTTACCCAGCATATTGTTAGTCTGTGGAACTCCCTGCCACAAGGTGTCGTGATGGCATCTAGCCTGGATGCCCTCAAAAGGGGATTGGACAGATTCCTGGAGGAGAAGTCCATCACAGGTGACAAACCATAATGGAGATGTGTAATCTCCAGGTTTAAAACCGGGGTACTTCAAAGACCAGAGGCAGCGAGTGGTATCAGGAGACAGATATCTAGTCTCATGCGCTCCCAGATGCATTTGGTGGGGCCACTGTGAGATACAGGAAGCTGGACTAGATGGGCCTTTGGCCTGATCCAGCCTGGCTCTTCTTATGTTCTTAGTTGTAATGATTTCTATTCTGGGACGGGATCTCTATTTGAGGATACATGCAGTTAGACACACTAACTAAGGAATAGACTACAAAGCTTCTGTGGATTGGAGGACATGGCAGTTAAATATGTAAAAGAGACATGATAGCAAGATGACATACTGTCCGCTCCCGGACACATTTGGTAGGGCCACTGTGAGATACAGGAAGCTGGATTAGATGGGCCTTTGGCCTGATCCAGCATGGCTCTTCTTATGTTCTTATATGTTCTTAATATCTTTTTTAAACAGAGGAAAGCAACAGAATGACAATCATTCTCAACTAAACTAACCCATCTCCAGTAAGGCTACTTCTTTCCACATCGATTATGCATGAACATGGACTTGAAGGAGAATGATAAAAAGACTAAAATGTAATTGCTGCATATGTTGATGGATTCCATAGAACTATGATTATTCGCACACTCAACAAATGTCCCTCCATTTGTTGTTTCAAAGTCATTATGCATTTCAGTTTTAAAACTTTTACACTTAATACTTGAAACGGTTGAGGAACGATCTATTTTCCAGTGAAGAACTTGAACACTTGCCACTGAGTAGAGGTGCTTAGCATTGTGCCTCAAAAGATGCTGTTCTGCTTTTCCAGCTTTTCCTTTTAAGATGATTGACAAAATATGGTAGATGCAGTGGGAAAGCAGTGGAGGATTCCAAAAAGATGATGATGACAATAAAACCTGTCTGGAAGCACCCTGGGCTGTGGTTTATCATCGTTCCCCCCCCTCACCGCCTTCAGACATAAAACAGAGCTTTCTTGACACTTTCTCCAGAATCATCTATAACTTGAAAATGAATGAGGAAGCAAGGCAATGACTCTGCACATGGGGAAAAAAAACCCCAAAACCAGGAAAACAACTATTACCTCATCAAGCAAGAATTTCTCGTTCTAGAAAAAAATATTCACCAAGGCTATTAAATTAGGGGAAACTTGGAATATTCATGCCTGGATGTGAGTTCTTCCCAGCATAAGTCATTCATTTTGCTTAACATATTTGTGTGCCATCCAGACACTGTGAGGTTTTTTTTTAAATAAAGTAATTCAAATAAAGTACAATAAAATTGGAAACAATTCTGCAAATATTTATTAGGGCCACTGAGTACATTGTCAGAGTTCCCAGCTGCCACAGTCTACAGAAGAAAATCCATTCTTTTCTGATGATTAATATAATGTGAATCATATTATATTTTGCATCTTCTTGTAATTAGATTTCAGGTGAACTATGGAGCCTAAGGCATTTCTTTATTATTATTATTTTTGCATTGTTTGATACCTTTACAGCCTGCCTTTCCTTTAGTGAGCTCGAAGCGATGTGTATGATTCTTCTCCTCCTCATAACAGCCTTTGAGGTATTTCACAGTGAGTGAGCAGAAGTGAGTGTCTCAAGGTCATCCCATGAGTTTCATGAGGAGTGAGGATTTGACCCTAGTACAGTGGTGGAGAACCTTCGGCACTCCAGATGTTTTGGACCACAACTCCCAGAATTCCAAGCCTAGATTGCCAATGACAAAGGTCTGTGGGAGTTGTGATCCAAAACATCTGGAGTGCTGAAGGTTCACCACCACTGCCTTAGTACAACTCTAACCACAGTGGTGCTAAGAAACCACACTAAGACGGTTACTTCACGTCCCTCTCATCGTGGTTCACGGTCCCGCTTGGGACTGGTACGAAAAAATGTTACTGCATCTCCATTGCGTGATGACGGGAGTTTGTCCTGACCACGCCCCCGAACTGGGATTTAAGCATGATGAGCCATACCTCTCCCTGACCTCGGGAATTCTCTTGTCTCGGTTCTTGTTTTGAGACGAGAGCCCGTTAAATAAGGCTCATCACGCAACGTGTGCATTCTCCATCTAGTGGCAGGAGTGCAAAGTTGCATTCTCAAGTACAACCCCAATGGCGTAAACAATGCATCACAGAGAGGGACGAAGGCATAAAACCTTGAACTTTGCTGCTTAACGCATGAAAGGCAAAGTTATGGAGAATCAAAATATCAAAAAACGGAAGGTCGGACAAAAAAAAGGGAAAACGAAGGCAGGGAAGTACAGATGTCACAAAACAAGGACGTGAAGTAACAGTCATCATGATACCATCAATCACGCCTGTGGGTAAACAGAAACAGGGACAGAACCGGGACAAGATCACGTGATCGCGAACGACGTTATCATGAAACAAATGTAATCTTGGAACAAGGAAGGACGTGAAGTAACCGTCTAAGTTTAATAGACTACACTGGATATCTAATTACATTTAGGCTGAAGCATGAAACTCCTTCCTCCATTTTGATCATCAGGAGAAAATCCCTCGCTCTGATTTTCCTTTCTGTGAGCTCAGTGAGAGGACAGGGCCTCATCTTCTGACTACTGGGATGCAGTAGCTTCACAGTGACCAAACTGGATTGACTTCCATCACAGAAATCTTTCCAGCCACATTGAAAGTAACACCCATAAGTTAAGAAAATGTGGTGGGTTTGAAAGTGTGAGCTAGTGACCAAATACTGACACACAGTACAGCGCAATGGCAGTGTCACTGGAGAATGATATTAACAAGAAAGAATGTAACGTTAATATGGACAAAGGATAGTGCCATGATCTAGTAAAGCAGTGGTTCCCAACCTTGGATGAGCAGTGAAACATTTCAGTCCCACAAGAAACGAAGTCCAGTTGCCATGACTCAACTCCCAGATTCGCAACCTTGGGTAACCCAGGTATTCTTGAACTGCAACTCCCAGAAAACCTGGACAGCACAGCTGGTAGTGAAGACTTCTAGGAATTACAGTCTAAAAGCACCTGGGTCACCCAGGGTTGAGAACCACTGATCAACGGTTCTCAAATTCTGAATTTGAGACTTAAACTCCCAGAAACTTTCACTACTATTTGTGTTGGCCGGGATTTGGGGGAGTTGTAGTCCAAAAACATCTCAGGACCCACGATTCGGAAGCACTGATTTAGAGTAATTCAAAGGATACAGTAATGGCTTACTCTCTCTTTTAATTTTAAACAGGGGTCAGATTCTCCCTCTGACCCCCAAAACCTCAATCTTCATTACTCATACACTTTCTCAGCAGGCCACAGCCGGAGAGGGTGATTTCATTTCACTGTTATTTACAACTTAACTCAATAGCTGCACCTCTTCCTATTATTCGTGGTTAAATATAGCAACAGATTCTTTCCCATTCCCTTTTCTCTGCCTCTTTTTATTTTTTTACCACCCACACAAAGTCCATGACTCAGAGAAGCTGTTTAGAGCGAGTGGTTCCCATCTGGCAGAGCTGCTCATTGGCAGCTTTGTTGACATTGCTGATTGTATTCACACTCCTCAAGGTCACCTCAAACACAAGGAGGTGAAATAATGTCTGTCTGCAGAAAATTGTTTTCATGCCAGGATCTCACTGTGCATTATAGATAGACTGGCAGGTCCTTCTCCAGTCACCTAAAACAATAAAGAGGGTATTGGGCACATGCAGGCAAATGGTTTCACTCAACAAAAACACGGCATTACCTTTCTTTAAAACCTTGCGTTCATTCATTTAGATTACAAGTGATTCAGACACAACATTTTTCACCACAAGTCTCTCTTTCCTAATTTACAGTCTGAACATGTAGAGTATGAGTCACTGAAAGACAATTGCATCACGGTCAAATCTTATATGTGTCAAAGACTGGCCCCGGCTGCAGGTGAGGTCAGTGCTTCTTTGGTGGCTTAATCAAATATTAGATATCATTAAACAAACATCTGTGCATTAAGGCAAAGTCTTAGGTTTGATAGCCCCTATTTGATTAACTGGGGGAATGTACAAGGCTGCTACTTGACTTGTTATCCAGCAGTAACTGAGGTTTGAATTTTTTAAGTAATTTTTTTCCTCTACAGAAAATATATGGCCCCTAGTTACTGAAACTGCCACAGATCTTAGGAGCCACCAACTCTAAACACAAACTTGGCATACATCTGCCAGTGAGTACCATCAAAAGGGCCAATCTTAAGGAATACTAATTTGGCAACAGATAATGTGAACAATATCTCAAATCACCTGTTCTGGGGCAAGTTAATTATGAGGCTGGTGACTGATCAATTAAATTCTAGTTTTGGGAGTTCAAAGACTTAGTGAGACATTTTCCCCAAGGGTTTTGGCTTGAGTTGACATATGGAACTGAATGACTACAAGTACATGAAAAATTCAGCTGAAAATATATTTAATTTGTTGGTAATTCATCATTTGCTTTCCCCCCCCTAAAAAATGCAAATCTGTAGGACATTTCTCATTTTGATTGCAGTATGCATTTGAAAATTAGATGCACAGAATCCTGAAGATTGCTACACAAGCAGGTATGTCTGAACAAAAAGCAAAGCAGACTACTGATGAACTGCCCACAACACTTAATTTGCTATGCAGTTAATAATTTAATTATGCAGACTGCACCTTGCCCCTCTTCAGCACTCAATTTACCACCCTGGAAGGATGGAAGGGCGAGTGAACCTCTAGCCAGCTACTTGGGATTGAATGTGGACCATGATCAGAGCTTTGTCTGTGGCACAACAGTACAAACTACAGATCTTCTAAACATGTTGTGATTTATGAAACAATCTGGCTTGTTTCTTCTACAGAGAAATAGAAGACCATTGGTTTTTCCACTCCCCAACACTACCACTTTGTCAGTTGGGGCCACTGAAAGGCAAGAAGACATAGTGGTTAACAAAGTGCAGATGGATGCTCCATGATTTCTCTTCTATGACAACTGGCAAGGCCCCAGCATTGCTGTCTCCTCTCTCATATGCAAAAATGGATTATAAGGAATTATTGCACTTGCTTAATGTGAGCCTCAGAATGGTTATTCAGATGAATCATACAGACACCTGGAAATAAATCTTATTTGGTCCATTTCAAAGTAAATGTGCTTATTCACAGTCTACTCATTTGACAAATATTTTGGGGCCACAGCTAAAGGCATAGCCCAGCGGAAAAGTGATCCTTTGAATTTCATTAATTTCAACAGGAAACTGAGGATCTGCTTAAACCTTTCTCATTCATTATCATCAGCAGCATTGTGAGCACTAGAGTTTACTACTGAATTTCCCTAGATCAATTGGCATTAACTATTTGCAATAACACAGGGAGGAGGAAATTGGCTAAACAGCCTTGTTTGCAGCTTGTTAGTATAGATTTCCTATAGCCCTGTGGGGTTATAGGACAAGTACCTTAATAAACTGTAAACAAGGGCTGAGTGGCAATTTCCTCCTCTTGATTCCCCCCCTACTGGTTTGGTGCAACAACACTGACATAAAGTTGTTTTAAAAATATTAAAAGAAATGGCATCATCTACCAGTCCACTACACCACCTCACAGCAATCACAGCACACATTTATCTGCCTAATTTCATATAATCACACTGTCAGACTCCATGTGAATGGATCTGCTCTGAAAAAAAGGAAAAACCCCAGCAGTGGAGGGGGAAAGAACTGCAGTTTTGGGGGGCAGGAGGACTTGGGGCTGATTTGTATTTACTTTTATGTAATGAAGTTACTTAAATAAAAGTGGATTAGGCTATTCAGATCACATACCATTTTTGTCCATTTTAGTCACATAGCAACCACTTTGAATGTGACATATGGTGAAGGAATATGAAATAAGACCTTGGCTCTATCAGTCAACTTAATAATGTAATAATAATGCAGTAGTTCTGTCACTGTCACATCATATTATACAATAGTTCTTTTTCCATGTTCAGGAATTATCATTATAGTTACATCCCACTTGATTCTGATTTGTGGTGCCAACACATCCTAGATCTACCCAAGTTCTTCTCTGTTTATAAAAGTATTTCTTCCATTCCACATACTGGAAATAAATAACTGAACTTCCAAAGAATCTGAAGAGTACTTATCATTAATAATATTCAGAGGAGTCCTCATAAAATGGAATTTCTCTGGTTTTGCGAATTCAGAATAATTTTCTATAACCACTATTCTGTAAAAAGGGAACATGAAGCTGCCTTGTGCAAGAAATATGGTTGTTATTACCAACTCAGGGACAAGCAACGTGAATTTTCCACTTCGTAGGTCACATCAATCGCTGACACCAAATTTGTCATGGTGACAAAAATTAACTCAAAGAAGTGGGGGAAGAAGATGAAGATGTAGAAATGCTACCAGACTTGGAAAGAGAATGTGTATGCCTTGTCTATTTTGTTTTTAATTTTAATTTGAAAATAATAATAATATTGTCATTGACATGGCAGTAAACTGAAAAGCAGGAACAGAGTTGCAGTGCTTTAATGAATTCTAGCAGGAAGAGGAGATATGTCCTCTGGAACCTATGGAAATTACTCACTCCTGGTCTATACTGATCAGCTGCTTTTCCAGTCACACTTGGTGCTTTCATTGAAGCTATGGGCTTCCCTTTAAAAGAGCCACAGCTCTTCTGAAGCTGGCATTGTACAATGGTCAACAACATTTGGAATGCAACACAGTTGTGGTGTGCAAAAGGTAGACTGGATGTCTGGATTTATAGCACTCTGCTTATTTCCATTCTCCCTTTAGAGGAGAGCATCCAAATCTTTGTGAGAAAAGAAACAAATCATTAAAAAAAATTCATAATTTTGAGCTGAAGATTTTAATCCTTAATACAGTGGTACCTTGTTCCAACTGAAATTATGTTAAGCAAATTTTCCTTTATACAAGTTTCTCATAGGAATGCATTGAAAACAGAGTAATCCCTAATCGCGACCATTTTTATGTTGTATGGATTTTCCCCATAGACGATTCTGTTAAGCAAATTTCCCCTATCTCCGAAATTTTTTATGTTGTACAAATTTTATGTTATACAAACCATTTGTTACACAAGGGTCCACTGTACTTTCCATGATAGGAAGTAGCAGGGGACAGAGAAAAATCTTCTTCTTCTTGCTTGTCCTTTGTCTTTTTACAGTAGGGCTTATTATTACCTTTTACACTTCCTCTGAGTGTATAATGGTCAGTTAGTTACCCAGGTGGAACTAGACATCTTGGACTGTCTTGTCCTTTTCTAAGTGATTACTTTTCTTTAGATCAACTTCCTTTTTTTGAAACGATTCTCCACATTCAGAACATGCTTACAGAATAGCACAGGAGCATTAGGTACTGCTAAAGTTCTCTCTTGGACCTCTCTAAGGGAGTAATTACATAAGAACATAAGAAGAGCCATGCTGGATCAGGCCAAAGGCCCATCTAGTCCAGATTCCTGTATCTCACAGTGGCCCCACCAGGTGCGTCTGGGAGCGCATGAGACTAGATATCTGTCTCCTGATACCACTCCCCTGCATCTGGTACTTGAAGTATCCCGGTTTTAAGCCTGGAGATTACACATCTACATCATGGTTTGTAACCTCCAGGAATCTGTCCAATCCCCTTTTGAAGGCATCCAGGCCAGATGCCATCACCACATCCTGTGGCAGGGAGTTCCACAGACTAACAACGCGCTGGGTGACAAATTATTTTCTTTTGTCTATTCTTACTCTCCCAGCCCTCAATTTGAGTGTATGTCCCCTAGTTCTGGTATTTTGTGAGAGGGAGAAGAGCGTCCCTCTATCCACTTTACTCATGCCCTACATTATTTTGTACGTCTCAATCATATTGTGTAAGCGAGTAGCAAAAACAACAGTCTTGTGGCTCCTTAAAAGCTAACAGGTTTTATTTGGCATAAATTTTTGGGCTGCAGTCCAGATAACCTTTTGCCCGATAAAACTTGCAAGATTATAATATGCCACAAGGCTCTTTGTAGTTTTGATTGCAATCTACCTGCCAATCTCCCTAACAAAATTAAGATGCTGATGATACACTTTGCCAAGATTAGTAACAGAGGTGGGAAAAGTAAGTTCATTTTTTGGATTAAAATTCTCAAAAACTATGGGAGCTGCGTTATGAAAAAAAAAACTTTCCTATAGTTGACTAGTAACAGTTCCAAGACTTTGACCAGGACTGGGTATGCTTGCCAACCTAGGATGACAGAAAACCCAAATAACAGAGATTTAAGATTCAATCACATACAGTGGTACCTTGTATAAAGGAATTAATTCTTTCCAAATGAAGTTATGTTAAGCAAATTTTCCTTTATACAAAATTCCCATAGGAATGCATTGAAACAGAGTAATCCCATTTTTATGTTGTACAGATTCGCCCCATAGGCAATTATGTTAAGCAAATTTTCCCTATCTCCGGAATTGTTTGTTGTACAGATTTTATGTTATACAAACTGTTTGTTATACAAGGGACCACTGTAGTTTTATCTTAACAGCACTTGGTTAAGGTTTCTGTATGTACGTATATATTCTGTACCTATTGATGCATTCATTCTGTTACCATCAACTGCATGGAGCATTCTTAACTAGAAAAACAAGGTTAAGTACCTAGAAGTACCTAGAAATAAATAGTACAGAATAGGTTTCTCACTTGTGCACAGTGTTTGACTTTAAGGTGTTACATTCCTCTCTTGCACAAGTATCCAAGCCCACAGTTCCATGTGAACTTCCTTGAGAACAAATCCCACTCAATTCACTGGGGAGTGTGTCTGAATAAACATGCACAGAGCACATTGTGATGTTTAGAATAACATAAAACATGTCAGGCCAGTGCAATCTCATGAGTAGTTCCCAATGCCCACATGTTGTGGTGGGAGGTCTGTTAGGAGTGCGATGGAAAGAAATTAAAGAGAAAGAAAATTTTAGTGCAAGAAGAAATGGAGAAGGCAGGAAGAGCGAGAAGGCTTCAAAAGTTCTATTTTAATCTCAGTCTCTTTGCTCAAAATAGCTTTAGCCCCCAGCCTTGGAGTTTCTTCAGCTCCCGACATAGTTGTAACCTCATAAACAGGAAGTGCTCTCCAGTTATTCTTGCAATAACAAGCTTCTTGCTTTGGCTTAGTCTTTGTTCCCCTCAGCCGGTCAAAACAAATTGCCTTGACATTGTCTGGGTCCCATTAAAGCCATTTTAGGATTAGTCACACCTGTACAAATACATGCACCTTCGCCAAACAAGCGTGACGCACCCAGTGGCCCGTCTTCCTTTCCTCAGAGACAAAACCATTGTTGTGGTTTGGCTCTTGCTAACGTCTTTCCAAGGAACCCTCATGAAAAGGTGCACGAACAAGTAGGCTTAGTTATGAAAGAGACTAGACATTGCTTAACTTGAAGTCATGGCTGTACGGTAGTAGCTGTACAACCAGAGTTGAAAGCTCTGGAACATTCTTTGTGTGGAGATGAGAGAAACTTTAGGCTTATGAGTGCAACAATATAAAGTGAAGCTGGATGTGTAATAAATGGAGCTGATGCAAGTGTCAGTCTTTGAACAGTACCACACAGAACTTCAAAGGGAAACACTCTAGTATGAAATGGTTGGACTAGAGCAGTTTAAATCTGTTTGTGACTTAGTCCAGAGTCGAAGATTTCTCCCTTTACTATAGCTATTAGAGATGGGCACGACTTGAAAAAATTTTTTTTCGAGTTGTCGTTAGTCAGGCCGGTTCCGTTTCGGCTCGTTTCCGTTTTTCGCGAAAATTTGCAAAAATTAGTCGGTTCGTTTTTTCGTTTTTTCGTTGTCGTTAGTACTGGTTTGGGGAGGGGGTAGCGGGCTCCTGGAGGGAGCTGCAGGAGTCAGCCAGAGCCACAAGTGACGGACTGGCAGACTCTTTGCACCCGCTGTGTCTCACGTACTTGCATGTAGTGCAATGCAAGTAGATCTGGCTTAGGGTTAAGACGGCTTAGCGCAACGGCTAGGGTTAGGCTAGTTACGGGTGAGGTTACGGTGGGTATTGGGGTGCATCTGGGTGCCTCTCTGACCCACTTAGAAGGACAGTGTACTGGCGTATGGGTTAGGCTTAGGGTTCGGGTTTGGGCTATGATTAGTGGGCTGTTTATGCCCGATTGGCACATCCCAGAAGTCTCTGTGGTCAACCTGGCCAAGCGGCCATGCGATTGGTGGAAAATTTGCATGGTCTACTCCCATGGGAGAGCCCATCATTGCAAATGTGCAGGTGTAAAAAAATAAAATAAAATAAAATAAAATAAAATCAACGGATACTTTTTTTTGCAAGAAAAACCCACTGCTGCTACTGTAAAAATTCAAGCATTTAAAATAGCTAATTTTCGCATGTTTCTGTGGTGCTTTGGTGGGGTTTTGGGCAACAATTTCAAAAAAAATATTGCGGTCGCCATTTTGGATCCCCCCCCCACCGCATGGCAAATGGATGCGCCCTCCCAGCCTGGTACAGTCAGCAAAACCTGGCCATGCGATTGGTGGAATGGCTCCAAAACTTTGCATGGTCCACTCCCATGGGCGAGCCCATCATTGCGAATGCGCAGGTGTAATAAAATAAAATAAAATAAAATAAAATCAACAGAGACTTTTTTTGCAAGAAAAACCCACTGCTGCTACTGTAAAAATTCAAGCATTTAAAATAGCTAATTTTCGCATGTTTCTGTGGTGCTTTGGTGGGGTTTTGGGCAACGTTTTCAAAAAATATATTGCGGTCGCCATTTTGGATCCCCCGCACTGCATGGCAAATGGATGCGCCCTCCCAGCCTGGTACCAGCAGCGCAGCAGTAGCAATAGCCAAGGAGAGGGGGGCAGGGAACCCCCCCCAAATAAAACACCCTTCTGGCCTGGTAGGTGCCCTCAGACAGTTTTCGCCTACTTTTAGGGCCGGGAATCGGTTTTTTTTTTAACTTTTAAAAACTTTTTTTCTGTGCCGCTTGGCATCGCGCGATGCAAGTAACGAGCACGACAAATCAGACCAAATTGTTCGTTCGTCGGTTCGAGCTCGAAGTCTGGGGCAGTGATTCCCGTTACCGTTTCCGTAGAGTAACGGAAACGAGTAACGGAAACGGAAACGGGAATACCGCTAAGTCGTGCCCATCTCTAATAGCTATTATACTTGGATTGCCTTTCCTTTGTATGGGTATGTGTGGATTGGGTTTCCTGACTACCTGTGCCTCTGCTTTCCCATGGCCCGCACTGGCCTTTTTACTATATTACTGCGATCTTTCAGGGTGCGAGACATCACAGATACTGTCAAGAATCTGCCTTAGGGCGTTTATATACGACCCCTAAGCTGCGCTGCAAATGGCTCCCAGCTCCGGAGCTTAGAAATGTTTCCCCACCAGCTCCGGAGTTTAGAGAAAATTAAGTGCGACCACGCCCCCATAAGCGCGACCCAGCACACCTTTCATGTACTTGCTCTCAGCAGATGAAAATTCCTTGATGCGGATAAGAGTGTCGGGCTCTCCTCGCTTGTCTGTTGTTTTTTTGCCTCTTGCCCCTTTAAGAGCCCCTTGAGAAGGAAGCAGGAAGTAACGGGGCTCGTGGCAACTTCGACCGGCACCGGCAGGTTAGTAAAGGCTTCTTTTGTCCTTTTTTCCCCTCCCTCCCCTCAGGCCGACAGGAGCAGGAAGTGCTGAGGGTGGGGATGCAGGAACAGAAACAAACCCCCAAGATCTCTGGTCTGAATTTAAGGGACCAGCGGATCTTAGGGGTCGTGTGAAAAGGATCTTAGTTAACTCCATAGAAGCAATTGATAAGGGTCCAATTCATTTGACTGACCTGCTTGAATTATAGTCATAGTAGAGGAGTGGCGGTGAACCTTTCAGAAACCAAGTGCCCAAACTACAATTCAAAACCCACTAATTTTTTGCAAAGTGCCAATACAGCAATTTAACCTGAATACCGGTGGCTGTGAAGGGGCGATGTTGGGTGCCCACAGAAAGGGCTCTGAGTACCACCTTTGGCACCCGTGCCATAAATTTGCCAACACTGTAGTAGAGGAAGCACACAAATCAATCCCTTAGTTACTTTAAGTGTACATGAAAGTGTAATGTAAGATGTGTATAGTGAGGGGAAATCTCCATGCGTACTTTATCATTTTCTCTTGCCCTCATTATCAATACATTGTGCCACATGTTCTTTTTTTAAAAAATTATATTCCAGTACAGCATCTTAAAGCGTCCGTTTTACAACCTAGTAAATATTGGTGTATGCTTTTAGCCAATGGTTAGGAAAGTTAAAAGTAAAGGTTCCCCCCGCACATGCGTGCTAGTCATGTCTGACACTAGGGGTGGTGCTCATCTCTGTATTCAAGCCAAAGAGCCAGTGTTGTGCAATTCCATGGCCATACGGACGGCTGCAAGGAAACACTGGTTCGGAAAGGAAGCTTTGAATTTGTATCTTCCACTAAATCACAGCTGTTACTAGACTTGACACTCATCAATACTGGTAACCTTTTAAAACTATAATTGTATTTTGATGGATTGTGTATAGTCCTTATCCTGCTAGTTCATTCATTGCATAATTAACTCGTTGCATTTTAAATCCATGCTTTAATTGCTTTACAAATTGATTCACAACCATATCGCTTTAATGATCCTGTCTGCTTTCCACTGTTTACAGTATGCTCTGCAAGGCTCCAGTCTGGATTTCAAGCTGCTAATCTGAGTCACTGCAACTGCGTACCTGCCAAGCAGTTTCTTCTTTCTGTCTTTCCTAATTCTGAGACTGTATGTGCTGACATGGTTGGAGCTGGCAGTGATTAGTCATGTGGACTTGCTGTGGTTGCCAAAAGGGCAGCAAATTCCATCTTTTGAGTCATTAACTCTCTTGCACCTGGATGGGACATTTCAACCTCCTACAGTCACATTTTGGTGACAGAATACCAGAAGAATGAGACTGACAAAGTTGGCTTTCTGCCACATCGTCAATTACAAGTGATACACTGTTATCCCAAACACTAATCATTTGTGAAACACACAATGGCTGGAATCCTATTGTTGATTGCATACGGTTTACATAACCTACTGTTATTAACTAATAAGGTGCTAAAGTAGATGTGGGTTGTACAACTGAGCAGCACTTAGTTTTTTTATGTGCAATTAATCAAGACAAGTTATACAAGCCTTCCTGCAAACTCTAGTAGGGTGCTGGATGTTTTTACCACCACCACCACCACCAAAACATCATGCTTCCAGTTATGTGCTTGGCATTAACCATGGTGACTTACAGGATCCCCCTCCCAGTATGTATGCAATCCCAAAAGGATTTTGGTCCCTCCATCAGGATTTTAGTACCTGAGAAATATTTGGGCAGAGAAAGTGTTACGCACCCTTTTTAATCCACCAGTTGTGCTCTAAATTGTGCCCTCCAGAAGTTGTGTTTGCAAAAGTTGACATCTGAGTAATATGTAGTTCTGCTTTGAAACATTTCAGAGCTGTTTAACATTGCATACTACAAATGGGCATTCCTAAAACAAACTGAGTTTGCCCCAATGATGTTAAATCACAGGCATATCATCCATATTTATTTATTTATTTATTTATTTAGTTAGTTAGTTAGTTAGTTAGTTAGTTAGTTAGTTAGTTAGTTATACAATTTATATGCCACCCACTACCCAAAGGTATGTGGGGAGCTTACAATTAAAATGAGCAATTAAAACAATTTAAAAAATTTAAATTTAAAAGAACAATTAAAATAATAAAAGCATTTAAATACATATGCATTTGTAGACTCCTGATGAAAGTCTTCCCTATTGTTGCAAAAGAAAAAAAAACTGGAAATTTTTTTCTTTAAAAGTATCTGAGTTGTCTGATACAAATCAAGCCTTGGTATATTTACAACAATCTCATGTGAACAGCAGGAAGGTGTGGTTAAAATGTATAGGATATATGGTATTTCCTGGTGTGAAAGAAGACAGCAAACTACTATATGTGTCCAAGTTTTTGAAACTTCGGATTATCCTCTAAGGGCGTTTATACACAACCCCTAAGCTCCGCTGCAAATGGCTCCCAGCTCCGGAGCTTTAAAATGTTTCCCCACCAGCTCCGGAGTTAACAGAAAATTAAGTGCGACCCCGCCCACCTAAGCGCGACCCAGCGCACCTTTCAGGTACCTGCTCTGGGAGAGTGAAAAATTTTGATGCGGAGAGTGCTGGGCTCTCCTCGCTTCTTTTTGTTGTTGTTGTTGTTTTTGCCTCCCGCCCCTTTAAGAGGAACCAGGAAGTGACGGGGGGTCGGAGCAACTTCCACCGGCACTCCAGAGGTAAGAGTGCATTCTTTTCTCCCTTTTTTTCTCCCTCCCCTCACACAGACAGAACAAGGAAGTGCGGAGGGGGTGGGAACGCAGGGAGAGCGACAAACCCTCAAGATCTCTGGTCCGAATTTAAGGGACCAGCGGATCTTAGGGGTCGTGTAAAAAGGCCCTAAACCAGGATTGGGTAATTGCAGTCCTTTATTTTCTATAATCCATCGCCATAGAATATGTGAAATAGGGATAATGGGAATTGTAAGTGAAAATCATTTGGAAAGCCACCATTGCACACTATGGTTTTAAATCATTTGGTGGTTAACAACAACAACAAAAAAGACAAAAAAACCATGCTTATGCTGATCAGGTGAGCCAGTGGGCTGTTAGCAAATGTCTCTCTGTAGTAAAAATTTCCCAAGCCAGAAAGCTGTTACCCTGATGACAGTCAAAAATTTAACTCTAGGCAGCAGTGTATCTCACGAAAGCAGAAAATCCTGCTGGTTGTCACTTTTATATTGTGGTCTTAATAAACATTACAGTGGCTGGGATGAGAAGCAGATTGCGCTGAATGTTACATGTTGGTGTGAATTAAGAACATAAGAACATAAGAAGAGCCATGCTGGATCAGGCCAAAGGCCCATCTAGTCCAGCTTCCTGTATCTCACAGCGGCTCCACCAGATGCGTTTGGGAATTAGCCAGTCAGTTTGTGGTCTTAAGGGTTTTAATGGTTTAATATATAATATTATATATTATAATATATGTTATAATATATGATGACTCCAGTAGCTAGCTGCTGATCTCACCTTTCAACTCAATTCCTGAGAAAAACTGGAATATAGCTGTAGCTCTAGGTGCCCAAGATCTGGCATGATCCTGTGGAAACAGCAGTATTTCAGCTCCTGGAGACACAAAGCCTTGAAAAATGGAAATCCTACATGCAGAGAAAGAGAGGAACATTTTTAAAAGTTATTCAGGTCCACAGCTGCTTAAATACAGGGTGTGTGTGTAGTCTACATCTATCTGTCTGTCTCCAGCACACACACATGTATAAATGAAGTTATTTGGTAGGAGGATGAGTAATGATGAACCTATCTAGACATCTTGGAAAGACTTGGCTCACATTTAAGTATGTGGGAGTTTTCTGGAAGTAATTATGACAAAAGTAATGAACTCACCACCTTCTAATAAATATTTCATCTGTGAGAAAAAATCCTAGACATTTTAAGATGTTTGCTGTAGGGAAACTGAAGAAAAAAATACTCATTTTTCTTTCTCCTCCATCTACTGTCTTGGATAGATCCAGTGAAACAGAAAGATCTCTCCTCGTCAACTCATTTGAGTCTGAAAAGAGAAATGTAGGAAAAGCCATACTCAGGCAGGAGACAGGCCAATATAGCTATACAGTAGGGCCCCAGTATCTACTGGGGATTGATTTCAAGCCTTCCCAAGGATAAGGAAAACTGTGGATAAGAGAGAATGCCAAAATGTTTCCCCAAAACTGCTGACTTGTGATAGTAACTTGCTTTACAGCTGCTGTTTTGCAACAGTAGCTTGCTTTACAGCTGCTCTTTGTGACAGTAGCTTGCTTTGCGGCTGCTGAATTATTTATTTATTTTTCCTCTGCCAGCCGTGGATAACTGAATCAGTGGATAATGAATCAGTGGATACCGGGGGGGGGGTCCTACTGTATACTGTTCCATAGTGGTCAGTCTAGTACCAATGGGAAGCCTCCTGAAAGGTACATGAATACAATTGTACCTTACTTGAATCCTTCCTGTGGGGGAAGGCTTTCTTGTCCTTTCATGGACTGATCTTTGTTGTCCAGTCAAAACCTTTTTCTTCTGACAAGGGTTTGGCCTCTTAAGAGGTAAAAGGTCCCATCTGGTCTTTGCTGCTGTGTTTCAAACTAAATCTGAATTAATTTTTAATTTGATATTGATTGTTGTCATGGTTGTTTTTCTTTTACTGTTTGACTACGTATTTATTTGTGTTAACTGCCTTTCACACACTGGATGGAGAAGGCAGATAAGTAGCTTGTAAACAAACATAAAAATGGTGGGCAAAACCTTTGATGAAGTACACATCTAAAGTCAATGGCCTTGCCTTGGAGAACTTTAAACCACCTTTTAATTTGTATCAGATGGGGACAATGAAAAGCCACATAGATCCATATGCTGTTGCATACATCGTAGAGGAATCACCATTAGAGATGGGCACGACTTAGCGGTATTCCCGTTTCCGTTTCCGTTACTCGTTTCCGTTACTCTACGGAAACGGTAACGGGAATCACTGCCCCAGACTTCGAGCTCGAACCGACGAACGAACACTTTGGTCTGATTTGTCGTGCTCGTTACTTGCATCGCGCAATGCCAAGCGGCACAGAAAAAAAGTTTTTAAAAGTTAAAAAAAAACCCGATTCCCGGCCCTAAAAGTAGGCGAAAACTGTCTGAGGGCACCTACCAGGCCAGAAGGGTGTTTTATTTGGGGGGGGGTTCCCCGCCCCCTCTCCTTGGCTATTGCTACTGCTGCGCTGCTGGTACCAGGCTGGGAGGGCGCATCCATTTGCCATGCAGTGCGGGGGATCCAAAATGGCGACCGCAATATTTTTTTTGAAATAGTTGCCCAAAACCCCACCAAAGCACCACAGAAACATGTGAAAATTAGCTATTTTAAATGCTTGAATTTTTACAGGAGCAGCAGTGGGTTTTTCTTGCAAAAAAAAGTCTCCGTTGATTTTATTTTATTTTATTTTATTTTATTTTATCTTTTTACACCTGCACATTTGCAATGATGGGCTCGCCCATGGGAGTGGACCATGCAAAGTTTTGCAGCCATTCCACCAATCGCATGGCCAGGTTTTGCTGACTGTACCAGGCTGGGAGGGCGCATCCATTTGCCATGCGGTGGGGGGGGGATCCAAAATGGCGACCGCAATATTTTTTTTGAAATTGTTGCCCAAAACCCCACCAAAGCACCACAGAAACATGCGGAAATTAGCTATTTTAAATGCTTGAATTTTTACAGGAGCAGCAGTGGGTTTTTCTTGCAAAAAAAAGTCTCCGTTGATTTTATTTTATTTTATTTTATTTTATTTTTTTACACCTGCGCATTCGCAATGATGGGCTCTCCCATGGGAGTAGACCATGCAAATTTTCCACCAATCGCATGGCCACTTGGCCAGGTTGACCACAGAGACTTCTGGGATGTGCCAATCGGGCATAAACAGCCCACTAATCGTAGCCCAAACCCGAACCCTAAGCCTAACCCATACGCCAGTACACTGTCCTTCTAAGTGGGTCAGAGAGGCACCCAGATGCACCCCAATACTCACCGTAACCTCACCCGTAACTAGCCTAACCCTAGCCGTTGCGCTAAGCCGTCTTAACCCTAAGCCAGATCTACTTGCATTGCACTACATGCAAGTACGTGAGACACAGCGGGTGCAAAGAGTCTGCCAGTCCGTCACTTGTGGTTCTGGCTGACTCCTGCCCCTCCCTCCAGGAGCCCGCTACCCCCTCCCCAAACCAGTACTAACAACAACGAAAAAACGAAAAAACGAACCGACTAATTTTTGCAAATTTTCACGAAAAATGGAAACGAGCCGAAACGGAACCGGCCCGACTAACGCCAACTCGAAAAAAAATTTTTTCAAGTCGTGCCCATCTCTAATCACCATTAGAATCATCGTATCATTGAATCATTGTAGGGTTGGAAGGGACCTTGGTGTTCTAATGTAGTTCAGCCCCTGCCCATGGCAGGAGACCTCATACCATCCCGGACAGATGGCTGTCCAATCTTCTTTCATATGATGAAGAAAATCACCATATGAGTGATGGTTGATTCATGAGCGAGACAACTGTAACAAATAAAGCCATTTCACAAATAATACTGATTGCCTATTGCAGTGCTCTATGGACAGAGAAGAAACTCTGAAAGCACAGCTTTAAACGCCTTCCAATCTATGAGAACAGTGCTGGAGCTACACTTTTGTATATAGCTCCCTCCTCATTTTTACAGGAAAGACTCCCTAATGACAGCAATTTATGTTGGGTGAACATATAAAAAAGAGGACAGGGTTCCTGCACCTTCAGTAATGTGAGGGGAAGAAATTTCAGCAGATGAACTTGAATTAAAAGCTGCAGTTGCTTAGTCTATGAACTATAAAAGGTATAGGAACCCCGTACATACACACAAGTCTTCAAGCTAACACTGGTGCATCTTCCTTTTTTTACAAAGATGGTAGGCCTAAGCTAGGCTTCAAAACATTTGAGGTAGCTTTTTCTCCAGGTAAGTGAAATGTAGGTGTCTGCTTTGCCACTGTGTTCTAATAAATTATTTAGCTTTACCATACACGCTGGTTTACAGGTTTTTCTTCTGATCTTCAGTAAATCATACTTGCTATACTGAGTCAGAACGAGGGACCACAACTCAGTGGAGCTCTTCCAACACTCTTGCAAGGAGAGAATCTGGGAGTTGAGTCACAGCAATTGGACTTCTTTTATTGAGAGATTGAAATGTTTTGCTGCTCATCCAAACAGCTCAGTCAGTCCATGGCCTGGGAGTAGAAGATTACAGGAAACCCGCCCACACAGATCAGTACTTACTGTTTGACTCGCACCATCCATTTAGAACACAAATTAGGAGTCATCAGGACCCTAAACCACAGAGCAGAGAGCATCCCCACTTCCACAGAAGCTAAGAAGAAAGAAGATAGGCACCTGTAGATAGCACTTAAGGCCTGGGAATATCCAAAGTGGGTCTTCAACAAAGCAGTATCCCGACCTAGAAGAACAAGGGACCAGCCTGAGACCCAGAGCCAACAGAAGAACCTGGTCAATCCCTACATGGCTGCAGTGTGTGAAAAGTTTAAAAGGATTTTTGACAAACACCACATCCCTGTTTACTTCAAAACCACAAACACACTAAGTCAGAGAAATGTCCACTAAAAGGACCTGACACCAAAACACAAGAGCAATATAGTATATGATGTCCAATGTAGTGAGGTGTGTGCAGACCTCTACATCGGAGAAACTAAACAGCCATTAAGCAGGAGGATGGCCCAACAAAGGAGGGGCAACAGCTCAGGAACAGAATCAACAGTATACCTGCACTTGAAGGACAAAGGGCACTCATTCAAATATGAGGATGTACACATATTAGACAGAAAAGATAGGTGGTTTGAGAGAGGGGTCAGGGAAGCCATTCATGTTAGTATTGAAAACCTCTCTCTCAACAGAGGTGGGGGCCTCAGGCACACTCTATTTGCTACTTATCAGGCAGTGATTTCAACAATCTCCAGACAAATCAAAATACTTCACACCTCCACCACCAAGGCCATAGCTAACGACCCATACTTAATGGTGTTGGGAAGGTTAAAGTTGGGACTTACACACACATAGGTCATTATACACCTTATGAGGCTATTGTCCACCTAATGAGCCTATTCAGGCCATTGCTCATCTTAACAGCCTATATCAGATCAGGGTGAGATGAAGTCAAAGTGAACTATAAAATGGAGGACACACAACTAGCTTTCCTTAGACCATCGAAGCTGTTTGGATGAGCAGCAAAATGTTTCAGTCTCTTAAGAAAAGAAGTCCAGTTGCCATGACTCAACTTCCAGATAAACTCAACTGGATGAGTGAGAATCTTCACAGACATGCAAGGAGAAAAGTGCATCAATTTACTCGTACAGCAGCTTACAATGAGACCCATCATTCCCAGGAAGCCTGGTAGTTGTTGGCGAGGTTTGGGGACAGGACTGATCCCATCTGTTTTATTCCAGGGTAGTGGCTTCCAACCTTGGATAAGCCAAGCGTTCTTGGACTGCAGCTCCCAAAAAACTCAGCCAGCACATCTGGTGGTGAAGGCTTTTGGGAATTGGAGTCCAAGAACGCCTGGTTTGCTCAAGGTTGGGAACCACTGTTCTAGGGGAATGAAAGGACAACATCCATGCCTACTATATTCAGGTACATTGTCAATAATCAAATACAAGTCTTTAGCATATCAGAGCAAACGTTCTGTGTAGCCATCATGCAGCAATTGCATTTGATCATTGCTCCCAAGTACTGTCAATTTAGAAGGGAAAGTGTAATTATCCCATTATTGATGCTTTGAACCAATGCCAGCCCTGTAATTAAAAATGAGAAAGCTTTACAGAAAATATATGTCCTGATTAGTGATTTAGACATACGTTATATACACTCATTTGTGCTGCTGGTCAATGAGAAGATGCTTAATCTTTTCTATGTAAACACACATCATAATGGCTGCAGGACTAGAAACCCAGAGTAGCAAGAAGGTTGTTTTACTTCAGATGTAATATGATATGATACTCTGACAGTATTTTACAGGACCCTTGTCTTTAATTTTAAAAAGAAAGAAAAGAGGAGAGCCGTCCAGCCGATTTTCCATCCCAATTTCAAAACAAAGCTGGCAGAAAGAAGCAGCTTACATGCACACCCAGAGACGGAACTTGCAAGAAGTCATCCAGAGATGCATGCCAGCTTCTTTGTTCTCTGCTGAGCTGTTAAACAGGGTGAACTGATGCCTTAACCACATGCTGGATGAGAAATAGTTTGACTGGCTGGTGGGAGTGGGAGAGCCTGTACTGCCATTGCTTCTTCCTCCTGCCTTTCTTCGCCTTTCTTACTATAAAAATGGAGGCTTTGCCTAAATGAAAGCACAGCATCACCAACAGCTGCCCCCTCCCTTATTCTCCCACTTTCCTCTGCCTGAAACCAGGTTCCCCAATCACTGCAATTCCCTGGGAGAAGAATGAAAGACCAGGCAGGCCAAAAGGGATTAAAGTGTTTTTTTTGGAGTTCTTTGTCATAGTTTAACATTTGTTGTATTTATTTCCAAAAGGGAATATCATTAGATTAGTGCTACAGATGGTAAAAATGGATCAGACTGCAACCCAAAACCCATGGTCCTGGCATCCAATACTTGACAATTGACTCTGACTCAGACAAGCATGCATGCCACAATGGTTCAAAATAAATTGTGTTCACAATCAAGCCATTTTTTCTATCTGCAACACTAATATAGTGCTATGCCACTAGCACAGTGATAGTGAACCTTTTAGAGACCGAGTGCCCAAAATACAATTCAAAACCCACTAATGTTTTTGCAAAGTGCCAATACAGTTATTTAACGTGTATACAGGTGGCTATGATGGGACGGTGTTGGGTGCCCACAGAAAGGGCTCCGAGTGCCACCTTTGGCACCCGTGCCATAGGTTCGCCATCACTGCACTAGCACATTTTACAAATAAAATAAAAATGTGCTCTTAGCTATTTGTTGTTAATTTGGAATTTTAAAAATCAGTTTTAAACATGCTAAATCAAACACAGAACCAGGAGTATTATGTGTAACCAAGCCCTCAGTTAGCTTATCTATATTAAAGTTCTTCTCTTATTTCATTTAAACATCCCAGCCATAATCCAATATATGTCCCTTAAAAACTTATTATTTTCAATGATTTATTAAGGGTATGTGCAGTTGTGTGTGACATTGTGGGCAGTATTGCTAGTACATCAATGAGGAATTAAATAACACAGCCTACATTGCAATCAAGCATAACCAGAAGTGTAGCCATAATATTTTATTGGTGCAGGCAACCTCCTCTCCATCTGGTCTGAACAATATATACACATATGTGTGCAAACTCCTGATTACAATAAGCACACAATTTGCTGTTAAGTCTATCAAATTACTGTCAGTCATAGTTATACCAGCCTTTGGCAAGGGAAGAAAACAAGAGGATACTTTATGATAACTCTTAAAAAAATCTTTGCATAATAAGAACTAGTCATTCTTATGGATCCAGCTCCTTCTTGGGAATCCCAGACTGCAACTGCGTCCAGATAAATTAAGCTGGCTGAGGTTAATTACCCGACTCCATCTCTACGTGGATGAGGTCTCCTTCAGGTCTTTAGTGCAGGCCTTGGTCATCTCCCGGATAGATTACTGCAATGCCTTCTACGTAGGGCTTCCCTTAGGCCTGATCCAGATACTTCAACAGGTCCAAAATGTTGTGGCTGGACTCATGGTAGGTACATGGCATCACCTCAGTTCTGGCTTGCCTTCATTGGATTCCTGTTGTGTCCTGGATCAGGTTCCAGGTGTTGACACATATAAAACCTTCCATGTTTTGGGTCCATGTTATCTGTCAGAGCATCTCTCATTAATGTCAGCGGCCTGACCCACAAGATCTTCTCAGTCAGGGCTCCTCTGGGCGGCCACACAAAGGGAGGCTCATATATCCTTTACAAGGAGTAGAATCTTCTTTGTGAACCATCTCCTGAAGGAGCTCTGACACACACACACCCATTTATATTCATGAAGCCATTAAAAATACAGGGAGGCATTCTACATAGACCACCACTGAGTATTATTTCTTTCTTTTCCGATCTGGTCTTCTTTAGATGGTTTTACACACACACACACACACACACACACGGGCATGGGCGGATGGGTGTTTGTGTGTGTGTGTGTGCATGCGCCTTACACCTCTCCTACAGTGGCCCAAGCAAGACGAGGAAAAGGAGGAGGAGGAGGAGGGCGCTGCAGCCACTGTGCTCCCTGCCTGCCTGCTTTGCTGCATGCCTGGTGCGGGCGGTGGAGGCGGCGGAGGGGGTCCAGTCCCCAAGCCTTAGCCGGGGGGGGGGAGTACTGGTTACGGGAGGGCGCACAGCTTCCTCCTGCTACTCCCCCTCCAGGCGCCCCCAGATTGCTTCACCCTGGGGCAAATGCACCCTTCCGCCCCCCAGATATGTCCTTGCTCCTTGCCTGCACATAAAAACAAGCAAAGATTCATATATTCAGTTTCCACATTGATTCCCCCCCCCCCCAAAGCTTGGAAAATCTACTTTTTTGAATTACAGATTCCAGAATCTCCAAACAAACATGGCTAGCACGGCTGTGGGTTCTGGGAAGTGAAGGCTAAAAAGTAACTTCCCCAAATTCTGTTTTCTTATACTTAAAGCTTTTCTTCTGAAAATAAAAAATAAGGATAAGAAAGACCACACTCTGCTTGAACCAATAATATTGACATGGTAGATGAGGCAGATCTACGGCCTTGATTCAAGGATTGTTACTAGTTTTAAAAGAACATTGATTTGTAGCACTACACAGTGCATTGATTTCTATATTAAAATCTGCTGAAGCATCACTTCACCGTGATTCTTGTTAAAAGGAAATTTAAAAAGCCACCCTCCTTAAATGAAAGTCTCTATTTCCTCTCAAATGAACAGAACATATTCATAATTAATGATGTACCAAGAAAATTGTGGTATTTTTTCTTTTCTGTTGTTATTGTTGCTAATGCTACTTGGTGCTGGTCAAATGGTGCAAATATTAAATGTTCAGTGTTTCTGAAAGTCATTTAAGAAGAGTGCCAGTTTCGCTGGATTGTTCAGTGAGTTAAGTTGGGAGTTTGATTCCCTATGGTGCCTACTGGCCAGGGTGGGTGGGTGGGGAGCGGCAGGGTTTGGATGGAAGAGACAGCCTGTGTAGCCTTGGACAAGACGCACAGAAGACTGGTAAACCATTTCTCTGTACTCTCTACTCTCTATTTGCAATCTACTCGATGCCAGGCAATTATTATTGGATCTGTTGGCTTCTGTTGGTTCCCATCTCCTGAAGAAGAGACCTCGTGTGTACATTAAAGGCAAGGACTCTCTTGCCTGTTTCATGGAAGCGATCTAAATTGTAAGTTCACGGTTGCTCACAAGATGCCCTTTCTTAAGCAACGTGATGCCACTTACAATTTAATGAGCAGAAGTAATTGTGGGATAAAATTATCCCATCCTTCTTTCAATGTCCTTAAATATACTCTTGTTGAGATTTTTGACAATGCATAAAGTAATTTAAATTACACGGACTGATAATGAGTTAGCAAGGGAGAATCTTATGGTGGGTTGGTCCATGAGATGGCATCTCCCCCATGAGCAGAGAGAATTACACTAGGGAGAAAAAAATCCTTTAAACTCATGGAGGGGTGCCATTTAAGAATCTAACCAACCACCTATTACAGAAGCTAAAATCCTGTAAAGGTAAAGGTAAAGGTTCCCCCCACATATGCATGCTAGTCATGTCCGACTCTAGGGGCGGTGCTCATCTCCGTATTCAAGCCGGAAGAGCCAGTGCTGTGCAAGTCCATGGCCATGTGGCTGGCATGGCTGCAAGGAAACACTGTTTTACCTTCCTACTTTTTACGGCAGTACCTATTTATCTACTTGCATTTACATGCTTTCGAACTGCTATGTTGGCAGGAGCTGGGGTTATCAGCGGGAGCTCGCTCCGCTGCGTGGCACCCGGGATTCGAACTGCCGAGCTGCCGACTTTGCAGTCTACAGTTTCGGTGCCTTAGTCCACTGAAATCAGTGGAATTCATGAAGGAATTTACAGTACTCTCCAAACCCTACTGATCCCTTTTCTGGCAGAGCAGCAGAGAGGAAGCAGGCTGTGAGAGGAGCACACGGCCAAAGGGCAGAGAGCTAACTTCCTGTTCTTGCAGGAGCAAGGGGCGGAGTTTTAGCTTTAAATACCTGCTCCCAGCAGCCCCTCAGTCCTTTTCTGGCAGAGCAGCAGAGAGGAAGCAGGCGGTGAGAGGAGCACACCGCCAAAGGGCAGAGAGCTAACTTCCTGTTCTTGCAGGAGCAAGGGGCGGAGTTTTAGCTTTAAATACCTGCTCCCAGCAGCCCCTCAGTCCTTTTCTGGCAGAGCAGCAGAGAGGACGCAGGCTGTGAGAGGAGCACACGGCCAAAGGGCAGAGCACTAACTTCCTGTTCTTGCAGGAGCAAGGGGCGGAGTTTTAGCTTTAAATACCTGCTCCCAGCAGCCCCTCAGTCCTTTTCTGGCAGAGCAGCAGAGAGGAAGCAGGCGGTGAGAGGAGCACACCGCCAAAGGGCAGAGAGCTAACTTCCTGTTCTTGCAGGAGCAAGGGGCGGAGTTTTAGCTTTAAATACCTGCTCCCAGCAGCCCCTCAGTCCTTTTCTGGCAGAGCAGCAGAGAGGAAGCAGGCGGTGAGAGGAGCACACCGCCAAAGGGCAGAGAGCTAACTTCCTGTTCTTGCAGGAGCAAGGGGCGGAGTTTTAGCTTTAAATACCTGCTCCCAGCAGCCCCTCAGTCCTTTTCTGGCAGAGCAGCAGAGAGGAAGCAGGCTGTGAGAGGAGCACACGGCCAAAGGGCAGAGCGCTAACTTCCTGTTCTTGCAGGAGCAAGGGGCGGAGTTTTAGCTTTAAATACCTGCTCCCAGCAGCCCCTCAGTCCTTTTCTGGCAGAGCAGCAGAGAGGAAGCAGGCGGTGAGAGGAGCACACCGCCAAAGGGCAGAGCGCTAACTTCCTGTTCTTGCAGGAGCAAGGGGCGGAGTTTTAGCTTTAAATACCTGCTCCCAGCAGCCCCTCAGTCCTTTTCTGGCAGAGCAGCAGAGAGGAAGCAGGCGGTGAGAGGAGCACACCGCCAAAGGGCAGAGCGCTAACTTCCTGTTCTTGCAGGAGCAAGGGGCGGAGTTTTAGCTTTAAATACCTGCTCCCAGCAGCCCCTCAGTCCTTTTCTGGCAGAGCAGCAGAGAGGAAGCAGGCGGTGAGAGGAGCACACCGCCAAAGGGCAGAGAGCTAACTTCCTGTTCTTGCAGGAGCAAGGGGCGGAGTTTTAGCTTTAAATACCTGCTCCCAGCAGCCCCTCAGTCCTTTTCTGGCAGAGCAGCAGAGAGGACGCAGGCTGTGAGAGGAGCACACGGCCAAAGGGCAGAGCACTAACTTCCTGTTCTTGCAGGAGCAAGGGGCGGAGTTTTAGGTTTAAATACCTGCTCCCAGCAGCCCCTCAGTCCTTTTCTGGCAGAGCAGCAGAGAGGAAGCAGGCGGTGAGAGGAGCACACCGCCAAAGGGCAGAGAGCTAACTTCCTGTTCTTGCAGGAGCAAGGGGCGGAGTTTTAGCTTTAAATACCTGCTCCCAGCAGCCCCTCAGTCCTTTTCTGGCAGAGCAGCAGAGAGGAAGCAGGCGGTGAGAGGAGCACACCGCCAAAGGGCAGAGAGCTAACTTCCTGTTCTTGCAGGAGCAAGGGGCGGAGTTTTAGCTTTAAATACCTGCTCCCAGCAGCCCCTCAGTCCTTTTCTGGCAGAGCAGCAGAGAGGAAGCAGGCGGTGAGAGGAGCACACCGCCAAAGGGCAGAGAGCTAGCTTCCTGTTCTTGCAGGAGCAAGGGGCGGAGTTTTAGCTTTAAATACTTGCTCCCAGCAGCACGCACCTGACGGCGCGTGCAAACTACAAAAAAAAAACCCATATAATTTCTTCTGGGTATAAATGAGTTCCTAAAGCCAAGCTACTCCTGAGGAAGTCTTACACACATTAGCAAGTTAGCACTGGAAACTTCCTGACGTGATTGCAGTTAGAGTAGAGGTGCTTTAGCAGCCCCTACACAGTTAGATTTTCAATAAACAACAAAAGAAGTAAAGAGTCTTACTAGATTAAAAAAAATAGTTTACATTTTTGAGACCTTCAATACATTTTATTGCACTCGTTAAAATGGAGTTGCAGGGAGCAGCTGTAGTTACCTGCAGTACTTGTGCCATGTTTGTTATCTTGACAGAGCGTGTGCAGAACTACATCTGCTGCAAGTGCAAGCTGGTGGCGCTATTGGAAGAGAAGGTCCAGCAGCTGGAGGCTCGCATATCCGACCAGCAACATATTAAGGAGCTTGAGTGGTTCCTGGACAGAGCGGAACAGACTACTCAGGTCCAAGAGGAGACAGGGCAAACTTCAGAGGAGGAAGTCACTCCCGCAACTCAGGAGGTGGATGGGTGGAGGAATGTGACTCAAAGGAGTAGAAGGCCAAGGCATCGCTCAGAGAGTCTCATCTTGCACAATCAGTTTGAAGCTCTTTCCCTCAGCACACCTCATGAGGCACACATCGAGGAAGAATTGGTTCCACCGGAGGATCTCTCCCTCATCACTATTGATGAGATACAAGATCAGGTACATGTTGATGACCAGGCTGCAGGAGAGAAGCTCATTGTACTAGGGGATTCTACAATTAGAAATACAGAGGGATGGATTTGTGACGAGCATGATAACCGTATGGTCACTTGCCTGCCGGGTGCAAAGGTTGCAGACATCACCAGAAATATAGATAACTTGTTAGAGAGAACTGGGAAGGAGCCAGTGGTCATGGTACACGTCGGTACCAATGATGTCGGGAAGGCCAAGCGGTCAGTCTTGGAAGCCAAATTCAGGTTGCTAGGTAGAAGATTGAAGACCCGGGCTTCCAAGGTAGCATTTTCAGAAGTGCTACCTGTTCCTCGTGCAGGACCCGCCAGACAGGCAGAACTCAGAAGCTTCAATGCGTGGATGAGGCGATGGTGTCAAGAGGAGGGCTTTAGATTTGTCAGGAACTGGAGAACATTTTGGGACAAGCCAAACCTGTTCAGGAGGGATGGGTTGCACTTGAATCATGATGGGACCAGATTGCTGGCACTCAACCTCAAAAAGGCAGCAGAGCAGCTTTTAAACTGATAACTGGGGGAAAGCCGACAGGAGCTGAGTGGCATCCGGTTCGGAACACCTCATCCTCGGGGAATGAGGTTGGAGAGGGTAGAGAATCACATAGAGAAGACATAGCAGGTATAGGTATTAGCACCGGGAGAATAACGGAATGTGACAGTTCATCTACTGAAAATAAAAGCTGTGGGGCGAATAGAACAAGGCAGCAGCTGTTGTTGCGGGACCCACTGTACAGGTGCTTCTACGCCAATGCTCGAAGCCTCCGAGTAAAGATGGGAGAACTTGAACATTTGGCAGCTAGGGATAACATTGATATAATAGCCATAACAGAAACCTGGTGGAATGCGGAGAACCAGTGGGATACAGCAATCCCAGGCTATAAACTCTATAGAAGAGATAGAGGGGGGCGGGTTGGAGGAGGAGTGGCCATCTATGTCAAAGAAGGGGTAAAATCCAGCAGAATGGAGATGGACAGAGGGTCTGACTCCACCATAGAATCACTGTGGGTTAAACTACCAGGTCCAAGGAGTGATGTGATCGTTGGAGTATTCTATCGTCCACCAGATCAGAAACTTGAGGGGGACCTTGAAATGAGGAGAGAAATCATGGAAGTGGCTAAAAGGGATAGGATTGTAATCATGGGGGACTTCAGTTATCCCCACATTGACTGGGCCAATGCGAGCTCCGGGCAAGAAAGAGAAACTGGGTTTCTCGACTTGCTGAATGACTGTGCCTTAGAGCAACTTGTCACGGAGCCCACCCGAGAACAGGCAACTCTGGATCTAATATTGTGTGATACTCAGGACCTGGTCAGAGGTGTGAATGTCACTGAGCCTCTGGGGAACAGTGACCATGCTGCTATTACCTTTGCCATGCATGTCGGAGGAAGAGTGTCAACCAAATCAGACATAAAAACCCTTGATTTTCGAAGGGCAAACTTCCCTCAGATGAGGAAACTAGTTAGAGAGAAACTGAAGGGGAAGGTTAGAAGAATCCAATCTCTTCAGAGTGCATGGAGCCTGTTTAAAAACAACAATAATAGAGGCCCAGCACAAGTGCATACCACAAAGAAAGAAGAGCTCATTTAAGTCCAAGAGGACACCGGCATGGTTAACGAGTGGAGTTAGAGAGGCTCTAAAGCGCAAGGAGAGGTCCTTCTGTAAATGGAAATCCTCCCCAAAGGAGGAAAATAAAAAGGATCACAAACTCTGGCAAAAGAAATGTAAGAAGATGATAAGGGAGGCAAAGAAAGACTTTGAGGAACGAATGGCTAGCAATATAAAGGGTAATAATAAAACCTTCTTTAAATATGTTAGAAGTAGAAAACCTGCCAGAGAACCAGTTGGCCCTCTGGATGGTGAGGGAGGAAAAGGGGAGGTTAAGGAAGACTTGGACATTGCAGAGAAATTGAATGAGTTCTTTGCGTCTGTCTTCACGACAGAGGACCTTGAGCGGATTCCGCTGCCTGAGCCGCCCCTCTTGACTAAAGAATTAAATCAAATACAGGTTAAAAGAGAGGAGGTTTTAGGACTAATTGATAAATTGAGGATTAACAAGTCACCTGGCCCAGATGGCATCCACCCAAGGGTTATTAGGGAACTGAGAAATGAAATTGCAGATCTCTTAACGGTTGTATGCAACTTGTCTCTTAAAACGGCCACAGTGCCGGAGGACTGGAGGATAGCAGATGTCACACCAATTTTTAAAAAAGGAAGGAGGGGGGACCCAGGAAACTACAGGCCGGTTAGCCTTACATCTGTCCCAGGGAAGATGGTGGAAAGCCTCGTCCAAGAGAAAATCTTAAAACACATAAAAGAACAAACCTTGCTGAGAGAAAATCAGCATGGCTTCTGTAAGGGTAAATCTTGTCTGACAAACCTCTTGGAATTTTTTGAAAAGGTCAACAGGCACGTGGATTTGGGTGAACCGGTTGATATAGTCTATCTGGATTTTCAAAAGGCTTTTGACACAGTCCCTCACCAAAGGCTGCTGAGAAAATTGCACAGTCAGGGGATAAGAGGGCAGGTCCTCTTATGGATTGAGAACTGGTTGAGATCCCGGAAACAAAGAGTAGGTGTCAATGGGAAATTTTCACAATGGAGAGAAGTGAAAAGCGGTGTGCCCAGGGCTCTGTCCTGGGAACGGTGCTTTTCAATCTGTTCATAAATGACCTGGAGACAGGGATAAACAGTGAGGTGGCCAAGTTTGCCGATGACACAAAACTTTTCCGTGTGGTAAAAACCAGAGAAGATTGTGAAGAGCTCCAGAAGGATCTCTCCAAACTGGGGGAATGGGCTGAGAAATGGCAAATGCGTTTTAATGTAACCAAATGTAAAGTAATGCATATTGGGGCAAAAAATCCAAACTTCATCTATCAACTCATGGGCTCTGAGTTATCCGTGACGGATCAGGAAAGAGATCTTGGTGTGTTGGTGGACAGCTCCATGAAGGTGTCTCCCCAATGTGTGGCAGCGGTGAAGAAGGCCAATTCCATGCTAGGGATTATCAAAAAGGGGATTGAAAATAAAACAGCCAACATTATAATGCCATTATACAAAACAATATTAAGGCCCCACCTGGAGTATTGTGTACAATTCTGGTCACCGCATCTCAAGAAAGACATAGTGGAACTGGAAAAGGTGCAGAAGAGAGCGACTAAAATGATTACTGGGCTGGGGCACCTCCCTTATGAAGAAAGGCTAAAACATTTGGGCCTCTTTAGTCTGGAAAAAAGGCAATTGAGGGGGGATATGATTGAGACATACAAAATAATGCAGGGTATGAGTAAAGTGGATAGAGGGAAGCTCTTCTCCCTCTCCCAAAATACCAGAACTAGGGGACATACACTCAAATTGAGGGCTGGGAGAGTAAGAACTGACAAAAGAAAATATTTTTTCACCCAGTGCGTTGTAAGTCTATGGAACTCCCTGCCACACAATGTGGTGATGGCATCTGACCTGGATGCCTTCAAAAGGGGATTGGACAGATTCCTGGAGGAAAAGTCCATCACAGGTTACAAACCATGATGGAGATGTGTAACCTCCAGGGTTTAAACCAGGGTACTTCAAGGGCCAGATGCAGGAGAGTGGTATCAGGAGACAGATATCTAGTCTCATGCGCTCCCAAACACATCTGGTGGGGCCGCTGTGAGATACAGGAAGCTGGACTAGATGGGCCTTTGGCCTGATCCAGCATGGCTCTTCTTATGTTCTTATGTTCTTATGTTCTTATGCACCAGCCCTACTCTAGTTGTAACTTACTACTGGATAGCAGCCACTGTCTGCAGTACAGTACTTTGGTTGCTTGAAGTCTAACGCTAGTAAAACCAAAGCTATTGGTTTTTAGGCCTGACATGGGTGGGTGAGACCTGTAAGTTTACAAGTCTGTGATGGAGCAACTGCTATATATGTAAAAGGTCACAAGATTCACCCCCATGGTTTCTTTGAAGTAAAAAAGGGGGAGCCATATGGCCATTACAAAATACAACGCAAGACTAGGCTATAGATGACACCTTTATAGGGCACTAATAAAATAACAAAAATCATTGCAAGCTTTCGAGGGCAATACCCTCTTCTTCAAAGCATGTACCAAAAGTCCAAACATGGCAAAATATGTGGTTTGCCAGGAGATCATTTTTAGAAGTTCCTGGCAAAATGACATTCGCCAGGTAGTCTTCTTAGATAAGGTGGGAAGCAGCAGGGCTGTTGTTAAATCTGCATCTGGAGCCAAGGATTGGGTTTCATACCCTTCAAACAAAGGTTACGCACACCCATTCACACTTAATCTCCATTTAGCTCTTCGAAACATACAAGTCCCTGTTTGGCCAGAGGGGACAGGAAGGGTTGATGCAGAAAACCCATGTGCACCATTTGGGAATTGGGGTAAAATTTAGTAAACCCAATAGGTATAGCCAATTGGGACCAGATTAAAGAAAAGGAATATTACCTAGTGGTTGCAGTCTTGTCCTGTTGCTGTTGAGAATCCATGTGCCTTTTTCTTGGTACGTGGAAGGGTAGCGGCTCTTTCTTGGTGGCTGTCATACATCCCAAGGGATCAAATAACACAAAGTGTGCTTGAATTAAAAAAAATGTGGGTGGGGGCAACCTGCAGCTCAAGAAGTGAAAGTAGAAGGCAGAAAGACCGACAAATTATTAGAGCAAATGACTGGAAGGCAAGAGAAAAAATGAAAGTGAGAAGGTAGCAGAAGGAGAGAAAGGAAAAAGTGATCTCATCTACTTTTCTGCCCAGTGCTTAGCATGTGATCCTGACAGATCACATGCTAAGACAGATCACATGAAATCTGGTCCTCAACTGATCATAGATTATTGTTGTGAGTTTTTCAGGCTGTTTGTCTGTGTTCTGGAAGTTTTTCCTCCTGACATTTCGCCAGACTCTGTGGCTGGCATCTACAGAGGGCAAGTTGCTCAGAGCACTAGGAGTTTTTCCTCTGTGCTCTGGGCAGAACTTCCAGAACATGGCCAAATAGCCTGAAAAACTCACAACAGCTATCAGATTCTGGCGGTGAAAGCCTCTGAGAATAGATCATAGATTTCCTATCCAGTCTGGGACAGTTCCTTTTTAAGACTTTTAGATCCCAGAGTCCAATAAGCCCGATTGACTGTGTTATTCAAGGAGCTATAACCAGAAAAGGCCTGAGAGACCCTCACGAGGTGTCCCTTAGAGATCAAAGCAATCAAAGTGGTTAGATCTTGTGCCTTATTTGGACATAGTGCACATTTTGCTCACCAAGCTAGGCATCTGGCTGCACCGTCAGAGGCTGGGGAGTTCAACTCTCCCCTGTGCATCCCAAAAGAGCCAACTGTACAGTCCCAGGATGTACAGTCCCAGGATGTCTTCAGAAGAAGGGAAAGGTAAATTACTTCTGAGTACTCTCTCTCCCTAGAAACTCCTGAAAATGGTTTCCAACTTGCCATAAGCCAGCACTGACATGATAGCACACAACTATTACTATTTATTGCACTCATATGCCACCTTTCCCCCACTTGCTTACATTCTTGGCCTGCTGGATTGTGTTCCTTCTTTTCCATTTACCTTACCTTTGTTAGCAGAAATGTGTCTGTTTTGATGAAAACATTTATTCGTTTACTTCATGACAGCAGGGTTTGTTTTGCTGCCCTAAGTGCTCATGTCATAAATCTGGCTCACCTAAACGAAGAGCAAGATGTAAGCCTCCCCCATCCCCTGTGAATTGCCTGCATATCCCAAAACGTACTAGAAACTTCACAATCATTTGCCCAACAAATATGTTTTTTTCCATATAATTTTTTTCAGTGCAGTAATTCTTGTGGCAGTTAGCGGCACACTCTGTGTCCGTAGAAGGAGATTTTGATTAATGAAAGCTCCCCTTGAAGCAAATCTGTTAGTTTTAACTTTTCACAATATTTTGTCATTGGTGGGGTTTTCTGACTCCCTTTCTCCCTTTTAATCTTTCAATCATCCTGAATTAGGCTAACAGGGCTGTTCCTTTGGAAAGTGCAACAAGGTATCCATAGCAGATAAAAGCTGTCCTGAAGGTGGAAAAAAAAAAAGAAAGTTAGTGTTGAGGTATAAAGAATTGGAGTTAGGCACATGTTATAAGTTGACAAGTTTGTTACAGCAGAGAGTTTTGCAGTAATGGGCAATCTAAAGATGGGTTGGCTCAGCAGAAGAGCTATACAGGAATCGGAGTGGATGAGCAAGACAAATGTATTCCATTAGGTAAGTTGCCACTGTTTGTGTAGCCAATAGTTCACTTGTTGGGAAACCAAGACAATATAAAATTCCTCCATTTCTATGAAGATTGACATTGCTCTCCTATTGCTGGCGTGTGAGATAAAAATGCTAAATAATTCCTTTTGCAGTAGAGAGAATCCTAAACTGCATTATATAGAAGGGCATGCTGTTTTATAACAGTAACAGGATGGTGTGCCAAGACTAATGGATCTAACAAATAAATCTGGGGAAAATCAGGATATCATATAAATTGGGACAAATCAGTAGCCATGTAATTAGGACATATTCCAGTTTGGGCAAAAGACTGGACCTGGCTGTTCCAATGGGCAGTAGCACATGTTAAATACCTAATCATTTTATTCTCCATTACCTCGGGTATGCAGCCACTCTAAACCTTACTGCACTACTGAAAAATGTCATTGGTGACTTAGAATGATGGAAGCCATTAAAACTTAAGGGGGAAACCATCATGCTTTTTAAAAGGATGTGGTTCCTCTTATTATATATGACCTCCAAGGTCTACACATCCACAGGAAATTCTTTACCTAAATAGATGCTTTGTTTCATTCATTTATATGAAGAGCTGCCCAAGAGACTCACATTGCATACTGTATAACACATTACACCTTGCAAATAAAAAGGCAGTTTTGGTCTTGTTGGACTCAGAATCTATCGCAACACTTTCATGGTTGTCCGTGTGCGATGTTGGATTGAGGAGAAATTGGAGACAGAACACCTTGAAGGAATAGAACTGGAGACAGAAAATAGCACGTGTAGATGGATGGACAATCCTAAATTTAAAGGATTTATGCAAATCTTGTTTGTGGTCTCTATAGCCTTAGCATTATAGTACAAGAAAACCACAGCAGGAGCTGGGAGCATCCTTAGGTTTTGGCCCTATTCTTTTGGAGATATCACATTCCAGGGCAATCCTAGTATAAAAACTGTAGGCAGATAAGTAGTACGGTGCACTTCAGTAGATCTGGGGATATCTCGCTACAGTTTCTTGACAAAAAAGACTGCTTCAAACTATTTGGCTAAATAAAAATGTAAGTTCTCTTGGATGGTTTTCTGGCAACTATAGCACTGTCTCTGGGCAACATTTTATTCCAGATGTCCTGGCAGTATCACAGATTCCTGAGATGTTTAGATCCTTGTGTACATGGAGTTATTTTCAAGAGGACACAACTTTCTGCTGTGTTAGGACTAACCTGATTCAGAAACCTGCATCAGAGGAGTTGTACATCCAATGGACTGCTGAACCAAGGAGACCACCATGTACTCTCCCATGGGACGCAAATATTTGCAGGCATCAAACATTCTTTCATAAGTTTGAAACTGTACTTCATCCAACAGAAAGTGATCTTGCTCGAAAACGGGATAGATTTTACCACTTGAACATATTGGAATGTATGAAATGTTGGAGGATTCTTCATTTGCATCCTATTACTCCAACTGTTACTCTGTTCTAACATCTGTTTTGTACTACAAATATTTCCGTTTGGTACTAGATACAACAAAGAATGGCTGGTCTTGGTGAGAACATTGTTAAACATTTTTCTTGTGTTTCTGGTTATGCAAAAGAGCTGAATAATGTTTTTTCAACTTTCATATACTTTTACTTTTGGAAACGTTTGTATTTAAGGCAGTACTCTCTGCTTTTAAAATTAGTTTTAAGGCTATAAGCTCCTGTATTGTTTAACTGAAACATGGTTTCCCCTGTGCAACTTAAGTTATGCCTTTATATATTTTGAATGTATGTGTTTTTGTTTGCAGCTAGTCATATAGTTGTAAGAATGTGAAAGACTTTGCATATATAGCTTTTTTTTCTTTTTTAAATGTTTGAAACATTTGTAACTGTAACTTTGTTTAGGTACAAGAATAGATTTCTACTGAATAATTTGCACCTCCATAAGTTTCATTGATAGATTTCTGTATAACTGAAGAGTGTATACAACCTCAAAGTTGCCTGTTTGCAATAATTTTGGAGTTTATCTTTATTGTATATGGAACATAGAAAAATGACATTAATAAAGCTTCTAGAAATAGAGAAATTTAACCTCATTTAAGTAATGTTGAGAAGGTGGATGTCTAGAAAAAGAATCACATCATCTTGAATTAAGCAATGGCTTATTTACATCCATTGAAGAAAGTTCTACTATTTAAATAATGAAACAATTTATATCTTAATATCCAAATGAACTTTAATATGAATGATAGGCTTGTTTTATCTCACACTGAGATGAATACAATAATTTATTTATTTATTTGTTTATTAAACTTATATCCATCCCATCTTCCAGGATGGAACTCTGGGCGGCTTACAATAAAACCAAATAAAACAAGACAGACCACCAATAGCAGTAAAAGAAGGGTTAGAGGGCATAACCCAAGCGGAGATATTGCGGGTGAGAAAAAAAAAACTAAGTAGACAGGTCGCCAAACGCCTCCCTAAAAAGGTGAGTTTTCAGGACCTTTTTGAAAGCGGGCAGGGACTCTGCTAGGCGCAGCTCACTGGGAAGATGGTTCCACAGTGTGGGGCCCACCACAGAGAAGGCGCGGTCACTCTCATGGTCAGTCTCGTGGGTCTGGTCCCAGTTGATCTCTGAGAGATATGCTCCTCCAGATACTCTGGTCCCAAGCCGTGGAGGGCTTTGAAAGTCAAAAACAGGACCTTGAACCTAATCTGGAGGACAACGGGTAGCCAGTGCAAGCGAGCCAGAACTGGGGTGATGTGCTCGAATCTACGAGCACCCACCACCAGCCTGGCCACCGCATTCTGCACCCGCTGCAGCCTCCGGACAAGGGTCAAGGGCAACCCCACGTAGAGGGCATTGCAGTAGTCAATCCTAGAGATCACTAGGGCCTGCACAGCTGTCCTCAGGGAGGACTCATCGAGGTACTGGCAGATCTGGGCGATCCTGCGAGGTAGATAAAAGCGGCCCTGGAAGCTGCCATCACCTGGGTTTCCAGGGAGAGGGCTGAGTCCAGGACCATGCCCAGATTCCTGGCCCTGTCCGTAGGTTGGAGGAAAACACCCCCCAGTCTAGGGAGGGGGCCATTGTACCCAGACGAGGGCACCCCAAAGAACAGAACCTCCGTCTTCTCCGGATTCAGCTTGAGACGGTTATTCCTGGTCCATTCCAGGACCGCCTCCAGGCACAGGTCGAGGGAGCGTACTGCTTCCTCTGCAGAAGACAAAAAGGAGAGATAGAGCTGCGTGTCATCAGCATACTGATGACAGGAGACTCCAAATCTCCTGATGACCTCCGCCAGTGGACTCATATAAACGTTGAACAGCATGGGTGAGATTGTTGACCCGTGGGGCACCCCACAAGGGAGAGTCCAAGGAGCCGACAAGTCATCACCCAGCTGAACCTGCTGAGTCTGGCCGCCAAGGAAGGAACGGAGCCAGGACAAAGCCTGACCCCCAATTCTCGCCTCGGCCAGCCGGACCAGCAGGTTACCATGGTCGATGGTATCAAAGGCAGCTGACAGATCAAGGAGGAATATGTTGGCTGTGTCACAGACTCAAACTACGAAGGGGTGTTATGAATCTTAAAATGCTCTGAGGTCTTTGTTTGAGTATCATACATTTTAAATTGAGATCTGCTTACCAATTACTGTTTGAAAAAGGACATTGATAATAATTCTGCAAGCATCCATGGCGGCCAAACATTCTGTCTTGTAGAATCGGAAGTCTGTGATCACACCATGCCTTGAAAACTGGACAGAAGATCTCTTGGGCCTGGTCATAAAAGAAATAGAAGCATGTAACAGGGAAGAAACAGAAAATATCCAAGAATGTGGTGCATTTATTAGAAACTGCTTTATAGTTTACTTGTTCAGGAAATATGAAAACTGTTATGTAGAAGTTACCTTCAGTAGTCCTTCTCTTCTCCCTTCTGTTATTTACCCTTCTCCACATCTTTGTCTTGTGTATTTGATTTGTCTACTTGTTGTATATCTTTGTGGTTGCATTATACATTTTAGTGTTAGATAGAATATTCAAAGGAAGAGTTGGATTCTCTTCTGTCATCCAGGAGACCACCAATCAACGAAACTGTATGAGAAGATTTTCCTGTCCTGATGCCAAGGCCAAGGGGAAAACCATAATCCAAGGACAATGAAGATATTTCTTAAAGCTAAGTTCAGACATGGACTTTAGTACTAGCACCACCAAGTGGCAGGTGATATTAAGAAGCGCTCTTCGCTGTAAGTAGACATTCTGGAGTAGAGGGGGGCTCATTCGTCTACAGCACTATTTGTAAAAACATCCACCCAGCCGTGTTTTAAAAAATCCATTTAGAAAAATATTGTAGCTATTAGAACTTCACAGTTGTCATAGCCACTGCCTACTGCCCATGCTGGCTGTTGTGTTTTAAGAATTTAGTCCAAAAAAGAGAGAGAGAGAGAGAGCGAGCAAAGAGATTGGGGGAGGGAGGGAGGGAGGGAGGGAGAGAGAGAGAATACATTTTCAGAACACTACATGGGCTCTTCTGTAAATGCAACCTATGGTAGAAATGGCCAATGGAAGAAGCTCATTCAGAGGCATACTTATTCTGTTAGAAGGTTACCTTCACCATGGTTAGGGTGAGGGGTAGGGTGATTTCAATTTGATCTGGGAGAATGCAGTTGTTCCCACCCATGGAGAGGTGTCTGAAGAAATAGGCCTCCCTAGACAGATCAAAGGGAAGAGCTCTTCAGAAGTAAGAAATGTCTTCTGGGAGCCTCTATGAGTCTCTGAGAACAGAAATTTACAGTAAAAAATGTTCCATTTTTTAGCTTGTATATGGATGCTGATTGTTGATATTTGTAAATGAAACTCAAGCCACCAATAAGCCTCCAGTGACAGATGTCCAAAGGAATCCAAACCCAGATAAATGCTGCACCCTACCCAAGGGAATGAGCTAACTAGCTAAACAGATGTATTGTTATTATTATTTGTTAGGAGTTTTTCTTTATTGCTTCTCAACCAAGGAAGAACTGTAAATTGGGGATATACAACCATCTGCTAACTACTGGGCAATTTACTGTACTAATTTCCAGTTTCCACTCTACGTAGCTAGGAGGTATCACCACCTGCTGGACATAGTTGAAAATTAAACTGTAGCCACTGAAGACAGAAATATATTGTGTAATTTGGTTTAGTGGTGATGAATCTGAAGGAAAATTAAAGCTAACTAAAGTCCGACTGGAGCTGCCTAGATGTTCTAAGCACATCTGATCTCGGCTGATTTTGGAAGCTAAGCAGGGTCGGCCCTGGTTAGTACTTGGATGGGAGACCACCAGGGAATATCAGGTGCTGTAGGCACCTGGAGTAGGAACTGGCAAGCCGCTCCAGTATTCCTGCCAAGAAAACTCCATGGGCCTGGGGTCACGAAGAGTCGGTCACAACTGTAACGATGAAACACACACAAAGTCCGATTGATTGAATGGGGCTACTCTAGTTGGGAATAAAAATTTTTCTCTTGGTCCACTAAGCAACCATAATACAAAATTTGTATTATTTGTCAACTGCACATTACTAAAGCTGTAAATTAAAAGATAATTCAGTTTTTGTTCTTTGTATTTTTTTAAACCCCTCATAATTTTAGTTACTGATGCTTGGAACCTTTGGGTCAGGATATGAAGAATACATTTCAAGGAATCCAAGCATATATTTCAAGAAAGGCAGGTGGTCCTTTAATCATGTCCACCTTCAAAAGAGCTCTTAAAACCTTGCTCTTTTGGGAGGCATTTGGCGACCATTAATCTTTTTTTTTTCTCCGTCTTCTGAGCTGCCATCTTGCCTAGACTCTGTTTTCTTTTTTCTTTTTTTCTTTTTTCATTTCTTATATTTTATTTTTATTTTTTGTAGTGATTGTTGTAATGGGATATTCCTTATCCCTTTTGTTAACCGCCTGGAGTTCTTTCGGGAAGACAGGCAGTATATCTATCTATCTATCTATCTATCTATCTATCTATCTATCTATCTATCTATCTATCTATCTATCTATCTATCTATCTATCTATCTATCTATCTATCTATCTATCATCAATAGCTATGTGTAGCTGGGGAGTGAAACATGGCCAAGGGAGAGAAAAAGAGGAAGTAGGGATGAGAGTACCTTTTGCTTTCTACCAGGGTCAAATTTTAGCAGATCTGAACATTTTTCTATTTCAGATGCAAAGGCATTGGAATGTTTTGATACATTCTTACTGAAATGGAACTGGTAAGCAGTTCTTCCTTACTGCCCTGACTATATTCATTAAGTATTCCCTGCATGTCAAACTTCCTAGTGTGTTGAGGTTGATAGAGTTACAGACTAGGAATCTGGAGAACAGAATTCATATCTCCACTTGGCCGTGTAGACTCATTGGGGAAGTGGAACTGGTAAAACCACTCCTTAAATACAATATCTCACAACTGGAAAGTCTTATTCAAGCCAAACCTCTCTACATTAAGGCTTGTTCTTTTTCACACAACACACTATCCCTGTGTTGCCTCCTGCATATGGGGTAAGCAGGCTGAGTTTGGGCATTGCATGGCATAAATGCTCACATGCAAATGTCATATTGAGAGATGCAGCCTTTTGCTATAGTACTCTTTCGGTCGAGCCCAGTTAATCAAATAAACAAATGCTGCCTTAGCGGTCTTGTTAGCTCAGCTCTCTTTTGACCTTCCCATTATTTTCAGTGGTTTACTGTAGAACACACTCAGCAGTTTCTATGTATTCTGATAGTCTCAAAGGAGATTCGAGTTTTACTGACAATTTGCATCATATGGCCACAAAGAAACGGAATAGGAAAAGAAGAAAACTTTGAAGAGAAGGAAAGGGGAGAGAAAGCAAGAAAACCAACCAATAAACAAATGAAAAGTTAAAATGTCTGAGAGAAGAAAAATGGGGAGTTACCAAGATCATTTTTACTCTGAACATTTTAGGAAGCAGGATCTCCAGTGTGTAAATAATGGGCCTTTTTACACGACCCCTAAGATCCGCTGGCCACTTAAATTCGGACCAGAGATCTTAGGGGTTCCTCGCTCTTCCTCTGTCCCCACCCCCCTCGGCACTTCCTGGTTGCTGGCTGCCTGAGGGACGGAGAAAAAAGAAAGAAAAGAATGCCTTCTTACCTCCGTTTTGTTCTGGGCAGCATTCAGATCTCTTAAAGGGGCGGGGCGCAAAAAAAGAACAAACGGAAGCCAGGAGAGCCCCGCACTCACTATCCTTACACCGGATCAAATATTTGTCACCTCCAAAAAGCAGGTACAAGAAAACTGCTGTTTGGTCTTGCTAAAGTGGGCGGGGTCGCACTTAATTGTCTGCAAAGTCCGGAGCTGGTGGGTAAACATTTTTAAGGTCCGGACCTTGCAGCCATTTGCGGCGGAGCTTAGGGGTCGTGTATAAACGCCCAATAAGAGGGCAAATTGGAAACACTATTCTGAAGGAAGATTATAGGCATTATTATTTAAGGAAGACATTTTGCATCCAGGTTTGAAAAGCCAGCTGCTTTGTAGCTTGAATAAAATGATGCAGATTCAGGAAGATTCATGTGGCAGAGTTTGTGGAGGTCATGCCATTCGCTTGAGTTGCGAAAGAAAGGGGTAAAATGAATTTTGCTGGCATAGCTGCCTTTGTCCTGCTCTTAAGTCTCAGAAGCAGAACCAGGGGAAGATATTCTCTAGTGGTGAGTGAAAATGGAGGACCTATGTGGAACACATTTAAGCTGTTCCAAGGGCTTCCTGACAAGGCAGAAGATATATTTAGTCCAGCAAACTGATAATTCCTTGAGTTTTCCCCAAAAGCGGAGAGCAGTGAGTATGGTCATGTACCTTTCTGATCTCAATCAGCTTTTCTGATTGGGATAAGCTACTAGATAGGATATGGAAATTATGTCAATTCCAATATCCTCAAAGGTAGGGGTATCCTAGCAACAACTCCTCATACTCTCTCAGGTGCACATATCATTTCCATATCCCCTCCAAAGGTATATTTGCTTTGCCTTGTACCAAAGACAGCTCTTTTTCCTATGGCCCAAGATACTGCTGGTTTCTCCAATCTACCCAAGTATCATCCAGAGCAGGATTTAACCTGAGGAATATTTATTTAGTTTTTTTAATATATATTTATGTACTGCCCAATTTTCCCACAGGGAACTCAGGGCACTGAACAATGAATGATAAAATATGACCATCCCAACCTTTTAGTATCTTTTCTCCTCAATGTCATTTTCCTCTAGCACTAAGGAGAAAATAGGGTACATTGATCACTGCTGTTCCATAGGCCAGAGGTAAACATGGACATGAGGTCAGTAATTGCTGGAAGATGAGAACAACAAACCTGTAGTGATTTGATTTCTCTGTATAAGCACATTTGATTGCACCTGATTTCAGAAGCTAAGCAGGGTTGGCCCTGGTTAGTACTTGGATGGGAGACCACCAGGGAATACCAGGTGCTGTAGGTGCCTGGAGTAGGAACTGACAAACCACTCCAGTATTCCTGACAAAGAAAACCCAATGGACATGGGTTCACAAAGAGTTGCTCACGCTGTAACGATGCAACACACATCACATATATATGGATATGGTTTTTGTAGCAAAGATGTGGTGTATCCTCTACACCTCAGTAATGAACACCATTCCTAGAATATGGGGCTTTAACCATAGTGGCAGGGTGAGATGCTCAGCATGCACTCAGATGTTAATTTTTTAAAAAAACATCCCTATTCACTGAGGCAAAATGTGCCTCAGTGAATAGAAAGTATCCCCTGTTTGAGTATCAGCTTGGCCTTTGGCAAGAGCCAGCAGCCATGCCAGGACAGTTGTACCAGAAGCATGAGAACAATGGTTGTTGAGTGGACACACAAATCTTATTGAACTTATTGAGCTCCTTTCTTCTGCTGCTTCTAGACACTGTCTAGTAGATGATTGTCATTAATGTTACCTTGAATAATATGAAAGATCTTGGAATGGATAGCACAGCAGGTGAAATATTCAGAACAGTAGGCCCCTCTTTTGTCCTGGGTAGTCTTTTTTTTGTAGTGCAATCGTCCCAGGCCCGGTTATTGACCCCTCCTTCCCCCCTCCCCCCCCCCGTGACGGCCAATCCCGCCTCCACCAGCGGTTGTGAATGAACTATCCCTATGGCAGAAAATGTGTGTTCTTGTGGTGACAGCATGGCAGAATCAACTACACACATAATTACACTACTGGATCTATCATAAATCATGTAGTTAGTTCATTGTTTCCTTAACTGGTGTTTTTTTTTGGGGGGTGGGCTTTCCTGAAGTAGAGATTTCACATGAACAACTTTTAGGCTTTAATTCACACATTGCACTTATCTGTGCAAAATTTCTAACAGCTATATGCAAGATACTTAAAGATTTAATTGGATACTGATTTTAAGCTATTTGTTGTTCAGTCGTTCAGTCGTGTCCGACTCTTCGTGACCCCATGGACCAGAGCTCGCCAGACCTTCTTATCTTCCACTGCCTCCCAAAGTTTTGTCAAATCCATATTGGTTGCATCGATGACACCGTACAACCATCTCATTCTCTGCCGTCCTCGTTTCCTTTTGCCTTCAATCTTTCCCCAACATCAGGGACTTTTCCAAGGACTCCTCTCTCCTCATAAGGTGGCCAAAGTACTGGAGCCTCAGCTTCAAAATCTGTCCTTCCAGTGAACATTCGGGGTTGATTTCTTTCAGGATGGATAGGTTTGGTCTCCTTGCAGTCCAGGGGACTCTCAAGACTCTCCTCCAGCACCACAGCTCAAAAGCATCAATTCTGCGGCGATCAGCCTTCTTTATAGTCCAGCTTTCACTTCCATACATCACTACTGGAAAAACCATAGATTTGACTATCCTGACCTTAGTTGGCAAAGTGATGTCTCTGCTCTTTAGGATGCTATCTAGGTTTGCCATTGCTTTCCTCCCAAGAAGCAGGTGTCTTTTTATTTCGTTGCTGCAGTCGCCATCTGCAGTGATCAAGGAGCCCAAGGGGGGGGGAATGTAAGCTATAACTTTCCTTTAATTCTTTTCTTCCTGTTGTAACACTGTGCCTGCCTTATAAATGCTGCTGGAATTTTTAAAAATGTTTTTTGCTGGTCATAGACCATAACATTAATAAATGAAATTGAACTACACAGGTGTGTTTGCATTAAGAAGGGATGCTTGTATACTGTCTGCATTGGCTTTTCAAAAGCTTTTGTCAGCCATAATAAATTCCAAGAGGAAGTTTCACTGCAATTTGTATTGACAAAAAACCCCCATTATTCCTGATAAAACTCTGTATGGAAATGATTTAGATCATAATTAGGATCAAAGCAAACTCCTGCTACAAAGGGAATAAAGCAGGGTGTGGCTTATGCTGTATTCATTCTGCCAATTATTGCTTCCAGAGAGTATATCCCAGCCTGTTAAACTGATAAATGTCCTTGACGGTGCTCAAGAGAAATAGAATCTCCTTAATTGAACAATATATTGGTCCAAGTCATTAATCACTATGGGTTTTCATTGTGCTGAATCCACTGAGATATTTGCTAAGAGGTAGAGCAAGAATTGCTGACGTAGATATTGAAATGGACAAGGCTCATAATATATACTCATATTTTGCCCTGTGCTGCAGTAAGATAACTGATGTTCCATTAGTCAGAAACAGTTATATAAAGTATCAGAACCTTATCCCTTTAGGATATTTTCATGTACAAATTTATGGTCTGGAATAGTTATGGGGCATTCCTTACAAGGAAAACTCGAGATCCGTGTTGTGGATGAATTGGTTCTGAGCACTGCCCAATTTATTATGCATTCAGAGAGAAAATATTTTGAAGATTAGCATGCCTTATGACTTCTTTGGTGAAGCCTATTGTATATTTTATTTTTTATTTTTATTTTTATTTACCAATAATCAGACAACCCATTATCTGAGTTCATTGTTTATTTCCTTTTATTTTTTGCACAGATTGACTAAATTTTGTTCCTTTTTAGAAAAACGATGTTGTAAAACCACAATAACAATACATAAGGAAAGTCAGAAAGCAATTGAAAGAGGAAAGAACAACTGAGTTCACATTTAGACTGTATACATAATATATTAGGGATTTTTTATTTTAAAGAAAGAATTCTGCCGCAATGGATAATGAGACTATATGGTCATGGGGCCAATGCATGGTGGACTGTCTTTTCTTATTTTATGTGTATGGAAAAATCCTTCTAGAACTTCAGTCGGAATTCATATGTAGGGAGCAGGGGCCTTGATCCTGCACCGCTGAGTTTGCAAACTGAATTGAAAGAAACCCAACTGGAATTTATGCATTTTTTTCTTGTTCATTCACATAGTTAGTTCAAAGGTTGGCTTCTCTGATAAAGCAGTATTCAAGATTTTTTTCATCTATCCTTGGATTGTGAAATATTTCCAGAATTTCCACTGTTTCCACAATTTCCAGTCATGCAGCTCCAGTCATTAACAAGAGCAACATAAACAAGAGGAATGTGTTTACTATATACTGTCAATTTTGAGGGGTTAATCCTAAAGCCTGTCTTGTACTGTATTGAAATATATTTAGGATCTTCATTATTATGTACTTTGATATAACAGTTTAGGTTAGAGAGAGATCTGGAAATACCATTGGTGGCTCAATTAAGTTCTCCTATGTGACTTTTATTATCTGATTTAGTGAAATGTTCCAATCCTATAGCAAATAAAAGGAGTATCAGTGAGCACACCTGCCAGGTACCTCTCAATGTAGAAATTAGCTTCGACTCTATTTTATTTGCATGAATTGTGGCCTGTGAGGTGCTGTATAATTTGGTTATTACACAATCAAATTACCCAGGGGTGTGTGTGTGTGTGTGTGTGTGTGTGTGTGTGTGTGTGTGTGTGTGTGTGTGTGTGTGTGTGTGTGTGTTTAAATGAAGTGGACAAGGTACTGCCACTCAAAGACCTTGAAGGCACACAATGATAGTAATGCAACAGGTTTCTTGGCTGTAGTCCCACAATGGGTTATGTTGAGGTCTCTCCTAATTGAGTCACTTAGCTGTCTCTTGGGCACAACGGCCACCTGCTCTGACGAAATATAGATGGAGAGAAAGTTAATTATACAGGCAGCAAAGAATGTGGTAAAATATCAGACCTTGATTGCGGAATCCTGTGGATTCCGCAATATACAGCATATTGACTGCAATCACTACTTGGTTTGTTCTGCACAGTCTAAGGCACCTACCAGTGCTCCTCTTTGTGGGATGTTGTCATACAGAAAGGAGAGATATGCATGAGTTCTTGTATAAGTCTTCAATAAATTTCTCTTTCTACACCTGGAACATTACTATCATTTTTTGAATGTGCTGTTTTCAGTCTAACTGTTTTCTACAATCTTCTTGAGCAGGAAGTACATTAAATGAGTTGACAAAGGGATTCCCATAATGGCTGTTTTAAAATTTCTAGCTTAAGAAGACTTGAAGAATGTTCATTGAGCAGGTCATATTTTATAGAGGATGAGGAGGTTGGAAAGTTGTTCAATAATCTTTTGTTCATTATATACAGTATATATATATATGTTTCACCTGACAAAGTGGGTGCAGCCACAAAAGCTCACATTGGTTGAAATCCTGTTGCTTAGCAGAGTAAGTTGCTCTAGAGTAGGCCCATTCAATTAGTGGGATTTGGTAAACCAACTTCTTTGTAACTTGCATTGATTCAAATAGGCCTACTCCAGCTGACTTACTGCATTAAAGTGAGCTGTAACTAGAATAGGCTTATTGAAGTCAATGAGATCTCCAGAGGAACTGACTTACCAAATTCCCAAGATTCAATGGGCCTAGTCTAGTGTGATTTACCATGTTAAGTGATAGGATTTCAGCCAATGAAATATAATAGTTAGTCTTTAAGGTACCGCAACACATTGTCTTCTGTTTTTTGTTTTTGTCTAGATTCCTGCACATTATTTCAGTCTTTCTTGATCTCAGTAAGACTGTGATTGGGAAGATCAGCAATGAAGGGATTTGAAAATATCATCAAGTTTAAGTATGTTCTACTGGTGACAAAGATCAAGGTTATCCATACTCATGTACAGTACTTCCAATCACCATGTATGGGTGTGAAGGCTCAGCATGGAAGAAAGCTGACAGGAATTTTTTTTTTATTCCTTTTAAATGTTTTGTTCAAGAGAACTTTGCAGATATCCTGGACTGTCAGAAAGACAAATTTATTTAGTGTATTTATTTAGACTATTTTTACCACACCATTCTCCTTGGAAAAGGACCCAAGGTGGCTTACAGTAATGAGGGACAATATACAGCCCAGTACAATTAACAAGTGTGTCCAAGATCAAATGAGGCCCAATCTATCTCTGCAGGCAATAATGTTGAAGACTGATGTACTTTGGGTACATCGCAAGAAGGCAAGATTCTCTGGAAAACACAATCATGCTGGAATAGGAGGAAGGCAGCAGAAATACCAAATACTACACTAGATGATTTGAGGCCTAAAGGAATCCACAGGCTTGAGGAGAAGACATTTTGGAGATGGCTCATTCATAGGGTCACCATAGTTGGAGGTGATTTGACAGCACATAACAACAATAAAAATTTAGGAAGGGAAATTGGCCTTTTGTTGTTACTGTAACTTTTCATTGTTGCTATATGTTTGGGAGTTGAAACCAGTGCAGAACTATTGCAAATAATCTGGACTCTGGAGAATACCAACATACCCTCATTTATGCTTTACTTACCTATGAAACAGACAACCAACAAAACCAGGCCATTGTAATTCATCACATTCCCTCTGCCTGCTTGCAAAAGCTGCAGGGGGAAAGGGGGACAGGAAACTTTCCTTCAGTTTACTTCCTTCTGTTTGCTTATCCTGGGATCTAAACCATTGTCCTTCAAAGCTGAATGCTTGCCAACTGCCATATGATGACACAAATGGAAAAATGGATGTGGTTAGAAAATTACTATTCTAAATTAATTTGTACATGGTTTTGGGTGGGGGTTGGGACTAAATCACGCTGGGATTGCTGTGTAACCGCCCCACATTTATGACTAATTTGATAGGGCGTTTATACACGACGCCTAAGCTCCGCCGCAAATGGCTGCAAGGTCCGGACCTTAAAAATGTTTACCCACCAGCTCCGGACTTTGCAGACAATTAAGTGCGACCCCGCCCACTTTAGCGCGACCCAGAGCAGTTTTCTTGTACCTGCTTTTTGGATGTGACAAATATTTGATCCGGTGTAAGGATAGTGAGTGCGGGGCTCTCCTGGCTTCTGTTTGTTCTTTTTCTGCGCCCCGCCCCTTTAAGAGATCTGAATGCTGCCGGGAACAAAATGGAGGTAAACGGGCATTCTTTTCTTTCTTTTTTCTCCCTCCCTCAGGCAGCCAGCAACCAGGAAGTGCGGAGGGGTGGGGACAGAGGAAGAGCGAGGAACCCCTAAGATCTCTGGTCCGAATTTAAGTGGCCAGCGGATCTTAGGGGTCGTGTAAAAAGGCCCAAAGATGAGCCTTTTAAAAAACTTTTCTGTACCCGAGTAGCTGCTCAGTACCAGTTGTACAGCCTCTACCATAACTATGATTAACATTATAAAAGATTTGAGGCCTGTGTTAAAAGAAACCGCTTTAATATTTGTTAAGTATTTTTCTCCCTCTACAATTTACCTGGATAATTTGATAGCTAAATGTATTTAACTGGTCTTGTATGTCCCGTCTGCCCCTGTGTATTACAGATATTTTCTGTAGACTAGACTTGCCAGCTATTTTGTGCTGCTTTGCACAAATCAGTGCAGGCAATGATGTCACAAATGTTTTACTTTTAAAAAGAAGGCAAAGTAACAAATTAACTTGGTTGCACATTATAATGTATATGCCATATGAATGAAAATTGTTATACTCTGGCCTGAGCTTAAAAAACAAAAATCCAAATCATTAAATATTGTTGAGTCCAGTGTTTGGTAGCAAGTCAAAAGGCCTTTGACACAGTCCCTCACCAGAGGCTGCTGAGAAAATTGCACAGTCAGGGGATAAGAGGGCAGGTCCTCTTATGGATTGAGAACTGGTTGAGATCCAGGAAACAAAGAGTAGGTGTCAATGGGAAATTTTCACAATGGAGAGAGGTGAAAAGTGGTGTGCCCCAGGGCTCTGTCCTGGGACCGGTGCTTTTCAGTCTGTTCATAAATGACCTGGAGACAGGGATAAGCAGTGAGGTGGCCAAGTTTGCAGACGACACAAAACTTTTCCGTGTGGTAAAAACCAGAGAAGATTGTGAAGAGCTCCAGAAGGATCTCTCCAAACTGGGGGAATGGGCTACGAAATGGCAAATGCGTTTTAATGTAGCCAAATGTAAAGTAATGCATATTGGGGCGAAAAATAAAAACTTTATCTATCAACTCATGGGCTCTGAGTTATCCGTGACAGATCAGGAAAGAGATCTTGGTGTGTTGGTGGACAGCTCCATGAAGGTGTCTCCCCAATGTGTGGCAGCGGTGAAGAAGGCCAATTCCATGCTAGGGATTATCAAAAAGGGGATTGAAAATAAAACAGCCAATATTATAATGCCATTATACAAAACAATAGTAAGGCCGCATCTGGAGTATTGTGTACAATTCTGGTCACCGCATCTCAAGAAAGACATAGTGGAAGTGGAAAAGGTGCAGAAGAGAGCGACCAAAATGATTACTGGGCTGGGGCACCTCCCTTATGAGGAAAGGCTAAAACATTTGGGGCTCTTTAGTCTGGAAAAAAGGCGCCTGAGGGGGAATATGATTGAGACGTACAAAATAATGCAGGGCATGAGTAAAGTGGATAGAGGGAAGCTCTTTTCCCTCTCACAAAATACCAGAACTAGGGGACATGCACTCAAATTGAGGGCTGGGAGAGTAAGAACAGACAAAAGAAAATATTTTTTCACCCAGCGCGTTGTTAGTCTATGGAACTCCCTGCCACAGGATGTGGTGATGGCATCTGGCTTGGATGCCTTCAAAGGGGGATTGGACAGATTCCTGGAGGAAAAGTCCATCACAGGTTACAAACCATGATGGAGATGTGTAATCTCCAGGCTTAAAACCAGGGTACCTCAAGGGCCAGATGCAGGGGAGTGGTATCAGGAGACAGGTATCTAGTCTCATGCGCTTCCAAAAGCATCTGGTGGGGCCACTGTGAAATACAGAAAGCTGGACTAGATGGGCCTTTGGCCTGATCCAGCATGGCTCTTCTTATGTTCTTAAGTCATAGTCATTTCTATCAGGCTTGATCTCAAAACAGAGGATGCAGGACTGCAGCCATAGCCATAAGGCTTAGTCATTATGAGATGGATGTCAGAAGATATTTTGCTGCCTGAAGTGAAACACAAAATGGCCATCCCATCTGCCCCCAACAATCCATATTAGAAGCTAAAATGGACTAGAAGATTGATCTTCCTTCAACAAAGACAACAGGTGCTCTATCCCCATCACCTTTAAGAAAGGACTAGCGCAAAAGCACTGGAAGTTTTTCTTCCTGACTTTCGCCAGACTCTGTGGCTGGCATCTTCAGAGGGCAAGGAACTCGGGGAACTAGGAGTTCTCTGAGTCTGTGTGGTTTTAAAGTTAGAGAATACATCTAATTGCAAAGTTGTCCTTTCACATTATTTGGCTGTTAGTTCACAGGTTCCAGTTGATATAGAGACTGATATATAGGCTATTTCAGAATTTAATACTTCAGAGAGACAGACAGAAAAGAAGTGTGACTGAACAAAATTTACTTTGTTTTTGAGTAAAACAAAAACACCTGAGATACTGGAAATCAAATGTTTTAAAGCCCACCATCTTGAATGTTGCAAGAATAAAGACAAGTGCCTTACTGGATTAGACTTATCTAGTCCAACATCTAGAGATCTTTGAGAAGCCCCGGACTGGAATGGAACAAGACAGGACCTTCCTGCTTTAAAAACTAATGGCTTCCAAATCATGCTACTGAAGATGATGAGAGCAATTTAATAGCTATTATGCTAACTAACTGTTGATGTTATTGCTGTTTGGAATTGATCTAACTCCTCTTTAAAAGTATCTGAATATCAGCCATTACTTCTTCTTGTAGTGTGGAAGAAGTGATGACTGTCTTATATGTGGTGGGTGAAGAAGTACTATTTATTTAATCTGATTTTTTTCACCATTCTACTTCATTGGATGGCCCTTAGGTTCTAAAATACAGTAAAGCATGCTGGTTATATACTGGGTGGTTTACAATTTGGTTATGCAGACTACACATTGTCTTCCCTCCCCCCCCCACCTCCCAGCAAACTGGGTAGTCAATTTACCAGCTTTGGAAAGATGAGAGGCTGAGTCAATCTTGAGCAAGCTACCTGGCATTAAACCCAGGTTATAAGGAAAGTTTTGGCTGCAATACTGCCATTTAGCCACTGTGCCACAAGACTCCCTACCTACTGTTTGCGCAGCCCAGTTGGACCTTAGCAATATCTCCTATGAAGAAGAACATAGGCAACACTCCCCTGTGGTTGCAGATCTATGAAATATAAGTTGTGCATAAAACCACAGAGTTGGAGGGAAACTTATAAGGCATACTAACTGGCCAAGAAAACTCAAATATACATGTGAATAGGGTTTCGTACTGTATGGGATGTGACCTTGTTACTTTTGTTTCCCAACAGGGATATATACAGTGTAGCTGCTAAATGAAAACAACCGGCCTCTTCCTCCTAATCATTTCCCTATGTTTCAAGGAAATTGTTTTTAAAAACCACATACTAAAGCACCGAGAAACAGCGGAAGCTGCATTATACTGGCTGTGTCAGATCACTTCTAGCTCAGTGCAGTAAAATCTGATGCACAGCAGTGGCTCTCCAGAGTTACAGACAAGAGTCTTTCCCAATCCTACTCAGAGATGTCTAGTTATTCCCTAATGGCTTTCCATTTAAGTACTAACTAGGCTTGACTCTACACAGGGTGTGATCACACGGGGAGATAGCATGGCAATTAGGGCAGCTGTTTCCTGGTGATCACAGGATGCACAGGAAATGCGGCTGATCCATGCTCAAGCTGTTCCTTTTTCATCCGGCTGTAGGGCTTCTACTTTGGGGGCCTGGATTGGAGGAATTCCTCAACAGATGGAAGGGTTACTTTAAGGAATATCGCTCCTATTAGTGTGACCCTTTCTGATGTGATCAGGAATACACTTTTGTCCCCATCCGATTGCACTTCTTAGGATTTAACATCAGACGGGACTGAGAATGTTCATGGATATGTGGTGTCATTATGTTTTCCCCATGTTTATTTGTAAACATATTTGCTCAGCATAAAAACAAACTTTTTTCTGTGTTTCTGTCTTTTGATGAGGAACTGTCAGGACAATCAATACTGAATACAGCCCTTTGCTTTAGAATATATCTCCTTCATGCTACGTCTGTAGAAATACACATTAATCATGAACATAAAACAATAAAGCACTTTGGAAATCAATTAAATCTTGCTAGCCTTACTGTTCCATCAAGCAGCTGTTTCATATGTGAGCTTTTATACTATGACATAGTTGCAAGTAAAATAAAAAAGGGCAGGTGGAACAGGATCCTGTTATCTTGCAATCCTCTTATTTCTGTTCATTATTCAAATATTAGCTTGCTTTAGTTCAAATACTGTACAAGGAAAAGTGAAGAAAACAATTTCCTTCCCATAGTAGTATGGGAATAAACAGTCCTAGTTATTTTGGTTATTAGGTACTTTACAGTTTTAAGATTTGTAGAATGCAATGGTCAGGTAGTAGTTGTTACTGCAAATGCAATAAAATGTTCTAATCCAATAAAGAGGAACACAGAGAAATACTTATGGGGTAGAGCACAAAAGAGATCAGACATTAGATCCAGATTTTAACACTTTGCATGTAATATTTAATAAAAAATTTAAGCATACATACCATGAATCAAGAGGTCCGAAACACACATGCATTCATTCTCCATTCATATTCACCACCTTCTGGAGAAGAAGATGGGGTACCCTGAACGATGCAGCACTGACAGGAACAAGGCTCACAGCTCTACTTTTTCCCACATCTCTTATACCTTTTAAAGTTTCATTTTTCTCCAGACATATGGTTCTTTTCTGGTCTCAATCCAATGCCAGTTAACACCCTTATTAAATATATCATTTCCTTTTACCAGTAGATTCAGTCCAATTCAGAATGTACATTCATCATGTCCATCCATCCTTATTATCCTTCCTTATTATCTTTCATTGTATATCTTCTTGACTCAGAGATGTCTCCTCTAGAATGCACTAAAGTGTTTTTGGCTTAGAGATGTTTTCTTCAGGATGAACCTATGTCAGCTTGATCAAGGTTCCTACCTGAGCAATTTTGGCATCATCCTTAGGTTTTCCTAGATGCACTGCTTGCAACAATGAAATGTCATTCAGAGTTTAAAAGCAACCAGTATACTTTGTACCCATAAACTTCATTTTTAGCTTGTGTTCTTCCCCTTATTTAGGCGAAGCAAACATTTGGCAGTCACTCGTGTCACATTGTGATATTTTGCTACAAGACCCTACTTTTAAGTCTTATTCAATAGGAAGTCTATACATATACATAAATATATACTAGTTAATCACATATAATGGTACAATAATTGGAATAAACTAACAAATACAGTTCAGCTAGAGTTTGGTAATCCTGGTGTAAATCTCCATTTAGCCACACAACTATGTGTCCTTGATCTGGTCACCTTTGCTCAGCCTGACTTAGGCCCTTTGTACACGACCCCTAAACTCCGTCACAAATGGCTCCCAGCTCCTGAGCTTAAAATTGTTTCCCCACCAGCTCCGGAGTTTACAGATAATTAAGTGCGACCACGCCCACCTAAGCGCGTCCCAGCGCACTTTTCAGGTACCTGCTCTCTGGAGGTGAAAATTCCTGATGCGGATATAACGTAGTGACTGCCCGGCTCGCCTTGCTTCTGTTTGTTCTTTTTTTGCCCCCCCCCCCCGCCCCTTTAAGAGATCTGAATGCAGTGCCGGGAGGGCAGAATGGAGGTGAGTGGCATTCTTTTCTTCCTTTTTTTCTCCCTCCCTTCACGCAGCCAGCAGCCAGGAGTGTGGAGGGGGTGGGAACGTAGGAACAGCAACAAACCCCTAAGATCTCTGGTCCGAATTTAAGTGGCCAGTGGATCTTAGGGGTCGTGTGAAAAGGCCCTTAGACGGCAGGGTTGCTGTGAAGAGAAAGCAAGAGTGGGAAATGCATGGAGATCATTAAGGAAAAGAAGGCTATATAAAGGAAACAGATGTGTAAATAACTGATATTAGATATAAAATAGTTGGACAACTGGTCAATGCACAGTTGATTCCTGCCTGTACGATGGCTATCCCTATGCTCACGTTTATTCCCCCCTTGGAGGTCATCAAGGCCACCTATTATGAAAGTATTAAGAGACAGCCTGAGAGGGTGGATTTCTATTGGCCTATTTGCCCCCCTCATTTTAGACAGGTAGGAAGATAATTGCTGGACAGTCAGCCATTCATAAGAACATGAACAGCCTTGCCAGAACAGGCCACAGCCCATCCAGTCCAGCATTCTGTCTCACACAGTGGCTCACCATTTGCTTCAGGTTATTTCCAAGCAGATGTCTTCACCTGCTTAAGATTCCCTGCAAATGGTATTGAGAGATATCCTGCCTATCTCTCCAAGATGGAGGTTGTCCTTAAGCATCCATAATGATAGCCATTGATACCCTTGTTCTCCATGAACTTGTCCAATCCTTTCTTAAAGCTGGCAAGGCTGACAGCTGTCACCACTTCTCCTGGCAGGGAGTTCCACTGACCAGTGATCCTGTTTGAGATCTAGCACCCAAAAGTTTCATGGAGTGCCCCGATTCTACTGTTGTGCGATAGGGAAAACAGTTTTTCCTTATCTACTTTGTCTACACCATGTATGGTTTTATAAACTTCAGTGAGGTCACCTCTTAGGCGCTGTAGTTCGAGAGTGAAGAGGCACAGCCTTTGCAGCCTCAGATGGTAAGGAAGGTTCCTCTGTTCATTTCATTCCACAGTTTAGCCAAATAGGGGAGGGGGGTGTGCCTCGATGCTCAGATATCAATGCCCTGAACACTTCTGGCTGGCAGGAGCCTCCCGTGTGATCTTCTTGCCTCACGAACCCTGGGAAACCAGAGAAGCTTTCAAACTGTCCAAGGGTTTATTTTATTTATTTATTTATTTATTTATTTTAGAGTATTTTTACCCTGCCTTTCTCCATGGAAAAGGACCCAAGGCGGCTTACAGTAATGAGAGATAATATACAGTCCAGTACAATAAAGACATGTTCAAGTATTTGAGAACAAGGAATTGAGGGATATCTTACAACATTAATAGACAACATTACATTAAAGCTACAAGGTTATAAGTAGTTATAAACACAAAATCTATGTGATCCTGTAGATTCATATGAAAGACACATAATAGGCAGACCATCATTCAGGGAAAGCTTGCCTGAAGAGAAAGGTCTTTGCCTGTTTCCCAAAGGACAACAGAGATGAGGAAATCCTGGCCTCTAGTGGAGGGGAGTTCCAGAGTCTGGGCGCAGCAGCAGAGAAGGCCCTTTCCTGGGTTCCCACAAGAAGTATCTGTGAGGGTAGCGGGATGGAGAGAAGGGCTTCTCCTGATGATCTTAACACCTGAGTTGGTTCATACTGTGAGATTCCATCTTTGAGGTAGCTAGGACCCAGGCTGTACAGTGCTTTGTAGGTCAAGGTTAGCACCCTGTGCTGTGCTGGACACGGTTATTGGGAACCTAGCCCTCTACACACGATAAGTTGCTGTTGCTGTTGGTGGTTGTTTTCCACCAAGCCAAGCTGGACTCAAGAAAAACTTGTGCTCCCTGGGGCCAAACATTTTATGGGGTCACGCGCGACACATTAAGCGGGGCTTGAGGGCAAGGCGAGCTCCCCGATAGGCGAGCGCCCCGCCTCGCGCACAGGCGCTTTTTCTTTCAGCATCCTCCTCCGCGGCTGCTTTGGCGCCGTTTTCGAGGCGAACGGCTCCCTCGCAGGGCCGGTCGCCAAGCCGACGGCGGCCGCCGCTCTGCCTCGACGCGCGCGCTGCGCCCGGCTGCAACACACCTACTCCGCTCGCCTCCGCACACCCCCGCCCCCGCCCCCGCCCCCGCCCCGGCCCCGGCCAACGCCAACGCCCCCCTCCCCCTCCAGGCTCCTCGCTCACCTCCAGCGCACGCGGCCCCCCCTCCTCCTCCTCCTCCTTCCCCGAGCGGCGCATCTGCCAATAAGCGCGCCGAGTGCCTCTCCAGTCGCGCGGCTCTTCGCGCTCTGAGCTGCTCCTCTGTTCCAAGATGACCAGCGGGCAGGAGGCGTGCGGGCAGGTGGAAGGGAGCAGGTGAGTTGGCGGGTCCACAGCAGGGGGTTTAGGAGGAGGGCCGGGGGGGGGGAGAGAATCCGCGGAAAGGGCGGCACAAAAGCGCCCAGATCCTCCCAAATCGTCCTGCTTTTTGGGGCGGGGGGCGGGGCAATCAAGACATGGTTGTTGTTATTGTTGTCGCTGCTGGGCTCGTTTTAAACTTTAAAAGCTCGCCCTCCTTTCGGCCGCGATCTCGGGCTCCAGGAGTTGGGGGTGCGCGGAAGGGGAGGGGGGTGGGTGGGTTGCGAGGAAGCAAGGTGCCCGCGCTCGCGGCGAACGCTCCCGGGGGGGGGGGGGCTCGCGCTGTCTCTCTCGCACGCTCGCGCGCGCGTGGCTCCGACGAAAGGCAGGCAGGGGCACGCGCGGCGCCACAACAAAGGGCGCCATTGCACGAGGCGCGCGCGCGGAGGAGGCGGGGGGGGGAGGAGGAAGCGGAGCTGATAGCCGATGCTGGGGGTGTGTGGGGGGGAAGGTGCTTGGCGGGAAACCCTCCTGGTTGTGCCCTCACCCACGAAGGGGATGGCTCTCTCTGGGAATATTTCGGCGGGTTGGGAGGGAAGGGCGCTGAGGGAATGGGACCAGGTGCCATCCTGTCTTCCCTCGGTGGGCGTTGCAACGCGCGTGTCTTCTGCTCCTTCCTTTCTTTGGAGCCCTGTGTGTGTTTGTGTGTGTGTGTGTGTGTGTGTCGGGGGGAAATTCCCATCCTTTGTTTATATTCTCTCCCTCAAGTTCGCTGCCGTGCAACTTTCTTTCTTTCTTTCTTTCTTTCTTTCTTTCTTTCTTTCTTTCTTTCTTTCTTTCTTTCTTTCTTTCTTTCTTTCTTTCTTTCTTTCTTTAGGTTTTTTTTTAAAGTTGCCCCTGCCGTGTTTTTAGCTTGATGGTGGAAGGGAAAAGGGACATTTCCCTACTCGAATTTATTCTCATACATCTCTGGGTGCAACAACAGGACGAAAGTCAGGGAAGATCGTGTCGCTTCCTGATTTTATGAAAGGATGTCGTGGTTTTGGCCCTTTAGGAATTAACGTGAAATTAACAACACAGTAGAGAGCGTGGGGGCTCAGTTGGACTAAGGCTTCCCGAAAAACTGTCGGGAGCTCGGGGTTCGAATCTCACCCTGATAACCCCAGCTCCTGCCAACCCAGCAGTTGGAAAGCATGTAAATGCAAGTAAATAAATAGGTACCGCCATAAAAAGCGGGAAGGTCAAACAGTGTTTCCTTGCAGCCAAGCCGGCCACATGGCCATGGACTTGCACAACACTGGCTCTTCGGCTTGAATAGGGAATGAGCACCAGCCCTAGAGTCCCACACGACTAGCACACATGTGCGGTGGAGGGGGGGTTACCTTTAGAGAGCCTTCTCTGTTGCTGCTTCCAGACTTGGGAACTCCCTCCCATAAGAGGCTAGTCTGGATCCATTTTTACTGGTCTTCTGCCAGCAGCGAAGACCTTGCTGTTCTGGGAAGCATTCCCCGAGTTATGGGCTTCCTGAGTAGGGGGTTTAAATGGATTGCTGTACCTTGCTGCTTTGAACATGTATTGGTGAGGTGTTGCTTTTGGTTTTCACTAAGTTACCAATACCATATTTGTTTGGTCCTTTTTAGTATTTGCATGCTCACTGTTGTTGTTGGCTTTAATGTTGTCTTTTAATGGTGTTTTGAGAGTGGAGGAAGTTGCCATAGTGGTCCAACAAAAGATGTCACCTTACATACTCTTGCATTTGTGTAATTGTGTGATTTTTGGGACCACACCTTGCTTTCCCTTGTTCTTTTAATGTAAGCTGCCTTGAGTCTTTTTAGGAAAAAAAGGTGAGGCAAATTACTTTAAATCACATCTAATATAGTAATTGCTGTTATTACAGTACTACTCTTTGATATAACATTCCCTATTAATAATATGTTTTTGCAAGGTGGATTATGCCTGCCTCACTTACTCAAGCCACTTCTGTATTTGTGGGATGTCAGGATAACTTCCAAAATCAGAAGTCATTTTGCAGGAAGTTGAAAACATTTCCAAAGCTGTGGGAGTTGAGTCATGGCTACTGGACTTCTTTTTTTGAGAGATAGAAATGTTTCGCTGTTCATCCAAACAGCTTCATCGGTCTGAATGCAGCTGGTGCAAACCCTGACTCTTATAGGCAGCTTTGACCTCTAGTTAGGGAGACAATGGTATCCTTAGCCTTGAGGTGAACCATGGCTTAAGGTGCTGAAACCTATCAAGAAAAAAAAAAAGGAGCAATATAGTATATGCGGTCCAATGCAGTGAGGAGTGTTCAGACCTCTACATTGGGGAAACCAAACAGCCATTAAACAGAAGGATGGCCCAACACAGGAGGGGTAACAGCTCAGGTCCAGAATCAGCAGTACACCTCCATTTGAAGGAGAAAGGGCACTCTTTCAAAGATGAGGATGTACACATATTAGACAAAGAAGAGAGGTGGTTTGAAAGAGGAGTAAGGGAGGCCATTCATGTGAGCATTGAAAATCCCTCCCTCAACAGAGGTGGTGGCCTCCGGCATAGTTTATCTGCTACTTATCAAGCTGTGCTTTCCACACTACCAAGACAAATCAAAAAGCCTTTACCACCAAGGCCACAGCTAACGACCCATTAACGACCCTTTCTTGATAGGTTTCAGCACCTTAAGCCATGGTTCACCTCAAGGCTAAGGATACCATTGTCTCCCTAACGAGCCTATTTAGTTCATCTGATGAGCCTAAGTGAGGCCAGGGTGACTAGAGGTCAAAGCTGCCTATAAGAGTCAGGGTTTGCACCAGCTGCATTCAGACCGATGAAGCTGTTTGGATGAACAGCGAAACGTTTCTATCTCTCAAAAAAAAGAAGTCCAGTAGCCATGACTCAACTCCCAGATAAACGCACCTGGATGACTGAGAATCTTCACAGACGTATTTCCAAAGCTGCAAGGAAATGGGGCATTAGTAGCAATTGGGTTGCTGTTCATTTCTTTGTTTAACTTCCTGAAGATAACATCTTTTTCACCTTCCTTGACCTTGCTTCCTTGGTCATTTATAGCAAATGCTTTGGAGCAAATTTATAGAGGCTGGATGGCCATCTGTCAGAAATACTGTGATGGGGGTTCCTGCATGGCAGGGGGTTGGACTGGATGGCCCTTGAGGTCTCTTCCAACTCTATGATTCTATGATCTCATGCTATAAATGCTATAAATTTATAGCAAGTGCTATAAGTCTCAAAAGGACAATGGTGTTGTCCAGATCAGTTCTTGACGATTCTACATCTGCACACTGTTAGGGGAACTCTAGTTAGTGTGATATTTAAAACAGCAATAAATAAATGACGAATTAAACACAGTGACTTTAATCGACTGTTTTCAGATGGATAGCTCTTATTCCATCTTTTCTTTCTTAATTTTCTATGGTAAAAGGTGAGGGAAAACTGATTGGAAAACTAGGGAAGGTTAAACTGTACAAAGAAGATGAAGTTGTCCCCCTGTGAAATGAAGCACTCTGTAACACTTTCTGGTTATTTGGTAGAAAAGTGATACTTTCAGTATTACAGGTCCAGAAGAACAAAATTTCTATTGGTAGTATCGGACACTAAGAGTAAGACAGGAAATAGTTTTCGCACTCTTGTTTTTAATTACATAAACAAGATAATAAAATCTCAACTCATTATGGTAAGAGTTTCATCAGTGGCAAGGAGAAATCAGGTGTGTCCATAACTCTATATACAGAGTTTGCTTGCAGGAGATTCAGTTTCATTCTCTGACAGTCACATAGTTAAATGGGGATAAACGGCCTGCTGGTCTCCAGCTACGGAACTACAAGCCCCATAAACCATGACAGTTGACAGGAGCTTATGTCTATCCTGATTTCTCTCTCTCCCTTGCCTTCACCTTGCATGCTTTTCTTTCCTGTTGTGCAGGAAACTATGGTTTGATCAAATCATAGTTTGATTTTAAATAAGGGCCTGAAACCATCGTTTGCCTTGTGGGCAAATGATGATTTTTCTCAAGCCTGTTCCATCTGAAGATAATATCAAGCCAAATCTACAGGTATGTTGAATGGCAACTTCCGTTATTTTAAATCTAGTACAAGTATTACTGTGGATGATGAGAATTGTAGTCTAATGCATCTGGAGGGTGAAGGACAGCTGGTTGGGAAAGGGTAATTTATGAAGAAAAAACTGTTCTTTGACATATAAGAAATGTGAACAGATTTGATTTCTGTAATTTGAGTCCATTTACAAAAGCATATTTATGAGTTAGGAATCCATCTCTTTGTTTCTGTGAGAACAGTTTTCTTTACATTCATGATATTCATAAAGTTATTAGATGCAGTATTAAAACACACACACACACACACACACACACACACACACACACACACACACACACACACACACACACACACACACACACACACACCAGACTTAGGTCAATATAAAGAATGTCACTGCCAGTGCTTCACATAATATATATAAAAATGTCAGTTTGTGTTTGAAGCTATACACTCTAGTATTGCCTCATTTACTCTGAATTACAGGTATCCACTTCAGTCATCAAAACCAGCAAATAATCTCTGGTCTCTTATCAAGAAAGGCATTTACTGGGATATTGGGTTTTATTGGCTAGAGTTTGCTTCCGCAGACACTAAAGAAGTCATTGAATGGGATGATGTTATGCAATATGCAGGCAATGAAACACAATTTTATGCAACAACAACAAATGATTACAGTTCATGAACCAATGAGTGTTCAGAATGGCTTAATGTCCAGAAGCAGATAAATGAATATAGAGTGCTGATAAGTGCATTGCCATTCTGAATTTTCTATCGATTTATGGTGAGTCAGTGTTCACAAAGTGAGAGCCAGTGACCTATAGTGGACAAAGTGACAAACTAGGACTCAGGATACCTGGGTTGTAATCATTGCTTGGCTATAGAAACTTAATGAGGAGTGGCAATGGGAAACCACTGCCTAAATATCTTGCTTATCTTGAAACTATTTGGATAGCTATATGTCAGATGTTACTTGATGGCACATTACAAACAAAAATAGTCCACCCATCTGAGTCCAAGTAAAATCCACAGAGAATGCTCTTAAATTAAGATAAGATAAATCTTTATTAATCCCACATTGGGGAAATTTACTAGTTATACAGCTCCCAATATAAAGAACAAGTAAGAAAGGTAGGTGCACAAAAAGTGTAAAGTGAGGAAGAAAAATAATAGATAATAAAGATTAGATAAAATAAAAAATCACATATACAAATATACACTATAAAATTTGGATATAAAAATTAAATGTGAGAAAAAGAAAGAAACTACCATATACCCCCCATATGAATAGCAGGTTAGGCCGTAGACTTATAGAGTTTAACAGCCATGGGGAAAAAATACCTGTGGTAGCCTTCCTTCCCACACTGGGAAGGAGCGCTATGAATGAACCTTATGAATGAACAGGTTGCCCTTATGAATGCACAGGTTACATGGCTGTTGCGAGCATGCATTCATACACTCAGTGGCCCATTTTGTTTCAAAGAGAAGCAGTAAAAGGCACATATACTGGGATTATGTATGCATGATAGCATGTGCTTGTCATTGCATCACTACCCTTTGCTATTAACTGATGAAAGCTACACCCCGGGTTACCTTGTCGCTATTATGGGAGCCGAGAGATGAAAGAAACACGCCAAGGTTCAAAAGGCACGGAGAAAAAGCTTTAATTCGCTGCAGCGAGGCGCCCAGCCGAATTCAGTCGGGAAACTGGGGCAATGAGCAAAGACACTCTATAGACTTTATAGGAAACATTCCCTCAGTACTCCCCCTTTATCAGAATAAACAAGGATGCATCTGGACGCCGTAAATCGCCCGCGAAACAACAAAGAAACTACAAAGGATACATGGTTATCACCTAGTTACAAATCAATTGTCAAAGGAAACACACAGAGGATACTATCAATCTTGCCCGTTGGCGCCACCTGTCTTGCAGTTCTCGGAACTCTGCGCTTCACAGCCGAGAGTGTTTGACAGCTCTAGCGATATATCGATGCTTCGACGGATGTCTGGCTTATCTCTCTTGCGGACCCCCTTTACCAGTGGTCTTCCCACACAGATAAGTGTTTGTCCAGCAATTTTATGGCCTGATATCTCATGACACAGGCTTGGGGAGATATGTGGTGCTTTGAGTCACAGTTCAGTGAAGGGAAAAGGGGTGAATTAAAGGACACAGGGCTGAATTAGAGATAGAACCAAAGTACTGCCATTTTATCTACAATGGCAGCTTTTAAGTTACAGACTGTATTAAAAACCACTTCTATCATTTCCCTCCTCTTCAAATGGACACTCATTTTGAGTCGTCCATCTGAAGGGCTTCATAATCCTGTAACAAAGCAATCAGCTTAGGAGCAGCTGTCTTCTCTACAACTTTTGAAACAGTCGACTGTACAAACCGCAACAGACAAGGAATACAAATTAAGAGAAATAAAAGAAGACATAAGGGGGCAATTAATAAACTTCCTAATGTTTTCATCCAGGCTTGTGGCATGAAATCATTTAACCATTGCCATTGCATACCCCTCCATTCTTGCGTTGGATTAAAAGTTAACTGTTTAATTTCCGTGGCAAGCTGATTCACAACCTTGCCCACAGGATCAATTTTTAGACAGCAGTTCGTTAAATTAAATTTTCCACACACGCCATTCTCAGATGCTAATAAATAATCAAGAGCGAGCCTGTTTTGATAAAAAGCTGTTCTTAATTGATCTGTCACTGCCGCTATAGTAGTTAACGCGGAAGTGATGCGCTGGCCCGCCAAATCCAAAACTGCTTGCAGCCTAATAATTCTATTCAGCATATAAATAGGGGTTCTGTACCCCCATGAACCGTCTGCAGCCCAAGTGGCAGGCCCATAAACACAAACAATTCTCTCTGAGTCCCAAATATCTCCTTCATATTCTTCTGGATTTTTACAGGCAAAACCTGCAAAGGGAGTATCATCACGCTTTCTCCTATTTAAAGGGCCATACACTGGAGCAGCCAAATACTGCTGAGTTTCTATTGGGACTAAAAAGAATGATGGTTTTATGAATCCTAGCACACAAGAACCAGACCATGAATAAGGCAAATATTCATAAGCCATATTTCCACAGATCCAATACATGTTCATAGGGGCTTCCCATACCTTCGAAGTTGCTGAATATATGTATGGTAATAAAGTGACATTAAACTTCTCTGGTTGTGGAGCATTGGAGGGTGAGGTCCAAATGCCATCTTCCCAGGTTCCTATGCAGGTTAAATAACCCACTGGAATAGAACCATTTCGGGAAAAGCAGACACGACCCACTAACTGAGATGTGATGGTCCATGTCATATTCTGAGACTGGGCTCTCTTGGTAATGTTACCAATTTTTGACATGTTATTATACAATTGTGGGGGACTTCCATCGCCTCCCAAGGCCAGTCCTCACCAAAATTCGTGCCCCCACAAACATAACAATTTGTAACTCCTAATTCTGTGGCTATTGACTGAGCCATTTCCAGAAATAAATTCTTGGCATGCTGAGAAACTTCAAAAGGACTCTCCTTCAGTTTCTCTACTGCATTTTCCACTGACCAAGAATGGCTTTTCTTTTCTCCATCTCTCACTTCTGCACAAGTGATTGTCAATTAATTAACTGGATCCCTACCAGGTCCATCAATCCCAAAACCATATACTTGAACAGAGGGATGTGTGTCACTGATTACTAGACTGACATAGTTTCCTCCTATCCTTCTGAACTGTGAAAGACGAGGACAACCTGGATAACCTCCAGCTGTAAAAGCACACACACATCCCCATCCTGAACATAATTTGTTTGAACCACATGGTGCCCAAACTTCAGGGTTACCTGCTCTGGCACCTTCATGAGGGTAGCACAAATACTTATGTTCAGATTTATATGTATCTACCCATGCTGTGGATCCACAACGGGTTCCCATGCCTTTTCCAAGGGTGTCACAGGCATTGAACCATATTACTGCCCGTTTGCCACTATGCTTTAACACAGTAGTAGAATTCACATAATACAGAAGTCCACCACCTTCTGGGTTGTCCCTTCTGGGCTCTTTAGTTCTGGCCATTCCAGCCCACACTGTATAATTAAATCTAGCTGGGACTTCAGGCCTATAACAAAGATGGTCTCCAGATGTACTTTCACATATATGATACATCATATCTTGATTCAAACATGTGGTTCCAGCTTGCTTGCACTCTGCTGGCTTTTGAGTGTAATATACCAGGGTATTTATTACTCTACTGCCTTGACTAGCAGCAATAATGCATGGGGTACATTCTTCTATACCCTCAGACTTGACAGCTAAACAAACTGGTATCAGAAATAAAAGAACAATCATTTCCACTGATTTAGACATCCCACAAAACCTTCGCTTCCAATTGTAACAGATTAATAGCACTCCCAACACATACATTGGAGAAATGACGAACCAAACCCAATTCGGAATGTCAACCCACATAAGTGTTCAGGTCCCTTTAAGAGTTTTGACAGCTGCGGAGCTTATGACAGCTCGTGGAACGTTCGTTGACAGCTCGTAGAACGCTCTTTGACAGCTGCTGCGCTACTGGCGCGCTGTCTCGTCTGCTGCAGTACTTCAAGGAACTTAAAGGGAAACACTATTCAGCTTCAAAGGAGAAAGAAACAAGGCACTTTTAAAGCACAGTCTCACACAAAATAAATGTTGTCCTAGCTAACAGCCGAAACGAAATCGCTCGCCTTCTTGTTGGAAGCCCTCTCCCTCCTCTTCTTGTAGAGGGGCGGATTTGAAAGGCGGGAAATTCAAAGGCTGAAAGGAAAGAGTCAAGTCTTCTTATCAAAGAAACCTCTCGCCACACACACATAGGAAGCCAATATTTTACTTTGACTTCCCTATGTCTGAAGTAACTTTCTTAAAGGTCAGCTTCAGGCTGTCATCTGGGTTGGTTCGAACCGTCCACTCTTCTCCCTCGCTCGCTGGGGCAGCTCGTTTCACACGAGTATGATGAATCCAGGCACTCACTTCGGAGACTTTGACAGCCGTTGGCGTCGACAATAACACCGTAAAGGGACCTTTCCACCTCGGGCGCAGAGGCTGTTGATTCCAATCCTTGATCCAAACCGAATCTCCCGGTTCAAAACGATGCTCCTGTAAAACCACGGGCAGTCGTCCAAGGGTCCACCTGTGTAAGGAAGAAAGAGATCGGCCAAGCATCTGAAGATATTTGACATGTGTCAAAGAAGCTACACTCTCTGGACGCAAGCCACATGAAATCGGAACTGGCCTGCCATATACAAGTTCGAATGGGGAAATGCCTGATTGACTTGAAGGGGTAGTCCTGCTTCTAAAGAGAGCAATAGGTAACATCTCCACCCAGCCTTTGCCTGTTTCTTGTGTGAGCTTTGACAAATGGCTTTTCAAAGTCCTGTTCATCCTCTCCACTCGTCCTGAACTCTGGGGCCGGTATGCTGTATGTAAATTCCATTTAATATGCAGTGCCTTAGCCAGTCCTTGCAAAACATGATGGATGAACCCGGGACCGTTGTCGGAGGATAAAGTGCGGGGCATCCCATGCCTCGGGATGTGATCCCGCAAAAGGCAGCGGACCACCTCACTAGCTTTCTCAGTCTTTGTTGGAAAAGGCTCCGCCCATCCTGAAAATGTACACACTAGCACAAGCATATAACAATAAAGTCCACATCTTGGCAATTCTGTAAAGTCCAACTGCATATCCTCAAAGGGCTCTTTCCCACAATACTGAATTCCAGGAGGTGGCAAGGGTCCAGTTCTGGGATTGTTCCTTTGACAGGTGACACATCTGTGTGAAATATTTAAAGCTAACTGACGAAGCTTGGCTATATAAAGATATGGGCTCAAATGTTGGTAAGCCACTTCGGGACCTTGGTGAGTGCTGTCATGATGACTTTGAACTACCTGGTGGGCTAAACTTTCTGGAACCCACAACTGTCCATCTGGCAATTTGTACCAGCCCTCTGGCATCCTGTCAAACTCTTGTTCCCTTGCAAACTCATCCTCAGCGGACGAATAACGTGGTGGGTCTGGTGGCAAAATGTCAATTGGAATGAGACTAAGTTGCATCTCAACTGCACCCTGGGCTGCTTGCTTGGCAATACGATCTGCCAACCTGTTCCCTCTTGCTTCAAGTCCTGGACCAATCTTATGCCCATGGCAATGAATAACTGCCACTTCTTTGGGTTTCCATACAGCATCTAAGAGTTGTAACAAAATGCCAGGATGTGCTACTGAGGTCCCCTCGGAAGTAAGGAGACCTCGTTCCTTCCAAAGTGCCCCATGTGCGTGAAGTGTGAGAAAAGCATACTTGGAATCTGTATAAATATTAATATTTTCCCCTTCTGACAGTTCTAATGCCCTAGTAAGAGCTATCAGTTCAGCTAATTGAGCTGAAGTTCCTGGGGGCAACTGCTTAGCTTCAATTACAATGTCTTCTAATTCCACAATGGCATATCCTGCCTGTCTCTTTCCATCAATCACTGAGCTACTACCATCCACGAACCAAGTCCTCCACTGTGGGTGAGGGGTATCTCGAAGATCTGGTCGAGATGAATAAATTTCGTCTAATGTCTGGATACAGTCGTGAGTGGCCGGTTGATTACTTATGGGGAGGAGGGTTGCCGGGTTTAAACCCTCCGTTGTCTGGAATGTAAGACCAGCTCTTGAAAATAATTTTTGACATTTCATCATGGCAGTCTGGGACAAATGATAGCCTCCTTTGGCGTCTAACAAGGGTAGAATTGCATGCTTTGTGATACAAACTGTGGATTGTCCGAAAGTGAATTTATCCGCTTTCTTTAAAAGCGCTGCCAGCGCCACAACTCCTCGCATGCAAGACGGAAGTCCTTGCTCCGTTGGGGTCAATGTCTCCGATAGATAAGCTACTGGTTGCTGCCAACTTCCTAATTTCTGACACAGAACTCCTTTTGCCACTCCATTTTCCTCATCGACATACAAGTTAAAAGGCTTGTTTGGATTCGGGAGACCAAGAGCGGGCACCTCTACTAAAGCCTGTTTGATTGCTTTAAAGCTCTCTCTTTGTTCCGGACCCCACAGGAACTCATCACTTTCTTTTCCTCTTGTTGCTAAATGCAGAGGTTTTGCTAAAAGGCTGAAATTTGGAATCCAGATGCGGCAAAACCCAGCTGCTCCCAAAAATCCTCTGAGCTCTCTCCTATTTCTTGGTTCAGGGATTTGAATAATTGAATGCTTCCGCTCATCGCGAAGTTGGCGTCTTTGCTGGGAAATGTCAAAACCTAAGTACCGCACTGATTTTTGACAAATTTGGGCTTTCTTTCTGGTTACTCTATAACCTGCTGCTGCTAAATGGTTCAAAAGATCAATTGTGAGCTGCTCACAGCCTTCTTTGGTTTCCGCTCCCGCCAAAATGTCATCTACATATTGCAGGACTATTTGGCCAGGTTTTCGGGGGAAATTGGCAAGATCTGATGCCAGGGCCCCCCCAAACAACGTACTGGAATTTCGGAACCCCTGAGGCAAACGGGTCCATCTGAATTGAGTTTTTGTGCCTGTTTGGCGGTCCCCCCATTGAAAAGCGAAGATGTGCTGACTCTGTGGCACTAACCTGCAGCAAAAATATGCATCTTTCAAGTCTAAAACCGTGAAATAAGCAGCTTCTGGTGGTATCAGACTCAAAATTGTGTAAGGGTTCGGAACATTCTGATGAAGAGGTTCGATAGCCTCATTCACCAAACGGAGGTCCTGCACCGGGCGAAACGTCCCATCCGGTTTTCGAACCGGCAACAAAGGAGTGTTCCATTGTGACTGACACGGAACAAGGATGCCATAATCTATCAGTCTCTTAAGGTGGACCCAAATTCCTTCTGCTGCGACTTTCCCAATGGGATACTGTGGCACTGAAACTGGACCTGCAAATGGTTTGAGTTGGACAACTATGGGAGGAATGTTCCGTGCCATGCCTGGGGGGTTATCCTCTGCCCACACCTCAGGGTTAACTCTGTCCAGGAAATCTTGAGACAGCTGGATTGGCTCCTCTTGAACCACTATTAATCGCCATCTCTCTCTTAAGGGATATTCTAAACACCTTCTGGTTCCTTGTTATCAGTTGTCAAATGAATTTCTCCCTTGGGAGTGAAGGTGATTTGAGCTCCTAATTTAAATAGCAGATCTCGTCCCATCAAAGGAATAGGGCAATCTGGCATGTGTAAAAACTTATGCTGGACAATCTGGCCCCCTAGTTTGCACTGTACAGGCTGCATGAAATAAGCGCGCTGCGCCTTTCCTGTGGCTCCCATTACGCTAATTAAAAGAGTCCTGTCTATGGGTTTAACAAGCTGAGGAATCACTGAGTGACTAGCTCCCGTATCCACGAGAAACTGGACAGATTCGTTCCCGGTTTGAACACTGACCAAGGGCTCACGGGAACTAAAGCCCTGTCCCCTTCAGTAAGGGACGTCTTCTTCCAGAACCATCATGTTCTGGTATGGTGGGGTCCAGGCTGGACCCTGTCCTCTTTGGGGCGCTTGCTGAGCCTGAGCTGATTGCGCTTGAATTTGACTTGCGGGCTGAAATTGGCTAGCTTGTCCTTGATTCACCTGGAAATTCCTTTGCTGTTGGTAGTTAAAGGGGCCAGGCGCTGACTGTCGATTTCCTGGCTGATTAAAGCCGGATGAAGCGGGCGCTGAATACCTCTCAAAAGCCGGCGGCTGCCAGGGGTGGCGTGGACCTTGATTAAAGCCTCCTCGCCTTTGATTTTCAGGGTTCCTATAACAATCTTTACGCCAATGCCCAGTCTGTCCACATAGTGCACATTGATTTTTTAATAATGGCCCACACCGGTTCCCTGGGGCATTGAAATTGCGGGGCTCGGGGACTTGATTCAGAGCCATCACTTTTTTAGTCTGTCCTTTACCTTTTGGGCAACTTTGATCTTCCTCCCTCTTATTAAATTTAGTTTGCGCCAATTGGAGCATCCACTGCAATGTTTGTCCCATAAAATTGGCCTCTTTCTGAATTCTTTTTCGAATATCTGGAGCAGATTGGGCTATAAAAACTGTCTTCACTATATTCTCCGTTCCAGGATCTTCAGGGTTAATGGGAGTATATCTTCTAAATGCCTGATACAATCTGTCCAGAAAAGCTCCTGGGGACTCATCTTGTTTTTGCACTATATCGTTCACTTTTGACATATTAATCTTTTCCCTGCCAGCTGCTCTGATGCCCTGAAGTATTGCCGTATGATAATTTCTTAAAGCAGTGTGCCCTGCATCTGCATTATAGTCCCAATCTGGTGCAGTATTTGTTGGAACAGCGGCTTCCGCTTGTGCAGGAGTGTCCCCCAAAGCTATGCGGGATTTCCTAGCCTCCTCGAAAATCTTCCGGGTCTCCTCTGGATTAAATAAGCCTCTCACAAGGTGCTGCACATCCTCATAAGTGGGCATGTACACATTAAAAATACTGGACATAGTTTCAAAATTCTTATCAGGATCATCCTCTAAACTTGGTAGGGTGTTTTTCCAATTTATGTCACTTGATGTAAACGGGACGTGCTGCATCGAATATGTGCGGGGACCCTGCTGATTTTGGGGCAAGGGATCGTACACTCGCCTTAAAGGCATGACTTTTGCCTGCTCCTCAATCCTCTTTTTCTCAAGGAATTCCTCACGTCTCCTTGCTGCATCATATGCCCTTAAGAGATATCGCTGTCTTTTTGCCCAGTTTCGTTCCCCTGCCGCTTCCAATGCATAATTTCCTACTTCCATCACTGATTCCCGGTATTTCTTAATTAAATCAGCCACTCTTTGATGGTCCGCTTCGCCCCATTCAACATTTCCTTTTATTCTATGGCGAAATTCCTCCTCGCTCTCCTCCTCCTCATCATCATCCTTTTCATCTCTTTCATCTATTTTAGGGGCTCCTTTCCCTGCTTCAGGCTCCTCTTTAGGAAACTTGCCAGAAGATCCTGGCTGTGGAAGATCTTTAGATATGGGAAGATTACCATCTACATGGGGTGCCTTTGAAGGGGAAGCGGGCGCTGGGCCTGGAGGAGGTGGTGCTGCGGGGGGAACCACTGGATTCCCTGGAGGGATGGCTGTGGCGTAAGGAGGCAGTGGAGTAAAAACATCATAATCTTCAGGGCGACTTTCTAAAGTTACCTCCTTTTTCTTTAAGGCTAACAGCTTAGCCTGTGGTGCCAATTCTCTACAGAATTGGATCCATGAGGGATTTTTCTTCACATTTCCTTTCCAAACCTCAATGTAGGGAATGTGTTCAGGGCAGTTCTTAAGAATTTTTAACCACAGCTGCCTAATAATACTCTCATTAAAGGTCCCCTGAGCCGGCCAATCCATTTGCATCACTGGCCACTCTATTTGACATAAAGTCTCCATTCTTTCCTTCTTCATTTTGATGCCAAAATCATAATTCTTGGTGGCCGTGTGCCAATTCAAAAGGAAGCAGTCTAATGGAGTTGTGGGTTTGCTGGAGTTTTGCCCCATGGTTTTTAATGATTTTATTTGAACTGTGTTCCTATATTCTCCCACACAATGCCACTTGACCCGCTCCTATACTCTTTAAACAATTTTCATACACACAACACTCGATACTGACTGTGATCTGCTGGGTCGCCCACAAACAGAAACTGCACAATCCAGACGTCGCTCGGCCAAGGAGATACTAAACTCCGACCTTCCACGCATTCACACATTCATTGGGTCAGTGGCCACACAAATTACCCACATTTCAAACCGCCTCCCAACCTAGTCTGGATCCCCCTACCTATTGAAAAACCTTTTTTCCGCTAGTCTACTTTAACAGCTGAGAGCTCCTTCTCACTGTCCACACCAAATGGGTTCCCTTATTACACACGGGATATCAGAGCACTGCTCTTCTCCTCCCCCAAAAACCTCAGAACCGTCGTTCTGTTACCCTTTTACACACCAGGGGCTCAACCCCAAAATTAAAAAACTAGAGACAAATTCTCTTCCCACACTGGACCGGTCCCATATCTTACCAAATCTCTCAAGAGGTCCCCTCTCCGGCCGGCCAGCATTTTCTCCCCGAGCGGTACCGTCTCCGCCACCACGTTGAATGAAAAATTCCCCTTTTCAAATGGAAAGGTGTGCACCGGAGCTCTTCGTCCACCGCTGGCTGTTCGGAACCGCTTGGCTTGGCCCCTCGCTCCAAAAAGGGAGGGCAATCCCGGATGAGCCCCCAGATGAAAGCTACACCCTGGGTTACCTTGCCGCTATTACGGGAGCCGAGAGATGAAAGAAACACGCCAAGGTTCAAAAGGCACGGAGAAAAAGCTTTAATTCGCTGCAGCGAGGCGCCCAGCCGAATTCAGTCGGAAAACTGGGGCAATGAGCAAAGAAACTCTATAGACTTTATAGGAAACATTCCCTCAGTACTCCCCCTTTATCAGAATAAACAAGGATGCATCTGGACGCCGTAAATCGCCCGCGAAACAACAAAGAAACTACAAAGGATACATGGTTATCACCTAGTTACAAATCAATTGTCAAAGGAAACACACAGAGGATACTATCAATCTTGCCCGTTGGCGCCACCTGTCTTGCAGTTCTCGGAACTCTGCGCTTCACAGCCGAGAGTGTTTGACAGCTCTAGCGATATATCGATGCTTCGACGGATGTCTGGCTTATCTCTCTTGCGGACCCCCTTTACCAGTGGTCTTCCCACACAGATAAGTGTTTGTCCAGCAATTTTATGGCCTGATATCTCATGACACAGGCTTGGGGAGATATGTGGTGCTTTGAGTCACAGTTCAGTGAAGGGAAAAGGGGTGAATTAAAGGACACAGGGCTGAATTAGAGATAGAACCAAAGTACTGCCATTTTATCTACAATGGCAGCTTATAGGTTACAGACTGTATTAAAAAACACGTCTATCACTGCCAGTGTGAAGACAGTTCTGTTCTCTCATTACTTAAAGGTAAAGAATTCTTGGGTAGATAAGTATGTGAAAGTTAAAACAGAGTTTGAAAAAATTGTTTAGAAAAACTAGGGGAAGTATAGTCAAATTTTGTCGATTCTGCTTTGAACTCCCAAAATTAACCAAATATAATTTTGAAAATACACAGTTTTGTAGTCTACATCATTGTTGTTTTGCATGGTTAGTTCAAAATAAATAGCTTTTCAAAGATTGCAAGTTTAGCTGAAATTCTTATCTATGTGTTTAAAAATCTGTAGTTGAGAGTTTGTTTCATTGAAATTTTCTTCGCCATGATACATAAAAACACCCAGAGTTATTTGGTAGCAGTTTTAGTACTATTATATGGGGGTAAACAGAAGCATAAATGTTTTACAATACAATACATACACATTGTTGGTAATATATAAAGAATATTATTGTAGCTGTTGTTGTAAGTAATAAATGTGTTTATTTATTTATTTGCTTTTTATACCACCCATCTAGCTGAAAGGCTATTCCGGATGATTTACAACAATAAGTGTAAAACAAACAGAAATAAACATACAAAACAACATGTCAGATAAGAAAATCAAACCAAATGATAATTTGAACAACATAAACAAATAAACAGGAAGAAAAACTTCCAGAAGATGGCCAAACAGCCCAAAAAACCCACAACAGCCAAATAAACAGTTAATTAAAAAGGCAGAGACAGCATAAATCATAGTCAAAGGTACATTTCTAGAGCTATGTCCTGGATGCAGGGAAGCCCTGCTTAAATAGCCAATATACTTTTTTAAATATTCCCAGGGTGAGGGTCAGGCAAATATTATAAATTTCAAAATCCATCTTTCTATTATAATCCCGACATTATAAAATTATTGTTCTAATAGCAGGGGCCTTAAATGTGCAGGTTAGAAACCATTCATTCACTGCTGAATTGGTAATTGTGGTAGCAGAACCAGAACTATGTAATGATGGTTTTATTAATATGGTTTCTTTTATTCTTTAAGTTCCCCCAGATATTAGTATATTTTGTTGCACGGTGTTTTGTTAGAAAAGGAGTATTGCTTTGAAGAACTGCAGACATTATCCAAGTCAGAGTTCAGTGTTTCTTTCTTCAACAGTTCTTTATATTTTGAAGTCCTATTAGAAAGCAATTTTATCTATACAGTACATAAAACACTGAAGAGGAAAAACAAAACATCCACACCCAAATAGATTGGTGACTAGGGAATGGTTAAAGTAGATTGTCATGTTTTAGAGCTCAAGAGACCATGTTGTGACTCCAGAGTGTCTTAAAACTGGAAACTGCTATTTATACACACCTTTTAAAAGGAGAGGGGTGAATATTCCAGTTAAAACAACCTTTCATGGAAACTGAATAAGGACACTTTAAGTTATCCACAGCACAACGGAACTACCAGTGTTCTTTCAGTAGAGTGTTTTAGTATCATTATGCAGCTGGAGCTGGTGTGTGATTTACTGCACTATGGGAGATGATTCAGAGATTCGGATACAACCCCACTATAATCCCAGACAAACACAATCCTGGATTCATCTACTGTGCTTTTGTAAACATTCTGTGTTCTCTTGTGCTATGTAACTATGTTGTAACTCACTTGTGCTATGTTTTTGCTGGCTAAATTGAAACATGCAGATGCTGCACAAAGCCTCATACAGATGCATATTTAATACAGTACAGTACTAGCATGCAAAGTAGAGATGGGCACGACTTGAAAAAAAAATTTTTCGAGTTGTCGTTAGTCGGGCCAGTCCCATTTCGGGTCGTTTCCGGTTTTCGCGAAAATTCGCAAAAATTAGTCGGTTCGTTTTTTCGTTTTTTCGTTGTCGTTAGTACTGGTTTTTTGGGGGGGTAGCGGGCTCCTGGAGGCACCTCTGTGGGGTGGGTGCCTCCTCTGGCCCGCTATAAAGGGAAAGTGGGCTCCTGGAGGCACCCGTGGGTGCCTCCTGCCACTAGGAAAGGGAAGCAGGCTCCAAGAGACACCCCTCTACATGGGGGTCTCCCTTCCTCACCTGCTGCTGCTGCAAAATGCTATGCAATAGCCATATGGATATTGCATAACATAATGTGCAGACAGTAAGACCAGTGTGAGAGTGATAGGGTCATACCCGCCCTTCACAAGGCTCTGGCACCACCATGTCTCACACAGAAGGGAATTGTACTTGCTGCGTGTAGTGCAATGCAAGCAAGTAGATCTGGCTTTAAGGTGCCTTAGTGCAAGAGCTAGGGTTAGGCTAGTGACGGGTAAGGTTACGGTGGGCTAGTGGGTTGCACCTCTGGGTGCCTCTCTGACCCACTAAGAAGACAGTCTGTGACGTATGGGTACGGAGTCAAGGGTTAGGGTTAGGGCTAGGGCAGGTTTTAGGGGGCTTTTTGGCACATCCCAGAAGTCTCCATGGCCAAGTGGCCATGCGACTGGTGGGATGGCTCCAGAAATTTGCATGGTTGTCCACTCCCACATGGCTGGCCACTTGGCCAGCCCATCATTGCGCACTGCGCAGGTGTAAATAAAATAAAATAAAATAAAATCAATGGAGGACAGAGGAGGAGAGGAGAGACATTTTGTTGCAAGAAAAAACCCACTGCTACTGTGAAAAATCTGGCAGTTTATAAATTTTCGCGTGTTTCTGTTGTGCTTGTGTGTTTTTGGACCACGATTTCAAAAACAATATTGCGTTCGCCGCCCCATTTTGGATCCCCCGCCCGCACCGCATGGCATGGCGATGGCGACTCGCGAGTCCGGCTGCCCAGGACGGGGGGGAGGCGGGACCCCCCCTCCAGAAACCACCCCTCCGGTAGGTGCCCTGCGCCCTTAGTCAAGCAGGCATTTTTCCGCCTGCTTTTTTGGCCCGGGAATGGGTGGGGGGAGAGTTTAAAAGTTTTTTCCTGTGCCGCCCGTGCCGCTTGCTTGCGCTTTAATTGCGGCGGCCGGCGGCCGGCGAGACTGGGCTTTTTGCTGGCTGCGAGCCTGCGGCGAGTCCCACCAGAGCAGCCGAGGACGGGGGATGAGGGGGGAGGCCGGGGACCTCCAGAAACAACCCCTCTGGTAGGTGCCCTGAGGCTTTTCGGCCGGGAACCGGGTTTTTTTAACTTTTAAAAACTTTTTTTCTGTGCCGCGTGTGGCATCGCGCGATCTCGCGATGCAAGTAACGAGCACGACAAATCAGACCAAAATTGTTCGTTCGTCGGTTCGAGCTCGAAGTCTGGGGGAGTAATTCCCGTTACCGTTTCCGTAGAGTAACGGAACCGAGTAACGGAAACGGAAACGGGAATACCGCTAAGTCGTGCCCATCTCTAATGCAAAGCTTTGGGGAAAAGGAGGAACACTAGATAAAAGAACCTACACATTTAGTCCTCTAAACATCTAATCTATTCATAGATTTCTGCAGTTTAGCTTTATATAAAAGGGAGAACAGATTCTTATGATTCCATTTATTTTCATTGTTGAGATTCACTTCATATGCACATACACAACCTGTTTCTTTATACATGCACAGAGAGAGAGAGAGAATGAGAGAGAGATTTATATGATATTCACATATTCATTCATCCGTTTGTTTTTTCAGTGAATCTGATGATTCTGCTTTGGAAGATAAAGGTAATATAAATTTCAAAGTCTACCATTTTAAAGGAGATTTCTAAAGGATTTCTAATTCTGTTGAAATGGGGATGGATGAAGCATAATCATCATCAAGTCAATTTTGATTCATGCAGGATTTTCTATACTGTACTCAGAAGTGGTTTGCCATTCCCTTCTTGTGGTGGCACCCTGGGGCTGTGCAGCTTGCCCAAGGCCACACAGGCTGGCTCTACTGTCAGAATTGTCAAACTCTGGCTCGTCAGCCAGATACCTAAACCACTAAGCTACCCAACCAGCTTGATATAATATAAAAGCTAATTTAATGCTGGAGACACGTAAATTTGTACTTTTGGACTAGAACTCTCAGAATTCCCCAGGCAGCACTTTTAATTATTGCTATTCTAAGACTCAAGATTATCAAAAGTCAATATTTTTTGGGAAGGATTTTAAATCATTTAGTTTGTGGTTTTGTAGCACCAGGTGCCACGAATGCTCACAGGTGGCATATGTGGCCATGGGTGTTACATTGCCCACCTCTACTTCAGAATAAAGTTGCTAACACTGGAAATGACTTCTTCAGAAATTTAATGGTGCTGGGACTGCAAATAGCAACATCTCAGATCCAGGTATTAGACATTTTTTGTATCATTTGCTGTAGCATATCTCTGCTGCCTTTGAAAAAGAATCTTGGTTTACTCCTGTCAGCCAGAGCGCTTTGGACACAATTTCTCTTAGGACATTCCAGCAATTGGAAATGGGAAGTAACACAGTGGCTGAGATTTTCAATCCATTGCCAACCATTAAACAAAAAATGTCTATGCATTTTTTGTTTATAAAAGCTCACACTCGCATGTGTGCGTGCATGCACACACACAGCACGTGTACCCATGAGTTCCTAAGAATCACAACAGGGAATGGGTAGGAACAACCTGAAAATTATGAGTTTTCCCTACATTAACCAATAGGATTTCAGCAACTAATTCTTATCCTTTCTTATCCTTTCACTTCTTATCCCAATTCTTATCCTTTCACCCCCACAAAGTTATCTCCCATGTTATTCCAAAGAATGCCTCAACTGCCCAGTGCAGATTTACATAAGGTAGAGTTCTGTGAGCTGGATTCCTCGGTGCAAAGCAAAAGGTTGAGAATTTGATTCCTTTTTATACTTCCTTGGAGCAAATCCAGCCTGCATAACCTTGGGTTAGCTGCACAGTTGCAGGGCCAGCACTAGAAGGAGAGAATGATAAATGGCTTCTGAGTACTTGACACCTAAGAAACCTTGGTAAAGGTTGCCTTAAGTCATAATCAAGTTGACAGCACACAAATTGGGTGGGAAGATTTGGTTTTTGTGGTCACCACTCTCATTCCACCAGTTTCTTCTCTCTACTAATCAATTCCACAACCATACTTTGCTCAAAATAGTTCTCTGCTAGTGGAATGGTTTTATCAATTTTCTACTGCACTTTTCTAGTGATATTGTCAAGTAAATCATTTGGCAGCTTATCATTTTGCTCTAGCATACTTTATTTGTTTATTTGTTTATCTATGCAGTTTGTTTATTTGTTTATCTACACAGTGCTTTTTGCCTGTGTTATCCTAATTTGTTTCCTACTGTTGTTTGCAAACTGACTCAGGTTGGCTGTGGTACCTTAGTCTATGGACTCTTTGTGACTGTGTGACTGTTGTGGAATGAGGATTGATTACACTGTAACATCTAAAGCAGTGGTTCTCAACCTGTGCCTGGACTGCAACTCCCAGAAGTCTTCATCTCTAGCTGAGCTGGCCAGGTTTCTGGGAGTTGCAGTCCAGAAACATCTGGGGACCCATAGGTTGAGAACCACTGATCTAAAGGATAGCCAGGATTTGGAAGACTTGTACTATTCTGTATTATCTTATGGCCTACTAATTAATCTCTCTGTCTTAGCTATAATGTAAAAGCCATTAGGTATATTGGTTGCTGGGACCACAGCCTTGGGTGTTCTCATTCTTGCACAGTTTGAACAACAGTCTTTCTGCATTATGAACTTCACTTGTAGTTGCATGCATCTTGACTGGATTAGAAAATTTTAAAGGAAAAAAATTAGTATTTGATTCTCAACTAATATCTTTTCCCTCTCTCAATAGATAATCACATATCTGAAAGAAATGGAGATGCTACACAAGAAAATATTTTGGGTAAATATTATTTTATTGATATATCTTAACTCTTTTTTGTTGAAAAAATACTTCCAAACATTTCCCAGCATTTTAATTATGTATAGTTGAGGTACAGCATATTGTTGGAAACCTGATTACATCACTGACCACAGGAAGCACACAAAAATTGATATTGTTTGCACACCTGTGCCTTTCACCGTCTTTCATGCTTCACTTGGGACAAAACAGAAGCCTCTGCCACCCACATTTGTGAGAGTGCACCCTCTTGTGGGCACCAGAGCATGGCAACAGATTCCCATGAAAATGTCCTACTAAATTACATTTGAAATTAGGTGAACGTGGTCTGTAATGGCACATCTAGCATGACACAAACTATGCCGTGAAAACTACGACAATGTGAAAAATATACTTCATTGTCCTTTCCCTAGGAGTGAAGTTGATTGGGGTTGCAATGTGTGCAATTTTATTGAGGATTTCATGTGGAGGATAGAAAAATCCAGACCCCATTTATCATAGCATGAATGCCTTGCCGGTAATGAATTAACACAAAGGCATTTTGTAAAACTGAGTGGGCTACAACTAGTTAACCCATATGGTCTAGCTAGCTAGCAGGCTGAAGGGAATTTGCCAAGCTGAAGCTCTCAATTTTTGACAGTTGTGGGAGGATTTTCTGAGCAGCTCCTGATCCCATGAAACTTAAAGCTGCTTGATTAGAAACTAGAGAAGGGCATGAACCATTCATTCCATTTTGTAAAGGAGAACACATGTTGCATGGTCCTCTCCCCTACCTCCTTAGCTGATTAGCTACTCACCAAGGTCCAGCTTGGTTGCTTTTTCTACCTCCTTGGCTAATCTCCCAGTCACAAACAAGAGCACAGACCACTTTGACCCACCCTTTTGTCTTAGTGGAAGATCAGCCAAGAGGTCAGGGCAGAGAAGTCTGAGCTGTTGCAAATATTGGAAGATGAGTTGAGGAGGTGCAGGAAGCTAGCTGATTGTACCAGAGGAGGTGTGTGTGTGTGGGGGAGTAGCAACACTTGTACTCCTGCCTCTATGAACTGGAACAAACCAGTTTCATGCTCACAGGAAAAAAAAGCACCAATTCACTCCATTCTGGACCCCAATGTGTGTAGAGAGGACAAAATGTATCCTACAAAGGCACAGAAGCAGAAACTTGGTAAGTCTAGCAGGCTGCAGAAGAGAGCAACTAAAATGAAAACTGGGCTGGGGGGCATCCCTTATGAGAAAAGGCTAAAACATTTGGGGCTCTTTAGTCTGGAAAAAAGGTGTCTGAGGGGGGATATTATTGAGATGTACAAAATAATGCAGGACATGAGTAAAGTAGATAGAGGGACACTCTTATCCCTCTCACAAAATACCAAAACTAGGGGACATACACTCAAATTGAGGGCTGAGAGGGTAAGAACAGACAAAATAATTTTTTTTACCCAGCATGTTGTTAGTCTGTGGAACTCCCTGCCACAGGATGTGGTGATGGCCTCTGGCCTGGATGCCTTCAAAAGGGGATTGGACAGATTCCTGGAGGAGAAGTCCATCACAGGTTACAAACCATGATGGAGATGTGTAATCTCCAGGCTTAAAACCAGGGTACTTCAAGGGCCAGATGCAGTGGTATCAGGAGACAGATATCTAGTCTCGTGTGCTCCCAGACGCATCTGGTGGGGCCACTGTGACGAAGCTGGACTAGATGGGCCTTTGGCCTGATCCAGCATGGCTCTTCTTATGTTCTTATGAGCTTGAGAATGATGATTAACTGATTGTAATTCTAACATAATGGAATAGTTGCTGTGAGTTTTTCAGGCTGTTTGGCCATGATACAGAATTTTTTCTTCCTGACGTTTCACCAGACTCTGTGGCCTGCATCTTTAGAGGGCAAGGAGCTCAGGGAACTAGGAGTTCTCTCTGTGCTAGTTTGGGCAGACAGATGAAGCTTCATTCCATTTCACATGGATTACTCTTCTGTTTAAGCTGCGAACACTTCCTACCTGAGTGGAAAATGCTTCTAGTTGTTGGAAGAACACCTCAGATCCCACCCTATAGTTTCACCTGAATTAGACATAATTTAAGTTATTGTTTAAATATTTCTGACACTAACCAAGTCTTATTTTTTGAAGACAATGAAGGTTCTGAAAGTGAATCCGAAAGCGGCTCTGAAAGCAACTCTGGTTAGTAATTATATTGCAGCATTTCCTATATATAGTTAAGTCGTCTTCTGAATGCCAATCTTTATGTCTCCAGAGTTGCATCAACCCCATACATGCAGGAGATACCAGTGGGCTTTGAGCAGTTTCATTATTTGCAAAAGTATTTGTGGTTTTAAGAAGACTCTCAAAAGAATTCATGTGCCTCAACAGCCCCCTAAAGGGGTAACATGAAGTACCAATTAGTGGGTAGTGGTGGATAACTGGGATGTTTGTGGGAAGAATAGAATGGAGTGTCCTGGTTACTGGTACTGTGAACTGAAGCATCTCACACTGTGTTGTATTCTTCTAGGTCCCACTCAATTATTGTCTCTTGCTACCTTTTCTGAAAGTTGCAGCTTTACTAAAAGTGAAGCCATCACCTGTGTACATAGGTCAGGGGTTAGTGTTTGTGTGAACATTCCTTTGGTGTCTCTAAGTGTGTTCCTCTGCGTACTCATACATTAACAGAAGACAGGGAAAGAGAGCAAAACAGTATTCTGTCTCAGACATAATACTTCTCAATATGAGACTTTGTGTCGGTTGGTTGATCCTAACAGCAGACCATAAATATACTTAGAAATTGGCAGCAAAAGTGGCAAAACAGGATAGCCTGGAAAACGATGGGAGGAAATGGTAGCTGGGTGTGAGACACAGGCAGATTCTGGCGTAAATGGTCGACAGTCCTACACCTATTTATATTATAAACAAACAGATGCTGGAATAAATGTCTCAGCAGTTATCTTTTTTATAGATATAGATGAAACAGATCCAGATGAATCAGGTGAGTGTTCTTTATTGTATCATTAAGTACCTTTCTTTGAAGAAAAATATCTATAATAAGATCTGTGAAGATTCTCAGTTGTCCAGGTGAATTTATCTGGAAGCTGAGTCATGGCAACTGGACTTCTTTTCTTGAGAGATTGAAACGTTTCGCTGCTCATCCAAACAGCTGCTTGGATGAGCAGAGAAACGTTTCAATCTCTCAAGAAAAGAAGTCCAGTTGCCATGACTCAACTTCCAGATCTATAACATAATGTTTGTGATATAATTTAAAAAGAGATGCATAGCACCTGAGTGACACCAAATGACTATGACTGTCTGGGCTAACTGAAATGTGATATAGTTTAAGAACAGTTGTTCATGCTGAAAAATAGCAAGGATCAGTCTGTTGGGTTTTACAATACTTTTTCATTAAATGTCAGAATGAATAAATGAATGGTAGCATTCATCCATCCCTTTGTTATCTTGGCTAATATAGGAAAATAGAGATGTGTAGGAACATTGGCTGCCTGAATAGTTCAATGATTTAGACATCTGGCTGCAAGCCAGAGATTGGGAGTTCGATTTCCCCACTGTGTCTCTTGGGAGTACAGCCAGCCTTTGTAGCCTTGGGCAAATTTCACAGTTCCTGGGTGTCCCCAGAAAAATGGAATGGTAAACTACTTCTGCGTACTCTGTTCCTAGAAAACCTAGGAAAAGGTCTCCGTAAGCCAAAATCGACTTGAACGCATATTGAATATGTGCAATATTGAAAGAATTTTTCTTGAGCACACCAAGATTCCTAACAGGACCATTCCTAGTCAGGACCTCAGAGCAGAAACAGATGGAGGACATCTACATTTAATGATGACTTTATTGGTGAGTGTAACACTCCCAAGTCCAATTTACTTACTTTTTGAAAAAAAGCATATATCTTTTCTTTGGAAGAGATGTCATATCATTCTTCTCTTCCATTTTCTTGCATGGTGGTGCTGTCTGGCCAATGTCAGGATGATGTGGGAGGGATCGAGTATCAAAATGGCAAGTTACAGCTGCAGGTCTTAGTCCGTTATTCTGTTTCCAGCAGTAGTCAGTTAAGTGTTTCTGGGAAATCCACAAGCTTCCACTGCATTTCTGACTCAAAAAGAGATATTCAGTTATTTATTGCATTTATAGGGTAGAAGGGCTTCCATTTCATTGTCAAGGTTGACACATGTTGATGCATTTATTCTCCATTATTTGTTTAATCCAAGTTTAAATATTTCTGATACATTAGCTATTACATAATTAACAGCAACACTGGCGAGAGAATAACTTCATCATTGTATGGACATGCAGAATCTACTCTGGGCAGAATTTCTCTAGAAATATAGATGTGGCAAATGCCAGGTGCCATATTAATACAAGGCATAAAATGAAGGAATGGATTTGAAAACAAAGTTTCAACAAGTGCTTATCTGCTAGGACATCAACTGCCTATTACTTCAAATACCATGTTTGTATGTGGGAAGTCTTGAGGACTCTACAATCCACTCTAAATACTATTGTATATAGACTCATTAAATACATTCATTTTTTTTACAGATGAGGAAGCAGAACAGAAAAAATTGAAGTTGGTTTGTATTGAACCTGGTATGATAACTTTCTTGGAATTACAACACTGTTCCATCCATGTTTGACAAATTCAGTCTTTTTAATCAAAGGCACCTTGTTTTCTTTTTTATTAAATTTAGAGGATCAAGTTCAGCGACCCTGTGAATACTGCAAGATCCAACAAGTAGGTTTTTAAAAATCTCCTCATATGACTTTTCTAGTAACTTGTTTCACACAAGTGATTCTGAAGTCTTTCTAATCTTTCTACCTTGTTTTTTTCTTCAAAAGGAGACACAAGAGCGAGTAACCCCCAGAAAACTTGCCAGCGGACAATATTGGTAGGACTTTCCCAACATTAACAAATGATGACCTACAACTAACTATTTGTGAAATGTGAAAAAGTATAATTGCTCATGCTAAAATATATGCATGCTTTGTAAAAGGAGAGGCAGGAGAGCAGAAAAAGACTTTCTGTCTCTTCTCCATCTTTATTTCCATTGCTGTCATGTAGCTATGTAGGGAGAGAGGATGGAAATGTTAAGGTTAAAGCTAATTTATTAATATTAATTGAGGAATGAATTCACGACTGTTGATTATTGTATTGAAACACCAGTTCATTGCATTAAAAGATGATATCCAGGATATGCACCTGGGAAGTCAGGTTGAGAGTATTTGGGTGAATATTAAGGGGGGGGGGAATAATGTGAAGAGTTCACCAGAGCTTCACAGGTTGTACGGGAGTCCTCTTCTAGTCTTCCATGATGACATCACAGAGCTGGTGGATGTTAGACACCTTGCACACCTCCACTTTCCATTTCAGGATGCCCCACAGATGCTCAATAGGGTTTAGGTCTGGAGACATGCTTGGCCAGTCCATCACCTTTACCCTAAGCTTCTTTAGCAAGGCAGTGGTCATTTTGGAGGTGTGTTTGGGATCGTTATGTTGGCATGCTTCCCTGCAGTGCTGTCTCTGAAGGGAAGGGATCATGCTGTCCTTCAGTATGTCACAGTACATGTTGGCATTCATGGTTCTCTCAATGAACTGTAGCTCCCCAGTGCTGGTAGTATTCATGCAGCCCCAGACTACACTCCCATTACCATGCTTGACCGTAGGCATGACACACTAGTCTTTGTACTCCTTATCTGGTTGCCGCCACACAAGTTTGACACAATCTGAACCAAATAAGTTTATCTTGGTCTCATCAGATCACAGCACATGTTTCCAGAAATCTGTGTCCTTAGTGTCTGCACCAAACTGTATGCGGGATTTATTGTGCATCATCTTTAGAAGAGGTTTCCTTCTGGGACAACAGTCTTGCAGACCAATATGATGCAGTGTGCGGCATATGGTCTGAGCACAGATCGGCTGACCCCTCACCCCTTAAACCTCTGCAGCAATGCTGGCAGCACTCATACATCTATTTCCCAAAGCCAACCTCTGGATATGACACTGAGCACGGGCACGCAACTTCTTTGGTCACCCCTGGTGAGGCTTGTTCTGAGTGGAACCTGTCCTGTTCAGTCACTGTATGGTCTTGGCCACTGTGCTGCAGCTTAGTTTCAGGATCTTGGCAATCTATTTATAGCCTAGGCCATCTTTATGTAGGGCAGGGGTCCTCAACCTACAGCTCGCGGGCCGTATACGGCCCCTAGGGACCCTGAATCCGGCCCCCGGGAGCAACAGCAGACCCCCCGCCCCCCCCCCCCACCCGTGGGGGCAGCTCGAGCCCTTTAGAACAGTTGTAGGCTCCTGCTGGGCTTGTCCCGGATTGGGGCTGCTTTGTCTCCCTGGTCGCCGTAGTTTCGGTGCGAAAGAGGAGAGCACGTGACCCCTGGGTTGTGCAGGGATCAAAGCCCTTAAAAGGGCAGCCCGCACTACAATCCTCTTTCGCGTCGAACTGCCCGTCGGAGGAGGACGACGGAGCCTGTTCTGGTGATGTTGGAGGCCTGCGGGGTTGGAGGCCTGCGGGGCTCGTGTTTCAGCCGAGCCCCGGGTGACACCTACCGGGGCGCGCCCCTTTAGCGCGGGGAACAGGAGGGAGCCTATGCCGTATGCGAGAGGGCCAGTTAGGCTCTCCCCCCCCACACCACCTTCCCTTCCCAGCCAGAGCCGCTCTCTTGGCTGACAGACCCGGTCGTCCGGGCAACTATTTAAAAAAGAGAGAGAGAGAGAGAGAGAGAGAGGAAGGATGGGGAACAGTGAGGCGCGCGACCGGGACGCCTGCCAGCCGGCTCTCACCTCCCCGAGGCCCCGCAGGCATGCCGGGGGGGGAGGACGTCGCGGAGAGGCCTTGGGACATGTGTGCGGCTCGGCCGGCGGTCGTGAGGATGGGGGTGAGGTTTTTGTTTTCCTCCGGGGTGGTTGGCGGGTGGGTGGGCAGGGGAGGGATGAGGGAAGCCGGGCCGGAGCCCTCGCCAGGCCCTGCTGGAGGAGAGGAGAGGAGAGGTTGGGGTGGGGCCGGGAGCCGGAACATGGCTGCCGCCGCCGCTCTGTCCTTTCCCCCCCCACACACACACACACAGAGAGAGCCGGGCTCCCTGAGGCCCCCCCCCCCGAATTGGAGTGTGAGTGTGTGTGTGTGCTGGCTGGCCGGCATAGAGACGTCGCCTTTCCACCGGCCTCCCTCCCTTCCTCCCTGCTGCTCGCCTGCCCGAAGGCTGCAGCCGGAGGCGAGGCAATGCGGCGGCGGCTCCGGCCCAAGGGCACCACCGGGACCTCTGCGGTGCAGAGGCTCCCCATCGAGGCGGGTGGTGGTGGTGGCTGCGGGGCGCCTTCGCCGCTGGCCGTGGAGCTGCTGACAGGAGGAGGAGGTGGGGGCCCGCCTGCCCAGGAGCCCCGGGTTCCCCCCCACCCCGCCCAGGTGTGTGTGCGTGTGGGGGGAGTGGCACGCCCGACGCCCCCAGCCGGTGAGTGCCGCCGCCGCTGCCGCCGCCGCTCTCGTAGCTTCCTTCGCAAGGCACATGCGCCAAGCCTTCCTCCTTGCACCCTTGCCTCCCCCTCCTCCTTCCCTCCCATCCTTTGCTTTCACACCCCCCCCTCTTTTGCTTCCCCGCCCGACCCCCCTTTCGCATTCCTTTATCTCCCCCCCTTCCCCACCCCCATCCCCAGCTTCGGTTGTTCCCTCCTCGGTCTTGGATTTCATTCTCTTCCTCCCCTTCTCCAGCCTCCTCTTCTTTCCAGACGGATCTCTTTTTCCCCTCCATCCGACATAGCGGCCCTTCTTCCTCCCACGGGCAGCAGACGGGTAGGATGGGACCCAGGGCATTGTTGCTAGTGGGGTGGTGGGGGGTGGATTGCTTGTGGGGGTCCCCCCCCCAGGTTCAGTTTTTCTTTGATTTCTGGGCGTCCGATCCCAACCAAAATTATTATTATTATTATTATTATTATTATTATTATTATTATAATTATTATTATTATTATTATTATTATTATTATTATTATTAATTGTAATTTATTGTTATCATATTAATATTGAATTCTTTTTGTGCACTACAAAAAAAATATGTTCAGTGTGCATAGGTATTTCTTCGTATTTTTTTCAAAATCTAGTCTGGCCCCCAACAGTGTCTGAGGGACAGTGAACCGGCCCCCTGTTTAAAAAAGTTGAGGACCCCTGATGTAGGGCAACAATACATTTTTTCAGATCCTCAGATTGTTCATTATCATGAGGTGCTATGTGGAACTTCCAGTGACCAGTATGAAAGAGTGAGAGCGGTAACACCAAATGTGAGAGTGAGAGTGATAACACCTGCTTTCCCTTCATACCTGAAACCTTGTGACCCTAACAGGTCTCATGACACCAGGGAGGGGGGAAACAGCTACTTGGGCCCAATTTGGTCATTGTCATTCTTGATTGCCTCAACAGAAGCATAGTGTCTAGATCAAGGGAAGTGATTGTTGTTGTTCAGTCGTTCAGTCGTGTCCGACTCTTCGTGACCCCATGGACCAGAGCTCGCCAGGCCTTCCTATCTTCCACTGCCTCACGGAGGTTGGTCAAATCCATATTGGTTGCATCTATGACACCGTCCAACCATCTCATTCTTTGCCGTCCTCTTTCTCTTTTGCCTTCAATCTTTCCCAGCATCAGGGACTTTTCCAAGGACTCCTCTCTCCTCATGAGGTGGCCAAAGTACTGCAGCCTCAGCTTCAAAATCTGTCCTTCCAGTGAACATTCAGGGTTGATTTCTTTCAGGAGGGATAGATTTGATCTCCTTGCAGTCCAGGGAACTCTCAAGACTCTCCTCCAGCACCACAGCTCAAAAGCATTGATTCTGCAGCAATCAGCCTTCTTTATAGTCCAGCTTTCACTTCTATACATCACTACTGGAAAAACCATAGTTTAGACTATCCCGACCTTAGTTGGCAAAGTGATGTCTCTGCTCTTTAGGATGCTATCTAGGTTTGCCATTGCTTTCCTCCCAAGAAGCAGGCATCTTTTTATTTTGTTGCTGCAGTCACCATCTGCAGTGATCAAGGAGCCCAAGAAAATAAACTCTGTCATTGCCTCCATTTGTTCCCATTCTATTTGCCAGGAGGTGATGGGACCGGTGGCCATGATCTTAGTTTTTTTGATGTTGAGCTTCAGCCCATTTTTTTCACTCTCTTCTTTCACCCTCATTAAGAGGTTCTTTAATTCCTCCTCACTTTCTGCTATCAGAGTAGTATCGTCTGCGTATCTGAGGTTGTTGATATTTCTTCCGGCAATCTTAATTCCGGCTTGTGATTCATCCAGGCCTGCCTTTCGCATGATGTACTCTACATATAAGTTAAATAGGCAAGGTGACAGTATACAGCCTTGTCGTATTCCTTTTCCAATTTTAAACCAATCAGTTGTTCCATATCCAGTTCTGACGGTTGCTGCTTGTCCCACATATAGATTTCTTAGGAGACAGATAAGGTGGTCAGGCACTTCCATTCCTTTAAGGACTTGCCATAGTTTGTTGTGGTCCACACAGTCAAAGGCTTTGGCATAGTCAATGAAGCAGAAGTAGATGTTTTTCTGGAACTCTCTGGCTTTCTCCATAATCCAGCGCATGTTGGCGATTTGATCTCTAGTTCCTCCGCCCCTTCGAAATCCAGCTTGCACTTCTGGAAGTTCTCTGTCTACATACTGCTGAAGCCTCCCTTGTAAAATTTTGAGCATAACTTTGCTGCTAGCGTGTGAAATGAGTGCAATTGTGCGATAGTTGGAGCATTCTTTGGCGTTGCCTTTCTTTGGGATTGGGATGTAGACCGATCTCTTCCAGTCCTCTGGCCACTGCTGAGTTTTCCAAATTTGCTGGCATATCGTGTGCAGCACCTTCACAGCATCCTCTTTTAAGATTTTAAAGAGTTCAATTGGAATGCCGTCACCTCCACTGGCCTTGTTATTTGCAATGCTTTCTAAGGCCCACTTGACTTCACTTTCCAGGATGTCTGGCTCCAGGTCAGCAACTACACTATCTTGGTTATCAGAGACATCCAGATCTTTCTGATATAATTCCTCTGTATATTCTTGCCATCTCTTCTTGATCTCTTCTGCTTCAGTTAGGTCCGTACCATTTTTGTCCTTTATCATATCCATCTTTGCATGAAATGTCCCTTTAATATCTCCAATTTTCTTGAATAGATCTCTGGTTTTTCCTTTTCTGTTGTTTTCCTCTATTTCTTTGCACTGTTCGTTCAAGAAGGCTGCCCTGTCTCTCCTTGCTATTCTTTGGAAGTCTGCATTCAATTTTCTGTATCTTTCCCTTTCTCCCTTGCATTTTGCGTCCCTTCTCTCCTCCGCTATTTGTAGGGCCTCATTGGACAACCACTTTGCTTTCTTGAATTTTATTTTCTTTGGAATAGTTTTCATTGCAGCCTCCTGTACAATGTTACAAGCCTCCATCCATAGTTCTTCGGGTGTTCTGTCCACCAAATCTAGTTCCTTAAATGACTGGCCCAGTGGTCTTCCCTACTTTCTTCAGTTTAAGTTTGAATTTTGAAATAAGAAGCTGATGATCTGAGCCGCAGTCCACACCAGGTCTTGTTTTTGCTGACTGTATAGAGCTCCTCCATCTTTGGCTGCAGAGAACATAATCAATCTGATTCTGGTATTGTCCATCTGGTGATTTCCATGTGTAGAGTCGCCTTTTGTGTTGTTGGAAAAGAGTGTTTGCAATGACCAGCTTGTTCTTTTGTTCATCTTGCCCTGCTTCATTTGGAACACCAAGACCAAACTTACCAGTTATTCCTTTTATTACTTGACTCCCTACTTTAGCATTCCAATCCCCTATGATGAGAATATCATCTTTCTTTGGTGTCAGTTTTAGAAGGAGTTGTAAGTCTTCATAAAATTGGTCTATCTCAGATTCTTCAGCACTGGTATTTGGTGCATAAACCTGGATTACTGTGATGTTGAAAGGGCTTCCTTGGAATTGTGCCGAAATCATTCTATCATTTTTTTAGGTTGTATCCCAGCACTGCTTTTCCCACTCTATTGTGGACTATGGGGCTACTCCATTTCTTCTATGGGATTCTTGCCCGCAGTAGTAGATGTAATAGTCACCTGAACTGAATTCACCCATTCCTGTCCATTTAAGTTCGCTGATGCCCAAGATGTCAATGTTTATTGTTTTCATCTCACGTTTGACCATATCCAGCTTACCCTGGTTCATAGATCTCACATTCCAGGTTCCTATGCAGTATATTTCTTTGCAGCATTGGACTTTCCTTTCTCTTCCAGGCACATCTGCAGCTGAGCGTCCTTTCGGCTTTGGCCCAGCCACTTCATTAGCTCTGGAGCTACTTGTACTTGTCCTCCGTTCTTCCTCAGTAGCATGTTGGACACCTTCTGACCTGAGGGGCTCATCTTCCAGCATCATATCTTTTAGCCTTTTGTTTCTGTCCATGGAATTTTCTTGGCAGGGATACTGAGGTGGCTTGCCAGTTCCTACCCCATAGTACCACTCTATTCTGCTCTGGTCAGACCCCACCTGGAGTACTGTGTCCAGTTCCACACACCTCAATTTAAAAAGGATGTTTTCAACCTCGAACAGGTCCAGAGGAGGGTGACAAGGATGGTTAAAGGCCTGGAAGAAGTGTCTTACGAGGAGTGGCTTAGGGAACTGGGAATGTTTAGTCTTACAAAAAGAAGGTTAAGAGGGGATATGTTAGCCATGTTTAAATATTTGAAAGGATGTCATAACGAAGAGGGGACTGGTTTGTTTTCCATGGCTTCAGAGACTAGGACTTGGAGCACTGATTTTAAAATACAGGAAAAGAGATTTCATTTGAACACTAGGAAGAACTTCCTGACAGTTAGAGCTGTTCATCAATGGAATATGCTACCACGGAGAGTGGCGGACTCTCCTTTGTAGGTTTTTAAGCAGAGGCTGGATGGCCATCCTTACTTTGATGGAGGTTCCTGCATGGCAGGGGGTTGGACTGAAAGGCCCTTGAAGTCTCGTCCAACTCTATGAGTCTATGGTATATTGTGGTTTTGGTAATGCATTACTTTGAACATCTTAAAAAATAAATTTAAATGGCCCAAAATGGCTAACCTCATTTACCCCAAATACAATAAATTAACATATTATGAAATGTAAATTGTTACTCAAGTTGTTGTCACTGTTGCCATTTAACCTTACATTTTCACGCTCTATCCTTACAACTTGTAAATGTATTGCTGTGGATTTTTAAAAGTAAATTAGGGCTAATAAATTAATTTGTTATGAATATATCTTGAAGACTGTACAAAAGTGTTTTTAAGATTAAGTCACTGAATATATTTAAATTAGAACTTTACAAGGCAAGCTGTGTATTCTAAAATGGTGCAAATTAAACCGTGCTCTGTATAAAATAGAAGCATCTGGGTACACAGAGCATCTCAAATCTTTCTGTTTAGTACAGCTAAATGAATTCAGGGAAGAAAAAGGGACTACACAGTGATTGCTATTCAGAATATGTAATATTAAGTAGACTAACCCAAAGGAATTGTTTGCTTGAAACTCAACATTCAATTTTGCTACCTAGTGGCCAAAAATCTTTGTGCAGACTTACACAAGTTTAATGCACATGGATAACTTTTGGAGGCAATTGCTTCAGGTTCTGAAACCATAGTAGAATTTATTTGTTGTGCATGACATTAACAATTCATCTTGTAAAGTTACGACAATTGCATTATGCTGACGTAACAACAACATGACATGAACAACACAAATTTTAACAGATGTTTCTATTTTTATGTTGCCATAAACCATAACACCTTGACGAGAACTGATGGTATAGGGTCCTTTCCAACTCTGCAGTGCTAAGATGATTATTATTTTAATGCAGAGGAAGATTTTTAAAAATTGGATGTATTTATCCATTGTGTGTTGCTTCTATAGGTTGAAGCTGGACACTGAAGGAATATATGAGTGTACCATCACAGGGTTAATCTTTGAAGTAACAACATCTGCTGTCATTGAATACTCTCTCTTGTCCTGGACCAAGTATGCTGCATATATTAAAGATCCTTGGATTATTGTGGGCCCTATATTTGATGTTAAATGTACACCACTATCTGTTCTTACTTCCATTCAGTTTCCACACACCCTCTGCCTTAAAGGTAAGGTCTGTTCAGTACAAGTAAACATATTTATATCAAGTACAATGACATATATTCAAAAAGTGGTAATATTTTGATATTTCTCTGCAGATCATTCATCTGGTATAACTTTCACTGTGTTCCATTTCAAAAATAATGGTCCCGAATTTGAACATTCTGTTGATCACTCGTCCACACATATCAAATGGAATGTGAGCTCACTGTCTCCGGTTGGACCAGTAATTGAGAAATATGACCCAGTGTATTACCATGGGGTTGTTATCTTATACAAGGTTGTCAGTGATCTCCCTTCCTTGGAGTTCCGTGTGTATATAGCTAGTAACAATAGCTCAGATATAAAGGTAAGACCAGCTCTTATTCTGACATTTTTTCCTTGAAAATAGAAACATAGACCAACTTCTTTGTTTCCATCATGCAGTTATTCTCTATACATGTTTCCATTAGAGTTGATAAGTTTTGAAATTAAAAATTCTAATCCCAGTGGATGGTTAGCAACCTTCCCTTCAATAGGGCCATCATCAGAAAGCATGTATGAGACAGTAGTCACAGCAACTAGTGGTACATTTGCCAGTTCTGGGACAGAAAAATAGTCCCAGCACTGGGGAGTATTCATCAAGTAATGTCTGGCTCTTTAGGTACACTTGGCCTACACTGAGTGCAAGAAAATGGCCACCCTGAGTACATGTGCTGTAGTGAATCAATTCTAATTGGACAGTTATACATGAGGCATTACTTGTAACTCAGAATTTACTATCCCTTAATCCCTATGTACCCTTGGAAGTGTCAAGTCTGGCCTGACCTGGGGGCTTGGCTATGTTACACAGGCCTGTTGGAGCATGCTTTTGTGGACCTCGATTGGTGTGCTACTTATTCCTCAGGTTCCCTGGGTGTGTAATCAAAAGAGCTGCCAGGTTGGGAGTAGATTGCTGGTAGTGATGGCATAGTGGCATTGATTGGCCTATACTGCCCATACCTCTGTGTAAGAACTCAAAAAAGCATGACTTTGAATAACCAGCTGGCTAAACAGCAAATATCATGTTTGCAGTCATTGTTCCACTACTGTAAAGTGGATTGGTTATGAAAGCCCAAGTAGGCCAGCCTTGTACATTGTGTTGCAGAAATGGATGAATCGTTCATTCCAGTGGATGTTGGTCTGAGAAGCTGTTGTATATTTTTGCAAGTGTAATTCTAGAAGCACAAGTTGCAGCAGTAAATGGGTGCAACATTAAGAATTCAGTGCATGCATCATTTACTGCCCACCAAGTCATGTGACTGGTGTGTGAAGAGACATGTCTATGATGACTTCTTAACTTGTAAGAACTCGTTGCTGAATGTTATGCTCGTGTACTGTAGTTCTGCTGGTGGTGTAACTAATAGGATTCTGGTCAATCATTAGACTCCATTAAGTGACTCACGGTGCAGCTTTCCAAAGCAAGTCGTTGCTGTTAACATTGCAAAAGTAAATTTCGTGACTTGTTACTTTCTTCTTTTAGTTACTCCTTGTTTCCCAATTCCTTTAAAAAATAAAAAAGAAGAAAATGATCAACATTTTGAAAGCAACAAACTTAAAATGCGTACCAAAATTATTTTTGTTCTCAAAAACTAATACAACCCCCATCAGTAAACATTATTCTTTACACAAAATGTAATAGTGCTCCTAAATGCTAAGTGCTCTGCAAATAGTATGATTTTTTTGGCTTTTGTTACCATAAAAATAATAGGATAATACTGCTACTTATGTTACTTCAAAAGTTGCTGTATGGTGGAGAGGATGGGGAATCCTGTTTTCTCAGGAAATTTTTAAAAGTTTGATGTTAAAGAGAGCTCTTATGTTGATATAATCCTTCAGTTGCCTGAGTTGGACAGTCAGCATTTGAAAATTATCTTTTTAAATTTTAGGATGTATCAAAATCTGTAAAACATTCTCTTAATAAATTCATTAAAATTGAGAAACCTCCTTGCAATAAATTACTCCAAGGTGGAAAGAAATACAGACTAATTAGCGATCCAGAAGCTGACATAACTCCTGAGGTAGGTTCTTAATCTTTCTTAGTATTCTCTTGCAGCATGTGTATCATTTTGTGAAATATTATTTTAACATTGCTTTCACTCTTGAATTAAAGGTCGGTTATTTGAAACTTACTCCTGGAAGTTCAGAAGTCAAAATCATTAATGGTGTTTTTGCAGCAAGATACTTGATGTAATCTATGTAATCTAATTTGCTTGGATATTTGAAGTGAACTTTTGATACTTGGATTTCCACTTTCTAGGAAATTCAGTTTGGTGATCATTCCACCCTAGCAGTAAAACCCTTTTTTGAAGTACGTTTGGAACAGCCCATGGAGCTTACCTTAACTTTGGTGGACTTGGAGTCTGATGAAACTGTGTGGAAAGCAAAGCTAAGAGAAAGTAAGGATTTATTCCATATTTATGTTCTTAACCCTCATCTTCCAAGAGAAAAAACTCGCTGAGTGAGCTCTATATATTTTCTGATTGTCTAAAACCTGGAGTAAAACAAAGGTTGGTGTATGGTTATGGTTATGATTAAGGTTAGAGTTAAATTTACATGTATTTCTTCAGCTTACTGAGAATTCCAGTGCTCTCTCTCCCCCAGTTCACAAAACTACTGTCACTTCTATTTCTCACCAAAAATTCATCTCTTTTTTTGTTCCAATAAAAGGCTGGGACAATGCCCCCCAAACAACCCCCATGCCAATGAATTTATTAGATTTTTTAAAAGGTAATTTTTACTTGTTCATTCAAAAACATGGCAACAAATTCATAATTCTTGAGGCAAAAATGTGTACAATGCCTACCTTGCCTGTTTGGCTCTGTGTGAATTCTGCAAAAAAATTTTCATGTGAAATCCCATCTTGCTATAGAAAAATTTTGGCCTTTGTTACCATAAAAAGTGCCCGTTCACCCGCTCACCCACCCACCAGCTTGCCCAACCACTCACTCGCTTAACATTCAAAGAAGTCCCAGTGATTTATTTAGGATTTCAGTAACATGATTCAGAATCAAATTGTGATTAACAGACATGGTTGCAATCCAAATGGGCCTGCCCATATTTTTTATGTAACACTTCTTGTGTCCCAAAAAAAGCCTCTCATTTAAAATGTGTTATCTCCTAGTATCCTAATAACTGAATCTTAATCTGCACTTTTTAATTTAAGGATGTCAAATTGAATTGCTATACGGCATTTCACTCTGCCATTATATTGCTTGCTGAAGTCAGGAAAATAATTTGGTAAAGGAGGTGGGTGGCATAGCAGGGGGACAGATCTGTGCTGTAATCTCTGTGTCATGATATTGAAAAGGGATATTTATTCCTGTTCTCAACAAATGGATTAATTGATTTTCAATGCATTCCTATGGGAAACTGCTGTTTGACTTATGAATAATTCGACTTCTGAATGTGCATTCAGAACGGATTAATGTCATAAGTCGCGGTACCACTGTACAGTTATTTTAAATTTTGAAATCATTGCTTGATATACTATTGCTTAGTGTAGTAGGTCATGCTAGCATAGGTCAATTGAATATGTGGGGGTTTTGGAGTCAGCTCCTTCAAAGGTTTTATTGATTCATAAGGTCTAAGTCTAGTTGCAATGTACTACACTCAAGTAAGTTGCAACTAAAATGCCACGAGTAGCCATGTAGCTAGATGGAGCAGTATATTAAATAAATAAATAAATAAATAAATAGATAGATAGATAGATAGATAGATAGATAGATAGATAGATAGATAGATAGATAGATAGATAGATAGATAGATAGATAGAGTAGGCTATTATGCTAAAAATAGGATTTCAAGCACTGTGTAATTAGATTTTCTCCCCTCATCTTATGCCCTTTCTAAGTTATATAATGAAATATACATATGAAACACAGTTATTATTGGTGAAATGTTATTATGATGGTCAGTTCTTCTCTCAATACTATTGCTCTTCATTACCGCTTACTCTGTGAAGGAAGCAGTAATGACCTGGCAAGTCAGGTCAAATATTACAAAAGTGTATTTCCCCACACAGAAGAAAACTAATATTGTGTTTGAAGTGCAGTGAAAAGGCCATCACTGTGCAAGGCAGTGGCTTATCACTAAATGTGCAGTATATAAATTCTATAAATAAATAAATCTGATAATAATGTATTTAAATAAATATCCCTGGTCCTCTCAACTTCATGCCCTTCAGATCAGTTACACAACAATACCAATGCTGGTTTGGGACAATAGGCGTTACAGTACAGCACATCTGAAGTGCGCATGATTTGCGAAGTTTGAAGTAGGGGGATGAAAAAAATCAGTACTTAACATGCAAAGAAGTCAAATAAGATGGTGAGGCTTATAAGCAAGAAGAGAGTTAAGATATAATACTTAAGTTTATTAATAAGCCATGAACTATCACATGTTTCTCAGTACAGTAATACCTCGTAAGACGAATGCCCCTTAGGACTAAAACTTCGTCAGAAGAATGCAATTTCCGGGGATAGGAAAAATAATAATCATAAGACTATTTTTTCCTCCCAGTTTCCATTCGTCTTACGAGGTACCATTGATCTTCGCCCAGCCTGTGAGGCTTGGAAGGGAAGCGGCTGTGGTGATCTCTTGCCACTGCTTGCCTGTGAAGCCTTGCGGGCTGGGCGAAGATCCATTTTAAAATGCGCTGCCATGAGCTAGGAGGAGTAGAGTGCAAGTGGAAAGGGGGGAAAGAACGTCGGCCGAGCCTTGGTTTGTTTGTTTTTTACTTCTTGGTTTCTGTGCCCGGATACCGGTTCACCCACCAACTCACCCACCTGCCTGCTCGCTCACCCACCCAACCACCCACCTGCTTGCCAACCTGCTCGCTCGCCCACCCACTCGCTTGCTTGCCCAGCAGCCTGTTCACCCATTTGCCCACCCGCCCGCTTGTCCACCCACTCGCTCGCTCGCCTACCCACCCAACCGCCGGCTTGCCCACCCGCTTGCCCACTCATTCACTTGCCCGCTCTCAGCCCAGTAAGCAGCTGAAAGGGAGTGAGGGAGAAGGTGGAAGGCAAGCTGCCTGGGTTAATTGGTTGCAGGCTTCCCATAGGAATGATTAATAGGTTTTCAACGCATTTCTATAGGAAACTTTGCCTCATAAGACTTTTTTTCCTAAGACGAATAGAACCCTGGAAACAAATAAAAACATATTACGAGCTATTACTGTATTTGATCAGGCATATATTTTGGTCATCAGGTGACCCCTGGCCACTTGTTGGGGTTACTGGGATAAGTCTGAAATATCTTGAAGACAAAATGTTGAGAACCATATTACTTTCTACCCCCTGCTTATTCAGCAGGATCTGATCTCATTTTTTGCCTCCTATTGGATGAAATTGGGGGTCTGCAATTCACTGGCAAGTTAACAGACTGTATTCTTGCTGTTTGTCTTTGAAGATTCTCAACTATCCAGGTGAGTTTATCTGGAAGTTGAATTATGGCAACTGGACTTTTTTTCTTGAGAGATTGAAACGTTTTGCTGCTCATCCGAACATCTTCATCTGTCTGATAAATCTCTTAAGAAAAAAATATCTCAAGAAAAAAATATCTCAAGAAAAAGAAGTCCAGTTGCCATGACTCAACTTCCAGATATTCTTGCTGTTGCATTTTTGGATCTGTTTTTGAATTATTTTAATTTCTTTCTTTCTAATGGGGTTAAATCAGATTTTTAAAACTGTTAACACACTGTATGCTATTTTTGGAGCCCCATTGTCCAGAGAAATGATGAGCAAATTCCTTCAATATGTAGATAGGTAGGTGGATAAATAGACATACGTATCTAATATCAAACCTTGCTTTAAGTCTGCTGTATTGAGTTATATTGTAAGATGTTTATTGGGGGATGGCAAGAAGCAGTGAGAGAGACTCATGTGATTTCTTTCCTTCTTCCAAGTCTCACACAAAGTCAGAAAAGATGTCTGCCTTTCCTCTGAGAGCCTCTGAGGATCCTTAAGCTAACCATGCAGGACAAGGGTAGTTTATTTGCAAGTTATTATTGCATGATTGTGGATTCCAGTGCCTGGGAATGACTCTGTACCTTTATGTGTGGTTGGCTTGCTTTTGTTTAAACAGTTGTGGTCACGTTTAAAAAATGCACACTACATTACTCTTTGGTGGATAGTTTTTTTAAATGTTTATGATTCAAAATAGTTTTTTTTAATATTTTAATGACCTGTCATTTGTTTGCTGTACAACCAGCCAAATGACTTTTTTTCTTTCAAGAATTCACCCACCATTGTCACTGTTTGCAAAACCTCCCAAAAAGGAACTTAATATCAAACAGTCTTACAAGTCATTGCCAGTTGCTTAGTATAATTAACAATCATGTTGTTTCTGCAATTGTTATTCTGTGTCAGGGATTCTACACCCTTTTACAGTACAAGGCTCCAATGGAAGAGGATTGAATATCAAGCGTAAATCATCACCCACTGTGAAATACAACACCGATTTGCAACTTACTAACCAACTAACCATTCTTTCTCTAGTTTGATACCATGTATACATGTGTAAAAACTAACATGTATCTCTCATATGTCTCAGGACGTAAGAGTGAGATACATAAAGAGTTTGATTTTTCAAAATTTTTATTTTGTTTTTGCCTGAAAATCGCAGAAAATTATAGAAGCTCTTTTGACTTACTTTGTTCATGCTTTGCTGAGAAGGGAAAAGACACTAATACTTTTTTCTGTGTGAGAAAATTGGCATGTTTATTAGCAGTGTTGATTACTATATATAAGGCTTTGATTTTCTTTCAAAACATTTCATTCAACAGGTGACTGGACCATACCTATCCAGAACAACAATAAATTGAGAAGAATAACTAACAGTAAGTTATTTAAAACTCGTGTATGCCAAAATTTGGCATAAGACTTCTGCTATACTTTGTAAATATTCTATCGGCTTACTGTGATATGTATGGAAGTTCTCTTTGTATTTATACAGCATAATCTGTACATCCATATGCTGATGATTGCATAAAGAAGGCACAATATTTTACATATTTTGATACTCTCTTCTTTGTCATGTTTTCTATAGGCACAAGACGACGTAAATCCAGCACTAGTCTTTCAGGAGATGAGATTTGCAATAAAAGACTAAAGAGCCATGATATGTCCGGTAAATGATTTTGCATAATTAAAGAAACCAACATGTACTAACATTTTAATTCCTGCAGGATATTAATATTACATGTTTAGGAAATACTGCACATATATAATAACATTCTGAATGTGAAAAATTCATGCAACCATAATTTTGTCCTTTTTATGCAGTATTACTCTTGTCTCTGATTTCCACTAGAGGGTGATGTTGGATTCATTCAGTCCTTTTAAAAGACTGTGGAAAGGCAAATTCTATCAGTATTCTGAAGATTCTAACCATTAGACAAAGAGACTATGTCCTTCTCTCTATTTAAATAATTCTCAGTCCCTTTAAAATGAATTTGGTTGATGATCATATATAGAATTATAACAAAAATAAAGAAAGGCATCTGAAAAACAAACAGGAGTATCAATCTATGGCCTCAAGGTTTACAAAAGTACAGTGGAGAAAAAGCTGGTGATTCTTAAGGTGGAAAGATCATTCAGCCAACCCAATAAGGCTGCAGTATACTCAGTAGCCCCAGAATCCTGGATGCCTGTTGAGATGTATTGAGAAGTGAATTGTGTTGCATTCTGAAAGAAGGCATGATTGGCTGACTGTTACTACAGTATGAGCATTAAATCCCAATGCATTTGTTGCAGACCCCATTTGTAGGGAAATAAAAAGAAGCAAACATCATTTTAGTGTTTTTAAGTAGAGTATGTAGCATCTCTGAAGTTCACCTTTTCTTTAAGGTCTCAGGCAACAGAGACAATATTGGTCAACTGGGTCCAACAATTGGCCAAGACCTTGGGGAATTACTATTAGTTGGAGCAGATATGTTAAGATAAATTGCTCATATGTTCATAAAATTTAAAGTAGAAGGGGCCAAGGTCATCAGGGCCAGGGGCAAATTTTAACTCTTAAGACCTGCTTCAGGTTATGTACCCCTACTACTACAGAATCTCAGAACTGTGCTGCTGAACTTCAGGTAGCTTTTCCCTTATATCCTGACATGTTCTGCAGTGAATTTCGATGTTAATGAACAACCCCCTGCAAATATTTGATGAATCCTTACGGGTGAGATACAACCACTTGAGAAAAACAGGCAAGTTTTGTCTCAAAAAAAAAAAAAAGGAAGGAAGGAATATTCCATGTGATATTTAAATGGCCTTTCAGCTTTCATAATAATTGAAATATATATTATTTAAAGTTTCTTGCCGCTCCCCTGTTCATGTTTAGCATACTTGGGGGGAGGGGGACGAATCCACATATAGCAAATAAATATGTAACAGATGTGTATTTTTATGCTTTTAGATGGCAATAAAGCGAAAACGGTGTTGACTGATCAGCAGCTGATGATTCTTGCAAAGAAGATGGGGAAAGACTGGAAAGTAATTGGTATTCAGTGTCTCAGGTTGTCTGTTGAAGACATCGAGCAGATTGCAGCAAAGGAAGATGATGTTAATATGTATAAGTGCATGATGTTGCGGAAATGGAGGGATTCCGAACAAAATAATGGAACTGCCCAAAGATTATACGAGTGTCTAAAATGTGATGCATCCCATGAAGTGCTAGAAATTCTTAGAGGTAGGTATCAATTCTCTACATACTTACTTTCTCTATTATGTATAAGATACTTAGAGTAGAGGAAATATTTTCAAGTGTGGGAGAGGTAGCTTAAATTTAAAAGTATGCTTACTGTCCTGAAAATGTATGTGCATTGTAATGGCCTTGAGCAAAGCTGAAAAGATGCTGAGTCAGATTTTGTGCATGCTAAAGAAATGATGGCATCCAATGATGTTATGGACATCTAGTGGCTAGCAGTTAACAGTACCAGTTTAGCTTTCCCCAAAATCTGGCGAAGTTTTGCATTTGCAGGGAGCAAATATAAGTATAGTTTTGTGGTCCAGGTTTATCCTGTGTATCTGTTATTTCATGTGGGATGTTATTGATTAAATTCTAAGATTACTTTAGTTTCATGGGTCTGCAACAGCAAGCACCAGTGTTATGCTTCTTGCATAGTGTCTGGATATGTAATATGGATATGTGTTGCTGTTCCAAGCTGGGGGGCTCCTCGCCCTGAAGTTATGTGATGAAGGGATGTCTGTTTGGACCTTGATCATGTTGCTAATATATATGAACCCTGGGTCCATGCAGGTAGAACCTGTGTTGGAGCTGAGCGTAAAATCAAAAGTTGGATTTCAAATGAACAGAGCAGAGTAATCCCTCTTAGAGGAATAGTTATTTTCTTTTCATATACATTTCCTGTTTTCTCTTTTAATCTCTTAGTTTCCTGGTGGTGCCTGATTTAATTAAGTGGATATTGCAAATGATCTCCTCATTTAATCAATCTTTGTTGTGAGGAATAAAGCTTGTCTGGGTCCCTGCTCTTCCATGAAAATGCATTATTGTAGGATAGCAATGGAAAATCAAATATTGGGGGCTGGGGCTGGGGCCTCTACAAATCCCCATAAATTGGAAGTGACCTGGAAGCACACAACAAATATAAATGTTGTTTTCTGTTTCTGCAGTAGTGTGTTGTGTTGTGTCATTACAGTCGTGACCGACTCTTCATGACCCCATGACCATGGAGTTTTCTTGGCAGGAATACTGGAGTGGTTTGCCAGTTCCTACTCCAGGCGCCTACAGCACCTGGTATTCCCTGGTGGTCTCCCATCCAAGTACTAACCAGGGGCGACCCTGCTTAGCTTCCAAAATCAGGCAGATGCTAAAGTTAGTGGTATTGCTTCAGTACTGGAATTGCATCTAAGAAAAACATAGTATCAAAACTTGACCTGTCACATTGAATCTAGCAGCCTTCAACAGGTTTTCTTCCCTACTTAGACACCTTGTTATGTACTTTCTTCAACTTGATCTTCTGGATTGACTATTCTTTCCCTATCCGTCATGTGGCCTGTTACTTTCTCATGCATGTCACCTCTACTCCTTGTTCCTTAGCCTTCCTTGTTGATGCTGTTCATCCAAGTCAACAGCAGTGGCCCTTTTACCTGCTCTGTGACCCATTTTGGTGTTTCAAGCAATCACTGGCAATGGTTTACCATTACTTTTATCATTTAAGACAGAGGGTAGTCCAGGTGTTCTTGAATAGGAAGGGGCCTTTTTTTGGAATGGGTCAATCTCCAAAACAAATCACAGCGGCACAGCTGCTGTTCAGAAGTTGGACCCACCCTCAGAAACTAAATCACCCATTGGCTTACTTTGCCTTACCTCGCGTGGGTGCAGTTCCAACCAGGAAGAAGCCTCCAGTGCATCATCGTTCCTCCTCCCTAGTGCTGCCCAATTAAGACCTGTGCAAGGACCTGCATCATCCTGCTTCCCTGTCTGAATGGGCAGTGCCAGGGAGAAGGAACGATGTGATGTGAAGGCTACTTCATGGTTGGAGTTGCGCCCTGTGTGAGGTAAGGTAAAGTAAGTCAGTGGGTGATTTCGTTTTTGAGAGTGGGTTCAAGTTCCAAACAGCACCTGTGCGGCCGTGATTCGTTTCGGAACTAGACCCATTCGGAAATGAAAGGCCCATGCCTATTCTTGAACTATAATTCCCAGAAACCCCAACTGTCACAACTAGGGGTGAAGGCTTCTGGGAACTGTGGTTTAAGAGCACCTGGTTTTCCCAAGGTAGGAAACCACTGGCTTGAGATCTATTTAACACATTTCTAAAACCATAACATCGATCATGCGAAGAGGACTTTGTTGAGTAGCCCTTTTCCACAGGATGATGCATGTTACATAGCCTTGCTGCAAAGCCCATGCATAGAGTTGCATGTGCAATATCTTCTGCTACCTGGTTCTCTGCCCTTTCAATGTTCCCAGATTGCATGGAGGGCTACATTCCTATAGCTGCACAAGTGAAGATTCACTTCTTAGCTGGTTCATGCGGAAGGTTTGCATGTTGGGGCAGAACTGGTAGACACCTCTCGTGCCAATCTGTTTTGTGTGACCTTGGCCCCTGGTTGTAAGGTACAGTTTTGACAATGCATGAAATAAAATAATTCCATCAAGGAATTATTCATTAAAAAAAAGATAAGACAATTAGGAATGCTTATTATATCTGCCCTTTCCCTTGATTCCATAAAAACAGCTTTTTCTCCTTGGTAATTATACAGCCTCCTGACATTCTCCAGTGAAAAAGTTTTTAATCTAGCAAGGTGTCCTGAGATATTGATACCCTCTAGAAAAATTGAGAACCAAATGTGAGGCCCAGGAGAAATCCTGCTGTGGTTTCAAAGTTACAGCTATTGATTGGATATCACATGTGGCTGGTGAAGAGCAGCTTAAGCTATTGTCCAAACCCTCTGGTTTACCATAATTAATCAATGACTACTCTTGCTGGTACTAATGGGCAAAATTTCTCAAACCTATAAGTAAGTAACCAACAAAAGACCAAGACCCTCTGCAGGAAGTAAAATGAGAAGTTGTCTCAATCTCAAAAAAATTGTCTTGAAATGTATTCTAGTCCTTTAGTCACAAATTAAAAAGCAATGCAGCCAATAGGCTTACTTGGTTTGATACCCATGGTAATCTCAGTAGGCAATGTAGAGTTGCATCTTCCCATGTAGACTTGAATTTGGGTCTGCCTGCATGTCCGTCCGTCCGTCCGTCCGTCCGTCCGTCCGTCCGTCTATCTATGAAATCATAAGACTGCAACTTTGGTTATCATATCCATTCCCAATACAGTGGACCCTTGTATAACAGACAGTTTGTATAACATAAAATCTGTACAACATAAAAAGTTCCGGAGATAGTGGAAATTTGCTTAACATAATCGTCTATGGAGAGAATCCGTACAACATAAAAATGGGATTACTCCATTTTCAATGCATTCCTATGGGAATTTGTATAAAGGAGAATTTGCTTAACATAATAAGGTACTACTGTATATTATATATTTACTATGCCATGGATAGGTACATAGTACATCCTAAATCCTTTGTTTTTCCCCCCTCAGGATTTTTAGAGCAGACGTGAGCTCTTGAAGAAAATGCTTTTCAGGTAAAGGAAGACAGATCAGGAGTGTAAATTTTTTCAAATGGTTGAACAGGGATTTTGCTGTAAACTTCCAACAGATTGAAGCTGAAGACTTTCTATGAAGAGGAAATGAGAGATTGCTTGTAGAATGCTCAGGGTGAAATATACTATGGGGAAGAATGAAAGCAAATGGAACTGTGAATATTGATAGATGCTAAGCAACTTGCTGTTGTTTCCCCCCTCAGTGATGTCTTTCATGATATACAGGTGGAACTTCAACTTTCATAAAACTTTCATCTTCACATGGAGAACTGGTGCTTTTACAATAGGCTCTCAGGAATTTTTTTTACATTATTTTACATTAGTTGGATGATCTGGATTTTCACTCTCCCAGGGAATACACAGAATAATCATTGTAAATCCAACACACAGCTGTGAAGGTACTTTCCTGTTTTCCATGTAAGTTGATACCAGTATGCTTCTTGTCTCTCCTTGTTAACTAATCACAAATACTAGGCTTCATCATTATGTCTCTGCATAGCATCCCTGCTATAGGTTTCATTTTCTTGCAAAATAGGATGAGAGATGCCCTTTCATTTAGGAACTGTTTTTGCAGTGCTTTGGTGCTGGTATGGTAGCAAACGCAGAAGCTTTGAGGAGAAGGATGTGACAGAAATCCTTCTGGGTGGACAGCATGAACAGCAGTGCTCGTCTTCTGCAACATGCAACAAAAAGGATTCTTGGGTGTTTCCTGAGCTGTGCTGACACGCACAACAGACCGAGCTTAAGATATTTTGTTTTAACTGGAGAGAGGACTTGGTAAAATATTATGTAGCACACTCAAGTGGTCTTTCCCTGTGATTCCATCATGTCAAGATACTCGAACTATGGATCAAGGAAAATCAGATTCCAATATTTTTTTACCATATTTTCACTTTATAAGATGCACTCCCCCCTCAAAACGAAGGGGAAACGTCTGTGCGTCTTATAGAACGAATACAGGTTTGCGGGCGCTGTTTCCGGGAGCCTTTGAGCAGATTCAAAAGCCTGCTCTTGGATCCTTGCTTGCCTGAAGGGTAGCACATGATTTGCTTGAAAACACCCCCCCCCCCCCCCCGCACACACACATCCCATTCAAAGGTGGGTGTTTTAAAATGATCCTGCCCTGAGTAGCGAAGATCCTTTTAAAACACCCGCCTTTGAATGGTGTGGGTGGGTGTTTTCAAGCAAATTGGGTGCTGCCCTTCAGCAAAGCAAGGCTCCTAGGGCTGGCTTTTGAGGAGATTCAAAAGCCTGCCCTTGGATCCTTGCTTGCCTGAAGGGTAGCACACAATCCGCTGAAGCATACCACCCAATTTGTTTTAATTGCCCATGCCACTCAAAGGTGGGTATTTTAAAATGATACCGCCCAAGCAGCAAGGATCCTTTTTGCCGGGACGGGTGTTTTAAAAGGATCCTTGCTGCTCTAACCCCAGTGCTCCGGCCAGGATAATTTTAAAAGACCTACCTTTGCATGGCGTGGGCGGGTGTTCTAAAAGGTTCCTTGCTCTTCCGAATTTAGCTGTGGAAACGCCCAGCGCCCACCGCAGAAACCTCCAGACTGACGCAGTATGTATGTGAAATTTTTTACCCTCACATACATGCCTCTAAAAATTAGGTGCATTTTATGGGGCAAAAAATGTGGTCTATAGTTACTCCTATCTGTGAGATTACTGCCTTAATTGTTTTAAATTGTTTACTTTGTTTTTGCTAATGATGGAGGTGGTCAAGAGCAGTCTAAATCATTGAAGCTTAAAACACTGGAACTATTTTGGCTTCTTATATGATGAGCAGATGCCATTAACAGACTTTCAAGCATATTTTCACAGACCAAATAGGTAGATTTGCTATGAATGTCCTTTCAAAAAAAAGTGAGAAATTTTGAAGTGCCTCCTGCTCTTAAAAAGAAATGTATATGTGGAACTACAGTATATGCACAGCCTTGATCTTTATCTATTTCCAAGAGCTATGTACTAATGCTGTATTAATTTGACCCCAAATTCCTTATCCTCTAATGTTTAAAGTAGAGAGCTGCTGGGAATGAAGTTGCAGATCTTCGTGGAATAATTCAGTAGCAGACTTGCAATCAAAGGGACAATGGAAGCAGTAAACTGCTAAAATGAATGGACACTTTTAAAATGCCTGAATAGTCCTTACACTGCTTTTTAGATTGTAGCATTGGTACAACAGGCAGTCTGGGAATCTGTGTGCACAGAATGTACATGCAGCCTCTAGATGTGACACATTTTGTGCGATATACTTTCATGTTGTACTGAATACAGTGATTATGGACATTTAAATACACTGCCTGTATTTTATGTTACCTAATTTGTTTTTAATAGTCATTAAACATGTGTATATAAAAAAGAATATTTTCCCCTTGTAGCGGCAGATGTGTGCCACATGGTCTGATGTTATATGATAGTGGAGCACCTAATTATTTGGCAAAATGATAACAGGATCACAGATCTAAGTGTTCATACATTCCAGGGATGCCCAGAGTTGGTACCTTTTCACCCAATGGCATATTTTTGAGCTTCTGTCCAGAACATCTGGGCAAACTACGTGTTCTTTCCCATGGGAAAGTTTCTAGCAGTTGGTTCTTTCTCCAGGCAACCTTTAGGAACCAACTGTCTAGCAAGGGTCTAAGCCAGGCATGTCCAAACTTTGGCCCTCCTGATGTTTTGGGCCACAACTCCCAGAATTCTAAGCTTAGATTGCCAGTGGCAAAGGACTGTGGGAGTTGTGATCCAAAACATCTGGAGGGCCGAAGTTTGGACAGGCCTGGCATAGGCAGTACACCTTTCTAGCACCTTAGTAGTTGAAAGTGTCCAGGGTAAACTTTGGCTTTATTGGAGGGGTTAGTTGTCACTTGCCTTCTCCTTTGCTGCCACCAGCTTAGTATATCAGTACCAGCGAGGGGGATTTAAGTTGCAGGACTAGCTGTCAAGTCAGATTTAAGTCATACTGCCAACTCAATTCAGCCCCCCGCCCCCATGACATAGACCCAACTTGCCAGTTGGAACCCTCCCACCTCTACCTATTTTTCTGAGGCCAGAAAATCTTGTTTCTAATAGGGACTCGGATCTGGGGATTTGGACTTGGTAACAAATACCCAGACTCAGAGTCAGGATTCAGACCCAAAGGTTTGCCAATATCTCAGAACAATAAGAACATAAGAAGAACAGCCTTGCTGGAACAGGCCACAGCCCATCCAGTCCAGCATTCCGTCTCACACAGTGGTTCACCATTTGCTTCAGGGTATTGCCAAGCAGATGTCTTCACCTGCTTATGAATGATTCCCTGCAAATGGTATTGAGAGACATCCTGCCTTTCTCTCCAAGACGGAGGTTGTCCTTAGGCATCCATAATGATAGTAGCAATAGATACCCTTGTTCTCCATGAACTTGTCCAATCCTTTCTTAAAGCTGTCAAGAATGACAGCTGCCACCACTTCTTCTGGCAGGGAAGACTGTTGGATTTGGTGTTACTTTGTGTCAACATAATAAATGCACAAGGAGGTTTTCCTGGGCATTCTGTATGTTTGATTACAGAGTTTTCAGAGCAGCAAATTGCACAACTAACTGCAAATGGAAATGTCCATTAATTTCACTAACCACACACTTTTTGTACAACTTCACCACACGGTTGCTTCCTTGATAAAATTTGGTACAAATTTTACAACTGCCTGCACAATGACATGTTATCAGGGTGGAGGTACAGGATTTTGGCCACTGTGTGCAAATTCGTTTCCTTCAGTTCAAATAACTGAACTGCTTTTAAAACTTCTTAACTTCCATGAATACAAGACGAAGTATAAATGATTTGTAGATATGTTGCTATACCCCATGGGTAACCAGAAGCTCTTTGCTCCACCCCCTTGTTGCTTAAAAATCAATCAAATCCCTGATTCAAGTTGTCACTTTGCGCTATTCATCAGAAATCGTGTTCTGTGTCCCACCAGAAGCAACAGCAGATAAGACATGGACTTAGAACATGATAGAGCTCCTCTTGCTCCCTTAACAGAAGAAGCAGTTTTAGAAGCTGTAGCTTGAACTGGCCAAAATTCATGTGTCTACATAACCATTAAGGGTAGTCGTTAAGATAATAGGGTACTATCGCCTTTTGCAGTAAGTTGCCTCAGCATAGGGTAATTGAATCAGTGTGGGTTTGTTGAGTCCTCCGTAAGTTCCATGGGCCTACTGGAGTTGTGACATACATTTGTGTAACAAGTTAACAACTTGAGTAGGCCCATTTAACTCAGAGGAGCTTATGGAACAGTTGACTCCCCAAATCCCATTGATTTAATGAGTCTACTGTACTGCCACTTCCGGACTGGCACTAAGCAACAGCATTTCAGCTATTATATGTTTTGTGTTAAACAGGAGGGCAAGCAAACTGGCATATCTAATCCCTTAAAAATAAGGTTTTGGATATTATCTTAAAATGTTGCTTTCCAAATGCTATTTTTGAACTATCATCTGTATTAATTTGTTTTTCCTGGTTATTTTAGTAGTAATATTTTTAATGTCACCGCGAAAGAACTTTTAGCTCTGATGTACTCTATGCAAATACAGGCTTAATTTTTTTATGCAGCTGTCCTTATCCCACAACTTGTGTTTCAAACAATGTATAAAGATAACAACAAATTTATCTTATAGCAAGTGTCTTGATAAAGGTTCAGATCACTGTTGGCAAAAGGCCAGGAAACTGAGATACATTATGAGTAGAGATGGGCACAAAACGAAAAACCACATGCTGTTTCTTTGTGTTGTAAGGTTGCAAAACATTTCGTGATGTAACGAAACAGCAGACAGCATTTCATTATGAAATGAAACATCATTTTTACAGTTGAAATGAAACAATTCATTCTCCCTCGCCTCCCAGGTGGTTTTTTTTTTTACAGGTTGGGCTATGGGGAGTGGGGGCAGCAGCCTCCCCACAGCCCGATCTTTCGGGAGTGGACGGCATATAAGTTGTATATAAATAAATAAATAAATAAAAACCCACCTGGGAGGCAGGGGCAGCAAGGGAAAATGGAGCAGGCAGTGGTAAATTCAAACCCTGCTCTGTTCCCCCTTGTTGTCCCCGCCTCAACCCCCCAGGTGAGTTTTTTTGACAGTTTGGGCTGTGAGGAGTGGGGGCTTCCCCCCACTCCCGACAGCCTGCCTTAAAAAAAAAAAAACTAAAAACCACATGGGCGGCAGCTTCCAAATAATTTTTTTGCTCATTTCGTTCAATTATGAAAATTCTATTAAAAATTTGTTAGTAACAAAACAAAACATAATTTCTGTTTTGTGCTCATCTCTAATTATGAACACATTTCCAACTAAAATTAGAACATAAGAACATAAGAAGAGCCATGCTGGATCAGGCCAAAGGCCCATCTAGTCCAGCTTCCTGTATCTCACAGCGCCTCCACCAGATGCGTTTGGGAGCGCATGAGACTAGATATCTGTCTCCTGATACCACTCCCCTGCATCTGGCCCTTGAAGTACCCTGGTTTAAACCCTGGAGGTTACACATCTCCATCATGGTTTGTAACCTGTGATGGACTTTTCCTCCAGGAATCTGTCCAATCCCCTTTTGAAGGCATCCAGGCCAGATGCCATCACCACATCCTGTGGCAGGGAGTTCCATAGACTTACAACGCGCTGGGTGAAAAAAATATTTTCTTTTGTCAGTTCTTACTCTCCCAGCCCTCAATTTGAGTGTATGTCCCCTAGTTCTGGCATTTTGGGAGAGAGAGAAGAGCTTCCCTCTATCCACTTTACTCATACCCTGAATTATTTTGTATGTCTCAATCATATCCCCCCTCAAGTGCCTTTTTTTCCAGACTAAAGAGGCCCAAATGTTTTAGCCTTTCTTCATAAGGGAGGTGCCCCAGGCCAGTAATCATTTTAGTCGCTCTCTTCTGCACCTTTTCCAGTTCCACTATGTCTTTCTTGAGATGCGGTGACCAGAATTGTACACAATACTCCAGGTGGGGCCTTACTATTGTTTTGTATAAAGGCATTATAATGTTCGCTGTTTTATTTTCAATCCCCTTTTTGATAATCCCTAGCATGGAATTGGCCTTCTTCACTGCTGCCACACATTGGGGAGACACCTTCATGGAGCTGTCCACCAACACACCAAGATCTCTTTCCTGATCCGTCACGGATAACTCAGAGCCCATGAGTTGATAGATGAAGTTTGGATTTTTTTGCCCCAATATGCATTACTTTACATTTAGTTACATTAAAACGCATTTGCCATTTCTCAGCCCATTCCCCCAGTTTGGAGAGATCCTTCTGGAGCTCTTCACAATCTTCTCTGGTTTTTACCACACGGAAAAGTTTTGTGTCATTGGCAAACTTGGCCACCTCACTGTTTATCCCTGTCTCCAGGTCATTTATGAACAGATTGAAAAGCACCGGTCCCAGGACAGAGCCCTGGGGCACACCGCTTTTTACCTCTCTCCATTGTGAAAATTTCCCATTGACACCTACTCTTTGTTTCCGGGATCTCAACCAGTTCTCAATCCATAAGAGGACCTGCCCTCTTATCCCCTGACTGTGCAATTTTCTCAGCAGCCTTTGGTGAGGGACTGTGTCAAAAGCCTTTTGAAAATCCAGATAGACTATATCCACCGGTTTCCCCCAAATCCATGTGCCTGTTGACCTTTTCAAAAAATTATAAAAGGTTTGTCAGACAAGATTTACCCTTACAGAAGCCATGCTGATTTTCTCTCAGCAAGGTTTGTTCTTTTATGTGTTTTAAGAATTTCTCTTGGATGAGGCTTTCCACCATCTTCCCTGGGACAGATGTAAGGCTAACTGGCCTGTAGTTTCCCGGGTCCCCCCTCCTTCCTTTTTTAAAAATTGGTGTGACATCTGCTATCCTCCAGTCCTCTGGTACTGTGGCCGTTTTAAGAGACAAGTTGCATATAACCGTTAAGAGATCTGCAATTTCGTTTCTCAGTTCCCTAATAACCCTTGGGTGGATGCCATCTGGGCCCGGTGACTTGTTAATCCTCAATTTATCAATTAGTCCTAAAACCTCCTCTCTTTTAACCTGTATTTGATTTAATTCTTTAGTCAAGAGGGGCGGCTCAGGTAGCGGAATCCGCTCAAGGTCCTGTCGTGAAGACAGACGCAAAGAACTCATTTAATTTCTCTGCAATGTCCAAGTCCTCCTTAACCTCCCCTTTTCCTCCCTCACCATCCAGAGGGCCAACTGGTTCTCTGGCAGGTTTTCTACTTCTAACATATTTAAAGAAGCTTTTATTATTACCCTTTATATTGCTAGCCATGCATTCCTCAAAATCTTTCTTTGCCTCCCTTACCATCTTCTTACATTTCCTTTGCCAGAGTTTGTGTTCCTTTTTATTTTCCTCATTTGGGGAGGATTTCCATTTACAGAAAGACCTCTCCTTGTGCTTTAGAGGCTCTCTAACTCCACTCGTTAACCATGCCGGTGTCCTCTTGGACTTAAATGAGCTCTTCTTTCTTAGTGGTATGCACTTGTGCTGGGCCTCTATTATTGTTGTTTTAAAGAGGCTCCATGCACTCTGAAGAGATTGGATTCTTCTAACCTTCCCCTTCAATTTCTCTCTAACTAGTTTCCTCATCTGAGGGAAGTTTGCCCTTCGAAAATCAAGGGTTTTTATGTCTGATTTGGTTGACACTCTTCCTCCGACATGCATGGCAAAGGAAATTGCAGCATGGTCACTGTTCCCCAGAGGCTCAGTGACATTCACATCCCTGACCAGGTCCTGAGTATCGCACAGTATTAGATCCAGAGTTGCCTGTTCTCGGGTGGGCTCCATGACAAGTTGCTCTAAGGCACAGTCATTCAGCAAGTCGAGAAACCCAGTTTCTCTTTCTTGCCCGGAGCTCGCATTGACCCAGTCAATGTGGGGATAATTGAAGTCCCCCATGATTACTATCCTATCCCTCTTAGCTACCTCCATGATTTCTCTACTCATTTCAAGGTCCCCCTCAAGTTTTTCATCTGGTGGACGATAGAATACTCCAACTATCACATCACTCCTTGGACCTGGTAGTTTAACCCAAAGTGATTCTATGGTGGAGTCAGACCCTCTGTCCATCTCCATTCTGCTGGATTTTACCCCTTCTTTGACATAGATGGCCACTCCTCCTCCAACCCGCCCCTCTCTATCCCTTCTATAGAGTTTATAGCCTGGGATTGCTGTATCCCACTGGTTCTCCTCATTCCACCAGGTTTCTGTTATGGCTATTATATCTATGTTATCCCTAGCTGCCAAATGTTCAAGTTCTCCCATCTTTGCTCGGAGGCTTCGAGCATTGGCGTAGAAGCACCTGTACAGTGGGTTCTGCAACAACAGCTGCTGCCTTGTTCTTTTTCCCCGACAGCTTTTATTTTCAGTAGACAAACTGTCACATTCCGTTATTCTCCCAGTGCTAATACCTGCTATGTCTTCTCTATGTGATTCTCTACCCTCTCTAACCTCATTCCCCAAGGATGAGGTGTTCCGAACCGGATGCCACTCAGCTCCTGTCGGCTTTCCCCCAATTATCAGTTTAAAAGCTGCTCTGCTGCCTTTTTGAGGTTGAGTGCCAGCAATCTGGTCCCATCATGATTCAAGTGCAACCCATCCCTCCTGAACAGGTTTGGCTTGTCCCAAAATGTTCTCCAGTTCCTGACAAATCTAAAGCCCTCCTCTCGACACCATCGCCTCATCCACGCATTGAGGCTTCTGAGTTCTGCCTTCCTTGCAGGTCCTGCACGAGGAACAGGTAGCACTTCTGAAAATGCTACCTTGGAAGCCCGGGACTTCAATCTTCTACCTAACAACCTGAATTTGGCTTCCAAGACTGACCGCTTGGCCTTCCCGACATCATTGGTACCAACGTGTACCATGACCACTGGCTCCTTCCCGGTTCTCTCTAACAAGCTATCTAGATTTCTCGTGATGTCTGCAACCTTTGCACCTGGCAGGCAAGTGACCATACGGTTATCATGCTCGTCACAAATCCATCCCTCTGTATTTCTAATGATAGAATCCCCTAGTACAAGAAGCTTCTCTCCTGCAGCCTGCTCATCTACATGTACCTGATCTTGTATCTCATCAATAGTGATGAGGGAGAGATCCTCCGGTGAAACCAAATCTTCCTCTGTGTGTGCCTCATGAGGTGTGCTGAGGGAAAGAGCCTCAAACTGATTGTGCAATATGAGACTCTCTGAGCGATCCCTTGGCCTTCTACTCCTTTGAGTCACATTCCTCCACCCATCTACCTCCTGAGTTGGGGAAGTGACTTCATCCTCAGAAGTGTGCCCTGTCTCTTCTTGGACCTGGATAGTCCGTTCCGCTCTGTCCAAGAACCGCTCAAGCTCCTTAATATGTTGCTGGTCTGATATGCGAGCCTCTAGCTGCTGGACCTTCTCTTCCAATAGCGCAACCAGCTTGCACTTGCAGCAGATGTAGTTCTGCACACGCTCTGTCAAGATGACAAACATGGCACAAGTACTGCAGGTAACTACAGCTGCTCCCTCCAACTCCATTTTAACGAGTGCAATAAAATGTATTCAAGGTCTCAAAAATGTAAACTTACACTAATTTTTTTGTCTAGTAAGACTATTTATTTCTTTTGTTGTTTATTCAAAATCTAACAGTGTATGGGCCGCTAAAGCACCTCTACACCAAGTGCAAGCACGTCAGGAAGTTTCCAGTGCTAACTTGCTAATGTGTGTAGGATCTCCTCAGGAGGAGCTTGGCTTGGGAACTCAAATATACTCATTTTTTTTTTTAGTTTGCACGCGCTGTTAGGCGCGTGCTGCTGGGAGCAGCTATTTAAAGATAAAACTCCGCCCCTTACCTCCTGCAAAAACAGGAAGCAATCTGTATGCCCTCTGGCCGTGTGCTTCCTCTATAGCCGTGTGCTTCTCCTCACCACCTCCTTCCTCTTTGCTGCTCTGCAAGAAAAGGACTGAGAGGCTGCTGGGAGCAGCTATTTAAAGATAAAACTCCGCCCCTTACCTCCTGCAAAAACAGGAAGCAATCTGTATGCCCTCTGGCCGTGTGCTTCCTCTATAGCCGTGTGCTTCTCCTCACCACCTCTTTCCTCTTTGCTGCTCTGCAAGAAAAGGACTGAGAGGCTGCTGGGAGCAGCTATTTAAAGATAAAACTCCGCCCCTTACCTCCTGCAAAAACAGGAAGCAATCTGTATGCCCTCTGGCCGTGTGCTTCCTCTATAGCCGTGTGCTTCTCCTCACCACCTCCTTCCTCTTTGCTGCTCTGCAAGAAAAGGACTGAGAGGCTGCTGGGAGCAGCTATTTAAAGATAAAACTCCGCCCCTTACCTCCTGCAAAAACAGGAAGCAATCTGTATGCCCTCTGGCCGTGTGCTTCCTCTATAGCCGTGTGCTTCTCCTCACCACCTCCTTCCTCTTTGCTGCTCTGCAAGAAAAGGACTGAGAGGCTGCTGGGAGCAGCTGTTTAAAGATAAAACTCCGCCCCTTACCTCCTGCAAAAACAGGAAGCAATCTCTATGCCCTCTGGCCGTGTGCTTCCTCTATAGCCGTGTGCTTCTCCTCACCACCTCCTTCCTCTTTGCTGCTCTGCAAGAAAAGGACTGAGAGGCTGCTGGGAGCAGCTGTTTAAAGATAAAACTCCGCCCCTTACCTCCTGCAAAAACAGGAAGCAATCTCTATGCCCTCTGGCCGTGTGCTTCCTCTATAGCCGTGTGCTTCTCCTCACCACCTCCTTCCTCTTTGCTGCTCTGCAAGAATTATGTTCAGTTAACTGACAAAGGAAACATAAGTGATGCTGAATTATAATTTATTGGTCCATAAATACAAGCAAGTGGTTGATAATATATTATATAAATTACTCATAAATTACCCCATTTAGTACTTATTTATAAACAAATAAATACATTTATAAATAAAAGCCATGCCCAGGATTAGCAAAGTCCTGAAACAGGCTATTCCTACACTCAAAAGCTTATTTCTAATGAAAGTAGTCAGTATGATGAATGCCCAAAGGACAGAAATTAGTAGTTCTTTCATCTTGACATTTGCATTTGAGCTGTCTTCTGGTAGCACAAGGTTCTGTGGACTGTATGAGCAAACTGTTGCAAAGTTAGAAAGCTCTTGCATTGCTTCATGTCCATTTCATAACTTTCATTCAATATGTGTTGTGGTGAGTACAGTGGTTGCTCTGCATTCCTGTGTTTTGCAGGTTTCAAAGCCTGAAGAATATATTCAAAGGAGAGAGAGAGAGAGAGAGAAAGATGAATCCAATCTTATAGTCACACTTAAACAGATGCACTGATTACATGTTTAAAAGAAGATGAAAATACCTTCCAGTTACCATATTCAAATCAAGCATTTGAGAATTCATGTCTGTGACTGCTATAGCAAACCTTTAAAAGTTCAAAAGTCCTTGCTGTAGGGGTGGGAAACACCTTTCTCTGTGCCTCTTTCATGGGAGTGGAGATTTAAGCTAGCATGAATATAATTGTGAAAACTGGCAGTAAATTGCTCCAATTGAAGAGTCACTGTTTGCAACAGTAATATGCATACTGTATATCTTGATGTTATTGACAAAATCAAGGTCCGTTTATTTTAAACTAAAATTCAAGTCACACAGGAAACAGTTAACTAACATTGCAGCTGGTTGATAACTACTTAAAATATCAGACATGTTTTTACAATGGCTTAGAGTCCTTAGAGTATAGATATGGAGATGAGTGTGGAATATGTGTGTATCTATATGTAATCTCTATAGATCAATCCGTTTAGCTTAGTGGGGCAGGATATTTTTTAAAGCAAGTACATAGAATCATAGAATCATAACTGAGTTGGAAACGGATCTATAAAGCCATCAAATCCAACCCCCTGTTCAACTGAGGGATCAGAGTCAAAGCCGATCTGACAGATGGTTGTCCAATTTTCTCTTGTGCTCCATGCGTTTGTTTTGGGATGGTAAAGTTAATAAGGAATGGAGCTGCATCTCTCAAGGAAGCAGGAATTCAGGTACTCATCATCTTTATCGAGTAAGATATATCAATGTACTGTGGGCCCTTGTATAACAAATGGTTTGTATAACATAAAATCTGTACAACATAAAAAATTCCGGAGATAGGGGAAATGTGCTTAACAATAGTCTATGGGGCGAATCCGTACAACATAAAATGGTCACAATTAGGGATTACTCTGTTTTCAATGCATTCCTATGGTAAATTTGTATAAAGAAAAATTTGCTTAACATAATTTCATTTGGAATGAATTAATTACTTTATACAAGGTACCACTGTATTTATAAAAGGAGTAAAGGGAGGGAAAAGCTTTGTAATGGGGATCATGTGGCATTTTTGCATGTTATTCCACAGCTTCAAGTATTTACTGTACCCTCATCTACTCTTGGGCTTGTGTTCTGGGCTTTGTAAGACAAAATTTTGGGGAAACAATAACAATTTAGATTCATGACTCTGAGAATGTGGAGACGGTGAGGAACACTTGCTGTTACATGGGATTTGAGGCACATACATATGAATGAATTATCCAGTTTGTGATATATTTGAATGGTTGTTGCTCATTTGTTATGTGCGTTTTTAAAAACACAAACACATGTAAAATATATAAAACATGCAAACTGCTATGTAATTGTTTCTTTAAAGAAAGCTACATACCTTCATCATATGGCCGACAGCATTCAAGAGATCTGGTGTACCAAAATCTTTGATTTCTACTGCATAGGCTTTCAAAATGTTATAGATAGTATCTACACAGGAATCCTGCAAGATATATAATATTGATTAAAACACACAGTGGGATGCACAAAACAAACAAACAATACATTTAAAGATATATTTTCTTTTTATCATTGTAATCTTAATTATTAATTAATTAAACACCTTAGGCATAAGCTATTTACACAATTTAACAGCCTTATATTTAGTCTCTCAAGTCCATCCTAAGAAATAAGACCAGCAGATATCTAAGGATACTGATTTACCTCATTAACAAAGGAGTTTTCTCCTAAGGAACAGGATGCAGGCTGAAATAAAACATTCCAGAAAAGAGACATTAATTCCATTGCACACCTAAATCTTGGAAATACCAATAGTTTTGTAAAACATGTTTATTGCCATACCATTGATTTTCCTTCCATACATGCTTTCTTGATCTTCTCTTCATTCTTAGGATTTTGAATGGGAAAATGGTCCAAAGTACACTGAAATACTTTCTGTATAGATGAAGAGAACATGCATTAAGAGAATACCAGTACTGATAGGGTAAGCTGCTGTTTCAGGATGAAGACACAGGATGCAGTTCTAATCCCATTCCTTTGAGTAGGCATGAGATTTGCAGATTTTTTCAACTACCGTGTTTCCCCGAAAATAAGACCTACCCAAAAAAATAAGCCCTAGCAGGATTTCTATACATTTCTTAAATATAAGCCCTACCCCGGTAATAAGACCTAGTGATCAGCGTGGCTGTGCCTGCTTGCACGCACGCAGGGTCACACGTGTGCACGCGCGCACGCACACACACATTACCCCTCCCTTTCCATCCATGGTCCAGCCAGCGAGTTTGGGATTGGAAAGTCAGGTCTTTCAAGTCCAGTGAGCCGGCCCGTCCGGAGAACCCTGTTCGTCTTCCGAGTGAAAAGTTGCCAACCCAGCACTACAAAAGTGGTCGGCCACAGGGCTCAGACAAAACAACCAAACAAGTCAGAAAGAAGGCAAGCCAGACGTGGAAAGCACCAGTTGCTTCCCTTCCCCCAGTTATCCCTCCTAGATCATTCTCCCCCCGCCCTCACTCTTTAGCCCTTCTGTTTCACATTACTTTTTTTCTCCCGTGCTTTTCCCCTTTCTGCTGCACTGAGTTCCCACACGGGGATCGGGGAAAGAAAAAAAGAGAGGGAAACACAGGACTAGTTATATTTCAAAGCTTTCCACCCCAGTGAGCCACATTTAGGTGCCACTCTGTCAGACAGAATTCCCAGAATAGAGAATTGTGGGATTTGTAATCTAAACAAATCTGAAAATCGCATACCTATTTCTGAGTTCAGATGCAACAAGAAGCTAGGGTTTCAACGATCCAGAGTTTCTTACCAAATATCAAACATGGTTTGTAACCGAGATTTGCTGCTGTTTAACTAAACATGGTTTGTGGGGATGGCTTCAAACAAAACACTAAGCCAGAATGCAGCAAACGACAAGCTTGCTTTCTCTTATATGTACATAAGACTCACGTAGCCTTTGAAAATCTTGAATCCACGATATTGATTCAGGATAACAAACTGCTTTTATCTTTGACTTCAAGACTCCTTTTTATTTATTAAAATATGATATCCTTTTATATGGAATAATATAAAAGGCTATGGATTTTTCTGCCCATGTAAGCTTTCAAGGAAACACATAAGAATAACAGAAAAACAGCTGTTAAAAAACCCTGAAAAATAAAAGCAGCTAAATCAAAACCAATGACCAAATAGAGATGATCTGTCACTGAGCAGGTAAAAAGCTGATTGAAACAACCACATCTTGACTCGCCATCTGCGGACAGAAAAGAATGGAGCTGAATGCTGCCACCAAAAGCATATCAAAACCACACACATTATGTGGGGTGTACCTGTAAATTCCCACCAGTGTCTTCTACTGAGTTCCACCACCAGCCCACCCTGCTAGAGCTCTTTGTGGCTGTGCCTTCTTCTCTCCCCACCCCCACACCCCCAATGCTATAAATCTCTGCTTGTGATGTTCTCTCCTTCAACTCCATCTGATTCTCATGTTCATTTGAAAAGCATTGCCAATCCTTCTTTCACGTATCTTCCTCTTGGAATCTTCCCCTAGAATACTTAGTGTGCTTACCCTCCCCACTTTCTTCAAAATCTTTCTTCAAAACAACAGTTTTTATTTAAAGACTGTGAAATGACCTTTTATTTTTGATCCCAGGCACTAAGTGCATGGGAATTGCATTTGAATGTACTGTATTTTCTACCCTGTCCTCTAACCAAGGCATGTCCAAAGTCAGGCCCAGGGACCAAATGCGGCCTGTTTACAAATTTTGAGTGGCCCACAGCCTCTTCTCCCCGCCGGCTCAGCCTGTCATGCATCCCCACCAGCTGGCCCTTCCCCATACCGGATGGAGGCATTAGCTTGCAGTTTTTTGTTTTGTCTGCCCTCCCTGCCTCTGTCCACCACCACCCCAGCCACCTGCCCAACCTACCCGCCCCTGGCTTTGTTGCTGCAGCGTCCGCCCTTCCTCCTTCCATGTCTTAGAGCAGGGGTCCTCAAAGTTTTCAAAGAGCGGGCCGGTCCATCACCCTCCAGATACCATTGGGGGCCGGACCAACATCCCCCCCCCAAAAAAAGTCTGACATGGAAAAAAGGAGGGAGGTGCAAGTGGGCAGAGCCCCCACGATCGGCCCAAGATCAGTGCATCTCTGGGGCCCCAGCTTCATTTCCCCCTCGGTCGCCCGCTGTCCATCCCTCCTTTGGTCCACTGCCGTGGCTGCTCCGGCTCGGAAGGCTGGCTGGCGCTGCTTCCGCCTGCCCTTCCTCACACCCACAATAACACAGACAGCGGCCACACAAGGAAGGCAGGTGGGCAGGGTGGAGGAGGAGCAGGGGCAGGGGCGGGGCCTTGCCATGGCCCTCCCACTTTGAACTGCCCCACTAGCCAGCGTGCCGATCATCTGGGCGGTGGGTGGAGGGAGTGGGAGAAATGATATAGCCCACCACTTTGAACTGCCTCAGCAATAGAAGCAGCTGCAGAGGATGGCTTGCTCGCAAAGTAGGGGGCAGGTGGGGGGGTCTGCAATTGGTCCCGGGGGGCAAATTCAGGATCCTGGGGGGGCACTTCTGGCCCCCGGGCCTTAGGTTGAGGACCCCTGTCTTAGAGGCTTGTATAAAGTCTGGCCGGGGGGGGCAAGTGCGGCTGAATGATCACCCCCCACACATTTTTACCTCGCCAAATCTGCCCCCCCTTGCAAAAAGTTTGGACACCCCTGCTCTAACCTTTTCCTTGTAATCAAGATTCAATTAAACGGATGGTCCTATTAAAAAAATCCTCTGCACTTGATATCATTTAATTTAAAAAACACTGCATTCATAATGATATGAAAGTTCCTTTGGTGAAGAACCCTTCATAGATCCAAGCCACCAGCTGTCACCCAGTCAAAAAATAATCATTCTCAAAGTACTGTACAGCCACTGTAGAGCCCAAATGGCAATGTTAACCCCTTAATGTCACTAACACAAAAGGAAGAGGTATGAGTGGGCTTGGGGGGGAAACCCAACATCTGCAGTAGCTGAAAAAGAAAAATAACTTCCAGGAAACTCCCTTAGAAAAGGTAAGGGACCTCCTCAGAACATCCCAGAATGAAGCCTGGTCAATGTGCATACAATGCTGACTTGCAAATCACAGGGGGAAGACCAATAACGAAACAGGAACAGAATGGAGTGGAGAGGCTGACATTCTGAAGAGGAACACTTCGCACTGCCACATTGTGTCATTGTTGTTGTTCAGTCATTCAGTCATGTCCGACTCTTCGTGACCCCATGGACCAGAGCTCACCAGGCCTTCCTATTTTCCACTGCCTCCCGGAGCTTTGTCAAATTCATATTGGTTGCATCGATGACACCGTCCAACCATCTCATTCTCTGTCGTCCTCTTTTCCTTTTGCCTTCGATCTTTCCCAGCATCAGGGACTTTTCCAAGGAGTCCTCTCTTCTCATGAGGTGGCCAAAGTACTGGACCCTCAGCTTCAAAATCTATCCTTCCAGTGAACATTTGGGGTTGATTTCTTTCAGAATGGATAGGTTTGATCCCCTTGCAGTCCAGGGGACTCTCAAGACTCTCCTCCAGCACCACAGCTCAAAAGCATCAATTCTGCGGCGATCAGCCTTCTTTATAGTCCAGCTCTCACTTCCATACATCACTAGTGGAAAAACCATAGCTTGGACTATCCTGACCTTAGTTGGCAAAGGTCATATCTTTGTGTCATAGGCCCTGCTTATAATGAAGAGTGCATCCACTTACTATTACAATAATACATCCTATTCTGGTTCACTTTGCTATAAAGAAGAGCTATTGGTAGCACAGAAAGAGAAACCCAGAGACAGATAATATGTAGAGGGCTTTCTATTTCCAGAGGCAACTTTGCATCAGTAATTAGCCTTTTTTAAAAATTGTTCAAATACCCTGGCAAAAGCATAAGATAAAGGCTCATAAGATCAGCACTGGAAGAGGATGCAAAAGGTGATTCTTCTCAAATACAAATAATTTAAGCCTTAGCCCTCCTGCTGACCCGTGCTTCACACACAATTGTGAAGAGAGATAAATATTTTACTTTTAGTCGGTGTGATCCCTTTAAGTACAAATGCTGTTGAAAGAGATAAGGATGGCAGTTCTTACTTGAAAGTAAGCCTGTCAGAATTCCCAGCCCTAGCTGGCAATTCTGGGAGGCACAGCCCAAAAAAGAAAAAGGGAAAAAAAGAGTAATGTTTCCAAGATCTGCATCAAATTTAATGGTTCTTTAGAATAAGCAGATCACAAACAAGACCCACAGCATGAAAACCTGTCTGATCCTGTTTTGCCAGCAGTAGTCAGAAAATATTTCTAGTAGCTCTCCCCATCTGTGTAGCTAAACATGACACCAAGAATCTGCTGTGGAGGTGATCACCCTTCTCTTGCTTAATAATCTTAAAAAGAGGATGACAACCTCTTGGAAAAAAGTAATATTGAAGTCAGACAACATGGCCATCTTCTCCTAACAGCTGAATTCACTCTGTGCCTGCTGGATGCTTCCAGAAAATGCTAATAATCAAACAGTCCTGAGTTCTTCACCTGTGCATTATTTATTTATTTATTTATTTATTTATTTATTTATTTATTTATTTATTTAAAGCAAAGCAAAGTGTTCTGCTTATATACAACCACATAGCACTTCAAGCACTCTCTGGGCAGTTTACAATTTCATTATGCAGGCTATACATTGCCCCCCTCCCCGTGCAGGCTGGGCACTCATTTTACCAACCTCGGAAGGATAGAAGGCTGAGTCAACCACGAGTATGCTACCTGGGATTGAACCCCAAGTCGTTCAACTAGAGCAGTGCTCCCCAACCTTTTTTTCGCCGTGGACCGGTAAATGTTTGATAATTTTTCCGTGGCCCGCTTGTTTTGATTTAATAATTTTAACCAAGCCCTCCCTTTCCACATCTCTGGGAAACCACCCTCCCCTCTCCCATGCAGTGAGTTTCCAGCCTCTCTCTCTCTATCTATCTATCTATCTCCCCCCAGCAAACAGGTTTGTACTTCCTGGAATGCTGCAGGAAGGCTTTGCCATTTTGCAAAAAATACAGCCCTGGCTCTTTCTCCTGCCTGGAGTGCACTGTCTCCTACCAAGTATCCCCGCCCCCTCCCCACTACCTTTTTACATAACTCCAGGCATCAAGCCCACCCCCAATATACAAAAAGGGAAAATGGGTGACTTTCACTGCCCTTTCCTTGCACCACCACCACCCTGAGCAATGCATGCATGCTTTTTAAAGTGCTTGCCAACTGGCAGGTGAAAATACAATGGGGAGAAGGGATATTAAAGAGTCCTTCAGATTCTCTTCTGGAGCTCCTAAATTGCCTGCCACCGCATTTGAAAGAACCACCGGATGGGTGGGGAGAGCCACCAGTGCATTTGCCTTGCAGAGGCAAAGCAAACCAGGAACTCAATGGACAAGCACAGACTTTGCATCAGTGGTTCTCAACCTGTGGGTCCCTAGATGTTCCTGGACTGCAAAGCCCAGAAATCCGGGCCAGCTCAGCTAGTGATGAAGACTTCTGGGAGTTGCAGTCCAGGAACATCTGGGCACCCACAGGTTGATAACCAATGCAATGCAATGCAATAAATAAAGAAAGAAATACACACATGCCACCATTGGAACAAAACTAAAATAAAGAGCCCAGGAGCAAGGCTGGAAACTCACGCCCTGCAAGGCTGAAAATTCACAGCTGGGGGGAGGGGAGGGTTGTTTCCTGGGGATGTGGAAAGGGGCGGCTTGGAGAGAGAGAGAGAGAGAGAGAGAGAGAGAGAGAGAGAGAGAGAGAGAGAGAGAGAGAGAGAGAGAGAGAGAGAGAGAGAGAGAGAGAGAGAGAGAGGTCCTGGAGGGGCAAGCAGAACGTAAGGAATCAATTTCCAGTCCCCCTTCCCCTCCCTCCCTGGCTAGAAGATAAAGAGCCCACCAGCTTGCTGATGTATTTTTAATTGTTGAAGGGATGTTTTGGGTCTGTTTCACACAAAAATAAAGGGGTTGGGAGCAAGGCACACTAATAAAAGAGGTGAGAACTTTTTAAACCCTTTGGCAAATTGCACGATCCAGAGGTGACCCGAGGAAACTTCCCCATGAAAACGGGGAAAGCAAGACACAGGGCTCCAGTGCTTCCCTAACAGGGAGCTGTTTCTACTACCCCCCCTGACGCTGCGGGGACGGTGATCTACCCAGGGAGGGAAGGGAATGGGGGACTATGCAGCCGCTTCCCCCCCCCGCTCCCGGGAGGACTATCAAGCCAGGAGGGAAGGGAATGGGGGACACCCAGCCACGGCGCCGTCCAAAAAAACACCAGGCCTGAGTCGCCCCCCCTCTCTCCCCCCTCAGTTCACCCCAAGACCAGCGCGGTGGCAAGCAGGCCGGGCCCGGGACTCCCCCCTCCCCCTCGCTCACCCCAAGACCAGCGCGGTGGCGACGGCGGCCGCAAGCAGGCCGGGCCCGGGACTCCCCCCCTCCCCCTCGCTCACCCCAAGACCAGCGTGGCGGCGGTGGCAGCAAGCAGGCCGGGCCCGGGACTCCCCCCCTCCCCCTCGCTCACCCCAAGACCAGCGCGGCGGCGGTGGCGGCAAGCAGGCCTGGGCCGGCCTGGGACTCCCCCCCTCCCCCCTCCCCCCCGCTCACCTCAAGACCGGCGGGAAGAAAGGAGCTCACTGCCGGCTGTTTACGATTGACTGCCTCCTTCCTCGTCTTCCCACAGTTTGGCGAGGCGCTCTGGGCTACCCCTTCTCGCCTCGCTTTTACGCATGCGTAGCTTCCCCTGCTTAACCCGCCTGCTCAAACTCAAGTCCTAATCATTTCCGGGAGCCGGGCCGCCGCCACAGGGGAATGTTTTGAAGTTCCTCGGGCGGCGGCCCGGTGCAGATTGCTCCACGGACCGGCACCGGTCCGCGGCCCGGGGGTTGAGGACCACTGAACTAGAGCACAGCTTTAGTTGCAGTACAGGCATTTAACCACTGTGCCATGAGGCTCTAAAACTGATTTATTTAAAATATTATTTACCCCACTTTTTGCCTTAAAAGGGTCCAAGGTGGCTTATATCATTAAAAGACAGCCTTAACTAAAAAGAATCAAACAAATAACATACTGTAAAAAACATAAGCAGCACTAAAACACATTCAAAGCAGAAGTAAGGCACCACAATCCATCCTTATTCCACAGAGGCTCCCTCCTGGCTCCTGATCCATTATGCCTCTACACTTTCCCCACATCAGTGTGAGAGGAGACATGCCAAAACTCTTAGGTCTTAGGTGGGAAAGTGGGGAAAAGGAGGTGGGATTTGTTTGCATGAAATGCGGTCACTTGCTATTTACCTCCCCTCGGTTTCCCTCTCCATTCAGAATGCACAGAGTGAAAAACTCAAGCCCAGGATGAGCTATGCAGGCGGCCTTTCTAATCTGGCGTGACTAGAGAGGTTGGGGGGCAGAAATGGTCAAGGTCTTCAGCTTCTGTCTCACCCACCCACATCTCTGCCAGAAAGAAAGGAAGGCAAGGGAGTTCCCCTGAGACTAATGAGGGAGAAGCTCTCTCTCTCTCTCTCTCTCTCTCTCTCTCTCTCTCCCCCCCCCCCTCACAGTCTTTCCCTTCCCACTAGGGTTCACTCCTATCAGGGTCTCATCCTTTCCTTCCTACTTTGGGCCAAGACTCACATGGGGAACGTCTTCTTATCCTTATTACATTTGTAATACAGTAGCTGGAACGCCAGATGCTGGAATATCTTTCCATAATCAAATACCTATCGAATCATACAGTTGGAAGAGACCTCAAGGGCCATCTAGTCCAACCCCCTGCCATGCAGGAACCCCCATCACAGGACTCCCGACAGATGGCCATCCAACCTTTGCTTAAAAACAGTACAGTAGATAGCACTATATAAATGACATAAAATAAATATAAATGGCATAAAAATAATAACAATATTTTATTTAAAAGAATAAACAGTTGAAGGTATATGCTGTCAAGTTAGGTCTAGTTTACAGCAGCTCTCACAGAGATTTCAGGACAAGCTATTTTACCAGCCCCCGCCCCCACCCCGTGTTTCCAAGGCCAAACAGGGATTCACTGCTACTCAACTCACCACACCACTCAAGATACTCTTAACAAAGAGTTAACAAAAAGGCTTCTAATGGTGCTGCCAGAGTGGATGTCTGATATCCACTCTGGTGCTGCCACAGTGCACATTAGGAAGTAGCTGGGGCACACAAACAGTCAGAACCACAGCCTTGGGTCTATGCTACTCTGCAAGCAAATGTACTAGCCCTGTGTGTTTTGCCCATGAAAAATAGGAGACATAACACTCAATGAAAGATGTAGAATCATTATTGGATGCCTGACGCCAACCTCTACTGATAAACTAGCAGTTAACTAGCAGTCACCGCACCTAGTGATCTAAGGAGAGAGGTAACAGCTCATGGTGAAAGACTCAAAATAAGTCAAATGCCCATCTACTTTCTGGCAGCTGGCTCACTTTGCCAGGACTGAGAGAAAGATAAACACAGGAGTAAAGCTAGCTCCGTAGTCCCCTTATAGAACTGCTGAGACTGTTCTTAAAAATGTCAACTATATGACGTTCTTGTTAGGGGATTCCAACCTGTCTCTAATGGGTACCTGTCCTTCCCAGACTGGTCTAGGGTTGGAGCCTACTGTTCATTTGGAATTATCAGGCTCACTCCAGATAAACACAGTTTTCCTACTGTGTGATTGCCTAGATTTCTCCAGGGCGCGGCTCCTCTAAGACCTGACCAGTATTGAGGTTGTGTCACAGTCTGCCAAAAAAAGATCATCATACCTGGAACTGATGCAATGCCATATCCGATGCTCTCATCAAGTCTTCAGAATTACTCAGCCAGTTGTTTACACCGGCTACAAGTCCTCTGATATGGATATTATAAGCCAACGATGAAGTGGGTAGGTTTAGGCAGAAGAAGGCAACCAAAAGCCAGCATCCTGAAACAAAAGCAGTGACCATATACAGAAGGGAGAGATGTCAAGACTTTAAAGATAAAAGCACAAAGCATACACCACATGTGGCCTCAGTACAGTGATCATTTTCAGATCTTTGCCTTGAAATAATATTGCACCTTGAAATAATTAGTATGCAGTAACACACTGTGGCATAATATATCACATAACATGGTGTAAGCTTGCTCCAAATCTTTATTATTTTTAGAAGCAAAGCAAAACAAACAAAGGTATCCTGATAAGTAAAGGTGCAATTCTGATTCCTTGATTTTCCTATATTGAAAATATAGGAAAATATAGGAAAATATAGGAAAAACATGACTCATGAGGTCAAGGGCAGAGAAGCCGAGATGAATCTTTTAGTGAAGTCGTTTTTTTCATGAGTGGTGGCATTGGCTAATTGTTTTCCACAATTTCCTTTTTAAAAATGTATGATCCCCCCCCCACTTTCTCTTACACACACAGTTCCTAGATGCCATCTGCAATGCTTCCTCACCCTGGACAAGACAACCTCTTTATCATTTCAATGTCTGTGCAAAATGTTAGCCTTGTATCACAAAGGGCAAAACGGTTATGAAAACTCGGATTATGTCATTGCAACACAAAAAAACACCTGCCTTCAGAGAATAAGGCTCACAACTGGATCTCTTTCTTCTGATCCACTTTTATCTTTTGTCTTAACCTGGATTTCTCCCAAGAAAGATGTTCAAAGTGTTGCAAGGAGTGTGCCTACACAGGGACCAGTCAGTTACAAGTTTTAAACTAGAGCTCATTGGTTTTGCTGTGAAACCGAAGTTTGGAAGTTTTATTCCTTCCTGTACTTCCTTGAGAAGGGATGGACTTGATGACTCACAAGGTTCCATCCAGCTGTAAAGTCCAAAACTTTATTATTATTATTATTATTATTATTATTATTATTATTATTATTATTATTATTATTATTATTATTATTATTATTATTATTATTATTATTATTATTAACCACACAGCTAACTATGCTGGATTTTGTAATACAAATCACTAAATCACTAGTTGAATGTTGTTGTTGTTGTTGTTGTTGTTGTTGTTGTTGTTGTTAAAATGAACTTTCTCAGGGAAAGCAATTAGGTCATTTTCTTTCTTCTCAAAGCCCATCACTGCTTACATGCAGGGCCGACGCTAGGTTTTTTTGTGCCCTAGTTGAGGGGTGGGGGGGTGGGGTGGGCGGCAGCGGGAGGCGGGGCGGGCGGTGACGGGGTAGGGGTGCAGCAGGGGGTGGGGGCGGCAACGGCAGGGGGCGGCAACGGGCATAGGGGGCAGCGATGGGCAGCAGGCGGGCGGACGGCGGTGGCCAGCAGCGGGGGGGGCGGCGGCGGGGAGACAGCAGGTTGGCCAGCGCCCCCTCTCCATTTTGGCACCCTAGGTAACTGCCTAGTTCACCTTAATGGATGCGCCGGCCCTGCCTACATGTCACACTTTTATTTTGATGCCTCCCCTGCCCCCATGGATGCATCCATGGGGCACGGGAAACATCAAAGGCTCGGTTGTTGCCATTTTTCCTAATATCTAACAAATATGTTTGACATGATTAAATGGGTGTGTCAGTGACCTGGGAAAACCACCTCTAAAGTTAGGTCTTAGCTGGCAAAAAGGAATCTTGTGGAACAGGGAAACAAAACTCTACTGAAATGTGTGTGTATGAGAGAGTCTGTGAAGATTCTGAGTCATCCAAGTGACTGACAGTTGATGAAGCTACTTGGATGAGTAGTGAAACGTTTCCATCTCTCAAGAAAAGAAGTCCAGAAGATGCCATGACTCAACTTCCAGATGTATGAGACACACACACACACACACACACACACACACACACACACACACACACACACACACACACACACACACACACACACAGAGGGATGGGGAATTGCCTTATTATACCGTTGCAGCAAAACAATTAGGGCTCTTGAAGTACAGTATTTGGAAATCTGACACATTTTATTGAGTGTAGGCTTCATACACCATAGTGTAGATAGTTCCAAATTTCAAGATAGAGGCATCCAACTCATCTGCCCTAGGATGAGTAGTGAAAGAAAGATCAGCGCTTGGGGGTAAATTTATGCCCAAGGCTCTCAGCATTTCCAAAGTTTATCCTAATGGGGACATATGAGCTCAAAATACAGGAAAGGGCAGCTGTGCATCTAACTAGTTACTTCTGTGGCCATGGGTCATTGATGGGCCATTGACGGGATTAGGAGAAAACATTCCCTGAGACCAACATGCTACCAGGGCATGGCACTTGAAAAAGAGGAAGAAAATGAACAGTGAAGTAATCTGGAAGTTGAGTCATGGCTACTGGACTTCTTTTTTCTTGAGAGATAGAAGCCTTTTGCTCCTCATCCAAACAGCTTCATCAGTCTGATGAAGAAAAAAGAAGTCCAGTAGCCATGACTCAACTTGCAGATAAACTCACCTGGATGACTGAGAATCTTCACAGGCAAACAGTGAACAGTGGACCCTCGTATAACAAATGGTTTGTATAACATAAAATCTGTACAACATAAAAAATCCAGAGATAGGGGGAAAACTGCTTAACAGAATCACCTATGGGTCAAATCCATACAACAGAAAAATGGTTGTGAATCCTGATTAGGGATCACTCTGTTTTCAATGCATTTCTATGGGAAAATTTGTATAAAGGAAAATTTGCTTAGCAGAATTTCATTTGGAACAAATTAATTCCTTTATACAAGGTACCACTGAAGTACGTTTGGCACTCACCCTCCCAGCTCAGTGACATTTTGAGACTACAGCTTCCAGAATTCCTGTCCACTCTGGCACCTGGACTCAGGGCAGGGGGGTCCATTAAGGCGAACTAGGCAGTTGCCTAGGGCGCCAAAATGGAGAGGGGGCGCTAGCCAGCCTGCTGCCCACTCGCCCCCCGCTGGCCACCATGGCTTCCACGGAGGACCCCGCTCCAGATTTGCGGAGGAAGGAAAAAAACTTCCTTCCCTGCTTGAGTCACACACAAATCTCCCCCGCCCCAACCGAAGGATACACCCCCAGGTATTTCTTAGGGTGAAGAGGAGCTCCCTTGGGCTCACCCCCACGTTCTCTCGCCTGCCCTTCTCTCCGCCCTTCCTGGCTCAAGAAGCCCTCCCTCCTCCATCCTCCATCCGAGCAAAGGCTACCAGTGGCCATCTATCTACTCTGCGCTCCTGGTCCAGGCAGGGAAACCAGAGTCGCGGAGGCGGGCGCAGGTTCACCAGCCCTGCTCCGCGATGGTGGGCCCCACAGATTAACCTGGCTGCCCCCTGACTGAGGTTGGGAGGGTCCGCTTGCGGCGGGCAGCCTTTCGTGCCGGCTTCTTCCGAAGCTTCCCCTTCTCCGGCGCCCCTCGAGAGCCTTCAGCATCCCCATCACAGCCTGGATTCCCATCTCTGAGCCGACAGTTCCGGGAGAAAGGGGCCACCCGCGCGGCAACCATCGGCCATGAGTCCTGCCCGGGCCCGGGTGGCTCCTCTCCATTCCCTCCCGGCGCCTCCCGCTTGCCCTTTCCTGGGGGGGGGGGGGCAAGGTCGGGGCCAGGAAGCCCTTGGGTGGCTGCCGGGCTTGTGTTTCCACCGCGGTCAATATGGATCCGGTGACGGGACCTGCCACGGCTGCCCGGGTTGGAGTGGCACCGGGGCGGCTGGCTGGCGGGGCCCGGCCACCCCCTCCGCCCCGAGCCCCTCCGAACAAAGCCGGCCGCCGCTGCGCCCTCCTGCCGGCCGGCCGCCTCCGGGGCTCCGGCAGGAGGCGAGCGGGAGGGGGGGATTCCTGGTGCGGTCCCGCCCAAGCCCCCCGCCCCAGGCCAAGCGGCGCACCCCACTCCCTCCCCCCACCCCCGCGGCCACCTCCGCCCAACCCCCTGTGGAAGCCTGGGGAAAGATGGAAGGAGGGAGGGGAGGGGAGGGGCGGGGAGGGGCAGCAGGCACGGAGGGGGGGGGCAAGCCGGGGAGGGGCGCCCTTACCTGGCAACTGCGCGGGGGTCCGCCGCCCTCCCGCCACCGCACCCCCCCTCCGCCGCCACCCCCGCCCTGCCTAGGGCGCAAAAAATCCTAGCGCCAGCCCTGCCTGGACTGGGAACGCTAGGAAGCCCTGCAAGGGGCAGTAAAAGCAACCCAAACAAATCAAGCCAAACTTCCCCAACCTCTGCTGCCACTCTGGGAGCAAACGACTTACTGGAGCGAAAAGCAGATTCCCCCGCTGCTCTCCCGCCCCCTTCTATGGGTCTGGGTCTGTGTGTGTTTGTTGGGGGTGGGGCGCTTCCCTGAGTGGGCACCATAGGGCAAAGTGGGCTCCATCTCGAACCAGACCAAACACCTCACGGCAGTCTCCTTTCGAGCTTCGTTATTCGAATATGGGACGTAACTGGCACGGGGGGCGGGATGGGGGGAGAAAGAGAGAGACGTCAAGTGATATGACTCACCTACTGAGAGGGCTCCCGAACTGGGCTTGATGGAGGGGCGGGCGCAACGCTTCGCCATCTTCACGGGTCTTGAAAGGCAGGCGCGTGAAAACTTGGGACAGCTTTCTCCGAAGGCCGCACGGTTTTCTCTTGTCCTCAGACGGCCGCTCGCGGCTTTATAAAGCGCGAGACTCTGGGTTTCCCGACCGACCGCTCCTGCTTCTCTCACTCTTTCTTTTCCCGCTTTGACTTTGAAACCCCACGCTTGGGCGTTCTCGCTTCCACGAGCGTGAATTGATCTCGCCTTCCAAGCGCACACCGGGGATGAGTCAGCTCGCCCCCTTCCTAAACTTTTCTTGAGGGAATTTTGCACGGCACGCGTTTCTTATGAATCGGGTGGGGTATTTTTTCCTTAAAAAGACAAAAACCGAAAGGAAAATAAATCAGTAATTCCAACGTCGGTATTCCTAGGGTCAAAAGGGGGAAACCGCTTGGTATCGCCGCTTATTTTCATTGAATTTGTTTTTAAACACTTAGGCGCTGGTTCATATGATTTTTACATGGGATCCTTCCCAAATCACCATCAAATCACACATCCCATTCATGACCAACTATTACACAATAATAATCATGTATCCTCCAGCGCATGGCTCGACAGTGGCGCAAAAACATGGTTCCATCTCACGGAACCATCTGATTTCATATGATTTTTACATTGGATCATGATAAATCCACTATCAAATATAGAGCCCATTTCAGTCCACAGATTGCACACCAAAAATCATGGGTCCATCAGCGCATGACTCCCCAGTGGCGCAAAAACATGGTTCCAAGGCACGGAACCACACGGAACTACCTGATTTTTACCCAGGATCAACTCCAAATCAGTACCATATCCTAGCCCCCACCCTTACACACAAACTGCACACCTAAAATCAGGGGTCTGTCAGCGCATGGCTCTGCAGTGGCGCAAAAACATGGTTCCAGGGCATTGAACCGCACAGAACTACCTGATTTTTACCCAGGATCACTTCCAATCCAATCTCACATCTTAGAACCCATGTCTTCCCACAGATTGCATATTAAATATCAGGGGTTCGTCAGTGCATGACTTCGCAGTGTCACAAATACATGGATCCAAGGTATGGATCCACCCAACTTTACATTTATTACAAACTAGTATGTTACCTTAAGAACCCTAAATACCACAGACATTATTTTGGCATTCTAATACTACCAAGCTCTTTCCCTTCTGCAAGTGTCATACAGTCCCCGTTCATCTGAGTAGTAGATCACTGGCACATCATGGTTATATTTAATGCTTCCTTACGGGTCCATGGCATTCCTTTATGTCTCCATCATTGAATAACTTCTAAATCATTTGCATGCAAAGAGCTTTGGTTCCTAATTTCTAGAGAACTGTATTGTACAATACTACAGTGGTACCTTGTATAAAGGAATTAATTTGTTCCAAATGAAATTATGTTAAGCAAATTTTCCTTTATACAAATTCCCATAGGAATGCATTGAAAACAGAGTGATCCCATTTTTATGTTATACAGATTTTCCTCATAGGCAATTATGTTAAGCAAATTTCCCCTATCTCCGGAATTTTTTATGTTGTACAAATTTTATGTTATACAAGCTGTTTGTTATACAAGGGTCCACTGTATATTTTTTAACTTTTTGATCCTCATGTATCCATTGTTTTTGATGCATGATCGTCTATAAATCACCAGTGTCATGTCACATGTGTGCACATGGATTTAACTACATTAACTGCAGATCACTTGCTTACTTGTCATACTTATAACAGGAAAGCATTGATTGACCCTGGAGATGCACATGAACCTTTGCGATTCTAAGTATAACTGGCTATTTGGTGAAATGGTGAACTGGTTAATTTGAAATGGGCAGGGCATAAAGCTGAACAGCATTGGAAGAAAAGAAGTTTGCAACTGATAAAGAAACAGTGAAGGGCCATTGGAAAGCTTATTCTAAGGCAGTGGAAGCAACAAATATATCATTTTTCTCTACCACCATTGCTTTGAAATAAAATAGCCCAGCAGAGCTGTTCAAAACAGTTACAAGTCTCCCACATGCTGACCCACTGCTGGATAGCACAGACCACTCTGTAACTTGCTGCAAAGAATTTGCACACTTTGCAGACAAAATTGAAAAGATGCATGCTGGCTTGAATGCTGTTATTTTAAATAAAACTGTCCCCACTGCCTGCACTGTATTAATGGATGAGTTTCATCTCCTACAGGTGAATGATGTGGTCAGGACGCTTGGAGATTCCACCACTGTGTCTGTCTGTTGGATCCTTGACCTTCCCAGCTCCTAAAAGCTGCCAGAGAGGGAATAGCAGACTGATTAGGAAGAGTAGTGAATGCTTCCTTCAAACAGGGCAGGATTCCATCATGCTTAAAAGAGCAAATGGTAAAACCCAAGTTTTAAAAGCCCTCTTTAGTTCCAGAAGTACTGCACAATTACCAAACAGTATTGAATATCTCATTCTCAAGGAAAGTACTAGAGCAGGTTGTGGAACCTCTGCTCTACAGGTTGCTGAATGAAATAAACTACCTGGATCCAACTCAGTCTGGCTTCAGGCCTGGTTATGGGACTGAGATGGCATTGGTTACCTTGGTAGATGACCTATGCTGGGAAATGGACAGGGGATCTGTGGCCCTGTTGGTTTACTGGACCTCTCAGCTGCTTTTGAGACTATTGACCACAGCATCATCCTGATTTGTCTCTATGAAATGGGACTTGAGGGGACTGTCTTACAGTGGCTTCAGTCCTTCCTACAGGAGAGAATGCTGAAAGTGGTGTTAGGGGACTCATGTTCAACACCACTGGCCTGTGGGGTCCCTCAGGGTTCAGTTCTGTCTCCTATGCTATTTAATATTTATATGAAACCACTGGGATAGGTGATCTGGAGTCTGGGGGTTAATTACCACCAGTATGCTGATGAAGCCCAATTGAACCTCTTGTAAGCTCCAGATTCTATTTTGACTTCACATCAGAGCTTGGAACTGGATGAGGATGAACTACATTAAACTAAACCCAGACAGAGGTGCTTCTGGGTCAGAATTGGGGTGCAACATGAACTGGCAGGGTTACACTACAATTGGATTTCCATCAGTCCACAAAGGCAAGAAAGTCTACTTGGACTAGGAAGAAGAAATCCTTGTCATTTTTCTGTCCTCTGGTGTATTTTCCCCACATAACAGTGTCCCCAATCAAACACCACTTGTGTGTGTGTGTTCGCGCATTTAGGGAAAAAGGTATTTCTTTTAACCTTCTCAGCCGTGAGTTTGCTTCATTTGAACATTTATTTCCTGTATATTTCAATGTGCATCTCTGCATATGTTAACTTTTCCCATTAAATAAAATTCCCTTTATGCATAGCTTTGTGTGATGGTTTGATGTGCTCTGCCAAATCAATGCCAATATATACTATTGCTACAAATCAGAGATTCTTATGGATGTGCCTCTGATGTGTGAGGATTCTTTTGTTGCCTTAGAGTTAAGCATAAAAAAACAGATCTCCTCACTGTAGGGCATCTTCGTGATGCAAGAAAAATGAGAGGAGGAGGAGGAGGAGGAGGAGGAGGAGGAGGAGGAGAAGAAGAAGAAGAAGAAGAAGAAGAAGAAGAAGAAGAAGAAGAAGAAGAAGAAGAAGAAGAAGAAGAAGAAAAGTATGTGTGTAAGGGTGGGGCCTAGGATGTGATACTGGTTTGGAGTTGATCCTGGGTAAAAATCCGGTAGTTCTGTGTGGATCCATGTCTTGGAACCATGTTTTTGCGCCACTGCAGAGCCATGCGCTGACGGACCCTTGATTTTGGGTGTGCAGTTTGTGTGTAAGGGTGGGGCATAGGATGTGGTACTGATTTGGAGTTGATCCTGGGTAAAAATCAGGTAGTTCCGCATGGTTCCATGCCTTGGAACCATGTTTTTGCGCCATTGCGGAGCCATGCGCTGATGGACCCCTGATTTTGGGTGTGTGTCAAGGAACCTTTATGCATAATGAACGCGCTTTTTTCACGTGTCAAGGGGTCAAGTCCGATCTGCCAATATCCAGAGGACAAATCTAGCGTTGATAAGAATTTATGGCTGGCGATCTTCTCAACTAGATCCTCAGCCCTAGGCATGGGATATGGATCCAAAGCTGTTAACTGGTTCAACTTCCGGTAATCCACACAAAACCTAACCTTAGGTTGGATCTGACCATCAGGTGTTTTCTTAGGTACAATGACCACAGGGCTTGCCCATAAAGAATTACTAGGTTGAATGATACCCATGTCTAGCATCTCTTGAAGTTCATCCTCAATTTGTTTAGCATCTTCCCCAATGACTCTGTAAGGAGGTGATCTGATAGGGGGTGCATCTCCTGTATCAATTTTGTGCTGCACAAGTGGAGTGCACCCAGGCTTGGTTGTAAAAATGTGCCCATATTTCTCTAGAACACTGAAAAGAGCTTGCTGTTCACATTCAGGAGTGTTATATTCAAAACAAATTTCACTTAGGTCACCACCTTCCTTGAATTCCTCCAACAAATCCAAGCCATCTTCCAGGTTTCTGGAGGATGTAGCTCTGCAAAGCAGCATATGAGACTGTCTACGGACATAAGGCTTTAGACTGTTCACATGATACAAACGAGGTTTCTTTTCTTGTGATGACATTCTCACAACATAATTAACAGGCCCCAACTTTTGTTCAACTACTCCTGGTCCCAACCAATGAACTTGCAATTTGTTATGCTTGATGGGATCAAGAACCAGCACAGAATCTCCCACTTGAAATTCTCTATGGCGTGACTTAAGGTCATGGTAGTATTTTTGAGTTTGTTGAGCATTGTGCAAATGTTCAGTGGCCAAATCTCTGATTGCTTTGAGCTTAAGTTGTAAGTCATAAACATACTGAGCAACAGGCATAGAACTCTCTTGGATTGCCCCCTCCCATTGGGCTTTGAGAAGTTCCAAGGGTCCCCTCAGGGATTTCCCATAAATGATTTCTGCAGGACTGAAACCTCCTAGGCTGTCATGTGGAGAGGTTCTATAGGCATAGAGAATAAAAGGCAATGCTTCAGACCAGGACCGTCCAAACTCCAAGACATGTGTTTGCAACATTCTAAGCAAAGTTTGTTGGGCTCGCTCAACAGCACCATGGGACTCCGAGTGATAACTCACGCTGAACCGTTGCTGGACCCCCGTTAATTCACATAATTTGGCCATCAATTCATTAGTAAAGCTGGTTGATCTATCAGAGATCAATAGGCTAGGTAGGCCAATTCTAGAGGTAACTTCCAGTAAAGCTCGGGCAATTTGTTTTGCACTGATGGAAGATGTTGCTACTGCCTCCACCCATTTAGAAAATGGACAAGTGAAGCACACAATATACTTTTTCCCAGTACTACTGGTTTGAAATGGGCCAAGACAATCCATTTGAAGGCTGCTGAGAGGCTGGGATACAATTGGGATGCATTCCATCTTTGCTTTAGTGGTATCAGTGTTGTATCCCACTTTTCTGGCAATGTTCACAGCTGATACAAAAATGCTTCACACTTTTGGTCAAATTAGGCCAAAACAAATGATTACTAATTTTTGCCAGAGTTTTTCTGTAGCCAATGTGACCTGAGAATGGTGATTCATGAGCCAATCTCAAAACTTCTTCCCTATAAGTTTTAGGGACCACCAATTGACGTACAGGATCTAAATTAGGATTGCCATCAACAAGTTTCTCTCTATACAACATCAGTTCATTTCCAACTTCAATCCAGCAAAATCTGGTTTGTCTTCCAGGACCCAATTGCAAGTCTCTGCCTGCCTGCTCTCTAGCTTCTTGTAAAGTTGGGTCAGACAACTGTTGCTCTCTAAATTGTTTGTCAGGTTGCAACAACTGAACAGCAGTAGCATCACACACAGTAACAGCAGAATCATCTGATTGACTTCCATCATCATCACTATCACTTGTAGCAGACTCAACCACCTCAGGATTGCTAACAACTGCAGGTTCCACAGACACAGTCTCTAAAATCTCAGCAGAAGGTAGAGCACTCACAAACCCATCAGCCCCAACACCAGCACTGGTACTTGGCTGCTCGTCATCCACCACACAGTCAATAGGGCCTGGCACAGGTCTATTTGACACAACAGTAGCCTGAGGCAAAGGTCGCATTTCCACATAATCCTCTTCCCCAGAATCATCTTTCTCTTGCTCAGTCTCTACATCAGCAAAACAATCAGGGGAGATTATCACCGAGCTGTAAGGAGCAACCTGGGCTTGGGGTGTGAAACTAGCAGAATCCATTTGCACCTTTGGTGTGGCAACAACCTCTTGATTAGGTACATCCAAGGCAGAACGCTTCTGAAGCGTTTGACTGCGTGTCTGCACAGCCAAAACTCTTTTGTAATTCTGAGGTTGATTTTTCTCTAGTGTTGCCACATAATCTGCGTATTGCAAATCAATTCCCACCAAGAACTGAATGTCCTGCTTGGGGCTATGAACCAGAACAGTAAGTTCTCCTTCAAAATTTTTATATTTCACATGGATTTTCGCCATAGGTGCCAAATGAGTACGTGAGACCCCAGAGTTATAAGGATGCACAGGAAAAAACTTATCCTCCAACATTTGCTCACTAGTAACATAAGCAGAAGAAATTGATGACAAATCAGCTCCAGTATCCATGTAAGCAGGGATTTCATATTCAACACCATTGCAAGTCACAGTCACAGTTTGAGAATATCTGCTTTCACCCCAAAGCATTTGTGCTTTTGAAATGATAGTCTCTGGGTCAACCACCTCAGCTCCCGATTGAGATTTCTTAGATTTGCAAGTTGAAGCCCCCATCATCATTATTGCTTTTCCACCAGGGGTCGAAGGATTTATGTTCGGGGTAGCAGAAGGCACGGCTCTCCCTCTTCCCACAACTCCGACAGGCTGATTTACACTCACCCCTCGCATAGCAGACACAACTGGCGCCCCCCCCCCCCGGATTCTTCTTCTTCGGGGCTTTGACTGCTAAAGTCCAGTTTGTCCTCCCCCTCTTCATTAGCTTGGCTAATGATTTTCATCTTAGCTTGAAGCTTAGTAGGAGCCAATTTTTTTCCTGTCTTTTGGGGGGTCTTTTGAACATGTGGGGGTGCCTTAGCTTGCTCCCCTTTTCCCTCCATGCAATTTTTCCTGGTGTGCCCCCGTCCGCCACATGAGAAACAAACAATGTCCGTTTGGGGGGTGCTAGTAGCTCTAGGCCAGTGCTCCCCAACCTTTTTATCACTGTGGACCGGTAAATGCTTGATAATTTTTCCCTGGCCCGCTTGTTTTGATTTAATAAGATAAAAAATGTAAATGCCCCCCCCGGCTGCTGACGCACATGCGTGCTAGTCGTTTCCCACTCTAGGGGGCGGTGCTCATCTCCGTACTCAAGCCGAAGAGCCAGTGTTGTGCGATGAGTCCTTGGCATCGCTGCAAGGAAACACTGTTTTTACTTCCTTGCATTTTTCCCCCCAGGGGCTACCCAGCCGCCGTGAGGTCTTGGGACCCTTTGCCCTTCCTTGACATGAGGCCTCCCTCCCTCCCTCCTTACTTTCTTTTTTTCTTTCCCTTTTCTTTCTCCCTCCCTCCCTTCCTCCCTCCCTTCTTTCTTTCTTTCTTTCTTTCTTTCTTTCTTTCTTTCTTTCTTTCTCTTTCTTTCCCTTTTCTTTCTCCCTCCCTCCCCCTCTCCCTTCTTTCTTTTCTTTCTCTCTCTCTCCCTTCCTCCCTCTTTCTTTCTTTCCTCCCACTCTCCTTCCTTCCTTCCTTCCTTCCTTCCTTCCTTCCTTCCTTCCTTCCTTCCTTCCTTCCTTCCTTCCTTCCTCTTTCTCTCCCTTCTTTCTTTCTTTCTCTCCCTCCCTCTCCCTTCTTTCTTTTTTCTTTATTTCTCTCTCTCTCCCTCCCTTTCCTTCCTTCCTTCCCTCCTACTCTACCTCCTTCCTTCCCTTCTTTCTTTCCTTCCTCATTTTCTTTCTTTCTTTCTTTCTTTCTTTCTTTCTTTCTTTCTTTCTTTCTTTCTTTCTTTCTTTCTTTCTTTTTCTTTCTTTCTTTCTCCCTCCCTCCTCCTCCTCTCCTTCCTTCCCTCCCACTCTCCTTTCTTCTTCTTTTTTCCCCCTTTTCTTTTTTCTTTCTTCCTCTCTCCTCTCTTCTCCCTTCTTTCTTTCTTTCTTTCTTTCCTTCCTTCCTTCCCTCCCTCCCTTCCTTCCTTCCTCCTCCTCCTTTCGTTCTTCCTCTCTCTCCCTCTCTCCTTCTCTCCCTTTCTTTTTCTTTCCCTCCCTCCTTCCTTTACTTACTTACTTTCTTCCTCCCTTCCTCCTTCTCCCTCCTTCTTTCTTTCTTTCTTTGTTCCTTCCTCTTCCTCTCCTCCCTCCCTCCCTCCCTCCCTCCCTTCCTTCCTTCCTTCCTTCCCCCTTCTTTCTTTTTCTTTCTCTCTCTCTCCCTTCCTCCTTCTCCCCCTTTCTTTCTTTCTTTCTTTCTTTCTTTCTTTCTTTCTTTCTTTCTTTCTTTCTTTCTTTCTTTCTTTCTTTTCTTTCTTTCTTTCTTTCTTTCTCCCTCCCTCCTTTCTTTCTTTCTTTCCCTTTTCTTCCCCCCCTGCCTCCCCCTCCCTCAATCTCCCCCCCTCCCCCCCTTCTTTCTTTCTTTCTTTCTTTCTTTCTTTCTTTCTTTCTTTCTTTCTTTCTTTCTTTCTTTCTTTCTTTCTTTCTTTCTTTCTTTTTTTCTTTCTTTTTTTTCTTTCTCCTTTCTCCCTCCCTCCCTCCCTCCTTACTTTCTTTCTTGCGGGGGGGGGGGTCACAGCGGCGGCGGCGATGGTGGGACGGGGCAATTGCGGGGGGCGATTGCGGGGGGGGGGGTCGTGGCGGCGGCGGGACGGGGGTGATTGCGGTGGCGGCGGGGACGATTGCGGGGGGGTCGTGGCGGCGGCGGCGGGACGGGGGCGATTGCGGCGGCGGCGACGATTGCGGGGGGGTCGTGGCGGCGGCGGCGGGACGGGGGCGATTGCGGGGGGGTCGTGGCGGCGGCGGCACGGGGGCGATTGCGGGGGGGTCGTGGCGGCGGCGGCGGCGGGGGGACGATTGCGGGGGGTCGCGGCGGCGGCACGGAGGCGATTGCGGGGGGGATTGCGGCGGCGGCGGGGGCATCGCGTCGGCGTCGGCGGGACGGGGGCGATTGCGGCGGCGGCGGGGACGACTGCGGGGGGGGGTCGCGGCGGCAGTGGCGGCGATTGCGGGGGGGATTGCGGTGGCGGGGGGGTTGCGGCGGTGGCGGCGGGGCGGCGGCGATTGCGGGGGGTCGTGGCGGCGGCGGCGGGACGGGGGTGATTGCGGTGGCGGCGGGGACGATTGCGGGGGGGCGGCGGGGGGTCGCGGTTGCTTGCGGGGGGGTCGCAGCGGCGGGGGGGCGATTGCGGGGGTGGCGCGGCGGCGGCCCGGTGCCGATTCATCCACGGACCGGCACCGGTCCGCGGCCCGGGGGTTGGGGAACACTGCTCTAGGCTGTCCAAGAACTGTACCTCCCGTCCCTGAATGTTGAAACTTTTGTGGGGTTTTTCCCTTCTGATCAAAACCTCTCATCCCCCCTTCAGTCTTTTGTGGCATTGAGGAGGGCTTAGTAAATGTCTTTTGAGAAGCTGTTTGAGATTTATTGGCCAGTCTATAGGATAGCAAATTGTCAGCTTCAATGGCTAAGTCCTGGGCGTTCTCAATTTTCTTCTCCAGCAGGGAGACATTTATCTCGGAGGGCAGAGATTCTCTGACTTGCTCACTAATTAAAACCTCCAGCATGTCCTCCAAATTTTTCACCCCCGCAGACTCAACCCATTTAAGCATTTCTCATCTCACTTTCGCCTCAAACTCTGCCACACTGCTCTTGTGAGACCATTTAAGGCTTCTGACTTTAACCCTTAGACCCTCTGTGGTGTACCCAAATCTCTGCCTAACACGGGCCATAAAACTCTCCCAGTCTGTACCTGACATCTCCGATAAGAGGTCCGATAGCGGTCCAGTGACTTGGGTACGGAGCAATTTTGTCCAGATGGCCTTCGGGGCTTGTAAATCCTGACAAGCATATTGGAAATTTTGTAAAAACGTAAGAATGTCCCCAGAGACTTGATATACCGGAAGAGCCTTGCGATCATATTTTCTCACATCCAAAAGATCTTCACGTCGCTTGGCCTCTTCCGCTTGGCAACCGCTCTCTCTCACGCTCTTGGGCAATCTTTTCCTCCCGGCGCCGTTCGTCTTCTCGCTGTCGTCTCAGGTTCTCCTCTTGTTTCTGGTGAAGCTTGTCCTTCCTCTCCTCCTCCTGGTATGCAATTAAGGTGGATTGGAGTTTTACCAGCTGTTGCAGGGCCTCGGCAACTGCAGTTTCTGCCGCTCGGGGTTGCCTGGGACGAGAAGGTGCAGGCTCATCAGAAGGGCCAGGGCGTCCGTCATCCTCCCCGTCCTCCGTTCCGCTTCCGTCTTCGGCTCCGCTGCCCTCATCACTCACGTCCGACACCGGTCGGTCGTCCTCATGGGGATCTATCGGCTGGACCCCGGTACCAGTTTCATCTGCCATTTCTGCCTCCAGAGACGAGGATGGCAAGGTGCCGTCTTCTGGTCTAATAGATCCAGTTGAGGTTACTACATAAACAATTTCCCGTAGTGTGGGGCTAAAGAATTCTTCAGGCAACACTTCAGCCATACACTAATCCCTCGCTATTTAAAAAATAATAAACGGATTGCCATGTCATGAACTATTCCTGCCAGCTTTACTTAAAAATCTCAAAGCGTGGCTTACAAAAATAACAGCAGCTGTGTTTTACTCTCCACAAAAAGCACAGCGTTACAGATCGGCCGCTCCCTGGCGAACCGGCATTGACTAGTAAAACAGATTTATGCCTCTTCTGGGCTATTAAACAATTAGCCAGGCCATAAATCAATTGTAAAGCAGTTAATTGTCCCCCTCCTTAAACTGAAGGCAGGATCCCTTTACTGCCGCTTTCTCAGTCTCCTTTCCGGCTACCTTGCCGCTTGAGACTTATGAGAAAATCAAAATGTGCCCAGGTGGAAGGTCGTTCCGTCGCTCGCCACCATGTCAAGGAACCGTCTGGGTCCTTCTCCCCAAAGGCTTCCTAAGATCACCTCTGGGTTTAGTAAAAATACTTAAACAGACTGTGTACTTTTAAAATACACCAGCCAAACTGCCACCATTAAACCAATACTCTGGATTTAGCTCTTCCACCCCTGGGCAAAAACCAAACCAGTTGTAAAATTATTAATTTTTATTTAAAATAGTTTAGGTAAAGAATTATTGAAAAATAAGTCAATTGAAAATACAGGTAATAGTCAGTCTTTGGCAATCAGTAAAATAAAGAATCTATCTCACTAATTCTAAGTTACACTTTCCATTGTGGCCTAACTATGCCTAGCATATTCTATCCAAACTTATGCAAGCATATTGAAGACAATATTGAATACAATAGCTCTCTATTAAATTCTACTTAAAAAGCATTCACTTTCTCATCAAATCACCCCCCCTCCTTTGTCCATCCTTTCCAACTCATTGTCCAATCATCGGGCTACTTTTAATGATAGTTCATGTTAGCGTTCCCATGCGATCATCTCACAGCGATTCCTTAATTAAATGTTGGCACTGGTGTTATGGCTTCATTCTTCTTGGATGGTACAACAAAGCGCCATCTTCCTTGTTCCCAGCAGATAAGACACCTGCGAATAACTGCCTGTACAGATCATAGCAAAAACATTCTCACACAGAAATAGAAACTGCTTCTTGCTGACTGCCTGTGTTCTAGCCTGAATGAGAGACAATACAACCGAACCATATAGACTCCATCTTGGATCCTTTCTCCTTTCCTCACAGTGTGCAGTCTGTGCATAAGGGTGGGGCCTAGGATATGGTACTGATTTGGAGTTGATCCTGGGTAAAAATCAGGTAGTTCTGTGTGGTTCCATGCCTTGGAACCATGTTTTTGCGCCATTGCGGAGCCATGCGCTGATGGACCCCTGATTTTGGGTGTGCAGTCTGTGCATAAGGGTGGGGCCTAGGATATGGTACTGATTTGGAGTTGATCCTGGGTAAAAATCAGGTAGTTCCGTGTGGTTCCGTGCCTTGGAACCATGTTTTTGCGCCACTGCGGATTCATGCGTTGATGGACCCATGATTTTTGGTGTGCAATCTGTGGACTGAAATGGGCTCTATATATGATAGTGGATTTATCATGATCCAATGTAAAAATCATATGAAATCAGATGGTTCCGTGAGATGGAACCATGTTTTTGCACCACTACCGAGCCATGCGCTGGAGGATACATGATTATTATTGTGTAATAGTTGGTCATGAATGGGATGTGTGATTTGATGGTGATTTGGGAAGGATTCCATGTAAAAATCATATGAAATCAGGAGGTTCCATCAAGTTCCGCCTTTTACCCAGACCCCATCATCCCGTGATATACTGAGCTGTGCTTACCACCCTCTGTAGTGTCTTCCTGTCAGTAGCTGTCAATCCAGCATACCAAACGGTAATGCAATATGTAAGTATGCTTTCAATTGTGGACCGGTAAAAGGAGATAATCAGTTGTTGCTCCACTTTGTTTTTACGCAAGACCCTGAGGAAATGCAGTCCCTGCTGGGCCTTCCTGACTACTTTGGTTGTATTAATTCCCCAGGAGAGATCTTCACTGAGGTGAACTCCCAGAAATTTAAAGGAAGAAACTCTCTCCACACAGCCCCCCTGGATGTACAATGGGGCTGGTTCCTCTCTCTTCCTCCGGAAGTCCAGCACAATCTCCTTTGTCTTGGTAATATTTAGATGCAAGTTGTTTTCTAGGCACCATGTGGATAATTTTTGGACCTCATTCCTGTACGCTGATTCATCTCCCCTTGTAATAAGACCCATTATGGTGGTATCGTCTGCGAACTTAATAATCACAGTAGATGGATCAGATGATACACAGTCATATGTGTACAGTGAATACAGGAAGGGACTAAGCACACAGCCCTCTGGGGAGCCGGTGCTAAGCTTCAGGGAAGTAGATGTAAAAGGCCGAACCCTCACTGTTTGTGAGCGGTCCCTTAGAAAGTCCTTGATCCAATCACAGATGGTAGAAGAAAGGTCCAAATCAGCCAGCTTTTTAATAAGAATGCTTGGTAGGATGGTGTTAAAAGCTGAACTGTAATCAATGAAAAGCATCCTAACATAATTTCCAGGTTTCTCCAGATGACTCACTGCAAGGTGTAAGGCAGTAGCTATGGCATCATCTGTTGATCTATTTCTCCTAAAGGCAAACTGATGTTTATCAAAGTCTGGTGGAAAACATGTTTTAAGGTATTGGAGAACCAATCTTTCAAAGCATTTCATCACTTCAGACGTTAATGCAATAGGTCTGTAGTCATTTAGGCAATTAACTGCTGTTTTCTTGATGCCTGTACTGCAGGTAAAACTGCTGTTTTCTTGATGCCTGTACTGCAGGTAAAACTGTGCTCATAACCTGGGTTCAACCCCCGGTAGCCGGCTCATGGTTGACTCAGCCTTCCATCCTTCCAAGGTCGGTAAATTGAGTACCCAGCTTGCTTGGGGGGGGCAATGTGTAGCCTGCCTAATTAAACTATAAATTGCCCAGAGACTACTTGAAGTGGTATGGGGCGGTATATGAGCAGAACACTTCTGCTTTGCTTTCTTGACTTTGTCCATATGCAACTTGAAGGAAACGTGGGACTTAGTACTTGGATAGAGACAACCAGGGAACACCAAGTGTTTCCAAGAAAGGCTAGGAAAGAATTGTGCCACTCAGAAAGCCACTTTTACCTTGTTACTACTGTAGCTGTAGAGGGTTGCTCCTATTTTCAGTGTTGTCGTTTCATTTTAAATCTGTCCTATTTACCTATTTTACCCCATTCCATTTCCCCCAGCTAAGGTCTCATTGAACCCTCCCCCTGCTTACTCTCTCCCTCCCCTTTTCTCTTTCTGCTCCCCAGCATAAATGCCACTCTGTTCTGCTTCTACGTGCAGCAGGTTACGTCAACCTATTGTGTGTTAGGACCTGTCCTGACTTGAGATTTTTATGTGTCGCAAATGTTTTAATTCTTTGCTTGGCAGTAGCCAATATGCCTATGAAAAGATAAACCAGAACAGATACCAGTCTAGGGGTGGGAAATCCTGAGACAAATGGTACAAGGGTTGTAAAATTTTGGGGAATAGAAAGAACACTGTGGATAGATTGAATTGGGATGGATGGGTTTATTCTTAGAAGAAGGGAGAGTCAAACATGAAGCTTTGCTTTTATGCTTATGGCTAGTCTGATATCCATATTAGTGTTCAGAAATAAATGCCCCACACTCCTTACTTAGAAATAGCTGTGACTGCGGGGGCTTTCTAGGTTTGTAAGTCATAGATAGAACTAAAATACACAAAAGGTTTTGTATCAGTAGTGGGTGTGGTGGTGGAATCTCTAGAGTGATCTGTTTTGGTTGATGAAACTGGAGAAAATAGAAGTGCTGCAGCTGGTCAGCAGACAGAAGTGATCAGTCTGGAATGAAAACCTCCCGGTAGTAAGTAAAAGCAGCATAGATGAAGCAAGAAACCTTTATGGTCAAACTACACAAGAAGCCTATCACACAATTAGAAGTGGATAGTTAACCAGTTGCATTATTCTCCTTGGAGCTGTCTGGCCAGTTAGACTGGCAAGGGAAGCCCATGTTTACCTCTCAACAATGAATCACAAGCCAATGCAAGCTATTCTGTAGAACAGAGAGATGGGGAAAATGCAAGTGTTAGTACAAACAGCTGTCTTGGGCCATTCAAGAGAGTTCTGCTTCTCATTACAGAGCTGTGTATATTCTGTAGTTTGACCGCAAATGAGAAGGGGCAGGAGCAGAGAGGCTGAAGGGCATGGGATTATAAAAAGGAACACGAGGGAAGGAAGGTTAGGTGAACATAAAAAAGAAGGAACAGAGTGTCTAATATGCATTTGTGTCCCTGTGTTGTAAATTTAGGGATAGCTCATACAATACCTCAAGAATGGAAATTAAATATTGTTAGCATAATAAATCATGTAGAAAGGGGGTAAAAACATATTTTAAGCCTCACTTAAGCTGGTGAGTGTCAGTACTGATGAAAGGCTGTTTGACTTCTTGAAATTAAGCTGCTTTATGTTCAGATAACTCTGATATTAAGGGAGAGAAACTCTGTTGTATAGTAGTCTGATAGTCACTCACCACCAAGGGTGCCAGATAAGGATAGTGTTTCTGCTGTTTGTTATTGCTGGCCTGTTTTGTGCCTAATTTTGTTATGATCTCTGGAAGCTTCAATACTTATTAACACTTTCAAATTCTGGATAGATGAGTGAACTGGACACTTGACTGTGGAAGTAGAAGTTGGGACTTAGGTGGTTACTTCACGTCCTACCTTGTTCCACGATTATGTTTGTACCGTGACAGTGTTGTTCGTGGTCACGTGGTTTTGTCCATATTCAGTCCCTGTTTCTGTTTACTCATGGGCGTGATTGCTTGTTTCATGACAACTGTTACTTCACGGTCTTGTTCCAGGAGAAATTCTGAATTTGTCTTGCTTTCTTAACCCTTTAAAAAATATCATAAATAAACCTTTTCCGATATTTCGATTTACTGGTCTTCAAGGATTTACACGTCAATGCTACAGTGTTGCAGTCCGGACGGGGTTTTAGATGACCCTGCCAGCAGGCGTCATCCAGAGAGAGAGAGAGAGTCGGGAACGATCGTTGTAGTGCAGAACTGGGAGAGCTCTGATGAAGCCAGATGGCCTGACCAGCGCTTTATTTATCCATTGCAAAGATACATTTCATCCTACACAAACTCCTACATAGCTGTTGTTCTATGCATGTTTCGGACTAATCTAATCATCTGTGTATACTTATCAATATCTGATTTCTGTAGCGTGCATGCGTATTGTTAAGCGGAAGAATCATTCTTGTGGCCGCACCAGCCTTATCATTGCTTATCATCAGACGTTACTTTGTATTATTAACCAGAAGCAAGCAGGTGCGATGAGTGGGTATTGAGACTGATGTAAGGCATAGCTAGACATTAACTAGCTGTAGGCTTTTACAAAACATTGCTGCATTTTAACTAGATTCCTTCACCTACAGAGCATGATTACATATTAACTAAGTGTAGGCATCCTGCAGAACACAGCTGCATATTGAGTGTGGGTCTTAGCTATATTTGTCCTATGATAGTAGGCTGGCTAAATGTTTGCCAAGGCTTTGAAAGCACCCCCACACTACAGAATTTTCAGTACTTTCTTTAATATACATTTGCACTGCATGGTGTTTCCCATAGGGAAACTAATGTTGAATGCCGCTTCAGCCGCTGACCACTAGGTGGACACTGGTTGTTGAGTGACAGTTGTTACCACACGGTCCCTTGTCTCGGAACAGGAACTGGAAACAAACTGTGACAAGAGAATTCCCCAGCTCAGGGGCAGGTACGGCTTGTCAGACTCTGTTCCCGGTTCCGGGGGCGTGGTCGAGACAACTTTTGCTGTCATGCTATGGATGTGAAGTAAGGTTTTTTTGTACCGGTCCCAAGTGGGACAGCAAGGAGCGACGAACGGGATGTGAAGTAATCGCCTTTGATTCCTTAGTGTGCCTCCTAGAAAATGTGTATAGCCTTGGATAAACTGCACAGTTGCACCAGATGGTATATTACTTCCAAGTTACCTATACCTCGTAAACCATGGAAAGGATCACCATAAGTTGGCATTGACTTGATGGCAGGTCATTATTATTTATACAACTACTGCATGGGTTTGAGTTTGTTCAGAGATATAAACATTGTCATTTAGGTCCCCCCGCCCCCAGAAAGCACATAAAATCTCTTTTGCAGAGAAACAAAAATCTCTTTTATAGAAAACTATCAACACTGGTATGGAACCTGTAGTGTTAAGGACATATTGTGTTGGTTGGGAAGATGGGCGGGATATAAGTCTAATAATAAATAAATAAATAAATAAATAAATAAATAAATAAATAAATAAATAAATAAATATGTCTAGGTCTAGAGTACAGTAATATGCTTCTCAGATGGGTCATACTCCCAGGTAGAATCAAAACACTCAAATATGTATTGGTAAGAACAAGCCGTATGTGCAAGATAGTTTAAGTGCTTTGGCTAGGTGCATTTGCCTCCTTCCTTGATCCTTAAGGACAATTGAACATTTAAGCTTCGCAGTAGGAATAAAGCCTGGTTTATTCCCATGTTTTGCGACTTCTCAAAGATTACTAGATTTCTGACCTTAAATTATTGCCTTAAGCAGTCAGATTTGGGGGAAGTAAGCGGGGAAGAAGTCCAAACAAAAAGAAATTATGAACAAATTGGAATCTGCACAAATGTAGTTACAGCATGATTTATAGTTGTCCTTCACAGCAGGTGCACTGTTTAATGAGAATGTAATTGTTCTGAACATTTATTATTTATTTATTCATATTATTTCCATACCATCTTTCTCCAATAAAGAGACCCAAGGTAGCTCACAAAATTAAAATACAAGTAAAGTTAAATGCACAATAAATTATTCAATTTTAAAAACTCAATTAAGCATGCAATGGCATAAAACAATGTACTGTTAAATTTGACTATTTTTTTCTTTAATAGTCCTCTAAGGAGATTTGAATAGAACTGTAAAAAAAGTAGCTCACCTGTCTCTCTTAGAAAAGGTTGTCTAGTGTACGGATTTATTTATTTATTTATTTATTAGATTTCTATATTGCCCATCTGACAGCGAGGATGCACCACTGGAGGCCGAGACCAAGATCATCTGAACACTTGCACTTCCAGTTATCGTGTATTGGTGTGAAAGCTGGACAGTAAAGAAAGCTGGCAGGGGAAAATGGTTTGTTTTATAGGTGGATTTGGAGGAGAGGTTTGTGGAGACCCTAGATCAGTGGTGGCGAACCTTCGGCACTCCAGATGTTTTGGACCACAGCTCCCACAGTCCTTTGTCATTGGCAGCCTAGGTTCAGAATTCTGGGAGCTGTGGTCCAAAACATCTGGAGTGCCGAAGGTTCACCACCACTGCCCTAGATTGCCAGAAAGAGAAACAAGTGGGAAGTGGGTCCTAGATCAAATCAAGCCTGAACTACCTCGGGACAAAAATGTTGAATCTGAGGCTGTCAGGAAAAGGCAGGATTATCTGGGAAGACAACAACAATAAAGATGGCGGAGGTGGAAGGCAGTAGGAAAAGAGGAACACCAAGTAAAAGATGGTCACACAGGGCCGCCCTAGAGGAAGCCTCAGGCTTGCATTGACAAGAGCTGAGAGGGACAGTTGACGACAAAACATTTTGGAGATCACTTATTCATAGTCGGGTAAGAAGAACTAGGGACAGGCAATTGATGCCTGTCCCCCGTTCTGATCCCTCAACTCGCTGCCACGTTTCCGGGAGCCATTCCACCAGTGCCTCCGACCTGTACTGCCTCTTGGTAAATGCCTGGCTGGTCCACAATAAAATCCCTGTCCTTTATGATGCCATCCTGGATGGGAGGGCCGACCTGGCCTGTTTTACTGAGACCTGGGTGGGAGCAGAGGGGGGGTTCCCTTTCCCAGCTGTGCCCCCCTGGGTTTCTGGTCCAGAGCATAGGCAGATCAGAGTGTCAGGGTGGGGTGGGGTGGCTATCATTTACAGGGAATCTCTTTCTATCAGCAGAGCCTCGATGTTGGTGAGTCCGGGGTTAGAATGCCTCTTTCTATTGGTGGCTCAGCGGGACAGATTTGGCATTGTGCTAGGGTACTGTGCTCCTCGCAACCCTACACAATCCCTACCAGAGCTTACGGAGTTCATAGCGGCGGCTCTATTGAGGTCCTCCCGCCTATTGGTGGTTGGGGACTTCAATATGCATGACAGGGATGGGCTCTTGGGTGTGGCTCTGGATTTCATGGAGTCCATGGCCTCCATGAATCTGACCCAGCATGTTGTTTGCCCCACCCATGGAGCTGGGCATACCTTGGACCTGTTTTTTTCCTCCACATCAACGGATTTCAGTCTGAGGGTTGGGGACATCATTCCCCAGCCTGTGTCATGGTCAGACCATCATCTGCTGTCTTTTCCCCGTTGATTGCTGCCCCACCTCGTGGGGAATCTCGGCCTCTTGTTTGGGCACCCCGTTTGGTTCCTACTGGTCTGGCTGACAATCCGGTCGAAGCCCTGGTGGATAGATGGTATGAGGATACCACCCGGGCTGTAGACCGGATCACCCCTAAGCACCTTCTCCGCTGTGGAGCGCACTCCTCGCCATGGTATATGGCGGGGCTGAGAGTGATGAAGCAAGAAAAGAGAAAGCTGGAGAGCAGATGGCGGATGGACCGGTCGTCATTTAATAGGGCTGCCATGTGTGATCTGACCAGGCGCTATGTTCGTGTGATCAGGGAGGCTAAAAGATCTTTTGTCTCCCTGAGCATTGGTGAGGTCTCGAACCACCAGGCGGAGTTATTCCATGTGGTTCGCGACCTCACCAATCCTGGTCAGTCTAGGCCTCCTCCTAGTGAGTTCACTAGCGAGACATTTGCAGCCTTCTTTAGAACCAAAATTGAGGCCATCCGAACCGGTCTGGACTCCAGTTGCTCTAGCCTCTCCTCGAGTTTCCCTGGCACTGCAACCCTTTGGTCTCCTCATCTGGTTGAGTTTGGGCCTGTTTCCTCCAGGGCACTGGCCCATTGTAGGCCGGCGGCCTCCCCCTTTGATCCTTGCCCATCTTGGCTTATTAAATCTGCCGGAAGGAGCATGCCTGGGTGGGCTTCTGTTATTTCCACTGCCTCCTTCAGGGAAGGGATTTTTCCTTCTCACCTGAAGGAGACAGTGGTGAAGCCCACCCTAAAGAAACCTGGCCTGGCATTGAATGAATTGGCTAATTACTGTCCGATCGCTAATGTTCCCTTCCTGGGCAAGGTAATCAAGAGGGTGGCCGCTGTCCAGTTCCAGTCGTTCCTGGAGGAAGAACAAGTCCTTGACCCATTCCAGTCCAGGCCATGTCGGGGGACTGAGACAGTCTTGGTCGCACTGCAAGATGACCTCCTCCAGGGGGCCGACAGGGATTGCTCTATGTCACGACCCACAGACTCACACACACAAGTAAGTTCAGGCTTTTTACTGGAAACTCAGAGCCAAACCCCAATACAGTAAATCAGAAGCAAATCAGAGTCCAGGAGAACTATAGCAAGGTCACAGCTATTCAGAGAGCAAAGCAGAGTCCAAGATAAACAGTCCAAAGGTCAAAGCCAGGTCCACTGAGAAAGTCCAGAGCCAAGGGAGACGAGGTTCAGGGTCACACCAAGCAGGAACAAGGATTGAGCAGGAAGGCAGTAGCAAGTTGTGGTATCAACTTGTTGCTCCCACAGTTTGCCTCAGCCCGGAATGCTTAATTTATGTCTCCAGGGAGCAACATAACTTCCCCAGAAACTAACCCTGTCAAAACTCAGCACTCCCTGAATGCAGACCTTGGTAGCTCAGATAAAGTTTGTCTCTGCTTCTCCTAGTTGTAAGTCTTCGCTGCCATCGACAAGCAGCCCTCTGTGGAGATGGAGACTCTCCTGAAGATGCTGAGTCACTCTCCTGTGCAGCTTCTGGAGGAACTGACATCTCAGAAACCCCATCTGGGGCTTTTTCAGGCATTAACTCTTCAGCCTCTGGAATAGATTCTGGCAGGGGCCTGACACTCTACCCTGTTGGTCCTTCTGGATTTGTCAGTGGCCTTTGATACCGCCGACCACGGTATCTTGCTGGACTGGCACTCCAGGGTGGGGATCACGGGCGCTGCGCTCAGCTGGCTCCAATCCTTCCTGGGGGACCATCCCCAGCATGTGTAGCTTGGGGGGGGGGGAGCTGCCGGCTGCTTGGATGCTCCCATGTGGGGTTCCGCAAGGGTCGGCTCTCTCTCCCATGCTGTTCAACATCTATATGAGGCTGTTGGCAGAGGTCATTAGGAGATTTGAAGTCTGCTGTCATCAGTATGCTGATGACATGCAGCTCTATCTCTCCTTTTCCACCTCTGCAGTTGAGGCTGTCCAGACCTTGACTTGTGCCTGGATGTGGAATAGACCAGGACTAACAGACTTAAACTCAACCCGGAGAAGATCGACTTTGGGGTTCCCTCGTCCGGATGTGGGGTTCCCTCGTCCGGATGTGGCCGGCGGACAGTGGCCGGAATCTGGGCGTGGTCCTAGACTTGGCTGCCGTTTCTAGGACTGCCTTTTTCCCCCTTCGGCAGATTGCCCAGATTTGTCCGTATCTGGATGAGGACTCCCTGAGAACTGTAGTGCAAGAGCTCATGATCTCGAGAATAGACTATTGCAACGCTCTCTACGTGGGGTTGCCCTTGACTCTTATTCGGCGACTTCAACTGGTACAAAATGCTGCGGCCAGACTGGTGGCAGGTGTGCGTTGATATGACCACATCACCCCAGTGCTGGCCCGCTTGCATTGGTTGCCCGTTGGGTCCCAAATAAGATTCAAGGTCCTGGTTTTAATTTATAAAGTCCTCCGTGGCTTGGGACCTGAATACCTGGGAGAGCGAATCTCTCAAAGATCAACTGAGGCCCAACCTACCAGAATGTCGCGGGCGCTCTCCCTTCGGGTGGCCACGCCCAGGGAGGCTTGGAAAATGGTGACAGGTAACCGAGTCTTCTCTGTGGCTGGCCCTGCACTTTGGAACCATCTCCCGAATGAGTTGCACCTTGCACAGTCCCTGCCAGCCTTTAAAAAAGCCTTAAAGACCTGGCTGTTTTGTGAGGCATTTAGCGCCTATTAATTTTTTTCTCTTCGTTTTTGTCCCACCATCTTCCCAATGATTTCTTCTTGTAGTTTATTATGATGCTTTTTATTTAGTTTTTCATTATTGTTATTGTTTTTATTCTTGTTGTACACCGCCCGGAGTTCCTCCGGAAGACGGGCAGTATATAAGTATTAAAATAAATAAATAAATATAAATTATTCATAGGGTTGCTATAAGTCAGAGGTGACTTGATGGCCCATCACATCCTTCTCACTGGTGTTTATTCTCCTTCCAATTCTACTCCCCCCATCTTTCTTGGGCTTCTACCTTTGTCTCCAGTGTTTGGTTCATCTCTGTCTCTTGCTTTCCTTCTCTCTTCATGCCCCCCCCACTCCTGTCTCGACTACATTCTCTCTGTGTCTTTCTCCCTTTCTCCTTTGCTCCATTCTCTCTTTCTCTCTCTCTAGAGCTCTATCTTCGTGGTTCTCGGTGGCTTTGCTCTCCACCCACTCACTTGCGCTCTTTCTCTTTGGTTCACACACACACACACACACACACACACACACACACACACACACACACACACACACACACACACACACACACACACTGTGTGGCCTCTCCCTCTCTCTCTCTCTCTCTCTCCCTCCCTCTCTCTCCACATCAGCTGTCTCTTCCACTCTGTTGTATTCTTTCTCTGTGTTCAGAGATAAGGCTGAATGCCCAGTCTAATACAGTATCTTGCCCAGAATTAAGTCCCATTCACCTTAGTGAGAAACATTCATTTCCTGATGTACTTTTGGCAATAGGTACAGAGTACTTCAGTCAGCATGTATAGCCATACGTTATGGACAACTTCCTATATAAAATAAAAATCTTTAATCTCCTCTAAACAACAAGATGGATCAAGTTCAAATTAGAAAAAAGTTGTGGCATGTATTATTTCTTTTTTAAAGAGGCAATGGTATACATTTGAAAAGTAACTACAAAACTTGCTGTGAGCGAACAAAGAGTGGTATGAACGTAATAATGGGGAGTGGGCAGCAGTGCTTTTTTCAAACCCAAAAATTAGATCTTCAAAAGTACTTATCCACTCCTCTCCAGATTTGGCCCAGAGCAAATCCATACTGTCTGCAATCACTCTGCCCGATATGGTCCCGATGTGAGAACCTGTTCAAAAGATATAACTTTTTGATTTGACTCTTGAAGAAATTGCTCATGGACTATGGTTTTGATTAGTCACACAATATCCAAGATAGATACCTGTTTATGTGCATCTCTAGTATTGGGCCAAATAAACTATGTCCATTTATTGGTGCATTGGTTCCTTCTCTTTCTTCCTCTGTAGCTAACAGGAAACCACATTTTATTATAAGAGCAATTTCATGTGACCTTGAAGACAGAAGCTTTAGATTCTGACAATGTTACTGATTCTGAGTGGCTCACTATGACTAAGGCACATAAATGTGAGAGTTGTGTAACCTTATTTTCACTGGAGCATGAGGTCACATTTTCACTTCTTGGTGATTTGGAGAAAATGAAAACAAGTTGACTGTGATAGAAACCATTTTTAAATATCTGGTTATCAAGAGATTTTTGTGTGTGTACTCCATTTGGATGATATCTTATAGGACTCGGTGGGACAGATTATCCTGCTTGGTCTTGCAGATGTACTTTCTTTAGTGACACTAAGAAAGAAAAAAAGTCCTTCTGTATGTCATCCAAGGCTGAGGATCTCTACATGTTACTTGATTGCACTTCTCGTTAGTTCCAGCAGCATAGTTAATGGTGATGGTCTGATGGAGTGCAGCAAGATTTGGAAGTCAGCACACTCCCCACACCTGTTCCTTTGTGATTATTATTTTTTTATCTTAGATGAGAAAATACAAATATCAACCAGGGCGGGGACTTGCCAAGGAGAAAATACAGCATGATAATATGTGTATATAAATACTGTTTTCATATAATGCATTTCGCCACACCTACATGAAGGAAATGCTGTGGCATAGAAGAAAAATGCATTCCTTAAAATGAAGAAATATTGCTACTAGCTCAGGATGATTATAATCCACAAGCTTAATAGTTACTTCTCATGTATGGTCTTAATAGGCCCAACTATTTCAATATGTGTTCTTTCACTGGACTAGTATATGTTGGAAAGGTCAAATGCATGCCTGACTTGAAAAAAAGTGTGTTTAGTGCTAGTTTCTGAAGGCAGAACCAAAGTTTGCACTGTGTCTCCTGTGAGTAGTCTGCCTGTGAAGCCCTAGGCAAGGTGTACAGTCCCAAGGTGGCCCCAGAAGAAGGAAATGCTGTGTAATAATTCCTTATCACCTCTTTTTATTTTCATTTGTATTTTATTTTGCATTGCTAAATGGTTTTTATTTATTTTTGCTTACTTACCCTTCTTTGATTTATGTTATGTTGGTTTTGATTGATTAGTTTGTTTATTTACTGTTTTAAATTGTAAAATGTGTTTTATTGAATTCTGCTTATATTTGTAAACCGCCCAGAGTAGCTTTCTGCTAGATGGTATATCAAACAAACAAACAAACAAATAAATAAATAAATAAATGATGATGATGATGATGGTGGTGGTGGTGGTGGTGGTGGTGATGATGTAAGTTAAGTGAATATACATTATTTTTCTCGTTGTTGCATTAGCTTTTCTCTCATTTTACATAAGTAAAACGGTAGCCAAGTTTTTCTGCATACAAGTGCAATTATATTGACCCATAATATGCCACTTTTGCATTTGCAGATCACTTTCAATCATTGGTTTTCCATGATTAGTGCAAAATGGATTTACCATTGGTATTTTTAGAGTATTTCTAACTTACACAAGTTCCTGATATACAATATAATTTACAGTGATTGCTTATACAGCTGTGATTTTGAAGAATTCATGTTTAGTGGTTGAGTTTTGTACTTTTAGCTTCAAAGGAAAGAGACTCTGACTCTGTTCAGATTTTCTGTTTCATTTCCTAATTTGTGCTGCTGCAGTTGATGGATGTTTCCTAGGAAATCCTTGTGTACGGAGACTGGGTTGTTGGTCTGTAGATATTCTCATTTCACTGTGTGTTTTCCGTTCTTTGAGTAAAACTGTTACAATTTTAGCTTCCGTGAGTGCTGTTTAGATCAGGAATTTATTTTCTCAACAGAAGTGGAAGTGGTAATGAAAACATTTGATGGTGTGCAATCTTGAAAAGACTTTCCAGGGGCTCTTTGTTTGTTTTTTGTTCTGTTTCTTTCTTTTATTTTTTTGTAGAGAAAATCATTATGCTCATGCTTTTATGAATGGAACTTTGTCAGGACCATTTCTGATACCCTATAGGCAGTGTAAAATGTGTTACTACAGATAGGAGCATGTGTCTCATATTTGCTGAGTTCCCAAAACTTTAGCCAAGAGCATGGCATGGTCCATGCATGGGCTACACATGGCTGTGACAGTGATGAATTTGTAGCAACTTCTTGCCTTCCTTTCCTATCCTGTCATTTATGGAAAAGAGTAGACAGTTCACAGTGCACTCCTGCAGAGTTCTGAGGTGCATCAAGAGGCAATAGACTCGGCTGCCCAGTAGAAGCTGTTGCAGTTCTCATTCAGCTTCGGTGGCGTTCCTTGCAACACCCAATGTTCCAGCGAGCCCAATGTAATCTTTACAAGGCCAGAGATCTGTCTATGTTGCCTAGGTAGTCTTTCGTTTCTGAAAACCAAGGCTGCCTGTAAAATCATTCTGGCAGTAGCAATCTTCAGAAATCTAATGACTCCACCACCCCCTATCCTATATCCACTAAGAGCTTTCCCACAATGCAAGGGATATCAGTGCAGACCCTGAACTGGCTGTTATGGTTGAAATGGGAGTGATTAACACCATCATTTTTATGCGGTGCAAGTTATGCTTCTAGATTTCAGCCAATATGTAAGAATTTGACCCTTCTGGAAGGTCGCGTATTTGCTGCGAAAGAGCTGCTGGTTACAAGGTAATTCCACCACCCAACCCTTTATTAACTGAAAGTGATATTTTTAGCATATTTATTCAAAAGCATAGGATTGAAGCCCTGGGCTATATTCCTGCACTCACTTATTTTGGACTAAATCCCATGAATTAAATGGAACTTCCCTCTGAATACATGTGCATAAAATTGCCGCGTGTCAGGATTTGCACAGATGAAGCTTAGAATTATGTTTCAGCCTCACATTGTATATTTCAACACCTCATTGTGCATATGGAAGAAGCAAAGGGAAGTGACTAATTTGTATTGTGAATAAACATTCTGGCCAGTCAGATCTGTGGCTAATTAGAGACTTGACTGAAGCAAAATGTAGTTTTAAGAAGCGTGCTGCTTAAGTTAATGTGTAGTTAAATCACAAACAGGTCTTAAAAATTTAAACATTTCAAATGCAGTTTGTCCAATAGAAGCTGTGCCTTTCCTTTTCCTTCGACACTGGCTGCTAAAAACGTTGTGACAAAATAGTTTAATGGGACAGTATGCCCTGTTTTACGTGCCTTGTTTAAGCAATTAAAACAAATATGAACAAGGAATTCTAGTGTAGAAGAATTTATAGCTGATAGGGAATTCTTATTAGATTCCTGGAACCTACCAATGAAGCAAAGGAAGAATCAGTTTAACATTCTGTATCCCAGTAAGAGTATAATCTACAGGTATGGTGATTGGTATTTTAATATTTATTTTTGGCTTATTCAGGTCAAATCCAATATGGTACAGATAGTAAATAAATGTAAGGCTGAGGCAGTAACTACAATAAGACACATTGTGGTAGAGTTGACATGTTTAGATTTGATGTTTTCCAAGACCACTACATGACACATAGCTAACTGGGAATCACCATGCTGTTTCCGTGTTTATTTGTTTATTTTTGTTCTGGTGGCAAGAGATTTTGTAAAGAGGCAAATAGATCAGTTGACACAGGTTTGTGTGGTGTGGATGGTGGTCAATGGAGGCTGTGATTCAGCCCCATTCCAAAATGAATTGTACTAATTCATCTCGCAGCATACTCACACTCTTAGTTTCATCTGTGTTGCAAAGTTAATTGGGTATCATAAAGGCTCTTTGCACCCCCAGATCTGGCTGCTTCTTTGGACTGAATCTGATTCGATCTTGGACTGTCCAGAATTTCACAATTTATTCTGGGCTGATATCCAATTTTCCAAATAACTGTGTCCCACTTCACTTGAATAGTGACATGAACATGGTGAATATGGTGGTTTATTATATACATCATTACAGAACTTGTGAGGACAGTACACCACAAACGATGCAGCATGCCAAATTTCAGACATATCGTTTCTCAAGCTTTGGGGACAAGCCACCTCCAAAATTTGCTTGCTTGCTTTGCTGCCCTCCCCTTTACAAATTGTTCCTGCCAGTTCAGTAATAGGTATTATTTCTACTGCAGGTTGGGTGGGGGCAGGGAGGACTCTGCATGAGAAGCAGAAACAGCATGTTTGGTTTAACTAATAGCACTAATGCATAACTAATAGCACTAACTAATGTAACTAATTAAGACCACACTCTTAAAGTGGCAAAATATTGAGGGGAGAAAGGGAAGCAGCCAAAGGACTTCTAACTAGAGATGGGCACTTCATGTTTCACACAAAGCCTGACGCGCCACTTGACAGGTGTTGACAGTTCCATCCCCACTTTGTCTAGCTGCCTAGTCCATTTACCAGGCTCAGGGTGCTGCCAGGCCCTTCTTAGGCAGTGGTGCACCCATCCACACTGCCACCTAGATGGTTCTTCTCCACCTCCTCAAGCAAGTGACTACTTGTCAGCTGCTGGGGAGACTTTCCTTTCTGGCTCTTCACCAAAGCAGTTGGCTGCCTAAGAATATGGGGAAAAGCTGTCTGGGTTGCAGTGTGGATTGGCTGGCCAGTGCTGAAGAAAGATCCCAGTGGTGTGCTGAGTTCAGTAAGTGGATTGGGCAGCTGGGGTAGTGTGGGGTGGGTGAGACTTGAAAACAACTGTCAAGTGGGATTTTTTGCTTCATATGAAGCACTCAGCCCCCCCTCTCTAAGCTCTATCATGCTAAAACGGACTTACGCCTACTCACCCAAAGCCCTAAAAACCAGCCAATGCAATCACATGCACACATTCAGTATCAAACCCAAGTGAAACTCAAGAAGCCAAGGCAGCACTTAGGCCTACCTAGCTAGCACCTACGAAAGCTGAATGCAAACATGGCATGCAACATAAAAAAAGCCCCAGTTTGGTCACTCAGGACCCTTCCTCACTCTTTCAGTGATTGGAGATTGAATGAAGAAGACATTCATTGTCTTCATTGGGGTAAAGGGCGAAGTTTCCAGTCAGTAAAGCCCAGAAACTACTCTTCCTCTTCTTCTTTTCATAAACTCACACCACTCTGTGTCTATTCCCCCTACCCTTTTAGCAGTTCTTTAAACCTTCCAAGCATTGAATTTTTCTGTCCTGATGTGGAATGGTCTGAATCAACCAGAATTCAGTCACACTGTTCACATGGATGTGAGGGTTGAAATAAACCGTCAGGTAATGTAACTTTTAACAAAATGCATGTAATATAATATTTAACAGATTCAAAATGGATTCTCTGTATAAATGCAGTCATTTGTCAAGACACAGGTGAATAGTGTAATCACATGAACAGATCTGAATAATTATATCCAGGTGCCATGGATAACTGATTAACATTGTTTGCCTATGTGTAACTCATGTGATTGGTTTATATGAAGTCTGCCAAATGTATAAAAGGCAGGATTTTAACCCATTTTGCTTTGGGAATGCTTTTTGGTGAGATGAGCAGTTTCCCCACTACTCTGTAATATTTTTGCTCTGTGTTCTATCTCGTTGTATATTTGTGTATGTTTTTGTAATACAAGCTTTTATGCTAAAGTTTACTTCTGTCTCCCAGCTTCAAATCTGTGCTTAGCAATTATCTTTCCACACCAATGTATAACTCTGCTAATCTCTGAAACATTTAAAACCCAAACACGTTTTAACATAAATAGCCCCAATTTGATCCAGAATTTGGCAGTTGGCTGGTACATGATAAATACAGGAGATTAATCATGTTTTCTTTCTGTGAAAGACTGGATTTCTCCAGGTGGACAACATTTTCAAAACACATGAATACATTCCATCTTGAAGAGGAGTAGGGTTTACTGACATCCATGCCTGTCATACAGTAGAAAATCAGTGCCTTTAAAAAATATGAAGAAAACCCTATACTAGTGTTGGTAATTCTATGGCACAGGTGCTGAAGGTGGCACTTGGAGCCCTTTCTGTGGGCACCTGACATCACCCCTTCATAGCCATCTGTATTCAGGTTAAATTGCTGTATTACACTTTGTGAAAAAATTAGTGGGTTTTGAATAACAGTTTGGGCACTTGGTCTCTAAAAGGTTCGACATCACTGCCTTATACAAACCCTCTCCTTTTGCTGCTGCTTGGTCTTGGGCTCATTTTTTTTTAAAAAATCAGTTCTAAATTTGTAATTAAAGGGTTCTGATGGTTGAATCCAGTGCTTTTGCTGGAGTTCAGCTCCATCTGGACAAAATTGTTTCAGGTTAAATCCCTACTTCTGAAGAGACCTTTTTTTGAGACTGCTGCATTTACTGGAGGAGGTTTGGTGAGATATGAATGATAGGTGAATTACATAACTGCAATTCATGTATTTATTTTGGAAGCTTTCTCTTTTCTATTGTTTCCGAGCAGCATGTGAAGTACCTCTGTCTCAAAAAAACCACAACAGTGAATCTGGACTTCCTCTATGCATTCCACATATGAAAGACCGGCCTTGAAAGGTCGTGCTTACATATTAAGAATAATTACCCAAACAATTGGTATAATAGGATACATTGCAAATATTCAGTTCAGTGCTGAATAAATATTATGGGAATTGAAATCCAATATATCTAGAGACCACCAGTTGGGGGCTTTGGATATGAGGTAGAATCCTCAAAAGGCAAACTAAGGAAGTGGCTTATCAGTTTATGCAAGTTGTTCCTGATAACTGGGAATCATTGAAACATAAACCTTTCAATTATTTAATCCCTGCCAGTTCAGAAACATATGTTCTCTGGTATAGGTTTAATCCATAGTGACATCTGAAGTACAGGAAGCATTCTTGTTATATTTAACAAGTCACTATGGTGCTAGTGACTTCATAAGAGAAGATGTGTTTTAACACTGGTGTGAGGAAAGCTTTGTGAAATAGAAGCATTACTGAATGTCCTTAGTGGGTTATATTTTACATGTGCAGAGAGCATGTGTGGGGGGCATAAGACATTTTACTGCTTAAGGGAAAAAAACAAAACCCACCTCTAAGTGAAGTCACGGAACAGTCCAGATTTTTTATTACCCAAGGCAGAAAATCTTGCAACTGCCTCTTCCTACCCACGGCACTAGAAAATATAATAACTTTGCCGGGCTCTCATGGTACTACTTAACAATCTATTGCCTGAACTGGCTGGCTTGATCTAAGAACATAAGAAGAGCCATCATGGCGACATCCATTGGAAACTCTTGCTGCTGCGTTGGACTCTATAGGAAACATGCTGCTCTGTCCATGCTGCTGGATGCATGTCCTAGAGACCATTCCATGACGTATTGTTTCTAGATGTGGCCATTTCTCAATTACTCTCTGTAACATTCCCCTAGCTTTTGAGAAACCTTTATTGGGAGTTGGGAGTTCATAGGCAACAAAAAGCTTGTGAATCTTGGGAGTTTGATTCTCCACTATATTTCTCAGCAGAAGAGCCAGCCCCCAGAAGCAGGGAATGGTAAACTGTTTCTGTGTGTGTGTGTGTGTGTGTGTGTGTGTGTGTGTGTGTGTGTGTGTGTGTGTGTTGTGTCATTACAGTTGTGACCGACTCTTTGTGACCCCATGTCCATGGAGTTTTCTTGGCAGGAATACTGGAGTGGCTTGCCAGTTTCTGAGTACTTTATATCTAAAAAATCCTGAGCGGTTCACCATGAATTGGAACCAAGATGATAGCAAGTAATTATTGTTAACTGCTATAATATAAAATGTTTTTAAAGGCTTTATGAAAAAACAGATTTAGAATCAATGAAATACAAACTTGGGAGTTCCAGAGTTTAGGATTAGTAACAAAGAATATCCTCTTCCTTGTCCCCACCAAGCACACCTGAATGGGACGTGGGGCCAAGAGAAAGGCCTCACTGATGATCTTAATACATTGAATAACATGTACCGGAATCTCAGGTCTTTCCTCCCTGAGATGAGCTAATTAGTCTCTATATAGGCAATAAATCAACCTCAGCCAATTCTAAAGCCTGGACACTATTTAAGCTCTGTGGATTCAATTAAATGAATGGCTTCTCCAGCGTTTCTATTGCTGAGAGCTTAGACTTACCAAAAATCACTTTAAAGGAACCATCTTTATAATCAAAAATATATTTATTAAAACTACCGGATGTTACACAAAAATACTACAGACAGTCACATGCTGAATATCCTCTTCCTTGTCCCCACCAAGCACACCTGAATCACCATGTCCCCACCAAGCACACCTGAGTTCACCATGAATTGGAACCAAGATGATAGCAAGTAATTATTGTTAACTGCTATAATATAAAATGTTTTTAAAGGCTTTATGAAAAAACAGATTTAGAATCAATGAAATACAAACTTGGGAGTTCCAGAGTTTAGGATTAGTAACAAAGAATATCCTCTTCCTTGTCCCCACCAAGCACACCTGAATGGGACGTGGGGCCAAGAGAAAGGCCTCACTGATGATCTTAATACATTGAATAACATGTACCGGAATCTCAGGTCTTTCCTCCCTGAGATGAGCTAATTAGTCTCTATATAGGCAATAAATCAACCTCAGCCAATTCTAAAGCCTGGACACTATTTAAGCTCTGTGGATTCAATTAAATGAATGGCTTCTCCAGCGTTTCTATTGCTGAGAGCTTAGACTTACCAAAAATCACTTTAAAGGAACCATCTTTATAATCAAAAATATATTTATTAAAACTACCGGATGTTACACAAAAATACTACAGACAGTCACATGCTGAATATCCTCTTCCTTGTCCCCACCAAGCACACCTGAATCACCATGTCCCCACCAAGCACACCTGAGTTCACCATGAATTGGAACCAAGATGATAGCAAGTAATTATTGTTAACTGCTATAATATAAAATGTTTTTAAAGGCTTTATGAAAAAACAGATTTAGAATCAATGAAATACAAACTTGGGAGTTCCAGAGTTTAGGATTAGTAACAAAGAATATCCTCTTCCTTGTCCCCACCAAGCACACCTGAATGGGACGTGGGGCCAAGAGAAAGGCCTCACTGATGATCTTAATACATTGAATAACATGTACCGGAATCTCAGGTCTTTCCTCCCTGAGATGAGCTAATTAGTCTCTATATAGGCAATAAATCAACCTCAGCCAATTCTAAAGCCTGGACACTATTTAAGCTCTGTGGATTCAATTAAATGAATGGCTTCTCCAGCGTTTCTATTGCTGAGAGCTTAGACTTACCAAAAATCACTTTAAAGGAACCATCTTTATAATCAAAAATATATTTATTAAAACTACCGGATGTTACACAAAAATACTACAGACAGTCACATGCTGCTTACAGACCAATCAGGTTTCACTTGCTTCTGGCTGGTATCTCCACTGGCTCTTATTTACATAGACACTGAGATAATGAGAAAACGACAAGTCTGAGTGCTTCTTAATATTGCATATTTACATTTGGCCTAAGCTAACAGGCTTCACTACTTCTGAAATCCGTTACATGCCCCCCTTTGAAATTAAAAATCCTAGATTACAATCTAGCAATTTAGAACTACAAGTTACAATGAGAATAAATGTAAACTATACTACTTAATAATAAGAAAGTGGTATATGAGAATCAAAGTGCAAAAGAAATAATAGAATGTGCAATAGAAAACAATTATAAGAGGTAGTACTAATAAATGAATATATGCACTCTACAATGTAGATATGGCAATAATCCTGGATAACTTGTATGCATGCAGGCATGAAACTTCTGAAAAACAAATATAGAGAAATATTAGTACTTATCACAAATACATAACAATAAGAAACACAGGTGTTATGCTGAATACCAGACTTAACAGAAAACAATAACTCTATTCTGGAACAAGAACATCTTCTTCAAATGAATTTTCAATGCCATATTACATTATAGAAAGGCTATCAGCTAGAACATTCTGAGAACCCGGGATATATTGAACCTCAAACACAAAATCTTGTAGCACTAAACTCCACTTAAGAAGAGTTGGTTACTTGCTTTCAGGTGGTTCAGCCATTTCAAAGCTTGATTATCTGTTTGCAGAATGAAGTTTCTTCCCCAAAGATATGGTCTTAGCCTGTTCAGAGTCCATACAATACTCAGACATTCTTTTTCAGGAATGGACTAATTTCTTCCGTGGAAGCCTCACATGCCACCTGATCAGCACTTGTTTCGGCAGCAAAACTAAAAGTTTTTAAAGCCCACACTTTCCCCCATCCAATCGGGCATGTTAGGGAGAATGGCATGGGCTTTTAAAACTTTTTTTTGCATCTGAAGCAAAAAAATGAATGAAACGAAACAATTGTTTCATGACCATCCCTAGTTTCTTTTGCTTCTGGCTGGTATCTCCACTGGCCACTTATTTACACAGACACTGAGATAATGAGAAAACTACAAGTCTGAGTGCTTCTTAATATTACATATTTACATTTGACCTAAGCTAACAGGCTTCACTACTTCTCAAATCTGTTACAAGGGTCCCACTTAGATATATGTGTTCCATTTGTAGTCTTTGAATGATTCTACCAGTTAAGGTAGTCAAGTGGGTGACGACTCAGGAAATCCAGGCTGAAATCCTCACTTGGGCATAAAACTTGAAGGGTGATTATGGGGTACGTGCTAAACTCTTCTGTCAGCTGAGGCAGGAAGAGCAGCACCACCACCATTTATCACTCCACACAACACTTACTGCCAATGAGTTGAAGACAAAGGAATCCTCCGTGCTGTCCCTGGCCACACTTGTATGCCTAAGCCAGTCCTGTGGCCAGCTGTGTGAACAGTGATTTCTCTCTGAGGAGCCCTGAGACCAAAGTATTAGTCACAGAATCCCATAGCCAGTCAAAGAGAGCAGAAGTGGGGAAAAAGATACTAAGGGTTACCGCAGTTGGCCCAGGTAGCAGAATCGCTGGGGATGGCAGTGGCTACAGGCTAGGGGGTGGGCCTGTCTTGAGCTAGTCACACTCTATCAACACAATCTATCTCACAAGATTTTTGTGAGAATCAAGTGGGAGGAGATTATTCATACCTCTGCCTTGTCTTCACTGAAAGAAAAGTGGGCTACATACTGTATATAACACATAAGCAAGTTACAATACTATCACATTACTTTTTTCACTATACAGCTTGAAGAACCATTGTTTCATTGGTCTCTCTGTGTAATTCTGCTATCAATGCAGATTGCAGCTATTTTTACACTCTAATTGGATTAACTGTTTAAATGCCCTGGTGGTGGGTCATTTAATGGCTTCAAAGAAATCATATGTGTATTCACCTCTGCGCATATTGAGTATGTGCCGAGATGTGCAAACAGAGAATGCAGGCACTTCTGGCTATACTGTATATGCAGTTACAGGAAAGTAAGGCTTTAGACAGCCCAGCTATGTGAAAATGTAGTCAAAGGGTCTTGTACATGACTAATGCGTGATGCACTTAATATAAATCATGCACCTTGAATGCACATTAAGAAGTGGTTTGGGGTAGAAAATGAGGGAGAAAGTGATCACACAGCTTGCTTCCAGGGAAGAAACCATGCTGTGGTTATAATACAGAATTATATTTTCCATATGGAACTGAAGTCCATGAAAGTGAAAGATTGGGCCTTTCCCGTAAGTATTTCTTTGCCCTGATGTGACTTTATGGAGCATAGTAATTCCAAATTAATGTCTATGAGATCAGATTAGGATCAGCCTTGCTGAGGAGGTCAGCTGAGGCTTTTAAAACAGCTCATACACTGAAATAGTAACAGCAAGTGGTGGTGGTGGGGAAGAGGTAGAACCCATTTGGGATTGCTACATAAGGGAAAAGATGTCATAACTTCCATCTTACTTCCATGTGATGGCTGGAAACATGAAAAATGGGACAGACGCATGGAGAGTATGGCTATCAAGGGTTTCTCTGAATTTCATGCATTATCTGAATGCCTGCTGCTAGGGTACACTAGTGGGCAGGTGTTGCTTTTTGTGTGTGGACTTCTAGTTGGTAGTATGTCCAGTGTACTTTTTCTAATATTATTCATTAACTCAGTTTTCTCAGGAAGTCATTCTATCTGCAAAGTCACAGTGGACTGACGTGTTTTCTTTATTTTAACAAATATTATAGAACTGATTCACCAAACTGACTGTTGGTCCATTTCTAGGCACAGTTTTCTAGGCTCAGTCCTCTAGAAGTTGATGCAAGGAATACACATTTTCCCCCTGAGAAGATTAGTTGTCTTAACTTTGCTGTCATTTGCTTCATGAGGTCCATCATATGGACCACCAAGCAAACATTTAACATTTTTGAAAAAATGACTCTTAAAGGAACTATAACAAGACATGAAGATTGATTTCTAGAACTACTGAACCCTTCACTTGATTGTATTGGAGACTGAAATACGAGACCATGCCTAATCGTTTATATACAATAGAGTGAGCACACAGTGAGCACATGGCTGAGGCGGTGGAGCTTCTGACTACTTCCTGTGCTTACAGTGATTGAAGGGGCGGAGGTTTACCTTTAAATAACTGCTCTCAGCAGCACACACCTGCCGGCGCATGAAAACTTAAAAAAAAACATGCACATTTTGTCATACCAATTTCTTCTTGTTGTGCTGCTGCTGAGGAGAGCCACACAAGCAGGAGCAAGTCACCACTGGTAATTTTTGGGGTGCTTGCAGTTGGAGTAGAGCTGCTTTAGAGGCCTGTGCACCCTTAGATTTCAAATAATCAACAAAGGAAGAAAATATTCTTACTAGTACAAAGGTAGTAAAAGTGTACATTTTGAGGCCCAGAATACTGCACTCATATTAAAATGAAGTCTGAATGAGCAGCTGTAGTTACCTGCGCAACACTTGTGCCATGTTTGTCATCTTGCTAAAGCGTGTGGAGAACTACACTTGCAGCAAGTGAAAGCTGGTTGCACTACTAGAAGAGAAGGTCCAGCAGCTAGAGGCCCGCATATCTAGCCAGGAACAAATTAAGGAGCTTGAGCTGTTCTTGGACAGAGCGGAGCAGACTATCCTGGACAAAGAAGAGACAGGGCACAGTTCTGAGGAAGAAGTCGCTTTACTAACTCAGGAGGTAGATGCATGGAGGAATGTAACTGAAAGAAGTAGGCGGCCAGGGGATTGCTCTGAAACTCTCAAATTACAGAATCAATTTGAGGCTCTTTCCCTCATCACATCTCATGAGGATTGCACAGAGGAACAACTGTTTCCACCTGAGGATCTCTCCCTCATCACAATTGATGAGATACAGAAAGACAAACAACAGGAACAAAATGAAGACCTCTCTCTTAAATAAAGTTGATCAGGTACATTTAGATGAACAGGCTGCAGGAGAGAGTCTCCTTGTACTAGGTGATTCAATTATTAGAAATACACAGGGATGGATTTGTGATGCGCATGATAACTGTATGGTGACTTGCCTGTGAGGTGTAAAGGTTGCAGACATCATGAGGAATCTAGATAGTTTGTTAGAGAGAACTGAGAAGGAGCCAGTCATCATTGTACAAGTTGGTACCAATGATGTTGGGAAGGCAAAACTGTCAGTCCTGGAAGCCAAATTCAGGATGTTAGGAAGAACATTGAAGTCCTGGACTTCCAAGATAGCATTTTCAGAAGTGCTACCTGTTCCTTGTGCAGGACCTAGCAGGCAGGCAGAGCTCAGAAGCCCCAATGTGTGGATGAGGTGATGGTGTCAAGAGGAGGGCTTTAGATTTGTCAGGAACTGGAGAACATTTTGGGAGCCAAACCTGTTCAGGATGGACAGGTTGCACTTGAACCATGATGGGACCAGATTGCTGGCACCCAACATCAAAAAGGCTGCGGAGCAGCTTTTAAACTGATAACTGGGGGAAAGACGACAGGAGCTGGGCAGCATCAGGTTCAGGATAGTATCTACTTGAGTAGTCAGGAGGATGCAATAATTACTGAGCAGAGCGAGGAGCTAGTCACCAGCACTCCAGCAGAAGGATGTAAGAGGCAGGCTAATTATGCAACTGGACTCAAAAGACTGCATCAGAAAAGCATCTATAAATGCTTGTATCCAAATACCAGAAGCCTTTGGAATAAAATAGGGTAGCTGGAATACTTAGCAGTAGATAAAACTATTGATATTATTGGCATCACTGAAACCTGGTGGACAAATGATAACCAATGGGATACAGTTATCCCAGGCTACAAACTGTACAGGAAGGACAGGAAGGGGCAAATGGGAGGTGGTATAGCCTTGTATGTCAAAGAAGGGATAAAATTGTATGAATTGGAATGTCTAGGTCAGTGTTGGCGAACCTATGGCACGGTTGCCAAACATGGCACTTGGAGCCCTTTCTGTGGGCACCCGAGATTGCCCCTTCACAGCTACCAATATTCAGATAAAATTGCTGTATTGGCACTTTGTGGAAAATGAGTGGGTTCTGAATCGCAGTTTGGGCACTCAGTCTCTAAAAGGTTCACCATTTGGTGATTTGGAGTCACCATTAGAAACTCTGTGGATAAGAGTATCAGGCCACAATGATGGCCTAACAGTAGGCATATGTTATCCGCCTTTGACCCAAGCCCCTGAGGGAGACTGGCAGTTGGAGAATGTTGTAAAGGAGACATCCAAGAAGGGAAGCCTGGTTATAATGGGGAACTCCAATTACCCTCACATAGACTGGCTGAATTGTTGTTCAGCACATGATAAAGAGATAAAGTTCCTAGATATGCTAAATGATTGTTCCCTGGAACAGATGGTTGAAGACCCAACTAGAGGAATGAGAATCCTTGACCTGATCCTGAGTAATACACAGGATCTGGTGCAAAATGTTAATGAGACTGATCCAATAGGGAACAGTGACCACAACACAATTACGTTTATCTTAATCCTAGATGGCAAATCACTGATAAAAAAAAACTAACACAGAGATATTAAATTTTCAAAAAGGAAATTTCCCAAAGACGAGGAAACTAGTAAAAAAGAAGCTGAAAGGGAAAATTGAGAGAGTCCAAACACTCCAAGAGGCATGGAGGCTGCTCACAAAAACCATAACAGAGGCCCAATTGGAATGCATACCCCAAAGGAAAAAGGGCACTAGAAGGTCCAAGAGGACTCTGATGTGGCTTACAGGAGCTGTTCAGGAAATGATCAAAAGCTTGAAAAGCTCATTTGGAATATGGAAAGCTTGTCCAAACAGGACAACAGGCAGAAACATAAATTCTGGCAGAACAAATGCAAGGCAACAATCAGGAAAGCAAAGCAGGACTTGGAGGAGCGTATAGCTAAAAACACTCAAAGAAATAACAAGGACTTCTTTAAGTACATTAGAAGTAAGAACCCAATTAGGAAGGCCATTGGACCATTAGACGACAATGGAAGGCAAGGGATTATTAAAGAGGAAACAGAGATTGCAGAGAGACTCAATGAATTCTTTGCTTCAGTATTTACTGAAGAAGACAGAGACCACATGCCCCAAACAGAGCCTATCTTCGTAGGGAGGGAAACCGAAGAATTAAGCCAGATAGAAATAACAAGGGAGGAGGTCCTTGCATGTCTTGTTAAACTAAATGCTAACAAATCACCAGGACCAGACAGCATCCATCCACAAGTTCTCATCTGGAGTACTGTGTACTGTTGTGGTCACCATACCTCCAGAAGCATATTATGGAAATGGAAAAAGTGCAGAGGGAGGGCAACCAGAATGATTAGGGGACTGGAACACCTTCCTTACCATCTGAGGCTGTAACAGCTGGGCCTCTTTACTCTTCAACGACGGTGCCTAAGAGGTGACCTGATTGAAGTATATAAAATCATAAACAGTATGGACAAAGTAGATAAGGGACAACTGTTTTCCCTATAACACAACACTAGAACTAGGGGGCACTCCATGAAACTTTTGGGTGCTAGATCTCAACCAAATAAGAGAAAGTACGTTTTTCACCCAGAGGATCACTGGTCTGTGGAACTCCCTGCCAGAAGAAGCGGTGACAGCTGTCAGTCTTGACAGCTTTAAGAAAGGATTAGACAAGTTCATTGAGAACAGGGGCAACAATGGTTATCATTATGGATGCCTAAGGACAACCTCCAGGTTGGAGAGATAGGCAGGATATGGAATAGAATTTATTGTCATTGTATAAATACAATGAAATTAAAAGTGCCATCCAGTCAGCTCATTCACACACCCCAATATAAAAATCCAAGACATAAAATCTACCAATTAAGAACAGACCATCCATACCCATACTCCTACATTCACACACAGAACATCACTTACACTCATTTAAAACTGACATAAAAACCAAACATACATAACCAGCCCTACACTCTTTCACCTGACAGCATTCATACCCAACCTCTCAATGCCATTTGCAGGGAATCGTAAACAGGTGAAGACATCTGCTTGGGAATACCCTGTAGGAAATGGTGAGCAGCTGTGTGAGACAGAATGCTGGACTGGATGGGTTGTGTGTGGTCTGTTCCAGCAAGGCTGTTCTTATGTTTTTATGTTCTTATACAAGCCATGGTAAAAGTTTTAAAACCATACAATGCTTTTGTAGGAAAACATTTATGTGAAAAGGAACCATAGAAAAATACGTTCAGCTGCATAATTGAATTTGAATGAGTAAACCAAACAAAAAGAAAGAGGAACAAAGTTGGAAAGTTCAAAGCAAATCACCAGCGCCAATGAATTAAAACACTGAGGTACTAAGAAGGATCTGGTTATTTGAATACTTTAAGAATTTCTGTGAGATTTCAAAATCTCATCTTTAAACCAGAAAAAACTAACATTGTGGTTATTCTTGTGGTACAAAATGTAAGGATAGTTGTGCATAAGATGATTGCAATTCTTTCACATAATATTTTTCCGGAAGCGGTGACCAGGGGGGAAAGCTACAAGATCTTCTTATTGTCTTTTGTATTCAGATTTAGTTTACTTACACCTTTATAAAAAACATTTAAATAAAATCCTTAATTTAAAACCCTTTAAATTTACTTAATGAAATTTAATGATTTGATTAATAAGGAGTCACATTTTGCTCTATTTTGTAGATATCTTTTTCCTCTTCTTCATCATCATGGTGCATTTAAGAAGACTTCTGTTAAAATTTGTCAGGTTACATCATGAGAAGAGGTCTTTCATTTGACAGTGTGGGTTGTTTATAGAAGCCTGTAGTTTCCTCTGTGGTTAGCTGATGGCTCAAACAAGTGAAGTTAATGCAGAAACTGTGGGTCACAATGGAACGGATTGAGGAAGGTCTGTGCACTTCAGCCTATGATTTCTTTCGCAAGAATTATTTTTGAGTTTAAGGAGCTGAGAAGCAAATCCTTTTGAATCCAATAGTATGATTATCAAAACTGAACACATGCTACTAAATCTATCTTGAAAGAAAACATTCCCTCCTCACATGAGTAACCAACCTGGTACAAGGAGGTTCGGACTTCAGGCATTCTCTGGAGTAGATATTGAAGAATGAAACAAAAGCGGAGCCCTGGTGAGTTAAGAACAGTAGGGGACCCTATGTTGGCCAACACCTTTTCTTTGGCAAATGTGGGGGACTTGTGACCTTCCAGATATTGTTGGACCCAAAATTCCCAGGCACCATGGTCTTCAATCAACCAGCATAAACCTAATGGCATACAATTCAATGATGAGTTGCCACTGCATGCCAAATACTGTGACTTATGGGAAACAAGAAATAGGCATCAACTTCTCAACCACCAGCAATTTACCTACTGTGATTTATACTGCTGAGCAAAGTGTAGGGATTAAGGGAAAAAACCCAAACAAAACAGGGAAACATCTTTCCTTTGGATTAATGTATTATGTACAACTTGCAGCCTTCGATGGAGGTTGCAATAGGACTGTGACATTTGAATTCCCCAAGAACAAGGTCTTTGTCTTGTTCTTTATTTTGCATTGCACCTCTTTCCTGATTTTAATCTCTGTAGGTGTAGAGACCAAGAATGCTGAGGAAATGCTTCTGTTCTCAGTTGCTGCCACTGCTTAGGAGGAAATGAAAATTTTTTTTTACTGGACCACAAGGATTGCACGTAGTATTTTTGACTCATAGTTTCTTTGTATTGACTGCAAAAGTGAAAAAGAAAACCTTTTGGCCATGACAAATGAAGAGCTGAGATTGGTAGTTTCATTTTTTAATTCCGCCAACAACAGACATACGAGTTAAAATACCCAGTCTAAAGTGATGTATGGAAAGCTTTCGCTGTCAGTAATTAGACCACTGGTTCCATAATTGCAGCACTATTTTTCCTGTATGATCCCCTGTTCTGGATACTGTTCTAAGGTGAAAGGAAGCAGTCTCAAAGCATCAGAGTAGTGCAAAGATGCCACCAGCAGTTTCCCCTGGAGACAGGGTGTTCTTCTGTGCTTTTGCATCAGGAGGAATTAAATTATTTAGTCATACTGGATTCTGAGAACTATCCCTAGCAGTATCAGTTTGGCAAAATGAAAGGCAAGACCCTTGCAGAGATACACTGGAGAGTCTCAACCAGATGAGGGCTCCTACCACTTGTAGAAACCTTCACTTGACTACATCAGTTTATTTCTGATAAAATGGTATCACCACTCTTATTGCTTGCTTTGCAGCATACTTGTATGTTTTGCCCATATGTTGTAATTGACTACTTACAAGTGTAACCTGGGGGAGGGGTATGAGAAAGTGGCTAATGTATATTTCCAAAGCAGCGCGATGCATTTGGCTGCAATGAGTAACATTTTAGTGCCTTTCTGAAGTTTCTTGGAATGGATATTTTAGGAGGCATTTTGACAGAATTTTTGATATTCTTACTTTATCAGTTCTAAATGTCAAGGGAAATATTGTTTCATTTTTATGTTTTTGCAGTTTCAATGTGCAATATTAGATTTGGCCACTAGTCCCCCCCCCAATTATTTACCTACATGTTTCTAGCGTGACGATAATGCAACACACTATTCTCGCAAATGGAGCAATGACAAAAGTCATGTTACTATCTTGAACCAGCACATAATGCACAATATTAAATTTAAAAAAACCAGTATTCTACTCCTTGATTTTGCACAGAGTGAAAGAATAAGTCACTTTGGTGGTAACTACTATTGGTCAGCTATCCCACAGTTTATATTGAACTGGGCACAGAAGAATTTAAATCAAACCCCATTGGAACTATATGACACAAAACTCAGTGCAGGGGAGCCTGTTGTGAAATCACCTTTTTGAATGGAGAATTATGATTTTTAAATTCATCTGAATTTGTTATGTTTGGGTTGACATTGCTTTCTGCCTGTAAAGATCTGATCTGATATGAAAAGGGTATTCATGGAGGTGTTAGTTCCCCCAAACTAAGCACCCCTAGCCTCCACACAGTTTTTAAAATGTCCCAGCTGTGTGCTGGAACATGCTATTGCTAGGAAACAAGCAAACAAAAACACAAACAGAGGTGAACATTGCCAATTTGCTCCTTAAGGCAGCTTCTGCGGTTGGAGCTCCGTGCAAACTGACTTCTCTACCTGTGCCCTGCTGACTCCTGCAAATTGTCATCAGGGTAGCTTCAGAGATCCATCCGGGGAGTCCCCATCAACGCCAGATACATAGTGGATCAAATTGTGTTTTCTTCACTGGGTAGCCTTCGACTCTTTCCAAACATGCCCCAACAAGGGAAGACAGCATAGTTTGAGATTTATTAGTATATCTTCAGGTGATTTTGGATTCTCAGTCGCTAAAAATGACACTTGAAAAAGCTTGCTCCCTTACGAATTACCCAAAGTAAAAACAGCTGTGGTAATGAGTAGAGTAGTTTGGAACTTGGGGCTGAAGTGGTGTGGTGGAAAACAAATATCTTGTTCGTAGGTTCTGAGCCCGTCTCCCTGCAAGCTATTTTTTTGGATTGCCTGGTGGCCATTCTCCTTGGTGGGGAAATTAAATCTCATATTTCTAGTCTGTTTTCCCTGTCCAAACACAATAGTAACCCCAAAGGCTATGACAGGTTTATGAAGAGAACAATTTAACTTAAGGAAGCATAGAGTCACCCACATGAATCTTCCTGACTTATAGGATTAACACTGGAACCTCTCCTTTCTGGCCTGTTTTTTCTTTTTTCTTTTAAAGTAAATAATCAACTAGTGATTGCCTTAATGTCTTCTCAGTGGCAGTGGCTCAAGTGTGGGATTTTCTGTATGTACCTCTGTTCTGGGCATAACGCCAGGGCGTTAAACTGTTTTATAGCCTTTAAATTGTTTAGTCATTGTTTTATTATGCTGTTACTGCCTTTTATTGTGCCATTAGTTGCTTCATCAACTTTTGTAAGCCGCCCAGAGTTCCTATGGGGAGATGGGTGGGGCATAAATCTAATAATAAATAAATAAATAAATAAATAAATAAATAAATAAATTGTTCTTGGGGTGAAAGGAACCCTATTGGAGATCCAATAAGCGTTTCATCTTAAAAGGAATGTTGAATTTGGAATAAACAAAACAAAGCAAAGCAAGCAAGCTAGGATATTAGTTCTTTGCTGTTTTAAGGAATATATTGCTTCATCCTCATTTTAAGGTTATATCATTATGTTGCTATTAATTATAGTGAACAGCTTATGGTGACACTACAGTGTGAGTCAACGTGAGATGAAAGAAACTCGAGGGATGATCTTTGTGTAGATATGACTTGGTGAGGACATGAAAGAGGATTGCATCCAGGCTGTGGAGTTCCCCTGCAAAGGGAAACCCTGTTGTCTTTCTGATAGGAGGAAGCTTGCAGGACTATCTTTCTCCTGAGGCAGAGGGTTTTATTAGGACATGGTTTCCCCTGCCCCCCCCCCCCTTTATCAGTGTTCTTTGAAATGCTATAGATCAGGCCTGCCCAAAGTCCGGCCCGGGGGCCAAATCCAGCTCGTCAGGCCATTCTGAGTGGCCCGCGGCTGGCTGGCCTGCCCCTCCCTCCCCCTCCTTCACCCCATGTTTTTTTTAAAAAAAATCTTCTGCCAACACTGACACCGCTGGGAATCTTGGGCGGCTGGGTGGACGGGCGGTCTGCCGCCACCGGCACCGCAGGGGAATGTGTGGGGGTGGACAGGCCAGCGGGCCTCTGCCACCGCCAAGGAGCTTTGGGGTAGGCTGGCGGGCAAGCCGTCGCCACCGCTGGGGAGCTTGGGGGGATACAAGGTCACACAGATCGCCTCTTCCAAGGGGCGACCTGTGGCCACGGCTCCCTGTGCTTCCTTTTGTCCCCACCTTCCTTATTTCCTCCCTCCCTCCCTTGGTCCCCACCTCCCTCCCTCCCTCCCTCCCTCCCTCCCTTGTTCCCCACCTTCCTTCCTTCCTCTCTTGGTTTCCAACTTCTTTCCTCCCTCCCTTGGTCCCCACCTTCCTTCCTGTGGGTGGGGCTTATGGGTCAGTGGGTGGGGCTTGCAGTAGGGTGGCAGGGTCGGGGAGCAACCAGCCCCTGACACATTCTCAGCCACCAAATCTGGCCCTCCCTACAAAAAGTTTGGGCACCCCTGCTATAGATCATCTTAAGATTATAGTATGAACTGCAGCGGATACTTTAAGAGAGCAGCATTCCTAATACTGCAATTCTTATATTCTTAACTAATTAACTAAATGCATAAATGAGTCTGACAGGGCAAGTTGTCATTGCATCCTGTTGCCCATTGGAACTGACCTGATATTGAAAGCAGAGATTGGGATGCTGTTTTGACATTCCTGAATTTCATTTGTGGTTATTTATTGTGGTTGCAGGTAGAGGCATAGCTAGGGCTTCCAGAGCCCAGGCAACAGTCAGTTTTTGTGCTCCCCCCGTCATTGCAAAATATAATCTGGATAGCGGTTGGGGGGGCAGTGACAGGGGGGTTGGTAGTTGCTCTGCCCGGGGCGCCCCACTCCCTAACCCTCACCACGCTATGCCCCTGGTTGCAGGTGAGCACTGGGTTGTACCAAAGCCCAATGTGGTTGCAACAGCCCTTTTCTCACTCTATTTCTGCTTTCTCCTCCCCCCTCCCCATCTCAGTTATATATTTCCCTCTTATTTTTCCCAGTCCATTCCATCTCTCATTTTGCCTTCCAGCTTCCTTTCGCTTGGTCTTCTTCTCTACTAGACCAACAAATTACTGTGAAGTGAAATTGTAGCTACTTTTACCTTAGGCCTGGATCGAATTTTTCATATGGGTTTTGTGGGTGGATGAAGTTAAGAAGGGCCACAAGTATGGCCGATGGTGAGCCTCCACACAAAACGTGAATGGAACAGCTGACTCCTTTAATTGCTCCTCAGCAAACAATTGCAGTCACTTTAGACTCCATATTTTTTTTAAATAAAAGGTCCTAAGACTCTGCATGCCACTGGCTGAGACGAGAACAAAACAGTGTAATTTTTGTCCTCTTAAATGATATATCTTTATTCGTATCAGAACACTGGTCAATTTAAAATTAGGTCTATAAAAATAAGTAAGATTCAAGCAAATTAAAACATTCAGTTGATTATATCTGTGAAGATAGTCATCCAGTTGGGTCAGGGCAAGTGGACTTCTTTTCTTGTGAGATTGAAATGTTTCACTGTTTATCCTAGCAGCTTCACCCATTAAGCATGGGTGTTAGCCCTGGCCTTCCTGGTGGAGGTGATGGGAAGGGTTGAATACAAGTTGGTGGAACTTTCATGCACCCCAGGCTATTGTACATCTAATGATCATGTGCAGGCCATTTTCCACTTAAGGAGCCTATTCACGCCACAGTCTACCTAAGAGCCTATTAAGACCAGGGTGGCCTGACAGCAAGGTGAACTATAAATTTAACTGATTATACTTTTGAGGAATGGAGAAAGTACTCAGTAAGATAGGGCCTTTTCACACGACCCCTAAACTCCGCGGCAAATGGCTCCCAGCTCCGGAGCTTAAAATTGTTTCCCCACCAGCTCCGGAATTTACAGAAAATTAAGTGCGACCACGCCCACCTAAGCGCGTCCCAGCGCACTTTTCAGGTACCTGCTCTCCGGGGGTGAAAATCCCTGATGCGGATGTACAGGAGTGAGTGCCGGGCTCTCCTCGCTTCTGTTTGTTGTTTTTTGCCCCCCGCCCCTTTAAAAGACAGGAATCAGGACGACGACGACGGGGCTCGGGGCGGTTTGACCGGCAGGCGGAGGCGAGCCTGCATTTTTTCCTCTCTTTTTTTCTCCCTCCCCTCACGCAGACAGGAGCAAGGAAGTGCGGAGGGGGTGGGAACACAGGAAGAGCAACGAACCCCAAAGATCTCTGGTCCAAATTTAAGTGGCCAGCGGATCTTAGGGGTCGTGTGAAAAGGCTCATAGTTATTAATGAAAATGCTCTGAATTGTTCAGTCATTAGTAACCAAACAAACACTTGGGGTAGCATATTTAAGTGATTAGAAAGACAAAGGGAGGGCATGACCTTAATCAGAAAATGCATAATAAAGAGGAGTTGGGTAAATCATGGTGCAGAAGCACTGGCCTGAATTCATCATTATTCTCCTTTTCCAAATTTTTTTTTTTCTTTTCTTTCTTTCTTTCTTTCTTTCTTTCTTTCTTTCTTTCTTTCTTTCTTTCTTTCTTTCTTTCTTTCTTTCTTTCTTTCTTTCTTTCTTTCTTTCTTTCTTTCTTTCTTTCTTCCTGACAGATTGTTCTAATACTGTAACTTTTTAAGTAGGTGTCAGTGTTTGTGTGTGAGAGTTTCAAAGGGAACAAATAATTCTGGTGCAATTTTCAGTTATTTATATTCTGCTATTTACCCACTTAGCAAGCTCAGCCTGGCAGGGTCTCTACACTGTTTGTAGCTGTAGATTGTTTTCAGCACAGCTGGTATTTGCAAACTCTTATGTTTGGAAGTGATTTTGTACAACACATATGCGGAAGGTGGCTGGCTATGATTTATTACCAGGTCTACGTTTCCAATATGACAGCTGCAGTGCATCTTTCCAAGCAGTCTTGGGAACTTCCATTGGAAGAGTGCTGCATTCTTCCATCTTGTCAAATTGTTACAAGGATGACATTAATTTATATACTGTATTTCTCCTGAAACCAACTTCTCATGTTTTTAACGTAAAATAGAAATGGATGTCTTTCAATTTCAGAGATGAGTCTGAAAATCTAGTCAAATACAATACAGTACATAGTGTTTTGAGTCGTGAAATTTTCCTGCGTGAAGGTTTGTTTTACAGTAACAAATTTCCAAGAGCATTTTCAGAAAGAATCTAGGAGTCTAAACTCCCTAAGTTCTGTACCTTCCTAAATGAAAAGTTCTCGGGGATATCCTTTTTCTCAAGTCTTCACAGAATCTGAATCAACATCTTTAGGAAAGAACAGGCTCAGAGCAGGAAATGACTTTTAGGAAAGAACGGTTTCTCGGTGGAGGAGGTAGTACTGTGTGGGTAGAATTTGTGGCCTTCTATTCCCTGGAAGTTTATCAGATGCAGTTCCTCTTAAGACAATCCAGATGTAGTTATTGGTAGATGAAGTCATACTAAAGGCCTTTTCAGCTCTGATTATATGACAGGAGGATGTTTAGGAGCCAGTGTGTGTAGTGGGTACAGGGTTAGATTGATTTAGGACCAATGTTCCCTTTAATTTTGTCTGCCCATTTTTCTTCGCCATCTTACGTTAGTGTTATTAATATTTTTATTTTTATTTTTTTAGTCTTGTACTTGAACTTTTTTATCTGTTAGTCACCTTGAGTTCCTTTGGGAAAATCTGGCGGGATATAAATAAATAAATAAATAAATAAATAAATAAATAAATAAATAAATTCTAATCCCGATATGTTGGGCTCCATTCCATGCATGCCTGCGATTGCCTCCCCCCTTGTGAATTTTGTCACAAATGGAACAAAAAAGGCTCAAAGAGTATGTGGGGGTGGAACAGCCCTACTCAGGGGGGTGGGGGCAGAGATTGTGTCCCCATCTCTGTGTGTGCCTTAGAGGGAACCTTGATTAGGACTCAGGAGATCTGAGGTTAAATCCCCACTTGCATACCTGTCACCTTTTTCTGCTGCCAGCTAGGATGGGAGGAGAGAGGAGCATGCAAACACAAAACACCCACACCCACACGCACATGTGCACAGCTTGCTTTGCCTCTCCCACCCTGCCGAGCCATAGCTGCACCTGCACCAGCTTGCTTCCCCTCTTCGTCAAAGCTGCCTGAGCGGGGAGCACGGTCGGGTGAGCGCACCTTCTTCCTGGCCATGGGGGAGCCATGGGAAAGCCATGCAGGCAAGGCAGCATCTCAGCATCGGGAGCCTCGTCCCCCTTTCCATTCCACCTCCAGCCTGCTGCATCTCTTCTGTGCACCACGTCCATCCCCGCCCCCACCAAGGTCAGCTTCTACCTCCCTAGCGAGTGGGAGAGTGGCCCACTTAACCCTTTGCTGCCTGGCCCAGGAGGGGAGGGGGGGAGGAAGGGCAGCTCCGCTGGGCCTGAGAGGGGAGAAGCCAGCTTAGGTGAAGGGGAAGAAGTGTGCTGCCAGAGCGCCGCTCGCTTGCTCTCAGAGTGGAGGGGGTGGGGGGAATTCAGGATATTTATGTGACTATCAAGGACCCAGGAAAAAACATGAAAGGGAATGCAATATGGGGTTTTCCCGGCCAAATCGGGAGAGTTGACTGCTATGCCCACTTGGCTATGGGTACTCACTGAATCCTCCAGTGGGTCCCAGTCCAATTTGCCCCAAGCAGTATTTAATGGCATCAACTGGGAACCATTTTTATATAGAAGTCCACATTTCCTTGGGGATAAACATCAGGGGTGAGATGCCAGCAGTTGACAGAGAAAACAAGAGTTGGGATCCGTTTCCCTTGATATGCAGTAGTAGTATCAGAGATCCATGGAGACGGCTTGTTACATTCTCTGAGGGAGAAGCATTAAGTCCTGCAGCGAACGTTCCTTGGCAAGTGATCTTGGCCTGCCATGGTAAGGAAGCAAATAGTTTCACCTAGCATTCTGTTTAATAGTCATAAAACCAGAACTGAGAAGGTGAACCATAGGAAATTGGAAGAACATTGACTTAATGGACCAGTCATGGCCAGTTGGATTTGTGGATTCTTCCAAAGCAAGTTCAAGTACAGTATGTGGAATGTATTCATATCCACTAGCTGCCTAGATGCCCTAAGCACATCCGATCTCACTTGATTTCGGAAGCTAAGCAGGGTCGGCCCTGGTTAGTACTTGGATGGGCAACCACCAGGGAATACCAGGTGCTGTAGGCACCTGGAGTAGGAACTGGCAAGCCACTCCAGTACTCCTGCCAAGAAAACTCCATGGACATGGAGTCACGTAGAGTCGGTCACGACTATAACGACACAACACACACATTCATATCCACTATGGCAGCAATGTTCTATGTCAAGTATATATTCTAAGCATCTCTCAACACTGAGTTCTAAATGGACAACTATACACATGAAATAACCCTTTGGACATAATTTTGTTGGACACACAGTACAGTGAAACACATGGCTATACAAGAAATTAAAACCCTATACACGCCCATTCACAAAACTAGTTTAACTATTCATGTGTCAAATAATGTTCTTTATTGTAAGACTGCATGCCAGGTGCTTACACTTTATTTGTTATGTGTGGTTCTTTACATAATAACCAGTGTATTGATTCTGCAGCTCTTATCATGTCTAACTTTGTGGTCTGTCCGCAGTCTTTGAAATTCACAGATGAGGTGTTACACAGTTTCATCTCTTTCTTTTTCTTTTTGGCATAGTCAGTATTTACTGTTTACATCAATTTTTAGTTTTTGTGAGATTATTCACAAAAATAATATTGGAATTCCTCTTCCTCCTCTTCCTCCTCCTCCTCCTCCTCCTCCTCCTCTTTCTTTCTTCATCACCATAAAGAACAACAACAACAACATTTATACCCTGTCTTTCCAATAAAAGATAGAGTACAAGGAAATTCACACTTAAAAAAAAATCCTATTCTTGTGTTTTACATAGTTATTCAATGAGTGATGAGTTAATTGCTATTAAAAGAGCAGTAAATGTGAAACTGGCAATCAAATTTCCTTCAAAGTAGAAGGACCATTTTGCTGCAGAAAACAAAAAGTAGCATCCTAGTCCACAAGGTGGCAGAAGCATTCAATGTGATGAAACAATGACACAAATGGAAAGGATAGTAACAGCACTGACCTGGGATATTGATGTTTTTTAAAATGTCATTTCTCATTTGATAATTAATCTGCTTTATATCGCCCTGGATGTAACACTGAAAACTAGTCTCTAGGCGATCTTTATGCTTTGCCATGCAATTTCAACTATTTTCCCCTTGCCTTTGTCAGGTGAACTTCCATTGTGGGGAGCCATTGAAATGACCAGTAGTGAAGGCTTCTGAGCAGTGCAGTCCAAGAACACGAGGTTACCCAAAGGTCGGAACCAATGCTCTACACAGCCACTGCTTGCTATTGTTCCCTAACACCACTGCAGTGTTAAAAAACTGTTCTAAAAGTGGCATGAGGTTTCAGGCTCTCCAACAACCTTTCACCTGGAGCTAAAAATTAGGGAATGGGGAAGATAAAGAGAGTTCAAAACGTGGACTGTTGCCAAACTAAGGTCAACCCCTGGTGTTGCAAAGTGAATAGGTGTTGCAGTACTAGTTATTAGGCCATATCAGCTTGTTTGGATGCACATGGAAAGGTCTCTTTCCATCCCGCACAGCCTAGAGGACTGGCTTGATTCTTGCTACTCAAAGCTCACAAGTTCCTGAATCGGCGTACAAGCGGGGTACATAAAAACTGACTGTAGTTGAGATGGAATTTTAATTTATACAGGCTGAAATCTAGTAGCAAGTGAAAAATAGAGTAGGCCCAGTGAATCAATGGGGATTTGATTAGGCTGAGATTTACCTTGGAGCAATGGGACATGTTGAAACAGGCAGTGACCCTGAAAAACCAGTTATTTTGGGCCATCGTACCTGGATCCTCCGGGATGGAGACGCATGATCCAGATGCAATATCCCTACAAAAGTGGGTGCAATATTTTTCAGAACTCCCCTTTAACAAGAAATATCCCCTATAGACACTCTAACACTTTTTGTTCATCCAATCTCCCTGTGTGGCCTCCAGTAACTACTGAAGTTATCAAAGTTCTTATTACACAATTAAAAACTGGGAAAGCAGCCAGGCTCCAACGCCATTCTGCCATATTTATTGAAATGTGAATCAGGCTGATGGGTTTCATTACTTACTCCTCATTTAATTGCCATCCACAGTACTGGGATAATTCCTAAAGTCTGGACCAACAAACTTGTTCCTCCCAGCTGGAGACTACATTTATACAGGCTGAAATCCAGTAGTAAGTGAAAACTAGAGTAGGCCCATTGAATCAGTGGGGATTTGATGACTCAACCACTATGTAAGTTCCATTGATTCAATGAGTCTACTCCAGTTGTGATTTACTACTAGTTTCAGCTACGGTGTACTAGTTTTTAAAGTTACTCTAGTTGTTGTACTCCATCCTTAAGCAATGTAACAGTAGCACTTGTGTCCTTACATCATGAATACTGGCATGTCCCATGCATAGGAGTTGGCATTAACAATTCTGTAACACAGTTCATAGTTCTGTCTCTTTTACCGTCCTTCAATAGATTTCCTGAAACAGCAAATATGCATGTGCATTTAGAACTAACATTGAGTTTCCAGACTACCTCCTTCTGTTTAATATGCCTAAAATCAGCATTAGCTTGTTGCATTCTGCTAGCATAACTACCAAGTTTTCTTACAAAACTAATGGTGCTGTTGCTGATCCTGGTTGTGACTTCTTATGGTCTGGGACCTGCCAAGATCTATCTCTAGATCTTGGAGAATTGTACCCTCTCACTGCCATTATTTTTTATTACAAAAATGTTTTCCCCCTGAAGCTAGGAAGGCTGCTTTGACCTTCAACTGACCACTTAAAATAAATAAAATACAGACATGGGGAAGGACACTGGGTATCCTACAAAATATGGCAAATTGTTCTTCTATAGGGTACAAGCAGGTTGTGAGGTTCTCCCCCTCCACAAATATTTGTATTTGAGCAGAGATGCTAAAGTATTGAGATGTTACGGGGCCCACATGTCGCCCATTCTGGGTTAATCCTGTTTTCAAAATACCTTCAGTTATGGCCTGTGTTGAGGAGGGATAGGTAAGCTGATTCAGAAGGCAGATTTTGAATTATGTTTGGAAGCGGTGGCACCTAGCCATTTGAGTCTTGTGCCGCCTAGATTAAGGCGATCAATTTCACTGAAGTTCCGTCAGATTTTTGTCAGAGAAAGCGGGAAGAGAGTTGAGGCCTCAAGTGCCTGGGCCGCAGCTGTTCTTAAACAATTGCAGATCCATCACACCGCCTTAGGCGGAGGACTCCTGGCTTGCCTGAAACAACTCATTACTTCTCATTTGTGGTGATGTGCCTGTCGTTCACCTCTCTTCCAATTATTTCAGTGGCAGTGAACCAAGGCAAATAAAGTGGAGCAAATGACTGGCGGGTTGGCTGTGCTATACTCTGAAGTATATGGCTGCTGCACACACAGTCAAGGCCACAAGGTTAAATAAGCCTCCTGCGTCTTTAAAATGGCTGCTTTGGAACATGGTTGGAGGGCTTGTTGCCTTATAGACCCTTATATATATAGTTCTCGTATATATAGTCTGCAGAGAGGTGTGCGCATGCCCTGAGAAGCAGACGCCGTTGCTCCCCCGCTCCGTATAAACGAAAGATTTATGACCTAAAAGAAAGCAATTAGCTTGCTAAAAGTGTCTGAAAATAGCTGGAACTGTGCCTAAAGCTACGAAGAACAAGGTGTTCTGGAAAACAGCAGCTATTCGGGTAAGGAGAAGCTATTGGAACTCTTTAGATAAGAAAGCCTAACTGTCGAATGGCGACTACAATTAAGGCATTGTCAGAGCAAATGGCTCAATTCCAAGCTCTGATGTTAGCTTCACAGGAGAAAATAACTAAAGACATTGCTGAGATAAAACAAGAGATCCAACAGATTAATATAGAAATGAAAGGAATCCGGGATGAAGCAATGCAAGCAAAGCAAATGGCCTTAAAGAATACAGAGCAAATAACACAATTAAATAAATTAACTGCAGAACTCTCAGACAGAATGAGAAGAGCGAACCTAATAATTTATGGGATTTCAGAAGATATAGATCAAAGGAATTTGGAACAATGCATTGTGAACTGGCTCTCTGAACAAGGAATAGAGCTGGAAGGAGAATTGGAGAGAGCACACAGGCTGCAGAGTAAAAGAACAGGGGGTGAACCACGCCCAGTGATAGTAAAATTTGCAAGAGAGAAAACTCAGCAGCAGGTATTTCTGGCCTTAAAGAAAATGAAAGAACTCAATTTCAAGGGGAAGAAAATCTTTGTTAGAAGAGATTTTTGCCAGGATACACTGAAACAAAAAAGTCTCATGAAACCATACGCCCAGAAGCTTCATCAAAACAAGATAAAATTTAGCTGGATATATCCAACTTCCATAGCCATTTTCAAAGAGGGAAAGAGATTACTCGCGAGAAATCCACAAGAAGCAGCAAAGCTACTGGTGAAACTGAAGCTTGATACCAGAGACGTGGAAGACCAGACATCAATGGACGAAGAGGAAGGAGAAGAAGGACCCTCTACGCGCAAAGAAAAGAGACAAAGGATGCATTCAGACAAAGGACTTTAACGGAAGTGAAAGGTCATAAATAAATATGGGACTAATAATGGATTAAAAAGACTGAGAGGGGAGGTGGGCACACCTGGAGGTGTAGAGAGAGGATGAATTTTTTTTCCTCAAACAGAAGCTCTACATCTAGGGGAGGGAAGGGAGGGAAAGAGGGGAGAGGGGGAAGGAGGGAGAGAATGGTTAAAAGAATAAAAACAAACTCTCAGCGTGTGGGGGGAGGGAAGCCTAGAATAACAGAATATGGTTAGAAGTCTGAAGGTGCTGACACTGAACGTTAATGGGTTAAGTTTGGATTTAAAAAGATATAGACTTTCCAGCTTTACAAAACAGCAGAATATAGATATCTTGTTCCTCCAGGAAACACACAAAGCAAAGAGAGACAAGAAACCATTGTTAAAAGACCCAAGGTGGAAAGTAATAGCAGAGGCAAGAAGCAATTCTAAGGCAAGGGGAGTAGCTATTTTGCTACATAGGAAATATGATATTAAGTTAAAAGAAGTAATTCCAAATGGGGAGGGTAGATATCTCTTAGTTAAATGTTTATTTGAAGGCAAAAAAAAATAAAAAAAAGAAGGCAAAGTAATAACATTAGTAAATATATATGCCCCGAATAAAGGGCAAAAACGATTTCTGATAAAAATCTTTAAAAAGATACAGAAATTAGCAGAAGGAGAAGTAATAATAACAGGAGATTTTAATATAGACTTTACGAAAAGTAATATAATTAAGTGGAAACAATGGGCTTTAAAAGAAGCACATGAAATACTAGGCTTAACTCCACAACCAACATATTTTTCCAGCAGACATAAAACAGCCTCATGCTTGGATTACATAATTCTTAATGAATCTAGCAGATGGGAACTAAAAGGAATAACTACACATCCAATATGGATATCAGACCATGCGCCCATTAGTGTAGAAATAGAAGTAAATGGAGATCAACCCAAAAGATGGTGGAGATACAATAATATGATTATGTCTAAAGAAAAGGATAGAAAATATATGGAAGACCAAATAAAATTTTACTTTCAGGAAAATAGAGGAACAGTCACTACAGACATATTATGGGATGCTGCAAAATCTGTCATCAGAGGGTATTGCATAATGAAAGAGAAGGAAATAAAAAAAGGATGGTACATAGCAAAAAAAGAGAAGATACAAGAATTGGAGGAATTGCAAGCACAACAATTGCAGACATTCTGTCAGGCTAGAAGCAGGAAAATTACAGAATTAAAAAAGCAATTAGACTCCCTTGATTTAAAATCACTTTGGAAAAAACAAGTCATGGTAAAGGATGAATTTCAGAGAAATACAATAAGATCAGTTAAAAGATTAGCAAAATATTTAAAAATTAAGAGGGAAAAGCAAAAAGTGAAAGCTATTAGAATAAACAGGAATATAACACACAACCCGAAAGAGATTAAAGAAGCCTTTAGAAATTTTTATAAGACTTTATATAAGAAAAAAGATACTGGAGAGTATGAAGAATTAATAGGAATTAAACTCAAAGAGAAAGAGAAAGAGGGCCTTGAGGCAGAAATAACAGTGCAAGAAATAGAACAGGTAATAAAGGGATTAAGAGTAGGTAAGTCACCAGGTATAGACGGGTTTACACCAGAGTTTTATAAGGAAATGAAGGGAATATTGATACCAGAACTGCAAGAAGTTTTTAATAATATAATAAAAGGAGGGAAGGCACCCAACACGTGGAGGAAGGCAGAAATAACAATACTATTAAAACCACAGAGGGACCCAAAGGAACTGGGTTCTTACAGACCAATAAGTCTACTAAATCAAGATTATAAGATTTTTGCCAAAATAATGGCAAATAGGCTTAAAAATATTATCCCACAATTAATAAAGGAAGATCAGTATGGGTTTGTGAAAAATAGAAGTATAGCCCACCCAATTAGGAATATACTAAATGTATTAAGTCATGGTCATTGTAAGAAATTAGGACTACTTAAATTAGATGTATATAAAGCCTTTGACACTCTGTCTCATGAATTTTTATGGTGTGTAATGACGAAATATGGTATGGGCCAAAGGTTTATAAAAACAATACAAGAAATCTATAAAGATAGTTCAGCTGTAGTCCGAATAAATAGTGAGCACACTGAACAATTCCCTATCACAAGGGGAGTAAGACAAGGCTGTCCACTCTCACCCTTTTTATTTAAAATGGCAATAGAACAATTAGCCGAAAGAATTAGAAATTCAGGAAGGATAGAAGGTTGTAAAATAGGGAAAGAAGAGATGAAGATCAATCTGTTTGCGGACGACATAATTATAATAATGTGCAATCCAAAGGAAGGAATTAAGGAAATTAAGGTGATATTAGAAGACTTTGAAATAACTTCAGGTTTAAAAATAAATATGACAAAATCAGAAGTAATGTATCATAATGTGAGTTTAGATGAAAAAAAAGAAATTAATAGACTAATTAAAATAGGATTGGGAGTGAAGAGATTTAGATATTTAGGTATAGAAATATTTCAGAATATTAATAAAATAGTGGAAGTAAATTACAACAAAGTTTGGAAGAAAATAATAAGAGATAAAAAAAGATGGAAAAGGGACCCTTTAAATGTAACATCTAGAATTAGAAGTGTACAAATATTTTGGTTACCAAAATTAATATACCTATTTCAAGTCCTACCATTGGAAATCACCAAACAAAGAATAGAAAAAAGGAATGTAAAAATAAGGAAATCGATTTTTGGCAGTTCAAATACTAGAATCTCTAAAAGTACAATCCATAGACATAACTCAGAATTAGGGTGTGGCGTACCAGATATAGCAAGCTACTATGAAGCCTTTCAGTTGAAAACATTCTTAGAAATAGAAGGCGAGAACTCTAAATGGGTCAGATTTGAAAATGAGGCAAACAAAGGGGTAGGAAAATTTGGTATATTTACAAATAAGGCAACTAGAGAAGACGAATTAGAAAAGGGACCTAGGAGAAACACTTTGAAAATTTGGAAGAAGTGGCAACCAAAATGGTTAAAAGGTATATCTAGATGGGCACCAATAGAAACATTAGAAAAAGACAATACAGATCCTGGATGGTGGGATTTACTCAGGCAAAAAGGATTTAGAAGAATAAAAGATTTGTACAATGGAGAAGTGTTGAAAACAATTTCAGAGTTAGAGAGGGAAATAGGCCCACAATATTGGCTAAAAATAGCTGGCCTATATAAGAAGGCTTATAAATTAATCGAAGAAAGGGATATAGGTACAGAAGAACCGATAGAAGAAATATACAGAATAATGAATCAAAATAATAGAGGACTAGCAGGTGTCATATATAAGAAAATGACTACGGACAAGGATTATGCAATTAAGCAATTACAAAAAAAATGGGAGATAGAAATGCAAATACCAGAGCAAAAAGCTATAAGATTAATGAATGGAATTACTAAAATAAAACTATACAAATTTAAGGAACTAGAATTGAAATTCTTTACTAAATGGTACAGAACCCCTGCCATGCTAGCAAATATGTTCTCAGGACTAAATCCCAATTGTTGGCACTGCAAAGAAACAAAAGGATGGTATTCTCACATGTGGTGGGAGTGTTCGGAAGTTAAAAAATTTTGGGAAATGATTGTTAATAAAATAAATATGTTACTCCCAGTAAATATAAAAATAGATGCTGAACTAATGTGCTTAAGTTCAATTGGAATAGATATAATAGAAAAGAAGCAGACAGAACTACTAAAAGCAATGGTATTAGCAGGCAAAGCAGTCATAGCGGCAGGATGGAAAGACAAGAGCAAATGGACTGAAAAGAAATGGCATAACTATTTGTTTGATATCATTCAATCAGATGTAATTTTTATTATTGACCAAGATATGCCGTGGAAAGACAAAATAGAGAAAATCAAGGAGAAATGGACTGTGTACCAGAGATGGATAGAGGAAGAAGAGATCGAAGACGTTCGGTGGAAGCTCCAGACCTTGTGCCCCTGGCTGAGAGAAAAAGACTGAAAATAATGAAATAGGGGGAGGGGGGATGATAAGAGGGGAAAAATGTAACCTTAAAGAGGATAAAAATGTATAATTGAAGAATGTTATCAATAAAAAGACATTTAAAAAAAAGTATATATAGTCTGCATTTGGCCTCAGTCCTCACAATTGGTAAATAGGTGAGGTTCCATAGCAAAAGGATAAGTCTCAGTTCAGCATGCTGGGGAAGCTTCTTCTTTATTCCATCTCTTTACCTTATTTTCCGAAAGCAGCTTATTCCTCAGGATTTGCAAAGAAGTCACGCACAATTATATGCTTAATTAAGTGGAGAGTCACACACTTTTCCTCTGCCACATGGAGGGCCTTATTCCCATGACAGGTGCACTTGTCTCTCTTTGTGTTGTATTTCCCAGGTTGAGACTCAAATTCAGGAGGTTTAATTCTTGTGATTAGCATACTTCCTTCAATTATCTATCTATCTATCTATCTATCTATCTATCTATCTATCTATCTATCTATCTATCTATCTATCTATCTATCTATCTATCTATCTATCTATATCCCGCCAGATTTTCCCAAAGGAACTCAAGGCGGTTAACAGATATAAAAGTTCCATAATACAAAGTACGACCCCCCCCCAATAACTGGTTCCAGAGATGGACATAAAAATAATAAGCAAATCAACAATGGAACCCAATATTTTTAAAAAAGGAAAGCTAACAAAAATCAAAATAATAATACTAATAATGATACTAATGTAAGATGGCAAAGAAGAGCAGGCAGACATAATAACTCAAATCCCTGCTCAAGAATAAATCAACCACCCCCCCCCCCCGAGGTCACCGAACGCAGCCGTAAAGAGCCAAGGTTTTAATAGCTTCTTCAATGCTGGTTCTGCAGTCCTAATATTGCTCGTAAGACGGTTCCACAGAGTAGGACCAGCCACTGAGAAGGCGTGGTTCCTGGTGGAAGTTTTGCGCACCTCCCGGGGGTTGGCAATCCGAAGAGGGCAAAGGACTGGGATGTTCTAGTGGGTCAGGCCAATGTTGATCTTTGGATGATACACCCCTTCAGATATTCTGGTCCTAAGCTATGGAGAGTTTTGTAAATCAAAACCAATACCTTGAACCTTATTCGGGAGGCAACAGTTAGCCAGTGCAAAATGAGCCAGAATGGGGGTGATGTGATTGAATCGACCAGCACCAACCACTAATCTGGCCGCAGCATTCTGCACCCGCTGCAGTCACTGAATAAGAGTCAAGGGAAGCCCCATGTAAAGAGCGTTACAATAGTCAGAACAGTGAGAAGATTTCCTCAGTGCTATGTACTTCAGCAATCAGGTTTACAAAACAGGTCCGTGTTGATCTTTCAAAAGTCAGGCCCTGGTGCCATGAGAGAAATGTTATGTCCCCTGGCCATGTGACATAGTGAATAGACCGTGACAATCTCCCCCAACAGGCTGACTGCATATTTTTTTCCCATCACCATGAGGGCTGTGCTTATTTGCACATCTGTCATAAGTGCACAACCAACCTCTTCCTTTTCTCAATCGGAAGGTAGAAGGCTGTCACCATTACGGTTGCTCACATATTATTTTCTATCCTGTGTCCTGCCAAGTACATAACTACACTGTTAAAAGTACAATACTGCCAGGAATAGTGTTTTTAAAATCCATAATAAAGATACTTTGAATCACTGCTATGTGGACGTGCTGTGGTTCCCAAAACTTTTTCCCCTCCTTGTTCCCCTGAGCAGTGGCGGCAGAGCATAGAGGCAGGCTGTATCAGAAAGCAAAGCCGCACAAAGGAGCTGGGAGGGCTGGGAGAGTGAGAACAGACAAAAGAAAATATTTTTTTACCCAGTGTGTTGTTAGTGTGTGGAACTCCCTGCCACAGGAGGTAGTGATGGCATCTAGCCTGGATGCCTTCAAAAGTGGATTAGACAGATTCCTGAAAGAAAAGTCCATCACAGGTTACAAACCATGATGTAGATGTATAATCTCCAGGCTTAAGATCAGGGTACTTCAAGGACCAGATGCAGGGGGGTGGTATCAGGAAACAGATATCTAGTCTCGTGCGCTCCCGGACACTGTGAGATAGGCCCATCTTTTTTTTTGAACATTAATTTTTATTATTTTTTTTACATACACAATAATACATAATTAATTCACTTATTTTTACATCCCCCCTCCCCAACACCTCCCCAACCCCTGGAACTGAAGAACAAATTGTTTTCCATACTTTCATACAAGCTCTTTAGTACATCCCACCAATGTCTTTGGCTTCCTCTTAAACCTCCTTACTTTATTCATAGCTTAAGCCTAGCTGGACTATATGGGCCTTTGGCCTGATCCAGCATGGCTCTTCTCATGTTCTTATGTTGAGCGAGAGCCAGAAGTGCAGCAACAGCCACGGGAAACCTGTGAGAAAATAAAAAGTTAACAAAAGCTTCTGCATTGCTCCTGGCTGTTTTGGCGGCACCGCAGGGAGCCATGGGGTGCTGCAAGCAGTGTGGAGCGCAGTGGCACCCACTTTGGGAAGGTCTGTGCAAGTGTGTAACAGACACAGCTTCCAAACTCCCTGCATGTTCGTATGTGTCAGCTCTCTGCTTCCCTTACTTCTGATAGTTGGTTTTTTTTCCATGGGTGGTCCTGGAAATTGGTATTTTGGCTACCTTATGCCTCAGTTTTTGATATACATAGATGACGCCAGTGCAGCTTGACTTCTGTGTTCCATTTGTGCATTTTCTGCATGATGACTTAGTGCAGCAGAGGGCACAAACCCATATAACAGAGATATTGAAAATATTAGAGGAATGACAAAACATTCCTGTCATATGACCAGGCTTCTGTCACAAAACAGAGCATGCTAACTGCAAGCTTCGTAGGTAAGAAAAATAAAAAGCTATGGCAAACAGGTATCTTCTAAGAGTGTTGCTACACATTAAATATCATTTTATTTGACCTATAAAATTCAGCTGGCACAGAACCTGTACACCTTGGGGAACATTTAGAAAGGGCAGCTGCTCAAATGAAATTATATTTTGTCATGATCTCATTGGGTTCCCTGCACTTACATCTTAATGCCATTTGGAGTCTACCACTCCAAAAGTGCAATCATAGTAAAATCTGTGCTCTGGTTTAGGATGGTACACACTTCGCTGCCCTGTTCCCTTGTGAAATTAAATGAAAGTTTCCTTGTCGACATTTCACACAGTGATTTCTGTATACAGTTTGAACTTTTATTTTTGCTGTATCCCAAATTACATTGCATAGCGGTACATGAGCTCTAGAGATCCATAACACTTCAGAGCAACGTTCATGGCTTTAGGCTTCTAACCGATAGGTTCTGGAGATGTTATAATTCTTCCACTGCCACCCTAGTGGTTAAGCGGTCAATGCAAATATGCAGAGACAGCAAGATCTCCAACCTTTAAAATTGACATAAATAAATAAATAATAGAAAAAAGAAAAAAGAAAAGAAAAGCTTGTGTACCAAATGAGTTTGGAAACTGCTTCCATAAAGAACCTATTGGACAGCATCCTGTTCAGTTTCCCCCCATGTGCCCAATATCCTGTTGTGAGCATTGTTGTATTTTTCATCCAGTTGAATGGGAAAATCACTAAACTGTTGTGGAACTTTTTCCAATGTTTTCAATAGCACTATCTCTGGCTTATGTGACTGCAAGCTAGAGTGCTCAAGGGAAGCCTATGGAATCCTTATGCTTTATTCTTGCCAATAGTATTCTTGCAATAACAACTGTCTAAGGGCCTTTTTACACGACCCCTAAGATCCGCTGGCCACTTAAATTCGGACCAGAGATCTTAGGGGTTCCTCGCTCTTCCTCTGTCCCCACCCCCCTCCGCACTTCCTGGTTGCTGGCTGCCTGAGGGACGGAGAAAAAAGAAAGAAAAGAATGCCTTCTTACCTCCGTTTTGTTCCGGGCAGCATTCAGATCTCTTAAAGGGGCGGGGCGCAAAAAAGAACAAACGGAAGCCAGGAGAGCCCCGCACTCACTATCCTTACACCGGATCAAATATTTGTCACCTCCAAAAAGCAGGTACAAGAAAACTGCTGTTTGGTCTTGCTAAAGTGGGCGGGGTCGCACTTAATTGTCTGCAAAGTCCGGAGCTGGTGGGTAAACATTTTTAAGGTCCGGACCTTGCAGCCATTTGCGGCGGAGCTTAGGGGTCGTGTATAAACGCCCTAACTTAGGTCCCACTGACCATGATGCAGCCTATTGATCAAGATGGAAAACATTTTGCATGTTTCCATTTTGTGGTATCCTAAATAATAATAATAATAATAATAATAATAATAATAATAATAATAATAATAATAATAATAATAATAATAATAATAATAATAATAATAAATAAATAAATAAATAAATAAATAAATAAATAAATAAATAAATAAATAAATAAATAAATAAATAATCCCCACTTATTACGGTGGTTAGGGACCCAACTCGACCCGTGATCATGGAGAATCCATATGTGGATGCTGCGTTGGGACTGGGGGGAGCCTATCTGGGGCTTCCTACACTTACATGAGGCCTGGTGATGCCCCGAATGAGCCTCTGATGGGCTTCCCGGGCCTGTTGGAGACCCCAGGAATGGTTTTCGGTGATCTGCCGGAACGTTGCTCTGAAGTGTTATGGATCTCTAGAGCTCATGTACCGCCATGCAATGTAATTTGGGGTACAGCAAAAATAAAAGTTCAAACTGTATACAGAAATCACTGTGTAAAATGTCGACAAGGAAACTTTCATTTAATTTCACAAGGCCCATGCAACTTACTCCAGGCGGCTTTGCCTTTCATATACTGCGGTCCTGCAATATACCGGGGGACCACTCTACTACTACTACTACTACTACTACTACTACTACTACTACTACTACTACTACTACTACTACTACTGGGAGTTGATAAACGCACCTGGATGACTGAGAATCTTCACAGACGTACTACTACTACTACTACTACTACTACTACTACAAATAATAATAAGAAGAGTAGTAGTAGTAGTATTTATTTATTTATTTATTTATTTATTTATTTATTTATTTATTTATTAAGCTTATATACCACCCGTCTTCCTGAGAGGAACTCTGGGTGGTTTACAACAAGGGGACAACAAAACAACAGATTAAAATGACAGCAAAATAACTAACTAGCTAAATAATAAAACAATAAAACAATATAAAACAAAACAAAACAGGACAATAGGGACCAAGGATGCAGATGGTGGGGAAGAAAGGGGGGGGAGAGACTTTGTTAGAGTCACCCAAACGCCTCCCGGAAGAGGAGAGTTTTCAGTGCCTTCCAGAAGGCAGGCAGGGACTCTGCTTAGGCGCACTTCTGCTGGGAGATGATTCCACAGGGTCGGGCCAGCCACAGAGAAGGCTCGGGTATGGGTGGAAGTTCTCCGAGCCTCCCTGGGCGTGGCCACATGCAGCATGTGCGCCCGCAACAGCCTAGTAGTAGTAGTAGTAGTAGTAGTAGTAGTAGTAGTAGTAGTAGTAGTAGTAGTAGTAGTAGTAGTAGTTTTGGCCACTGTGATGGGGCTTTCTTCATTATCAACCCAGTTCGTCTTCGTTCAACATATCTCTTTGATGAGCAAAAATGCATTAGAAGTGACCTTTACAGTACCATACTGCTGCTTTTAAAATAAAAATATTAATTTAAAATATTAATTGCAAATTAGCATTTTGGCCACACCCACACTTGTTAGCATCAGTCCCTGGGGAGTATGGTCCTCAAGCAGCCCACAACTCTGAGACGGCCCTTGCTCTGAGTAAGATCCCATCCCCTTGCCCCCCTTTTCATTGGCAAACTGGCTTGCAGTGTTGTGACTTTGTTCACTATCTGGTGGAAGCCTTTACCTCAGAGCATTAGAAAGTCTATTCTTAGAATCAGTTTTCTAATACAAGTCTGGCTTTTTCACTCAACAGAGCCTCCGGCAACTAATTTTGGTTGCTATGAAATGTTGGTACGTTGTTAATTATATCATCTTAAAATTATTACATTTTTATAGCCAAGGAGGCAGAAGAGGCACTTGTGGGATTTTTTTCTGCCTCAGCTGGCAAAATAAAACTAATTAGTCTTGGCTACTGTGCACATACAGAAGGCAACACCCTTTGCTTTTCTGCCTGTTTCTCCGGGGTGACAAAGGGGAAAAAAAAACTCAGACCCAACTAGCATGTGTTTGAACTCTTTTAAGTGCCTGAGCCAGATAGCTAGAAAATGTATCTGTAGTGAAGTCCAATTTTGGCAGTTCATAAGGGTCAAGACCGTCATTTCCTCCAGTGTCTGCTGCTTTTCTCTCCATTATCTCTACTCAAATGCTCTCTGCCGAGGCACAGTTCCCTTCAGTGTTCAGCTCAAGAGAAATGTTCTTGGGACAGAGAAGCTGTCTTAAGGCCTGCCACCAGTGCAGGACAAGATGGATGGTTCCTGTCATCGCCATCCTTTCCTCAAGTTAAAACTGGACCTCTGTCCACCCCTCTCTATGTTTCTGGGATTCTCTGTTTCAACAAAGGAAACTCCTACCATCTCATCTAGTCAGGTCCTTAAAAAGGATAGCCACAATTTTATCTGGCAAACCTTAAGCCCGGGTTCCCACTCTCTCAGCTACAAATGCAACATCTACAGGGCTATTGCAACCAAGCAGAACAATGGGTTAATGTAAAATTGCTTTCTTTTAATAATTAAATACAGTCTTGGAAAACAGGTCATTCATGCTTAAATTCTTTCTAGCTCTTCATTATGTTACGATGAATTTTAAACAATATGTATTGCCATGCACTGTGTGCTCTTTTTCTGCAATGAAGCTGTTCTATTGATATTTTTAAAACACAGGTTTCTTGTACTACATTGCATTTTTCAGGTTGATATTTTTCAGTCACATACAAAGAATGAATGGATTGGAGATCTTAGTTTTCTTTTGGATAAACGGTCAGTTTTGCAGAAAACGGTGGAATGAAGTTCTCTGAAATTCCAAGTATCTATACCAGTCCTAACGCATAAGTATCATATTAATCACAGTGAAATGGCATTAGCTTGGGAAAAATATTTAAAATGCATTTCACAGCATTTTATTCCAGACATTGTATAGTTGCTCGTTGTGTGCACCCTATCCATGCAACAGGCCTTTGATTTTGATAACTGTTCGGGAAGGAGGCATGAGAGGGAACTCAGATGCCATTAAATGGCTGCTTTTGCAAGAAATTAAAGTTGCACAATAACTCACTGTGGAATGAGTTTGCACAGCTTCTGGGAAGGGCAGGGAGACCCAGGCAGAGAGGCTGCAGCTGCCCTTCAGGTGGGTGTGGTTCATTCACCATTAGAGATGGGCACGACTTGAAAAAATTTTTTTTCGAGTTGTCGTTAGTCGGGCCAGTCCCATTTCGGGTCGTTTCCGGTTTTCGCGAAAATTCGCAAAAATTAGTCGGTTCGTTTTTTCGTTTTTTCGTTGTCGTTAGTACTGGTTTTTTTTGGGGGGGAGCGGGCTCCTGGAGGCACCTCTGTGGGGTGGGTGCCTCCTCTGGCCCGCTATAAAGGGAAAGTGGGCTCCTGGAGGCACCCGTGGGTGCCTCCTGCCACTAGGAAGGGGAAGCAGGCTCCAAGAGACACCCCTCTACATGGGGGTCTCCCTTCCTCACCTGCTGCTGCTGCAAAATGCTATGCAATAGCCATATGGATATTGCATAACATAATGTGCAGACAGTGAGACCAGTGTGAGAGTGATAGCGTCATGCCCGCCCTTCACAAGGCTCTGGCACTACCATGTCTCACACAGAAGGGAATTGTACTTGCTGCGTGTAGTGCAATGCAAGCAAGTAGATCTGGCTTTAAGGTGGCTTAGTGCAAGAGCTAGGGTTAGGCTAGTGACGGGTAAGGTTACGGTGGGCTAGTGGGTTGCACCTCTGGGTGCCTCTCTGACCCACTAAGAAGACAGTCTGTGACGTATGGGTACGGAGTCAAGGGTTAGGGTTAGGGCTAGGGCAGGTTTTAGGGGGCTTTTTGGCACATCCCAGAAGTCTCCATGGCCAAGTGGCCATGCGACTGGTGGGATGGCTCCAAAAATTTGCATGGTTGTCCACTCCCACATGGCTGGCCACTTGGCCAGCCCATCATTGCGCAGGTGTAAATAAAATAAAATAAAATAAAATCAATGGAGGACAGAGGAGGAGAGGAGAGACATTCTGTTGCAAGAAAAAACCCACTGCTACTGTGAAAAATCTGGCAGTTTATAAATTTTCGCGTGTTTCTGTTGTGCTTGTGTGTTTTTGGACCACGATTTCAAAAACAATATTGCGTTTGCCGCCCCATTTTGGATCCGCACCGCATGGCATGGCGATGGCGACTCGCGAGTCCGGCTGCCCAGGACGGGGGGGAGGCGGGACCCCCCCTCCAGAAACCACCCCTCTGGTAGGGTGCCCTGCGCCCTTAGTCAAGCAGGCATTTTTCCGCCTGCTTTTTTGGCCCGGGAATGGGTGGGGGGAGAGTTTAAAAGTTTTTTCCTGTGCCGTCCGTGCCGCTTGCTTGCGCTTTAATTGCGGCGGCCGGCGGCGAGACTGGGCTTTTTTGCTGGCTGCGAGCCTGCGGCGAGTCCCACCAGAGCAGCCCAGGACGGGGGATGAGGGGGGAGAGGCCGGGGACCTCCAGAAACAACCCCTCTGGTAGGTGCCCTGAGGCACGGCAGGCATTTTCCCGCCTGCTTTTTGGCCGGGAACCGGGTTTTTTTAACTTTTAAAAACTTTTTTTCTGTGCCGCGTGTGGCATCGCGCGATCTCGCGATGCAAGGAACGAGCACGACAAATCAGACCAAAATTGTTCGTTCGTCGGTTCGAGCTCGAAGTCTGGGGGAGTAATTCCCGTTACCGTTTCCGTAGAGTAACGGAACCGAGTAACGGAAACGGAAACGGAAATACCGCTAAGTCGTGCCCATCTCTATTCACCATTATGCCTCTAAGATACACAGTTGCTGCTCATTTATGGTTCATTATTTTAAACTGTGTTTCATTGTTATCAACATTGTTTCAGCTTTGGCTTGAGGAGATGCTGCCTCAGGCTTTGCAGAGTTAAGATAAGGATGTTTCCAATAAACAATGAGTAAATTATACTGCATCACAGACTGTTCCTTCATCCAGAGTATGCATATTTAAAATGGGAACTCCCTCCTGTATGCAGCTCTTTTAAAACCTGGGGGGGGGATGAAAGGCCAATGTACCTATCAAAGCATTCTGTGCGTTGTTTTTCTCTTTGTACAAAGAATCAGTGGTAGCAGGACAGCAGGACAGGACAAGTGACTAGATTTCCCTCTGACCAGGTTTTAAGGGCAACTATCGTAGAATCATAAAATGGGGAGGTATATAAGCAGCACCCTTTGCTTTTTGCTTTTACACTACCATGTGCATTTTGGTAGTGGCAGTTTCTTAACACGATTCCGGTTCCGGTTTTCAGGGAGGCACAGCGTTTTGTGCTCCGTTCCCTGTCCTCACTTGGTTTTTATTGTCTCATACTAATTATTTCTGTATTACTTATCTTGGAACATTATTATATTATTATTACTGCTCCACTAATCTTTTGGAGCACTACGGGAGAAAAGCTGCTGCAGAGAAATCAGGCAAGTTGAGAGCTGACCTTGAAGACTTCAAGCTCCCCCGTTGTTGTTTTTGGCAGCGGAAGAAAGGAGGACTTTAAGAACTCACAAGGCCATAAAGCAAGATTTATTGTCTTTCAACCTGAATAACTTCAAGAAATTTAACAACCTTAAGAAATATACAGGAGAAATATACAGCCTCAATGCTGTGGAATAGAGCTACTCCCTGGTGGTCACAGTGAGTCTGGAAACCAAATTTGACTGGCTTTTTTTTTAAAAACCCCATTCTTCTCCATTTTATCTCTATTTTAACAACTCCGGAAATGGTGGCGCACATAGTTGCTGCAGCCCAGTGCTTTCCATGTCGGTACTTTGTGTGGTTTTTTGTGTATGAGTTGTTTTTTTTATTCTGTGTACATTTTGTTCAGCAGACAAACTTTACAACCGGCAAGACCTTCTCAAGATAGGAGTGTGCTACAAGCAGAGTGTTACAGCTGAGTTTCTTAGATTACACAACATCCCAGAGAGCATAGCAAGAACCCCCGGTTCTCCATGGATTGTTATCCCTATGGGGAGGAGGTGGAGGCGGCGTAAAGAGAGGAAGCGGAAGCGAGGCTGCAGAGCTGGAGTGCTGACTAGACTACGGAAACAACCACATAAACCACCACTTCCCAGTCTCTATCTTACAAATGCAAGGTCCTTGGCAAACAAGATGGATGAACTGAGGCTTCAGGTTGTAAGTAATAATATCATGAAGGATAGTTGCATTTTGTTAATTACAGAGACGTGGCTTCATGAAGGCATTCCAGACTCAGTGGTTGGGTTTTCAGGTTACACCGCACGGCGTCACGACAGAACAAAGGACTCTGGTAAAAGTAGAGGAGGAGGTCTCTCTGTGTATGTTAACAATAACTGGTGCACAAATACAGTGATCGTGGACAGACACTGCTCTCCAGATTTGGAGTACATGACTGTCAAATGTAGGCCCTTTTATCTACCAAGAGAGTTCTCTGTTGTCATGATTACAGCAGTTTATATTCCACCGGACGCAAACAGTAACTCAGCCATTGGACTCTTATATGATAGTATTAACCATCAACAGAGCACACACCCAAACGCGGTACACATTATAGCAGGGGATTTTAATCATGTGGATTTGAAAACAGCACTCCCCAAACTGTATCAACATGTCAAGTGTGCTACTAGAGAATCTAACACACTGGACAAGGTATATTCAAAATATCAGGTTGGGCTACAGAGCTAGACCATTAGCACATTTGGGCCAATCTGATCACATGTCCTTGTTTTTGGTTCCTGCATACGTCCCCATCAGGAAAACTGCTCCTGCCACTATAAAGTCTGTGAGAAGCTGGTCAATTGGTGCATCTCAGCAGCTTCAGGACTGCTTTGACAGGACTAGCTGGGATGTTTTTGAACATCAAGATTTGGAGATTTTCACAGACAGTGTTATGTGTTATATTAGGAACTGCATAGACACTGTTATGGTGAACAAACGTATCCGGATCTACCCAAATCGGAAGCCCTGGATGACTCAGAAAGTCCAGAGACTATTGAAAGAAAGGGATATCGCCTTCAGGTCTGGAGATAGGGCTTCTTACAGTATGGCCCGAGCGAACCTGAAGAGAGGAATTAGAGAGGCCAAACTGGACTACAAGAACAGGATTGAGCGGCATCTGGACAGTAATAACAACAGGAAAGTGTGGCAAGGAGTCCAGCAACTTACGAACTACAAGATAAACAACGGAGTTGTAGCGGGCGATGCAGCATTGGCAGAAGAGTTAAACATCTTTTTTGGTCGTTTTGAGGTGGAAGCACCAAAGGAAGCTGCACTACAGTCCCCAGTCCACAGCAGCTTTATCCTTAAAGTAGAGTAGTATGAGGTGAGGCGTATGCTGCGGACGATCAACCCGAAGAAGGCTGCTGGACCCGATGGAATCCCTGGATGTGTGTTGAAAGACTGTGCAGATCAACTAGCTGGAGTCTTTACCAAGATCTTTAATCAGTCTCTGGCTCAATCTAGGGTTCCATCCTGTTTGAAGTCCTCCACCATAGTTCCTGTACCTAAAAAATCTTATATCTCCAGTCTTAATGATTATCGACCAGTTGCACTTACTCCAGTGGTGATGAAATGTTTTGAAAAACTGGTCCGGAATTACATCACATCACTTCTCCCCCAGAGTTTTGATCCCCACCAGTTTGCATATCGAGCAAATAAATCTGCAGAGGATGCTGTAGCTACAGTCCTTCATGCTGCACTGTCACATCTGGAACAGCGGGGAAGCTATGCAAGACTGCTTTTCGTGGACTTCAGCTCAGCATTTAATACCATCCTCCCTCACAGACTGGTGGTTAAATTAGGGGATTTGGGATTTCCACATTCTATATGTATGTGGATAAATAGTTTTTTGTCCGGACGTAGTCAGAGGGTTAGAGTAGGTCAATGTACATCTACAGATCTGAGTATTAGTACTGGCTCTCCACAGGGCTGTGTGCTGAGTCCACTGCTCTTTACTCTTTATACTTACGATTGCATTCCCGCCTATCATAACAACATTATAGTTAAGTTTGCGGATGACACCACAGTAGTGGGGCTTATCTCAGCAGGAGATGAGTCTGTTTATAGGGATGAGGTGGAGCGGTTGATTGAGTGGTGCAGAGAGAATAACTTGCTTCTGAACACATTAAAAACTAAGGAGCTCATAATAGACTACAGGAAGAAGAAAACAGATCTTCAACCACTATTCATCAGTGGGGACTGTGTAGAAAGGGTGACCAACTTCCGTTTGTTGGGAGTCCATATTGAGGAGAATTTAACCTGGAGTGTAAACACCTCTGAGCTGCTGAAAAAGGCCCAACAGAGACTGTACTTTCTGAGAGTGCTCAGAAAGAATAACATCACTCAGAGACTATTGGTGTCTTTTTATAATTGTGTAATAGAAAGTGTACTGACATACTTCATATGTGTGTGGTATGCCAGTTGCACGGTGGCTCAGAGGAAATCACTCCAGCGGGTTATCAATATGGCACAGAAGATCATCGGATGCCCACTCCTCACATTGGAGGAATTACACAGCTCCCGCTGTCTTAAGAAAGCTCAGAATATTGTAGGAGATATTTCTCATCCTGGACACTCTCTGTTTGTACCACTACCATCAGGCAGAAGGTATAGATCTATTAGAACAAGGACGGAAAGATTCAAAAATAGTTTTTACCCAATAGCATTATCCATGCTAAATTCTGTTAAAAATTAAGTTGACGGGTAATATTGGTGTTGAATGTGTTACATATATATCGTATGGGTGTATGGTTGTTGTTGTTTTTTAAATTGTAGTTTTTATGGATTGTGTAGGAATGTTGCTAGGTGAAAGAGTGTAGGGATGTGGGTGTGTTTGGTTTTTATGTCAGTTTTAAATGAGTGTAAGTGATGTTTTGGCATGTGAATGTTGGAGTATGTGTATGGATGGTTTGTTTTTAAATTGTAGATTTTACGTCTTGGATTTTTATGCTGGGTTGTGTGAATGACTGACTGGATGGCACTTTTAATCTCGTTGTATTTATACAATGACAATAAATTGCATTCCTATTCCTATTCCTATTCCTATACAAAAGTAGTACAGTGGACCCTCCAAATAAATTTTCTTAGGAAGTTCCAAGGTGGGAATGTGAGCAAAGGGTATCAGTTACTGGGCCTTACTGGGGTGGAAGGCCCTTAGTCCTTCCTCCACTGTTGAAAACAGTGGCATTAAAAATCAGTGGGTCCAGGAGAATCATGGAAGTAGCTGTGGTCCGATTATAGTAAGGGAAAGTTCTGAGAAGAATGATGCCAAAGGGAAGGACCATGCCCGTCCCCCCCCCACCTTGTTGTCATTGCAAAATCCAAAAAGCAGTAAATGAATTGGAGCGATCGGGAGCCAAGTAACCTAGCAGAAAGCCTCAACCTGCAGATCCACCTCGAAACATGAACGGGGCCTTCTCAGCTGCTGCGCCCAGACTCTGGAACTCCCTCCCACTGGAGGCCAGAGCTACCCCATCTCTGCTGCCTTTCTGGAAAAAGGCAAAGACCTTCCTCTTCAGGCAAGCTTTCCCTGAATGAGGGACTGCCTACTGTGTCTTGATATGAACCTACCATACAGTGGTTTATAACCACTTATAACTTTGTGTTTATATCTCTCCTTGTCTGATTGCATTTGACACTATGTTATCAATTGTTAGTTTTAATGTTGCCTTCTAATGCTGTAAGATACCCCTCAATTCCCTGTTTCTCAAAATGATTGTGTCTTAATTGTAATGGACTGTATATTTTCTCTCCTTACTGTAAGCCGCCTTGGGTCCTTTTCCAAGGGGAAAGGTGGGGTAAAAATACTAAAAAATAAAATAAATAAATAAAATAAATCTTCAGATACCATAATTACAATTACTTGTACAGCTCAGTGGATTGGAGCATTGCTACTGCAGCTGAGACTGCCTTGCGTGTATGCAGCTGATAGGCTTAAGTGCCTTGCCATCTGTGTGATTTCTGGAGAGATGCATGGTCCCAGAAGGAGAGTCTAGTCACTGAGAATACCCTAGTAGGGTTGCCATAAGTGGGAATTGCATTGATGGTACATACTTGTCAATTAAAGGTGACACCACATAGGCATCTACTGTAATCAACAATAACGCCTGCAAGGGCATATCAGGATTTTAGAAAAGTTGTGGAGCATGGGAAAAAACCCCACTACCTTCCCTGTTCCAACATATATTATTCTTTGGAGGTTTTTAAGAAGAAGCTGGGTGGCCATCTGTCGGAAATACTGTGATGGGGGTTCCTGCATTGCAGGGGGTTGGAGTGGATGGCCCTTGAGGTCTCTTCCAACTCTATCATTCTATGATTCTATTTAGAAAATGGGGGGAGGGGCAGTTATACAAATTGCTTTTTTAAAAAAATAATGCAGCTTTTTGCATCACCCTACAATGTAAAGCTCTGCATCTAGTTTTCTTTATTCTCTTTATCTTTTTGTACCTTTAAGCTAGGTCATTGTGTAGAGGTCGTTGCGCATGGATGATGCAATTCTGTTCCTCCTTCTTTTGACGTTCATATTGTTGAATCTGGCATATTGCTAGCAACAAAAAATTGCCTGCTCTCTCAGATTTTTTTTTTAAAAATATTGTAAATGAGTTAATTTGTTTTTAGTCATGGTACAGAAGGGCTGGCTCGCTGTATCATTGTGGGTGGGTTTGTCTAAAAACGTGCAAGTATTGAACCTTATACATTGCATGACCTCTGGATCCCTCTAGTGGGCAATTCTGGTAGTAAATATACCTTAGAAATACAGTGGACCCTTGTATAACAAACTTGTATAACATAAAATTTGTACAACATAAAAAATTCCAGAGATAGGGGAAATTTGCTTAACATAATCGCCTATGGGGAGAATCCGTACAACATAAAAATGGGATTACTCCATTTTCAATGCATTCCTATGGGAATTTGTATAAAGGAAAATTTACTTAACATAATTTCATTTGGAACGAATTAATTCCTTTATACAAGGTACCACTGTATTGTACAGTACATATATAATAAATGCATATTTCTGAGGTTTTTTTTTTAATTTAGTACTTTCAGGCAGTGGCTAAATGAATCAGCGTACCCTATTCCACTGATAGGGAATGTCAGAACAGGACCATTTCACATAAGAAAAATATGCTGAGTGAAGATTACTCAGCACAAGCTGATGCAATCAAGGAATTTCCCAGGATGATCTGTAAGTTGAGTCATGGCGACTGGACTACTTTTCTTGAGATCGAAACGTTTCGCTACTCATCCAAGCAGCTTTGTCAGTCTGAGGGAAGTTAGTGGCAAGTCCTTGAATTTCTAGTTCACCTTGATTTCACATCCCCCTGGTCTGAATAGGCTCATAAGTTGGACAATGGCCTGAATAGGCTGAAGAAAAGAAGTCCAGTTGCCATGACTCAGCTTCTAGATAAGCTCACCAGAATGGCTGAGAATTTTCACATACACATTCATATACATGTGTATGATGCAATGTTAAAGATTATTGGATGACACTATGTATATATATTATGTATAGTGTTCAGTATTTATGCTCTTCTCTGGATGTTATGCTGTTGATGGATGGTTTGCTGCTGCACATTTGTACCCAAGATTAGTGAAGGAATATCTTCTGCGTCTGTTTATTTACTAGGTCACTGGGAATCAAGACATGAGGCTTCCAAGACAAAGTAAGGCAGTTGGAAGCGATACGCTTGCTGGAAATAGCCTGCACTTGGACCAAACTCAATTCTGTAAGAGGACTGTAAGCGTGTTTGGCATCAGGCGTACTCGCGTTCAGCTGAATGTGCTTGCAGCTACCTTTGCATTCAAGCTATGAAGATCTGCAGAGGAGCCAGCCACACTGGGACACTGGTGGCAAAGCATCTTCTAATCCTCAAGTAATTTATTCAGGCTTTTAAAAATTTATCAGTAATTTTAAAAAGGAGGATTGTAATTTAATCCTTGATCATAACTGGTGCAATTCTTAGGCATTGGCAAGCTGTGCGTCATCTCTTAAACAAGAGTAATATCAAAGTATGAAACAACTAGGCCGATTTATTGGAAAAACTCCTGATCTATGTAATACGGCAAGAGATCAGCAATGTATCAGTTTGTACTTTGTTGGTTTTAAAAATAAAAAAAATTATTTAAAACAAAGTATCAGGCAAAAACAATTGAAAAATGAAAAATAAAGATTACAAAAATGTTCTGGCACCTTAAAGACTAGCTGCTATAGTGGGACTACTCTGATGTCTGACGAAGTGGACTTGTCCACATTAGCTCACATTAAAATACAGCAATTTTTAAGGTGCCACAGTATTTTTGTCTTCTTAATTTTTCTTTTGTTTTTGCCTGGTATACTGGCAGAGGCTAACATAGTTACCTCTTCTGAAACTACAACTTAACAGCTATTATTTCATTCTGTTAGTTGATGTCTAAGTCATTTGCTATGGACTGAAGGCAATCTAGAGGTGTCAAAAATATACCGTCGTTGTCTCCTTTTGACACCAATCACAAAGCCACATTCCAAAAGTGAAAACATCAAAACTGCCTTATGCCATCACTCCATAGTCAGACTAGTTCAGCATTTCTGCCTCTTAAGAGCACCAGCTGATTCCTGCATCCTAAAGGTGGCCACAATAGCACTGAGTTTGTTGTTTGGTGCTGTCAAGTTGGAACTAAATTACAGTGGCCCTGAGAGGGCTTTGAAAGTAAGTGAGATATTTAAGGGTTGGCTTTAACAGTTCCACTCCCCCAATGGCTGAGCAGGAATTCAAACCTTGGTGTCCACTCTATCCACTATACCGCTATTCAGGTATACCTAGTATCCTCAAAACACTTGGGGGGGAGGGAACCTTTCCTCCCATTCATGTAGTGAAGTACCAATCTAAAGAGTCATTACTGTTCACATGTAAGATTGCAGTACAAGGGAAAATACTAGAAGATATTGCGTTCCTGCATGTAAAGAGTGTGTGTGATTAAGAATCTCTCCTCTTCGGCCTTGTCTGTGCCCATGTGGCCTTTAATTTCTAAGACCTGAACATGCTGTGACAGGACCTTTTGGTAGTCACAAATTGATAGTATCCTTGCATCACTGTAAGTTGGAAACATCACATAAAAACAGGTGCTAAAAGCAGCAACTATTATTGTAAAATAACCATTTTCAAAAGTTCTTTTCAGGCAACCTGCTCAGGAAATTTTTTCCAAAGGACAAATAAAAGTTCAGAGTATTATTAAAATGAATATTTGAATGTTCACTTAAACTCCAAAATGCCAGGACTGCACTCCCATTTATTTATTCAGTATAAGACCTCCCCACTGTTTTTTGAGATAATGGTGGAATGTGATCTAGCCAAGTCTTAACAGAGGGCCATTCCAGTTCAATGTACAGAATTTGAGGAAGGTAGCTTTCAGGACTGCAACTGCTAGAATCCTACAGAAGACAAAAATCAATCAATCAATCAATCAATCAATCAATCAATCAATCAATCAATCAATCAATCAATCAATCAATCAATCAACTCAACTAACAACCAAAATAAAGCAAAGCAAAGCAAAGCAAACCAAACCACCGTTGTCCAAATTCCAGCATTAAAAAATTATAGTAGGACCCTGGTATCTGCTGGGAATTGGTTCCAGGCCTTCCTGTGGATAACAAAAACCGTGGATAAGAGAGAACACCCCCCCCCCCCAAAAAAAACTGCTGTTTTGTGATAGTAGCTTGGTTTATGGCTGATGTTTGTGACAGGTGCCTCATGGTGCAGTGGTTAAATGCCTGTACTGCAGCTAAAATTGTGCTCACGACCTGGGGTTCAATCCAAGGTAGCCGGCTCATGGTCGACTCAGCCTTCCATCCTTCTGAATGAGTACCCAGCTTGCAGGGGGGGGGGGGAGCAGTGTGTAGCCTGCATAACTAAATTGTAAACCGCCCAGAGAGTACTTGAAGCACTATGGAGCGGTATATAAGCAGAACACTTTGTGGCTGCTGAATTATTTATTGATTGTTTCCTCTGCCAACTGTGGATAACTGAATCAGTGGATATGGGGGTCCTACTGTACCACCAAGAACAAGCACCAGTTAAGGTGTCAAATTCATTTTAAAAAACCGTACTGACAGTCGATAACTAAGGGAAAGACTCTCTGAAGAGCAAAGTCTTGACCTGCTTGCAGAAGGACAGTAAAGATAGGGCCAGCCTAGCTTCCTGTGGGAGAGCGCCCCACAGTCTGGGAGAGGCAAGAGATAAGGCCCTTTCTTCTCATGTTACTGTGTGTGGCAATAGTGAAATCTCAACCAAAACAAAAAGGAAAGTCATTCCCGTATAAAATGCTTAATTCAGTTTTGGATGCCATGAAGAAATGATGAGCATATTGCAGATGTTACCTTGTTGTCTCACTAGTCAACAAAAAGACGGTATCATATGAAAGAAATTTTAAATTTTTATTTTACATATTTATACAGAGTACTTTCAAGGTAGCTCTTTCCACCCAACTGCATGTTAATAGCACATCTAAAAATGAATGTCAGGTAGTCAACATTCACAAAATGTTGAAAACTGATTAAAATATACATATTACTGAAAGCTACAACTTCACTACGAGGCAGGCATGTATCTTCTTCTTTTTACTTGTATAGCACCGTCAACTTACAGTCTCATGTTTTTTTTTTAAACTATGGTGAAACAATACTTAAGTAGTCAATGTTAAAATACTGTTTAACTTAAACGTCTCTAAATAAACAAAAATAAAAGTTAAAACTATATTTCATGTTTGCAATGTTTATAAGTACTGTACATTTTGTTCTACAATAAGATTATTGAACTGTCCAATATTTAGTGGCACAAGTAAAAAAATCCCCCAAAAACCCCTCAACAGCAAATAAATTAAAAAGCATAGGCCAATCACTGGACATAAAGCTTCAGACATCAGGAACAAGTTACCAAGCACTGTGGCAGCGCATCCACCATTTTGTATCAAGGGAGGGGCTCGTGCAGGGTTCCTCGTGCTTGGCAGACTGCACCTGGAATCAATGACTAACACTGGTTTTTCTTGTGCGCGCGTGGAGGAGCATCAGCGTTTGAACAACCACAGAAGCAAAGTGTTCTAGCTGGTTCTTTTGTCCAATGGCTTTTCTTTTTACTTTGCCGGCAATTTCTCAGCCATGTGCTTCTGCTGACTTTCAGCGTGTCTGAAGGGAAATGGGGAAGGGGGAGAAAAAAGATACGTTATTATTACATAAAACTCTGACATGAAGTGTGTTCTTGCCGTTGTTTTAATACAGAACCTAAAAGGCTGTGTAAGAGAAATATCTAGAAAAGAAAGACAGTGATTGCAGTGGTTAGTGTTGCTGCTACGTTAGCTTGGGCGTGAGTCTCAAGCCCGTTTTATTTATTTATTTATTTGTTTGTTTATTTATTTATATTACCCCCCACCCCCCGTCTTCCGAAGGAACTCCGGGCGGTTTACAACATCACCAATAATAACAAGCAACAATATAATGACAAAAAGAAAATAACAATAATAATAATCATAAGGTAAAAGTAATAATCAAAAAGAGGAAAAAATAGAATAAAAATAAAAATAAAGATAAAAAAATAAAACTACAATAAAAATTTTAACTCATGCCCACTTGGTCTGTGAAGATTCTCAGTCATCCAGGTGCGTTTATCTGGGAGTTGAGTCATGGCTACTGGACTTCTTTTTTGAGACTTCCCAAGATCCACAAGCAAGGAATCCCCCTCAGACCTATTGTCAGCAGTTTAAATTCAGTGACTTATAACATCGCAAAATACCTGGCAACTATCCTAGCCCCACTGGTTGGACACACGGACCACCACGTACACAACTCAGAAGAGTTTGTTTCTAAAGTCAGGGAGCTCAAACTGGATACAGAGGAAACCATGGTATCCTTTGATGTTACATCACTCTTTACCAGCATACCCACCACTGATGCGCTAATAATGGTAAAGAGAAGATTAAGAGAAGACAGCACCCTCACCTCCAGAAGCCGCCTCAACCCAGACCAGATAGGCCTGCTCCTGGACCTGTGTCTGAACACCACATATTTCATGTACAGAGGGGACCTCTACAGACAGAAGCATGGCTGTGCCATGGGTTCCCCAGTGTCACCAATTGTAGCAAACCTATACATGGAAGAAGTGGAGAAGAAGGCACTCAACACCTTCCCAGGGACAACACCATCCCATTGGTTCAGGCATGTAGATGATACCTGGGTTAAAATAAAGACGCAGGAAGTACAGGCCTTTACAGACCACATCAACGCAGTGGATCCTAATATTAAGTTCACTAGGGAAGACACCCAAGACAACAGGCTGGCTTTCCTGGATTGTGCAGTCATCATCAGACCTGACCGTGGCCTAGGAGTAGAAGTTTACAGGAAACCCACCCACACGGATCAATACTTACTGTTTGACTCCCACCATCCATTACAACACAAACTAGGAGTCATCAGGACCCTAAGCCACAGAGCAGAGAGCATCCCCACCTCCTCAGAAGCCAAGAAGAAGGAAGACAGGCACCTGAAGACAGCACTTAAGGCCTGTGGATATCCAAGGTGGGCCTTCAACAAAGCAGTGGGCCATCCCAGAAGAACAAGGGATCAGTCTGAGACCCAGACCCGACGGAAGAACCTGGTCATTCCCTACATGGCGGGAGTGTCGGAGAAGCTTAAAAGGATTTTTGGCAAACACCACATCCCTGTTTATTTCAAACCCAATAACACACTAAGGCAGAGACTTGTCCACCCAAAGGATCCGATACCAAACCATAAAAGGAGCAATATAGTATATGCAGTCCAATGCAGTGAAGAGTGTTCAGACCTCTACATTGGAGAAACTAAACAGCCATTAAACAGAAGAATGGCCCAACATAGGAGAGGTAACAGCTCAGGACCAGAATCAGCAGTACACCTCCATTTGAAGGAAAAAGGCCACTCTTTCAAAGATGAGGATGTACACATATTAGACAAAGAAGAGAGGTGGTTTGAGAGAGGAATAAGGGAAACCATTCATGTCAGCATTGAAAATCCCTCCCTCAACAGAGGTGGGGGGCTCCGGCATAGTCTAGCTGCTACTTACCAGGCTGTACTTTCCACAGTACCCAGGCAAATCAAGGAGCCTTCACCACCAGGTCACAGCTAACGACCCATTCTTGACAGCTAACGACCCATTCTTGATGGGTTTCAGCACCTTAGGCCATTGTTTACCTTAAGGCCATGGACACTAATGTCTCCCTAACGAGCCTATTCAGGCTTTGTTCATCTTATGAGCCAATCAGACAAGGGGACAAGAGGTCAAGCTGACTATAAGAAGGTCTCTTGCACTAGCTGTATTCAGACCGATGAAGCTGTTTGGATGAACAGCGAAACGTTTCTATCTCTCAAAAAAGAAGTCCAGTAGCCATTACTCAACTCCCAGATAAATCATGCCCACTTGCCAAATTACTTGGGATGGCAATCCTGCTATGGAGAACCACAAACATCATCTTCAGTCTTTTTTTTTTTACACAAATACAGCTGGTTTTGAGGAGAAAAAGGAAAAAGGAGGAGAGTTTCACGTCCTTCCTATAGAAGCTAAACGTCTTTGTCTTCACACAATCTAAGGAAGTGACCATAAGACCTTATACCGCAACTCGTTTCCTCCATATTGTAATGGAATTCCAAGGTATAAGAGAACAAACAAAATCATTCCATCTAAAAATATGAATAAAAACTGGCCTAGTGAACAGAACAAACTTGCAGAGGATGTTTGCTCGGATGACTGGATCTTTGTTAACAAAGGCAGCAACGAGCTTTCAGCATGAGAACAATATTCTCAGAAGACTGTGGAAAAGAGTCAGGTTGGGTTACATTGCATCAAATGAGGGCCCGTGAAACTCAAGCCCAGCCCTCGATTCAGTCATGAAGCTACTGGAACGCTCACCATCTTTTTAGCTTCCCTCATAAAAATATTCTGAGGGTGAAATGGGACATGGTGGAGATCAGCAGGATGTAAACCACGCATGCTGCCCTGCTTACAATTTCTGCATTTCCTTTTACTTAATCTGAGTTTCAAACTAAAATGGTATCCACGAAAACGAACTGCATCAGTTTAGCACTAGCTTAAATCGGTGTCTTCACAGATGAAAGTCCTTTTCCATTTCTTCTGTCTCTTTTGCCCAAATCCTTCATTCCACGTCAGGCTCTCCCCATTCCCATCTCATCTTCACAACAATCCTGTGAGGTAGGATCAGTCTGTGTGGGGGTGTCTAGCCAAAGATCACCCTGTGAGTTCCATGGCTGTGTGGGGATTAGAATTTGGATATCCCAAATCCACACACCCCAACATACACTTGGCACCACCTGGAAATTCCTTATTTATTTTATTTTATTTTATTTTATTTTATTTTATTTTCAGAATTTTTGAAACAAAGACCTTGTATGAATTATGGACCAAATGTATCTGATGCCTTTATGGGCTGCTTCTCTAGTTCTCCCCACTTCTCTTAATTCAGTAACAAAAGAATGAAAGGCAAAAGGTGTGGTGATGACAGTTTTCTTTCTGTTCTGGTTGCAAGGAGCACGGACATTGCATGGGTGCTCTCAAGTCTCAGCTGCCTGGCTAGTTTAACAACTCACAATGTATAAACCTTGCTGTGGCAATAAAGTAGCCCATTGTTTATTTAATTACAGCAGACCTTCGTTTAACAAACAGTTTGTATAACATAAAATCTGCGCAACATAAAACATTCTGCAAATAGGGGAAATTTGCTTAACAGAATCGCCTATGGGGTGAATCCATACAACATAAAAACGGTCGTGATTAGGGACTACTGTTTTCAATGCATTCCTATGGGAAATTTGTATAAAGGAAAATTTGATTAACATAATTTCATTTGGAACAAATTAATTCCTTTATAGAAGCCACCACTGTACTACATTACCTGCGGCAGATTTGCATAAGAGCATGCAAATGTACACTACACTGACCTTTCCCTCTACAAAAGAAGTCTTCTGGTAGACACCAGTGAAACCTTAGAGTTATTAAGGATAGCAATAATACCAAAAGAGAAATAAAGATGCAACAAACACACAAAGTTAGGGCCTTTTCACACGACCCCTAAGATCCCCTGGCCACTTAAATTCGGACCAGAGATCTTGGGGGTTCATTGCTCTTCCTACGTCCCCACCCCTCTGCACTCCCTTGCTCCTGTCTGCGTGAGGGGAGGGAGAAAAAAGAGAGGAAAAAAATGCAGGCTCACCTATGAAGCCGCCTGGAGCCCCGTCGTCGTCCTGATTCCTTCTCTTAAAGGGGCGGGAGGCAAAAAAGCAAAAAACAGAAGCGAGGAGAGCCCGGCACTCACTCCCTTAAATCCGCATCAGGGATTTTCACCCTCTGAGAGCAGGTACATGAAAAGTGCGCTGGGACGCGCTTAGGTGGGCGTGGTCGCACTTAATTTTCTACAAACTCCGGAGCTGGTGGGGAAACAATTTTAAGCTCTGGAGCTGGCAGCCATTTGTGGCGGAGTTTAGGGGTCGTGTACAAAGGCTCTTAGCTGTCCCGCGTTCTGTGAAAAGCAGTTTTTTTTCTGCAAAACTTCCTAGACTGCAAAGCAGAGGATAGGCAGTGCAACATCACGGTGGCAATGGCTTCGCACTAGACATGTCTTGCAGCTAAACCATATTGAGATCTTAATCTGCAGGCACCATCTAATAGGATTATAGTCATCTGGCAAGCCTAGGATATATTGCTGCATTCAGAAACCTCTGCACCTCCTTGCAGCTAATCCTTCTTGTAAGATACACAAAGTAGCCCAGGCAAGCTGTCTGCCCACCTACTGCAGTAGTACCTATTCTGACTGGCGGTGGCTCTCCAGAAATCCTCCTCATTTTTACTGCAGCAGCAGGGAGATAGCCTCTATGGAAACTCCATCCACCTTTCTGGAGCCAGTAACAGTATGGAAGGGTGCATGGAGCAGAGGAGAAAGGCAATTAACTTTACTTCCCCACACACTCCAGGCTTTATTAATTTCCCTCTCCCCTCATGTCGACTCCTAATTAGAGACTTCCAAATTATATATTTATTATTATCTTGTCTAGGACCTCAAATGGCTGCTTATATGTGATCCTTTAGTCACACAATTCTATAATCCTAAACATGCATTTCTTAATTTTGTCCATAGATGGCAGACAAGCTATTTTAATGCATACACCCCCATCTTCCATTAGTAAGATTTTGTTTTTACTCCTTAACTCCTGGAGGAGCTATTACAGAGACTGTATAATAAATATCTGGGTCCCCTTCTTTCTCTCTTTGTTTATGAAGCATCCAGTTTTTAAACGAGACCTTAAGTACACTGTAGACCTACTGTGAATATAGCCACTGAGCCATTAAGGGTCGTTTCTATTGTGAACTAGTGAATGCAATTTGTGCTCAATGTCTCTTTCCATTAGTGAACTCTAAAAGGCACAAAGCAATTGTATTTTAGATTATTTCAAAGTGTGAGCTAAGGCTGATTCTGAACACTTGAAAGTCCTTTCAAACTGAATGCAAAATGAAACAAATGCATGCAATTATTTCACATATTACAGAACGTGTAGTGAGAACAAGACAGTTCTGACTTACAATACAACAATTAGAAGTGACTGGTTCTAAACCATCTCTTTGAGAATTAGACATATGGGTAATGTACTGGCAAACATATACAGCCAGTTTTATTGCATCATGGAGTAACCTGCACACCCCAATTCTCTGGTGAGATCTTTGTCCTTTTAAAAGTTCAGCACTTCTTGTCATTCCCAGAGGACCACTTGTTTACTGAGATTCAAACAAAAGACTGTGGAGGTGGAAGGAGAGAATACAGAAAGTATAGAGATGTTTGTCACATGTTTGGCCACTATCAAAGTACAGTGACCCCCCCGCCTATCGTGGGGGTTAGGGACCCAACCCAACCCGCGATAATTGAAAATCCGCGATATGCGGATGCAGGTTGGGTTGGGCCTGGGGCACCTAGCTGGGGTCTCTTGTACTTACCCCCAGCCTGGTGCTGCCCCGAACGGGCCTGTGAGGGCCTTTCCCGGTCTTTTGGAGGCCCCAAAAGGGCCTCCCTCTGAATTTGGCCCTTACCCCAGGGGGTCTTTTATCATATACTGTGGTCCCACAATATAGCGGGACCGCAGTATATGAACCGTGAATGGGCAGGGGACCACTGTACCATATCCCGTGATCTTATCAAACTTGGAGTCCTCAGGTGTTCGTGGACTAAAACTCCCAGAAACCTTCATTCCTAGCTGTGCTAGCCAGGATTTCTGAGAGATGCAGTTTACGAACATCTGGAGACCCATGTTTGAGAGCCACTGATCTAGGATAATCAATCAATCATGTGAACTATTCCAAATCTTTGTTTGGGATGATGGGGCAAAGTTATATTTTTGCAAAGCACTAAAAGCTTTCTTGAGTTACAGCAGTGTCAATAAAGCAGAATAGCTGACAGACACCAATTAACAGGAAGATGTGGGAGATGCAATACAGACTTCCTTGCTATGTTAACACAGAACTTTCCTTAAACAGACAGTCTGAAAAACACAGAAGTAATCTGGAACAGAGGGTGACAGAGGATTGATAGAAGGGGTAGACAAAAGGTGTGTATTGCATCAAGAAAGGTCTGGATAAGCTGAGATCGGGTAAATTGAGGTTTTACTGTCTTTTACCTTGTCTGCAGCAATGGTGCTAAATTACCATGGTATTGATAGGGGGCCGCACTGTAAGAGAAATATTACAGAAAACAAAATCGGGTTTGCTTTGGTTTCGTTAAATTTCACCTTTGTTTGTAGATGCTGAACAATTTTTCCCCTTGAAGGCAGTAGAAGTATCCCAGAGAGACATCAGGCAAGAAGTATCCCAGAGAGACATCAGGCAAGTGCAGTTAGCAATTTAGTTTTACGTTGTTGCTTTTTCAGACTTGTTCTAGGATTCTATGATTTCAGGCCAAGGAAAAACTGCATCCAGCCTGAAGACTGGAGCTAGACTCCTGCTTTCAGTGTGGAACATATCAAATGTAAATTGCTTGCCTCCATCCCAATGTTTCCATCAGGCTACACCCTTGGAAAAGAGGATCAAATGTGTTTTTGCACAAGAAACATACACAGTACAGTCTTTAGTTGTTGCCGTTGTTATAAGTCTTTCCCCCCCTTTAACCTCATGGAATCAGCAAGCTCTCAGGTCAAGTTGAATATGAAGACTAGAGGTTTTTCTACTGAAAAACAGTGGACCAGCCTGAATATTTAAATTACAGTTATTTTGGACAAGGGACACATCACTAATTGCACGTGCTGACTATACAGTAAAGAAAGAAACAAGAAAACAACATCTTTAGAAGAGAAAACTTTGAAAGGGAAGCGAAAGTAAGGAAGAAGCAATGGCAGCTGTTGAGTGGGAAAAATGATTGGAGTGGAAATAATAGAATGGCTGGAATTCTAATCAAGAAAGTCAGAGTTATCGCAAACAGGTTCCAGAAAGAAGTTCATCATCCCCAGAATTATCATTTTTGCCTCCCTAGTCTAAATGCACCAATTTGTATTGTATCCTTGACACAATAACTTCTCTAGAGAAAAGAACTAAGGACCATCCTACAAGCAAGCAGAAGAAACGTCATAAGAACATAAGAACATAAGAAGAGCCATGCTGGATCAGGCCAAAGGCCCATCTAGTCCAGCTTCCTGTATCTCACAGTGCCCCCACCAGATGCGTTTGGGTGCGCATGTGACTAGATATCTGTCTCCTAATACCACTCCCCTGCATCTGGCCCTTGAAGTACCCCGGTTTTAAGCCTGGAGATTACACATCTCCATCATGGTTTGTAACCTGTGATGGACTTTTCCTCCAGGAATCTGTCCAATCCCCTTTTGAAGGCATCCAGGCCAGATGCCATCACCACATCCTGTGGCAGGGAGTTCCACAGACTAACAACTCGCTGGGTGAAAAAATTTTTTTATTTTGTCTATTCTTACTCTCCCAGCCCTCAATTTGAGTGTATGTCCCCTAGTTCTGGTATTTTGTGAGAGGGAGAAGAGCTTCCCTCTACCCACTTTACTCATGCCCTGCATTATTTTGTACGTCTCAATCATATCCCCCCTCAGGCGTCAAGCATAGATGCTAGGTTAGGATTTGATCTGTTCAGCCTTTGATAGGAAGAGTAATTGGGAAGACATGTTCTACTGTCCAAATGTGCAGTTAGTTCTCTGATTTTAAAATATTAAAAAGTACCCCAACCCCCCAACACTAAACAGTTGCAGTAAAAGGGTTTAAAATTAAATTTGGAAAGAGCTAGAAAAATGCGGAGAGAAACATGCAACAATTGGCAGACTAGCAGTACTCACACAGGAACACTTTTAATGGTCGATGCTCTAGTTAGAGAGGGAGGCAGAACACAGTGGCGGCTAGATCTTGTATTTTGCAAAAATGGCGGAAGGGCCAGTATTGCTTCTTTGTTTCAAAGCTCCATGTGCATCCTGCACATTATCTGGCACCTACTGAGCCTAATCCAGTTAACGCACAACACTTCCTGCCTTCTGATTCTTAAGCTTGTTATAAACGGCAGACTTTGACGCAACATCTCTCTTTCCCCCACCCCACCCCAGCTTATGTTTTGCTCAGTATCTAGCCAGATGAGAAGTTCTGTAGAATCCCAAATACAGCATATGATTCAGTGGCATTTTAGCTGGAATAGAAACACATGCTTTCTGGATTTGATCCAATCTATCACTGGTCAGTTTTGACCATGGTGCCAGGGAAACAATATTTTAGTCCTCAAAATTCAGAGTTTTATTTCATGATCAGTGACATGTTGGCGCAATCATCAAAACATCTTGAGCTGGATTTCAATCACAGAATCTAATAAGAAATATGACCAACCTAGTCAAGTCTTCAATGTCTACCAGCATGGCATCCTGTTCTGTGTGCAATTCATCCCGAATAAGCAGCAACTGCACCAATTCTTCATTCAAGCCTAGGTGGAAAAGAAGAAAAATCGGAGCTTAATTTCATTTATTTCCTCTCGCAATGAAGTTTTAAGGGTATGAAGGAATGGGTTAAGAGAGTAATGAGCAGTATTGTTAAGAATAAGTGTTAGCAAAGTACCAAATGACACTACTGAAGTCCACCAAGGGGGTGCTGTTTTCCACTTACTTTCTATCTGTGAATGCAGATCGTTGACGATCACTTGTAGTTGCCCAATTGTCATATCTCTCAAGTCTGTGGGTTTTAAGCTTCTTTTCATCAGACATTCACTTATATGAGGCATATGTGGCAGCTAAAGATAATGCAGAAAACACATTATCAGCAACACACACATTAAATGTCCTTAGCATGTTTATTGTATACTCTTAACAATAACAACACTATAGATGAAAACTTATTTTATCCTGTACACTAGGCACCTTATGCTTGCAACTTCTTGGTTCTACACACTTCATACTAATTCTTCAATGTCAGATTTACTACTAATAATAACAATCATGTGCTGTCAAGTCAATTATAACTTATAGCAAACCCTTTCGAGAGTTTTCTGGCTAGAGAATACTCAGCAGTGTTTTACCATTCCTTTCTCCTGGGGACACACTGGGACTGTGCAACTTGCCCAAGGCCAAACAGGCAGGCTTTGCTCACAGGAATAATAATAATAATAATAATAATAATAATAATAATAATAATAATAATAATAATAATAATAATAATAATAATAATAATAATAATATATTGTCATTGTGTATATATACACAGTATACACATACAACAAAATTCAGACACCCAGAGTCCAGATACATCAGGCACATCCAAACTTTGGCCCTCCAGGTGTTTTGGACCACAACTCCCAGAATTCTAAGCCTGTATTTCCAATGGCAAAGGACTGTGGGAGTTGTGGCCCAAAACATCTGGAGGGCCGAAGTTTGGACGTGCCTGTGATACACACACAAACACATACACACAAGCAAACACACACACACACACACACACACACACACACACACACACACACACACACACACACACACACACACACACACACACACACACACACACACACACATTAAAAATCCCCTCAATACACACACATAAAAAATCCCTGAACACTCCCTCACCCACCCCACCCACCCTAAAAACACAAGCATCTACACAACAGGCTAGGTAATACTGTCCAAGTGCTCACTGCTGGTGGGCCTTAAGTTCATTATTAAGTGCAATTATAGCTCTGGGATAAAAACTGTTCAGAAGACGTATGGTCCGAGTTTTAATTGTTCTGTACCTTCTGCCAGAAGGCAGCAGTTTGAAGAAATTAGGAGCAGGATGAATAGAGTCTCTCAGAATGTTGTATCACTTCCTCAAAAAAACCGGAGAACTCAACTCCCAACCTCTGGCTTTGTGGTCAGATTTACTATACTTTTGCAAATAAAGAGAAGTATAACAGGGCTGAGACACCCCCCCCCAAGTTTTTCTAAACAGCATGCTGATATAAGACCACATACATGACAGCATCTGCCTTGACAGAGCCATCTGAGACTGCAGGGGTGTGGTGAAGTAAGCCAAATCCCTAATTCCCCTCATGGATGTCAGTGAAACATCAGATAAAAGGCTGCAGGAGTTCATTCACAAGGAGGGTTTGAATACTGTTCGTCTTGTAGTTTCTAAATGTCATTTGCATAATACTTTTGATCTTATGTTTTCACTTTTGCTTCAGGCATGAAAGATATTACCCGCGTCATACAATGGGTATAACATAAGAGACAATTGCTGGGCTAATATAGGTGGGTTTTATACACTGGTATCTTAGTGCCCTGGAGGGGCAACAAGAGGCAGAAATTATTTCCATTATAGTACACTGAGGACATTTAGTTTTACAAATTCACAGACAAGGTCACCCAGAGAGTTTGCTCCTAGCTGCTATAACTCCATGACTGGTACAATTATTTCTTTCTACACAACAGCAACCAAAACTTTAATGGCATTAAAAATTTTCATACATTTGATCCATTTAATGTATTCATTTACTTTGCAGTTACCACCTGCAGAGAGATGGTGAAGCTACAAGCTTTTCTGAACCCAGAAATGGAAAGTTTTATAGAGATAACTCTTGTCATTGTTTAAAAAAAGAAAAGAGAAAAAAACCCACACATACAAGATCAGCTACTGGAGATTTTTTCCTGTTCTGTTTTTCCACTTCAACTTGCATTTTGGCCATTGGTTTTGCCATTGCTAAGGCCATTTTGGCTTCAGCTTGAAGTTTTTTTTGTCTTGTGAGAAAATCCATGTCATCCAAGGATTCGGAATCCTCCTCAGTGGTGTCTCTGTCAGAGTAAGAAGAGCTTTGCTTGCTCTAAAAAAGGACACAATATAAAGATGCCAGCTCTAAAAACAAATATATGGAAACAGGCGGATTCAGCAACTAATGAATGGATGAACTAATTAAAATGACAGTATTAAGTATTGCAATATGGACAACACTAAATACGCCCCTCTGCAACATAACTCAACCAACCAACTTGAACTACACTAGGCTTTGTTACTGAGCCTTTGTTGGAATGCAACAGGAACCCAACCACATCATCTGGCATCAGATCAGAGGAATACTTTATGGTTTTAATTCTTTAATCTGAACATTAAATGTGGCATTTCTGGTTAAAAGCAATGACATGGTTCTCTACATGCATTTCTTTATATTTTCATACAACTGATCTAACAACAAAGTGCACTTGCCAAGTCAACTGACTAAGGCTATAATTAACCACTTGCTCCATGTTATTTTAAAGGACCTGGACACTGCTGGAATGAAATCCCAAGAATCTCTCTGAAGCTGAATTTAGGCTGGAAGAGACTCCCCAGTTTTTATGGAATGATAATGAAGCCTGCAATTTTCTAAGTATACACATAATAGACTTTGCATGAAGCTTGGCAAAAAATATATCTTTTTTTTAAAATTACAACTCATAATCTCCAACCCAACATTGCCTTCTCATGGGGGGGAATTCTGAGAATTAGAATCCAAAATGTAACCTTTCTGAAGTATCAAAAATTCCAATGCTTTAGAGCAGGCATGTCCAAACTTCAGCCCTCCTGATGTTCTGGACCATACCTCCCAGAATTCTAAGCTTAGATTGCCAATGACAAAGGACTCTGGGAGTTGTGGTCCAAAACATCTGGAGGACCGAAGTTTGGACATGCCTGCTTTAGAGGAAAAAGCATCTTACTGATCTAAGAATACTTCTCTTTACCTCCTAGCAAGATGCCGTTGTCCACTTAATGAGCCAATTCAGACCACTGTCCAAGTTATGAGCATATTCAGACCAGGGTTATGTGAAATCAAGGTGAACTATAAATTGGAGGACTCACCACTAACTTTCCTCAGACTGATGAAGCTGCTTGGATGAGTAGCAAAACATTTTGATATCTCAAGAAAAGAAGTCCAGTTGCCATGATTCAACTTCCAGATAATCTCACTTGGATGACTGAGAATCTTCACAGACATGCCCCATCAACTAGTCACTGGTGACTTAAATACACCTGCGCCTCCTGGAACACTCCCATACATTCATAGTTCATATGTTTCCAAGGGCATTATTATAGATCTGCCCTTGGATCATGATCTTAATTTATTAAAGTTACTCTGACACAATGATAGGCCATATGAATTGCTTACAATGTGCAATTTGATGCCCAACCTTTCCCAGAGGTCTTGAGCCTCTCTGTGTTTGCTAGTAAGACTTACCATGGGGGATAAGGGTGTATCCAGACTTGTTTCGGTCTTGCTGTCATCAGCATCACTGTCTTTGTCACTGCCACTGTCATTTACAAAACAAATCTGCAAATTCATCCCACTTTGTAACCTTGGGAGAAAATGGGGAGAGAATGGATAGTCATCTTCTAAAAGTTATTTATTTATTTATTTAATTTATAGACCGCTCCATCTAGCTACATGGCTACTCTGGGCGGTTTCCAAAATTGAACAGAATTCAGACCCACAAACAATACAATAAATGATACATGATGAACAGATCACTAGAAAAGTGTTAACAATTTGTCTATGAAGAACTTCCTCCAGTTAGAATTATTTCTGATTATTCCAGTGCAACACTGTGGTCAATGGATAGTCAAACAACGCAGGTTGCAATCCTTAATACATTTGCTTTGGCATTAGTCTTGTTGGGACTTCCTTTGGAGTAGGTATCTACAGAAGTGTCTTGTCAGCTTTTTGTCAGCTTTTGAGATTCAATTATTAAAGGCACCTTTAAATAATTCAGCCTTTACCATATTCTAACCACAAGGAGGGAAAGAACCTAATGTAGGGGAAGGGGAAAGCACTATAGCTCATAGATTAGAAAAACTATTAGAAAAAGGATATGTAAAGTTCTATATATGCTTAGGCTTCAAAGTGGGTTGGTTGAACTTGACTTGACAGAAGTATATATTTACAGTAACTCTATTTCCTTTTGAGGACATGTGTGCCTGTGTTTCCTAACGTATATTCTGCCAATACAGTAGGATCCCCCGTATCCACTGATTAGCAGAGGAAAAAAATTAAATAATTCAGCACCCACAAAGCAAGTTATTATTACAAATAGCAGCTGTAAAGCAAGCTATTGTCACAAATAGCATCTATAAAGCAAGCTACTGTCACAAACAGCAGCTATAAAGCAAGCTACTGTCTCAAAACAGTAGTCATAAAGTAAGCTACTGTCAGGAAACAGCAGTTTCGGGGTGGGCGGTCAAGCGTTCTCTCTTAACCATGGTTTTCATTATCCATGGGAAGGCCTGGAACCAATCCCCAGTGGATACTGGGGTCCTACTGTATATATTCTGAATACTGGACCATGAGAAAAATGGACAGAAGATTCTGGCCACTTGTTCTCTACTGTTGAGATAATTAATAGACATAGCCACTTCTGGAATTTCTCATGGATATAGGTAAATAACTGTTTTTAGTGCTGCTGTAAAATGTTAAGATAAACTGGACAGACAGACTTCCCTCTGATTTCAAACCAGGCAAACTATTCTCCACTTTCCCCCACCCACCCCAATTCAGAGAAAGGAGATGTGTCCACACCCACTGTATGATGTCCAGCCACATAACAACAAAGACAGGAATTGTGCATTGTTTTACATGGTATTTCAAAGTTGCCCAGAGGATGTCATAAATAAGCTAAAGAATGCCAAAACTCCAGGAGATGACGGATTGGGACCAGAATTTTACAAGGTATTCAAATCAATGTTAATTCCTAAGTTAAAGAAGCTTTATAACGAGATATTGGAGGGCGAGCAAGTTCCTTCCTCCTGGAAACATACCTTAACTATTTTAATTCTCAAGCCTAATAAAGATCCAATAGATGTTGGATCTTACAGACCAATATCACTTATAAATCAAGACGCCAAGATTTTTACAGCAATTCTAGCCAAAAGAATGTACACATTTATAGACAAATATATTAAAGAAGACCAAACGGGCTTTATCAAAGGCAGACAAATGTCAGACACTGTAAGAAGAGTCTTGAATGTTCTTTATGAGATGGGAAGATCACAGGATAAAGCATGCATTTTGTCTCTAGATTTATTTAAAGCCTTTGACTGTGTCCAATGGCCTGCGTTAAAAATTTTATTAGTGAAATGGGGGTTTGGAGAAAAATTTCTAAGTGTAATAAACCAACTCTATTCTCATAGCACCTCATCAATCATTGTCAACGATGGGATGACAGGAAAAATTACCCTAGGCCGAGGAACAAGACAGGGATGTCCTTTATCGTCAGTTCTGTTTTGCATAGTGATAGAGCTACTAGCTAACGCAATAAGGGAGGACCAACTTATTAAAGGTATGGGTAAGGAAGGTAAGATAAAAACCTTAAAATTGCTGAATGGTATAAGGAAGTGTGGGACATAGCACTAAATGATAAACTATCTTGTAATATAAAAGTTTTGCGAGGTGAAATGAAAAAAGATATCTTCTATGATGTTTGGGGGAAATTTATAGATCATGTACTATTAAAAGGGAAAGGGATACAACCAACTTATAATCCAACACCGTTCTGGCGTAAAGGACCTTAAGAAGCCTATTTGAAAAAAAGAAAAAAAAGATGAAGAAGAAAGAGAAGATGCAAGAATACTGGACGGTTTCTTGGGGGTGGGGGGCACTTTGTATTGTTCATGATTGTCTATTACTTTTTTATATAATTGTTTATCATTGTTATTTTGTCTTTTTTTATGTTTAATAAAAAAGATATTAAAAAAAAACAAAGTTGCCCAGGGATTGCATTTCCAGAAAGTTAAACTGGGTCATAACGATGTATTAAGCAGGATATGAGGCTGCTGGGTAGAATGGTAGTTCCACGTTGAGAAATCTCCTTGACTGCTGTCATGCACAGTACCATTTAGCCTGTGCTGTGACATGAAAATGCATAGTTTTTCCTCTTCTGTGCCATCAGAAGATGCTGCTGGCAGCACAGGGAAAAGCCATGACACAAGCTAAGTGAGGTTATAGGTCATGAGAAAGGGAGAGACGAGGGTAATCCAATATCTATTTTTATGATGTTCTGTACTGCACTTTTTATTTTATACACTCCCATTTCTATTGTCTTAGTGCCAACTGCCAGCTATCACCAAGCAAAGAGGAGCATACTTATTTTGAGTCCTGATAGTGACAGAAAGCTGCTAGTGCCTTAGAAAATTTCTAGATGGATAAAGGGAATGCATCAACCCTTTTTTCCTTGTAGGAACCTTTAAATTAAGTTTGATATTCCATGGAACCCACAGTCATATGGATAAAGAAAATCTTGATACCAGGAAGTAAAGTTAAATTAGTGCTAAGCTATTATAAAAACAAATCTTACTAGTTTCTACCATATTATTTTTTGAAGGAATAACTCACAGATAGTCCTCCCGAAAACTTGATGACATAGTAACATGCAATGTACTCAGGATTTTGTTGTTTTTGATCCTGAAGATGGCAGGATGGGCTTTCCTGTCAAAAACCTTGTTTGGTCTTTTATTGTGAATTAAGACTTTTTAAAAATAGTTGTTTTTTTTTACTTGCAAGCAAAACTCATGAAGTTTTGTAGATCTTTTCAGTCTTGTTGCCTGGAAGTGGTCTACTTCTGTTGTAGAATGCTCCAAGAAGCAGAAATATTTTTAACTCAAGGACATTTCTATTCTGTAGTGTAGCAATTCCCAAGCTTGGATTCCTAGATGTTCATGGAATAAAACTCCAAGAAGCCAGTCAGGATTTATGGGAGTTGTAGTCTGAGACTATCTGGGGACCCATGTTTAGCAACCACTGTAATGTAGCTGGATTTTCCAGTATCTTGATACAGTGTTCCCCCGCCCTTTCGTGATTCATATACTGCGGTCTCGGTATATTGTAGGACCGCAGTATATGAAAGGCAAGGCCCCCGGGGTTAAGCTGGTTGGGCCTGTTTGATGCTTACTGCACTTAACCCAAGCCTGATGGGTTGCCCCAAATGGGCCTCTGATGGCCTTCCTGGGCCTGTCAGAGCCCCCCAAAGTGCTTTCCGGAGAACCAGAAATGACTTCCAGATAGATGAAAACCACTTCTGATGCCTCTGATGGCCTTCCCGGGCCTGTCGGAGGCCTCAGAAGTGCTTTCCGGTGAACAGGAAGTGACTTCCGGAAAACCAGAAGTAATTCTGGAAAACCAGAAGTGACTTCCAAATCACTGGAAAGCACTTCTGGGGCCCTCCGACAGGCCCGGGAAGGCCATTGGAGGCCCGTTCGGGGTAGCACCAGGCATTAGGTAAGTGTAGCGCCCCCCAGAAGTTATGTGTCCCCTGCGATATATAGGGGACACATATCGCAGATTTTAAATTATCGCGGGTCGGGTGAAGTCCCTAACCTCCATGATAGACTTTTTTTTTACTGTACTAAATAAAAATCCTAGGAGCTGATGATATCTGACATTCTAACATCTTGCAGACCTGGGAAAAAAGTCAGGATTTTTTGGTTTCCAACTTCCCAGAATCTCAGAGAAAATGGTGAATGCTGGCCACAAATATGTGTGTTCTAGGAGATATAAACAAACCAAATTTTTTGCAGCTCTGCCTTGTCCATTATTATGTGGCACTCAATTAGGGAGGAAATCAGGCCTGTACTTTTAATAGATTGAATCAGCAGGAAATATATAAATATATCTGGAAACCAGATAAATTACCATCACAAAGGATAGAGGAGCACCCTTCATGATGGCAATTCCTTAAAGTTACTGCAGCTTCTTTTCCCTACCAACCTAGCAATAAAACCAGGAGCATTATTCAAGTTGATGCAAAAGTCAGTCATCTTTGAAGGATTACTGTGAGCTAATGGCACAATAGCCATTGGGTAAGAGAAGGCAGGGATTGAGGGATGCACTCAGAATGTAATCTACTCTGCGGTTTATGAAAGAGTATGGAGAAGCTCTCTGGTTGGCATAGGGATTTGAAACAGGGTTAAAGTCCAGCGCTGCAGCTTCCGTGGCATGTCACACGACTCTTGATCATGTTTTATAATGAATGAATGAATGTTTATTTACGGTTATTAACCAAATTGTAGTACAATTAAAATATAATGTGATAAAACAGTATAAAATAATAAAATAAAACAGTATAAAATATTATGATAAAACAGTATAAAATATATTACTAGAAAATACAGAGCTTGTAAAAATGACAATTTATGGGTAAAACACTAAATATAATTAGGAGAGCTCGAATCTCTATCAGTGATACGTCTACGTTTGATCATAGCAGCGTAACAGAATCTGGCAACACAATTTGTGATCTGAGGGGACCTGTCTGAAAGGAGTAGCTTAGCGTAGTAGTTGGTAGGTCTCCCAGGATGTTTGCAAATAATAGGATGTATAAGCTCCTTGCGTAGTTCTTGATAAAAGGAGCAGCATAAAAGGACATGGGTCACAGACTCAATTTGGTTATTATTGCAAGGACATAGCCTCTCGGGGTAAGGGATATTTTGAAATTTCCCGTCCAAAAGTTTGGAAGGGAGCACATTCAATCTGGCTAGGGAGAAGGCCTGGATTACTTTTGTAGACATAGAGCTGGAGAGGTAAAAAGACATCTTGAATGCATTGTATGTAACTATGCTATTGGTGCCCATTTGGCTCAGGTGTTCCTGGAAATCTATATCCCATATCCTACGCTTGATGGTCGCTTTGGCATTGGTGTAGCCCATCGCTATAAGGGTGTTAATAGAGAGACCTATCCGTTGCGTTTCTTCGACTACAAAAGATTTCCAATCTGACTGGAAGGTGTCTAGGAGGGTCAGGGGAGCCAGACCGACAGGAAGAAACATAAGTTTGAGCCAGTAATTAATCATGTGGGCTTTTACCCGTGCTCTAATGGAAACTAATCCAGTCTCCAGGCGTAGGGCTGTGTTAGGGGTGCAAGGAGGCACACCGAGGATTGATCTCAAAAATTTGGTCTGGACAGATTCAAAGGAATGTATATTTGCATATGCAAATATTGGGGAGCCATACAGCAACTGTGAAATCACCTTGCCCTTGAAGACTTGTACTGCTGAGGGAACATGTCATCCACCATTAGAAAAAAAGAATCTGTTTAAAGCTGTGGTACTTTTCTGAGCATTTGATAATAAGTATTTTATATGGGATGTCCAGGAGCCTGTGGAGCTAAATACTATGCCCAGATATTTACAGCACGCCACCTGTTCTATAGAGTGATTATTTATTACCCATTTGTGTTTAGCCCTCCTTCTGCTGGTAACAAGTACTTTGGTCTTGGCATAATTAATAACGAGTTGTTCCTGATTACAGTATGAGGAAAAGGCTTTCAAAAATCTTCTAAGGCCAATACAAGTTAAAGATAGTAATACTGCATCATCGGCATAAAGTAGCATGGAGATAGGGCGTGAGAACAGCTTAGGGGGATGGAAGTCAGATTTTGATAATTTATCCACTATGCCATTGATATAAAAATTGAACAAAGTTGGGGCTAGAATACAAACCTGTTTTACACCATTGAACACTGGGATTGAATTAGATAAATCTCCTGTTGAGTTGCAGAGAACTTGCAACCTGGTGTTTTGGTAAAGGCGTTGAATTAAAAGAAGGAGCCTCCTGTCTATGTTGGTTTCCTCAAACTTTGCCCAGAGTTTGCATCTTGGAATAAGGTCGAAAGCTGACTTAAAGTCAATAAAAGCCGCATACAAGGCATCTCCCTTAGGGGACGAGTATTTCTGAGCAAGATGATGAAAAATAAGTCCCTGATCTAGTGTGGACCGTCCAGACCTAAAGCCAGCCTGCTCCTCTGCCAAGAGGTTCTCTGCTTGTAACCAGTCAGTTAGTTTATTCAAAAGGTGACTAGCATACATCTTGCTGACTGAGCTAAGTAAACTAATTGGCCGATAGTTGGCTGGATCTCCTCTGTTTCCCCTTTTAAAGATTGGGACAATGATGGCAAGGCCCCAGTCCTCTGGAATACATCCTGTTTGGTTAATCCAGGAGAACAGGGATGCCAGTACTGGGGCCCACCAGTCGGAGTTGGACTTTAAAAGATCTGTGGTAATATAATCCATCCCTGGGGCTTTGCCTGCTTTCAATTTACAAATCAAGGTGGAAATTTCTGCAGGGGAAACTGGGGGCCAATCAGGGAGCTTTTCATTAACTACTGTTGAACTTTGAGCATGGTCAGGGTGGATGGCATAAATATTCCGAAAGTGTTCCTCCCAGGCACTTGGTAAAATGTGGGATACATGTCTAAGGGAATATTCCCTCATTCCCCCTGCCACTAACTTCCAGAAGTTAGCCGAATCTTTAAGGTTGGCTGCAGCCTTCAATCTTTGCCAGGACTCTCGTTGGGCTTGAAGTTTTTTCTTTTTGATCAAGGCCTTATATTTACTCTTAAGAGTGAACCATTCAGAAGGGATTCTGACCAGGTTCTGCTCACGATACCATTTGTACTTGGCCATTAAGTCCTTTTTAGCTGCCTTACACTCAAGATCAAACCATGTATTCCCTTTGGCTGCTCTGGAGGGGCTGGAGATTGTGGTTTTGTGTCTTAGGTGTGGTTGTAGCTCTTGAACCAACTCATCATAGGTCTCAAGAGCTGTATAAATTGAGTCTGCTTTTGAAATTAGCATACCAAGATTAGAAAGGGTCTGAGGTTAACAGTTTTCTCATGGAGACCTCCCTTTCAGTGGACCACTTAATGCGAGCAGCTCTTATTTCTATAGAGGGCGGCAGTGCTATTTCACTCTCAGTGGGCACTTTTATATCTCCAAGATTAATTAAAAGAAAGTGGTCACTCTCAGGACGGCATTCAATCCCAAAGTCAATAATTGGAGTCAACAAATCCTTGGTTACTAGAACATAATCTATGGTGGAGGCACCCATGTGTGATGTGAATGTGAAATCCCCAGGCCTGTCCCCCTCCACATTTCCATTTAATAACACAAGATCCAACTCATTGGCCATCTGCATTAGGTGAACGCCCGCATAGTTGCACCCACCGTCCTTGGATTGCCTATGATAAAGGCACTGGGGGTGCACTGGATCTGGAGGTATCATATTGAAATGTTCATATAGCATCTTGTCATTTTCTCCTATTCTAGCATTAAAGTCCCCTGCTATCAAAACGGAAACAAGACATAGAGAAATAAATAAAGCTCCTGGATACAATAATATCAGGCTTTCAATATAAGCAACCAAATTGACCCAATGATCACTACACTGTGTGCGAGATTGTTGAGGAGGGATATACAGTATACATTGATAATAATTATCAGTTGTGAAGTGAACTTAAGGGTAGCAGCAAGAGCTAAATTACAAGTAGGTTGCAATTCTTGGACAGATGCCTGAAGTTTGGTAGATATGAGGATGGTCATGCCACCTTTATGCCGTCCACCCTTCTTACCAACAGCTGCTTTGAGGGAGTGAGATGCATAGCCATCTAGAGTCAAACCTTCTTGGGACCAAGTCTCTTGGAACAGTAGGATGTCAAATTGACCTATGAACTCGGTAAAGGCAGTGTCCCAAATCTTGTTTGACCAGCCTGCTATGTTCCAGGAGACAATCTTGATTAGTGAGTCATTTTTATGGTTCATTGTATATTTACAAATAGGACCGTTCAAGGATGAGGCCTTATTGATGACTCTGTATAGCACAGTTTGTTCAGAACAAGAGGGCGCAATAGGTTCTGAGGCACAAAAGTTGAGGCTAAATTTTTCTTCCCAAGACAATTGCTTCTGAGATAATTGGGAGGGTCCCAAGTCCCCATGTCAAATCATAGTGTGCTGAATTGGGTCTGTTCTTGTAGACTGACTCCATTGGGACTTATCCCAACTTGGATACACTTCTGGGAGCCAGTAGTTTGATGTTGGCTGGTTTGTAAAGGGTCTCCTTTCCTTCATTGTCCCTCTAAAATTTCTTCGTTTATTCTGGAAACGCTTGTTCCTATCTCTGATGAGAACTGGGATAGACATATCCATAGAAGAGGTGAGGCTCCCCTCACTAGGATTGGTGGGATGAATAACAGAATTCTTGATGTGATGATTCTGTGGGGACAGGACTTGTGATTGAACATTTCTATTAGCAGGCCGTGTGTCCATTTGGGGAACACTATCGATGAGTTGCTTGGTAGGATGATCCTGATGATTCCCAGTAATGTACTCTTGAAGTGTTGAGGGAGTGGTTCTTGGTTGGCCGTTGATATGATTAGTATTAGGCAGTGTATTTTTCCGTGTCTGCTTCACCCTTAAGTTAGTAGATGTAGAGTCTAACAATTTATAGAGGGGCTTAAAATTCATGCTTCTTTCTTTTTTGCCCTTGCTCTTGCAGGCCCCCTTGGTTTTTGAAGACTTTAAAGACTTTCGGGTGTTCTTTCTTTTTGAGCCTATTGAGACAGGTGCATTTCTCCCGGAATGTTTAAAGTCCTTGGCTATGTTGATTTGGGGGTTGGATGCTGGGCAAGCCACCTCAACAGTTTGTGAAGCATCAGTGGAAAGAACCTGGTTTGAAGCAGTGTTGACAGCTTCAGTTGGAGCAGGAGTTACCGAGTTTGGGTGGGGATCCAATGGGGGAGCCACACAAAGAAGCAGTTCATCCAGAGACAAGGCCTCTATTTTGTTTATGGTGTTGGGGGATAGATTGTAATAGTTGATGTTGCCCTTACATTGGCAGGCTGTGTTGTTTTTGTTCTGCCTGGATAAGGTCTCATTAAGCATCACAGTATTGTTCGCAATTTCCTTCATAGATCCCGACATGACCTGCATGAGTTGCTTGATTTCTGAAAGAGTGTCTCTGATTTCAGCTAGGCTGGTCTGGTTGGGGCAATTGTTGCCTTTCTCCTTTGGCATAGTTTCATCGTGGAACCTGGAGACATTGGGGATGGAAGCTGTGAAGGTGGAGGTAAAGGACAGGGCATGAACATCGTCTGCTATGGATAGAGAGGGGTTGGTGAGGTTGATTTGAGGTAGTTTGGGTGTTTCAACACTAAAGAGCTTGGATTGTGAGTTGCTCAGGCTTCGTGGTTGAATAATCTCCTCAAGGTTCTTCATGAAGTTCTCTGGTGGAATAGCCGGGGGGGGGGGCAAATAGTTGTTCATTTTTAGTTCTCCAAAATCTGTGTTCACTGTACTATTGAGTTGGCCGAGAGCAAATGATACATCCCCCAAAACCTGGTCTTCTTTGGAGAGGGGCATTGTTGAATCCAACTGGGGATTACCAGGGATTTCTAAAGGTCTGTCTCCTCTCATATCACCTATATAGTTTGCATTGCATGTGGGAGACACATGCCCATTGGTAAAGTCTGTAATCTTCGCTTGACGCATTTTCCTCAGCGTGATGTTCTGAACACCTGTCTTAAATTGAGCATTGTTGTCGGTTAGCGTGGAGCTGCCTGGCAAAGAAGGATATGTAAAGCTTCTGCTCTGTGATGGAGGTGGATATTGTGAGGTTTCTCTGCGTCCAACTAAGGTATGGATGGGTGTGATAACAATTGGAGTATGTTTCTTTATCTCATGTAGGACTGGGGGAGAAAGGTTTTCATGATCATGTTTTATAGAATTCTGGTTAGGTGACACTGGGCATTTTTAATGGGAGATGCTACTGTATTTTTAATTGACATGCTACAAAATTCTTTTCAATTCATGTTTTAACTATATTTTGATTCTATTATTTCATGTTATTCTTGCAACTTTAAAAAAAAAGTTTCAAGACTTATGTTCCATCTTTGAGATAATGGTGGGATATGAAGTAAATAAGATTCACCCATAAGCTATCATCTACCAATTTTATGCACACCCACCTGCTCCTCTGTCCTCTTTCCTGTTTGAGGCACAGTCCTCCTTGTGATGTACATGCTGTGACATACTCAGAAGATACGTTATTAACGTTCTGGCATTTCCAGGCTTGGCTAAAAAAACATGCTTGTCTAGAAGCCTAGAGAACTGCTCCAGGTCAGATCTGACCATGCAGAGCGAGATGGGGCCATTGTCCCACGTCCCTATGCTTTCCATGATTTTTCCACTTTAAAACCCAGAATACAAATGAGCTACATAAAGCAACCTGCTTGAATTTCATTTCAATTACACGTAGAAAGGGAGGGAAAGTGGGAGAGTTTATATATGCAGGTTTATTATTACAATATTTGAGATTTCCTCTAGCCTAGACAGATAGGTAATTTACTGGATTATTTCAGGAAAGATATTACCAAGCTGCAGTTGTACTAAACTGGGAATTTTAAAACAGCACAATCATTCTGCATACATGAATGGAAAGCTACACAGGCAAATCATGCAGATCTTACCCTGAAAACAGCTTACATGCTCGGATAAATACATACACAATTGCTTTTATACCTTGAATATCTAATTTATTTTACCTTTTGATTTACAGTGGCCCATAAAAATAAAAGGCAAGCATAGAGATGAGTTTCTCTGTACTTCATTTTAGGGAGCTGTGACCAGCTGCTCTTGCTTATGTGTCTGGAACATCAATTTTCCATTCACCTGATTAGTTCTGAACGCTTCCCCCCCTCTAAATAATGGCTGCCCAATTTCAAAGGGAGTTTCTTTAAACCAAGACCAGTTTATCATTTTTGTAAATTAAACATATAACGCCTGCTCAAAACTCTTGCCGTGTATGATTGGAAAAATGTTTTCTCTTCTTTAAACAAACAGCAGTAGATAAGCAAATGGAAGCAGTAAAATAACATGTGAGCAGATACATATACCAGAATCACTATACAGTTCAGTCAACTCTCTATAAACACTACCTAGATTCAGTGAGAAGGAACAGTCCTTATATGGGTAAGTATATATGTATTTCAGTTTCTATCAGCGACTTCTGCTCTTTGGCACTGAACAGCTTGGCAATTGTATAACTGCTCACTTTCTCCTCTTCATGTAAATCCTTGTGATATCCCCCACAGCGTGTCAATCAAGAGGCTTTAGTCAGAATACATGCAGTAATTCTGTTCACACACCCTCCCTTCAAGCCTTCTCACAATAATTACACGCAGATGCTCCTTACTACGTGGTTTTGCCTTGCCATCTTATTATTCTAATGACAGCCTCCCCCCCACACACATATTGGCCTCTTCCTTTTATAATGAATGCTTGGGAAGCAAAGAAATACTATTGCTCTATCAGCTCAGCAACCTTTATTGGCATACAACAAAGCACAGATATGTAGTGTGGCATAATGAATATCTCTTCTAAAGTCAAAGATTACATTCTTTTTTGAATATTCCAGACTACCACAAGGACTGAAGCATGAGTTTAATACAGAGATAAAATAATAATACCTTCTTTAAAATGAATACTAATGAGCATCCTAAGCACGTGCTGTGACTATCACCGATAAAAACATAGCTACTTTTTCAGTTATAGAATCAGATTTGGACCCCAACAGATAACGGATTTTATCCTGGTCAGACCCAAATTTTAGATTCCTTAGGACTTGTTCCAAAAATTTCTTACGTGACTTGTTATGTAAGGGACAATAAAAAAGCATGTGAGCAAGAGTTTCCACACTGCCCAGTGCTCTATCCATGTAGATAAGGCAGTACCCAACCAACCCACTTTCTGGCACTAAAGAATTCTTACGTCACAATGACTTGAATTACATGATGCTTTTCATTTAGGAGAACTTCAGACAACAGTTATGGTGATGTGTTCCTTCTTCTTACGTTGACAGAGTGACAGAGTAAGACTCAGGGGACATGGGTTCAAAACCCTGCTCAATCACAGAAACTTATCCAGAGGGGACAGGTAATTCCTTAAATATCTCACTTTCATGGAAAACCCTTTTAGGGTTCCTATAAGATCATTCCCATTTGATGGCACATAACAGACAAATACAGGCCAGAATTAATAAAATTTTGCTACACTGATTAAATAGTGGAGGAAAGGGTCTCTCTTTCAGATTTGTTCTATAGACAAAGGAGTAAGATGCAGGGCTGGATGGATTTTTTCCAATCTACAGTGGACCCTTGTATAACAAATAGTCTGTATAACATAAAATCTAAACAACATAAAAATTCCAGAGATAAGGGAAATTTGCTTAACATAACTGTCGATGGATGAATCCGTACAACATAAAAATGGTCGCGATTAGGAATTACTCTGTTTTCAATGCATTCCTATGGGAAATTTGTATAAAAGAAATTTTGCTTAACATAACTTCATTTGGAACGAATTAATTCCTTTATACAAAGGACCACTGTATTACAATCCTGATAGCTATGCTCCCTAGGACGCATGACTAAAGTGTGAGAGGTATAGCCAAATAAACTAAGAAATGTTTATTTTCTAGTTTTTAAAAAAAATAATACTTAAAAATAATTTTCACAGACTATAGTCATTAATTGGCTATAATACATTTTCAATTTAATTGCAAGCTTTATTATGATTTTAATAAAGTTTAGTTACTTACTTCTGACTCCAGTTCTTCAAGTGTGCATCTGTGAATTCACATATAGGGGTTAATAACACTCACACGATAGCAACCGAGACTCTCAAGCTGTTGCAGAAATCGGACTTCCCCTTCCAGTGTGCATGCTCCTCTCTTCCCGCGCTTGTGTCAGCAGTTCCCTAGAAATCTGCTGCTATAACAGAAAAAGGCAGGGTGGGTAGTGTAAATTCACAGATGCACACTTGAAGAACTAGAGTTACAGGTAAGTAACTAAACTTTCTTCTTCATGGCATCTGTGAATGCACACATAGGATGATTAGCAAGCTAACTTACCAGTGGTGGGACGTCACGGTAGAGAAGAAGAGAAGACTGCCCTGCCAAAAGCTGCATCAGCTCGCACTCTGACATCGAGCTTGTAGTGGGTGGCAAAAATGGACAAAGTTGACAATGTAGCAGCTTTGCAGATGTCAGGGATGCCGATTCCTCTCAAGAAAGCTGTGGAATAGGCGACTGCCCTAGTAGAATGTCCCTTTGGGTGGACAGGTAGTGGGAAGCCTCTTGTTTCATATGCTAGTTTAACAGTAGCGGTGATCCACTTAGATATGGTTTGAGATGACACAGGGGATCCTTGGCACGGATCAATAGTTCTAACAAGGAGACGCTTGGCCATGTGGAAAGAGGCAGTTCAGGAAAGGTAGAAGAGTAATGCTCGTTGGACATCCAGAGCATGCAGGGACCGCTCTATGTCAGTGGAAGGTGCTGGAAAGAAAGTTGGAAGCACCAGTGGTTGCTTGAGGTGGACACCAGAAGCACTTTTCGCAAGAAGGAGATGTCAGGAAACAGAGTAACCTTGTTCGGATGGAATTGCAACAAGGAAGTAAGTTTTTAAAGATAGTATGTACAGTGAAACAGATGCCAAAGGTTCAAAGGGATGTCTGGTTAAAACTTGAAGAACAATGAGAAGGAGGATAATGGCTATGAGCACAAGTATTTTTAAGACCCTTAAAGCAGTGTTTTCAACCACTGTTCCGTGGCACAGTAGTGTGCCGCGAGATGTTGTCTGGTGTGCCGTGGGAAAAATTCTCCCTACACCAGCAATGCCCCCCCCGCATCCCGCTCACGACCAAGGCAGTGGTGCGGCGCCGGCGAGCCGGAGGAAGGCGGGGCATCCAGAAAGAAGCTGGCTGCCGCAAGGCTTCCTTGGGAGATGTAGTTCCTCCCGCAGGTCTGAGACGCGGTCCTGGGGAGGAGAGCGGACTACCTTTCCCGGCGTGCTTTGCGCGCCGGCGAGGAAAGGCTGGCCATGGGCAAGGAAGGAGAAGAAATAAGGGAGGAGGAAGAGGAGACTGGAGAGCGAGAGAGTGAGAGAGAGCCGGGAGACCCGCGCAGGCGCATTGCGGCGAAGGGCGCTCCAGAAGCCGCTCTTAAAGGTTCTTGGGGTTGGTTCCCCCTCCTCGCTCACCGAACCCCCTCCCTCCCTCCCCCGCCTCGCGCACTCGCTGTTTACCTCCCGAGGGTGGGCGCGCGCCCCTGCCGAGCCAGGTAGGAGCGCGCGTGCACACCCCTCTTTTAAGGGTGGGGAGCGGGTGGCTGTTGACAATGGTCATTTTTTGAGGGGGGGTAAATAAAGGGGAGGACGTGGGAGGCTGAGGAGGGGATTCCTAGAACCTAGGGAGGAGACGGGGATGGGGGGCCCCTTCCGGGCCCTGTGGCTGCCTGGCTGGAAGGAGGCGGGGGGGGGAAGAGAAGGGAGGCTTATACTGAAAGGGGTAAAAGATGGGGGTTGGGGGGTCGTATATGAAGAGCCTCCCCCAGCCCCACCTTCCTGGGTTTGCAAGTTCCTCTGAAAAAAAGTGCCAGGAGGGGGGAGGGGGAAGGTGAGGGCAGGCGGACATTTTGATAGGGATGCCTTGGGAGGGCCTGGGCTGGAGGATGGATTTGTTGTTGTTTTTTGGGGGGGGGGTGAGAAGTGTGTTTGTGTGTGTGTGATAGGCACAGAGTTAAATTTTTTTAACATTTTCTAATGGTGGTGTGCCTTGTGATTTTTTTTCATGAAACAAGTGTGCCTTTGCCCAAAAAAGGTTGAAAAACACTGCCTTAAAGAACTGTTTAAGCATCGGATGGCAGAAAAAGGCAGGTGCTTCAGACTGAGGAGGTTGATGGGCGACATTAGCAGCAACATAAACTGGGAGGGTTGAAATGTGAAACAGGGAGAGTAGGAATTGGAGGTGAGTGTCTGTAGTAGCAGTACTGGGTGGAGGAGGCATACTTATTCTTTTCCACTGAGGAAGGTGGAATAAAGGTGGCTCTTTGCAATTTAAATTAGCAGATGCCTCTAAAGCAGCTCTCCTCCACCTGCTAGCAGCCCAGAAACTTACTAGTGCTCTCTTTGTTTGTCTCTCTCAGCAGCAGCAGGCTGAGATAACACCCAGGCTCAAAATGGCTGAGGCTGACCTTACTCAGGGAAAAAGATTAGTGTGGCTCCACCCTTGCTCAGAGAAAGGATTAGCCTCATTGAAGCCTCAGTGTCGAGCGGGCGATCCATAGAGGCCAGTGAGTCGTGTCGAGGAGAAAGGCACCAAGGTGAGGTTGAAAGGTGAAAAGTTTGAGCACGATGCCCTTGAGATGTAGACTGGTGCACACCTGGATTATGCTTGGTATAAACTGATGCCACAGATGGTGTTGGAGAGGCATCGGATGATTGCTTGCTTCATTTTGATGGAGGGTGAGAAGGAGAATGAGATCGCGATGTGTAGCGACTGTATCTATTGACATCGACATCAGTTTCGGATTCGGAGGATATGTCTCCTGTGTCTATGGACACGCTCTGTGTTGTGGGCACAGTGTCGGTGCCGAGGTGGAGAAGAAGATGCTGATGATTCGGCATCATAGTAGTGATATCAGCGTTGAGGGTGTCGCAGTGTCGAGGGCAATCGTCTCGGTGATGGGGAGATGCATCGGGCCCTGGACGGACGAGGTTTCGATGCTGAGATGTTGTATGTGGATGTCAATGTTGTGGCATTGGTGTCCTCATGATGTCAATGCTGATGTGGTGGTGAGGGAAAGTATTCCTCAACATCAAACTCATCTTGGAGCCAAACCCTCTTCGTCGGTAAGGGGCGATGTCGATGAGATGGATGTTCAACAGTGGCGACATCATAAGCAATCTCTATCTAGCTCCGGGGTCTTTTGGGTCAAGGTGATGCTTGGCATGGAATGATGTTGTGGCTCCAAGTGAGACTGAGAAGACCCATTAGCCAGGCCCGGAGATGTACGTGGGCTTACAAGAGGTGCTTCCAACATGGTTGTTGGTTCCTCCGAGACATCCCCCCAGCTAACTGAATGGCTGGAATTAGGACAAAAATCCTGCAGTTGCCGAGCCGGAAGAAGATTATCTTCTCGATGTCGAGAGTCTGTTGATGGCGGAAGGGCCGCTCTAATGGATGAGACAGACGGGCTTGAGGCAGACTGCTGCGGCCTCGATTTGGGAACAGGAGTCGATGTCGACTTCATTTTCTTTTTGTCAGGCAGCGATGTGGATGTCTTTGGAGGTTTGGCTTTTTAAGAAGCTTTTGTCTTCGGTGGTTTAGAGGTAGATGCTGATGGTTGATCTGTGGTCTCTGGGGCAGCTTGGGACTCCATTGGTGAAAGGGATTTCTCCCACAAGGGGCCAAGGTGTTGCTTGAGTGCCGGTTTAGTTAACTTTTTACACTCAGCACAATGAGAAGGCTGGTGGAATTTGCCTAGGCAATAAAGGCAGCGATTGTGGCTGTTGGTTACGGGAACCTTGTTAGGACAAGCCACACAGTGCTTAAAGAGGCCTCCGGAGGTCATAAAATGGCTCGGTAGAGAAGGGGGGGGGGAGAATATGGAAAAATAAGAAAAGTGTAAAAATATAAATCAGGAAGGAGGAAGTCCAAAGGAAATTATTTAAAGAGAGAAAGACAAAAACAAACAGAGAGAAAAAGTATAACATTTTGTTTTCAATCTGCAGCAGCGGTAGAAAAGGAAGTGCCGACTCGAGCACAAGAAGAGAGGAGCATGCCCAGTGGAAGGGGGAGTTCCTATCTCCGCAACAGCTCAAGAGTCCCAGTGACCATTGAGTGAGTGCTGTTAACCCTTATGTGTGCATTCACAGATGCCACAAAGAATGTTGATTTTTCAAAAGGCAGTGGCATCTAATCAGTCTCTCTAATCAGCTTGTCTTCTCTTCAATTACTGCCAATGTTATTTTGTTTTAAAAATATTGTGTTCAATATTTGTGTTCAAACAGCCACTTCCTTGCCTTCATAAACCTCATCGAATAAGGAGGTCTTCTATTTCTGGGTTTAGTTCCTGAAATGGGAGGGCAGTGCTGTGCAGACCAATTGTTATGTCTGAATGCCTTGTTCTAGGGATGAAAGCATGACGATCCACCCATGGGATGGTGTTTTTGCCCAGGAGACATTCAAAGGTGTTTACAGCTGTCACATTATTTGGGGGAGGCTCCTTTCGTGTTCCCCAACACAAAGTTTGATTCATATTATTAAAAAACAGGATATGCATGAAAACAAAAGGGGTAACATATCTTTTATAATAACATAATGCTAACTAACTGAAGAGAAAAAAAGCCACAGAGCTAAGATGACAGCTCCAGAGAAAGAGTGATTTTCATCAGTAATTCTGTTTTTTTTTATAAAAATATTTTTTTATTTTCTAATCTGGGGGTGGGGGAGATGGTATCCCTGGGAACTCCAAAATGGCTTGAGGGCTGCAAGTGGCTTACACTCTGCCCGTCCTTGGAGTATAAGATGAGTAGGGAAATATAGAACTTTGAGACTTGCAGCACCTCCCTTCAACCCTTCAGGGTGCATCTGATTTATTTATTTACAAATATTTATATGCCACCTGTCCCCTAAAGTATCCAAAGTGGCTGACATTATTAAAAGAAATAAAGTTAAGAACCAATAAAATTATTAGAATATTTAAAAACATTAAACAAATACATTAAAACTTATCATAGCAGGACTCTTTAAAATAAGAGTAACACCCCCCCCCAATGGTCCTTAAACCAACCAACCAACCACCTTGGTCAACTAGTCATTTAAAGGAAAGCCTGCCTAAAGAGATAAGTCTTCATCAGCTTGTGAAAGACTGTAGAGATGGGGCCCGTTTGGTCTCCTGTGGATGGGACTTCCAGAGTGTGGGAGCAGCAACAGAGAAACATTTGAACAATCTGATTTTGCTGCTATTTGGCCAAACTGAAAGATATTGACTTTGGGAGAAGCGAAAGTTGAATTCAAAAGTTGAAAGGAGCCCCGTGGTGCAGTGGTTAAAAGCCTGTACTGCAGGTAAAAGTGTTCTCATGACCTGGGGTTCAATCCCAGGTAGCAGGCTCATGGTTGACTCAGCCTTCCATCCTTCCGAGGTCAGTAAAATGAGTACCCAGCTTGCGGGGGGGGGGGATGTGTAGCCTGCATTACTGTAAACCATCCAGAGACTACTTGAAGTGGTATGGGGTGGTATATAAGCAGAACACTTTGCTTTGCTTTTGCTTTCTTTTGGTGCCAAGTTTAGCCATTTATGCATTATGCTATCATATTGTAAATGTTAGCTGTTGTATTTTATATGTTACTTCAGATTCGTTTAAAACTGCAGGTAAACAAACCAATGTCATCAGAAGTTGGTTAAAAGCTGAAAGTCAGTGCTTTTGTTACTGTTTAATCAGTAGACAATACTTTTAAGCAAAATGTACTTGTAGCTCTTTTTTTGGCACTTTTTGATATCTAGCATGATAAATGAGGGATGCTTTGTAACAGAAACCACATACGGTATACTGTAGTGTTTTTAATTTAACACCCAGTTCTACAACTTTTGTACATGCAGGAAAAAATATCTAATACTTGTCGTACTTAGAGCTGACCTACTGAAATAATCTAATTTATATCCCATTTGATTTCAGTATATTTAGTCTAGGTGAGATTAATTTAACCACAGAGAGAACCTACTGGAGTACTATTGACTTGTATGGAAGACAGAAAGAATATATTATTTATAAACAGGTTTTTTTCAGTAATATTGCTTGCTAACTGCCTGCAGTGCAAAACAATTATTCCATAAAGGTATTTATTATGATTATGATAATATTATACATCTGACCATTGGGATTTATACTCAGCTGTATCTCTTGACAGAATTCCTAAACCAGTGTTTTTCAACCACTGTTCCGTGGCACAGTAGTGTGCCGCGAGATGTTGCCTGGTGTGCCGTGGGAAAAATTCTCCCTACACCAGCAATGCCTGCATCCCGCTCACGACCAAGGCAGCGGTGCGGCACTGGCGAGCTGGAGGAAGGCGGGGTGTTCAGAAAGAAGCCGGCTGCCGCAAGGCTTCCTTGGGAGATGTAGTTCCTCCTGCAGGTCTGAGATGCGGTCCTGGGGAGGAGAGCGGACTACCTTTCCTGGCGTGCTGTTGACAATGGTCATTTTTTGTGGGGGGGGGGGGAAATAAAGGGGAGGACGTGGGAGGCTGAGGAGGGGATTCCTAGGACCTAGGGAGGAGACGGGGATGGGGGGTCCCTTCCGGGCCCTGTGGCTGCCTGGCTGGAAGGAAGGGAAGAGAAGGGAGGCTTATACTGGAAGGGGTAAAAGATGGGGGTTGGGGGTTGTATATGAAAAGCCTCCCCCAGCCCCACCTTCCTGGGTTTGCAAGTTCCTCTGAAAAAAAGTGCCAGGAGGAGGGAGGGCGAAGGTGAGGGCAGGCGGACATTTTGATAGGGATGCCTTGGGAGGGCCTGGGCTGGAGGATGGATTTGTTGTTGTTTTTTTGGGGGGGGGGTGAGAAGTGTGTTTGTGTGTGTGTGATAGGCACAGAGTTAAATTTTTTAACATTTTCTAATGGTGGTGTGCCTCGTGATTTTTTTCATGAAACAAGTGTGCCTTTGCCCAAAAAAGGTTGAAAAACACTGTCCTAAACTATTTAATGTCAAGCCATAAAACTGGTAACCATGATTTTCGGCCATTGAGACTTTACTGAATACAAAGAAGCTTAGCTTTTTCTCAAGCATATATGGAATATTCAAGCAATTGCAGGAAAATTATTCCTAATTTTCTTGTTTCATGAAAAAACTGAAATACGGTGGTAAACAAAACATAGAAGACACACATAACACACGTAATTAATAAACATAGGCTGTGATTCATGCTCCTCTTTATTAGCTTCCCATTCTGAGATGTAATTTTATATCCACTTCAGTAGAAATGGGCAGTAAAATATTATTTTCCATTTACTTTAATGGCTCTTTCAATGCATTATTAAGAAGCAATATATAATGAATATTTGCATATTTCTATTTTTATGTCATGTCTCTTTCTGCTGCACAAGGATTTTCAATGGATTTGAAGCCCAAAAAATAAATTACAACTACCAGGGGAAGGGCGTGATAGCATATACTATTCTTTTGCTTATTGCAATATTGTTTATAAAGGAAAATAGGTTGACTTCTTGCTACCTTGAGTGAGTCTTAATCTCCTTCCTTAAAATGCATGTTACAGTTAAAATGTTCAAAATCAAAACAAGATTTAAATGAGGTTAATTGTTCATTAATCCATGAATAATTGCCAGTGAGTTCATGGCTAAATAATTTAGGATGAAATGTGCTGATTGAAACAAACGTTAGTTAGCCCGTAATGTTATAGTTAGCCCATTTAGAAAAGGAAAATCTTTAAAGGCAGATTGTGTTTGTCACAATAGAACCTTTTCTCATCTTCTGGTGTATACATATTAGCTTGCTTTGTTATGCTATTGGTCCTCGAGATTTAAGCCTTTCTTTGAAATCTGATTTCTCATATATGACAAAGTGCCTCAATAACTTGCAGCTGTTCTTTAAACTTTAAATTAAAGATCATCAATAACTTTATTGTCTCCAGTAACTTTATTGTCTCCAGTGTGAGTAGTATGGATAAGGCAGATCTTCCTTTAGGTTCACCACCTAAAAGATTCCTGCCTCCTGTTGTGGGCCAGAAAATACTGATTTTTAAGGCCAGGTAAGTGACTTGGAATACCCTTTTGTCATCTAGGACGGGACTGAAACCTGAGTAGACAACTATTGAAAGGTTAGTTTGTCCCATTGATGTTCATCAGGATTTCAAAAAAAGCATCAGGTGAGGTCTACTGAGCAAGAAAATGGAATTCCAGTGATCTATCATAAATCAACCCTGCTAGATGTGAGTGTGTACCTGGTGCTATGATAGGACAGAAATGGGACATGTTGGTTAAAACACACTCCACTGTTTAGTTGTCTCCCTGTCTCTAGATTAGTCCAGTGTGAAGCAATGCAACTTATGGAGGAAATGACTATCCACAACCACACTGCATTAGAAAGAACAGTACAATGCATTCTAGGTGGAACTGCCCTTGAAAGCTTGTAATCAACACTTCAGCAAAATATAGCAAGTGGCTACATTATATGGTTGCTGTATATTATGTAAAGTATACAACAATGGTACTATGACATATATAAACAATATACTGTACAATAAAAAACTAAAATAGAAAACAAAGTAAGCATAATTAACTCAACAATAATATCATAGAACCATATTCAGAGGAAAAATAGGCAAGCTTCTCAAGGCATGAGGTGAAGGATGCCATTGGATTTCCTATAGTCATCTGGGTGGCAGAACTAGATGACTGTGGAACTCCCTGCCACAAGAGGTGGTGATGGCATCTAGCCTGGATGCCTTCAAAAGAGGATTGGACAGATTCCTGGAGGAGAAGTCCATCACAGGTTACAAACCACGATGGAGATGTGTAATCTCCAGGCTTAAAACCAGGGTACTTCAAGGGCCAGATGCAGGGGAGTGGTGTCAGGAGACAGATATCTAGTCTCATGTGCTCCCATAGGCATTTGGTGGGGCCACTGTGAGATACAGGAAGCTGGACTAGATAGGCCTTTGGCCTGATCCATCATGGCTCTTCTTATGTTCTTATGTTCTTAATGAACAAAATGCTGTGTGAGATAGGTCTCAACTCACGAATACCAGATTTACCACACACAGACAGTGGGATGGGCAGGCAAGTAGAACTATTTTACTTTGTCTCCTTTTCATTGGCTTATTTTTAAATTATTTGAACCCTTCCCTTTCGCTAAAATGGCTCAGAGCAGATTACATGCACCATCAAAGGGAAGAAAAAGGATAAACAAGTACTATCTTCCAGATGTTTTAAACTACAACCTCCATAAACCCCAGCCAGCATGGCTAACTGCATAGGATTATGGAAGCTGTTGTCCAGAATGATTTTTTTTTGGGGGGGTGAGGCACCAGATTTTCTTCCACAATAAAACAGCATTAAAACACAAGGCTAATGGAAATAATCCAAGCTAAGCAGATGATATCATAAAAATATTTGAAAAAACAATGCTGGAAGAGAGTACTATACCTTTAACTGAGCAGAGTCCTCCATATGTATTTGGCTTTTTGCTAATGATGAAAATTACCAACCCAATTTAAAAATAAAAGCATTTTAGCTAGCAGAAAAGATTGCACTGAAGATCTTTATCTTCAATGTAAACTACTTTAATCCAAGAACCCATCCATGAAGGCAGAACAAAGTGTTATTTTGCATCTCACTGTATCATCCCCAAAAGATTGCTTGCCTTAGCCCTGTACCAGAAATATATGGGTCTCCTGCAAGGGGAAGGACAGATGGTTTTAAGTAGGAACACAAGCAAATAAGGTCGTGTTATCCCAAACCAAACAGTGCTATCGAGGAAACATGGACCAGAACTATTTACCAGTGTGAACAACAGTCAGTTTCCAGCTGGAACACTTTTTATGCCACAGCAGTGTCACAGTGATAATACATTTACATATGGGACAGTCTGGTCTGCTTTAATTGAGGACTTGTCTGCTCTTCTTTCTTGCTTCATAGCCCAAATCTCATTTATTTGCTGGAAAGTGTTTTCCCCAAGAGGTACAAACACAGACTTCAAAGAATGTATATGTAATACTGACATTTCAACTGGTACCCAGCCGTAATACCCTGAACACTTTTAAAACAAGTTAAATATTGAAGAAATTATTTATAAAATATGTTGCTGACATTTCTTTAAATATTTATATCCTTCCTCACCCAGGTATAAAATGGCTGAGGGAGAATATAAAGGCATACATTTTTAAACACAGATTCAAGAAATGTAGAATGAAGCTCTAGAAAAACGATTTATTTTCACTGACATGGAAGCAGACATAACATTTACATAGAACTTTGGAAACGCTCAATAGCCATGACAAACAAATGCCACTAGAAATTAAAGAAGACTAGAAGCTTTACAAGTTTATGTTGAGACTGTTGAGTGTTTTCATTTGTGGGGAGATCTTGCACAAACAGAACTCTCTAGATAATGTCAGGCAGCCTCAAAATTCTAGACTTTGGCAGTATAGATGAAGGGGTACAAAAACAGCTTACATTATGCCACATGGAAAGTTATGAAAATGAAAAAAAAGTGCACAATGCAATTTTACTCACCGAGAAGAAAGGCTTGGCTTACCACTTTTACTACAGCTGGTATAAATTCCCGGGCCATCATCAAAGAAACTTCCAAGTGCCAGTTTCTGCCTGATAGACTCCCTCTCATTTTTTTGAGCCTAAAAAATGCAGAAGAAAAAAACATGATCAACCCAGACAGATCTGCTGCATCAACACTCATAGAAGAGTACTCCAAAGCTAGTCCAGCACATCAATACAGTACTCAACTACAAGAGACAATCCAACAGTGCCATTAAATTTAATCTTACTTACCCTCACAGTCATATAGATATTGCCCGCTACTTTTGGCACTTTGTTGTTGTTGTGTCATTACAGTCGTGACCGACTCTTTGTGACCCCTTATCTATGGAGTTTTCTTGGCAGGAACACTTGAGTGGCTTGCCAGTTCCTACTCCAGGCGCCTACAGCACCTGGTATTCCCTGGTGGTCTCCCATCTAAGTACTAACCAGGCCTGACCCTGCTTAGCTTCCGAGATCAGGCGAGATTGGATGTATTCAGGGCATCTAGGCAGCATTTTAGTGTGATCATAATAATGTTAAAAGCCAAGACCTTTTTTCAACGAGGCAGAACAACGAGGGATGTATGTATGTATGTATGTATGTATGTATGTATGTATGTATGTATGTATGTATGTATGTATGTATGTATGTATGTATGTAACATATTTTTATCCTGCCTGTCTCCTAGACAGGACCCAGGGAATGACATCATTAAACACAATATTAAAGCTAAAAACAGTGAACTATTTAAATACTAAACAAATTAATTACATTATATTAATATTGTTAGATAAATCATTACTAAAACATATTTAGAAGCAGCCCATCTCACATAAAAATCTCTCCTAGAAGTTTGTCACTAAGGGAATGCCAGGCTGAAGAGAAAAGTCTTCGCCTGGTTTCAAACGGACAGCAATGATGGGGTAACCGTTCCATCCCAAGAATAAAACTAGCCTTACCCAATAAATTTATTTACACCAGTGTCAATGCATATTTAGAGGTCTAGCCACCAACATAGTTCCGTATGATAGATGATGGAAATGTCTGTAAGATTCTGCAAGTATGGGTTTGTGGTAGAACTCATATGTTGTGAATGTGCAGGCATAAAATTCCCCATATCTCAGTTATCCTGGGTGGGAAAGACGCAAGCTGGAGACTCCTTTTTAAAGGCTAGACCAGTCTTTGGCCTAAGTTCTCAATAATTAATCTAAGGAGCAATCTGCTTTAATTCCTGCTTTGTTTATTTGAAGTGATGCCAAACATCCTGATCTGAAGCAATTACAGCAATTTCTCAGTTTAAATGACATCTTCTTGCCTATTAGGAGCCTGCATTAGTGATTACATATAGACACTACAGCTAATGGAAAGCTTTCCCAATCTCTTCAAGAAAGATCCTTAGCAATGTATCATGTATCCGGCATATAGCTTTTCTGTCTCAAAAAATGTAGAAGCAAACAAACGGCACCACGAGGCAAAAATCAATACCCTTAAAAGCACATTTGCTGAGCTTAATAAGGTGGTACATTCATTTTCACTTTACCACAAGTACTGCTATAACATAAAGGAAATCTCAGAGGACTCCCTCATTAGACTCTCCACCCATATCTAATCTATTATATAGTACTGGAAATGCTTCCATCTGTACCACGGTTCTGTGAACCTTGAAAAATGTCAGTTGGGAGAGCAAATAAAGATGCAAAAGACACCTTCATGTAATAGGAACTGTCACCCACATCCCCCTAGTTTTAGCAGCATAAATAAACTACATGCTAAACCAGTACTGAAAAAAGTCTTGATTTTTAAAGAGAACCTGCCTTTCCCCCCAAATAATTTTCTAATTAAAGGGATATAGAATGAATGTACAAAAACCTCTATCTTATATTACATCCACACATTTGTGCACATATGCACACAAAAAAAGCATTACGTATATCCTCCTGCTGTCAGCTGTGCAATAAGTACTATGGATATGTATAGCAATATGTATTCAATATGTAATGCAATTAAAGTGTGATATTATAAGCACAAAGCTGAATAGCTAGACCACAGCCTGGCAACAGCTAGCAACGGAAGCAGCTATTGCTTAAGATAGCTGAGAGGACTGAAGCGAAAAAGAGGAAGTTGCAGGAACTTATATACCTTACTATTCTTAAGGTGGGGGATGTGATTGATGGGCAGTGTCTGAAGGTGCGGCCATGCAGAAAAGGGGTCTGAAACTGTATAAAAACCGCTGGAAATGTGTGTTCGAGGTCTTTCCTCATTGTGAGGGGGACCCCTTTTGCGTCTTCTGCAAAAGGCTGTTTCTGCACTTTGCTTTTGCTAAATAAACTCAGCGCTGAGAAATTCTCCTCTCTATCTGACTTAGTCTCAATTCTTGGGAAATCTCAAACTTGCTTCATCTCTGAATCTTTTAACTTAGACTATTTTTAGCCACTGAACCACAATCTCACAATGGTGCATTGGCCAACGGGATCCGGCCATCGGACTACTCACTCCGAGCACCGGTTAGAACCGGTCCTCTGCCCGCTCGCCATTTTTGGGTGTGGCAGTTGCTCCGATCTTCCAGTCTCTGAACCCCGTCCTTCTCATTTTTTTCTATTTTTGAGCACTGTTCCTACTTGTTTTTTGTTTCTTTTCCAAGATTTTTTCATTTTTTCCCATTTTTTTCCTTTTTCGTTTTCTCCATTTCTCTTTTGAGATTTCCCTTGAGGCTTTGATTCCCTTCCATTTTTCCATTTTTTTTTATTTTTTCTTCGTCGTTTGAGCGGCTGATTTTTGGTAAGTTTGGCAAAACCTCTCTTTCCTTTCGCTTGAAGTTTGGCTGGTCCAACTTCTGCTGAGATGTGATGAGTGGGGAATGGTATAGGTCACATTAGTGAGGTGGCCAGGGCAGATCAGGAGGGTCTGCTCCGGGAGGACTGATCACCCTCCCAAGGGCTGGGGAAACAGGACTGGAGAGCGGGGCCTCTGCCAGGGCGCTGTTGTCCGCCAGTACCTAAGGGCCGGGGAAACAGGACTGGAGAGCGGGGAATCTGCCAGGGCGCTGTTGTCCGCCGGTACCTTTATGGAGTGCCTAGAGTAGTGCAATTCTTATTTTCAGGTTTTGCCACATTTTCCTTAAATAGGCCCATCTACACGGAGAATTTTAGAACCCCCATTGTGGGTTCATAAATTTATATCGTTGCTTGCTTCCCCTTATTCTGTTTCTCGTCCTATTTATGTTTTATTTCTTTAAGGTATGCCTCCAGTTCCCAATGATTAACACCAGGGTATTTTGTCCCTTCCGTTACCCCTTCTCACAGATGCCCCACTGCCTTTACTTAATTTTGTGGAGCCGTTTCCATCGCTCTGAAAAGTTGATACGGTGGAGTTTGGTAATGCCCTGCTTAACAGTCCTTATGGGCTGGATGATTTTTTCCTCCAAGATTTCCTCCATCTATAACTTCCAAGCTTTGCCTCCAGTTTTATTTTTTGCCCTTAGGGGTCACTAAATAAACTGGATGATTGGAAAATTTCTTTTCCTTTTTTTTAAGGAGATCTTCTCTCTTTTCATTTCTTGTCTCTGTGAATGCATTCATATGTGTGTGTTCTTGTGTGTGTGTGAGTGTTACATGTTGTCTGTTGTCTGTCAAGTTTAATGTAAAAGTTGTCCATCTCTGTGTTGTTTGTGCTTGGTCTGTTGCCAAGTGCGTAAATTTCTTCTGAGTGCTCTGCGCGGACAATGAACCACGCACAGAGACACAATGCTATATGATGAGTGTGTGGTAAGTCTCTATGCTGATAATTAGGGTGAAAGGAGTTAAAAGTTAAGCCTTTCTTGGCAACTTGTGGTCTGTGGTTCGTGGTCTCTTTACACAGGAAGACGGCTGGCTCACCGTATTAAAAAAAAAATATATAGACAACAGAGAGTTCTGTCAGCTGGTTAGTTATCAAAGGAAAATTTCTTTTTCCTTTCTCTGCAGGCTAAAGTAGCGAAATCTTAAAATAAAGCTAACAGGAGAAGCCCAGAATGGATGACGCAGTCACAATTACTTTTGATATGAAGGAACTGAGTGATGTGGCGATTGGCTGGCCACCAGTTGCCATATCGTTCAGAATTTTTAAAATCATGATGTCATCTGGCCAGTCAAAGTCGACATGACTGACTAGACGAGTTTTATAAAACTTGGACGGTGGAAAGCCTTTTTCGCTGCTGTCACCTGAGCATTTCCTGTTAAAAGGGCACTTGAAGAATTTCCTGTTCAGCACTGGGGTTTTGGCGCTCTGGAGCAGATATTCTGTACTTATGTTATGTTCCGGAGTGCTAGAATTTCACTGTTGATTGGGGCGGGACAGACTTTTCACATCTGTAGTTATTCACATCATATATGAGCACAGCGTGTTTAGACTGAGCTATTGAGGTTTTTTATTTTATTTGATTAATGTCTTTGTGGGCAGGCAGTTCTGTTCCCAGTACTTAATACACACACTTCTGTGGTCTCTGCCTAGTCGTTAGGTGAAAGACAGGAAGAGTTGCAGGACCTTTCGAATTGCGAAAGTGTCAGCGCCTCTGCACAGAGCGACATCCACTGCAATTTTTACTTGGCAATGAAGAAGAGGCTTAGGGAATCTAATGTCCGCTCCTTAAAAGACCCTGAGGAAAAGGCAGACTTGGAGTCTAGGGTGGCTAGCTGACCCAGTGTGGCATTGCCGTGGGGTCAGAGTGCCATTTTGGGTTAGAAGTTTAAATCTCTAAGAAGGAAAAAAATGAGTGGTTACTGTTGAGAAGGAGCTGGGGTGAATGCGAATTGTGTAGAGGGTATGGGAGGTTGAAATATGGATAGACGGATTAATAGGATTTCCACCTATTAAATGGGAAGAGTTTGAGGGTATTTAGCAAGTGAAGAGGGTTTGTGTAAGTGAACATTGAGTGTGTGTGTGAGTAGAAAAGTCGAAGAGGCAGTTGCTGGAGGAAATCTGCCATTCTGTTGGGACTTATTTGAAATCTTAAGGGTTGCGGGTTTTCCCCCGCATCCTCTAGATGGCATCTGGGTGGTGTCTGAGAGGCAGCCATTTCATTAGCTTTTGGTCAGCAAGGGAAGCCATTTTGTCAGCGAGGGAGACCATTTTAATGCACACCCTTGCTGTTTTCGTGATCTCAGATGGCGCCCTCTGCTGGTAGTCCTGTGGCCAGAATTTACACGGAAAGTCCTTCATCCAAGGCGTGTAACTGTTGAGTCGGGATATCTCCGTTCGCAGTTTGGCCTATTGACTACAGATCATGCATTTCATCTGGTCGTGACAAATTTACAAATCGGGACAAATTTACAAAATGTAGCCATTTAAATAGGGTAGTGATTCCACCATACCCCACAGTCCCTAATCCAGCCACTATTCTGTCTGATATTCCAACGTGTGCTGTTTGTTTCACAGTGGTGGATCTCTCTAATGCTTATTTTTCTATCCCACTGCATCCTGATAGTAAATTCTTGTTTGCTTTTGAGTTTGGTGGTGTTCAATATCCATTGGGACTTGGCTGACATCGCCCTTCCGGGTAAGTCTACTCTTATTTTATGTGTTATTGTGTTCTCAAGTCGGTGGGGTCATGCTTCCAGGACTCATTTGTCTTATTGTGTGCTCTAACCGACGGGGGACACAAAGCCAATGAGACCAAACTGCAGCTTTGTCGGTTTGGAGCTACTTTTTTGGAGTGGCGATCTCTGTTTGGTCTTAGTCGTTATCACCTTCAAGGGGTGAGGCGATTCTAAAATGCCCTCATCCATCCACTCAAAAGCAACTGTGTGCAATTCTTGGCATGGCAATTTCTCCAAATTTTTCTTCCTTGAAATGTCCCATTCATACTCTTCATTGCATAAAACTGACATTAGTCCCTTGGTCTCTGGATATGCTGTTTGCAATTCCCATGAAACCCTGGAATCCAGCTTGCCTCTGGGGGGTCCGTTCAGCACAAGTTGCTGGATTGATAGCCCTGGCAGAGGGGTTTCTTGGCCTCTCATGGTGCCCCTTTCACTAAATACGTACAAATACTACTCAAATCACTCTCCCTTCCCGATTGAATTTCATCGATCCAGTGAAATTTGACGTGCTGGATGTTTCGTTGGGTTGGTGAAGTAGCATTGGGAAACAGTTGAACAAATGACGGTTGGTGTCCCGTGCAGAGATGTGTAAGTCATACCAGGCTTCGCTGCAACCGTCCTGGGAAAGCAGGAAGAGAATTGTAAAATCTAGTATGCAGCAACATCTGTTACTGTGTATAACACAATTGGACATTATTTAGGTCGAATTTGTGGAGAGGGTGGTGTTGGCTCCCAGTTCTGAAAGCCATCAAAATGCCAGTCCAGTCACCTTCAGTGACTACGGACACAATTTTCGATGTTGAACCAGGTGGACAACCCCCACTCTGCCTTAGTTTGTCTCAGTTGCCAGAATACACCCTGGTCCTCTTTGGGTCTAGCAAGAAAAGGACTGAGACAAAGACTGCCATTGTTCCGGTTTCCAGTGATAAGCAGAGCCAACCACGGGTGAGTGGTGATGTTCGGGAGAGCCTCTAGTCTCTAGGAGTCTTTGCTGTGGTTCAGGAGTCCTGCCTGAGACTCCTTGGGTTTGAAATTTTGGCATCATTAAAACACATCACATTCCCTGGTAAGTCCACCTTTCGTTTTGTATGTAAATAAGGTTGTTCCTCTGTCTGTAGGACCACTTTTTCAGGACATTATCGTCTTGTCCTGTGCTCTTGGAGAGAGGGGACATTGGGTTGTACTCGTGAATTACAGGTCACTTGCTTGGGAATTACGATCTCTGGAGGCTTCGGGTCTCTTGGGTTGGTGCTGTTTGGGAATTTTTATCTATTCCCAGGCAGCACCAGGCGAAGGCTTGATGCAATTAAATCCTGATGGTGTCGGGTCTTTGCTCTGTATTGCCAGGAGGCTGTATGATTTGATCCAGGGAATTTCTGAAAATGCCTCTGTGTTCTCCAATTATGTCCTTGAATGTTTTAACTTTATGGCTGAGTTGGTGATGAATACAATATTGTGTGCTGTGCAGACCTCATTTGCGGCTGGTATTGTACCTATTACCAACTGATTTCCATCAGCCAGATAACATTGCTCCTGTAAAGTCCATGGCTTGTGAGAATATGACCTGTCTGGCTTATGGTATAATTCAGAGCATTTTTAAGTGAGGATGTTCTGGGTGGTGCCATTTGACTTGATTGCTATTGTTCTGGGGGTGAAAATCTCAAGTAGACATGGTGAACTCCTGATAGCAATCGTTCACTATTCGAGATTTTCATTCTTAGACCATTCCCTGACAGCCGATGGTTGGGTGTGATATCAAATCCTTGAACGGGGGATCTGCCTTGCTCCATGTAGGAACATTTCAAATTCAAGCAGCAAAATTAGCGGCCCCTGCTCCCCCGGGTAAGGCCATACAAAACTTTCTCTTGAAAGCCAAATTGTCTCCTGTAAGTATTTGGGACTTACTGGAACACCACAAGACTGCTCCATCCTCTGAAATTCGCCTCTGGATGCAAGCAGGTTGTACTCCAGATGCAGATGGGATTTGGAGATGCCCAGCTAGACATCCGGTTATACCCTGCTACCTTCTGCCAACCCTAGTACGCCTCCTACATGACCTGAGCCATTTTGGGAGCGATGGGATTGTTACTACCCTATGTGGAGATTGGTTTTCTCCAGGAGTCAATCCTCTTGCTAAACAAGTGGTATCCTCATGTTCAGTGTGCCTTCAACACAATGTTGCTCAACCTACAAAGACCACTCAAGCTGCTCATCCTTCACCTTGGGGCCCTTTTGTCCACCTCCAGATGAATTTTCCTCATATGAATGTGTGTTAGCCATTGTGTGTATGTTTTCTGGTTGGGTGGAGGTTCGGGGTCCCCCTTAAAATTTTAAAATGTGAGAGATACAATGCTACTCTAAAGAACAAAATTTGTAAAATCTGTAAGGAGACTGGTCTAAAATGGCCTGATGCTCTAAATATCGCCCTTATGTCCATGAGATCCACACCCCATAAGAAGTATGGTCTTTTTGCCCACGAGATTTTGATGGGTCGTCCTATGAGACGCTTCCGTACCCATGTATTCCTCTGACTTAGCAATGTTGGATGACACCATGATTGCATGCACTTATTTCTTGTGTTCGAGAATTCCATTCTCAGGTCAAGGCGGCTGATAAACCTTGCCATTCCCTGACGACCGGTGACTAGGTGGATATCAAAGTCTTCCAGCGAATGAATTGCTTGAAACCTCGCTGGAAAGGTCCATTTCAAGTTCTGCTGACCACCAATACGGCTGCAAAATAAAATAAAATTCTGGCTTCTAAATCCATACCAGGTCTCACGGCAGTGCCAACTTCTGTGCCCGATCCAGCTGCTAAACAAAGAGCAGAATTTACCACAGCTGACGGTCCCAATAATTGTATTCCTCAGAACCCCGGTGCTTGCGACACTCCAAGTGTCTCAACGACTCCTAAAAAAACTAACTTCAGCAAGAGTTCCTGTTCCTGGCAAGTCTCCGGTAACCCACCAACGATACAGTCTGCGCCCTCGAAACAAGGAGAAGCTGGTCAAGCGTCCCTAGCTGTTTTCTTCGTGGGTTCCAGCCTGTGAAGATAGCGGTGTCGTGTCGCCTCCAGCGTTCTTCAAACGAGTGGTGTCGTCCCACTCCAACTCCACATCATCTGGGAGTGGAAAATTGTGGGCTTCGGAAATTGTGGGTTTGTTGTTTCAGGTTCATCAATCATCAAGGTGGACTGAAAATGCCTCTCGAAACCAACCGGCACCTGGGGGAGACTGACAGAATCGGGTTCCTGATGAATGCCTTTGATGTTCTTGGCCGACATTCCCAGCCGTTTCCAGCAGAACTTTGTTTCACCTACAGCAGCAATTGCCAGCTCCTCAGTTCCTGTCACCGGTGGTCATCAGAAATTGATGCAGGTTGTACAAGACATTGACAGTCCATTTGAAAGTAATAGATTTTTACAAATCTGACCTTTCAAAATGTTAGCTTTGTGTGTCTCTGGTTAAATCTGTTCAACATTCTGTTAGTTGTTGGGGACAACTCATGTTCCATCTCTCTAGTTGAAATCAGTTGTTGAAGGTCTGTATTGTTTTAATCAGCTTAAATGCAGATTTTGCTCAATTACTGCAGACAATAGTTCATATAACTATACAATTTTGTTGAACATTTCTGTCATCAGGCACACTGACTGGTCAGGGCTTTCACCACAAGAGAATGATTGATGGGTAAATGAATTGGAAACAATTACATTACATAATGCACATTTTTGCACCTAAATTTTACCAGGAAGGATCTTTACATATTACACTCCATGAGCCTAATGGTGTCTGGTAGTTATAAATTAGCTCAGGAAGTACGATTATCTGTTTATTGCACTCCTCTACCTCTGATTGGGAAAACAGGGGAGGAGGGAATAAAAGGAATGTTCCCCCATTCACTGTTATCACCCCGATATAGTGGAGAATAATACCAATTCATGGATGCATAGAATACTGGATGGGATTAGAAAATGGCACAATGGCGTGACTATGGGGGAGGGACACTATTTCATCTGTGGTAATAAAGCTTATTCCACCCTGCCCCCTAGATGGGAAGGTACTTGTTATATGGGAGCAATAGTTGGGGTCTTGTGTTCCCTCAAGCAGATGTTTACATGTTGTGGGACCAATGTAGTGCATTTGACAAATTAGTAGATTCATTTGTCAAGTACACCACAGATTCCTTACAAATCATAAACACATAAACACAGTTTGATGAAGAGTGCTGGGTTTTTATTCCAGATGGAACAATGCCATTGGCCCTAATATCAAACACATTCAGAAGGCAGTGATTCAATACAGATTGGACACAACATCAGTTGTAAGAACATACTTTGATCAATTGTTCTCTACATTGACTACTGGCATAGGAGGTAGGTATCATATACAGCCCAAATCTACTTTAATCTGTGAGGCAGATTACGCTGAAAGACAAAGCTTTGCCTAAAATAAAAATGCTGCATGATCTATTACAATCATTCTCAACCTGTGGGTCCCCAGATGTTCCTGGACTGCAATTCCCAGAAGCTTCCACCACTCGCTGTACTGGAAGGGGTTGACAAGAAAAACTGAATTATGAAATTTTAAAGAAACTCTTTTCCTTGCTTCCTGTTGTAAATTGTGGCACAAAGGTACTCTGCCTTGTTCAGGACCTTCGCAAGTAAAACGTCTTAATTCCCTGCAAGAGTGAACCATGATGGTTTAGTTGGACATGGAACTAACTAATGAAGAAATATAGGGCTATGTTCAACCATCAAGACCCTTAAAATAAATGTGTGTGCTCATTAGTTCACCAGTCAGTCACAAGAATACATGAATGATCACATGAATGTACCTGTTTATGTAGGGTTCGGTCTACATTTCCTGCTAAAAGCACCTTGTCTGAATTCTGTGAGAGAGAGCATGTAAGAATTCGCAGCTCAGGGGAAAACTAACATGTCCCTATAGATAAACAAAACTGTCCATCTGTTATACTAATGTGACCTTATATACTGTTATAATGATGACAATTGAATCCATAACTCATGACATCTTTAAAACTGTCATTTTTACATATACCTGTAGATGTCAGGGTCCTGTATAAAGAGAATACAGCATACACGTTTGAAAGAAAATAGGTAGTTACATCAATTTTTTCAACTGCAAGCAGCTGCAAGTGCCTTTTACCTTATGATTTATTAGGTGTGATTTGAGGCTATTGTTTTGAAACTGCAATAAAACTGCACGAGAGAAAATTATTTATTTATTTATTTATTTATTTATTTATTTATTTATTTATTTATTTATTTATTTATTTATTGAACTTATATACTGCACGTCTTCCCGAAGGAACTCCAGGCAGTTTACAACAAAAAATATAAACAGGATCAAACAACAAATAAAACAATTGAAAAACAGGAATAATCAAACAGGACTATTAATAAATAGCAGATGGTGGGCAGGAAAAAAAAGAATATTTTTACTAGTCACTGAACGCCTCTCAGAAGAGCAGAGTTTTTAATCATTAGTTAGTTCCATGTCCAACATTACCATATCCTGAGAGCCAGATATGCAACAGATTCTATACACAATATTTCTTGCTTCATATAGAGCTACCCTACACCATATTTTTAAGCAGTGTGACCTTCTATTGTCCAATGAACAGCTTAACTTGGTAGAAGCAATGTTGTAAGATCTAACCTGAAAATGTCTAGGAAAAGATTTTTATTTTACAGCAGGGATAATGGACATATATAGCTTTCTAGATGTTGCTAGTTTGCAACTTCCATAATAATTCACAACTAACCAGGGTGGCTAGAAACAACAGTTGGGGCATCCCCAAAAGGCCTGGAGAGCCATATATTTCTCGTTCTTGCTTTGCAGAAACCAGGGACTTCCATTTTATCAAATTACAGTATATCATGAATATCAACAAGTACAATATCCTAAAGTGAAGTCCTTCCTGAGCTAAGAGTTTTCTTAAACTACTCCATGTCATGTCCATTGTGGAAGTTAATTTAGGTAAGAAGACTTGCTGGTTTGCTTTCCTTTAAACACTTCTTCAAGAGGTGAAACTAAAAATAATCAAATACAGGTACTTGTCTTTCAGTAAATTTCTCAACACTACTTCATAGTGCCTACTAAATCCACAAAAGACTTCCTGAATACTGTACAGAACCTCATTTCCCAATTACAATCTAGTTTTCAGTGTCACCCTCTCTATTTTCCATACATTATGGCTGTACATTGAGAGAAGTCTATACAGCAAGGGTGATGCCATCAATTCCTCCTTGCCCAGCCAAAGGTAAGGGATTGTGGAAGTTGTAGACAAAAACATGAGAAGAGCCAAAGATTTCATCTCTTTGCTATGAACGAGGGACTATTTACTATGTGCCTTTTATATTGAATACCATACATGATTGCACTGACCTATTTTCATAAGAACAACAGTAATTTCCATGTTAATTCCAGCCCTCATAATGAATATTTTCCCCTCATTTTGTGTGCTCTTTGTAGCTTTAATGTTACATTTTAATGTTGTAAGATGCCTCTCCTAATTCCCTGTTCTTAATTTGAATATGTCTTAAATATTCTGAGCTGTATATTGTCCCTCAGTGTATTATTGAAAGCCACTTTAGGTTCTTTTCCAAGGAGAAAAGTGGGGTAAAATATTCAAAATAAATAAACAAACAAATAAATGTACAGCCTGTCAATGGCAAATCTTGACTAAGATTGCAACTGTGCTCTCTGCAGCATATTTGGACTCCAATCATCAGAATTATCAAGGTAGAATTGTGAAGCTTCCCACTCATCCAGGTGAGGTTATCTATAAATTGAGTCATGGCAACTGGACCTTCTGGTGCAGTGGTTAAACTGTGGTACTGCAGCAATAACTGTGCTCATGACCTGGGGTTCAATCCCAGGTAGCCAGCTCATGGTTGACTCAGCCTTGCATCCTTCCAAGGTTGGTAAAATGAGTACTTGCTTGGGGGGAGGGAGTCCCCAATGTGTAGCCTGCAGAAATAAATTGTAAACTGCCCACAGAGTGCTTTAAGCACTATGGGGAGTGGTATATATACACAGAATACTTGGCTTTGCTTCTTTTCTTGCGAGATCAAAACCTTTCATTACCCATCCAAGCTTCAACTGACAAAGCTGCTTGAATGAGTAGTGAAACATTTTGATCTCATAAGAAAAGAAGTCCAGTTGACATGACTCAATTTCCAGATATTGGGACGATGGTTTTTGTGGATTATGATGCTGACAAACAATAACTGTCATATTCTGATTGTCAGTAGGTTAAACTAATCCTAATGCTAACATCATCCCTTATTACAAACAGGCTCACACAGCTTGCCCCTGGGCCCTTGTCTTCCTATACTGCGGTCCTGCGATATACTGGGACTGCAGTATGTGAAACGCGAAATGGTGGGAGATGACTGTATCAATATCAGAAGAGGAGACTTGACACTTCTAATGGAGATAGGATGGAGAAATTTTTGAAAAGCTGCTGTGGATAAAGTAGTTGTGGTGGAAAGGGACACAGGTGGATGATCCTTTGTAGACAACAAGAATGACACTGTAGCTATAACTTGTCATTACTGAGCAGATGAAGGCAATGTCAACCATGAAAAATAGTTTAAACCTCAAGAGGTGTATGATGAGACTACCCAAAAAGAAACAAGAGACAATACTGGAATTCAGGCAAGCTTTCCCTGAATGATGGACTACCATTATGTGTCTTTTATATGAATCTATAGGTTCACATAGACTTTGCATTTATAAGTACTTATAACCTTGTAGCTTTAATGTAATGCTGTCTATTAATGCTGTAAGATGTCCCTCAATTCCTTGTTCTCAATACTTGAACATGTCTTAATTGTATTGGACTGTATATTATCCCTCATTATTGTAAGCTGCCTTGGGTCCTTTTCCAAGGAGAACAGCAGGGTAAAAATACTCTAAAATAAATGCATAAACAAATAAAATAAAACTCCCAGGTCAATTAGCTACTAGGGAAGAGTCAAGGACAAGTACAACAACAAGTGTTCTTAATAAAGTAAATGAATTAAAGCTGAAAAGACTAGTGGTGCTACTCCAGCAAGAAGATATTTCAGAACTGCAAGAAAGATGAAAGAAAAGGATAGTTCAGAACTGCTTAGTTTTATAACTGACCATGGAAAATGCAAAGTTTGAAACATGGTAAGCTTCTGGAAAAGAAATTGTGTGGTACAAAAGGTGAGGTGAGGTGAAATAGTAGAAACTGTAGTAGAAACTGCTACTATCTAAATTGCAAAGTCTGACAATGTAATATCAATTAGACTTCATGGTAAGCCTATCAACACGATCCATTCAGATAGCTGTTGTGAGTTTTTCGGGCGGACATTTTGCCAGACTCTATGGCTTGCATCTTCAGAGGGCAAGGAACTCGGGGAACTAGGAGTTCTCTCTGTGCTCTAGGGCAGTGTTTTTCAACCTTTTTTGGGCAAAGGCACACTTGTTTCATGAAAAAAATCATGAGGCACACCACCATTAGAAAATGTTAAAATGTTTTTAACTCTGTGCCTATATCAATCTCTAAAAGGTTCGCCATTGCTGGTGTACGGAGAAGCAGGACAGAGGGGCCACAGATTGAGGCAGCCCGCTCTCTAGCACCCAGTTCCCACTTACCTGTGTTGTTTTTTTAAAGACATTTTGCCCTGCATGGACTTCTGTGTCCAGTGGAGACCTGAGAAGGGGCACTGACTCTCCAGGAACACAAATAAGACCCAAAAGCCCATCTTGCTCTCCACACTGTGGCCAAGGCAGATGCCTTCAGCAAGTCCAGCGACAGGAGGAGAGGAGGATGAAGGAAGGCAGGAAGGAAAGAAGGCAGAAAGTGTTCTGCTTGTATACCGCCCCATACCACTTCAAGGAGTCTCTGGGCGGTTTACAGTTTTAATTACAGTAGGAAGGCTGCTAGACATACACATATGCAGGCTAGAAATGAGCACGTTTCTATGAAGAGGGGAAAGGGTACGAATGGAAAGAGAGGTGGGGAAAAAAGAAAGAAAAGAGAGAGAGAGAGAAGAGGGCGACCCAAGACAGAAAGAAAGGGGCAAGACTTCAAGGAACCCATCGCAGGGCCCCTCAGAGATGACTCTTCCCCTCCCGGACCCTAAAGGCCGTCCGGCCGGCCGTCCAGCCATGCCAGTAGCCCCCCCGCCCGCCCGCCTCCTCAGCCCAGGCCCGGCGGAGGCCTCCTCCATCCCCTCCTCCTCGCAGCCCTGCCGCGGTGCTCGTGGGGCAGCCAGGCGCCCCTCCTCCCCTTCCCCTCACCTGGTGGTTTGTTCTGGGCTGGGGCTCCCGGGCCGGCTCATGTTGGCGGGCGGGCTGTCGGGCGGCTCAGTCCATTGGTAGCTCCCAGGAAAGGGGTGGTGGTGGTCCAGGGTAAAAAAGGAGGGGGGGAGAGGGAAGCGAGCGAGTCGCGGCGGCGGCAGGCAGGCACAGGGCAAAAACTAAGAGAATGAGCGGGGTGGGGCCGGCCGGGGAGGAAGTGACGCCAGTGCCGCGGGCCTCGGGGGGGGGAGGAGCCAAGCTGGCCCTTGGACGCTATTTATAGTGCCTCCCAGCTGTGGGCCGCCCGCCGGCCCTGGGTTGAATTTCTTTAGAATTTTTCAATTTTTCCCACGGCACACCAGGCAACATCTCGCGGCACACTAGTGTGCCGCGGAACAGTGGTTGAAAAACGCTGCTCTAGGGTATAGAGTGAGTGAGACTGTGGTGTTTTTTTTTAAAGTTGAGGAAAAGATGAAACTTGTCCTATGCAGGAGAATAGGTGTTAGTTATTGTATTGTAATGAACGGATTAAGAAGTTTCACTGCAATTAGGGGTGGCAGCGATCCTTGTCTGTGGTTGATAGGTGTCATTAGCACTCCATTCAGGTTTAATTTCCAGCTAAAGATGTTGAATAGAAAGAGATAAAAAACTTCTTGACAGCTGCCCAGGAAGATGTCTGTGAAGATTCTCAGCCATCCAGGTAAGTTCATCTGGAAGTTGCGTCATGGTAATTGGACTTCTTGAGAGACAGAAAGGTTTCACTGCTGATTAAGCTCTTTGGATGAGCAGTGAAACGTTTCTATCTCTCAAGAAAAAGAAGTCCAGTTGCCATGACTCAGCTTCTAGATAGGCTGCCCAGGAAGAATTTGATCAAACACCATAACTGGATGTCCTCATCATTATAGGTTCTAGAAGAGGAAATTAAGCAGAACAGTATTGGATGATTTGGTATATGCATTAGAAATGAAGCAATATAGAAAAATTAATGTAGTATAATGCCAACAACGCATTTACTGCAAATAAGTTTCACACAAGTGAATAGATGATAGTACTAACGTATGCCACCAGATGGCCATGTAGGAATCAAACGGACTATATGACTTGAAGCAAAAGATGGAACAGTCTTCTTGTGTGTAAAACAAAACAAGGAATGAACCACAGTCCAGATCAAGAACTGGTAATGTGGAAAATTAGAGTAAAAGTGGGAATTATAGAACAATCATATAATATACTTTAAATAACATTCCTGAAGATTTTAAAGACCATTGAAATAACAAATTTGCATTATCAAAGTTAACTGGCCATAGACCAGAGGAACTGTGGATCAAACAAGAGACATTAGCGAAAAATATAAAAAGATTATTCCTGTAGCCGAAAGGAAAGAAGAGCCTCAACAAACAAAACTCTTATAATTTTCAAACACAAGTGAAACATAAATAGAAAAAGATTACAATGCAGTGATTTACATGTGGGACAAAGAAAACTATAATCATTGCAAAGGAGAAAAGAAGAAATGGGAGAAACAAAAGATTTCTTTGGTTAGGTTTAAGAAATGGTAAAGGAAAATTTAAACAATGCTCAGGGATGTGAAAGAGGGAATACATTATCTGTGATACAGATACATATTATCAAGTGAAACAGTATACTCAGCAATAAAGAAAATGCAAGTAAGACCACAGAAATATCTTTTTTGAAAGAGAATCAGTTGTTTTCAAAAGTGAAGTGAAAACTGCTTTCAAAGCACTTGGAAAAAATAAATGCTCAAGATTTAACGAAAAACAGTACTGTACTTTGACCATAAATGGAGTGAGCAATGCCAGCTGTTCAAGTTAGATTTACAAAAGAAAAATGATCCAGAGTAGTAAATAGATATTGGCTCTTGAAGCACACCAAGGCATTAAAATAAATCCAGCCTGTGCGTTGCTGATACAATGGAGCCTTTGATCATGTGAATCACAAAAAGTAATGGATTATTGTATGCCACAAAATATGATTGTCCTGATGCATAACTGGACAAGAGGCTACTGTAGGATTTGGAAATTATAATGGGTTCCCATTGACAAAAGGTGCCAGAGAAGGGTATATTTTATTTCTCTGTGTATTCAAAGGTAATCAGTTCATAGGGCTGCCATAGGTGAAACGACTTATCGACACATAACTAAAAACAAAACAAAACAAAAAAAAAAAGGAAGTTTACAATTTAATTAAGACTACACATTGCCATGCCCAGCAAGCTGGTGCTCACAAATGAATGTTGACAGTACTGTATATGGAATTTTATGTCCCAATTTAAAGCCTGCATATTTACAGTGACTAATATGTAGTATTAGTATTCTGGCCTTTTTACTTAAGGTAACTACATTTTACTATGTCACTGTAAATAAGCCATAAAAGCACACAGGGAAAATAAATAAATCATGACAACACTACAAGTGCAAACAGTGTAGCAATAACATAGTTAACATAGTAATTAATGAGACAGAGAAACTGGGATTATTAGCATTATTATAAAGTGGCTGGCAGAAATGCAGACTTTTGACTACAGTTGTTCCCCGCCATGTTGCGTTTCATGTACTGCGGTCCCACTATATCATGGGACCGCAGTACTTGAAACAAAGGGCTCCTGGGGCAAGCTGCATGGGCTCATTTGAGGCCTCCTGCACTTGCCTGAGGCCTGGTGCTGTCCCAAACGGGCCTCCAACGGATTTCCTGGGCCTGTCAGAGGCCCCAGAAGTGGTTTCCGGCGAACCAGACGAGACTTCCAGAAAACTGGAAGTGACTTCTGGATCACTGGAAACCACTTCTGGGGCCTAGGACAGGCCAGGGAAGCCCGTAAAAGTCCTGTTTGAGGCAGTGCCAAGCCTCAGGTAAGTGCAGGAGGCCCCAAACAGGCTCCCTAGTTCCAACCCAACCCAGCATCCGCATAATGCAGATTTTACATGATTGTGGGTCGGGTCAGGTCCCTAACCCGTGCAATAGGCAGGGGATTACTATACAGTATAGCAGAAATTTACAGCAGGGGATCAGATATCTAACAGGAAACCATTTCAGTTGTTTTTTTTAAGATCCTAATGCCATAAAGTACATATAACCCCCCAAAGCAGGGTTTTAAAATTATCTATCTATCTATCTATCTATCTATCTATCTATCTATCTATCTATCTATCTACACCCCGACTTAAGAGCTGAAAATTGTTGGTGTTTTAATTGCTGCCATACAAATTTTAGATATGGTCTGCTCAACTTACAAATATTTGTTTTCCATTTTTTTATTTTTTTTCTCTTTTTTAGATAGGTACCCCGACTTAAGAGTAGTTCAACTTAAGAGTATGTATTTGGAACAGATTACATTTATAACTAGAGGTACCACTCTGTGTGTGTGTGTGTGTGTGTGTGTGTGTGTGTGTGTGTGTGTGTGTGTGTGTGTGTATCCTTGTTTAATGTTTTTTTTAAACTATTAAAATTAAACAGGGGAAAATGTCTAAATATTGAGAAAAATATTGAAAAATATAAAATAAAATTTAAAAAGAAATGTTGAAGCTTATGTACACAAAAATTGCCAAGACTAGCCAAACAGTCCTAGACAACCTATTAATTTAAAATGGAAAAACAAACAAGTTCATGTTTTATAAACCTGGGGCAAAGAATTTTCAGCATAGTACAAAAAAAGTAAAACATTCCTTTCTTCAGTTTTGTAATTTACTTTGGAAAGCTCACACTATTACTGCTATTAACAGTAAGGATTTAACAGCTGAGCAAGGTTGTTATGCTAGTTTGGATTTAAAAGTCTTGCTTTAATACCATAAGTGAATACTAATATTATCATTATGTATATTACCACTCTGATATAAACTTTGTATATTTCCACCATGTTAAAAAGCAAAATGTTACATTGGCCTAGTGACCGCTTGGGGTTTGTGCAATTCAAGCTGGCAATTACATTATACAGTCATACCTTGATTTAAGAATTTAATGCGTTATGTGGGATGTTTTGTATTGAAAAAAAATTGTAAACCAGAAATGCACAGGGGCACAATGCATCCTGGGGAAACTTGCTTTGAAAAAAATTGATAAGCCAATTTATGAAAAAAATTGTAAACCAAGGCATTATTTTCAATGTATTTCCTTTCGTGAACCAAAAATTACGTTAATGGAGGCATTCGTAAACCAAGGTACAACTATAGTTAAGGAACGTGGCCAACTCAATGAAAAGACTCTAAGTTCTCACTATTACTGCATGCTTTTACAAGTCTGCTGTCCAAATATTTATATACCTGTATTGTAAGGTTTTATGGATCATTTACATATTTTAAAATAATGAGGTAGGATTTTTTTAACCTTCAAAACATTTCATGTTATATTTCTTTAGCCACTAAAAACATAGTGGCCTTCCAGATAACACGGCTCAGCCTCCCTCCACAAGATGTGATAAGCAATTTCAAATTAGATTTCAGATTGCTGACTAAAAAGGTCAGTACTGTTTAAATTATACATTAACCACTGGATTTGATATATGCAAATCAATATTAGCTGTCTGTTAGCTATTAAGTCATGTTCAAGCTTCTGTTGCAGACAAAGCCCTAAATAATTCCGAAGCAGAATAAATAGGAAAATATTTTCACTCACACCGCACTGACCTCTAAGATCTTGAGAGGGAACTTTGCTGTAGAACAACACGATGTAATTTCCTGAAAATTAGCATTTTTCAGCAGGTGCAGTGATACCATATATCTTCCCACATATACTACTAGGGTTAGAAAACACTACCTGGAAACTCACATGATAAACCAATTTCCCCTGACTTGTAATCACGACATGGCACTATTTTACTGTTATTTATAGTAACCCCCTAACAGCTGTGGTTAATTTGCATAATTTTATTATATCACATGCTATATAAATATCAACTAACCATTCAAAATATATTTTAAAGCACCAGGTTCAAGTCATGGAGGCATAGGATCAATTTTCTCTCTTCACTATTGAGTAAAAGAATTTTTATATATTCAAATTGCCAATTTTTGTCTCAAGAATAAACAACAAAAACTATAAACAATTTAAAAAATTGCCAGACTAACTGCAGCACGAGTAATAAAACCTGCAGACTCCCCAAACTTATAGTAACTTCAACTAAGCAAAAACAAAATGTAAATGGTGCAATTATCAGCAGAATACACACACGCACACACACACACACACACACACACACACACACACACACACAGAGAGAGAGAGAGAGAGAGAGAGAGAGAGAGAGAGAGAAAGGAGGGGATAAGCTAATTCTAAAAAGCATATCAGTATACAGTATTATGGTTATTTACTTTCTCATGAGATAAGACCCTTCATCCCAAACAAGTTACAGGCAGCTGACACACTATAACAGGGGTCCTCAAGCCAAGGCCCCGGGGCCGGATGCGGCCCCCAAGGTCCTAAATCCGGCCCCCGGGACCAATTGCAACCCCCACCTACCCCCTGCTTTGCGAGCAAGCCAGCCTCTGCAGCTGCTTCTATTGCTGAGGCAGTTCAAAGCAGTGGGCTATGTCGCTTCTCCCACCCACCCCCAACTACCGCCCAGATGATCAGCATGCTGATTTAGCATACTGGCTAGTGGGGCATTCAAAGTGGGAGGGCTATGGCAAGGTCCCCCACTTCCTCACCCTTTTTTCCATGTTGGCCTTTTTTTGTTTTGGACTGTGGTCCGGCCCCCAGTGGTGTCTGGGGCGTGGTGGACCGGCCCGCTGTTTGAAAACTTTGAGGACCCCTGCACTATAAGGTCACAAACAAACCAAATATGATTTAAACTGTGCCTCATCAAAACTCCAAATTAAGTGCGAACAATAAATAACTGATTTGGATGCTAGGACAATAACTTAAGTCTGTGAGGGAGTTATGAGAGAAGGGTATATGTCAGCATGAGCTTAGTCCTTTAAGGATAAATTATGTTTTGGAATAAAGAAGATAATATGAGTTGAAATGCCTATTGAGAAACCCACAAACATGACATGAGCATAACAGTTTATGGGTTCTCCATTAACTAGCATGAAAGGGTATGTGATTCTGGAAGAAACTTAGACAGTAATTCTCTAGGCCCCTTTCAAAATTATTCGAATGGATGGATACCACTACATCTCACAAATGCAATGCTGTGTGAATACTGGCCAAATTCACACAGGTTGTTATGCTGGTGTAATGCAACTGACATAAATCTTATCAGTGACCTGCCACAAGTGAAGAAGTCAATGTAGAATTTTGTTCTTGGATACTGGATCACAGCTACCATTCAGCTTTGCTGGAAGCAAAGTATTAAAACTTCCACCTTAACTCCATGTCACAAAACATCTTATACGTCCATTTTACAGCCCTTTGTCGTTTCTTCCATGGCTCCAAATTTAAACTTCATCATCAAGGAGGCACTATAACACCTCATCATTTCACTAGACCAGTGGTGGCGAACCTTCAGCACTCCAGATGTTTTGGACCACAACTCTCTCAATTCCAAGCCAGTATTGCCAATGACAAGGGACTATGGGAGTTGTGGTTTAAAAGATCTGGAGTGCTGAAGGTTCGCCACTACTGCGCTTGACCCTCTCCATGTGTTCTGCAATTTCACAGTGATCAAAGCTATACACGGGTGCTCTTAAGTATACCTTAATTCGCACAAAGGCTTATTCAAAGCTACTTCTATCACTTTATGAGTCACAGCTGTAACATGGTCTGCTTGTATCCAAACCCAACACTATCTGCTGTAACATATGACTCACGAGGAAGCGAACATCAGAATATGTAGCTCTAGCACATTTATCAGACCACCAATGATGTCATAAATGCTGGGTGCAATCTGTTTAAGTTTTGCCACCTTTTCTGCATTCTGTTAGTTGTGCAGTCAGAGGTGTATCTAGGCATGCAAACCTTATGCAAATACCAATGAACTCAGGCTCCTCGTTTTCAGGAGTAAAATAACAGTGTTTTATACTGTTAGAAGTTTAATTTCTAAGCCAGAGCTGATGATATTTTATATTAATGGGGTTCCATCGGATCACTTATCACCTTATCTGGACAGTAACAGTTTACAGAAGCAGATTACAGAACTGGAACTAACATTTATTTTTAAAACTGTCAATAAGATATGAAACTTGGTGATTACTGTATTAAAAGTGCAGCATGCATTTTATTCTTTTTCTGTGCCATGAAGTCAGAATTGACTTACAATGACTCTAATAGGTCTGTCAAGGTAAGTGAGATATTGAAGGAGTGGCTTTACCAGTTTCACATCCCCAGTGAGCTTCCATGGCTGAGGGGGAGGGGATTTGAACCCATGCCTCCTGAGTTCTCCTCTGTCACTTGATCCAATATACCACACTGGGTATCACCCTGGATTTTACAACAGGCTGAATGATTCAATGTATGAATATGAACTCACAATTACTTCACAGTCTTGTTCCGTGACAAATTCTGAATTTGTCTTGCTTTCTTAATCCTTTTTTTAAAATATCGTAAATAAAACTTTTCGATATTTCGATTTACTGGTCTTCCGGGATTTACACGTCAATGTTACAGAATTTTCAGTACTTTCTTTAATAAACATTTGCACTGCATGATGTTTCCCATAGGGAAACTAATGTTGAATCCCGCTTCAGCCGCTGACCACTAAGTGGACACTGGTTGTTGCGTGACAGTTGTTACCACATGGTCCCTTGTCTCGGAACAGGAACCGGGAACCAACCATGACAAATGAATTCCCCAGCGCAGAGGCAGGTATGGCTTCTCACGCATTGTTCCCGGTTCCAGGGGAGTGGTCGATACAACTTTTTGCTGTCACGCTATGGACGTGAAGTAACTGCCCAAGTCTGGTCTCAACTTATCTTGCAGTTAAACCAGTGGTTCCCAAACGTCCTAATGCCGAGACCCTTTAATACAGTTCTGTAACGATGTTCTCATGTTGTGGTGACCCCTTGCCCTGCTTGGAAGAGGCCACAAGCCTCCTTTGGCAGGCCAATGCCGGAGGTGCCATAGAGAACTTCCCTCTACAGGTACCCTCAGTCAAGCGCAGCCTCAGGTGCCATTGACTGACATCCCCTCCAACCTATCAAGCTGTAACTCACTTTCCCTGTGCCTTCCTTCCCCTTCTCCTCCAGACCCAAGCCGTTTGTGCCTTTTTCTTCACTGGCTCATGGCAACCCCTGTGAAATGATTGTTTCACCCCGAAAGGGGTCCCAACCACCACGTTGGGAACCACTTAAACTATCTAGTCCTCTGTCCTGTTAAAAGATCTCTGTCCTGCCTGAATGACTATGGTTTTGCCAAACTTTCATCGGCTAGGAGCCTTTTCAACGATTGCTTCCAGTAAATCACAGGATCTTATGCTACTTTGGGATATGGTGCCTTAAAGATCTTTACTTACAATGCACACGTACACCTGGAATTTGCATGATGTTGTCAATAATTTACTTAGTAAGATAGGGACCATTATCAGCTCTGATTTTATTATACCCATCTAGACATTAAAAAAAGGGGGACGGGAGCTATGTACACAATGTGAAGATAAGGGAGGGTGACACCTTTATATTAGAGCATCAAAACTCACAAACTACCTTTTTGCCTTATACAGGTCTTCATTAGGCTGGACAATATACAGATGTGAGTGGTGCAGAAGAAACAAAATAGTTTCCAAAATTATGGCCAGATGGGCAGACTCCTTGGTTGGTTTTAACGAGCTCCCAATGGAGGCTGCAGACACAGGTCCGAGGTGTAAATTTCCTATTACACACCTACCTACACCCACAATGATTAAAAAATCCAGAGGAAGAGACCAGTCCTGTTATTGTGTCCAAAGGACTCACTGTTTCACACTTTTTAAAAATTCACCCACATAGGCTGTCTATTCAACCTGCTGAGATGCTCTACATCAGTTGTTCCCCAACCCCCGGTCCCTTGGACCGGTGCCGGTCCGTGGAACCAACCGGACACCGGAATTCCCCTGGGCAGAGGCCGGGGAGGCTTCTCACCCCTTTTCCTCCGCCGCCCTCCTCCTCCTCCTCTTTTTCTCCTGCGGGGGCACGGTATGGAGGATGAAGGCTGGAGGAGTGCAGGAGGAGCCGCCGCCGCCGCTTTTGCCTTTGCCTCCTCCTCCCCCCCCCGCGTCCGCCCCGCGCGCGGCACCCGCCTGGCCGCGCTGGGAACGATGTTCGCGGCATGTTGTGCCGCCGCCTCCTCCTCCTGCTCCTGCTCCGGTTCCTCCTCCTCCTCCTCCTCCCAGGCCGCCGCCGAAGGAGCAGCAGCAGCAGCAGCGACAGGTACGGCGGCGGCGGCGCAGGACAGGGGCGATTGACGGACGGCGGCGGCGGGGCAATTGCGGCTCACGGCGGGGGGGGGACGGCGGCTTCTCGGCAGGATGGGGGCGATTGCGGCGGCGGCGGGGGGGGGCGATTGCGGGGGGGGGGTTTCGGCGGGATGGGGTCCCAACCACCACGTTGGGAACCGGCGGCTGTCCTGTTAAAAGATTGTCCTGGGGGTGGCGGACGGGATGGGGGTGCCAAACTTTCATCGGCTAGGAGCCTTTTCAACGATTGCGGGGGGTAAATCACGGCAGGATCTTATGCGATTTTGGGATATGGCGGGCCTTAAAGATCGGGGGGGTGGCAATGCACACGTACACCTGCGGCGGCGGCAGGAGGAGGTCAAGGAGGAACCAGAGCAGGAGGAGGAGGCGGCGGCTCGTCGGTGCTGCGAGGGCGCTTCCCGGCGCGGCATTAAAAAAAAGCGCAGGGCGCCGGGGCCAGGAGCCGCGCGGTCTCGCTGCTGGTGAGGGTGACACCTTTTGCTTTCCCCGAGCAGGAGGAGGCCCACGGCGGCGGCGGCCTTATACAGGAGCAAGCGGGGCGCCAATATACCCACGCGCGGCTCCCAGCCCCGGTGCCGGAGGAGGAGGCGGGGCCCGCCTGCCCAGGAGCCCCGGGTTCCCCACCCCCACCCCGGCCGTGTGTGTGTTGGTGGCAACCGCCGCCCCAGGCCGGTGGAGTGCTGCCGCCGCCGCCGCCCTCGTGCCTCCCCCTCCTCCTTCCCTCCCATCCTTTGCTTTCACCCCCCCCTTTTGCCTCCCCGCTGGACCCCCCTTTCGCATTCTCCCCCCCCCTCCCCACCCCCACCCCAGCTTCGGGCCACAGAAAAATTATCAAAAATTTCCCAGGCCGCGGGGACAAAAAGGTTGGGGAGCACTGCTCTACATGGTATTTAATTAAGCTTTCCCCCCAAATGCTCCAAGTAACATTTTGGGCAAATGTTATAACATTTCCTAGATTTCAGCCTGCAAGGTGCTCAAAGCCATTCAATAAAAAGTCTGTGCAGCACAGAGGTAATCTTACATTTCCCACATTCCCCACTCTATCCTGTGAGACATATAAAGCCCTATTTTTAAAAAACCTAAAACCTAGTTTTTAATAAAGTCATTCTGACTTATTTTTACCCTCAAGAGGTGTTTGGTGAGAAAAACTATTTTCTTCTGTATAGTTGGAAATCAAACCAAGCCCTGAAACAACAAATTACCACTTAAGATTTCCTGCATGGAGAGAAAGAAAAATCATGTTTTGAGGAGGTCTTAAGGCATATTTATTTATTTATTTATTTATTTACCGCTCCATCTAGCTACACAGCTATTCTGGTCAGTTCACAAAATTGAACAGAAATCAGACACACAATATAATGTAATACAAAAATACGCAATCAAATAAGTAAAAACATAATAACTTAACAAACAATATATATCAATATATATTTTGATAGAAGACTTTTATTGGACCACCAAAATTAAACAAATTGCAGACATTTGTGGATTAAATTCCTCTTCTTTAGGTTTAGCACAACTCTCCCATGGATAGTGCAGAAAAACCAGATAAAAGTCCAGAAAACCAGAGAAGAATTGTGCTAAGCCCAAAGAAGTGGAATTTAATTCACCAAAGCTTGCAATTTGTTTAATTTTATGGGTCCAATAAAAGATATCACCCACTCTTACATTTGTGTAATCTTGGGGACTACATGGCCTTTTCTTTGTTATTTCTAACCTTTACTGGATTAGCTTTGCAGCCTCTCTCTCTCTCTTTCTCTCTTTTATTACTGCTTTTTATGAGGCTTAAAGAATGCAGCTGATTTGTTCTCATCACTTTGTCTGAATTGTTGAGGAGTGTTTGAATCCCACAAAAGCTAGCAGGATCATGTTCATCCAAAGCTATAACATATCAGAGGATAATTTTATCGACCCTTTTAAAGTTCACTTTATTTCCTATATCACCAATAAATGAATTTTAAGGGTAAATGGTATGCATTCCTAGGAAGCCTTACACAATATAAATGCACACTGAGAACAATATGTCAACATTTATACAACCCTAGCATGTCGCTTACTGGGTACTATTGTTCTCCTTTTTTCTCCATAGAAGGCCTTTTAGCTGGAAGCATTACCAGATATTTTAATGGGCACATTCTCTAAAACACTTCACCAGCTTGGCATTTATAGCATTAGAAACCTAGCTGTATTGGTCACCAGTAAGCCAGTAGATAGAAATGCCAGCTTTAGAATTTAGGGCAAGTCCAATTATATTCCTATTGTAAAATCTCCTTTAATGTATATAATCACCACTGCAATAGTTGTTCTATGTTAATTTACATCAATGCAAACACAAACAAACAAAACCTAATTAGAAAGTCCGTTTAGCCTTATGGTAATATAAAGTTGATTAAGATATATCTCTTTAAACTCAGAATATTTAAAATGTCTATGCTGCAATATCTTATTTTCAGTTTTCAGAAAGATCACTTTTAGAAAGAAATGAAAGTTATCAACATACTTAAATGAAAGCACTACTGTTCATGAACATTTCTTTTTTTCCACACTTATCTGAAAAATTCTTTTGACCCCAGCATGGTAAATATATGTACGCTTGTTTATTGTATACTCTCTTGCATTTCTATCTGACATAAACAGACTCAAGTCATTGTTCAACAGTGTTCAACATACTGTATATAAAAATCACACTAAATTAGAGTATTAATGTGAAAATGCAGTTAAACCTAAAGCAATATAAAAACCATAAATAGTTTAAAGCAGATGATAAGAATAGACTATGCTGCATCTCCCACTAAAAATTCCAGTCCTGCCAGGACATTCACAAATAAATGCACAGTTTAAATAGAAAGGTTTTCACCTGCTGGTGGAAGGGCAGTAAGGAAGACTGTAGATGTTGCTAGACATAACCTCTTGTGGGAGGGAATTCTACCAACTGGGAACAGCCACAGAAAAAGCTCTTTCAACTTGCAGTTGGTCATGATATTAACTCATGTGACCAGTACCTTTTTTACTAGAAACATGTTTCCTCTCTCTCTGAGGCTCACGTCTGTCATTCCAAGCCTCCTACTGGAGACCATCTAACTAGAGATGCATAAACAACACATTCTGACAACTTCACATGTTTTCCTGGTAAGCTGTGATTGCTCCCAAATTATACAGTCAGTTTCACGACCTTTAAAATACGTATTATCAGCTCTCCACTAAGCCAGGCAGTTGGGACCAGTGGAAGCTGTAGTCTAATAACATTTGCACACTCTCAAGTTGCTCTCCTCCGTAAGACATTCATAAATCTTCCTTGAAGACAGTATGGACAGTCCTCCAGTTTTAAAAGTGCTATTGGACAGACACAGCTGCTCTTCTGGAAATGATTAAATTCCTGTTTATCCACAATCCAACTATCAACTGCTATCCATAAAGAGAACTTGTATGACCAGTTATCATCTGTAACAAATTTTGAGTTAATTCTCAGGAAACAAGTGTTGCTCTGAAGGAGCACATGAACAGTAGGGCTTTTTGGCATTCTGCGGAGAAGGACGAGCATGTACTTGTAACTTGACGTCAAGACTTCAGTAGTGGAACTGAAGTTATTTTTAAGCACGTCTGTTATTACCAGACTTAGACAATTACTATATTTAAAGTTCCATATCGCAGCTGGCATGCTTTTCAAAGATCTGCCAGTGCAGCAGTTTATAGAAACCCTCCACACCCTGGAAAACATACTGTACTGTTTTGTTTGAAAAGTCTATACTAAACTCAGATTCCAGAGAAACAAGGTAAATGAAAAACCAAGTCTGACGTGCTGCTCTCAAGCAGCATCACAATGTGTCCGAGAAATTGCCTAGCAGACTAGAATCCATAGAAATATATTTTAATCAATGTACAATTCTGGCAGCAGCTAAAGTGTTTTCTACAGCAAAACAAAAGGCACTTCGAAGGCAATATTCTGAACTACAGTATAACAGAAAGTTTGTGTAAATGCTGAGCGTGACAAAAAATGTCATTATGCAGATCTGTAAAGAGACACTATTGTGAACCAAACATAAGGCTGTTTTCTGCAGCCTCTGAGGGTGTTTTGTTAATGCCTCTGTGTGTGTGTGTGTGTGTGTGTGTGTGTGTGTGTGTGTGTGTGTGTGTGTGTGTTCAACTGCGTGGCTTGTGACTTCTTTCTCCTCTGCAAAACCAGAGCCATTGTTCCAAGATAAAAACAGCCTTTTTGTCTCTTACCTTTTTATAATTCCCCTCCATATCCAAAGTGGATACTTCAGTGATGATGTCATCCATTCCATCATTGTCCAAATACATTCTTTAACTCTTCAAGACCCCAAGAAACCAAGCGGTCACTTTCTCCTCTGCTGTCTCTCAATGTTTATCCTGTCTTTCACACATCCTTTCTTGTCGCTCATTTTCAAAAGAGCAGTAGCAGGTGGCAACTTAATATCAAGCCAACCGCGTCTCTTTTCTTGTCCAGTCATATAAACCAGCACCCATCTGTTTCTTTTAGTGGAAGTTGCACATCCATTCCCTCTAGTTAGAAATCTTCTCTTTCCCGTCACTTGGACCTGGTCAGGAGCTTGATCTTCTCACCAGCTGCTATCACCTGCCTCTGAAGTGGGCTGCTACAATCTACGGCAAAGCGTGTTCCTTTCTTTCCCTAATAAAGTAAAGGCTGCCTTTGAGCTGCAGCCAGCTGATTACGCTTCTTTGCCAGTTCCACAAGGAAAGCAACAATCTTCCTCCAGCCACTGGTAGTGCAGGATAAAAATAGATGGAAGCCTTCCGAGCGGACAACGGCAGAGCAGGAGGAGAATGAAAGGAAGAAAAAGCACCCCCAACTTGTTGTTTTCAAAAGGGAATGATATGTATTTTAAAAGTCAGACCTTCACAGGCCATAGAAGTGAACAGTCATCCAGAAGGACCATGAGCATAAAACGGAAGCTCCACTTTTTAAAAGCTACTCTGTTTGACCAGATGCAGGACAACTGTACAAAATATCTCCATTGGATAAGGAGCAACTCTCTCTCCCCACCCACCACCCCTGACCAGTGTGATAGGGAAAAACAAAACAAAACAGAAATACCTCAGTGGTATCCAAACTTTTTGCAAGGAGGGCCAGATTTGGTGAGGTGAAAATGTGTGTGGGGCTACCATGCAAGCTGACACCTCCATCCAGTATGGGGTGGGACGAGCTGGTGGAGATGCGTGACAGGCTGAGCAGGTGGGGAGAAGAGGCTGGGGGCTGCTCAAAATTTGAAAACGGGCCGCATTTGGCCCCCGGGCCTGACTTTGGACATGCCTGCCCCAGATGAACAAAACTCTAGAGCAGGCATGTCCAAACTTCGGCCCTCCAGATGTTTTGGACCACAACTCCCACAGTCCTTTGCCATTGGAAATACAGGCTTGGAATTCTGCGCGTTGTGGTCAAAAACATCAGGAGGGCCGAAGTTTGGGTATGCCTGATCTAGAGGAAAGAAGTCATAGAATGCTTCTTTTGCATGGCAAAGCTCTCTGTTTCAAACACTGTCCAAGTCTGTTGAAAGGGGAAGCCTACAACTACAAGGATCTGCAGCCAGTCAGAACTGAAAATACTGGGCTAGATGAATTTGACCTAACAAGGCAGTTTCCTAGGGTGTTGCCATCTAAATAATTTCTCTGAATTATGACTCCTGATATTGCTAAACACCTTTTACATTCTGAGACAAACTCCTTTCTTTTTTTAAAAAAATTGTATTTCTTACAACGGTGCTTTGACGAATTAACAAAAAATAGCATAGTACCAGAGTTAATCTATCTTTCCAGGATTTGAACCAGGAAGAATATCCATTTTTCAAATTCTATTGGGCATTGTTTCCCAAAATGAGCCCGTTTCATCACAACTCAAGACTTGTTTTGGAGGGCAGCCTTCCTCCTCAATCAAATTATTTTGGAAATGTGATAGCCTCTCTAGTAATTTTTATATATTTTTTCAAGTGCCTGTTCCTTAATTGATGCAACCATTCCTTCCTTGCTATAAATACCTTGTTGTCCTTCTTTTCAGTGGATTCTTACTTAAAGCGTTTTTGTGTAGGCTTTTTGCCTTAACACAACATTGTTAATAAGCAGATATTTCCTGCATATACCTTCAATACACAAATTCAAAGCCTTTTCCATTTTAACACCTGATCATGCACTGTAGACATAACTAGTACAGACTGAGGTGCCACAGCAAACTTGATCATTCCCCCACCCCCCATTCTTCACTACCACATTTGTTATTTTATCAAATTGGGTTTATGTGACCTTGACATACCAGTCCAGAGGCTGAAGCATGGGGTTGTGTTTGGTGGCAAAAATAGAGCATTAACATATTAATTCTCTTTATGTTAGAAATCCAGGTGCATTGTCCATTATTAACAAGATTTTAAATGGCACCTCTTCCTGTTCCAAGTATTAACTTTGCGGATGAAGCACTGGTGAAACCATTTGTATGAAGAATGTATCTCACCCACACATTCTGGCCATGGTGCCAGAGATGGGTGGTTTGTTTTTCTTTTTATTCTTGACGGCATGAAGGTTCTTCAGTCAGTACACCATCTTCAGGATCGACTTGGAACAAATTCCCCACATATATGGGTGTGGGTGTTTTCTACTGTGTACCATTTTATTCTCTCTCACACAAATCCAACTGTCAGTATTTTGCTGTATAAATATGTTCAGAATAATAAAAAATCTCTTACACTGTAGAAGGCATTAATCTTGATCTTGCATAAACTTAATTTTTATTTAAAAACATCTAAATACTATACATTTTAAATAATTCAACACTAATAAATAAAAGGGATAGAAATAGAGAAGGCAGCTACCTCATGGTCAAATCTGATTACTGACAGGAGGTTATGCCTTTAAAATATTCCCCTTTACTTGCTGTGTAAGTGTATAAGTAGAATGTATTGCCTGTTGAAACTCTACTCAAAATACAATAATAAGCAGAAGTCTATCTAAGAAGGAAAAAGGGGAGCCGGTCACGTCAGACTATGGATTTACTTTTTTAAAGGTTTCAGTGCAAAAGGATGTGACATTCTTATACCTGGACTTGCTGATGCACCATTGTTTTATCAGAAGTGTTTTCAGGCCAGTAACAAGCCAAAGCAAATATTTGGCTTTTAGTTTCTATCTTTACTCCAAAATGTCACCAGCATCTCCCAAGGCTATTAAAAATGTTTGCTATTAAATTTCACCTCCCCCCACAAGAAAGCACTTACGATGATGAGACTACTTATATTTCTGGGTAAGTGCATTGGAATTGGATAAATGCCTACATTCCAAGGGGAAGAAGCATTAGGGAAGATAATTTTGATGACCCAACCCAGTGAAACAAGAACTGGCATGAAATGTATATACAAACCAGATCATCAATAGAGTTAGTTCCCTTTAAAAATCTCCCTTTTAAGTCTGCTATAGAACACCAAAAAAGGATTTGATCCTAAAATACTCTTACTAGCAACATTAGAAGGAATGACTATTTTAAAATCTCTCTAATGCGGACTATTCTGAAGTTTAAAAGAAGATACATTATGTTAATGTATAGGGCTAACTAAATCCAATTATTTTCTTAGTAAGCTTCTATGTAATTACTTTTCTTCACTCAGGAATTATGTTAATATGCTTTATGTTTTTTAAGGCTCCCATCCTCACTGCTGACTCAGTATGTCCTTTCCTACTGTTCTTAAAATTAGCTCTTCCTTTTTCCTGTTTCTTCCGTGATAACACTGACTTCTACCTAAAAGCCAATTATCAGTAGAACAAAAGAACAAGTCCATTCATTTGCTCAGCTGCAGCCTTACAAAACATGAAAAAAAATGGCTGGAAATTTTGAAGTATGGGAAAATCTTCACACAACATCATTTCATAGCTCTTTAAAAATATAGTGTACTCCTCTTCCTGCATGAAAGGGTAATACTACAAGCTTCTGGCATTTCCCCGTGGAAATGAAAAATGAGTTGCAAATAAGTCTGCATTACAAATGAACTAATTATTCACAAACACAGAGCTGACACATTGATAAAATCCACAGGAACTATACAATGTTTTAAGTATAGCAGCAGCCATGTTGTTACAGAGTAAAACATAAAACATGCTCTTTGGTGGAAGAAATTAAGAAAACAACATAATGGTGCTATGAGCTGGTTATATTTATAGCAGACAGAAATTGGTCTTTCACAGATATGGGATCCCCCCCCCCCAGATTGCAACTGGCTGTGGGAGTTTGAAGATTTGCGTCTTTAAAATGAATGCTTCTTTTGATCTTTCATCACTTGATTAATAAATAGCATAACTTCCAAATAACTGGTACTTCATCTTTACAACATTCGTTCATGGTATCCAAGTCCTCCAATCTTGTACGTGAGTAAAGAGGAGAGGACTCTGCAAGCAATGTAAACACAATGATTGACATGCTGGGAAGCTATATCTACAGAAGTGAGCAGGGCCTTACACCCAGGCAGGCAAATGATTGTACAATTCATGCTGCAGTTGTGTGGTTCATACTGTGAACCACACAACAAATGTGTGTGTGAGAGAGACAGAGCATGTGCAAAAGAAAAAGAATCATCTCAGGCCTTACACTATATCAGGCCTGCACAATCCATCAACTGCGGATGACTGGTAGCCCGTGGTGCTGTCAGAAGTCACCCGCCACATCCCCACCAGCCCCCCGACACACCGCGGCTTCACTCGCCCTTCCTGTCTGTAGTGGCTGTGGTGGCGTGGACTCCTGGCAGACTCGCTCGCCCTTCCCAGCTGGGGTCCTCAGCAGTAGTGGTGTCAGTGGTGGCCGTGGGGCCTCCCGGAGGCCTCGTTCGCCCTTCCCCATCGGTGGCAATTATAAAATAATTCTAAAAAATTTTTTTGCCCACCTATCCACCGGGACATTTGGTACAGATTTTACCGTTCCTACCTTCTGCTGCCGCCACACCACACCCCTTGCTCAGCTCTTCCTCCTACTCAGGAGTAATGTTGAATTGTGCGCGTGCACACTTCAGGAAGTGTACCACAGGAACGTCTGGTGGCTGGAAGTAGCCTGTGGGCTCTTCAAAGTTGGACAGCCCTGCACTATATGATATGATATATGATACAGTATAATGATACTAATCAGTGAAATAATGTTTATCTTCTCTGCCCAGAAATCTTCTAATATGGCTGCTTTGTCTCTCAGAATGGACAAAGTATGTGGAAATTAGTCCTAATCTATTCCAGCCAATAATTTGTTTACAGAGAAGCAACCACTAGGTAATTTCTTTCCTTTTTATTTAATTCAATTGGCTACACCTAGTGGACTTTTCTAAATTTTATCCCAAGCCCAAAATGAAATGCATGGGTCTTCTACACCAGGCCTTCTCTGGCAAAGAAGGGGCTATTAGCCTTGATGAGCCACATGGAGAGGGGGTATGAAAGTGATTTGAAGGACTGGGACAATAAAAACACCACCCTTTACTTCAGATGCAGCCGCAGAGCAAGAGAGATTTTGCCCTCAAAATATTAGCAACTTTTTGTTATTTTTTAGTAGCCTAATGATATCACCTTTTGTATATGGTTTCTTGAATATGTTATACTACATTTAGCAGTATCAAGATTAAACAGCCTGATTACATTATGTTACCAGCCAGGAATTAAACAAATAATTTTCTAGCATGGGCATCCATGGAAACTGAAATTCAGAAACTTCCTGAATACTAAAAGCATTGACTTGAATACAAATCTTAATACCTTTTGGAGATAAGAAAGAGGAAGTTTTGCCAGGGAAACTGAAGGCAATGAAGGGATTTCTTCTTTGCAATAGTATATATTGCCAGTTCTAGAAGAAAACATTAGAGATGGGCACGAAACGGAAATATAATGTTTCGTTTCATTTCAGTCTTCATTTCATTTTGTTTCCTTAATAACAGATTTTTTGAAAAGAATTTTTGTCATGAAATGAAATGCTTTCTAAGCCTATAAATAATGGGAAGCTTTCCTTTTTTATATTTAACAGGGAATTCACTGCCCTAAATCAAAGATCCTCAAATCTTCCAATGAATTTGCTTTCAAGCAAAGAACCCTCTGTAAACAAGCTAGAAACCTAATAGCTAACTGCTCCACAGAGAGATCGGGGAAATACACTCAACAACTGATTGGCGTGACGAGGGAAGGAAATAAAATATTTTTTAAAAACCCTCCACAGTCCTAATTAAAAAGGAAAGGAAAACAATCAGTTTAAATCAACTTGTAGACACTGCCAGCGAAGGGAACAGGTCAGCTTCTGGGCTGGCTAGCTTCAAGCAGATCAAGATCGAAGACAAGCTATCTCAACAGCTGAGGCATGGGAAGAAAGGAAAACTGATCAATCAGTTTTAAAACTTTCTCTTCTCAAGACGGCTGGATCAAGAGGCCAGGACAAATCATTTCTGATACAAAAAGTGGTATTTCATTTCTTGATGACACACTGTTTGCTGCTTCATTTCATTTTGTAAGCTTTCATAAGCTTACAAAATGACGAAACAGCGTGTTGTTTTTTGTAAGCTGCCCATCTCTATCCTAGAAAACATATATACATAAAGTCTAGATACCAGAAACTAAAATTCTTAAGAATTTACCTTGATTTTTTTAAAAAAACCTTTTTACAGATTTGGCATAAATATGAAGCTGCCAGCTTCCTTCAATTGTTTGACAAGCCACCCACAATTATGTCATTTTACGCCAACATCTGTGAGTAATTTTGACTGTCAAGCCAACAGAGTAACGCCTCAAGTGGATGATGCATCTGCACTGATAGTAAACCACCACCTAATTCCTAACAGTCATAGTCAGAAGGTGCAAGATCATTTAATGTTGATTAATGTGTGGGAACTGCAATCAATGATTTTAGGTTGACAACCTGAAGAGGGCAGTTACACTGCCTTAAGGAAAGTGTGGAGGTGATAACAATTATGTTCCAGTTCTAACATTATGTATGGTGCTTTAGTCATAATTGATCAAAAAGGGGTTCAAATTGATTACATTAAAATAAAGAAGGGACTTTCATTACACAGCCCATGGTCTTAAAACAACAAATATTTTTGGTTACCTACGATAAGCAAGACAGTTAAGTCAAAAGCTTCAGCTGAGTCTACCCATTTTGCCAATGACATTATTTTTCTTTCTGAAATTATAGAAAAGCTTTCTTAAGGAATAGTAGAAGAAAAAGAGTTAACAACATGTTTTAGATACGGGGAGTTGATGAGTTTACAGAAAGGTGCCTGCATTTTGTACAGTGTTAAGCCTCTTGGCACTACAGTGAGAAAGGGTGAGAGTAGATACCATGCTTTGTCATTATTCATGTGTTCTGTATTCTGTTTCTCATGTATATTTTCACTTGGGGCAGCTCACACCTAGAAAAATTAACACACGCTATAATCAGTATCTTGAAGTGCAAGCAGAATGTGCAGATGGCAGGGAAGTCTGAGGGAGGAGCAATGTAAGTAAAAGTACAGTAATCCCTGGATCATGTATCACCAAACACTCTGATCATGCCTGATCTCATCTGGTTTTGGAAGCTAAGCTGATCTGGGCTTGATTGGAACTCTGGGAAGTTCCAAGTCTTGCACTAGGGAGGCCATGTAGTTCAGTAGGAATGCAGTCTTTGCACCCCAAGCTCAATACCCTGGATCTCCAGTTAGGGGAAGGAGAGAATCCTGCCTGAAAATCCAAACCACCACTCTCAATCCAAGTTGACCCTATGGTTTAAATTAGGGACAGTGCATGAATTTAGCAGGGAGAGGATCTCACCCTTTTTGTGGCTGTGGTGGAGCATCCCCTGTGGCACTGATGAAACCTGTGGATCTTACTCAGCATAAACCACTTTTTGGGTCACCTGTGTGGCACTGTCTCAAAGATCAGTGCTTCCCTAAAAGCAAGCTGTGTTTCCCACCAAAGGGTAAATGTTGCTAATGCACAAAGATAGGTCCTCTACTGAATTTTGACCAATTAAAGAGCAGGCAATTTAATTTGGGAAGAAGTAAACAATGATCAAAATGTAGGGGAGTAAGTAATCAGGTTCTCCTTGGGAAGCTATATTATAAATGACTGGATCCAGTTGTGAATAGTGAACCAACCATGTCTGCAGGTGACAAATTAATTTGTGGATGAAGCTGGCTGTCAAGTAGGGTGGGATGAGTTTCAAAGGAATGTCTCCAAACCGGACAACAAAATGTCCAAAATTCTAGTGTCAGCAGGGGATGGATGCTGGGGCAGCTCTATCTTAACCCCATATATACTGCGTATGTGAAGGTTCTGAATAGTCTGTGATTATGCATCAATAGCATATACCCAAAATGGAACAAATGAATAAAAATGGCATTTCTTTATGCAAGGGGGGTTAAATTAAAAAGCCTAGACAAGTTCTAGGTTGGAATTAACATTAGAGAGTAGTTAATACAATAATCCCTTTCCAACCTTGGTGTGCTGCATATTCTGTATGTCCTTTCCAAAGGCATAGCTGTGGTAGTCTGTTTCAGCATGTCAGTGAAAGGAAAGGAAAGGCTCTTTAAAGACTTACAGTATCATTTCTGGAAGGTCTGTTACTGGGACAAAGGCTGTTGTAGAATATCAATTCCCAGTCTTGGGTAACCCAGGTGTTCTTGGACTGCAACTCCCAGAAATTCTGGCTAGTACAGTGGGGTGGTGAAGGCTTCTGGGAACTGCAGTCCAAGAATACTTGTGTTACTCAAGATTGAGAGCCACCGCTGAGGAACCAAAATAGTCCGAGATTTGGAGCTTCTTCCACACCAGAGAATGATGAGGGACTGGGACATTCTTGGTTTAGAACAAAGGACTGCAGGTAGGCAGAGGTTTAAGAAATTATAGGACATGTAGGAAAGCAGGGTGAGAAAATTGGGTATTAACTGTCAAAATTAATCATGTGGCTTCATTACAGAGAATGAAATGTACTCCTTCACACCTGGCATAATTAAATTTTAGAATGCATCACCATATGATGTAATTAAAGTTTTGATGCTTTTAAAGGGGACCCCACATGTTAACTAACAATGGGACTAACAATTAAAACATGATCTACAGATTCATAGGCAACATATATTTGACTAACAGTAATACTGGCAGAGGTACATGCTAGAGAGAGGAAGAGTGAGAAATTAATACAGCCAATATAGTAGTATGTTTATAGAAAATCTAGTGTAAGTGCCATTGACTCCAGTGTCCAAAGGACAAGTTTCACCTTACAAGCCTCAAAACATAATCCATCTACTGCACAGCTCAGAATATTACTGAAACCACCAAGGACTGATCAAAAGCAAGGCCACCTTTTATTATGACCAAAACGGGGAAGCAGTTTTATCAACACAGGTCAGAATCCTACGGGTGTTTGTACAAGGTTTCTGTAATATACAGGGCGCAATTGATAAGGTGCTGGGATCCATCTTGGTTGCACAATTATGCATCGGACTAGACAGGTGATTGAGACACAATCCAACACTTCATCGATTAGCTACTATTAGCCACATTGCATTATGAAAACCTTATATGAGCGTTAATTAATTCTGGCCATAGGATGTTGCAAATTTAGTTATCGGAGTAACTGTCAAGTCCTCCAAATTATTATCACCCTATGAATGTCAAGTAGAGATGGGCACGACTTAGCGGTATTCCCGTTTCCGTTTCCGTTACTCGTTTCCGTTACTCTACGGAAACGGTAATGGGAATTACTCCACCAGACTTCGAGCTCGAACCGACGAACGAACAATTTGGTCTGATTTGTCGTGCTCGTTACTTGCATCGCGGCGACTGCGCAGTGCCAAGCGGCACAGAAAAAAAGTTTTTAAAAGTTAAAAAAAAAACCGATTCCCGGCCCTAAAACTAGGCGAAAACTGTCTGAGGGCACCTACCAGGCCAGAAGGGTGTTTTATTTGGGGGGGGTTCCCCGCCCCCCCTCTCCTTGGCTATTGCTACTGCTGCGCTGCTGGTACCAGGCTGGGAGGGCGCATCCATTTGCCATGCAGTGCGGGGGATCCAAAATGGTGACCGCAATATTTTTTATGCAATTATTTTTTTTCTAGGTTGAAATCGTTAGAGAAAACCCCACCAAAGCACCACAGAAACATGCGAAAATTAGCTATTTTAAATGCTTGAATTTTTACAGTAGCAGCAGTGGGTTTTTCTTGCACAAAAAAGTCTCCGTTGATTTTATTTTATTTTATTTTATTTTATTACACCTGCGCATTTGCAATGATGGGCTCGCCCATGGGAGTGGACCATGCAAAGTTTTGGAGCCATTCCACCAATCGCATGGCCAGGTTTTCTTGACTGTACCAGGCTGGGAGGGCGCATCCATTTGCCATGCAGTGCGGGGGATCCAAAATGGCGACCGCAATATTTTTTTTGAAATCGTTGCCCAAAACCCCACCAAAGCACCACAGAAACATGCGAAAATTAGCTATTTTAAATGCTTGAATTTTTACAGTAGCAGCAGTGGGTTTTACTTGCAAAAAAAAGTCTCTGTTGATTTTATTTTATTTTATTTTATTTTATTACACCTGCGCATTCGCAATGATGGGCTCGCCCATGGGAGTGGACCATGCAAAGTTTTGGAGCCATTCCACCAATCGCATGGCCAGGTTTTGCTGACTGTACCAGGCTGGGAGGGCGCATCCATTTGCCATGCAGTGCGGGGAATCCAAAATGGCGACCGCAATTTTTTTTTTGAAATCGTTGCCCAAAACCCACCAAAGCACCACAGAAACATGCGCAAATTAGCTATTTTAAATGCTTGAATTTTTACAGTAGCAGCAGTGGGTTTTTCTTGCAAAAAAAAATCTCCGTTGATTTTATTTTATTTTATTTTATTTTATTTTTTTTTGACCTGCACATTCGCAATGATGGCTTGCCCATGGGAGTGGACCATGCAAATTTTCCACCAATCGCATGGCCACTTGGCCAGGTTGACCACAGAGACTTCTGGGATGTGCCAATCGGGCATAAACAGCCCACTAATCGTAGCCCAAACCCGAACCCTAAGCCTAACCCATACGCCAGTACACTGTCCTTCTAAGTGGGTCAGAGAGGCACCCAGATGCACCCCAATACTCAAAAGCAAACCCACCGTAACTAGCCTAACCCTAGCGCTTGCGCTAACAGTTTTTAAACCCAGGCCAGATCTACTTGCATTGCACTACATGCAAGTACTGTAATATACAGGGGTGCAAAGAGTCTGCCAGTCCGTCACTTGGATGGCTCTGGCTGACTCCTGCAGCTCCCTCCAGGAGCCCGACAGGTGATTGAGTACTAATGACAACGAAAAAACGATTAGCTACAAAGCGACTATTGCATTGCGAAAACCTTATATGAGCGTTAATTAATTCGAGCCGATAGGATGCCTGCAACACATGACAACTCGGAGTAAACTGTCATTTCCCGATTCGTGCCCATCTCTATGAATGTCAAGTCTTCAAAAGCCCTGCTCAGCTTTTGTAAACAGAAGGCTGTGGCTTCCTTTATGGATTTCACCCGTCTCATATTTGTCATTCCTCTTGTCCTATGCCTTCAACTTTCCCTAGCATTATTATCTTAGTGCTGTAAAAATGTATTGAGGTCAACATAAGTTGGCAAAATGTCTATATTTGTAGCTTTGTAAATACAGAACTGCATCTGTTCAACTATTCAAAGCATGCAAGAACACTTTGATCATAGAAAAACAACACTGCCAGCTTCATGAATACTAATGCCAGCTAACTAATTTATAAAGCCACATAAAGAAACCTTTCTTTAATCTCTGCTTACTCTTTGTCTAAAAATCAAGTAATGTCCTTCTTTGGACTCAAAATCTAATATTTCCAACTGTACCAACTGTGTTCCTAGCCATTCCAAAGCTACTACCCAAATGAACATGGCTATTAATCCAAGAATAACATGAATCTTCTAATCTCATCATGTATGTTTGAAGCTACACTTCCTTTTTTGCTCCTCCTGAGTTTCCAATCTTTCTCTGAACTGCATTGAATGTCTAGTCCAGGCATGTCCAAACTTCGGCCCTCCTGATGTTTTGGACCACAGCTCCCAGAATTCCAAGCCTTGACTGCCAATGACAAAGGACTGTGGGAGTTGTGGTCTAAAACATCTGGAGGGCCGAAGTTTGGACATGCCTGGACTAGTCTTTCAATGAACAGCCCTTAGTTCTAGCAGTCCCTCCACACCACTGATAATTTATAAATCTTCACCATGCTGCCCCAGAAGGTTGACATATTCCAGGGCTTATTTGTTTTCTAGCTGCATACCCAGCCATGTATTCACGCACATCCTTATTGCCAAGTGTAACAAATACTAGGGGTAGGGCTCAAGACTGGCCCACCATTAACCAGAGTGAGCTGGGTGCTTAGGCATCTACAACACTCAAAGTGATGGCATCTCCTTGCCAACGGAGGCAACAACTGTCACCGGTCTCTTTCTTTGAACTGCTATGTGCTGACCTCCACAGTGTGGCTGCCTCTTGGCCAGCCTTGTAAATAATGCCTGGCTTTATGAGTTCCTGGAGCAAAGGCATTTTGGGAGGAGGAGCTGGAAGAGAGGGAGAAATGGATGTGCAATAGGCAGGCAGCAACCCAGGGAATGAAGTCACTCCTGCCACAGCCCTCCCATCCAGCATCTTTCCTCTCCTTTTTCCTTCTAACAAGCAGCAAGGATGGAACGGGCAGTACTTCTCCTCTGGTCTTGGGTGACAGGAGAGTTTGTGCTGGTTGTGACTGGCTGAAGCTCTGCTTCAAGTTCCTATCCAGAGAGAAACACTGTATTATATAACAGGTCCATTTCAATCTTAGCTGGGTTTCCATGCCACTTGATAACCAGGAATTATGATTTCATATACAGTGGACCCTCATATAACAAACGGTTTATATAACATACAATCTGTACAACAGAAAAAATTCCAGAGATAGGGGAAATTTTCTTAACAGAATCACCTATGGGGCAAATCCGTACAACATAAAAATGGTCGTGATTATGGATTACCCCGTTTTCAATGCATTCCTATGGGAAATTTGTAGAAAGGAAAATGTGTTTAACAGAATTTCACTTGGAACGAATTTATTCCTTTATACAAGGTACCACTGTATAACAGCAAGACTGAGCGCGGTGTACTGGAGCATGCAACTCTGCCCCCCACTTTCCATCCTATGTCTGGCTGAACAGAGAAAGAAATGGAAAGACCTGCAAGACATCTACACCCATGATTATGGATTATTCTTCAGAAGCAAGCTACAACTCACTAGCCAACAACAAACGCTGCTTTCAAGCTATTTTACAATCGTGCCTTATTTGGGTATTAGAAAGCAAATTACTAGGCTCGTCTATAGCATTAAATAATTCAAGTCTTGTCTGTTTACCAGCTTACTTAAAAGAAGAGCAAAAGCTGGGAACAAATGGGTTGTGTGGTGCACTAGCATATGAGTGATGTGCAAATAGGAACATTGCTTGAAAAGGCCCTTACCCATCATCATATCTGGAGGACAAATGAGAACAGGGAGCTTAACGTCCAAATACCATCTTCCTTAAAAGGTACATAGAGCATTAGCTTTAACAGCATACTGAGACTCATCTGCAAAGTGCAATTAAAAGGCTCCAATCTACTGGGTTGTATGATGCAAACAAGGCATTTATTATTTAGCCACAGATGGCATGGGTGATGGCAGCAGCTCTTTATATTCACCCTTCCCCCACTGTGAGAAGTCACCCTTCCTTCCTGGCCTGCAGACATCTAATCATGTACTGTTTCCAATTTGAGCTGAAAATCCTAGATTTAACATCACAGATGGATTAAAAACATGATCTGGGCTTGTGTTTGTGGTTTTCCTCCCATGAGCCATGTTATTCTAGCATGGCATTAAAGACTTCTCTCTTTTTTTCTTTTTTAAAAAGGCAACTTTCATTTGTTTACAAAGATTTTACACATTAATACACAACACTATGGAAACATCACTGAAATCTCCATTATAACAGGATGGACAGACAAAGATAAAAAACACTAAATGTGTCAAAAAAGCTGTCCATTCCAATATTACCACTGCTCTTGATGGTGTTCAGTGTACCTTCTCTTAATCACACAACCCAGAGAACTGGCTTCCATTTCAAAAGAAACAATAGGCAACCTTTAACCTCTATCGGATGACAAAACGTGGCTGTCAGGAATTCTTTGTGGCACAACCACTAGCCTATTTATTAAAATTCCAAGAGGTGACAAATAAAGGCAGAGCTATTTGCTAAGCAACTCCCAGACTTAATATCCAGAAATCCTAAAAGTGGTGAAACACAAGTGTGAAGAGACAAAGATTGGATGGCAGTTGCCTGAACAGAAGATCTTAAGTTTTATGCAATAAAAGCTTTTTCACATGGATTTTTCTCTCTGCTTCATTTCATTCAACTCCTTTATTACGTACAGGAACACATAGGCAGCTTCTTTGCAAATAGACCAAATAAAGATCTGTCCCTCAAGCAACTTGTCTTCTCATCTCTGTTTTTCTTTTTCCCTATATACGCTTGTATAAACAATTTGTGAACTCAATTGGATACTCAAAACATTTGCCTTCTGCATTTAAATTCAGTACATTTGGCCTCTACTTTAAATGTTATTGCTAACTCAATGGCATGCAGAATTTTGATTTAATTTTCAAAGGTTGGACAGGCACTGCCTACACCAAAACTTGGTACTGTAGTCAAGTATTCTAAAAGCATTTCAGGCTAAACCTTGTTTAGAAAAGTATTGGTAGCAATGAAATATCTTGACTGCTTAAATTACAGTATATATTATCTGATTGTAGCAATAAAATCTAAACCCTCCATTTTGCCTCTCTCTAGACCCCCCTCCCTCCTAGTAACATAGTATTTATTCAACTAGAACCCAAGTGGATAACTCCCTACTGAGATAGAAAAACAGTTATTATAAGGCAGATAACACATATGATGGTTGAATACCACAGCTCAAACATCAGGGAAGCTATAAGGTTTCTGCGTTGCTTCTAAAATAACTCATGTATTTAAATAAATAAATAAATAAATAAATAAGTATGGTGAACATGCGGCATGTGAAAATGATATATTCATGTACACACATCTAACAGAAAACCAGGAAGTGACATTTTCAAGGGGAACAGTAAATATATTAATATATGTTTCTTTCAAGATACTGTATCTGTAATTTTAAGCGACTGTAAACAGCCCCAGCCAATCCTATATGCAAATTCCCACATCTTATCACAGGAGAATACATGCTGACTGATGAGCTGTTGGCTGTGTTGACAAGTGTAAAGACAGCTGGGATTTAATACTTAGATTAATACTGTATACATATTTTACTGAGAACTAGACTTTACTAGTTAACCATTTTCTCCATATACCACCATCCTATTTCGAGAGATATAAACAAAAATCTATACCAGATAATTTTTCTTTTCTCAGCACTGTACTCATAACAATTACCTTTAAAACAGAATTATAACAAACGACAGCCTGGAAATCCTGTTATTTAGAAAGACGACCTGGTTTTGCGAGGCTAAGAAGAGGCAACCTGCTGCTGCATTGAAAACAGGCAGGCCTCTTTCACTCTTCCCTTCCGAGAGGGATGCTGTTGATTACGGCAAAAAGAGGTCTAGTTCTTACCTGATACGAACAGTTTTCCTGGTGTACCATCTCAGTGCATCCTACAGAAAGCAGATACCAGGAGCCAAGAATGTATACAGAGGCTGCACAGTTAAATTTTTACAGCATCTGAAGGAGAAAAGAACGCCCTTGTAAAGCAAGAGGCTTCCCGCAGATTAAAATGGATGCTGTTTCTGCTGTTTCAACCTGCGCAATGCCACTCACTGCCTTTGCTAGCAAACAGCGTAGCAGAGCTGTTCTCCTCTGGGAACGAGCGATGAGCTTTAATAACAAGTAGCTGAGACTGCTCTTGGCGAAAGTGGCGGAGGGGGGAGCTCACTCATCACTAGGACAATCAGCCAATTATATTATAGACACAAAGGGAAAGATCAGTGTAACGCTGGCATGACCTTCTGGTGCTTTATGAAGGCAGTTAACTGATGTGGAAACATTCTAGTCCTCATTAAGGGGAAAAGGGAAAGCAAAAAGATAAATCAATGCACAGCCTTGAGCTGCTAGTGCTCCTCTCCCTGCAGTCATTTTACATAAGTCATATATGAACCTGTGGTGCCACAGTTCTAAGAAATTTAAAGGAGCCAGCAACATTCTATTAAAACACATAGGTTATCCCTTTATGGATTTGTGAAATAAAATAGAATACTTGAAGAAAGAATAATTAAAACCTTTCCCTATGCATAATAATAAGTGACAAATCCAATGTTTGGTTTCAGCAAAATTCTCACATTTTATTGACCAAAAGCTAAAATATTACATAATGCAACAGTTAACAAATACAGTGGCACCTTGTATAAAGGAATTAATTCATTCCAAATAAAATTATGTTAAGCAAATTTTTCTTTCTACAAATTTCCCATAGGAATGTATTGAAAGCGGAGTAATCCCTAATCGCAACCATTTTTATGTTGTACGGATTTGCCCCATAGGCAAGTCTGTTAAGCAAATTTACCCTATCTCTGGAATTTTTTATGTTGAACAGATTTTATGTTATACAAACCATTTGTTATATGAGGGTCCACTATATGTGGAAAAAATTGGTTGAATATTTGGGGAACATTTTCCCCACCGGATCCTCGTTAAGCTACTATAATACTGACTGGAGAATTTTGGGAGCTGTAGTTTTATAGTTCACATTGATTTCACATCACCCTGGTCTGAATAGGCTCATAAGTCGGACAATGACCCGAATAGGCTCGTTAGGAGGACAATGGCCTAAGGTGCGTGAAAGTTCAGTTGCCATGACTCAACTTCCAGATACCTGGATGACCGAGAATCTTCACAGAGATACTGCTATGCATTTGGGGTCTGATACCTTGAAGTTGGTACAAGAATATGAAAGAAACTCAGGCTAAACAATAGTTTGCATGATGAACACAGGATTTGTGATTCTGTTTTGCTTTAACAAAACAGAGTTTTTTTTTTAAAAAAAACTGAGTTTCCTGACTTCTTCCTTACATGATTGTGGTATAGATAAAGCAGGAAAGAGGACCATGCTCATAGGTAGAAATATAGAATGAAGCAAAGCAAAAGCAAAGGGTGTTGCTTCCTTATCATCTCACAGCACTTAAAGCACTCTCTGGGAGGTTTTTAATTTAATTATGCAGGCTCTCACCCCTCCCAGCTATCTGGCTACCCATTTTACTGACCTCGGAAGGATGGAAGGCGGACTCAACCACGAGTCAGCTACCTAGGATTGAACCCTAGATTGTGAGCACAGTTTTGGCTATAGTACAGAATGAAGAGATAACAAATAAAAACAACCTATTTGTTATTGCAGCACAGGACTGGTTGGAGGGATGGTGTATGACCTGAGCCTTTCTAAGCTGAAAGTGGGGAACTGTTTATAGCCTAGGAGCCAAAATCTAGTTAAGAAAAAGCATGTAAGGGAAGGCCAAGGGCAGAGTAGATGACCCAAAGCTAAGTAGTTCACCAGATGAAATTCTTACCAATTTGGATGGCCCACCAAGCATAAAAAGCACAGCTCAGTTCCCTTCATATCTACTCAGGAGTAAAGCCCAGAGAAACAGCTTCCTGTCAGCAAAACACAGCTTAATGAGACAGTCACTCTGCCAGTAAAGCATGGCTGGGTTCTATGCCACTGAGTCCTGATCAATGAACAGGGAAACAAAGCAGAAATGTGCACATCTGAGGAGAAATCACCAGACATCTGAGGTTCCCCTTCTATGTACTAAATCATAATTTAGCATTATATTTGAAAAGAGCCTTTTTGGTAAAGTGCTCTGTGTAGTGTCCTGCCTACCTTGCATACCATTACCCTCAAATAGGGATGGACTGTTCGTTTCGGAAGCAGCACGTTCTGAAATGACCCACGTGAGCCCAGGTGCTGTTCAGAAGCCTCCGAAACGCAAGTAGCCAATTACTTACCTTCCTGCACAGTCATATCCGGCTAAAGTCCAACCAGGAAGAAGTCTCCTGATGTCATCTGTCCTTCTCCCTGGCGCTGGCCAATCAGGAGCTGTGCAGGGAAATGTACCACCTGCCTCCCTGTCTGACTCGCCAGTGCCAGGAAGAAGGATAGATGACCTCAGGAGGCTTCTTCCTGGTTGGACTTTAGCCTGATATGACCATGCAGGAAGGTAAGTGATTGGCTGCTTGTATTTCGGAGGCTTCTGAACAGCACCTGGAATTGCGTGGGTCGTTTCGGAATGTGCTGTTTCCAAAACGAGCAACTCATCCCTACCCTCAAATTAAGAGAGTGAGGTTACTCCATTACTACTGGACTATTGGAAGAGAAAGATCAATGGCACAGGGATTAGTCTTTAAAAATGAAAATTGCTTTGAAATCTGGAGAAAATGCAGTGTGTTGCTTTGGAATCAAGTTAATTTGAAATCAGCATGACTGACTTACAGAGGGTTTTCTGAGGGTATGTCTGTAAGGTGGTCTGCATAGTCCCAAAATATTTAAGCTCAACTCCCTCTGATGGTTTCCCAGAAGTGCCTTTCTGTAAAGTGGCATCTGTTTGTAATGTTAGTGTCATCCAGACATCTTTCTAAAAAGAGCTATATGCATACTGTAAATCTAGTTTTAAAAATCCTAAGTGCCTGGGGACAGGAAATGACTCTGCTAGGAAAGAACATTGCCAGATGTGCAAATAAGAAAATTCTTCCATTCAGTAGAGACAAGTAAGAAGCAATAATTGCAGAAAGTATTATGTACAGTATTTAGGTTTGAAGCACTATCCTTCTACTCTGTGTTCTGGTTTTTTTCATGATTAAAGGACAAGCTATAGCCTGTAATTTAGGTTTATATCAAGAAATATCTAGAATGAATGTTCACAGATTACTCTGGCACAAAAGAGCATTTTTTTAAAAAAATGTGTATGATGAGCACTTATGTCAGCACAGTGATGGAAATGCAATGCTACATTGAGGCTCAGGCAAAACTTAGAAAGGGCAGGAGGAAAGAGTACAAGGTCCATGGCATGTGCTTAAACGTGGTTTCGTAATTAGAAATATAATGAATGTACAGTACTGGATCATTTTAGACAAAACAGATTAATTCCCCCTTTGTCAAATTAACGCTTCTTATTTGCTTGTTGTTGATACCCTGCCTTTCTCCTTGGAAAGGACCCAAGATGGCTCACAGCACTGAAGGACAACAGAAAAAGTTGGAGCTGATGAGTATACAACACTGGCTAACACATTAAAAGTATTTCTGCTTGTGGAACAACAGCAAAGATTGGGCAAGTCTGGCCTCCTGTGGGAGGGAGTTCCAAAGTCGAGGAGCAGCAAAAGTGGCATCATATTCCATTGTTCAGCAGTGGAATATGATGCCACAGAGGGTGGTGAAGTCTTCTTCTTTGGATAGTTTTAAGCCGACGCTGGATGGCCATCTGCTGGGAGTACTTTGATGGGGGTTCCTGCATGGCAGGGGGCTGGACTAGATGGCCCTTGAGGTCTCTTCCAATTCTATGATTCTATGATTTTTTTACTTTACACCTTACTCATCTATTAACAGCCAATTTGAGCCAGAGAACCTTCATCAGAACCTTCAAAAGCCCATGATCTCTCTTTAATGAGACCAAGGTCAGTGTCAAATTAGGTCCTGGTTATAGTCTATTTCGAGTGGCTTGTCAGTAGATTATTTTCATATGTTGGCTCCACTTTCGGGATTTCAATTTCACTTTCTGTGAATTTACAGTCAGATTTGTAAGCTGATGTTCTCCGACGGCTTTCTTAGAAGCTTAGCCTTTCTGTTCCCAGCTCTCAAGATTTCATTTCAAACTCCCATGCATTCAAAAGTATTAACAACAACAACAAACATGCACATCATTGTATCATGATTCCCCCTGGAAATAGTTTTAAACAAAGCAGGATGCATGACTGGTGATGGAAGAAAATTACTGAGAGGATGAGAGTAACGAAAATGTAGTAATATCAGGAGCACAAAGAGATATGAACTTCTTCATTTGGTTTTGTTTTGACAGCTTTTGATAAAATTCTGCCACACAAGTCGACATTTTTATCCTTTTCAGCAGACTGTGTGGCTGGACCTTGAAGAACATTGTCTGGGGAAGAACTTCAAGCGAATTCATGCCCAAGGCAAGATCTGAGGTGCAGCGTGAAATCTTTGTCTTTTGAATACTGAAGACTGCCACTTAGTGGTCCAAAAGAGAGATACAACACAAATAAATGAGAGGTATTCCATGCATTTCCCTCTCCTTCAAGATAATGTCTTTTGAGGTTTTATGTGCCGATGGCAGGGAACTGGCACAGAGGCATGATGTAAGATTGACTTGCACTTTAAAACCTGCTTATGGATACACTGGCTCTACATTTTGCCCAGCACCATTAACTGTTTGCTAGTTGCTCAAATGTTCTTTTCAACTTGTAGTGTCAGGCTTTTAGATTTTTTTTAACCTCTGGAAACCAGCCTTTAATCCTCTTGTTCAACTTCAGTGGCTTTCTAAATGCAAGTGGTAAAGAGGGCATGAGAGCTGCCTAGCTTGTATGAACACGATGATCTGGTCAGTAAATAAAATATATATTTCTTTCTTTTTCCTTTGGGAAAGGAGCAAAAAAGAGGAAATCACTTCCAGAAAAAACAAGCAAAGGGGTCAGAATTTTGATGGATCTTGAGGGTAAAAGAGCCTTGTGGCGCAGTGGTTAAATGCTTGTACTGCAGGTAAAACTGTGCTGGGTTCAATCCCTGGTAGCCGGCTCATGGTTGACTCAGCCTTCCATCCTTCCGAGGTCAGTAAAATGAGTACCCAGCTTGCTCGGGGGTGGGGGTGGTGTATGTGCCGCCTGCATAATTAAACTGTAAACTGCCCAGAGACTACTTGAAGTGGTATAGGGCAGTATATAAGCAGAACACTTGGCTTTTGCTTTTAATTTGAGCAGCAAGGTGAATAAATCCATTACTTCATGCAGGGATACAGTATGTACACTACATCCTGTGTTTTGCAACATATTAACTTGATTGTATATTCAAAATTATTTTTTGGTTTTTGAGTGCTCAGAAATACACCCACCCTGACTTCCCCCGGGGCTTAAGGTTAAACAACACACTGCCTTTAACATGGCCGTGTTAAAGGATCAAGCAGGTAGACTACATGGAATTGACTGAAATCCTGTTGCTCTAAGTTATGTCAAGATTGATGGTCTCATAAACTGTTCTAATGTTCCCCTCCCCCAATACCTTTCATAGTGAGAAACTCATTGTGGGCTGTGGAACAAGGGTAAGTTTTAATTTCTGGACCATGTTTAGGGTGGTGGTGGAAATGTTTCATTTCTAAGAAATCAGCACAGCAGATGACATCACCCCAATTACACAGCATATATTGTATAACAGGACTTCAGCAATGTTATTTTTCTTACTCCAAAGAAAACAGAGAAATAGTAATTGTGTGGCATCAAGTAAATTCCAAATTCTGTGGAAGTTGAGTCCTGGCTACTGGACGCCTTTTTCTTGAGAGAGAGAAACGTTTCGCTGCTCATCCAAACAGCTTCCTCGGTCTGAATACAGCTAGTGCGAGTCCTCCATCTTATAGTCAGCTTTGACCTCTTGTTACCCTGGTCTGAAATAGCTCATAAGATGAATAATGGCCAGTAGCCAAGACTCAACTTCCAGATAAACTCACCTGGATGACTGAGAATCTTCACAGACATTCCAAATTATGCCACGTGTTTCCAGGGTTTTCTGGATACAGATTATTTAGAAGCCTCACCTTGGGGCCATTGTGATTTATGTACTGCCTGTATTTTGCCAGTGTCAACGTTATTGGTATTTATGACTTGGAACATTGCTCTTGGTAATGTCAGTTGCTAATTTTAAAAATTATTTTTAAGACTAGATCCAAATGTTTTAAACAAAGAATAAGAAATAAATAAAGTTAGCTTCATTTTTGGGAGATGAATATATTCTATTAAATCTGAAAAATATATTCACTATCCAGAATTCCTTGAGAGGCGTTATCAAAGCTATATCATTTATTGTCAGATGTAGAAGACAGGGAGAGAGGACATAAAAGAAAATTGGTGAATGTTCAAATGAGGCTACAGTAAATTAGATATCTAAATTTTTGTTGCAACATATTCATTTCTTCATACAAATACAGGAATTGCTGCCAACCAAAGCTGCATTAGAAAGCACTCAAAAAAGTCAGTCAATGAAACCTTTTTCTTATCTCTAGTTCCATGAATCCTGAAGGGATAAGAGTACAAACAAACACTCTTGGTGCTTAAATTCACACATGCTTTGAATTCACCAAGCCTGCTGGAATGTTTCAGAGCCCTGCAGGATCCCTGTTACACCCAACTCTGGCATTTCAGGTATTTCTGCAACTTGAAACTCTTAATCCTCTAAAGGAGCTGAAAGTGAAAAGAAAGGGTATGGATTGTGTGAAAGCAGCTAACATAGTAATTATTAAACCCCAGCAGTAATAGCTTTGCACATAGAAGCCCTCAAGAGAAATTAGTTACCATTAAAATATTATGTAGGGAGTATGGCATAATATATGGAACATATAAGAACACATTTTCCATTACTGTTGAATAAAAATCAAGAGGCACTCTTAGAAGCTAAAGCCCTATGATCGGCATATAAGCATTATTATGAACATAGTCCAACTCAATCCTTTTAATTATATGACATGCAATACAGTACCACAGAAATAATAGGGACATGTTGATGAAGAATCCAAGAATTATAATAGGTTCATCAATCTGAGCTTAAATATGCAACTCAATTAGCAAAATATGGTCTTTAAAATTCTGTGTATGTATCTAAAAATTGTTTTTCAAAATTATTATTTGGTTAACACCATATAAGAATGCACCCTGAATCTATCAGAAGTATCAACTGCCTAATTAATTATGATTTGCATAAGAGTACAGAACCTTGAATTTCTGATTTTTACACAAAAGGGCGTCAGGCTCAATCCCCTGGTCTCCTGCCAAGAATTCTGAGACAGCCATCATCACAGATGCTGCATGACTAATTTGAGGCATTTTTTCCTTTGAAAACTGACATATTTATTCAATAGCTAAAGACCAGACAGTGGCTTCACTGAAGAACTTGTTTTCCTTAAGCTTTGTTGCACTTTTAAAAGCATGGAATGGAAAAGTACCTTGGGGGGGCCCTTCTGATTAAATATTTTACGACACCAAGGCTAGGATCCAGATGCCTAAATGGGAAGAGAGACACATGAACATTCCCCACCCACCCCTGTTCCAGCAGTCTCTCTATCTATGTTGCATGCCTGTTCTCGCACTGGTAGCAAGCTTTGTACTTGGATTCCCCCCCCCCCCCGCAAGAGGACACAATCCATGTGGACATTGTGTCTCCTGTAGTAATACAAGATAAGTCAGAAGTTTTAGACCCACAGAATGATAAGATATATACAGTGGACCCTCGTATAACAAAGGGTTTGTATAACATAAAATCTGTACAACATAAAAATTCCGGAGATAGGGGAAATTTGCTTAACAGAATCTCCTATGGGGCGAATCTGTACAACATAAAAATGGTCGCGATTAGAGATTACTATGTTTTCAATGCATTCCTATGGGACATTTGTACAAAGGAAAATGTGCTTAACATAATTTCATTTGGAATGAATTAATTCCTTTATTCAAGGTGTACCTTGAATAATTTCACTAACTGTAACACCAAGGGAGTAATCTATGCTATAAGGTGCCCATGCAAAAAACTATATCTAGGACAAACCTCCAGAGCCCTAAAAATACGAATGGGTGAACATCTTAGCAATTTAAGAAGCAAACAAATGGGAAGTCTGTTGGTTAGCCGTTTCATAGAAATGAACCACACAATTACAGATCTGTTGTTCCGGGCTGTTGATAGACCTCCTGGGAACTGTGAGAGGTCTCTATTGAGAAGAGAGATAGACTGGATCCTGAAATTAAACTCCCAAGTACCTCATGGGTTAAATGAAGAGATAGATTTCCTCCCTTTATTATAACAACCATAATGTTATCTCGCTGCCCTTGACATTGTGAACAGCTGCTTTTGAATGTTGCTTTCACCAGTGTCTTCACTCTAAATCAAGTCTGGAGCTTTTATAGACCATAGAAGGAAAAAAGCTCGGTATGCATATGATTTTGTGGTATTTTACAATATATTCTGGCATGTCCAATATGCTTAGTACAGGTACTGCGGTAAGTTTAAAATCCCAAGCCGTGTATCTCTTTTACAGAAAGATATTTAATATGTAATTTTATAATTATAATTTTAATTCTGCTTTGCTCAGTTCCTGAAGAAGGCCTCTGCCGAACCGCCTCGAGACAGAGCTTTTTACATATGATTTGAGAGAGAATAAAGGTATTTTCTACTTTTATACATCCTGAGACTCTGCCTCCCATTCGTGTTTGAACTTGCACTGGTTGGCCTATGCAGCTGGAAGTCTGCTGAGGAAGGAGGGGTACTTATGTGACTGAACACCTCTGATGTTCATTTAGGCAACAGGGAATTAGTCCCAGCTCCAGACACTACTATAGTTCCTGTTGCACTGAGCTGATATTGAGATTGGGAATCCAGTAGCGTGCATCCTACACCCAATTCCCAATGTAAAATTGAGTACAGCCTGGAACAGGGCCACTTCTGCTTCTGCTTATATATACCGCCCCATACCACTACAAGTAGTCTCTGGGCGGTTTACAATTTTTTGATTAGTGTGCAGGCTACACATTGCCCCCCCAGCGAGCTGGGTACTCATTTTACCGACCTCGGAAGGATGGAAGGCTGAGTGAACCTTGAGCCTGCTACCGGGGATTGAACCCAGGTCGTGAGCACAGTTTTACCTGCAGTACAGGCATTTAACCTCTGCGCCACTTGTCTTTTATGGCACAGAGACACTTCCATTGGGTTTGGCCAAGCGTAGAAAAGTAACTTTTTGGAATTACACTTTCCCATTTAACTATGGGAGTTGTAGTCCTAAAAGTTTCTGGGCTCAGATTTGGCTCACCACTGGATCCGTTGTGTTTAGTGGCATCAGAGGAACAGTGTCTGTGAAGATTCTCAGGCATCCAGGTGAGTTTATCTCAAAATTGAGTCATAGCAACTGGACTTCTTTTTCTTGAGAGAGTGGAACATTTCACTGCTCATCCAAATAGCTCCAACAGTCTGAAAAAAGCAGCTTCATCACTCTGGACTCACAACTAGCTTTTTTCAGACTGATAAAGCTGTTTGGATGAGCAGTGAAATGTTTCAATCTCTCAAGAAAAAGAAGTTCAGTTGCCATGACTCAACTTCCAGATATCAGAAGAGGGAGATTGTGAGGCTTTCTCTGTTCATATTCATAATTTGGCATCTCTTCTCCAGGAACTGTTTCCAGCTATTTCATGTCATAACTCTCTTAAATAAATCTGTGAAATGGATTGTTTGCTTGCTTCCTTCCTTCCTCTCTGTCTTTTTGCCATTAGTTTTTAAACTCTTAATTGACTTGAATACTTAGGCAGAAGGGGAAAATACACAGAACATCAGATAAAATGCCCAAGAAACAAAATGTGATGCTGGCAGAATATTTATCAGAAACGTCATATACTCTTTAATCCTGGAATAATTCTCATAGTTTACACATATTCTTGAAGATTATAATCACTGAATGTTTGGACTCATTATCATTTGGTGTTGACAGTATTCTCCAAGGAGCATCTAAAGGACACAATTTTAAATAGTAGATTTCAATGCATATAAACCCATATTTTATAACAAGAGTACGGCATAAATCCAAGCCTCTTTTATTTTTATTTATCAAGACCTAGCTAAAACTGCACTAAGTTAGTCATTGCCTGGTCATTTATGAGCTAACTACAATTACTCAGCCCTTATAAATCCCAGTGGTACAAGTGCTTGTTGCTATGCATACCTGCCCACAATTAGTCATACTTTATTAATTGCCAAAGGCTACATTTTCTACAGACTTCAGGAAGGGAGAACTTTTCACTTAAGAAAGACAATGCTGATTTTCAAGGAACTCTGGAAATGATCTCTACAGCTCTGAAAATGCATTTTTCTTTTGCTGACAATTTAGTTCTAAATCCATTAGCAATATTTTAGTGTAATGATTTTAGTGTAAGGTTTTTATTATTGTTTTAATTATTTATTGATATTCTATGTTTTAACTGTTTTAATTTTTTGATTGTAAGCCGCCCAGAGACCTTTGGGTAGTGGGAGGCATATAAGTTGTAAAAATAAAATAAAATAAAATAAAATAAAATAAAATAAAATAAAATAAATACTTGGCAGCAGACATCTATGTCCTCATATTCATAAATGATCTAGCAGTAGAGCAAATAGCAAGGTAGCCAAATTGGCTGGCTTTCCTGGATTGTGCAGTCATCATCAGATCCAACCGTGGCCTGGGAGTAGAAGTTTACAGGAAATCCACCCACACAGATCGGTACTTACTGTTTGACCCCCCACCATCCATTACAATACAAATTAGGAGTCATAAGGACCCTAAACCACAGAGCAGAGAGCATCCCCACCTCCACAGAAGCCAAGAAGGAAGACAGGCACCTGAAGACCCTGCTATAATTCCGTCCCTCAGTTGTGAACCTCCCTGGCAACTTTCCACTAGTTGCTATCACTGAGCAAAATTACTTCAAAAATTACTGTTATGAGGATAAGATGGTGTTGAATATGAGGTGGAAGGACATGAATCTTGCTCAGTGGGTTTGAAATATGTATGGTATGTTAAAAATGAATTAAAAGTGAACAACACCACAGCAGCGTGGCGTTATATTTTCAAATCTATCTGTGCCAGAATGAAGATGAGAAAAGCATGCCTTTCAAAAACAAATAATGCACAGACCTGGGAAGTTGTTAGATGTCTACACACAGTCTGCCCAAAGCACTGTACAAACAATACATGTACAAACATTATCTTGCAAAAAGAATTGCAAGCACGAATCTTTCCAGACTTTTGTTTTTCTAACTGGAATGGCGTGAGTCACTAAAGTATTAGATTCTTATCCAAGGTTTACCCTAATCCACATTTGTTTGGAATGCCTTGCAAAATCACTATCTTCTCTGCTGAAGGAGAAGATGCAGATTGCTTCCAAGATTTATCCAAGCATGAACACACAATAAATGATATTCCACTGTGCGGCACAACATGTTTTCTTGTTTGTTCGATTCCCAAGTAACCAACTCTGCATGCTTCTAAAAATATACAAGTCCCTTGACAAAATTCTTTGGTCCAAAACACATTGTGTTCTCTGTTGAATAGCCCTGTCTCTGGAGGAGGAGGAGCTGTTCTTATTACTGCTACACCACCCTTCTAGATGTGGCTCAAAAGAGCTTGACATTAAACTTTGGGGATGGTAGCAAAGCAATCTTCAGATCTTTGGTTCTTTCTCACTAGCTTGAATCTACCACATCAAACCAGCAGTGAGGGAAAGGTGTGGAAGATTATTCAAAAGGCAACTCTAACTCTTCATAAAATAGCTAGATTAAACTAGAGCATCAACATGTGGAACATTCTCATGTTGACTAGTCAACATGGATGAATCCTCACTGGGAAGCACAATTGCTGAACAGGAAGATTCCATCATGGCCTCCCTAAACACCAACCAAAGCTAAGGGCATGCTTTCCACATCCTTAAGAAAAATACTGATTAACTCTGATCAAGATAGCTTTACATTTATTAAAAGGAAAAGAATTAAAGTGAATTTGGTGAATGAATGCAGTCAGTCAGCAACAGAGCTCCTGAAGGAGCATGCATAGAAAGAATGAAATAGAAAGCAGCATCTACATAAGATAGCATAATTAAGTGATATAAAATGAAATAAATTATTCTCTGATGTTCATGCTGCTGCATTAAAATAGGCTCCCAATGGCAGATTGTCAGAGTGAAGTCAGACCCAGAACTATCACCTGCAAGATCAAAGAATGTAATGCAATTTTAATCACTAGAGGTCTCTATGACAAAACAAGAAAAGGCAGTGCTTAACCAGCTGGAAATAAATAGATCTTAAGATGTTAGTTTCCCAAAGAAAAAAAATGAATAAGCTTCATAGTAATTGATCCTAGCTTGATAAGATTCTACTTTTATATGATCAAATGTCTTGGACATAATGCTTAAATGAAACCTTTTCCTTTTCCTATAACATACCATGGAAGTACTTTGTCATCCTTAGAATGACAGCAGTCAATAATTTAAATAAGATGTAGCCAGCTCAAAATGTTCATCTTACTGCAGTACTGTAGCTGCTTTTCTAATTTACTCCACAATTCCTATGAATTTGAATATAGCCTAATTGTGAAATTAAGTTTACTCAGAGAATGAATCATCCATATTTTGCTGTTGTTCCTATGTGCCATGATGTCATTTCCAGCTTACGGCAAATCAGTGAATGAGTGATCTTCAAAAGGTCCTATAACAGCCCTGGTCTGGTCTTGAAAACTCAGTGGACATGGGGTCACAAAGAGTCGGTCATGACTGTAATGATACAACAACAACAACAACAACAACAACAACAACAACAACAACAACAACAACAACAACAACAACAACAACAACAACAACAACAACAACAACAACATGGTAAGTTCAAAGTCCAGTAGCTCCAGATGAGTCATTTCTACTTCAAGAGACAATCCAGGCTTTCTTTGATCTAGCATCTACTTCTTTGTCTTTCAGATGGTCTAGACTCTATGGTATCTGTACAGCACTCCACCAACACCACCTTTCCAAATGAATTCAATTTTTCCCACCAGCTTTCTTCATTGTTCAACTTTTTCATCAGTACAGAGCAATTGGGAATACCATAATATGGTATGAAAGTGTTAAAACTTATTTCCAGCAACATATCCTTACACTTGAGAATCTCTTCTAGTTCTGTGACAGCTGCACTTCTATGCCTCAGTCTTCTAATTTCCAGACTGCAGTCTCCATTTGGACTGATGACTGAACTAAGGAATAGAAATATTTTGCTTTCTTCATTTCAACATTAAAGATATATACTTATTCTTAGTTTCACTTCTCTTTGATTTGCTGTTATTTATTTTGTCTTGTTTATGTCTTAGTTTTAGTTCTCTGTTTTTTATTGGATCTAGTTGTGTTTATTGTGCTTTATTTTGTTGTATTGCTTATTTATTGATTACTATTAATCTTATGCTGTGTATTTTGTCTTTTTATGTCTTAGTCTTAATTCTCTGTTTTTGATTGGATCTAGTTATGTTTATTGTGCTTTATTTTGTTGTATTGCTTATTTATTGATTACTGTTAATCTTATGCTCTATATTTGTATTTGTATAAATCTTGTAAACCACTCAGAGTGGCCTTTGTTGCTAAATGGTGTAGTATATAAATCCAACGAACAAATAATAAATAAGGAATAAAGAATTATGTAGTTGTTCTGATCCTCATTAAGGATCACAAAGTAAAGCTTCTTTCTTTCTTGTTGAAAGGTAAGCCTACTAAGCAAGTAGCTGAACAAATCTGAAATCATCAGGAAGAAACAAGATTGTGTCTCAACCAAGCCTGTTAGTACAAACATGGGAGGTATGTGTGTATTCTTTATTCATGCTGGAACTAGCAGCCACCACCATATGTGATCATCAGATGATATCTAACTTTTATATCTTAGATTTCCCCCCACTACCTTGTCTTAAACAGTCCCCTATTCTAGAATTCAGAACATTTCTTTTTATGCCACAATGGGTATTTCTGACTTTTGTGCAAAATACCACAATTTGGATTTCTTTTCAATAAAGTAAAATGGTGGTGGTGTTTTTATGGCAACAACAATAAATACAGAGAAATAGCAACAGCTAAAGCCTAGCCAATTCTGATTCCAAAAATCAACTGTAGCAATTTATAAAGGAGTATCCATAAAAAAAAGAGCATTCGTCCTTATGACCATCTTTCGTGGAAAAAAGAAGAATTAAATGGCCCACATCCAAAAATGTGACTAAAATATAAGGGTCTCCATGCAATTACAGGGACCACTTCATTTGTCCCAGCCCTGGCACCAAATGCATGACTGTCTCCAACCCTGGAGATATTGCTCAGATATTGTTCTTCCCAAGTCAGAACAATATCTGAACTGGCAAAACAAATGCATAATCAACTGCATTATTGATTTCTTAAAATTCAGTGAACTGCCCAAAAGAGCAAGAGATATGGAAGCATAATAAAGACAGAGACAACTCATAGGTTTTGGCCCACATAAATAAAAAACAGTTGCAGCTTCTCATTCTCATTTTACTTACCCTACACACAAAATGGATTTGTTGATGATTTATTGTTGCTTCAGTAGTACTTTCTTATCCCATACTTTCCACTGGGAATGGAACTAGGAGGGTTGCTAACAATTATTATATCATTTAAAATAATTAAAAATAAGTTCAGCTGCAATGCCCAAAGATAAAATAAACAATTCAGAGAGCACACAAAGAGAACATCCATCTGAACATATTCATCTTGGTCTGATGTCTGAATATATTCAGTGCAATAGCATAGTGAATCTACATGGGGCTAAGAATTCCACAGGAAATTTCACAAAGTTTGGGGTTGCCATTTAACTTGCAAGAGGGACACATTTCCCTAGAATGGCACTTTCAACAAAACTAGGCAAAGAGTTAGTGTTTCTCTTTCCACTCCACTCCTGCTTAAGGGCTGCCTGAATTAAGAGCTGGAATATATCCTGTATTTTTAAGGGTAATAACACCCCTCATACTAATACTCTAAAATAATAAACAAACAAACAAACACTTCTGGTGAAACATAGGACAGCCTATGTTATTTTGTTGACACAAAACTAACTTAATGTACCTGTGATGGCCATCATTATGTACATGGTATAATATCTTGTGACTCCTGATAAGAAAATGGATTTATAACCAAAAAATAAGTTTGTTTAAATATGTCTGTGAAGAGCCTATTTCAGACCAGAGTGACCTGAGGTCAAAGTGAACTATAAAATGGAGGACTTGCAACTAGCTTTCCTCAGACTGACAAAGCTGTTTGGAGGAGCAGCAAAACGTTTCAATCTCTCAAGAAAAGAAGTCCACTTTCCATGACTCAACTTCTAGATAATTCTGTTTAAAAACATGCACACAAGAATAAGAACTCTATATTGCAAGTAAAAATGTAAAGGTTAGGGTATTTATCTGTGGGCCAAGAGGATTAAAATAAAATAAAATAAAGATTGTGCATACCATATTTAAAATAATAAATACAAAAATAATTGCAACTCAGTATAACTGCGGTGACCCCCCCTAGAAAACACTTCATTACCTTTAAGCTGAGAACACATATATATTCTAAAGCCAACCCTGCGGGAATTGATGGAACCACATTAACACAATGGTGTCTGTTAAGATGAACTGGACTATATAGTTGACATAGCCTATCTATGTGACTGGCTGCAGGCTTGAAATGTTATGCACCCCTTTCCCTGTGCCAGAAAGAGAATAGATGGATGAGAGGATAATATATCTATAAATCAAAGCATAATTGTAAGCATAGGAGTATGAAGTCACTGGCTTTACTTTGATTCTCCGGCTGCAACATTCTCCCTAGTCCAGTGTTGGCGAACCTATGGCACAGGTACCAAAGATCAGAGCCCTTTCTATGAGCACCTGACTTTGCCCCTTCACAGCCACTTGTATTCAGGTTAAATTGCTGTATTGGCACTTTGCGAATAATTAGTGGGTTTTGAATCGCAGTTTGGACAGTCGGTCACTAAAAGGTTCACCATCACTGCCTTGTTCTATATACAAAGTAACCATTAATAGGGGAAACATAGAAAAGAACACTGTATATACATCTTCTTTAAAGGTTTAGCCTCTCTCTCTTCATTTTTCAAACCTACAGAAAGGCATCACAAATGTAAAGAAATCTCATTCATTTAGATGAATAGGCATGAATAGCTGCTCACATGTACCGCCAGTGGTGCAGTCATCTACACCAGCTATGTGCATATCCATAGGTTGGGAAAATGGCAAACTGGGTAGAGAATCAAGAATAAATCTTGTCTGTTCTTGACAAAATAAACCTGATAAAGTGGATAGGGTGTAAATATTCCCCTGTGTAAAAGGTCATGTTTAAGAGTAAAAGGTCAAGCTCCTTATGTTTTAATTGTGGGAGATGAATACGTCACATTCTTCTAAATCATAGAAAGTGAAACGGCTAAGGATAGTTTGGCTTTGTCTCATAAAAAAACCACCCCCCACACCAAACAAAACCAGGGCATGCTTGCATTAAACACAAGTACAGTACGCAGTGCTCATACTCCCTAAGTCCCAATTTAATAAATTCAGTGTAGAACTAACATTAAATAAAAGCATTTAAACTAAATTTTTAATAGCACACTAGAAGCATTCTTATTCTCCAAAGAGCAAATGGACTGTTGAAGCAAGCCATTCCGTATGCACCTACCCACTGAGGGTTTTGGGCACAGCCTGCTTTAGCCATTAATGTTAACTACTAGACTATTTAAGACTTTTTGTGTCACTCTGAATGACAGCTACTCTAAGTAAGCCTTTTTTGGAATTATAGTACAGTATCCCATGTTTTGCAGCCATAAAACCTACTGACACTATCCAGATTAGTGGCCAGGATAAAAAAAGCCATGCCCAACCTAGTCCATCCTCTAAAGATAATTCCCAGTCTCCACCTCTTTCTCTTTCATTCATATACTTATTCTCTCACTCACCCATTTGCTCGCTACAAGAGTAGAGGAAGCTCTTTCAACATAAAAGTTGAATGTCTCCTAAGGCTGGATAGCTCAGTGGTTTTAGGCATCTGAGTGTAGAGGTGGGGAATTCCCCACTATGCCTTCTTGACCAGAATGGGGGAAACTCAGTTATCCATATGCTCCTTTCCAGGAGTAATAATAGTTAATAGCACAGCTGAAGATAAACAGTTGTGACCAAAATACTAAAAATGAGAACACTACATAAATAGCAAGCAAAGTGTTTTGCTTATATACTGCCCGATACCACTTCAAGTAGTCTCTGGGCAGTTTACAGTTTAATTACAGTCTGCAGGCTACACATTGCCCCCCCCCCAGCAAGCTGGGTACTCATTTTACCAACCTCGGAAGGATGGAAGGCTGAGTGAACCATGAGCCTGCTACCTGGGATCGAACCCCAGGTCACAGTTTTACCCGCAGTACAGGCATTTAACCACTGCGCCACGGGGCTCCTACAATACATAAATATACAGTAATGCCTCAGATAACGAATGCCCCTGATAACGAATTGCAATGTCCAGGTATAGGGCTGCCTCGGATAACAAATTTTCCCTATGGGCTGCCTCAGATAATGAATCGTAATTTCTAGGTATAGGTCTGCCTCAGATAACAATTTTTCTCTATGGGCTGCCTCGGATAATGAATTTTTCTATGGGCTGCCTTGGATAATGAATTTTCCCTATGGACTGCCTCGGATAACGGATTTCCAGCATGCACCAGTAAAAAAGAGTTATCCCGGGTGGCATTGCATCTGTACCTTTAAAGTGCACTTTATAAAGAGTTTTGAGCAAAAAACCAGGTGTCTGTGTCATTTTCCTAGGCTCTGGAACGGATTAATTGGTTTCCCATTCATTCCTATGGGAAACTGTGTTTCGGATAACATTTTTTTTGGATAACGAATTAAATTCATTATCCAAGGCACCACTGTATTTCAATCTGCTTTCAGACATTGTGATGAGACAGATAGAGCTTCAAGCTGCCATAACAAGAACTACAAAGGATGTGTGTCCCCCTTTGGGTCATGTTAGATCTTTGGCAGCTTTTGATACCATTGACTTTCTGGACTGGCTTGTCGAAAATGGATCATTTACAATGGGATTTGTTATGAGGGCCAGTTTCTTCTTAGGCTGGCATGACTCATTGCTCTGATGCCTGTCATGAAAAGAGGAGAATTCCTGACAGCAAGCAAAACAAAACAAATCTAAGCCATGTGAACAGGGCCAAGGAGTTGTTTTGATGTTCATGACATCTATGTGATAGCATTGATTCAAATCTTTATATTCTTGATTTAGATTGAATGGGTAGACAAAATTATACATGATCAGTGAATGAATGTTTTGGGGCTGACACTTCAGGTACAGAGAGAGCTGCCAGCCAGTGGTGATCTCTGCGATCTTTTTTACTTCTGTGTGAATTGCTTACAATAAAAGTAGCATGTTTTCCTTCTAGGCTGCCTTCCTGTTCAGAGAGCCTTGCAGTGATGCATGTGTAATTTACATCAGTAGACTGAGACTCTACCTCATTTTTCCTTTCTGTACCAGTGGGAAGGGTGGAAATCTCATTGTAAATTTATGATGAGCTGGAAAGTTAGAGTCATTCTGGGACATCATATTTGCTTGTGACTAAGGGTGTGCTTAGAATCCACAGGCTTAAGTTTGCAAGAGCTGAGGAGGGCTATTGAGGAGAGAACATTGTGGAGATCACTCATTCATTGGGTCAGCGTTGGTTAGGGGCAAGTTCACAGCACATAACAGCAACAAGAGAGTGATCCTAGGAGGAAATAGAGTTTGGACTCCTTGTTAAGCAGTCCCATGCAATTTGTTTCCAAAATATCACACAACTCACAGGAAAAGATGCTTCCAGCTTGATCTTGCTCAGTGCCCAACCTTTTTGGTCTGACTTGTAGGGCATCTACTTTTGAGGGCCTGGCTGAATGGAAGAGTCGCTTTAAGAGAGACTATTCCTGTTAAACCAATCCTTTTCACTACAACCAGGTACTGTACATGCCTGTGAAGCCGTTTGACCATACCCTAAGATAATGCATATGTTCCTTACATTGCTGACCTACAGGCCATAAAGCTTTGCTGAAGTTAAGATATATTATGTCTACAGCATCCCCATTGTCTACCAGGCAGATTACTTGATCTAAAGAATAAGATGATTAGTCTGGCAGGATTTGTTCTTCTAGTTATTACTGTATTCTTTTTTAAAATACTTGCAAAGGATTTACTTTATAATCTGCTCCAGAATTTTCTCTGAGATTGATGTTATTCTGTCTAATTTGTAGTTCCCATGTTCTTCCTTTTGCCATTTTTGAAGAGAAAGATTATGTTAGCCCTCTTGCAATCATCTGGCAGTTCACACATCCTCTGTGACTTCAGGAAAATAATAAACAGTGGTTCTGAGAGCTCTTCATCCAGATCCTTCAATACTTTTTGATAAGATGAATTTAACCATTTGTTTATTAATCCCAAGATGTTGTCCACCCCCTCACCTGTACTTTACACTTTCTTGGAAGATCAGAGATTGGTCTTTTGGATGAAGATAAAGCTGCCAGGTAACATCCATGAGAGATGGTGGGAATACTGCAGATGTAAACGAACATCTCTGATTTTAATTTGTCCATCCCCACTGAGTAGCTGGGCCACTATGGGTAGCTGGTTCATTATTTTTACTGTCTTTTGAAATGCACAAAACTTTTTATTGCTTAGAATTATAGAATCATGAAGTTGGAAGGACCAACAAGACCATCAAGTCCAACACCCCCTGCTCAAGGCAGGAATACAAATGATAGGCTATGTGCCAGGTGGTTTTTTAAAAAATTCTCTTGAATGTTTGTAGTGTTGGAACATCTATTGAAGTAATTGGTTCCATTGCTTTGAGGATCTATCAGTTTAGTTCCCTTCATCTCTCTGTCAACAAAAGCCTGGAAGTCACCTTTGCAGAACTGTCCACTGCCTTGGACAAGAAATGCAATCAGTGTGGTCTTTAGAACTTTATATCTCACTTAAATGTCTCGCTTCCTTTGAAAGTCCAATTAGGAGCATGATAAGTTGGCTACGACTTGATGGTATATAACAACAATAATTTGCTCAGGTTTATTAACAAATGAAAAATTTTTTAGCAGACTGACTGTTCTGCAGCAGTACAGATGCCCCCCCTATATTGCGGTTCATATACTGTGGTCCCAGCAGGATGGATAAAAAATCAATTTAAAAAAATCAGATTAAAAAAAATTAATTTGGATTTTTTAATTTAAATTGGATTTTTTGATTTAAATCAGTTCTACTTAAGATACATTATAGTCTTCTAGTTAAGATAAATTATAGTCCAAAGGTTATTCATCATGAAACTAGTTTTTAATTATGTAGCATAAGGCTGTATTAATCCATTCACAATGCATGCTCTCCCAGAACTGTCTGGTTATTTGGGGCATTTTTTTCTATTTAGAATATATTATAAAAATGCTTGGTTTTGCTTTTTTCAAAACTGTACATTTGGGGCTGCAACGATAACATGACTCCTTCATAGCAAAAAATGTTATAAAATAAACATCAGAATTGAGGAAAAGACCTTAATCCCATTGTTTCTCTGCAAATCTATGTATACAGAATCAACCCTCTTAAGTGCTACATTTCAAGAAGTTCAATGAATAGAAGGTTTTTGGATTGGAATAGGTCTGCAAAAGGAGTAAATTTTGAGGAGGAGGAGGGGCAAGCAGTAAAATGAAAGTGAAACTTTTTGAGCACAGTACTTCACATCTTGAGATCTTTATGTGTATAGCAGCCTGAGGGTTATCATTCTCACTCTCTTCCTATATAACCACCAAATCAGTAATTTTCTGATATAACTGTAAAACTAATCTGAATAAAGTTATTATTTTAAAAATGAAACCTTCATCTGGTTGTAAATACTAAGATTAAAACAACTCCAGCAAAAAAGAGTCTTTATGTAGAAAACCATGATTTAAATTGAGGCTTACTGACTAGTGATTTAAATCAAACCCACCCTGGGTCCGGTATATCACGGGACCACAGTATTTGAAGGCAAGGACTCCAGGGGCAAGCTGCATGGGCCTGTTTGGGGACTCCTACCTACTGTAAGGATTTCTGAAAACCTCCTGGTTTAGGAACCTTCCTGCCCTGTTTCTGCAGTTTCTTCTTGCTTACTGAAAAACCGCCACAGAGGTTCCCGATTCAACCTTTCCTCAGTTCTGTGGATGGAAAGTGTCTTTGGCTTAAATCCTGGACCACATTAGTGCCTATCATCTATCAGGATGGGACTGTCTTTTTTCTTTCTTACCCTCTGTGCTATATGGAAATCTCCTCCAGAAGTTTCCTCCTCCTGGTTCCACTGATTTAAGTAGTTCTGTCAGTAGAAGGACTACATTGGATCCTTGATCTAGTTTTGTAGTCCTCAGAACACTTGTACCTCTAGAACAGTGATGGCAAACCTTTTACAGACCGAGTGCCCAAACTGCAATTCAAAAGGCACTATTTTTTTTAAAGTGCCAATACAGCAATTTAACCTGAATACAGGTGGCTGTGAAGGGGCGATGTTGGGTGCCCACAGAAAGGGATCCGAGTGCCACCTTTGGCACCTGTGCCATAGGTTCGCCAACACTGCTCTAGAACGTCTACTTCTAGATGGCTGGTAAGGTCCATTCAGCCTCAATGTTCAACAAGTGGCGCAGGCCTAAAAGTACAAATCTATCTGGAAATTATGTAAAAACTTGCTACTATAATGAAACAACAGTAACAATTTTTTTATAATAGAAGAAATAGATTATATGGAGTGGAAAGTTTTAAACCTCATTACTGGAATGTTGCAATGATGTACAATATTGGTTTTTAAATAAATTGTTGTGCTCTATTATCTTAAATGTGTTCTAGTATTGGTTTTATTTCCTGTTTTAATATATTTGCTTAATTCTTTTTTTTTTTAAATTATACTCTTACTGTTTTTAGCTTTTAAATACTGTCTTTTAAATGATGTAAGTTGCCTGGGGTGCTTTTTAAGGAAAAGGGGATACAAATATTTTAAATAAATATGTCTATGCTATTTGATTTTTCTAGAAAGAATAGTTCATACCACTACCATCAATGTTTACAGCGAAAAAATATTATGGAACCAAAATATATACTTGAAATATGGTTCATTTAAATAATTCATCAGTGCACCCCGCCCCCCCAAACACGCAATGTAGTCTTAAAAAGACCGGTTAATAACTTCCACCCCATTTGTTATCTGCTGACCTTGAAATAGCTAGAAATAGCTATGCAAAACAAACATAATCCATCAATACACCTTTCTAGATCCAACAATGTAGCATAAAAGCCTGTTCTGCAGCTAGAGTTTTATTCTCACAATACTAGTTTTAAAAGTATGCCACTCTATGGATGGTACAATATGCAAAACAACTTGAAGGACTGACTATATTTGCATTAATACCACCAATGGAAGAATGACAATTCACCACACACAGGAGCTTCTTGTAATATTTTCCTGAGACAGCAGTCAGTTTCTATTACCAGTTTTTATTGATGGCAGCCCTTTCTCCACAGATATATAAAATTACCACAAGAATACCAACAAGTGACACATTGTCACCTGATACGCAGGAAGGAGGAAAATCCAGAGAGGTGGTTGAACTTGCTTTGCTTTAGAGAAGCAGACTGCATTTCTGTGAAGATTCTCAGTCATCCAGGTGAGTTTATCTGGAAGTTGAGTCATGGCAACCGGACTTCTTTTCTTGAGAGACTGAAACGTTTCGCTGCTCATCCAAACAGCTTTGTCAGTATGAGGAAAGCTATTTTAGACCAGGGTGACATGAGGTCAAAGTGAACTATAAAATGGAGGACTCGCAACTAGCTTTCCTCAGACTGACAAAGATGTTTGGATGAGCAGCGAAACATTTCAATCTCTCAAGTTAAGAAGTTCAGTGACCATGACTCAACTTTCAGAGAAGCAGATCGAATATTTTATTCTAATTAGAGAATGCTCAACTTTCTCTGTCATAATTGGCTTTCCATCACTATGCGCGTGTGCATGGGGGGTGGTGAGTCAGAAAGATTTTCTCTCAAAACAAATGCCACTCCACTGTGAGGTCTCCCATCCTTTACATGTTTCCTCTGTTTGAAGAATGGGGGTGTGAAACCCAGTGCTTAATCAGCTTTTACAACTGCCCTCTGACTTCCTGCCTCTAAGGTGACTCCTTGCCTGGCGTACATCATCTAGCCAAGAACTTTAATAACCTCCTGGCAAAGCACATATTTTGCCATATTTTAACTTTTGGGACTTGCTTTGAAGAAGAGTGGGTTGCACTTGAAAGCTTGGAATGTTTTTTATTTTTATAAGTGGCCCATAAAGGTCTTGACTGTAGCCTAGTTTTGCATTTGTGTCCCAAACCCAACAGTTGCTCTTTTCCTACACTGCTATAGGCTATACCAGGGGCGTGATGGCTCAGCGGACTAAGGCTCCAAAAAATGTTGGCTGCAATGTCTGCAGTTTGGTGGTTCGAATCCCAGTTGGCACGCAGTGGACTGAGCTCCAGGTGATAACCCAAGCTCCTGCCAACCTAGCAGTTCGAAAGCATGTAAATGCAAGTAGATAAATAGGTGCCGCAATAAAGGCAGGAAGGTAAAACAATGTTTCCTCGCAGCCATGCCGGCCACGTGGCTATGGACTTGCATAAAACTGGCTCTTCGGCTTGAATATGGAGATGAGCACCACCCCTAGAGTCGAACACAACTAGCATGCATGTGTGTGTGTGTGGAGGAAATTTACCTATATAGGCTATACCAAGGGTGTTCAAACCTTTCGCAAGGAGGGCCAAATTTGGTGAAATGAAAATGTGTAGGGGATGAGCATTCAGCCTGACTTGGGTTGCGACTGCTGGCTTCTTGCCACAACCTCCCTCCCTCCCTGCCACTCCATGAGAGCTCCCTTCCCAATGCCTTTTTTTGTGTCTCTTGTTTACAAAGAAGCCAGTCCTTAAGGTGGGGAGTTGTTTTTGCCCTCCCCCCCGTTTATTACCTGATGGGGATGGGGACACAGAAAGAGAGAGAGCCCCTGCTTTGCAGCCTTTCGCAACATGCAGCCCCAGGAACTCACCACCTTGAAGCTTGCTTTCCATACCTCCCCACCAACCTCTTCCTGATGGGGTTGGGACAAACACACACACACACACACACACACACACACACACACACACACACACACACACAGAGAGAGAGAGAGAGAGAGAGAGAGAGAGAGAGAGAGAGAGAGAGAGAGAGAGAGAGAGGTGAGGGGAAGGATGAATGGGCAGGCAAGGCAGGTGAAAGGTAAAGTTGGAGGCAGCAGCAGCGGCTCCGTCAAAGGGGGAATGGACAAGGAGGAGAGTGCGCCAAGCAGGAAGGCCAAAAAAAAGGACTTCCACACTTAACATTGCTCTGCAACGCTGACACTGTGAAAAACCCCGGTGGCCTGGTTGCAGAGCAATGTAAGGCAGGGAGGCCTTACATGTCCTCTAGTTCCTCCTCCTCCTCCTCCTCCTCCTCCTCCTCCAGTTCCTCCTCTTCCTCCTCCCCGCCTCTGTGTGTGTGTGTATGTGTGTGTCTCCCGCACCCTATAAGGAAAAGTTTGGTGGGGAAGTGTGGAAAGCAAGCTTCAAGGTGGCGAGTTTCTGGGGCTGTATGTTGGGAAAGGCTGCACAGTGGGGTTTCTCTCTGTGTGTGTCCCCCACCCCCATCAGGCAAGGAGGGAATCCAGGTGCCAGGGAAGAAAGGGTGTGTGTGAAAACAACTCCCCACCTCAAGGCTCAGCTTCTTTGAAAATAAAAGGCACAAAAAACAAAGGCAGTGAGAAGCAGAGGTCTCACGGAGTGGCAGGGAGGGAGGGGTGGCGAAATGTGCAAGGCTAATTTTGAGGGACTTAGTCGAGAAGAAGGTGCCTAGTGAAGAAGCACAAGACAAAGCTGGCAGCTGAGAAGGTCCTCTGTGGAAACCAGGCACACATGTTTGTTTGTTTTTTTTTTTTCAAAGAAGCCAAGCCTCAAAGTGGGGAATTCCTGGGGCTGGGCTTAAGGAAAGCTGTGCAGTGGGGTCTGCCTCTCTGTGTGTGTCTTGCTCCCCCCCCCCCTATCAAGAAAAGAGGGAATCCAGGTGCTGAACAAGAAAAGGGAAGGGCAAAAATAACTCGGAGCAGCAGAGAGGGAAGGTGGTTGTGGCAGGAAACCAGTGGTCTTAACCAGGCAGTGAGGGGTGAGCAGTAGCGATGGAGGCTGATGGTACTGCAAGAGCCTCTAGCGGCCACCACTGCAAGAGCCCCGGCTCATGGCTCCTTTCTTCCCTCAGGCTCTCACCCAGCCAACCTCTTACTTTTTCAAGGCCAACAAATGCACAGGGCAAGTCATGGGACTTGCCAAAGGGAGTCTGGGCTGGCTGCGGCAGGGAATGGAGGCGAGGAGGAGGAACTGGAGGACGCATGGGCAAGCTGCCTCCTCCTCGCCTTCAATTCCTGCTGCAGCCAGCCTGGACGCCCTTTGGCAAGCCCAATGACTCACCTTGTGTGTTTCCTGGGCTTGGAAAAGTAGGAGGTTGGCTGGGAGAGGGAAAGAAAGGAGCCATGAGCCTGGGGGCTCTCGCAGTGGGAGCATTGCAGAGCAATGTTAGTCATGGAAGCCCCCTTTTGGCCAACCTGCCTGGAGCACTCTCCTCTTTGTCCATCCCTCTTCTGCTGGAGCTGATGCCACTGCCTCCAACTTCACCACCTGGCGGCCACCAAGGAGGGGAGATCCAAACAGGGAGCAAGTAACAAGCAGCCAAAGGGGGCAGAGCCCCAGCCCAGGCCCTCCGCCCACCGGCCCTCCCACCTCTGAGGGAGAGTGCGCTACCTCCTGGCAGCCTTCAGAGGAGTGGGGTTGAAGGGATGGATGCCCAGCAGTGACCCTGCCATGTCGGTCACGGAGGGCTGGAGAGCTAATGTCTCCAGCCAGCACAGGGAGGAGCCAGCCAGCAGGGATGCATGACAGGCTGAGAAGAGGCTGCAGGCTGCTTGAAATTTGCAAATGGGCTGCATTTGGCCTCCGGGCAGGACTTTGGACATGCCTGAGCTATATACTAACATTTGCAGCTCAGCCTGGTGTTGTGCTTTAAGGGAGCAACATCTCTGTAAACAGGAAAGGAATCAACCACCAATCCAGGTCAAATGCAGAGTAATCAGAGATGAGCTCTAGGAGCATGCAAGAATAGGGTCCGAGACAAAAACCCAGAGGAAAGTCATATATTACATACACAGCAATCCAACAGGGACAAGAAGGAGCAAACACAGGAGGCCCAAACTGTCCAAGTCAACAGCTATAAGTTCAGGCTGACACAGTGGTTAAAATCCTACTGGTATAACTTTGTGCAACAGGATATTTCAGCAGTCCACCAGGGTAATTTTTAATTTTGATGCCACTAATCCCTAAGGCTATTTTCCCAACAAACCTTTTGGGAGCCTTGGGAATGGGAGGGAGACATTTAATAGCCATAAAATGTTGGACCCACTGGCTGGCACTGCTGTTGATCCTGAGTTTTAGCTATTAAAGGCTCTTCCATGTTTCATGGCTCCCCAAAACCTTCCTCTGAGCAAAAGGAATTCTTAGGGAACCTTGGTACCCGTAAGAAAGGAATAGGATGCTTTCAATTAAGTTCAGTTTAAATTCACTGTGGGCTGATGAAATCATCCAAGCTGCCAAGTATAATAGGATTTCAGCTGATGCAAGTAAATCAAAAGCAGAAAGTCATTACAAATTTTGCTGCCCAGTAGTGTGGCTTTTGACTACGCTAGTGGTATTTATTCACCCTGGCTCAGGATCCCTCTCTTCTTCAGCATGACCTTATTGCAAGTGCCTGCCTTTGTTGTTTTTTAATTCTCTAACATCAGGAGTTGCTGGTGCTGTCTAAGGTTGGGAAGTTGCTCATTGACCAAACTCTCATTATTTCCTGAAGTTACTAGGACAGTGGTGGTAAACCATCGGCACTCCAGATGTTTTGGACCACAACTCCCAGAATTCTGAGCCTGTATTGCCGGTGACAAAGGACTGTGGGAGTTGTGGTCCAAAATATCTGGAGCGCCGAAGGTTTGCCACCACTGTACTAGGTCCTCCTTGAGAAGACTAGGTATTTTATCACTCTCTAGTACTTCTGGCCTTAAGTTCTCTCTCTCTCTCTCTCCCCTCCCCTCAGCGGAGGAGGGGGAGTGACTGGGGAGTGAGGAGGTGGCTGCAGGAAGGCACAAAGGTAGAAGTTCAGCTCCCACTCCGGGGTGGGGGGAGAGGAGGAGGATATCGTGAGCTAACAATGCCTCGGCTCAGTGCCCAGGGTGAGAAACTCCCCCTGCACAAGCAGTAGCTCCCGGGGAATGGAAAGTGGCGCATGCCTGAGTGATCGGTACCTTTTCTCCAGCCACAGCGTGCAGCCCTTCCCTGACTTTGGCGAAGGAGCCCTTGCCCAATCAGGTAGTTGCCGACACACTTGGTGTGCTGGAACTCGGAGAAGTTCCCGGGACACCACCGCATTGACACAGGCCCAGGAAGGTCCCCTCTAGGCTGAGCGGAGGTATTGTGGGGGCTAGCCTCTGGGGGCTCACCCAGGAGCCTGTCTCCAGCTGCTGCCAGCATCCTGCTCCCAGGGCGAAGGCTGGCTCCCGCTCAAACGCCTCAGCAGGTGAGACACTCCCTTTCTGGCTCCTCGGCCTGGTCTGGCCGTGCCCAGCACCCTCGCTTCCTGGGTGCCAAGGAGGCGCCTGCCACTCCCACCGCTCTTGCGCCTGCCGCCGCTGATATTCAGGCAGCCCGGGCGCCTTACTAGGGAAGCACTTACTTCCCTTGCAAGGTGCCTGGGCTGCCCCAAGATCAATGGGCAACCTCCCTCAGACAAGGGCACCTGAAAGCTGCTCTCTGCAACCCAGCCAGAGAACCAAATTTGACAGAACCAAAGTCAGCTGCCTGGTGGGCTGCAGAGAGCAGCCTTCAGCTGCCCTTGATTGAGAGGGGTTGGGACGAGGGGGGTTGGGACAGCCTTCTCATGGGAATGCACTGAAAATCAATTAATCTGTTCACTTTTTTGCCCGTTTTTCAACCTGTGGAACAGATTGATTGATTTTCAATGCATTCTAATGGGAAACTGCTGTTCAACTTCCGAATAATTCGACTTCCTAATGTGCACTTGGAACAGATTAATGTCGTTAGTTGAGGCACCACTGTATGGCCAACTGTTCGTCAAGTTCAGAAAGTTGTCTGAAACTAATAATGTCTATGAAATTTGCTACAAGGGAAGCTCCATATTTCATTAAATCAAAAGAAACCACTTAACATGTATTGATTGGAAGATGCAATACACGCACAATAATATTTGCCTCTAGTCTGATCAATATCGTAGGATTAATGAAGAAAATTGATCCTTTCTTCATCATACTGGAATTGTTAATTTAAGTTCACCACCAACACAATTAAATACAGAACCACCATGGTCTGGTGGATAATGATGGATCTGAATAAGAGATAATGTTCCGCATTCTAATATAAAGCTCAGTGAATAGATGAGGTAACTATATTGAGGCCTAACGTACCCATAAGGCTGTTGTATTAGCAAAATGCACAGAAAACCTCTCATAAGCATAGCTCTGAGCTCGGGTGGGATATACAATACATGTTTACTTGAAATGCCTTCCTCATAAAATGGAATGTGACTTTTTAAGGGGAAATGTAGGGTAAAACTATTTGAAATGAATAATATAAATAGAAGGAGCTGATTCCAGAAATGTGTCAAAAGGGGCCCAAGCCAATGCATACTTCTTCAGTGGTGTCTCAAGGCCTCCCGATGCTTGAATTTAGAGGACAAACACAGCTGCAATCATGCCTTATCTCTCTCACCAAGGCCACTTTCCAGTCTCTTATCTTACCCCTCCTGCTGCTGTTACTGGTGCCTGGACTTGCCTACTTGCTTACTCACCTGCCACTCCTGTATACAAGATGACTAGCACACCTCGGGCAATGTAGCAGCTCAACATGGCATGGATGCTATCAGCGAGCCCACGAGCCACACGGTGCTGTTGTTAAATTCCAGGTCAGTACAAAATAAGACTGCCCTCATCCAGGATGTTATTTTGGATGAGGGTGCTGACCTGACATGTATTACTGAGACCTGGGTGGGAGAGGAGGGTGGAGTCCCCCTTTCCCAGCTATGCCCACCTGGGTACTCAGTCCAGCACCAGTGTCGCCCGGTGGGCCGGGGAGGTGGAGTTGCTATAGTCTACAGGAGTTCCATCTCCTCGACCAGGCTTCCTGTCTCCTTGGGAAAAGGTCTGGAGGGCCTGTATTGTGTGTTGGGCTCACGAGACAGATTAGGGATTCTGTTGGTGTACCGCCCACCCTGCTGCGTACCAACAGTCTCCCTGCCTGAGCTGACAGAGGTGGTCTCGGACCTGGTGTTGAGGACCCCCAGACTGTTGGTACTGGGGGACCTCAACATCCATGCCGAGGCTACCTTAACTGGAGCAGCTCAGGACTTCATGGCCACCATGACAACCATGGGGCTGTCTCAACATGTCATGGGCCCAACACACCAGAAGGGCCACACTCTGGACCTAGTTTTCTCAACGGGACTGGGGGATGGTGGTTTGGATGTGGAGGGGTTGGCTTTGACTCCATTGTCATGGTCAGACCACTTCCTGGTCAAGTTTAGGCTATTAGCTACTCCAACCCTCTGCAAGGGTGGGGGATCCATTAAGTTGATCTGCCCTCAGAGACTAATGGATCCGGATGGTTTCCTGAAAGCTCTGGGGGATTATCCAGCTGACATGATTGGCGCTCCTGTAGAAGCTCAGGTCGCCTTATGGAACAGGGAGATGACCCGGGCAGTTGACATGATCGCACCTAAGCGGCCTCTCCCCCTACGCAGAGCCCAGACAGCTCCTTGGTATACATCTGAGTTGCGGGCAATGAAGCGGAAGGGGAGACGGCTGGAGTGCAAGTGGAGAAAATATCGCGGTGAGTCCGATCAAACACGGCTTAGAGCCCACTATCGGGCCTATTCCGTGGCTATACGGTTGGCGAAAAGGCAGTATTTCGCCAACCGTATTGCTTCCTCAGAGTGCCATCCAGCAGAGCTGTTTCGGGTGGTCCGGGAACTTCTTCAGCCAGGAGATAGGGTGGAGGCCCAGGACCATTCGGTGGCACGATGTGATGAGTTTGCTGTTCACTTTGAGGGAAAAATTGCTCAGATTCGCAGTGAACTGGACACCACTATTGATACAGTATCAAGGGATGTGTCCAGTGCACCGTGCTTAGGTCCAGTGTTATTGGATGAGTTTCAATTGTTGAGACCCGAGGATGTGGACAGGGTGCTTGGATCTGTCCGTTCCACCACCACACTGCTCGACCCTTGCCCTTCTTGGCTAATTGAAAGATCTGCCAAGGGGGTTCGCACCTGGGTCCAGGAAGCTGTAAATGCCTCTTTAAGAGAGGGAGTGGTCCCTGCTGCCTTAAAAGAGGCAGTAATTAGACCACTCCTGTGGCTCCGCTTATACAACTGGACTCAGTAAGTGAGCTCTCCACCTCTGTTGTCACCAAAGATCCTAGGACTATACCCTCAAGTGAACAGCTCATGACTCCTCAGCATTTTGACAAGGTTACACCCCGGTCCACAACCACTATGGTCAACTGCCCACAATGTACTGATTTTCTTCCTGTAATCACTTCCTCCAAATCTATAACATTGACTGACCCACAGTGCGTAAGCACTGGCCCTTTATTGTTGGAACCCTCCCATTGTGCACTGTATGAACAGGCTGTGGTATATTCCACCCAACTACCAGCAAAGCGGTCCCCCACCTGTGTAGAGCCCCCATCCACTGACCAATCCACTCAGTTGGTTTGACACCCCGTGGGTGTCCCCCCATCAGATTAATTTCCATCCTTTAAGTATACTCTCTTGGAATGTAGCAGGAAGGACGAGGGCAATGCGAGATCCAGAGTCCAGAGGGGTCCTACTGAATCAAGGGATTATTCTCCTCCAGGAAACCTGGTCCACCTCTGACATTACTCTGGACGGATTCCACGCTTACTCCCTCCCAGCTTCTAAGCAGAAGCTTAGGGGCCGTCCTTCAGGTGGCCTCGCTATATTGGTTGCACAACATATCCACTCGGAGTTAGTATTCATGGCTGACAGTCACTGCAAACTCCAGATTATTAGAGTAAGCACTCTGACCCAAGACCTATTAATAGCAAATGTGTATATTCCCCCTACCGAGAAGAAAGCTGATAGAGAACTGCAATGGAGCTACTTATCTCAAGCATTGGTAAACACCGAAATTAGGTTTCCCAAAGCATGGTGCTTGGTGGCAGGTGACTTTAATGCCAGGGTGGGGTCTGGCCTCGAGGTATTCAAGTCAGCAGATGTCTTAACTGTAGGAAACTCCTGTCCTGACTACTTTTCCTGGACGAGAGTCTCCAAGGACAAATCAATTAATCATGCTGGTCATCTACTTGCCAATTTCAGCATTTCAAGAAGCCTCCTCTGGCTAAACAGCTTAGCTGACTTAAATTTCGATGGCGAGTTCACCTACATTTCACCACATGGAACAAGTGTGATTGATTATATACTGATACCTGTTCCACTACTATCCATTGTCCTTGGTTTTAAGGTCATACCTCTTGACTCTAGTGACCATCTCCCCATACTCTGCACTCTCGCCATTCACACCGCACCTCCTGAATCTAATACAATGCTCCCACACTCCCCTTCCACACCACTGCGTGCAGTTAAAATAAAATGGGACCCTGCCACCAAAACTCTCTTTGAAAAGTTCCTCCAGAGCAACCCACTACTAGATGTCTTTACATTCTCTGTCACTGATAGCCCTTTGGCCTGCATAGACAGATACGAGCAGTTTGTAGAAACTCTAACAGCCTGCATTGGACGGCCACCTTCTACCTCAGCTTCCCATCATTTAAGGGTCGTTCCCGAGGGACTCAATACGGCCTGTCTCAATCTAAAGAAAGAATTACGCCAAATTTATCATACCTTCCAAAAATCTAATAGTGTTTCTTTACCCCACAGATACTTTATTGTCAAGCATCAACTTGCAGAGGCCATCAAATCTAGCCATAAACACCGCTCAGCAGCCTGTTGGGACAGGTTAAGCAAGGCCATTAAAAGTAGGAACCCAAAGCACTTTTGGGAAGTGATCTCAGGATTTTTCCGTTCTAAAACTTACCCAATCTCTGTAATTTCCTCCCTCACCTGGGAAGACCATTTTCGGTCTCTCTTTTTCGATGACTGCATGTCCAACCTTCCTTCAAACATGGTTAATCCTAATGATTTACCTGATTGGCCCCCAGTCGCCATCTCAGAAATTAAGCAGCTACTAAACAACTTGAAATCAGGAAAGGCCCCTGGTCCTGATCAACTTCCTCCTGATCTACTCAAAACTTATGCTGACTGGTGGGCACCTATTCTGGCAGATCTTTTTACTTTTGTGGATAGATCTGGGATAATGCCCAAGTCATGGGTTCAATCTATAATTTTACCCATTTTCAAAAAGGGGGATAGAAAAATGCCGGGCAATTATCGACAAATCAGCCTGCTGTCAGTCGTGGGCAAGGTATATGCTAACCACCTCCTGATTCGACTCAACTCCTGGATAAAAGATAATAACATACTTGGGCCAGAGCAAGCAGGATTTCGTGAGAATAAATCCACAGTGGACCTTTGTTTAATATTAACTCATCTTATAGCCAAACAAACTGCCCATATGAAGAGTCAACTATATGCTGCCTTTTTAGATCTTAAAGCTGCATTTGACTCTGTAGACCGGGAACTTTTATGGGCCAAGTTACGGGCTGCCGGCTTAGACAGAAGACTGCTTTTTTAATCCAAAGGTTACACACAGAGAATACTTGCTGCATTCGGGTTTCCAGCAATGGTGCTCTTTCCAGCAGCGTTCCCATCAACAGAGGAGTTAAACAGGGCTGTGTTCTTGCCCCCACCCTATTCAATCTGTACATCAATGACCTTGCTCCTTTATTGCTAGGAGTAAATAGCCACTGCCCAAGATTGGGCCATTTGGCACTGGCAGTGCCCATTCTTATGTACGCAGACGACATGGTACTACTTTCCCGCACCAAGATAGGTTTAAGACGGTTAATTTTAGAATGTATCAAATATCTTTCTTGCAACAAACTGTTCCTCAATTACAGTAAGTCCAAAATAGTTGTTTTCAGTAAGACATGGAAACTCCATTCTTGGATTTTTCACGGGAGAGCAATACAACAAGTTAAAGAATTAAGTACTTAGGTCTAAATTTTTTCTACCGTAACACCTGGGCCAGACATAGGCATATCACTATCAACTCAGCCAGACTGACCATCCAAGCTATCTACCGGTTTTTTATATATATGGGGTAATCAACATATCCCCAGTGCTCTGCAGGTTTTCAAAGCCAAGGTCATCTCCCAACTGCTATATGGGGTACCAGTTTGGCTGGACGCCATTGATCCACTGGTTGAAAGGCTTCAATCCACTTTTCTTTATAAAATATTGGCAGTTCCACATTGTGTACCTTATGCAGCCCTCTGTCTGGAGGCTGGACTCAGCAGACTGAACACCCAGGCACAGCTAAGACAATTTAAATACTGGCTGAGAATTTGTTTTACCTCACATAAAGACCCTCTGATAGAGGGCATTATCTCCGACCATTTTTACTCTCCTGGCCTTAAACGGTTTCTCCAAAGAATTACGGCGCTGGGCATTTCATCTGATCAACTGGGGGCACTACCTTTCATGCAGGCTTATAGGCTGTTAAAGCTTAGACTGCTAGACATTGAAAGGCAAGACCTTTTTGCAGCAGCCTCTAAAGCATGCTCTCCTATCAGTCTACAACTCCCACTACCTGATGGCAAGCCGGCCAGCTACCTACATCTTTTAGAGAATCCACAGGAACGACGTGCTTCCACTCTAGCTAGATGTAATGTGCTCCCCTCTAATGTCCTATACGGGAGATTTGGCTCTCTACCACTAGAGACTCGGTTATGCCCCTGTAATTCAGGGACCATCGAGTCTCTGGCGCATATGATCCTATACTGTCCTCTATATAAGGACATTCGCGCTTCCCACCTAGAGCCAGATCTTGCTAGATTCCCTGGTCACCAGGACGAGTTCATTTTGCATAATCTTCTCTCAGGCTTAGACAAAACCCACACTAGGCAGATTGCCACATTTATCCATCTGTTAATCCAGCGACGCAGGCCACAGTTACTTAACGGGCCTTTTGTTCAACACCCCCAAATATAGTCCGTTTATTCTGGATGGTCTGCAGTCAATTTTGGCTGGACAAATATAAGGATACATGGGAACATCCTCTTGCTCTCGTTCTATTACAATACTCCCATATTCCCTCCATCCTTCCCTGTTTTTAATTGATACTGGTTTGGGCATGTACACTTTCCCAATTGTGTATTTTATTCTCTATTGTCCATTGTCTATTTTACTTATTTATTTATTTATTTATGCCAATAAAGGTGTCTGACTGACTGACTGACTCCTAAAAAAACCTAACCTGGACCCAGGACTGGTGGTTAACTACCGACCAGTAGCGAACCTCCCTTATTTGGGCAAGGTGTTGGAGCGGGTGGTGGCCGAACAGCTCCAGGCGCTGCTGGATGAAACGGATTTTCTGGATCCATTTCAATCTGGTTTCAGGCCGGGTTTTGGAACAGAGACTGCCTTGGTCGCCCTGTATGATGACCTTTGCCGGGAGAGAGACAGGGGGAGTGCAACCCAGTTGATACTCCTGGACCTCTCGGCGGCTTTCGACACCATCGACCATGGTGTCCTTCTGGATAGGCTGGCCAGGTTGGGAGTTGGAGGCACCGCTTTGAATCCTTCCTGGCTGACCGTGTCCAGAAGGTGGTGCTGGGGGATAGTAGCTCTGCCCCATGGCGTTTACGTCATGGGGTTCCACAGGGCTCAATACTATCCCCCATGCTGGCATGTATTGATGGGGTAGGGTTGGGGGTGAGGCCCCTCGACTAAGGGGGCAGAGGGGGATGCATTAAATTAAAGCAAGGATTAGGAACCTCCGGACCTCCAGATGTCTGGCGCCGGCACCTGCCTTCATCGTTGGCCAATACCAGGCACGGAATGCTGGGAGTTGTTGTCCAGAACATCTGGATTGCCAAAGGCTCTCCAACCTCTGTGCATTAACAGGACGTTGGGGTCTGCCAGCAACCCCTTTGCAGTTGGCTTCTAGATTATATACTGTAAGATGGCGGCTGGCAGCAGCAGCGGTTCTTGCCGGCTGCGCTTTATGCTTTCATCTATGCTGCCTTGTTCTTATATTCACTTTTAATTTTTTTGTGAGGCCTGCCAGGGCCATGGAGAGGGGATTTGAAGGGGCTCATTTGTAGACCTTTTGCTGCTGAGACTTGAATGGTACTCTAGACTCCAGCGGCTGAGGTATGAGCGTCCCTCCCTCCACCCTGCCCTTCCCTGGCGTCCTACCTCCGTTTGTTCCTTCTCCTGCCTCCGTTTCCTCGCCCCCCTCTCGCTGGGGGACCAGCTGGACTTTCCTCTTCAGGGCTTTTGGCCTTTTGTGCCTTTGTGCCGGGCATACCCTGGGGGCCGCCGCCGCTGCCGTCGTCTCCCCGCCGCCCGCTTCCACCGCAGCGGGTGCGCCCCGGGGGCCGCTGCTTCTGCCGCCGCCCTCCTGCAGCCCGCCGCCCGTGACCATCGCGGCGGGCCTTTCCTGGAGGCCGCCGCCGCTGCCGTCGTCTCCCCGCCGCCCGTTTCCATCGCGGCGGGCGCGCCCCGGGGGCCGCCGCTTCTGCCGCCGTCCTCCTGCAGCCCGCCGCCCGTGACCATCGCGGCGGGCCTTTCCTGGAGGCCACTGCTGCTGCCACCGTTTGCCATCTGCCCGCTTCCACCTGCCTTGGAGGACAATGCGGCCCCACAACCGCCGCCGTCCCTGGAGAGCCCGCCTGCAGGCCGGCATGACTTGGAGGTTGATGTGGCTTTGGAGGTTGTCGCGGCACGACCGGTGGACGATGCGGCCCCATCATCGCCGCCGCCCCGGAGAAATCACCGCCGGCCTGTCCGTTAGGAGGACGATGTGGCCCCACCATCGCCGCCCTCCCGGAGAAACCGCCGCAGGCCGGTCCGTTTGGGGGACGATGCGGCCCTACCATCACCACCGTCCCCGGAGAGCCCACCTGCAGGCTGGCACGACTTGGAGGTTGATGTGGCTTCTCCATCACCACTGCCCCGGAGAATCGTGGCCCCCCATATGCTTCTGCCGCTGCGGTGCGGCCTCACCTTCGCCACCGCCCCATAAACTTCTCCGGGGGCCTCGTACGGCTTGTCGACTCCTGCGATTCGTCACTTGGATGGCGCGGCTTGCTGCGCTCTCCACCCTCTGGCTGTGGCTTGCCACTTCCCGCCGCTTGGAGAGCCCGCTTCGCGGACCGCTTCGGGGACTGCCGTGGCTCATCCGCCGCTGCCGCCCTGGAGGGCCTGCCTTGACGTTCCACTTGCCCTTGGCTACCCCATGTGTGCTTACGGACTGCTCGTTCCTCTCATGTTGCCACAGCTCGGAGGGGTTGGTGGGCCTTAGCCTACCTTATCTCTGTACTTCCCCCTTCCCCCTTCTCCCCCTCCTTCTTCCATTCTGCCCTGGTTCATGCGCCCAATTTTTGTTGTATCTCTTTTATTGTGTTTTATAGCTCCTTTGCGTTTTGTTATAATTCTCCACTGAATTTTGCATTTTGTTGTGTATTTTGCATTTCGTTGTGTATTTTTGCACCTGTTAATTGTATTGTTTTTATATTATTTTATTTATTTTGTTTCTGCTCCCCTTCCCTCTTAGGCCACCATGTCGGCAGGGACTCGTATCTCTGTGGTGTCTGGCCGTGGGAGGTACGCTCTGGACGGAGGGATCGGTCGGGTAAGAAGAACTCGGGTCTGGCACTTACTGACTGTCCCCCGTTCTGATCCCCTCGCCCACCGCCATCTACCTGGGTGCCATCCCGCCAGCGCCTCCGACCTGTCCTGCCTCCTGATTAATGCCAGGTCGGTGCATAACAAGACCCCGCTCATCCTTGACTCTATCTTGGATGAGCACGCCGACCTGGCAAGTATTACCGAGACCTGGGTGGGCGCTGAGGGTGGGGCTTCCCTCTCCCTCTTGTGCCCGCCCGGGTTTCAGGTTCAGTGGGCAGGCAGATCGGAGGGTAGGGTGGGGTGGGGTGGCCATCGTTTACAGGAAATCCCTTTGTGTTAGTAGGTCTGCGACAATGGTGTGTTCCGGGGTGGAATGCCTCCATCTATCAGTGGGTCAGCGAGATACGTTTGGCATTTTGCTGGTGTACCGTGCTCCCCACAACCCAGCGCAATCCCTACCAGAGATCGCTGAGTTCGTCTCGGCTGCCTTGTTGAGATCCCCTCGCCTTTTGGTGGTTGGGGACCTCAACTTGCATGCCGAGGAGGAACTCTCTGGTGCGGCTCTGGAATTCATAGAATCCATGAATTCCATGAACTTATCTCAGCATGTTCTATGCCCCACCCATAGAGCTGGTCACACCCTGGACCTGGTCTTTTCCTCCATGTCGCCAGATTCGTGTCTGGGGGTTGGGGGCATTTTGCCCCTGCCCGTGTCATGGTCGGACCACTACCTGCTAAAATTTTCCCTGTCGATCGCCCCCCCGTCCCGCGGGGAGCGCCCATCCTACATCTGGGCCCGCTCCCGTAGGTTCCTGGACCCCTCCAGGTTCATGGAGGCCTTCGGGGAGCTCTCTGGCAGTCTGGCAGACGATCCGGTCGATGCCCTGGTGGAAAGGTGGTACGTGGGTTCTGCTGGGGCGGTGGACCGGATCGCCCCTAAGCGCCTCCTACGATGTTGAGGCCGCTCCTCCCCGTGGTTCACGGAAGAGTTGCGGTCGATGAAGCAAGAACGTAGGAGACTGGAGGTCATATGGAGGGCAAACCGGACGGAAGTAAACAGGGCTGCCCTTAAACAGCTGACTGGCCGCTATCTTTGCGTGATCAGGGATGCTAGAAGATCATTTGCCTCCCTGAGAATTGGCAAGGTCTTGAACCGCCAGGCGGAGTTATTCCGGGTGGTTCGGGACCTCTCCAATCCCAGTCAGCTGCGGCCTCCTCCTAGTGATTTCACTAGTGAGCAATTTGCAGCCCATTTTAGATCTAAAATTGAGGCCATCCATTCCGACTTGCCCCCCAGTTGCTCTAGTCCACCCTTTGGGATCTCCGGTGCCTCACCCCTCCGTTCTCCCCTCCTGGATGAGTTCGGGCCAGTTTCTTCGGCGGAGGCCTCCAGAGCAATGGCTCGTTGCCGGCCGGTGGCCACTCCCTTTGACCCTTGCCCAGCTTGGCTTATTAAATCTGCCGAAGGGAACATGCCTGAGTGGGTTTCTGCTATTGCCACGGCCTCCTTTCGAGAGGGATGCTTCCCTTCCCGCTTGAAGGAGACCGTGGTGAAACCCACTCTTAAGAAACCCGGCCTGGCGACGGATGACCTTTCCAACTTTCGTCCGATCGCCATTGTTCCCTTCCTGGGCAAGGTTGTCGAGGGTGTGGCCGCTGTCCGACTTCAGTCATACCTGGAGGTAAATCATATCCTGGACCCCTTCCAGTCTGGTTTCAGGCCTCTTCGCGGGACCGAGACCGCCCTGGTCACTCTGCAGGATGACCTCCTCAGGGAGGCCGACAGGGGGAGCTCCTCCCTCCTGGTCCTCGATCTCTCAGCAGCCTTTGATACCGTCGACCACGGTAACCTTCTGGCCCGGCTCGCTGAGGCGGGAATTGGTGGTCAGGCCTTGGCCTGGCTCCGTTCCTTCCTTGGCGGCCGGACTCAGCGGGTACAGCTGGGGGATGTCTTGTCGGCAACTTGGACTCTCCCTTGTGGGGTGCCCCAGGGGTCGGCAATCTCCCCCGTGCTGTTCAATGTTTATATGAGGCCACTGGGGGAGGTAATCAGGAGATATGGAGTTCGCTGTCATCAGTACGCTGATGACACACAGCTCTATATCTCCTTTTCCTCATCTGCAGAGGAGGCGGTTCGCTCCCTCGATCTGTGCCTGGAGGCCGTTCTGGAATGGACCAGAGATAACAGGCTCAAGCTTAATCTGGAGAAGACGGAGGTTCTGTTCTTCGGGGCGCCCTCGTCTCGGTACAATGGCCCCCTCCCTAGTCTGGGGGGTATCTCCATCCAGCCTACAGACAGGGCCAGGAATCTGGGCGTGGTCCTGGACTCGGCCCTCTCCCTGGAAGCCCAGGTGATGGCCGTCTCCAGGGCCGCTTTTTTCCACCTCCGCAGGATCGCCCAGATCCGCCAGTACCTTGACGAGTCCTCCCAGAGGACAGTCGTGCAGGCCCTGGTGGTCTCGAGGATCGACTATTGCAATGCCCTCTACGTGGGGTTGCCCTTGACCCTGGTCCGGAGGTTACAGCGGGTGCAAAATGCGGCAGCCAGGCTGGTGGTGGGTGCCCGTAGATACGAGCACATCACCCCAGTCCTGGTCCGCCTGCATTGGCTTCCCGTTGTCTTCCGGATCAGGTTCAAGGTCCTGGTTTTGATTTTCAAAGCCCTCCACGGCTTGGGACCAGGGTACCTGGCGGAGCGTATCTCCCAGAGAGCATCCAGTTCCAGACCCATGAGATCGTCGCAGGCGCGCTCACTGAGAGTGGCCACACCCAGAGAGGCGCGGAAAACGCTCACGCGAAACCGCGCCTTCTCTGTGGTGGGGCCTTCTCTCTGGAACCATCTCCCCTCTGAGCTGCGCCTGCTGGAGTCCCTGCCTGCTTTTAAGAGGGCCTTGAAGACCTTCCTCTTTAAAGAGGCTTATGGTGACCTTATCAGTTAGATATTTTTTTTTTTTCCCCGTCCCTATCTGCTGCCGCCATCTTGCCCTCCGTTGCTTCTCGCTCGGACGTTCCTTTACTTATTTTTGTGTTTTTAACATTGTTAGCCGCCCAGAGTTCCCACCAGGGAAGATGGGCGGGATATAAGCCTTTAAATAAATAAATGCTATTTAACATCTACATGGAACCACTGGGAGAGGTCATCAGGAGGTTTGGGCTGAGGAGTCAGCAATATGCTGATGATACTCAGCTCTACCTCTCATTCTCCACCAATCCAGGTGAGGCGGTTTCTGTTCTGAACTTGTGTCTGGACCAGATAATGGACTGGATGAGGGTTAATAAATTGAAACTCAATCCAGACAAGACGGAAGTGCTGTTAGTGGGTGCCTCATCAGACAGGCTAGAGGGCCACTTCCCTGTCCTGGATGAGGTTGCACTCCCCCTAAGGGACAGGGTCCGTAGCTTGGGGGTGCTCCTGGACCCCGGTCTAACTCTGGAAGCCCAGGTGGACTCGGTGGCCAGGGGTGCCTTTCTCCAGCTGCGGAATATATACCAGCTGCGCCCCTACCTAGATGAACGGAGCCTTATGACAGTTACGCATGCACTGGTAACATCCCGTATTGATTACTGTAATGCGCTTTACGTGGGGCTGCCTTTGAAGACGGTTCGGCAATTGCAACTGGTTCAGAATCGTGCTGCACGGTTGGTGAGTGGTAGGGCCACCAAGGAACACATAACGCCGATTCTGTACAACCTTCACTGGTTACCAGTTGCTGCCCGAGCCCAATTCAAAGTGCTTGTTTTGACATATAAAGCCCTAAACGGCTTAGGACCTAGATACCTGAAGGACCGCCTCCTTCCATATGAACCTACCCGGCAATTAAGATCTAGTCAGGGAGCCCTCCTGAAAGAACCACCCCTTAAGGAGGTGAAGGGGATGGCTTGCAGAAATAGGGCTTTTTCAGCAACTGCCCCCAGACTATGGAATGCCCTCCCAGGCGCCGACGTTGATAACATTTCGGCTCCAGGTAAAAACCTTCCTATTCCAAAAGTTTTTAAACTAATGATTGTGGGTCCTGATGGCAATTTTAGTGGTGTGTTTTTAATATATTGTATTTATTGCATTTACATGTTTTATTGTTCTAATTTTATTGTATCTTGATGTTTTAATTGTTCATTCTGATTGTGAGCCGCCCAGAGACCTTTGGGTAGTGGGCGGCATACAAGCTATATAAATAAATAAATAAAATAAATAAACACAAAGCTGTGCCGGCCTCTTAATCCACTTCTTTGCAAGGATGGACAAGACTGTGAGGAGAAAGAGTGAGGAAAGGCAAGAACAATAGCCACCAACGTGGGCAAAACTGGGCAACCGTCTGTCAGATCTACTTTAATTTGGATTCCTGCATTCAGCAGGAGGCTGGAGTCAACAGACTTACGGCCCCTTCCCTCTCAATTATTTTATGATTCTAGGTTGTTTTAGTGCAGGCATGTCCAAACGTTGGCCCTCCAGATGTTTTGGACCACAACTCCCACAGTCATTTGTCATTGGCAACCTAAGCTTAGAATTCTGGGAGTTGTGGTCCAAAACATCAGGAGGGCCTTAGTTTGGACATGCCTGTTTTAGTGGATCTGCTTGACAGCCAGTGGCTGAAAGGTGGAGGAACACAGAAGAAAAGAGGGGGGTTAATGCGGAGATTGCAGCTAGTGCAGAATACAGCTGCCAGACTTCTAACGGGGCAAAGAAGGCACCAACATATTACCCCTGTGTTGGCAGCCCTGCACTGGCTGCCGGTACGCTACCACATTTACTTCAAGGTTTTGATGTTAACATACAAAGCCCTAAACGGTTTGGGACCTCAGTATCTGACAGAGCGGCTCCTCCCAAGAAGAACTGCCAGGATCACCCGTGCCAGCCAGGCAGGACACCTGGGAGTCCCAACCCCGAGGGAGACGCGGAAAGCTGTAACAAGGAGTAGGGCCTTCTCGGTGGTGGCTCCACAGTTATGGCACCATCTACCCCCTGAAATTCGTCTGGCACCCTCGCTTCAAACTTTTAAAAAACTACTGAAGACCTGGTTCTATAGAATGGCGTTCCCTGATTCTTCAAACATTTAGTAAGGCACTATTTTTTAAACAATTTTTCCTCTCATCTCTCCCCTCCCCAATTTTATCAAATCTCTTGCCAGTTTTAGCTTCATTTTAGTTTTTTGTTGTTGATTTATGTATATTTTATTTTATTATTTACCTTGTATTTTGGTTTTTAAAATGTATTCCTTTGTTTGTTATCACATGTTGTAAACCGCCCAGAGTAGCCCTTGGTCTAGATGGGCGGTATAAAAGTCAAATAAATAAATAAATAAATAAATAAATAAAATAAGAAGAAAAAGAAGAAAATAAGATTTCCCAATGTGTTTACATAGTACAATATCCTTAAACCCACTTTCCAAAACACTAGAATCACAGTTTCAGTATCTGCTGAAATATGACTATTCTTCAAATAACCAGAGTTTTGTGACTGTATTAACAGTTCCAGCTATTATCATTATACATTGCTTTGTACCTGCAGCGAAGAAGAAAGGTGCTTTTAAAATAGACATTCCTGGAGGCAAAGAAACAGAACATTTGATTCTTAAGCTCATAAAATCAGTACCACTAGCATATGGTTGAATGAGCTGCTAACAAAGGAAACAAAACGTGGGAAATGTGTCCATATGGCCAACTGCCTACCAATGGTGGATCTGCTTTTTAAAAAAAATCACTCTATCCTCCCCCTCCATGCTTAGTTCAACAGATTTCTTAAATTAGCAAAGAAAGGCACACAGAAGTGCTTCAAGATTCTTTCCTAGTTTTCACCTCTGGCCGGTTATAGCTTCAGGCTACAGCTCTTCAGGTAGAAATGGAGGATGTTGTAAGTGGAAGACACCCCTCCCCCATAAAAGAATACCCCTGTGCAGAAATGCCAGAGATAAAGCTTAGTCAAATCTCTTCTAAGATCTAGCTTTCTGGAGGAGAGGAATCATTTTTGTCTTCCAGAGAAGAAGACAAAACCAACCTGCAACAACAGCATTGCCCAAACACAGGCTTAGCATACTAGCAATGTAAGTGCACAAAGAGGGTTCTTGCAATTTTGCCTAATGTGTAACCCTCCAGAAGGCTGATGCCCACACTCTCCCATCCTTGGAATGAAAAGGACTGCTCTCATTGTCCAAAAACATTTCTTAATATATTTTAAAACAACAATACTGAAAAGGCCTTCTTTGTCTGTCTAACAACCGTCCCTATGCAGAGCACACTTTTGGGGCGAAGGTGGGAGTAGAAGGGCTGCCTTTAACCCATCCACGCTGCAGAGGAAGACATTTCATTTGGGAAATGGTTGGTTGCATGAGCTAAACCCGCAGAAATTCGTTCTTCCAAACAGCTATCAAAACTATACTAAACTTCCCTCCTGTCTCATGCACACATGTTGGCTTAAGTGGGAACATTTGAACAACCACACATTTGACAGAACCCATCTGTTATTCCACTTTATCCTTGGGGGGGGGAATACTGGCCTGGATCTGCACAGGAAGCTTTTTACCCTCTCCACTTCTTGCTACCTCTGCAGGGATGTCAGAGGCTCATCCTGAACAATGAAGCACAGGATGGAGGCATTTCAGATACTGCACAGGCAGATAACATCAATAGGTTAAATTGCCTGGTGATTAAAGACTAAGCTCCTGACAGTCTGTCTTTTTCCTCTTCAACTTCTGGATGGCTAGATCTGCAATTCTTCAAGAAATATGGAAAGCAAAGACAACTGTCTCAATCCACAATCAAAGTCTCAAATCCAAATTCCACAACAGGACAACACCTTTCTAAGTCCGGTTTAGGAATTCCAACAGTGCAAAATTATGTGCAAGCCATGGGGGTTAATATCCGTTCTGCAGCACTACATTCCCCCAAACCAAGAGAGAGAGATGCAGGGAAAGGGTCAAACGGCTCAAAAGGCCAGATCTTAAAAGTATTTATTTTCTCTGTTCCAGAAAGAGAAAGGAGAAAAAGTGGAGGCCCTCAATGGCACTATAAGACCTCTTAACGTGTCATAACTGTCTTCATCCTTATTTATGCTTTATTTGTGCCTTTTTCAAAGGAAAAAAAACCCTTCTGTAGCTTTATATGGGCCATGCCGCTTTTGTGCTTGTAATATTTATTTTATCCTGTTGTGCTAGGTACCCTGAGGACTTTGACATGGTGAATCATATTTATTATTTATAAGCTTTGTCAGCAGCAGTTAACCTGTTAGCTCTGGACATGCAATTATTCCCTATACAAGACTAGCTTGATATTTCGAACGCTTCACTGAACCCACATTTTCATCAAACTTCTCCCAGTTTACACACAATTGTTCAAAAGGCTTTGCTATGCTGCTTAATATTATCATCAGTTTTGTGTGCCCTGTTATGTTGTTGCATGATTAAAAGTTATGAAATATTTTCACACCTTGTTTTGATGCACAGTAATAGATTTTTGGACAAAAGCACTGTACTACATACTAGTTTGGTGAACAACTGTTTTGTACTATATATGCTAGCTCAAGGTTTATAACTGTTACTTCTCTACACTTTGCCTCTATCTGTCCTAAAATGCTTTTTCTGCACAATATTACTACCCCCACGCATAAAGGCTTAAAAAGAGCCTCGGGGCACAGTGGTTAAATGCCTGTACTGCAGGTAAAACTGTGCTCACGACCTGGAGTTCAATCCCAGGTAGCAGGCTCAAGGTTCACTCAGCCTTCCATCCTTCCGAGGTCGGTAAAATGAGTACCCAGCTTGCTGGGGAGGGGGGCAATGTGTAGCCTGCACACTGTAATTAAAATTGTAAACCGCCCAGAGACTACTTAAAGTGGTATGGGGCGGTATATAAGCAGAACACTTTGCTTTGCTTTAAATTAGTACATAATTACATCTCCTTGCTATCCTTATCTGTGTCCCTGTGAGAAGGAAGGTGCACCATCCTCTTTGGTGGGATCCCCGGACCAAGAGAGTCCTGGTCCTTGGAGAGAAACCGTGGACGTGGGAAAGAAGAAAGAGGGGGAGAAACGAAAGGAGAGGGAGAAGGGAAAAGAGCAGGATAAGGGAGTAGCTTTAGGAGGATGGGAGAAACGGGAGGAGGATGTCTTTGCCTGCTTACAATTTCCTTCAAATGGTATTGAGAGATATCCTGCCTATCTTTCCAACCCGGAGGTGGTCCTTAGGCATCCATAATGATAGCCATCGATACCCTTGTTCTCCATGAAGTTGTCCAATCCTTTCTTAAAGCTATTAAGGATGACAGCTGTCACCACTTCTTCTGGCAGGGAGTTCCACAGACCAGTGATCCCCTGGGTGAAAAAAGGAGTTTCTCATATTTGTTTGAGATCTAGCACCCAAAGGTTTCATGGACTTCCCCCTAGTTCTAGTGTTGTGTGATAGGGACAGCTAGTTTTTATAGACCTAAAACATCTTGAAAATGCAGTTACAACTGATGAAAAACCCATCCCAGCATCTCCTACAGACGTGAAAAAGCACCAAAGAGAAGCAAAATACTTATGGTACCCAGGTCAAAGCCAAAGAGTGAAGAGTTGCCTGGACCCATTTCACATGTCAGGCAGTGTCTGCCACTCGTTCCTGGATCATGCCGAAAGACTGCAACAAACATCACTGAAAATTCCTACAAGACATAGCAGAATCACATCCACTCTCTTAATCTCTAGTGACTGATCTCAAATCAGGGCAACTTAAATTATGTCTATATTAAACCCTACTTTTAAACCTAGCAAGTATGGAACTAAAATGTTAATTACTCTACTCAAAATTTTGTGGATGTTTGAGCTGCCACTTGCTCAATCATATTGTCTCAAAAATACCTATAATTTACAAATTATTCAAGTTAAGAGAGAACCCTGTCAGTTTCTTTATTCTTGGAAAAAAAATCCTAGAAAGCAGCTCTTCCTCAGGAACCTAGTATTTACCACAGTTTCAAAAGTAAATATTATAAAACAGATTTCAGCAGCCATGCTTGAATAGATATCAAAATATATTGATATAAATATAAAGGATCTTAATATTTTGTCACCCAGATACCTATGATGTCCAGTTTCTATCTATGAAAACCAGATAAAAGTAATGTACTGTACATAGATAGCGGTTGTGGTAGACCAGCAGGTGCACTGATGACAGTGTATAAGTAAGTTCACCAAAATGATGTTACACCTCTTTCTCTCACCTCTTCAGACCTCTTCTAGGAAGAACAATCTGATCACATTTAAACTTAAACCTGAATAAACCCAGACACTTCCTCAAGATCACATAGTATAACATTTGCTGAAATTACCCAAAAAATGCAGGTTTTTATCTGTAGGAAATTGGAGTTCACATAATTTCAGTACCTTTTATGTGAGTGGAAATTGTTGCATTGACTTGTTTAGGGGGTAAGGACTGCCTATTGTTTGATTTCTGAAAACAGAGAGAAGATTAATCATATTTTGTTTATGAAATATATTCCAGTTTTAATGTGATGTAGCTACTTCTGCTTCAGGTATTTGGCAATAAGTACAACAATTTACACGATCACATGCTAAATTTAGATGGCATTTTTCGCAGATGCAACTTAAAAATTTGTTGCAAGTCATTCTTCAAAACACCATCTTTCACTATAAACAGTATGAAATTGTCACTTACCCAACGATGATCAAGTGCAGTCAACTGATTTTCAGCCATATTGCATCTGTCAATAAATAATCTGTATGCTTATGTAGAGATGCTCATCCATTTATAATAAGTCAACACAGAATTATAAAACTTCTGATAGGGGTAAGATGACCATACAGTGAAATGTGCCCAAGTTCTATAACAATTTCTAAGTCACCCATAGCTGCTACTCATCAGTCTAAGTGGCAAGTGTAGTAATTTACAGATACCTGTATTTTTCTGAAGAAATTTCTTCACTGAGCAACAAGCACCTTAATAAAGAACTCTAACAGATTCATTCAACCTTTGGACCGGGTGAAAGGTGGCCAAAGTACACTTCCTTCTGCCACGACAAGCTTCCTACAGCATTAGTCCCATCCTCCAAGGTTAGTGGTAAAATCTCTACACTGATGTGTAGGACAAAAATCTAACTCAAAATGCAGGACAAAAATCTAACTTTGGCCAATGGAATCATGTTAATATCCACTCTGATTTGTAAAAATGGCAAATGACAGAAATGACAGAAAGGCAGTTAATGGTTACCAGGTAGTATTTCTCAGAGTAGCATTTGTTTGATCCTTGTTTGTCATTTTTAAACGTTAAATATTGTATTTTAATGATGTAATCTGTCTTTGTATGCTGATTGGTTTTTAGCATTAAATATTGTCTTTACATGTGGTAACCTGCTTTGGTTCCTTTTTAAAGAGAAAAATTGAGCAAAATAGTTGAAATTAATAAGTAAATAAATGCACAGGCTCATATTCACATATATAGTACATGTGCATCCATATGTGGATTTGTGTATGTAAATATACACACACCCTTGGAATTCCTTCACACACAGCACATTGGGAACCAGTGCACTGTTTAATTACCAGTAATAGTCACCATAACATTTTCAAACGTGTATCATTTTCAGAAAATATAAAGGCTATTGATTATCATTATGACCCACAGAGAAATTATGAAAAGAATGAATCAAAACCTATTGAATATAATGTTGATTTTGTTAGAAACATTATTGATGTTGGAAATATAAGAAGGCTACTACCTATTCACACAAGATGATCTTATTACACACACTACCAAGTGTAATAAATCATGCAGTGATGTGTTTGTGTTTCCCTCTAAAGCAAGCTAAAATCTTGGGAGTTGGTAATAAAAAAGAAATAATGGCAGCAGTTTTCTACCACTGAATGGTATTACTTCACATTTGTTTCCATGAAAGGTTAAGCATAATGTTCCTTCTGAAAGACTGGAGCTGGCAGAAATGGAATTAAAAAAAAAAACACTTAGCAACTTACCTATCTATCACATTTAAGTGCTTTACAATGAAGGATACTACTCATTGGGAAGTTTTGTGTTTTAACCCAAAAGGAAGCCATGTGGTCTCCAAAATCTACTGTTTATTCTTAGTTCTAAGCTACTCAAGTATGAAGTATAGGTAAGTGATTTCCCACATGACTTCTTTTAAAATAAACTGCTTCTATGAGGGGTTTTTAAAATCCGTTTGCCACTTAAAATGCTGTAAACCTTGAGCAGCCTAAGGCTGGTTGATACAGCCACCTGACCCATGAAGTTGCCCACCTTGGAGTAAAAAGGCAGCCATGTGCACGTTATACATTTGAAGTCCCAGAAATGTCCAGGAGGGCAAACAGGTTAGTTCTCTTGCACCAAAAAGAAGGGTCCCATAGTATTCTTTTGTGGCTGGAATTCATAAATACCTGTGCCAAATAAAGCACACTGGGTCTTGGAGGTGTCAACTGGCTACACTGCTGTGTTTATCGTATTTGCATCCAAAGGCTGGAGCAGGGACACTTCCCCTTGTATCACGGAAATGCACAAGCATCATTTGGGAGGGGGAAAGCATCACATGGCCCTAAAGCAAAATACCCATCCCCTTTGCTCCTCCCAATATCTGTGTTTGAAAGTGCCAGCACAAAGGGAGACCAGAAAAACTCACAACTAGGAACTGAGCACTTACTGTCCTGGCCCTCTTATGGTAGAACAAGGTACAGTTGGCAAGTCACAAAACACCATACCTCTGACCTTCAGAAAGATGTTAAAAGAGTATCTTTTCCAGGCAGCTTTTAATCACCTTGCACTTGTAAACTTGTAAGCACTACTCTAGCATTTACCAGGCCATTCTAGGTTTGTGTAGTTGGGAAGTTAGACTGGGTTTTTAATTCTATCAAAGCAAAAAGGGCGTTGAGCCATCTGGCCATCACAAAACACAACAGCAAAAATAGGTTACAAGCGATACCTTTATAGGACACTATTAACAAGGCCACTTGTTTTTTATTTTTAATATTTATTTTTAATATATTAATAGTGGCCTATAAAGGTATCACCTATAACCTATTTTTGCAATTGGGTTTTTAATATGACTTTAACTACATTTTCATTTCAGCATGGGATATTTTGCATTTTGTATCTTTATTACTATGTTTATTTGTTGCTCTAATATGTTTGCTTGTTGGTTTTGATGACTGCTATTTAATAACCTGTCTGTCTCTCCACTACCTGGAGCATGCCTGTTTTTTATGGGATAGTATAAAAATGAAATAAATATATAAATCTCCACCCACAAAATCATTGCAACCTACCATGAGGAAAATCACAGAAAATGAAGCAGTGTGATGTAACATATCAGTCTGCCCACAGAGGTGAGGGCAAAATTTTGAGATTTTGGCAAGTGGGTGGACAGCTTCACACTTCTCTTCAAGTTAAAATACTAAATATGTTCAAACCCGTGGTTAACAGATGCACCCTCTGCCATACAAAAGTGACAAGCTCCTATACGAAGCAACTCAGTTTCCCAGTAGCAACAAAAAGGACAACTGGTAATTTTTGACATCACGAGCAATATTAAGAGCACTGCAAAGTTCCATGCAGGCCTGGATGTTGTAACTAATCTTCTATTTGAGAGTAAAAAGGTAAAGGTAAAGGTCCCCCCCATGCATGCTAGTCGTGTCCGACTCTAGAGGCGGTGCTCATCTCCGTATTCAAGCCGACAGAGCCAGTGTTGTGCAAGTCCATGGCCATGTGGCCGGCATGGCTGCAAGGAAACACTGTTTTACCTTCCCGCTTTTTATGGCGGTACCTATTGATCTACTTGCATTTACATGCTTTCAAACTGCTAGGTTGGCAGGAGCTGGGGTTATCAGCGGGAGCTCGCTCCACTGCGTGGCACCCAAGATTCAAACCGCCGAGCTGTTGACTTTGTAGACAACAGTTTTTGGAGCCTTAGTCCACTGAGCCACCACGCTAGAAAGGCTACCCTGGCAGAAGAGGAGCCCAGCAGAAACCATTCTTCAACTCGGAGCCAGCAAGTGCATCCAAAAAACTGAGGATGGGGATTTTCTTTACCAGTGTACTTAAAGCAAGGGTCATCTTCCAGACGTTGCTGAATTGCCCCCCCCCCCAGCCTTGCACAGTGCAGTTACTGGGGAAGGAGGGTTATGAGGTACAGCCCAACAACAACTGGAGGGCCACACTTTGCATACCCTGACCTGAAAGATGCATACTCTGTAGCTTGCCAGTGAAGCTAACACAACAGGGCTAGTACCTTTGGGAATATCTCCATTAATCCAGCTGTCTCAGGCATTGCACTGGCTCAAGTTTTGAGGCTTTGCTGATTGACATGAATCTCAGTGAGAAAAAGCGTGGGTTTTGCATAAGGTATTGTCTGCTCTGCTAAAAACTTTCTAATGATAATCATGTGCTGTAAGGTCAATGCTGACTTATGGCAACCCCTTTTAATGATTTTTCCAGGTAGATAATACTTAGAAGTGGTTTCCCATTCCCTGCCCAAGACACAGGCTGGCTCTATTCACAGAAGGCAGAGTGGAAAATCAAATTCTCAACTTCTGGTACTGCAACTACTGGTAGATTCCTCAACCACTGAGCTTCTGGGAAGGCCTTAAACACACAATCTTGACTTAGCTCTGGGACGTACCCCTCTAGTAAAATACCATGTGGAAATCTACAGGCTCTTTTTGGTTTCTATGTTTTCCCTTTTCCCACCTTGTCTATAAGGCCACTCGACCACCCGCACTATGAGATCAGAGAGGAGACTTGCTTGATGGCAAGGGTGGTGCTATATTGAGTACTGAGGGCTTGGGCTTGAGCTGCCCTTCAAATTCACAGGGTGCCTTGATTTGTTGCAGAACGGAGGTCATCAAGAGAAATTAAAATGAGCTTAGGACCACTGTTGTCAGATATAGGGAGACCAGGACTGACGACACAGCAGAAGGCTTGGGAGGCATTGGGATAGTACTGTAGTTAATAGCCACAGGACACTAATTGATTTAAATCATGTTTTCAATTTTTTAAAAAAAAGAAAATATCTACCTGGGCTTAAATGAACTGGTTTAATTATAGATGATCATACCATTTGTAAACTAAAGCTTATACATCCGTTCTGTATTTTCAAACATGATTGGCAGATTTAATAAACCCAGATCGCAGCAAAACTACCATGCCACACCAAATCTTGAAACACGCACAAACAGGAGAGAAATAAAAGTCTGTTCCACGCTGACAAATTTACCATTCATACCTTCCTCCCCCCAAGTGATTTATATGTTGCATCTGAAGAAAATGGAATTGCTTGTCTCCCAGACAGAAGCCAGGATGCAACAATTGTTGTAGGAGAAGCAGATTAAGTGGAGAAGGGAATCTTGCCAAGGGGATATGAAGAACTGTAATCTCCTTCCAGCACAAGCAGCAGAGCAGAGTATCCAATTCACTTGTACAATATAAAGGCTACAAAACCAGAAAATGCCTGATTTGCTGTTTTTGAGGCTCCAACCAGCATTTACTTCTTACATTTAAGAGCTACTGTTATTACATTTTGTGGGAGTTCAAACTTTAGAGATAACATCCTACACAAGTGGTGTAACAACTAGAAGAGAACTCTATTTTTGTTCGCTTTCAGCATCCTCTAACAAAAACAACCGTGTTTTTTTTAAAAAAAATAGAGAACAGTTCCAGTTCTCAAACTGCTTCCCATCTATTGCTTTAATCATCCTTATAAACAGCCCTGTGAATTTGGCCAGTGCTGCAAATACCAATTCTACAAACAAAGAATAGTGGACTGACATGAAATCTGAACCACGAACCACTCAACTCGTACCTCTGAAATACCAGGGACGGGCATTCTATGTTTAGGAAATGCAGAGAAAAGAAGGCATCAGCTTCCCAATAGTGGGTGGAATGGAAGATGTTTCTATGTAAGAGATTGCATTTTTCACCAAGGACACAGAATTCAAAAGTAATGAGAAGTGTTCTACACAAAATATCAGCCAGATAAATTAGGTGTTTCATTGTACTTCATCTACATCAGGCCTGCCCAAACTCTGGCCCGGGGGCCAAATCTGGCCCGTCAGGTCATTCTGAGTGGCCCGCGGCTGGCTGGCCTGCCCCTCCCCCCCCTCCTTCGCCCCATGTTTTTAAAATCGTCCGCCAACACTGACACCACCGGGAAGCTTGAGGGGCTGGCCGGGCCGTCTGGCCGGTGAGCAGAAGCTTGTGGGGCTGGGTGGGTGGGCAAGGGGGCGGGCCGCCACCACCAACACCGCTGGGAACATTGTGAGGTTGGACGCACGAGTGGGGCAGTGATCGGACGGGCCGCACCACCGGCACCGCTGGGAAGCTTGGGCGGCTGGGCGGACAGGCGGTCTGCCGCCACCAGCACCGCAGGGGAATGTGTGGGGGTGAGAAGGCCAGCGGGCCTCTGACACTGCCAAGGAGCTTTGGGGTGGGCTGGCGGGTGAGCCGTCGCCACCGCTGGGGAGCTTGGGGGGGGTGCAAGGTCGCACAGATCGCCTCTTCCAAGGGGCGACCTGTGGCCACAGCTCCCTGTGCTTCCTTTGGTCCCCACCTTCCTTCTTTCCTCCCTCCCTTGGTCCCCACCTTCCTTCCTTCCTCTCTTGGTTTCCACCTTCCTCCTTCCCTCCCTTGGTCCCCACCGTCCTTCCTGCGGGTGGGGTTGCAAGGGGTCAGTGGGTGGGGCTTATGGGTCAGTGGGTGGGGCTTGCAGTGAGGTGGCAGGGTCAGGGAGCAACCGGCCCCTGACACAGTCTCAGCCACCAATCTGGCCCTCCATACAAAAAGTTTGGGCACCCCTGATCTACATACTGTATGTTACTGGAGCAAGAAAAACAAAAATCAAGAACCTTACATGCTTATCTATTTAAACATCATTCTCGACACTCCAAAACAAACAAGCAAGTAAACAAACACAAACACAAACAAACTTATTTCCATTTAATTTTTTATCCTGGCCCATTAGTGCATATGCACTATTCTGATCAGTGAACAAATTAAAAACAAAAGCCTCCAAATAAAGAATAAATAAAGAATAAACCAAACCGTTGTATAAAACAAAAGAGGAAGGACATTTCATATACAGAAAGAGGTGCTGCAGTGTTTCAAAGAATGCAAATAGCAAGGCATAAAATAGCATGGCAGTGGCAAAGAAAACCATAGGAGGTTGCCATCAAATACATCTTTAAAAAGCATCCCTTTTAATAGCCTCCTAAATGTAGGCAGGGAGGAGGCTTGTTGGTATCATAAAGCAAAAGCCTTGTGGAGCCTTGTGGTGCAGTGGTTAAATGTCTGTACTGCAGGTAAAACTGTGCTCACGACCTGGAGTTCAGTCCTCGGTAGCAGGTTCATGGTTGAGTCAGCCTTTCATCCTTCCGAAGTTGGTAAAATGAGTACCCAGCTTGCTGGGGGGGATGTGTAGCCTGCATACTATAATTAAAACTGTAAACCACACAGAGACTACTTTATTTACAGTTTACAACAAAGATGCAAACAATGAAAACAATAACAACAATAACAAACTAAATAAAACATCATAATAAAACTACAAGAAAAAGTCATTGGCGTTATGGCGGGATAAGAAGAGAAAAAAAGAAAAAAAATTAGCTGTCGCCAAATGCCTCACAAAAAAGCCAGTTCTTTAAGGCTTTTTAAAAGGCTAGCAGGGACTGTGCAAGGCGTAACTCACTCGGGAGATGGTTCCAGAGCACAGGGCCAGCCACAGAGAAGGCTCGGTTGCATATCACGGTTTTCCGAGCCTCTCTGGGAGTGGCCACCCGAAGTGAGAGCGCCCGCAACATTCTGGTAGGTCAGGCCTCAGTTGATCTTTGGGAGATTCGCTCAGCCAGGTATTCAGGTCCCAAGCCGTGGAGGATTTTATAAATTAAAACCAAGACCTTGAATCTTATTCGGGATGCACCGGGTAGCCAATGCAAGTGGGCCAGCACTGGGGTGATGTGGTCATATCGACGCACACCCACCACCAGTCTGGCCGCAGCATTTTGCACCCGCTGAAGTCGCCGAATAAGAGTCAAGGGCAACCCCACGTAGAGAGCGTTGCAATAATCTATTCTTGAGATCACAAGCACTTGCAGTACCGTTCTCAGGGAGTCCTCATCCAAATATGGACGAATCTGGGCAATCTGCCGAAGGTGGGAAAAGGTGGTCCTGGAAACCGCAGCCACCTGGGCCACCATGGAGAGCGCCGAGTCCAGGACCATGCCCACATTCTGGGCACTGTCCGCCAGCTGGAGGGAAACTTGAAGTAGTATGGGGCGGTATATGAGCAGAACACTTTGCTTTTGGGTATCATGTGAAAACAACAGAAGAAAAACAAGTTGGCAACCCGTGTTCCAGTTATTTATGCCATTAGAGCTGCCTTTCCACTGTATGGCCCATATGCAGTTCTATGAAAAGAAAGACACAAGTATGTTGAATGACTTCTTTCTTCCCTTTGCCAGTTCTCTATCTGGTCTGGAAAGCTACCATTCTCTGCTGGACACGTCCCATCTCACCCTTTCGCTAAAGATCTTCCTCTACAGTCTACAGCATGAATACCTTCTTAATGAAGGCTTTTCATTTCTGAGCCCTTTGGCTTTGGAGTCCTGTATTAACAGTAGTAAATTCAATGTTCTCAGCAGTTGTAATCTGATGTTTATTTCTGATATCTGTATGATGTTTATTTCTATGGCTGTATTCAACCCGCCTATTCCACTCTCTGTATTTTACTGGCATTCCTATGTGTTGTAGATTTACAACACATGTATCTACTTTGAACACCTAGGAAAGGTGGGGCCGAAGTACAGTAAGACCCCCATATCTGTGGGGGATCGGTTCTGGGCCATGCCATGGATACCAAAACTGCAGATGGGAGCGAACGCTCTAATCTGGGGGTGACGGTGGTGACAGTGGTGGCAGAGTGCTGGGGATGAAAGCTTTCACCCTTGGCAAGCCACCCTCCCCTGTTGCTGGGCAGAGCAGCAGACTGGGTGTCACGAAGGTACGCTGTCTGGAAAGCTTGAATGGCAGCTGTTTGATTCCCGATCACACCCTTGGCCAGGGCTCCCCCTGACTTGGCAGTGCTACTTCGGATCAAGAGTTGCAGTTCTTTTTCTCCTCCTGCCCTCGACCTAAGTGACTCAAGAACGGACCTGCAAAACTCTCTGTCCTACTGGATCAGGTCTTCAGAGGGGCAGTACAGGCTGCCCTCTCATCCCTTCCCGCCCCAGGCTGCCAGCACAAGCTCCTGCTGGAAAAGCCTGGCTCAGATCCCAGCAGGGTCTGTCGTGGAGGAAGCAAGGCTCAAGGTCTGTCACCAGCCACCATGTGGTACCCTGACACCATAGCAGCCTGGCTGGACATTGTTGAGCAGAAGACTGGGTGATGCACTGCCCAGGCTGCCACCCAGGAATCTCAAATGGTGGACGGGTACCACGTGGTTGCACGCTGGCAATAGACCTTGAGCCTCTCTTCCTCCGCACCAGACTCCAGTGGGATCTGTGCTGGGCTTTTCTAGCAGGAGCTCGCAGAGAGTTTTTCAGGTCCCTTCTTGACACACCTGGGGACTGGGAGAAGGGAAGAGGAGAAAATCAACCACAACTCTTGCTCCAAAGTAGCACCACCAAGACAGTGACCGGTGCTCCTCCTGGGCAAGGGAGTTATCGGGAATCGAACGGCTGCTGATCTATCTTCCCAGGTAGTGGACAGGGGGGGGGGCAGCAGCAAGCTTTCGTGACACCTGGTCTGCCGCTCTGCCCAGCTGCAGGGGGTGTCAGTGTGTCAGGGGAGAAAGGGCTGGGTCGCACGGCACAGCTTTTGCCCCTAGCACCCCATCCCACCCCTGCTGATTGCCAAATGCAGATAACTGAACCCGTAGATGGTGCATCAGTGGATACGGCAATGCTACTGTAATAGGTAAATGAAAAAAGTGGCTCATGGACTATCCCAATAACAGTGACCTCCCGCCATTTCGCGGTTCCGGTATTGCAGTCCCACTACATCGTGGGACCGCGGGACCGGAACCGCCGGGGGGGGGCGCTGGGTTGCTCCACGCCGGCCGCCTCCCGCACCTCCGAGAAGCCTCAGGGCTGCGCGGGCGGGCGATCCGGTCGCTCCGCTCGGCCCTCCCATGCACCCCCGAGAAGCCTCGGGGCCGAGTGGGTGGGCGGCGGCGGGAGGTAAGATCTCCCTGTCGCCACCAGCGCACCACGCAATCGCCCCCACCCCGCCCCCATCCGCTTCCGCATATCGTGGATTTTCGTGCATTGCGGGTGGGGTGGGTCCCTAACCCCCGCGAGCGGCGGGGGGTTACTGTATAAAGGCATGTGGCCTCTGAATATACTGTACAGAAGATGGAAGAGCAAGGGAGAGGAAACATAAGTGCATCTATGTAACAAATGAGGTGTGGGGGAAGTCCTCTCCCCAGCCAGAGATTTGCAATCTCCTGAGGCACTTGGCTTCCGGCAAACACCACTGTCTACTACTGTTTAATGCATTAGGCAACATGCAACAGAATTTCTCCAAGAATTCCCTGGGCAGAATTCTGGGCATTTCAGCCTCTAAACCAGTGGTGTCCAAACTTTTTGCAAGGAGGGCCAGATTTGGCGAGGTGAAAGTGTGTGGGGGCTGACCATTCAGCTGCATTTGGACCCCGGGACGGACTTTGGACAAGTCTCTATAACATGCAAGGAGGAAGGAAGGATGCTGAGGGCGGGTAGGCTGAGAAGGTGGCTGGGTGGTGGTGGACAGAGGCAGGGAGGGCAGGCAAAACATAAAACTGCAATCTGATGCCTCCATCCGGTTTGGGGAAGGGCCAGGTGGCGGGGATGCATGACAGGCTGAGCCAATGGGGAGAAGAGGCCGCAGGCCACTCGAAATTTGTAAACGGACCACATTTGGCCCCTGGGCCTGATTTTGGACATGCCTGCTCTAAACCCACACCCGCTTCCTTCCTGCCTGGGCTAGGAAGCCCTAGACTCCCGGGCAGAAGCAAAACAATATCCTTTTTTAAAAGGAAGCTAGACTAGAGATAGGCTGTGGAGTTGTCTAGCAAGGCCCTTCTCCAGATGAGTGAAATGTAGGTATGTCTGAAGGGCTATCATTCAGAGAAGGGGCAGGATCTGTTCTCAATCATCCCAGAGTGTAGAATGTGCAGCAATGGGCTCAAGTTAAGAGAACCCAGCTTTCGGCTGAATACCAGGAAAAACTTTCTAACTGTTAGAGCAGTACAGCAGTGGAACCAATTACCTCCAGAGGTGGTGAGTGCACCAGCACTGGAGGCATTCAAGAGAAATTTAGACAACCACCTGTCAGGTATCCTTTGGTTTGTATTCTTGCCTGGAGCAGGGGGCTGGACTTGATGGCCTTGTAGATCCCTTCCAACTTCAAGATTCTATCATTCTATAAGATGTGGATCTCTGCACTGAAGCTATCAAGGGGTTGGTACTTTTACATTTATGTTTTATGTATGTAATCTGCCCAAATTAGTAGTACAAATATTTATTTATTTATTTATTTATTTATTTATTTATTTATTTATTTATTATAGATTTGTTAACCACCCAGTTTGTTGCCAATAAACAACTTGCCCAAACAAACAAAAACCCCAGACATACCAAATAAAATAGTAATAAATTAATAATGCTAATGCTAATGCTAATGCTAATGCTAATGCTAATGCTAATGCTAATGCTAATAATAATAATAATAATAATAATAATAATAATAATAATAATAATAATAATAATAATAATAATAATAATAACTAGATTGGTGGGAAAGAAAGAAAGAAAGAAAGAAAGAAAGAAAGAAAGAAAGAAAGAAAGAAAGAAAGAAAGAAAGAAAGAAAGAAAGAAAGAAATAGAACCTATGGCCAGCTGGTGGCAGCAGTATTATTTTAACTCAAAAGAGCCTTAACACACTTGTACTGTACTTTTCTTTGAGAATCATGCCTGAAACATCTTATCTCCTTTTATAATGCACATACCTGTATAATCTATTTGTCATTTGATGATTATCCATTCCTGTAACATATAATACAGGACCTAATAAAGTCATCCATGACATGAAGGCTTAATATACCTGCCTTTCCTTGAATATAATACATGCCATAATGCCTTTTTCACAGGACAAAGAATAAATGGATATAATCCATTTATTCTTTGCAAAATAATTTATTCTATGCAAAATAATCAATGGATCTCAGAACAGAAACGAACGACACAGAGAGACAAACAAATCCCACTACTGCAGAACAATTCAGTGGTCCAGGACATGTGGAATCATCTTGAACCCGGTTGTGGCATAAAATAATTTAAATCAATCAATCAATCAATCAAATATGACATCAAGTTATCCACTCTTGAGAAAGCCTTAAACACAGATTCCAAAAGGAATGAGCAGAACAAGAATTCACCAAGAACCTCAATCCTATTTTCTGTGCCCTAAATAGGGAAAACTTCTTTTTATCTCACACCATACATTAATTCATTTGTGCAGGTTTCTCTGTATTACTTACCCTGACTTGTGGGTAGTATTACTACCCTGACTTGTGGAATTCAACACAGACAACTATGAAAAAGTTAGAGACCTTTGAAATGTGAATTTATCCCACAATGCTGACCTAACAGTCTGATCAATGAACAATGACTAAGAATAAGAATATAAACCAATAAGCCATAAAACACCAAAAAAGGGGCAGGAGGATCACGTAACTCAACCACATGATGAAAACTGACAAGAACTGATTATTACAGCTGGTCTTTCAAGAAACAGCACATGGAGCAAGGAACAAGCAGGAAAACTTCATACAGGGTAGCAACTTGCTAGATGAGTGGAATAAAACTAAGGAACTAACTAAATCAATAGGTTGAGGATTCATTGTTCACAGCTGCCACATCCAAAATCAGTGTAGGTATGATGATGTTCAGCCTCCGGTTAGAGAACAAAAATAAGATAAATCTGAAGAATTGTCCATGAAAGTTTACACTCAATAAAATATCCTAGTCTCTCAGGTACTGCAATATGTTGTTGCAGTCAGATGACTACAAACTAATAGAACCGCTCCTCTGGAAATTGTTAAGACAATTATCACTGTTTGTAATTCTTGCCTTTCTATTTCTCAGCATTTCACTCTCATTTCCCTGTGTATTAATAATCTGCCAGCAAAGGCAACACTCCGTTCATCTGAGGAGGCAGGCTGCAGGCCACAAAGCTATGTGAAATGCCTGTTAATCTTTCAGATGCCACAATCTTTTCCTGCAATAGACTGCTGTCCATCTTTTTGCCTACAACTGTGGTACCTTGCTAAAGAACACCTGTGTAAAGAAATCTCAGTAGGTTTGTTTTGTGTCGTTACAGTCGTGACCGACTCTTCGTGACTCCATGTCCATGGAGTTTTCTTGGCAGGAATACTGGAGTGGTTTGCCAGTTCCTACTCCAGGCGCCTACAGCGCCTGGTATTCCCTGGTGGTCTCCCATCCAAGTACTAACCAGGGCCAACCCTGCTTAGCTTCTGAAATCAGGCGAGATCGGATGTGCTTAGGGCATCTAGGCAGTAGGTTAGGCCACCATATACCAGTGGGATCATCTCTTCCTGTTTCATCTTCACCTAGTTTGCTAAGCTCCTTCTGGTTGTCATACAGCTGCACATTCTATGCCCACATGAAACAACCACATTGTTGTGTAAACTAGATAGAGGGTCATGTGTCTTTCCAGATTGTTGTTGTTGTTGTTGTGTCATTACAGTTGTGAGCGACTCTTCATGACCTCATGTCCACAAAGTTTTCTTGACAGGAATACTGGAGTGGCTTGCCAGTTGCTACTCCATTTCCAGAGCACGCTGGACTGCAACTCCCATTATGTCTCACAATTGGCTATGTTAGAGCTATCTGAAGTTATCCAACAACAGCTGCCAGGCCACCTGTTCCCCAACCAATTTATACTCTTCTCTTAAAACAACATCTCAGGCACAAAACCATTTACATTAATATCCCAATTTTCCTCCAGTGAACTCAAGCCTGTCGCTCTCCCTCATCACTTAAACCACAACAACAATCCTGTGAGATATGGCAGAGTGATGACCAGCCAAGGGCACCCAGTAAATTTCATAATACTCTTTGAACTCCTGAGTCGGAAGGGACTCTACAAATTGAGTCCAGCCCCTGTCAAGAGGGCACAAGGGAGAATCAAACTCTTTATGTCTGGCTCAGAAGCCAGAGACCTGAGCCACTGAGCTATCTAGCACTTCTTGACCTATTACAGATCTGGACCTGCCTCTTCCATGGCCTTGTCCTATATATCTACTACCTGTCCGTGTTTCAACAAAGTGTATTCCAGTGTTACATGCATGAACTAACCACAGAATATTCTAGTTTAAAGGTCTGTAGAATTGTTTGGGATAACCACTATGAAGTTCCTAGTTTCAAAGCATCCCCCGTGATAAACACTGCAGGTTTATTTATTTATTTAGGGTATTTTACCCCACCTTTCTCCTTGGAAAAGGACCCAAGGAGGCTTATAGTAATGAGGGACAATATACAGATTGTCACTGAATACATAACTACTGTACTACATCTGTTTCTAAACTTCTGCATTAGCTTTTGTTGACCATATTTAACCTTGCTGGATATGTTAAGGAAAATATAAATATGAGTTTAAATCTTACTGAGTTTTTGTGGAATCCTGTAATTCTCAAGCATGTATCATTAGATTTTATTTTTAAGGTATACTTTACAGTGTTGCAACCTATATTAAACTAGAAATCCAAATAACAGTTGGAATGACATATTTGCCTTATTAATACACAGATTTCAGATGAGTAACACCAATGGCAATACATATATACATTTTTACTCATAGTTTAACCTTGGCCCTTGTACTGTTGAAGCCCTGCATTCTGAATCAGGATACCAGTACAGATGAATGAGACATTCTTGTTCCAACTCATTATAAAACACTTGACTGTCTTCAAAATGGCATAAATGGAAAAGCAGAAGGCAGATCCACCAACACAGACATAAAGTATCTGGCTCTTAAACCTCGAATACAAATAACATTTTGGGTTGGTTGGAAGTAATCCATTTTCAGAGCAATGTAAGAAACTCACCCAGCAGCAGACAAAGCCAGACATTTCAATCCTTCTGTAATCTCTCTAAATTCCCTTATCTACAGACTAAATAGTCTTTCCCGAAACACATACAATCTCCAGAGCTAAAACATACAGTACTTACAACAAAGTGTCACCAGCATCTCCCATGATGGAATCTAAACCTCCCAATGTTTATTATTAAAGTGACAAATACTAGGAGATACAGCTACCTTCTCTGGCTCTGCATGATGCAGCACTGAACTCAAAAAGATATATTCCTTTTCCCAGAACACAGAAAGCTGGCTGACCCTTCCAATACTCGACTTTTAAGACTGTACTGAAAGGCAGGAAAAAAATTTTATTTTATTTATTAATTTAAAATATTTCTGCTATTCCTTTCTCTTAGAAAAGGACCCCAATTTACTGTGTGGCCAACCAGGTAGCAGTCATTAAAAGCAGACACAGAGGCATGGGAGGTGGAGGAGGAAAGCTCACGCCCAGTTCTATTTTATTAGGGGGAGGAAAGAAACAACCCTTCTTTCCTGTGTGCTTCTCTTGCTGGAAGCAGCTACCCCAATTACTCTGCAAAATGAAGTTACTTATCCTTGTGCCCTAAAGTCAAAGTGCACTGCACCCAATCTCTGGGAGCTGAAGGCTCCGGATTTTTGCAAATCACACCCTGAGGGCCAAGTATCAACATGATGAGCGTGTTAGCCCAGTCATTAGCATGATTAAAGGAGTCGTCTTGAACAGGCCAAGGTGCACCTTGTATAAAAAAACCAAAAACAAACTGCACAAGTCTTGCTGTATCTTTGAAAGGCAGCTGCTACCTAAGAAAACACACACTGGGCCAGCCTACGACCTGTTCCTTAGAGCCAACGGAACTTGGGGCAGGCACCAGCTTGGTTAGGAATCCTAGCCAGGGTCTCCCATTCTTTACAGGGCTGGGTTTCTTTGGAGGGATCCAGGTTTCCATCTGATAAGAAAACAGGAAGTGGCTTAGAATCCCCTGCCCTCCCACCAGCACACACAGGGCCACCTTCCTTCTTATTCCCTGGGCCTAATCCTACAGGCCAAACCAGGCCAGGGTCAAGCAACTCCCTTGCACAACAAAGAGGCCACGGACGACAATCGCCTTTGCTAAGCTGAGTCAACGAGAGCTATTCTTGCTCCTACACAACACACCCACAGGCTCACCAAGCATCGAGGCAGCTACCCAGGAAGCCTCCGTGCCTATCCTATTGCGGGAGGGAGGGGAAGGAATGAGAGAGAGAGAGAGAGAGAGAGAGAGAGAGAGAGAGAGAGAGAGAGAGAGAGAGAGAGAGAGAGAGAGAGAGAGAGAGAGAGAGCGACACAAACCATCCCAAATCTCCCCCGTTTGCAAATTACCTCCATGGGGGAAATAATAATAATAATAATAATAATAATAATAATAATAATAATAATAATAATAATAATAATAATAATAATAATAATAATAATAATAATAAAACCAGAAACCAAGATATCCTGCCCTCGGGAAACCGAGATGGGAAGTGACTCACTGTCTCCTCTCCCTCAGTAATTCCATTGATATGAAACACTTCCCTGCCGGCTCGCCCTCTCGGGGATCTCCCTCTTTGAAGATCTCAGATATGAGGAAGGGGTTTTAAAAAACAACCAGCCAACTTACTGAGGTGTAGCTCCCCTTCTGGCTCCGGATCGCTTGCTCTTGAAACTGTAACCCGGCCAGGTGCCTTTCCAGCGCTTCCCAGTCCATCGTGGGCAGCTGAGGTTCGCCCGAGGAGTAGTGCTCCAAAGGGTGGAAGGTCGCCAGAAGGCCCCCGTTGCTGAGTCGGCCCCCCGCCGCCGCCGTGCTCCCCGGCGGCGGCGGCTGGGCTTTCTGGAGGTGGGGGGCTTTTCCGTAACCCCCGCCGGCCCGTTTGGGTCCAGTCCGGCGTCCCGAGGGCACCACGTTGGCATTGTGCCGGAGGTCCAAAGGGTGCCGGTGCCGGTGGCGGGGCGGATGGGGCTGGTGCGGCTGCTGCTGCTGGTGGTGGTGGTGATGCTGCAAAGGAGGGGGGTTGCCGTTGGGGGGAGCCGGCGGGGGCATGGCGGGCATGGCCAGGCGGGGACCCCGCACTTCCTCCAGCCCCTGGACTAAACTCCTCCTGGCAAGGGCGGTTTGGGCATAGCAGGCGGCATCGGTGCCCTCCGCCTCCTCCTCCTCCTCCTCCCACGCATCAGTCTCCTTCCTCTGGGGGTACCCCTGGAAGCCGTCTTCGTCTCCCTCCTCTTCCTCCTCTTCCTCGGAGTCCTCCAAAGCAGCCAAGTCCAGGCTGGTGGGCGAGGGGGAAGATTTGCATTCCGAGCAAGGGGTCACTTTGCTGGAACTGGATTCCGAGCTGGAGCGGCTGCTGCAGGGGTCGCTGCCTAAATCCATGCCATCCTAGAGGCGAAGACAAGGTGGGGAAGGAGAGAAAAAGAGCCGGCCGGCTGGTTAGGAATGAAAATAAGAAAGCGAGCGAGCGAGCAAGAAACACACCGACAGGAAGCCCAGACTTCTGCTCTTGAGAGGCGGCGGCTTAGCAGCCCCGCCAGGCTCAGACACCGCACCCGCACCCCCCCTCCCGCCGCAGCGCTGCCCTCCCCGCTCCCGATGCTGCCTGACTCTTCCAGGCGATGGAAAGAGCTCCTCCCGGGGAGGGGAGGGAGCTCCCCGCTACTTTCCCCAAAGTTTCCTGCAAAGCCTCCTCCTTCACAGCCCCCCCCCCGCCCGAGGCTGGCCATTCGTAACTCTTTCCACCGGGAGGGAGGAGAGGGGAGATGCCGACAAAGGTGTGGAAGGGATGCCTTCCTTTACCCCCACCTATGAATGAGTCAGGCGCGGCAGCGACGCCTTGCCCGGCGCTCGCCTGGTGGCGGGGGTGATGGTGCGGCGGCGGCAGTAGCGGCTGTGCCCCCCCCAACTCCCGCCCCCGCCCAAGATCCAGCAAGTCCTGCCCCGCAATGGCACCGGAAACTTCGCGGCTCCTTCGCGCTCAGCCGCGAATGGGGAGCTACGCCGGCGGCGCAGAGCAGAGAGAGGGGAGGAGAATCGCTCAGGGAGTCCCCCCTTCTCTCCCCCCCCCGCTCACGTAACTGGCGTAAAAAAAAGTCATTGAGAAAATGCCGGGCCCACAGCGCCCCCTGCGGTACAACCGGGAAAGCTCTTGGGAAAGGGCCAGGCCGAGGCGAGGTGGGGAGGGCATGCCGGGTCAAGCGGCCTCCTGGCCTCCTCTCATTTCCCCCACCCCTCAATGATCGGTTGGTAACTATACACACGTTACACTGATTCTGAGCCTCTTCTCGCTGGCGTGGCAGAAGCAGCAACCGCTTTATCCCCCAGCCCTGGGTGACTGGCACTCACATGCTTGCTTTAGTGCAGCGGTTCTCAACTTGTGGGTCCCCAGATGTTCCTGGACTGCAGCTCCCGGAAACCCCCTTCCAGCACAGAGAGTGGTGGAGGCTTCTGGGAGTTGGAGCCCAGGGACATCTGGGGACCCACAGGTCGAGAACCACTGCTTTAGTGGGTTTCAGCCCCTGGCATCCCTCGGGGAGAAACGAATGCGCCTTGAACATTTTGTAGAATGCATTTTCTTGGGACTCAAGATCCACTGTTAGGGGCGGTGGTGAGTAGCCAACTCTGGCAACAGAATGGGTGGGGAGCATGAAAGAACAGTACATTTTTAGTGATTTAATTTAATGTGGGTTGTGTTTTTGCTGCCAGCAGTGGGTTGAAATGCACGTGTGATGTTTCTGCCTCTATATCACAGCGGCATGGATGCCTTAACCTGTTATACTGCTTGATTTGTTTGGGTGGAGGACAGCTTTTGCTGCTCTGCCTCTGACAGTGAAATGTGTGGAGCAGGCCCTGCTTTCTCTCGGCCATTGAACACCTGTGGAGGGGGTTAGGATGGGAACTGTACTACTCCTGTTCCTAGAGAATACATAATACAGTACTGGCATCAGTAGATCATCCTTTTAAGTAAACATTGCTTAGGAATGTCGCATGTGTTAAGTTTTCAAAACTTATTTGTAAGTTTCCCCATCACCACTTGGACACATTGAATGACTTATATCCAATGATATGTTTGCCTTAGTATCAGATGAATGCCTCAACTAAATTAAGCCTTTGAATCGGTTTAAGAATATATAAAAAGCCCAGCAAAAACAGACCAAAGATGCATTTAAATGAGTACTGTTTCTAATGTTTCTCAGTCAGAAGATCACAAGCAGATCATGAAAGCCTCATGTCTCCTGAATACGGAGAGTCTGTTCAACCATCACAGCTAATAGCCATTGACAGACCTCATCCTCCATCAGTGTATGTTGTCCTTCCCCATCTATCGTGTTTGTCAGTGGTTTCTACCAAGAAGCACAGAGTTAGAAGTGAGCTCAGAGGATAATCTAATTCAGAGCTTGTCCCTTGGTCCCACCAAGGGCTGTTTGAAGGCCGCTCACATCATCCCTCACAATCAACAAGAGCTGGTAGGAATTGCAAAATGACAACATCTGCAGTGACATGTGGTCCTCCAGCCCACCCAATTCAAGCCTTACCCATGCCAGAAATCCATTAATACAACACCCATGACAGGTTGGCATCTAATCTTTTTGGAAAAACAAAGCAAAGAAAAAGAAAAAACAAATACAAAAAGCCACATTTCTAGTGAATTTCAGGCAAATATCAAAGAAAAACAAAACAAAATAAAAGACATAAAACATATGGCACCTTAAAGACTAACTTTCATAGCAACATATCAACAGACCCTGGCCACAGAGCCATAAACAATACTTAACATATCAACAGACCCTGGCCAAATCCTCCTTCCCACCATTTCTACAACTAATCAACTCTCCCTCCTCTTCCCCCTCCCTATCCACTCTCCCCCCAACTCTATATACTACAACAGTGGTGTCCAAACTTTGGCCCTACAGATGTTTTGGACCACAACTCCCACAGTCCTTTGTCATTGGCAATACAAGCTTGGAATTCTGGGAGTTATGGTCCAAAACATGTGGAGGGTCAAAGTTTGGACACCCCTGTACTACAGCTAATGAATATCTGGTATGAAATGTATATCCCATCACCTATTATATTATACACCTCATTCTACTGCTGTATGTCTGAAGAAGTGGACATGTCCACGAAACATTATATTAAAATATGAAAGTTAGTCTTTAAGGTGCCACATGTTTTATGTCTTTTATTTTGTTTTGTTTTTCTTTGATATTTGCCTGAAATTATTGAAAAGACTAACACGGCTACCCTTTCCAAAATCTCTAGTGAAGGAGCTCTCTAGGCACCTCAAGATCTAGGCATACAATATTTCAATTTGTCATGAACCTTAAACTGCAGTGTCCACCACTGGGCACATATCTTTTGGTGAAACCTGACCAAAACTGAGTTTGGCCCAGTGGTTAAATTGCCATACTGCAGCTGTAACTGTGCTCATGACCTGGTGTTCAATTCCAGGTAGCCAGCTCATGGTTGACTCAGCCTTCCATCCTTCTGAGGTTGGTAAAATGAGTACCCAGCTCAAAGGGGGGGGGAGCACTGTGTACCCTGTAAGCACACATCCTCCATGTGCAATGAGTGGAGCATAATAGTGCTGCTACTGCTTCCAATTTGTTTATTATTTATATGATTTAGAGCTGCACCATCTGCCAGCAATGCCACTCTGGGTGGTTTCCAACACGCAAGCGTGATTGTTTGAAGGAGACCGCTGTGTCTAGGTACCTTTCCCATGTGACTGAGAATTCCAAAAAGACTTCTGGCTTACATGGAAAGGCTTCCAGGATACAGCAGCTCTCGTTTGTTGCTTCCATGTATTGAAAGAGATGATGTGGGGTGGGTGGGGACATGTCTGGTGCACTCCCCGCACCATGTGTGATGAACACACAGAGCACAATTGAGGACTATAGTATATACACAAGCGGTTCATTCTTTGCAGCTGAGGCAAAGGGGCTAGAACCGCTGCTGCTAGAGACAGCTGGCACACAGTTGTACCAGCCTCTCTGGTTCCAAAAGGCTGCTTGGGTACAATATTAAGGGAGTTGGGAAGAATTCCCCTCATTCTTCATTCATTTACTAATGGCAAGGTTAAAGTAACTAAATGCTTTCAGTACCCTCCCATCTTTTTTCAAATTGCTCAAGGCAGCCTAGATAGTCCTCTCCCATGTTTTCAATCTCTCAGCAAGTCCGGGAGATAGGTTAGTAGACCAACAGAAACTCGCTGCTCTACCCAGAGAGCTCTGCAGCCAAATGAGGATTTGTACTGTGGTCTGATAAAGTTCAACAATCTAACCACAAAACGAGAGCTCGTCACGAAGCGTGATGAAGAGCTTTGTACAAACTGGACATAGCCTCCCTTCTCCCGCATACCTCACTCAACATTGTTTGCACCTACCAGGGTCCTCACTCTCTGGTTATGTGCCAGTCTGAGCAGGAATTTGCATTGCCTTTCCCTGCCTTCTTGGGCAACCAACCACTATGATGAGGAGGTGGGATGGGTTTTCTTCCCCGCACAGCTGATGAGTGGTTGGGCTGCCTGAGAAGGTGGGGATGGGAAGCATGAGCTCCTGCCTGGAGTGGTGCGCTACTGGAGAAGGAGGACCCTGGTGGCACACAAAGAATGGTGAGTGGCGCAGCCAGCCATAGAAAGGGTCAAATTTGTGCAAAGCACTCCATGTCCATCTCAGTCAAGAATATTCTTATAATGTGACTGAGTTTTTCTACTTACAATTAGAGATATGGAATCCAGCTCTGGACTGAAGCAATCTCGGTAAGGTGGCCTTGACAAGAAGGCTAGTGCACAAGGACAGTGGAGCATAGCTCAGAAACGTGGATGAAAGAAGCACTGTGACATGTGATGTGAAAGTAAAGAAGTGATTGGAAAGAGATGTTATATATACCATATGTATTGCAATATGTTCCTGCTGTTTAGCCTGGGCTGTTCAGCCAGTTTGCTGTAAGCCTGATGTGTTGGCTGTGATCCAGAAGAGGAGCTGGATTATTTGTGCTATTGGATGTAAGTCTCTGGAAATTAATGGAACCTGTATATATTTTGTAAATAGACTGCAATAGAAAACCAGCAACGGAGTCTGTCATATTTTTGCCTCTAATCCTTGACATTGCTTCAACTCTGCTTATTGAAGTTAACTCCTCATAATTCCTGACAATCTCTACAGTAAACCATGGTGGCTTTAAAGAAGGACATTCCCACACAACTCAGATATGTTTAGTCAGTCGTCCCTCAAACTATCTGTTGGGCCTGAGCCCTGCATAGCAGTTGACATTGAACAAGATTGCAGTGTGTTCAAGGTATGAACTGCTGGACAGCTCAGTGGTTTAGTTATCTGGCTGTGGAGCCAGGGGTTGGGAGTTCAGTTCCCCACTGCGCTTCCTTGACAGGATCTGGTCATTATCTAGAGGGTCCCTTCCAGTTCTGGAATTCTAAGATTATTATTCTAAGGGCGTTTATACACGACCCCTAAGCTCCGCGGCAAAGGGCTGCAAGCTCCGGACCTTAAAAATGTTTTCCCACCAGGTCCGGAGTTTGCAGACAATTAAGTGCGACCCCGCCCACCTAAGCGCGACCCAGCTGCACTTTCTTGTACTTGCTTTTGGGAGGTGAAAAATATTTGATGCGGAGAGTGCCTGAGCTCTCCTTGCTTCTTTTTGTTGTTTTTCTTTCGCCTCCGCCCCTTTAAGAGCAACCAGGAAGTAAAACCGGGGCTCGGAGCAAGCTTCCACGCACGGGAGGTAAGGGTTTCTTCTTTTGTCCGTGTCTAAGGCTTTTTCCCCCTCCCTCCCCTCCTGCAGACAGAACAAGGAAGTGCAGAGGGGGTGGGGGATGGAGGAACAGCAAGGAACCCTCAAGATCGCTGGTCCGAATTTAAGGGACCAGCGGATCTGAGGGGTCGTGTGAAAAGGCCCTAAGATACAGTGGTGTCCTGCCCTTTCGTGGTTCATATACTGCGGTCCCTCTATATCACGGGACGACAGAGAAAGGCCCCCTGGGGTAAGGGGCAAAGGCCTGTTCCAGGCCTCCCATACTTACCCCAGGACTGGCACTGCCCTGAAAGGGCCTGTGAGGGCCTTGCCAGGCCTTCTGGAGGCCCCAAAAGGGCCTCCCTGTGAACCAGAAGTGACTTCTGGGTCACCGAAAATCACTTCTGAGACCTCCAAAGGCCTTTCTAGGCCTGTCGGGAGGCCTCAAAAATGATATTCGGTGACCTGGAAGTCACTTCCTGTTTGTAGGGAGACCCTTTTGGGGCCTCCAGAAGGCCTGGGAAGGCTCTTGCAGGCCTGTTGGGGGCAGTGCCAAGCTGGGGGTAAGTACAAGAGCCCCCAGTTAGGTCCGCAGGCTGAACCCAACCTGCATCTGCATATCCCGGATTTTCAATTATCACAGGTCGGGTTGGGTCCCTAACCCCTGCGATAGGCGGAGGGTCACTGTACTTCAGCACCAGAATGGTCTCTTCATGACAGCATGCTTATATTTTATGGTGAAAGCACAACAGCTATCAAGCTCATTTATGTCACATAATCTAAGATAATTTCCATTCCACTATAGTTCTAGATATGTCTACTCAGAAGGAATTTCCCCTTTTCCACAAGGATTGCTCCCAGGTAAATGTGTACTTCCTGTGTAATTCTGTGCATTCCTAAAGCTTTCTAGTACAATTTTGTGCATTCTTATTAAGAACTAAAACTGAGCAATTTTAATTGGTCTCTGGATTTTAGTGAAATTATTTCTGATATCTGATGCTTTCCTTGATATCCCTGGACAGTAATGTTACTAGTAGACTACAGGAAGCATCTATATAGGCGTTAACTCTTCATTGCAAAGATAAATGGGGAAAAGTAGCTTGTGAAGGTTATTTTGATTTATACAGATCAATTTTTAACACCTATCTAGAGTTCTAGGCATCCTGCCAACGGGTTTTTTCAAAAGTAAATCCATAGCTTATAAAAAAATGGCAACTTGGCAATCGTAATAGTAAAGCCCTTTTTCAAGCAAGTCAATATTGGAAAAATATTTCAACTTCTAAAATAATAGGAATAAATACGGAAAAACAAAACAAAAAAATCATCGTGAAGGGAGGGGAAATCACATTTGTATTTCTTGCAAGGAGGCTTTCCTGCGCATTGTCTCTCACAAAACAGCCTGAGGAAATGGATGAGCCTTGCAACAAGCCCAAAAGGTCAACAGATTTCAGACTTCTTATAAATCAAGGAAAGTTGCACCAAAGACATCTTTGTTGATCACAAAACAGCTGTATAACTCAGGGCGACTCCCAACAGGGGAACAAACTTGTAACATTCAGAAATGCACACTAAAACCTAGCGCTTTGATCTGCTTCAGAAACCAACGCGCAGCCAAAAGAAAAGATAAAAATATTTCACAAAAATGTGGGCAGAGTATTTCAGATGGCTCAGCTGGGGCACGATAACAAAAAGGCAGTAATCCTGCAACCACATATCTGAAATCATCGGGATTTACTCCTGAGGAAAATATGTGTAGGATTACACAGGAAAACCACAGCTTCTCTGGGCTACGGAGGCCTTACACTTATATTGCTTTTTCTTTAAAAGCCTTTTTAAAAAGTTTACATTTTTGCATGCTACTCTATCTTCTTTTTTTTAAAAAAAATGGCTTTTTTGCATGCTACTTACATATTTTTCAGTGACATGCAAATATTGCTAACAAGTAATACCCCGTTATGTTTAAGTGTATTTCTTAAAATTTGATAGCAAGGCAAAAATAACAAAACTCAAAGAGACATGAGAGAAAATTAAACCCTTAAATGTATAAAAGCATGATTAAAGATCAACTCTCACAGTATGAACTGGCTCAGGTGCTAAGGTAATCAGGAGAGGCCTTTCTTTCCATCCCGTCACCCAGACAAGTATATCTTGTGGGAACACATGAAAGGGCCATCTTGGCTGCTGTGCCCAGACTCTGGAATAGACATGGGCACGACTTGGCGAAATTCTCATTTCCGTTTCCATTCCTCGTTTCCGTTACGCAACGGAAACGGTAACGACAATTACTCCGCCAGAACTTGAACTCGAACCGAAAAAAGAAAAATTGGGTCTGATTTGTCGTTGTCGTTCCTGGCATCGCAGCGATCGCACAGAAAAAAAGTTTTAAAAATAAAAAAAACCCAATTCCCGGCCAAAAAAGCAGGCAAAAATATGCCTGCCTGAGTGAGGGCACCTACCAGAGGGGTGGTTTCTGGGGGGGGGGGGTCCCCAGCCTCCCCCCTCTCCTGTCCTGGGCTGCTCTGGTGGGGGGCATCCTCGTCGTCTTGCCAACTCGCCATGCCATGCGGTGCGGGCGGGGGATCCAAAATGCGGCGACCGCAATATTTATTTTGAAATCGTGGTCCAAAAACACACCAAAGCACCACAGAAACATGCGAAAATAGCTATTTTAAAACTGCCTGAATTTTTACAGTAGCAGCAGTGGGTTTTTCTTGCAACAAAACGTCTCCATTGATTTTATTTTATTTTATTTTATTTTTATTTTTATTTTTATTTTTTTACACCTGCGCAATGATGGGCTGGCCATGGGAGTGGACCATGCAAATTTTTGGAGCCATTCCACCAATTGCATGGCCACTTGGCCAGGTTTTCACCGAGACTTCTGGGATGTGCCAGTCGGGCATAAAAAACCACTAACCCTAGCCCGAACCTGAACCCGAACCCTAACCCTAACCCATACGCCAGTACACTGTCCTTCTTAGTGGGTCAGAGAGGCACCCAGAGGTGCACCCCACTAACTCACCCTAACCTTACCCGTAACCCTAAGCCTAGCCCTTGCGCTAACCCTAACCCTAAGCCAGATCTGTGTACTCGCATTGCACTACACGCAAGTACACTTCCCTTCTTAGTGAGCCAGAGGGCGCCCATAGGGGTCCTCTCTCACTTTGTTCCTCCCCATCCCCAGCCCAAGTGTACCGTATACCAGTATGCCAGTAGTGAGTCACAGTAGAGGCACCCAAAAGAAAGAGAGGTGCCTCTGCCTGCCACTGCAACTTGGTATGCATATCCGATTGGCTATGCGTACCCTTTTGTAGCGGGCCAGAGGAGGCACCCACCCCAGAGAGGTGCCTCCAGGAGCCCGCTTTCCCTTCATAGCGGGCCAGAGGAGGCACCCACCCCAGAGAGGTGCCTCCAGGAGCCCGCTTTCCCTTCATAGCAGGCCAGAGGAGGCACCCACCCCAGGTGCCTCCAGGAGCCCACTTTCCCTTTGTAGCGGGACAGAGGAGGCACCCACCCCAGAGAGGTGCCTCCAGGAGCCCGCTACCCCCCCAAACCAGTACTAACGACAGACGAAAACCGACAAACGAAACGACAAATTTTTGAGAAATTTTGCAACAAACGGAAACGAGCCGAAACGGGCTGGCTCCGACACACGACAACTCGAAACATCATTTTTCCTGGTCGTGCCCATCTCTACTCTGGAACTCCCTCCCACTAGAGGTCAGGACTGCCCCATCTCTGCTGTCTTTCCAGAAACAGGCAAAGACATTTCTCTTCAGGCAAGCTTTCCCTGAATGATGGACTACCATTATGTGTCTTTTATATGAATCTACCATATGTGGCTATACAGACTTTGTGTTTATAACCACTTATAACTTTGTATGTATATCTCTCCCTGTGTGATTGCAATGACATTATGTTATCAATTGTTAGTTTTAATGTTGCCTTCACTGTAAGATACCCCTCAATTCCCTGTTTCTCAAACTAAATATGTCTTAATTATAATGGAATGTATATTGTCCCTCATTACTGTATGCCCCTTGGGTCCTTTTCCAAGGAGAAAGGCATGGTAAAAAATACTCAAAAAATAAATTCAATAAATAAACAAATAAAACTGTACCCCCTAAATGAGACAACCTGGACCACAGATCTCTACAACCTCAGATTCCATTAATAGAACCCATTAATGGACACTTCTTGTATCTTGACTTCTATGCAAAGTAAGCACAACAGTAAAATCACAGTACTCATCTCACACCCTACATATGGAGAGCCTTTGTACACGACCCCTAAACGCCACAGCAAATGGCTGCAAGCTCCGGAGCTTACAATGGTTTCCCCACCAGCTCCGGAGTTTGCAGGAAATTAAGTGCGACCATGCCCACCTAAGCGTGTCCCAGCGCACTTTTCTTGTACCTGCTCGAGGAGGGTGAAAATCGCCAGGTCCGGATTTAATCTGGTCAGTGCGGGGCTCTCCTGGCTTCTGTTTTTTTTTCCTCCCGCCCCTTTAAGAGAAGGGGCAGGAGGGGAAAAAAAAGCAAACAAAAGAGAAGGAATCAGCACGACGGAGCTCCAGCAGCTTCTCCGAGGTGAGTCTGCATTTCCCCCCCACTTTCTTCCTCCCTCCCCTCAGCAGACAGGTGCAGAGTGGTGGGGAGGAAGGAAGAGCAACGAACCCCTAAGATCTCTGGTCCGAATTTAAGTGGCCAGCGGATCTTAGGGGTCGTGTGAAAAGGCCCGGAATCATTAGTTCTGTGGAAGAGCTAAGATGAAACAGTTGGTTTTCATAGTGTCAACAGCTACGAATAGCAGATTCACACTATAACCCTGTACACAGTTATACTAGCCTTACAAAATCAGCCCAGTTTATTCATATTTGTGGGGAAGAATCCTTGTACACAATATGCTTCATTTTAGATGAGCCATTCAAAGTTCTCTTTGTAAACATAGTACAACTGACAGCCATGAAGACAGAGTTCAAACCAGCAGAGTTCAAATAGACAGCAAACACATCAGGATCAATCTCAGTGCAAATTCAGGCCCAAAGGAGACCTCAAGGACCTCTAGGAATGGGCAGACCAAAGCCAGCGACATATACTGATTCAAGAAACCTAAAAATGAATCATAGTATATTTAGCTCCAAGAGTTCTACCCTGGCCTCACTTTACAGAAGTCCTCCTCATCAAGTTCTCTTGAAGGAAGGTTGTGTGAACTCATTCACTTATATTCATCATTACTCATTTCCTCATTTACTGTACCCTGATTAGCATAGCTTTAGCAGCATCACCATCCTTCAGTTTCCCGACTGTGATATGAATGGATGGCTAGTTGGATGGATGGATGTCCATGTCTGTGTTTTATTATAGCCCTTCTATAAAACTCTGTGGTAAAGGGTATCTTTAATTTGCTTTTAGTCATCAGGAATAGGTTGTGAAGGAATTCTAAATCCAGGGGTACTGAATACCAGCTGCAGCGCAGAGGGTGTAAATATAGCTACAGCCACATAATTACAAGTTTGCATTAACTTGGTGATTTATCCAATTTTTAAAATTGCAACTAATTACCAACAGCCTATAAATAACTTACTTAAAAAGCTAATCTGTTTTATTATATCCTGGTTTGCTGAACTCTGCTCTACAACACTAAATTTGCAGCCTTCAAAGAACAGTGTTAAAAGGGAAAGGATTCTGTAATGTACTGTATATTTAATTGTGCCTCCGTTTCAGATGCAGGCATATTTTCAAATTTTCATTTGCAAAAATAAAAGGATGTGTGTTAGCAGGCACCACTTGTTAGGCCTGTAATACCAATATCCATACTTATCTTTGAAGTATTAGATTTTATTATGAGCGCATATAAACTGGGACAGTTACAAGAACATCTTGGGTAGAAAAAGGACATTTTCAGAGCTAATCTCAGGCCACGTAGCACTGCAACTTTAGTTCTCAGCAGGTTCTAGTTGACCCCTGTTGAAAAAGATGTCTTAACGTAGATTTGTTTTATGTTCTTATCATTTTAGGTTATCAGATTGTACATTTATATACAATCATAATCTCAAAAACACAAATAAAAGATTATTTTATGCTGGGGAATATTATCATAAAGACTGGCAGATTATTTAAACCAGAGGTTGCAAACTGTGACCTTCCAGATGTTGTTTCATTGGATTTTTCACCAGCCTTCACTGATATACCCAATTACAGTATAAGGTATGCACGGAGATCCAGTCCAACATCTGTGGACCACAGCTACCCGCTTCTGATCTAAGATCTCTGTGATAATTTGGCTGCTTCTCTAGACTTACATCTATGTGATCCTTGACTCTAGCCTGGGACGACTCCCACCCCACCACATATATATACACACCAATGAGCTACAACATTAAAACCTCTAATCTGTAGAGTCACCTTAAGTGAGAATCAACTTGATGGCATGTAACACCCACCACCACTACTACCAATAACAACATCAGCAGCAACAAGGTATAACCCTTGGGCCCACACCGAGAACAAAGTTCAGTGCTTAAGTTTATGTTATTAATGCTATTATTCAATTTTGATTTGCACTCCCCACTTTTTTGGTATGTGAGCAGCTGTCTTCCCAATAGCACAGGGCTGTCCAACGTTGAAGAACTACATAGAACCAGAATGAAGGATACTAAATACTGTACCTCCATCATCCTTGATAGCAGGTGAGTTAGAAGATGGTAAAATTTATTTATTTATTTATTTATTTATTTTCTATACTGCCCATCTAGCAATACAGCCACTCTGGGAGGTTTAAAACAACCATTAGAACATGGGTGAACAAAAAAAAATCAGTTTAAGCTAATATACACAATTAACAATTACATAGACAATTACATTACATAAACAACATTGCAGATTAACAATAGAATAAGAACAAGAATGAGCTGCCTAGATGCCCTAAGCACATCCAATCTCGCTTGATTTCAGAAGCTAAGCAGGGTCGGCCCTGGTTAGTACTTGGATGGGAGACCACCAGGGAATACCAGGTGCTGTAGGCGCCTGGAGTAGGAACTGGCAAGCCACTCCAGTACTCCTGCCAAGAAAACTCCATGGACATGGAGTCACGAAGAGTTGGTCACGACTGTAACGACACAACGCACACACACAAGAACAAGAATAAAATGGGTTTAGTTGAACATCCACTACGTTATGTTGTTAGCAGCTTTGGAAATGCCTGCCTATAGAACCACCAGTTGAGATTGCTCCTGCATATGGAAAAGACAAGGATGGAACAATCTTATTCCTTTATTTAGGCAGAAAGATATCTGGAGCCATCCCTAGTTCCTGAGAAGGGAAGCACAGAAAGGAGGAATACATGGGGAGGATTTGGTTGAAAAAATGTTACTTTCATAACCTACAGATCCAAGATTAACCTAGCTAGCATGACCATAGTGGCTGGAACATGCTGGCAAGTGTTGCCTGAAAAAAGTAACTGCTGCTAGGCTTGATAATGAATGAATGAATCTTTCATTCACTACCAATTGCACGACCCATTACCACTTGCAGCTTTCTTCCAAATTGCATGCCATTCTGACACCTTTTGGAGACATGGCTCAAACTCAAGCTCTTTGATCTCTAACTGAATAGCTTGACTCTAACTGTTGTTCTTTTTTTCCTACTGTGATCCTTATAAATATTTGAAAGCCAGCTGAAAATTCTGCCTACTCTTTTTTTCCCTTTCAGTGAAATTTCCAATTCCAACTGGTTCCTGTTTTTGACTGCAAAGCAGTAGCGCCAGGCTTCAGAGATTCACAGAGGAGAACCGTTTTGAGTCCGTCAGATAGCCCAACCCTTTCCCATTAACTGGCACGTAAGGTCGCACATTAGTAGGATAAATGATAGAAATTAGAGATGGGCACGAAATGGCTTTTTTATTTCATTATTTGTTATTTGTTTTGTTTCCTAATGAAACAAAAAACGAAGTGCCCTTAAAAAATGAAATGAAACGAAATGGAAATTTTCATTTCATTCCATTGCATACTTTGTATTTTTATGTATTTTGACAAGCACTGATCTCGCGCGCCAGCTGGTTGGTGGGAATAATAATAATAATAATAATAATAATAATAATAATAATAATAATAATAATAATAATAATAATAAACTGACGACAAGCCTCCCCGCGGACCAGCTGATCGGCGGGAGTAAAAAATAAAATAAAATAAAAAGCCAACCAGCCTTCCTGCAGGCCAGAAAACTGCCAACCAGCCGGCACAGCTCCAACAGTGTAAAAAAAGAAAAAAGAAAAAAGAAACGAAACAAAATGCGAAATGATTTTTTTAAAAAATCCTTTCATAATAAACATAATGAAATGGGGAGAAGAAATGAAAAATGAAACAAAACACAATTTTGGCGTTTCGTGCCCATCTGTAATAGAAATGTTCATTACATACTAATTCAACAGCAAGCAGACAGCACTGCTTCCAACAGACTAAAGAGAGGGAAAGGTGAACGCTCGGCAGAGAGGTGGGATTCTTTTTAAAGTCAGAGTTAGGACGGAATGATTGGTTCGTGCTGGATTGACTGACAGTCACCCCAATCCAGCACCTCCCAGTCTCTCAAACCAAAAGCAGCATGTGAGGTTGCAGAAACTCCAGCAGTTTGCTGTCTAATGAACGTGTCAAATGGATAGTAGTTTATTTGCCCTTATTTTACCACTTACCCTGTTCCTGAAACCTGCTGTACAAGCACTTGGAGCTCAGTTGGGGAGAAAAAAGGACCCCAAATGGCAAATAAGAAAAAAGGCCTTGTAAAACAGAGACCTGAAAGGCAGATTTTGTTTACTGCTCTATTTGCTTCAGTGTTAAGCATCCAAGGACAACGGTTTTAAATGTGCGCAAAGTCTTTTCTGAGCTTGTAATGGATGCTCTTTTATGGTCCTATAAAGTCAAATGGTTTCATGACTGAGCAGCTTAAAATCATTTCGGGAACATTATACTAATTATGCCATCTACCATATCTGTTTATAAAATGTAAAGCAATTAATGGCCATTAGCTCATCCTCACTCTAGCATGTATTCAGCTTGACTAACATTTGTGCACTGAAGTTTAGAGGTTATTTTCACTCTAAGCTCCCCTGTTTCTTTGGTTTGTCATAGTTTTTAGTGAGTTTTTAATGCATTTCTTTAAAAGAAGAACCTTGCTTGTATGCAAAGATAAAAATATTATATAATTATTGTTTATTAAAATATTTTAATGTTTAATTAAATGCCATCAAGTCAATTCCAAGCAGGGCAAGGGGTCACCACAACATCAGGAACTGTATTAAAGAGTTGCAGCATCAGGAAGGTTGGGAACCACTGCATTAAGCCATCCAACCAACTAAAAATACTCTAGGCTCCTCCGAGAATAGTCACTGATAAGACATTTTAATACAATAAGAGACAAGACTTAATAAAAGCCAGTGCTATAAAGAAAGGAGTACCTAGCCAACATACTAAGTTCCAGGGGATAGTAGCAGCTAAGGACCATCAATCCTAACACAAAGCTGAAGGCAACAAAGGGCCTTTTTACACGACCCCTAAGATCCGCTGGCCACTTAAATTCGGACCAGAGATCTTAGGGGCTTGTCGCTCTTCCTGCTTCCCCACCCCTCCGCACTTCCTGGCTGCTGGCTGCGTGAGGGGAGGGAGAGAAAAGGAAGAAAAGATCGTGCCTCACCTCCGTTCTGGCTCTCCTTCTGGCTCTCGCTCTTGCCGGCAAGATTCCTGTCTCTGTAAAAGTAGCTCTTAAAGGGGCGGGAGGCAAAAAAAAAAACAGAAGGGAGGAGAGCCCCGCACTCACTATCTTTACACCACATCAAGGAATTTTCAGGACAGAAGAGCAGGTACTGGAAAGGTGCGCTGGGACGCGTGAAAGTGGGTGTGGTCGCACCTAATTTCCTGTAAACTCCGGAGCTGGTGGGTAAACATTTTTAAGCTCCGGAGCTGGGAGCCATTTGCCCTGGATTTTAGGGGTCGTGTATAAATGCCCAAATGCAGCGCTGCCTGTCCTAAAGGCCAGCAGTGATGGTCCCCAGCAGACTCTGGGTAGAAGGCAGATTTCCATATGAAAAATCTAGTACCAGCCTTCTCCACATTTATAAGGGCAGCTTTGCATATATAGAATGTGTAGGATTGATGCTTCCATTTCAGCTATAATCTCTCCAAAGAAGCCTGCAAGTTCTTTACAAGAACAAGCCTTTGTACTACATCTCAATTTGTGGCGGATCAATTTAGCATATAAATATAAAACTAATTACTCATATGAAGGCATTGCCTTCAACAGAATTGATATTCTTTCTCTCTCCCAGTCTCCCAATCCTGAGATTTTGCTATATTCCTGCTATTACCAACTGATTTGATTTTGTATTAAATAGGTTGATGATATATTTTCTTATTATTTTAATGTTGCTGCAATGACCAGAGATGGCATTAAAGTTGTGGGACTACTGCAGATAAGACCTCCTTTCCTTGTACTTGCCTATTTAGCTGCTCTCCTAAAATGGGATAGTAATAATCGCCTCTTTCCTGAGATAGTTATTCTTACATTATTATGTCCTGCTGGATGATCAAATGTATTATGATCCCAGAGTGGCCTTAGTCAATTAACAAAAGCTTTATGTTATGCAGAAGCCCTTTGTTAATAAATTCAAGGCACAGAGGTCAGCTTAGTTCTGCAAGAAGTGGTACTGCCCAGCTCTCATCCATTGGATTTCATAGGCATACAGACAAGGAATATTTGAAGGAGTGTCATACAGAGGTGAGGCAGCATCTAGTCTCAATAATCCCAGAGTGCAGAACACACAACAATGGGCTCAGAGAAACCTAGCTTCCAGCTGAATATCAGGAAAAATTTCGTAACTGTTAGAACAGTACGGTAATGGAGGCAATTACTGCCAGAGATGGTGTGAGTGCTCTTACCCTGGAGCATTCCAGAGAAATTTGGACAAACACCTGACAGATATTATTTGATTGTATTCCTACCTTGAGCAGATGGGGTTGAATTTGATAGCTTTATGGGCCCCTTTCAACTTCACTATTCTTATCTGGTCCACCCACTCTGCCCTTGGCCCTTCAAGATCACTCCTGGAAACCTGAACTGGGAGCATTAAATTGAAAGGTCGTGTCAGGGTCCAGATGGCTTCCAGTCCCTGAATCCTAGCAGGGAGGAGGCAACCAGATCTAATGTATGATCAGGGATACGTGAGGCAGCAAGGCCACTATAAAGCTACTCAGCAGATGCTCGACCACTGCTTATGTGACACTTATTGCGCTCAGTTCTCTGTGTCTTCTTAGTTGTATAGCCTGTTTGTCATCTTAGAAACCTTGGTTCCCAGTTTATGGGACATCTCTTTGCCCTTGTGTTGAGACAAGAAGCTGACCTGCGCAACAGTAGTGGCAGAAAGGGAACGATGGGGTTTTTTTTGCAAGAAGCCCACATAACTGTATCAAGCAGCCCAATATTAAGCTGTTATTTGCGTTTTTGGAATTAACCTCTAAATTGCAATAAAAATAAATTGCAGTTAGCTGATATACTGAGTCCCATAAAGTCTTGAAAAAGGAAACCACCTCAGTTCGTATTGTAGAGAAGACACAAGAGCAAGGGGTTAAACGAGGCTTGTCTGTTCTCTCTTTTCTTTTTTCAATCATTGAAAGCTAGTTTTCTAACATAAATAATGTGTCTATTCAAAGTGATGGCAAAAATAAAGGAATACGCTGAAATGATGAATCAGTTTTCAGCATAGAAATATCTTGTCTGAATAGAGATAGTGCTTGGTATTTTAAAATAATTGCAGCTTTCCATCTGTAGAGTTACAGTGCATCAGCGTAATAAAACCAAAGCACCAGGGCAGTTATTAATACTCAGACACCGACTGCATTTTACAAAATGTTGCTGCCTTTGAAGTGAGCTTCTAGATCAACAATGCTCTTCAGAACTTTGGGTTAGGTTATCACAGCTTGGAAGATTAGAAGACTCTAACCATGCCACCCTCAGCTATTATTTCAATTGCATTTTTGTTCTTAAATTCACAGGACACCATCGATAACTGCAGGCTTTTAGTTTATTTGTTTTATTTTGCACAGCGTGATGTGACTCCAGCTGCTGCTCACTTATAATTTCATCTGCCCCCTCCCCCACTACACCTGACCCCAGTGGTGCAATCAGTACCATCTATGCTGGCAGTGCCCTTGTTAGAGATCTTACCAAATCTGAATTTATGGAAGTGGTTTCAGGTACCAGCTGCAGTGGCTGCAATAAGGACCACCTGAGCTGAACAGGAGAGTTCCCAGTTTCTTTTGCCTTAGTCTGGGCAATAAAGCTAATCTCAGGCAGAGTACTGGGCATTTATTTATTGGAATCATGGCTTGTCTTTCCTGAAAAAGAGGGCTCCTGGTGGAAGAGGCAGAATCTTTTATCCCAGATGTTGAAAAGTAAGTGAGACTAATGGCTTTTAAGTGGGTTTCTCCAACACACACACACACACACACACACACACACACACACACACACACACACACACACACACACACACACACTCAGCCCCCTTACCCCCAAATGTTTCTAAATTTCAGAGGATTCCCTAAAATCATTTTCTGAAGGTACTCCTGCAACTTTGGTGCCCCAAGGTAAGTAATTTTTAGTGCATTTTTTAAAAAAATATGCACTCAAAATTATTTTTTAAAATATGCAATCAAAATTTACTTACCTGGGGGCTCCAAAGTAGCAGGGGTAACTTCCCCAAGCAATTTTAGGGAACCCCCTGAAATCTGGAAGGATGTTCTAAAGGGGCTGGGGGTAGTTAATTAGCAAAGTGTGCTGGGAGGGTGGAGGCAATCACGGAATTTACTCTATGGTATTAACTCCCTAATTGCCTCCACACTTTCTATTTATCTAATGACTATCCACTGGAGACTATTACAGAAGCTGACTTTTCTGAGATTTTCTGTTTCTCTCTGTTCACTTTGCCTTGGAAGAACAGACTTTATTTTCAGATCAGTTTGTCACTGGATGATCCTCCGGAGCTTTATTTATTCTTAAACTAAGAAAAGAAAGATGAACATCTTGCTCTGTGCTTCAGAGTTACTGACTACAGAGGTACAATTTAAGTCCAAGAAGGCTTTCATGGCCAGGAGCTTTCTCTTCTGTCATAATAATCCTGTTCTGTCCCTCAAACAAGCAAGCAAATAAAAGAGAGAGAAAATAATAAAATGTCAATTTACAGAGAAGGAGCTGGATTTAGACAAAAAATGAGGTGGATCAGAGAGGGCCTCATGTGATTAATATGTTTGAAAGTATCCTACTGTATTCTTATATTTCATAGATAGGTATGGAGTACTTTCATTTTCAAATAAATATCCCTCAGCCTATTCAGACAGATAAATATTTTCAAAAGGAATGAAGTATGTAAGGAATTTTAATACAGCATGACTTTCACTCTCCAGCACAATAGCTGCTGAGAAACCCCCATCATTGAGTGATTTATGACACCTTAGAAAACCAGACAATGAAAATAATAAGAAGAAAAGATGGCCTAGAAACAAAATGTAAACATTTCTTGCTGCTTGTAATCCATCAGGCTAGCATTTTAAAATTACTTAATGAAGATGGATTGTAAGCCATTTGCAAATGAACTTGCACTATATATAGTGTGATATATTGCAGGGTTATATACCAATATTATTAATCAGTGTTACTAACTGCCTTGGGCATTTGGTACAGAAATGGAATACAAACACATACATATTATATATGTCTGATCTTCATTAATACAATAATAAGGAATGTTCTCTTTTAGAGGAGTAATAAGCACCACATGCCAGATCTTTTTGAAGATATGATGGGCTAGAAAAAAAAATCTGGAAATATTCCGAAGAACATTAACAATTTTCCACGAAGTTGGTGGGTTTTATTTATTTATTTATTTATTTATTTATTTATTTATTTATTTATTTATTTGCAGGGAGGACAGTTCCTACTTTTTGCTTCAGCTTTTCCCCTGGCTTTTGCACCTCTAGACCTCCTAGACTCGGTTTTTGGTGCAGTGAGAAGAATTAACCTAGAGTTTTCAAATCAGCGGCAAGTCTTCTCTGGATACACCAGCATTGGGCTACTGTGTACATTCTGGAGAATTCAGGAGTAGTTTTCCCTCAATTGGCCCTTTAACTCCACGCATATGACATTTCCCCACTTTTCTCCAGCCTGAGAAGTTTATGGCATCTTAGTTTTTGATCGTCAGTTGCATGTTCAAATGCCAAGTGATGAAAAAGTCCAACCTACAGATTGAAGAATGGTGTATCGAGGGAAGGTTCCTTCATGCATCTGTTTACAAAGATAGTCCTTGTTGTGATCCCGAAGAAGCATTCAAAACGTGCAGTGAAAACAGAGTTTTGACAATTGGTTCAAACTTGTAAACTGGAGATGAGGAGAAACATGATGGGAGAGCATTCCTCCCCCAAAGAAAAAGTGATTTCCACCCTGTACGTTTGCCTGTCATCTGTCCATTTATTCATTCCATTTCTATACTGCCCCACTGGTGCGAACACTATCCTGGACAGTTTATTTAATTTGCAGCCTCCAGCTTGAAAGGTTGCCTGTAAACCTCATGTCTACAACATCTGGCTGAATCTTTATAGTCTTTTCTTTCTTGACAGCTGGCTGGATAGTACAATGCAGATATTGGGAGTTTGATTCCCCATTGTGCCAGCCAACCAGAAGTCACTTCCGAAAACCGGAAGTGACTTCTGGATCACTGGAAACCACTTCTGGGGCCTCCAACAAGCTCAGGAAGCCCATCAGAGGCCCATTTGGGGCAGCACCAGGCCTCCGGTAAGTGTAGGAGGCCCCAGATAGGCCCCCCAGTGCTGACCCAATCCAGCATCCACATATCGCAGATTTTCCATTTCGCAGGTCGGGTCCCTAACCCCCGTGATAGGTGGGGGATTTCTGTAGTAACCCACTTCTGAATATTCTCTACATGGAAAAGGGTCACCATGAGTCAGAATTGTTTTGATGGTACAGTGGTACCTTGTATGAAGGAATTAATTCCAAATGAAATTATGTTAAGCAAAATTTCCCATAGGGGAATGCATTGAAAGAGTAATCCCTAATCGTGGCCATTTTTATGTTATACGGACTCGCCCCATAGGTGATTCTGTTAAGCAATTATCACCTATCCGGAATTTTTTATGTTGTACAGATTTTATGTTATATAAACTGTTTGTTATAAGAGGGTCCACTGTACATGATTTCTTCCCCATCTACCAAATTTTTATAAAGAGTATTGGGCAGCCAAAATTCTTGCTCATATTTGTGACACTGTGGTTGGTCCTAATAAAGATATGGCCCAGCTGTTGATTTTTGTTTTGACTAATGCAAAGCAAAGCAAAGTGTTCTCCTTATATACTGCCCCGTAGCACTTCAAGCCCTCTTGCGGCAGTTTACAATTTAATTATGCAGGGTACACATTGCCCCCCCCCCGCAAGCTGGGTACTCATTTTACCAACCTCGAAAGGATAGAAGGCAGAGTCAGCCATGAGCTAGCTACCTGGGATTGAACCCCAGGTTGTGAGCACAGTTTTAGCTGCAGTATAGGCATTTAACCAGTGCACCACTGTGGCCCATAATGCACCAGTATGGCTATCCATTTTATTTTAAACCATGTTTTACTGTAATATTTTATGTTTTGTGTTTTTACGTTAATATTATGTTCTTGTTTATTTAAATTATTTGCTAACTCCAATATTAGTTTTACCCAGACTAGACCCATTGGAATAAATGGATTTTTACAAATCACAAATAATGTAAATTCTATTGATACAAATGACTATGCACTACAGAACAGTGAATTAGTTTATTATGTTTATATTCTTCCCTTCTTCTATGGTGGAAGTCAAGCTATCATGTTTAGGGTTTCGATGAGGTTTCCTTTCCAGGCACAGATCAAATCAATTATAGGACTGAGGAATATGCGGCCCTCTAGATGCTGCTGGATTCCAGATGTTAGGGTGATAGGCTCTTCACTCTTGCAACATCTGGAGAAGCACGGCTTTCTCAGGCCTTTTGTCTCATCTGCCTTCATATTATACCCTGGGATGATTTCTTTTCTCATGCTACCGTCCTAGCATGGTGACAAATGTTTATAGATTTTCTTGTTCCAGAGACTTCTTTTATGTCATTAAAGCAGAAATGTGCATCATGGCTTGAAAGAGCTATGCTGTCAATGTTACGTACAACCTCATTCAGACTAAGATCTTAACTGTTCAAAGGAAATGAAAGTTCTTCGGGCACATGATATGTCATGATCTTGGATCTCCATGGAAAAAATTATATCAATGGATGAGAAAAAGATAGCTAAACAGATTGAAAGGTTATAATATATACCACTACTTTTTAAACTGATACTTGTTTAAATTAAACACTGTTTGCCGCTAAAATCAATTTCCTAAATAATTCATCTCTTTAAATGATGCTTCCAGTGGCCTAAGGCAAAAAGCAGACTCAAGTACATCCAATATTTGCTTTCATCCAACTTTTTATTACATTTTACTGTAGTTTTACTACCTCTCTTTTCTATCTGTTGTTTTAAACTCTTTTAGCCCACTGCTGCCCAATCTGTATGTTCTTTACTCTAAATATGTTGGACATCTCTAAAATGAGGGAGAAAGTTGGTTCGTTGACTAAAATGGTTCCAGATTTACTACATGAGTATATAAGACATATATGGTGCTTGCATCCCAGTGTGATGTAAGTGTTATATCTTGAGTAATACTGAGTCCAGGAAGATGTAATGCATGACCACATGTCAGGTAGAATAATCATCTTTCTTCTTCCAGGAAGAAACAAGCACCTATACCAGTTGGCATGATGAACTGATGCAAACACATGGACTTTAAGATGTGCAATCTCAGAGTGCAACCCCACAATGCTTAAGATGAGACTAAATGTAAATGTAATTACTGTAAAGTGTAATTGTGAATGAAAATTGTGGAAAAGATATGAGTAATTTCACAATCAATTATTGCCTATCCTGGACAGAATACACATTATTAATGCTGTAAGATGTCCCTCAATTCCTTGTTCTCAAATACTGGAATATGTCTTAAGTGTACTGGACTGTATATTATCCCTCATTACTGTAAGCCGCCTTGGGTCCTTTTCCAAGAATACTCTAAAATAAATAAATAAATAAATAAATAAATAAATAAATAAATAAATAAATAAATAAATAAAGTAGGAAATTTGTGAGGTACAACCACCTGTCCTGATTTCCCTATCTCAGGAAAACTGTGAAGGGTGGGGGCTTCCTGCTGTTTTCCTGATGTTTTTTACCTAGATATACCCATTTCCGGGGGGGGGGGGGGATCCAAGCACTTTAGTCCTCTCACTTGCTGGCTTCATTCCATTTATTCAGGGTGCAACATGATAGCGCTATGATGAAGTGACTTACTGCTACAATGCAAAGGAGGAGAACAACTTACTGTAGAAATAACCCAAGACATTTCCAGGAAGCATGACTTCACCCAGTGAATGGGCCATGTGAAAATCTCTCTCTCAAGAAAAGAAGTCCGATTGCCATGACTCAACGTCCAGATTAGTATGTTGTAGCAACTACATGAGTTATGAGGTTCACTGGAGGATCTTGGGCTAGGCTTTCTCTCATAGTCGCAGTACCTCACATTTGTGAGGTAGAACTAGAGAGAAGATGCTGCTTTGTGTTCACTGGATAACATATGAGTTATGTAATTAATAAAGAGAACCAATGTGAATGTTGAAGACCTGGGTTTAAATTCTTAGTCAGCCATAAAATTCATGTAGTGGTTGTGGTGGCAACTCCTTCAACACCTCACATACCTCCAAAACTGTATCAGGGCTGTCACACATTGGGAGCAGGTGGACAGCACATTACAGCAACAACTAACAAACAACTTCTGGGTAGACTGTGAGCATCTCACTGCCCTTTCAAGAAGTAGATGCCACAGAGAAGCCCTTCCGGACACTTGCTGAAAAAACAGCAGATTTATTTATCATATCTGCTCACTTTTATCTACAGGCTGGTGGTTCCTGTAAGATGCTATGTCAGTTCCCTACCATAAATACCTCTCTCTAGTAAATTTAGTAACTGCAGTATCAACTTGAAAGAAAAAAAATGCTTATTGGCCTGCAAAAGCAGTGGAACAGAATAAGTTTCCCCCCTTCTAAATGCAGATGTACTGTACTTGAAAAGATATGCTGATAATGCACGATGTCTTGAAAAGGGATGGTTGTTTTTTTCCAGAGGTATTCAGCAACTTTTTTTTTTTGATCCGGGAAGCTTATCTGGTAGATGCTTCAAAGAGAACAGCCTTCTTTTGTATTCTGAATGTCAGGACATTTTACTTTGAATGAATGGATATTTAAGGTTAACTGGGAGGTGGGGAGAACTGACCATGACTCTTGCATAACCCCAGTATGAGTTTGAGTGCTTGGCTTATGCCAAATACTCAATGCTTTAATAATAAGAGCCACAAAGCAAAAATGAGCCAGTTAACTTATATCTACAAATACAAAAATTTGAAATCACTTTGGTAATCTGGAAGTTGAGTCATGGCTACTGGACTTCTTTTTTGAGAGATAGAAACGTTTCGCTGTTCATCCAAACAGCTTCATCGGTCTGAATACAGCTAGTACAGCTAGCTATCTCTCAAAAAAGAAGTCCAGCAGCCATGACTCAACTTCCAGATAAACTCACTTGGATGACTGAGAATCTTCACAGACACTTTGGTAATGTACAAAAGTACTACAATACCTCTAAGAACATAGTTGTGTCCTTTGAGGCTGCAGGACAGGCTGCTGCCCAGTTGCTAATTATAACTTGGTAATTTCAGGGATCTCACTCCATATAATTCCTTATCTTTAAATCAGTCATGCACTGGATTGGGCACTTCTTCAAATGAAGGACACTTGGAAATGAAGATTGCTCTCTACTAATAACAACAAAAAGACACATGATCACCCCACTGCATGGGTTTTGGTGCCTGGTAATCTATGTGGGAAATATTTACATTTTGTGGATCCGCCCAAGGCCTTTTGAGGCCTAAGGTGAAAGACAAGAAAAGGCAGCTGAAACATGTGGGACAATTTAATTGTGATTCTTATGAGGTCAGTGTCCCCTACTGTAAATTTGGTCAACAAATTATATATGTGAAGATTCTCAGTCATCCAGTAGAGGTCATCTGGAAGTTGAGTCATGGCAACTGAACTTCTTTTCTTGAACTACCTCTCTTTTCTTGAACTATCTCTGTAAGAAAAAACTGCTTGGATGAGTAGTGAAATGTTTCGATCTCTCAAGAAAAGAAGTCCACTTGCCATGACTCAACTTCCAGATGTCAACACTGGTGATCTCACTTGCATCACAAAGATAGAATCTCACAGCAAGAATTAGCTAAAGTGTTAAGGTCATCAGGAGAGGACTTTCTCTCCATCCCACCACCCTTACAGGTACATCTTATGGGAACACATGAACGGGGCCTTCTCAGCTGCTGCACCCAAACTCTGGAACTCCCTCCCACTAGAGGCAAGGACTGCCCATTCTCTGATGTCTTTCAGGAAACAGGCAAAGACCTTTCTCTTCAAGCAAGCTTTCCCATGAATAATGGACAACCTATTATGTGACTTTTATATGAATCTACTGTACATGATCACATAGACTTTGTGTTTATAGATTTTGTGATTGCATTGACAATATGTTTTCAATGTTAGTTTCCCTCACACATAACTTTTACACTCTCTTTTTAACTGCTTCGTTCTCTTGTAGCTTTAATGTAAAGTTGTTGTCTTTTAATGCTGTAAGATGCCCCTTAATTCCCTGCTCTCAATTACTTGAATATGTCTTAATTGTATTGGACTGTATATTGTCCCTCATTACTGTATGCTGCCTTGGGTCCTTTTCCAAGGAAAAAGACAGCGTAAAAATGCTCTAAAATAAATAAACAAATAAATAAATCCAATTAGAAGGGGAAGGGATGTGACTCATGGAAAGTTGTGAAAACTGAGCCACTATGTGCAAAGGATTTTCCAACCGGATTTTGACCCTTGTCTTGAGGCAGGAAAATATTCAGGTTCTTAAAATACAGTAAATGCAGCACCACAGCTCTGCAATCCAATTTTCGAAGAACTTTTTTTCTCTGTGCAGCAAATAAGGAATAGCTAGTAGAGATGGGCACGAATAAAAAAAATGGTGTTTCATTTGTCGTTTGTCGTTTAGGGGGTCCATTTCGGTTCGTTTCCATTTTTCGTGAATTTTTGCAAAAAAATCGTTTTCGTGTTCGTTTGTTTCGTTGCCGTTTCGTTATCATTTATTTCAATTTTTGTGATTATTTTTAGCATTTAAAGCAGTTCAATGCATTGCCGTAACAAAAACGAAACGGACGACAAAATTTCTGGTGTTTCTGTTCGTTTTGTTTCATTTTAGAGACAAAATTTGTTTGTCATTTCGTTACATAACGAAACAAAAAACCAAAAACAGAAACAGAAAATTGTTTGTTTCATGCCCATCTCTAATAGCTAGACAATTAAAACTCAGCCTGGCATACAAATGAAATGTATGCTAGTAAGCAATATGCATTCTGGAGACGTTTTCTAGGAGAGCTGAATATGGTAACCTAGAGTCATTGTCTACACAGGTGTACACTATACATAATTTTGTTTGTAGAGTTGTAGTCCCTGCCCGCCTTTAAGAAGGCTTTGAAGACCCACCTCTTTAGAGAAGCTTTTGCCGACCTTTTTAGTTAGTCTGTTTCACCACCACCACGGGGCCCGCCGCCATCTTGCCTCATCGCCTTTGTTTTTCCTTGTTTTGTCCTTTATTACTTGTTTTTATTGCTGTAAGCCACCCAGAGTTCCCGTTGGGAAGATGGGCGGGATACAAGTTTAACAAACAAATAAATAAATAAATAAATTGTCACAGAAAAGGATCAGCTTTGCACTGCAAACACTGGGCACAGTTAAAAAAAAGAGGATGAATATGTCCTATCCATGACTCAATAATCCCATCATTTAATCTCAAAAAGTTCCAATTGTGCATCTAACTACACTGCTAGTCATAGTTTGTATTTGATATGAACTGTCACAAAAACAAGAAGGAGAATAGTTCTTCTTGTGACTTTACATGGAGTTATAGAATAATTGATTGGGAAGTGGCCAACTTCCTGGTCAATGTAATAATATAAATCAAACCAGATCTGGTAGATAGCAGTCCAGGTTTCTTTTGAATGTCTCCAGCATTGGAGCACTCATCATCACCTCTTAAGGTAAGTGGCTCCATTGTCATACTGTTCTGTTTCCTGATATTTAGCCTAAAATCTGGCTTCCTGTAGTTTGAGCTGATTATTACAATGTCCTGCATTCTGGGATGATCAAAAACAGATCTTACCCCTCCTCGGTATGTCAAGGTTTTGGATATTTGAAAGGTGTTATCTTATTTTCCCTCATTCTCAAGCCTAAACATGCCCAGTTTTTCACTCTTCCCTCATATGGCTTGGTTTCCAGTCCCCTGATAACCGTTGGATACATAATAGAGATGGGCACAAACCACCAAAATGGTGGTTCTTCTTGCTTCTTGGTTTGTGGAAGTCCACGAACCATGCTTTTACACATTTTCCTGAACAAACCACAAATTGGGTTGCTGGTTTGTTTGGGAATTTTTATTTTTATTTTTGACAGTCCAGTGGCTGTCTTAAAAAAACACCACCCAGCCATGGCGACCTCCCTGCCAACATGCACCCTACCTACCGCTTCCTGTCACTATCTCTCTTCCACCACTGCTATGGCTGCTATGTTGTGGTGAGACTGGCTCCCATAGGCCACCCAGTCTCTGCACATGTACTTGTCTATCACCTGCAAAGCAGGGACATGCAGAGAGGGCTGGCTGACAGGCCAGCTAACTTTAAAGCAATTGTAAAATGAATAAGTTTTTAAACGGATATGACATAGATTGTGGGTCCTGAGGGCAATTTTAGTGTATTGTATTGCTGTTGAGGGTTTTAACTGTTTTAACTGTCCATTGGTATTTTAATGTTTTTAACTGTTTTGATTGTTTATTGTAATTTTGAATTGTTAGCCTCCCAGAGACCTTTGGGTGCTGGGTGGCATATAAATTGTATGAATAAATAAATTCAGTAAACCCTTGTATAACAAACAGTTTGTATAACATAAAATCTGTACAACATAAAAAATTCTGGAGATAGGGGAAATTTGCTTAACATAATCACCTATGGAGCAAATCCGTACAACATAAAAATGGGATTACTCCGTTTTCAATGCATTCCTATGGGAAATTTGTATAAAGGAAAATTTGCTTATCATAATTTCATTTGGAATGAATTAATTCCTTTATACAAGGTACCACTGTAAATAAATAAAATTTTGTTAGCTGGCCTGTCAACCAGGGGGAAAGGCAGGTATGCATGTCCCCGCCTCTCAAGTTGGTCAAAATGTCTTCACACAGGCATTTGGGGTGAGGACATGAGAGAGAAGGTATTTTTGGTAGCTGCTCCCAGGCTACCAAACTCCTGAGCAAGGCTAGTTTGAGCCTCCTCTCTTTATTATTTTTCTACTGGGAGGCAAAAACCTTCCTTGTCAAGCAGGTTTAGAAGATTAAATGCCAGGATGAGAAATGTGTTTTAGTGGGGCGTCGTACACTTTGCTTTTTTATCATGTGCATTCAACTGTTTGGAACATGTATTTCTACAATACTGATGTGTGTTTAACGGTACTGTATTTTAATAATGTAATTTATTGTTATTTTACATAGGCTTTTCGCCATTTACTGTATAATCTGCCTTGTGTATCTTTTTGTGGGGAAGGTGGGGAAAAATTAAGCAAATAAATAAGAAAAAAATAGCCCTGATAGTATTTTCTTTTTAGTTGTCCTGCCCAAACACTTCAACCTTGAGTTCCCCATAAGCATCATGGAATCTATGGAGGAGAGAGTGGGAGACCAAAGTTGGATAGGAATCTGCAGAGATGGCAATCCCTCTCACTGCTGAAATCAGAAGTCTTCACATTTAGAATCTGGATATGCTCTTCTGTTCTATACAGGATGCTCGGGTGTTCTACACTCAGGGTAATGTCAGGCTGTATACACAGAAGCTGAAACAAAGAAGAGAGATCTAGCCTCAAATGGGGATTTGGGCCCCCATTTACTGCAATTGGACTACAGTGCCTTATGTCCCTCCTTTTTAACTGTGTTGGCTGGCAGGAACTGCAGCCTGGAAATATTGGGAACATTATGTCTTCCCAGTCTAGACCAAATTCCAATATGTTTTTCAGTGTAAAATCTTCATAACATGTTGAAGACTTTTGAATTTTTGGTTAATTTTTTATAGCTGCCCAGCAGATGTGCAGGGATTCATGAAGCAGAATATCTTCAAGTTCCCCCAAATAGTCCACCCCTTTTCTCATCAAATTGTACAGTCTTCAATAACTACTCTGAGACATTAATAGGAGAATGAATAAAGGGTTTCATTAACTTAAAATGTGAACAGATAACAGCAAGCTAAAAACACGACTGCTTCGAGCATAAGGCCTCAGCAGAATAGAGAGAAAAATCCTTGAGCAGATTGGTGGGGTTTTCCATGAATTCACAAAGACAGTGTGAATTCTCTGCTCAAGGGTGTCTTTGAATTCACAAGCAGAAAAGGCAGAATTGGTGAGTGACGGTCACCCCAGCCCAGAAAGGTCCTTCCCAGCCAAACTTTCTTCAGGCAGCATGCAAGGCTGCAAAAAAAAAAAATCCGACAGATCACTCCTGAGATAATAGGGCCTGGACTTAGCTGTTCAGCTATGAAATATAAACATTTATGACCTGAAGGTGATATATTTTTATGAAGCAATTTCAGGATTCGCACTCTATGAATAAATCACCATCTCTTTTTTCCCCTTTCAAGCTTGGTGCTGCTCCTCTTCTTTCTCTGCATGTTTGAAAGGCATATTTGGGAATATGCACTTTTCCCTATTTGGCCCAACCACGTGCTCTGGTGCAAGATGGGAGGCTATAAGGCAAGGACAGAAACGGCTGTCTAGATGGTAAGGAATTAAGACTCGGTGGATCATTTGCCATTTATGGACTGAAAAAGCATAATTTATGAATAGCTTCCATAGAAAACCAAAGGACTGTTTATGTATCTGAATGCATAACCAGATTTCAACACTTTTACACTGCCCCTCTTTAGCACATTGTGGGATTCAAAAATTTATTCAGTGCAATCCTTTATTGAATCTTTGTTTTAAATTTAAGGGCACATGCATAGTCTCAAGGACCAACAGACCCTCATGCTTTGTTTCGAGTAAAGACTTTGGGAATATCTTATGTCATTTTTATTTTTGCAGTACAGTGCTGCCAGCTCAATGCTTCAAAATGGACTATGAATATAATATTTTTGTTAATACGTTTTAAATGACAAAATATAAACTCAGTGCTCTGGGTTTAGAGTAGAAGTTTATAGGAAACCCACAAACACAGATCAGTACATACTGTTGGACTCCCACCATCCATGACAACACAAATTAGGAGTCACCAGGACCCTAAAACACAGAGCAGAGAGCACCCCCACCTCCACAGAAGCCAAGAAGAAGGAAGACAGGCACCTGAAGACAGCACTTAAGGCCTGTGGATATCCAAGGTGGGCCTTCAACAAAGCAGTGTGCCATCCCAGAAGAACAATGAATCAGACCCGACGGAAGAACCTGGTCATTCCCTACATGGCGGGAGTGTCTGAAAAGCTTAAAAGGATTTTGGCAAACACCACATCCCTGTTTACTTCAAATCCACAAACACACTAAGGAAAAGATTTGTCCACCCAGAGAACCCAATACCAAAACATAAAAGTAGCAATATTGTATATGTGGTCCAATGCAGTGAGGAGTGTGCAGACCTCTACATTGGAGAAACTGAAGAGTTGTTAAACAGGAGGCTGGCCCAACATAGGAGGGGCAACAGCTCACGACCAGAATGAACAGTATACCTGCACTTGAAGGACAAAGGGCACACATATACCTGCACTTGAGCCATGCTGGACAGGCCAAAGGCCCATCTATTCAAAGATGAGGATGTTCACATATTAGACAGGGAGCGCATGAGAAGGGATACCACTCTCCTGCATCTGGCCCTTGAAGTACCCTGGTTTGAGACAGATCATGGGTAACTTGTGATGGACCATTCCAGGAATGTGTCCAGTACTGAAAAGGTCCCATCACCACATTGTGTGGCTTTCTTACAACGCGCTGGGTGAAAAAATATTTTTTTTGTCAGTTCTTACTCTCCCAGCCCTCAATTTGAGTGTATGTCCCCTAGTTCTGGTAGGAAGAGCTTCAGTCCACTTTATCATACCCTGCATTATTTTGTATGTCTCAATTAATCGCCTTTTTTCCAGACTAAAGAGGCCCAAATGTTTTATTTCAAGGCACCTTTTCCAGTTCCACTATGTCTTTCTTGACAAATTGTAAAATATCCAGGTGGGGCCTTACTTTGTATAATGGCACATTTTCAATCCCCTTTTTGAAATCCCTAGCAGCCTTCTTCACCGCTGCCACACATTGGGGAGACATATTAGACAGAGAAGGGAGGTGGTTTGAGAAGAGGGGTCAGGGAAGCCATTCATGTGAGTATTGAAAACCCCTCTTTCTACAGAGGTGGGGGGCTCAGGCACAGTCTATCCGCTAATTATCAGGCAGTGATTTCAACAATCCCAGACAAATAAAAAAATATTTCACACCTCCAACAGCAACATCATGGCTAAGAACTCATACTTTATGGGTGTTGGGAAAGTTGGGATTTTCACACACCTTAGGCCATTGTCCACCTAACGAGCCTATTCAGGCCATTGTCCATCTTATGAGCCTATTTCGGACCAGGGTGACATGAGGTCAAAGTGAACTATAAAACGGAGGACTCACAACTAGCTTTCCTCAAACTGACAAAGCTGTTTGGATGAGGAGCGAAACGTTTCAATCTCTCAGAAAAAGAAGTCCAGTTGCCATGACTCAACTTCCAGATAAACTCACCTCAATTAGAATATTCACTGACATAACTTCAGAAGCAACGAAAAACTGGTGGAACATTTGTCAAGATGGTCAAAGGTAATTTGCTGCCTCAGGAAAAGAACAAGATGATAGCACTGGCAAGAGATCCAGTTCCAGAACTTGAAAATAATCCACTTTTCTTTAAATAAATTATAAAAGTGGTGTGTGTATGTATGTGTCTGAATGTAGTTTCAAAACTAAGAAAACTAGCCCACTAAAATGTGGCTGAGATGCAAAACAAGACATGAAGAGAGTGCATTAGAAGTTTTTGTTTTTAGAAGGCTTTAATGAATTCTGGCTAATTAAAATTTGTCCATATCCTGCAGCATTAGACATGTCGAGATGCCAGGAGGCTCTGATCTCCATCAGAGGCAAGGCTACGTCAAGGGAATTCATTTCTTTGTGGGCTCCGTAGGTAATTTTATACTTTCTGCAGGCCTAGAACTCTTTACACAGTTCAGAGAGAGAGTGAAATTGAGACTATTCCTGATGCCCAGTTACAGGGGTGGAGTGAGAGCCAGGATGACAATGAGGTGAAGGAAAGACTAAATAAATGGGTACCAGAGGATAGGAAGAAAGGTGCTGGGGTGGGGCCGAGGAGTGACTGGAAGAAGGGGCAAGAGAAAAGGCACTGGGGTCAGACATTTCTAATCCATAGAATCATAGAACCATATATTTGGAAGGGTCTTATAAGGCCATCCCTGTGCTCAGTGCAGGGAATCCAGACAAAGATTACATTTCTATGAATCAATAACATTGCAAATTCTAAGCCCACTCTCATTCATTCTGTACTGATGATGAACTACACAGGCTTTGGGGAGTGTTACAACCCAGCCTGGCCCTGTTGTTTTAAAACGTGAGGGGTCTGTACCAAAAGGCAAATGTTAGGAATGGGAGTGATGGAGGACACCTGAATACACCAGTATGAAAAGCTGCATTGCTTTCATGTGTGTAATTTATCCACCTTCAGTTGTCTACAGCAGGGGTGGGGAACCTTTGGCCCTCCAGGCGTTTTGGACTGCAGCTCCCAGCATTGGGAGCCTATATTGCCAATGATAAAGGACGTGAGGTCCAATATACCTGGAGGGCCAATGCTTCCCCACTCCTGATCTATAGGGAGGGCAAGACCTGTTCTTTAAGAGAGTGGGGTCCTATCATTCAGTTATCAGAAAACATATTCACCTATTCTTCTTGCCTTTGAATTTCACTGCCGATTACTGAGTTGCTTCTGAGCAATCCTTTCCCACAATGAAATGACTGGAAAGTCAGCAGTGACTCTTAGAACCCTGTACTCTGCCCCTGACACCACTTTTGGTTTTCCTGTTGAACTGGTTAGGTTCATAAATTGTAATCCATCCCCCCCACCCCCCCACCCCGCTCCCTGCCAAGCGAAGAGCAGTGGAAAAAATGGGACTACAGTATCTCAAAGTTTGCGTGGTCCATCAACTCAGCTGTAAACAATTTTTGCTTTCTCTGGATTTTTGCTTCTCAGACACTTGCCATTTGAATTGTACAAACGGGGGAATTGAAGCTGAAGTGTACTGATCCAGAACTCATGTTTCCCAGCATCTTTCTCACTGTGTGTAGCATTCTCCCTCCTAATACAACCACTGGAGAAGAATACTACTAAACCCTGCCTGAAGATAAATCTCTCTACTATTCATGCCACTGAGTGCTGATCAGGAGGCAGGGAGATAAAAGACACTAAATGATCCACTGAAATAGCAAAAAAACAAGAATTGCTCTAAACAATTACTAAGGATATGGCCAGAGATAATTCTGGTTTGTGACTTAACCCACTGAAGATAAATGCTAAACAAAACAGAAAATGTGATAACATTTAAACATGATTACAGTGCCTAGAAGAATGAAATACATAATTACAGCAGATATACTTATATCTGGAGGGATAAAGATTTCATTCCTGATGAAAATTTGTATTTTGCTTGGAACAGATGCAGCAACACCCTTTTTATTCCATTCTCGTACATAAATTATGATATTTACTGAGCGCTAGTGTGGGCGTCATTCTATTTTTGCTTCTGTTTTTCATCAATCTATTTTCGCTTTTGTCTTGCTTCTTTTTTACATGCATTTAAACAATGAGTTTAGAACTACTGTACAGCACATTTCTAACATAATTTCTGACTCCACAGAAGAACCTTAGACTGAAGGCCAAGCAACTGGGTTACTTCAGTATCTTCAAAGCCAACATATTTCAAGGAAGGCCAATGGAATGGAATCCTTCTCCTAAGACTTTTTATTTATTTATTTATTTATTTATTTATTTATTTATTTATTTATTTATTTATTTATAGCATTTCTATACTGCACCATCTTCTGAATTGGAACTCTGGGCGGTTAACAGGTTAAAAAAATAGGTAAGCAAAACTGCAAGAAACAGGAAAGGACAAAAACCCAGGCAAGATACATCGGCGGCGAACAAAGACAGAATTTAAAAAAAGAAATTAAAAACAAGTTTTAGTAGGTCGCCATATGCCTCACCAAAAAGCAGAGATTTCAAGGCCTTTTTGAAGGCGGGCAGGGACTGTGCAAGGCGCAGCTCACTCGGGAGATGGTTCCATAATTATGGGCCCACCACGGAGAAGGCATGGTTGCACTTAGCAGACCTCCGCGCCTCCCTCGGAGTGGACACCTTGAGTGAGCGTGCCTGCGACATCTGTGTGAGCCTGGCCTCAGTTGACCTCTGGGAGATACGCTCCGACAGGTATTCAGGACCCAGGCCGTAGAGGGTTTTGAAAACCAAAACCAGGACCTTGAACCTTATCCGGAGGGCCACGGGTAGCCAATGCAGGCGAGCCAGAATTGGGGTGATGTGATCGTATCTACGAGCACCCACCACCAGTCTGGCTGCCGCATTTTGCACCCGCTGAAGTCTCCGGACAAGGGTCAAGGGCAACCCCATGTAGAGTGCGTTGCAGTAATCGATCCGTGAGATCACGAGGGCCTGCACAACTGTCCTCAGGGAACTACTTCAAGTAGTTCTCTCTGCCCATTTTTCTCTTTTTAATTTTATGGGGTTAGTACATCTATAATTAACTGGGAGTTGAGTCATGGCTACTGGACTTCTTTTTTGAGAGATAGAAACGTTTCGCTGTTCATCCAAACAGCTTCATCGGTCTGAATACAGCTAGTGCAAGAGACCTTCTTATAGTCAGCTTGACCTCTTGTCCCCTGGTCTGATTGGCTCATAAGATGAACAAAGCCTGAATAGACTCGTTAGGGAGACATTAGTGTCCATGGCCTTAAGGTAAACAATGGGTCGTTAGCTGTGACCTGGTGGTGAAGGCTCCTTGATTGCCTGGGTACTTTGGAAAGTACAGCCTGATAAGTAGCAGATAGACTATGCCGGAGCCCACCACCTCTGTTGAGGGAGGGATTTTCAATGCTAACATGAATGGCTTCCCTTACTCCTCTCTCAAACCACCTCTCTTCTTTGTCTAATATGTGTACATCCTCATCTTTGAAAGAGTGGCCTTTGTCCTTCAAATGGAGGTGTACTGCTGATTCTGGTCCTGAGCTGTTACCTCTCCTATGTTGGGCCATTCTTCTGTTTAATGGCTGTTTAGTTTCTCCAATGTAGAGGTCTGAACACTCTTCACTGCATTGGACTGCATATACTATATTGCTCCTTTTATGGTTTGGTATCGGATCCTTTGGGTGGACAAGTCTCTGCCTTAGTGTGTTCATGGGTTTGAAATAAACAGGGATGTGGTGTTTGCCAAAAATCCTTTTAAGCTTCTCCGACACTCCCGCCATGTAGGGAATGACCAGGTTCTTCCGTCGGGTCTGGGTCTCAGACTGATCCCTTGTTCTTCTGGGATGGCCCACTGCTTTGTTGAAGGCCCACCTTGGATATCCACAGGCCTTAAGGGCTGTCTTCAGGTGCCTGTCTTCCTTCTTCTTGGCTTCTGAGGAGGTGGGGATGCTCTCTGCTCTGTGGCTTAGAGTCCTGATGACTCCTAGTTTGTGTTGTAATGGATGGTGGGAGTCAAACAGTAAGTATTGATCTGTGTGGGTGGGTTTCCTGTAAACTTCTACTCCTAGGCCACGGTCAGGTCTGATGATGACTGCACAATCCAGGAAAGCCAGCCTGTTGTCTTGGGTGTCTTCCCTAGTGAACTTAATATTAGGACCCACTGCGTTGATGTGGTCTCTAAAGGCCTGTACTTCCTGCGTCTTTATTTTAACCCAGGTATCATCTACATACCTGAACCAGTGGGATGGTGTTGTCCCTGGGAAGGTGTTGAGTGCCGCCTTCTCCACTTCTTCCATGTATAGGTTTGCTACAATTGGTGACACTGGGGAACCCATGGCACAGCCATGCTTCTGTCTGTAGAAGTCCCCTCTGTACATGAAATATGTGGTGTTCAGACACAGGTCCAGGAGCAGGCCTATCTGGTCTGGGTTGAGGCGGCTTCTGGAGGTGAGGGTGCTGTCTTCTCTTAATCTTCTCTTTACCATTATTGGCGCATCAGTGGTGGGTATGCTGGTAAAGAGTGATGTAACATCAAAGGATACCATGGTTTCCTCTGTATCCAGTTTGAGCTCCCTGACTTTAGAAACAAACTCTTCTGAGTTGTGTACGTGGTGGTCCGTGTGTCCAACCCGTGGGGCTAGGATAGTTGCCAGGTGTTTTGCGATGTTGTAAGTCACTGAATTTATACTGCTGACAATAGGTCTGAGGGGGATTCCTTGCTTGTGGATCTTGGGAAGTCCATAAAAGCAGGGGACTGTCTCTCCGGGATATAACTGGTGGTAGGTCACCCTGTCAATTGCGTTTTCCTGCTCCAAGAGTTTTAAGCATTCTATTACTTTCTTCCTGTAATTGCTGGTGGGGTCTCTTCTTAGTTTTTCATATGTGTTTTGATCATCTAAAAGTGTGATAACCTTCTCGTGGTAGTCCACAGTATTGAGGACGACAGTGCACCTTCCTTTGTCCACAGGCAGAATTGTGATGCTCTCATCTCTGCTGAGAGATGTCACAGCACTTCTCTCTTGGCTGGTGAGGTTGGATGGTGGTGGTTGAGCACTGGACAGTGCAGCAGAGACTTTTATCCTGACTGAGTAGTTCTGCTTCTGCTGCTGGCAGATTGTTGCTGTGAATGGCTGATTCTGTCGCTGTGATGAAATCCACAACAGGAACCTGTTTGGGTGTGATGGCAAAATTTAGGCCTTTGGATAGGACCTCTCTCTCTGTCTGGGTAAGTTCCCTGTTTGAGAGGTTCTTCACCCATTTGTCCTTTACATCTCCTGTCATGGTCCCTTCCTCCTTCTTCCTCCTGCCAAACTCTTTGACTGACTCTTTCCGGCAGAGGAGAGAGGAGTAAGGGAAGCCATTCATGTTAGCATTGAAAATCCCTCCCTCAACAGAGGTGGTGGGCTCCGGCATAGTCTATCTGCTACTTATCAGGCTGTACTTTCCAAAGTACCCAGGCAAATCAAGGAGCCTTCACCACCAGGTCACAGCTAAGGACCCATTCTTGATGGGTTTCAGCACCTTAGGCCATTGTTTACCTTAAGGCCATGGACACTAATGTCTCCCTAACGAGCCTATTCAGGCTTTGTTCATCTTATGAGCCAATCAGACCAGGGGACAAGAGGTCAAGCTGACTATAAGAAGGTCTCTTGCACTAGCTGTATTCAGACCGATGAAGCTGTTTGGATGAACAGCGAAACGTTTCTATCTCTCAAAAAAGAAGTCCAGTAGCCATGACTCAACTCCCAGTTAAACGAACCTGGATGACTGAGAATCTTCACAGACACATCTATAATTCAATGATCTGCTCAAGGTGACTCAGTAAGCTCTGTTGCTAAGCAGGGATTTGAACCTTCTGTCCTGCAGTCCTTGCCAAATACTGGCAATCTGTTGGTCCAATATTAGGCATCTAACTTCTACGTATGAAGAGGAAAGCAAAACAAATTCATGGCCAGAGACCAACTGCTTGTTATTTAACAATGGAGAAATAGTTGCAACTTAATGTGAGTATGGAACTTGAGTCATGGCAACTGGACTTCTTTTTTCTTGAGAGATGGAAAGTTTTGCTGCTCATCCAAACAGCTTCATCAGTCTGAATATAGCTAATTGCGAGTCCTCCATCTTATAGTCAGCTTTGACCTCTTGTCACCCTGGTCTGAAATAGGCTCATAAGATGAACAATGGCTTGAATAGGCTTGTTAGGGAGACAACAGTATCCATAGCCTTAAGGTGAACAATGGCCTAAAGTGCTGAAACCCATAAAGTATGGGTCATTAGCTATGGTCTTGGTGGTGAAAGCTTTTTGATTTGTTTGGGTATTGTTGAAAGCACAGCCTGATAAGTAGCAGGTAGACTTTGCCTGAGGCCCCCACCTCAAAGGCATCCAATGAAATGCTATTAAATGAAGACAGATAATTCAGTTGTCTCATAATCTCAGAAAGCACTTCTGGTGTCAGGCTAAATTATTTTAATTAGCTTTATGAAGAATATTAGATGCGTTAATGGTTTTCTAAACTAGTTGTCAGAGCACAATTTTCCGAGAGAATCTCTGTCTCTTTTGTAAAGAGCTTTACCTAATGTGCATATATTGGAGTGATTAAACGAGTAAGTAATTGTAGTATTATTACCATTAAGAAAAGCACACAGTGTCACACAACATAGTAATATCTCTCTTACATGTTTCGTTAGACACAATAGCAGCATTGCACATGAATACTCCTTTCTTTCTATTGTTTAACTAAAATATGTGAGGAACTATTTTTAATTAAAACAACAGAACAGCCACATGCTCCAGCACTCTCATGCACCAGAAAGCATGTGGGAAGACTAAACACGGGTGATAGCAAGGTGATGGGACTCATGCTACAAAATCAGAAGTGGTTATAAATCACAGTGAACCCTGCCTTAATATAATCTACACATGCAACATACTAGATGAATGGCATATGGTGTGGCATTTGCCCTGCCTACACTGCTTCCTGTGGATTCACCCCACACTCTCATGCACGGGGCATCTGTGCATTTAGACATGCACAAGCTGAAAAAACATCACCTTTCCTGCAATTATGGGGTTCATACTGGATTAATAATCATCTGGTACTCTTGAGAAAAGAAGTATTCTCCAGTGTTTTGAAGCTCAGTGCCAGATTTATGCACAAGTACAGTTTAGGATCTTTGATTATGTGGGGCATTTATGTACATGTTCTAAACTAAATATCAATGTTTATGTACTTGTTAAAAGAATATACATTTTTAGTAATACTATACTAAAGAGTGTCAAGCTGCCTAGGTCCCCTAAGCACATCGGATCTCGCCTGATTTCGGAAGCTAAGCAGGATCGGCCCTGGTTAGTACTTGGATGGGAGACCACCAGGGAATACCAGGTGCTGTAGGCACCTGGAGTAGGAACTGGCAAACCACTCCAGTATTCCTGCCAAGAAAACTCCATGGACATGGGGTCACGAAGAGTCGGTCATGACTGTAATGATGCAACACACACACAGGGTGTCAAGCATGGCAACCAGCATCCTGTAGGGTTCCTCATTCCTTCCTTCCTTCCTTCCTTCCTTCCTTCCTTCCTTCCTTCCTTCCTTCCTTCCTTCCTTCCTTCCTTCCTTCCTTCCTTCCTTTCTCAAGTGCTACTATTGTGTAAGTGGCTGTTGTGCACATCAGTCAAGCAACAGACACCTCTATCAAATGGCACAACCGCATGCACAACACTAGTTGTGTGTGGAGATATCCCCCAAAGGATATGGACTGACAATGCTTAGAGCCTAATAGTGGCTTAATTCATGCCTGCTGAAGCTTGTATATGTATTTATGCATGGCAACTAGACAATGATACACTTGTGAAATATTGTGTTGTGTCGTTACAGTCGTGACCGACTCTTCGTGACTACATATCCATGGAGTTTTCTTGGCAGGAATACTGGAGTGGTTTTGCCAGTTCCTACTCCAGGCGCATACAGCACCTGGTATTCCCTGGAGGTCTCCCATCCAAGTACTAACCAGGGCCGACCCTGCTTAGCTTCCGAAATCAGGCGAGATCGGATGTACTTAGGGCATCTAGGCAGCTTGTGAAATATTAACACTTTCCAAACAAACAATTTCAGTATGATGCAATACATGGCAGAGAATGCCAGAACAGGCTGTAGGCAATGCCTATGAAATACATTGGAGAAAGAGAGAGAAAAACCTTGCTGTATACTGGGTAGAGAAGAAATACACACCGCCATGTGCACCTACAGTATACTACAGATTTCAAAATCATGTTTTATGATCTATATGATACTTATTTCTTGTATTTGTATGTGATTGGCAGTTTCTCCACAGAGCTTCCCCCCACTACACCTTTTATTTTGGCAATGAGAGAGAGAGAGAGAGAGAGAGAGAGAGAGAGAGAGAGAGAGAGAGAGAGAGAGAGAAAGCCACTACAATGGAAAAACCTCTTGGCTTTGTATTCCTTCCAGTGCTTCTGAAAGTGGTTGGCGCAAGGAGGACCATCACAGGAACTGTTGTTACCCCTCAGCGGCACAGAGAAGCTCTCCTTGCTAAGGTACTGCTCTGCAGCACTCAAGCTGGCACTTATCTCTCAGTATCACTGAGGAGGTTATCAGCAGAAAGTATTTTGAAAATGTAAAGAACTTATAACCTACTCAGTATCAGAGTCAGAATAGTAACAGGCAATTTATTGTTGGGATTTCATGTACTTGTAAAAAGAATTAAGTTTAAGTTGCCACAGCTCGTTGTACCTAATTGACAAGTGTGCTGGGTAATCAGTCAGAAGCCTGGCTGACATATGACTGACACGCACCTAGAACTATGTCAATTAGTAAACTAAATTAAAATAATTACGTGTAATAAAGTCTATCCTAAACTATAGCAACTTTTACAGTTTTTTAGGCAGAGTGCATTCAGGTATACCATTCCCTTCTTCTGGGGACTCAGGGATGCTTGCATAGGTCTGATGTTGATTATTTCTTTCTTACCTGCCTAGTTTTGAACCCAGTTCAACTTGCTGCTGCTTTTTTTGAAGTTTTTTTAAAAAAGAAAAAACACATTTAAGGGTTTGGGCTAGTTAAAAAAATGTACAGTATGGGGAAAATGAAACAAAATGACTTGTTTAGAATAAAATATCTAATGCATCATTCTCTCTCTCTCTCTCTCTCTCTCTCTCTCTCTCTCTCTCACACACACACACACACACACACACACACACACACACACACACACACACACACAAAAAAGAACCAAAATGAAACAAAAACATAACTTTCTCTTATGCACAAGCACAGTCTTAGCATCCTCTTGCAACAAAAAGACCCATCACGCATGCCATTTCCAGCAGTGTCAAATTTTGTAATGGTGCACTCCCAATATTTTCTCAAGGGGTTCTGTATGATTCCTGGCCTTGAAAAGTGGACTCCATCTGGCTTACAGACAATAAATGTCATTATTGCTGGGAAGTGTAGGTACTCATTTGAAATGTGGTGTTGGAGGAGAGGTTTGCAGATACCCTGAACTGCCAGAAGGACAAACAAGTGGATCCTGAAACAAATCTCACCTGAACGGTGTCAGGAGGCAAAAAAAAAAAGTTGAAAATTAAGCCATCCTGCATTTGGTACATTGTGAGAAGGTACAATTCTCTGGAAAATACAATAATGCTGAGAGAGCTGGAAGGCAGTAAGAAAAGAGTAAGACCAAATACAAGTGGGATCGACTCCCTAAAGGAGACCCAAGATGGAGTATAAGAACTGAGGAGCGCAGTTGAGGACACAACATTTTGGGGATTGTTTATTCAGAACTTGAAGGCACATAACAACGTTGATGGGAAAGCAGCCAGGGTCTCTGCAGCTGAAATACAAGTACTTTGAGAAATATTAGTGCAAATGTTAGTATCCACTTTCCTACAGACATTTACAACTGGTGTGTTGACTATGGCAGCGCTGCCTACCAAACTCCACTCTTAATCAGTATTCCGTGTGTGGCAGTTCAATTATATAAGGATCAGTACAAATTTAATCCAGCTCTTGATAGCATTATCTCTTTACTTTACACATCTGTTGCGAGGCAAAAGACTCATCTTCTAGCAGCTCCTGAACGGCAATGTAGGCGGATTGCATATTTTCCAGAACGTGGTCGGCATGTGCGATTTCCACATTTGCATTCCTTTGTAGGAAAAGAAATGTTTCGTCTAGATGAGCAGAAGTACTCGATTTAATAAACATCACGAGTGCATTATACTGAATCAACTATATATTAATCGGGAGGCTGAAGTCATCCTTCATGTACAGCACACATATGTAAGACACAACAAGAAGAGAATTGTAGGAAACAATACTCATACTTTCTATTGGGTTATTGCGAATTTCTCTCATGTTAGAAAGTAGATGTGTGGAAACATGGGCTGAGAATCAGAAATTATTGGCTCCCTTTGGGGAGAAAGGTGGGAGAGAGAAATGTTTTAAATAAATTAAAATAAAATATATAAAACAAGGCAAAGAAATGGCAAATTGTTGTATCTGTTCTTTACGTATCCCCTGAAAAAGCACCACCTCTGTCTTTTCCTCTTCTTTAAATAAATATTCATAGCAACAAGACTGTTGCAATCTAATTTATATTCTCTGCAATGGTACAGGCTATTATTTACATGAGAACCATAACAAATATTCACTCTTCTAGAAATAAAATAAAATAAAATCTGGTTTATTTCTTAAGAATTAAAGCCATTAAAGCCAAAGAAACTCCACGGACATGGGGTCACAAAGAGTTGGTCACAACTGTAATGACACGACAACAATCACAGCCAGAGCAGAGTGTACATGTTTTTGTAATGGAGAGTGGGGGAATGGTAACTGGTCCGAGCACCAGAGTATAGTATTGGAAAGCACCTCCTTGTTCTAGCAGGTGAATGGGTGGTTTGCAAGTTTTATTGGCAATGTCTTTGGTGGGGACACAGGAGATGGCTTTCTCTGTTGTTGCTCCCAAACTCTTGAACTCTCTCTCATGGGAGGCCCAATTGGCCCTACCTTTGGTGTCCTTCCACAAGACCTTTATCTCAGTGGGATAGGTTGGTGTTTAATGCCCTACCGTGCCTCCTGCTAGTACATCTAGGCAGCTCTGGCTGTGATTACTCAGAAGCTAAATTTCGTGAGTGAGCCTATTTTTGAATGATTTATTTATTTATTTTAAATATTTTTATCCTGGCTTTCTCCTTAAAAAGAACTCAAGGCAACTTATGTCTTTTTAAAAGAACATATGAGAGCTTAAAACTGTATTAAAAATAATTAAACAAGTATTATATTAAAATAGTAAATCAAATAAGTACTAAAACCCATTTTGAAACAACAGAGCACAATAATCCTATTTTTAAAAAACCCTCTCAGACGTCCAGTTATTAAGGGAAAGCCTAACTAAGGAGAAAGGTCATTGCCTGCTTAGCTTCCTGTGGGAGGGAGTTGCAAAGCATGGGAGCAGCAACAGAGAAGCCCCTCTCCCACGTCCCCTCATCCACCTGTGAGGGTGGTGAGGATGACAGAAAGGCCTCCCCTGACGATCTTAAAGATTAAGGTATTGAGAAGAGCTCCTGGGCATGTGCCGAATGCATTTCCTCCACCATTAAGCAAAGTATGTTTTCTCAGTACATATGAGTGGGGTGAGCAAAGCAGGTCAAAAAGTGCAGCTCCTTTTTTTTTATAGCTCCATCACATTTTGAAAAGAAAGCAAACACTTCATACATATCCCAATGACAATCAAGCAAGTTACCTTTTTGGAAAGCCACATTATAAGACCTGGACATTTTGTGCATTTAGGAGCTGATTTAACTCCAAGCTGTGGAGTGTTTGGCAAGGAAAAACAACAAGCAAGCAAACAAACAAGCAAACACCAACTCGACAACAAAATGCACCATTTGCCAGAATGATAATCAACAAAGAAAGTACAAGGAAAAACACAGTATAAAATAATTAACATAATAGTATAAAATAAATAATAAACGGATAGTGCCTATAGCTGACTAGATGCCCTAAGCACATCCGATCTTGCCTGATTCTGGAAGCTAAGCAGGGTCGGCCCTAGTTAGTACTTGGATGGGAGACCACCAGGGAATACCAGGTGCCAAGAAACCACCATATACATGGAGTCACGAAGAGTCAGTCACAACTGTAACGACACAACAAACAAACAAACACACACACACACACACACACACACACATTCGGATTTGCCCCATAGACAATTCTGTTAAGCAAATTTCCCGTATCTCCGGAATTTTTTACGTTGTACAGATTTTATGTTTTATATATATCATGAAAACATAATATATATATATATGTGTGTGTGTGTGTGTGTGCATGTACATGTGTGTACATACATATGCACACACACTTAATCACATACTATAAAATAAATAATAAAATTTATTTCACAATCTAAAATATAATCATATAAAATGTGCAATATTTTAATAAAATATACAATATAAAATTAATAATAAAATGACACAGACAACAGGATGGTGACTAACAACACTAAGTTATGATAATGCTGGAATAATATAGCATTTACTAGATGCTGATCAGCAAGCTTTTTAAAAATGACATGAGTAACAGGGAGGGGGAACTATAAGCTTATCTGAAAAGCATAGGGATTAATGCATGTTAATTCCAGCACATTAGATGAGTTTATATCCCTGAGGCTTTTCTGAGCATGTACCCAGGATATACACCAGAAAATTGCTTTATCATTTACTGAGGTAATTGCTAACGCCCAAGGGACACAAATGCTGCGGATGCTCATCAAACTTTGTAAATGCTCCCAACATTTTGGAAGCCTGTGCACAAGTTAAACCAAACATACTCATAAAGATTTAACTAAATACTGTCTATTGAGGTGCTGAAAGTGGTCTCAAACACTCACAGGAAATGGAGAGTTCGAGACCAGTGTTGTGGATAAAGCATCCTCCTACAGTGGTGACAGACCTTTGGCACTCCAGATGGTTTGGACCACAACTCCCACAGTCCTTTGTCACTGGCAATACAGGCTTGGGATTCTGGGAGTTGTGGTCCAAAACCTCTGGCATGTCGAAGGGTCAGCACCACTGTCCTAGGAGATCTGGCTTCAAATTCCCCCTTGGACATAGAAACAAACAGGGCAGTGGCAGCAATAAAAACGCTCCATTAACATATCATTTATTTTGAACACTCTGTTAGGGTAACTACAAATTAGGTGTGACTGGATAGCACATCTGCAAAGTGGAATGTTTAAGAAATATGCTAAGGTTTAAGGCAGGGAAAGAAGGTAAATGATGACCCTCCTGTGCCCACTCTTTTCCTCATTCAAAGGGATCCCAGCTGTCATAGAATCATAGAATCATAGAATTGAATTGAATCGAATCTTTATTTACGGTTGTTAACCAAGACAAGAAATACCAAATATCAATTTGCCACAATAAAACGATTTGCCAGAATAAAACATAGAGTTGGGAGAGACCTCAGGGGATCTCCAGTCCAGCCCCCTGCCACGCAGGAACCCCCATCATAGTATTTCCGACAGATCTCCTACTGCAGATCCATGCTTGTAGGGCTGCCAGGTTTGAGGGTGCCAGCTCAAAGCTCAGGGCATTGTTACACATCCATGGATCTGCAGGCAGGGATTCAAATCTGAGTCCTGAAGCAAAAGGTCCCTTTATTGGGAGAAAGGTGGCTTATAAATAAAACAAACAGATACTGCTTGTGACGGGCAGAAGAAAATACTTAACCAGTGTTAGTAACATCAAGTCACAGCTCAAGCTTCTCTCTGGGATTACGCAGACTACCTTGCTTTGTGTGCTAAAGATCTTCAAAATTTAAGCATGGAATTGCTTTGAAGTCTGATTTTACTAACTTGGAATGATGACCTCAGTCACCTCTCCATAACATTAACATATGTTCAGCTGTCTCTATAGGCTATCTCTAGTGTCTATTTCTGGCCTCTGACGAATGATGCTAATATTTGATTTTTATACATGGGGTGGATTTCATGCTTACGTATGCATTTCCTTTACATTCCCGTTGGCATCAGGGCTCACTGACTCACAGCCCAAAGATGCCTATATGTGTGCTGCACCCATCATGTTTGCTTGCAAAGCAATGCAGGAGAACCAAATTTACTCATGCATGCAGACACAAATGTGTGCTTTAGCTGTCAAGTTGCTTCTGAGTTACAGGAGTGACCCTAAACATCTGTGACTTCCAAACAATCCTGTCATAAGCAGCCCTGGTATATAATAATAATAATAATAATAATAATAATAATAATAATAATAATAATAATAATAATAATAATAATAATAATAATAATAATAATAATAATAATAATAATAATAATAAGAAGAAGAAGAAGAAGAAGAAGAAGAAGAAGAAGAAGAAGAAGAAGAAGACATGGGCACGACTTGGCGAAATTCTTGTTTCCGTTACGCAACGGAAACGGTAACGACAATTAAGCCGTCAGAACTCGAACTCGAACCGATAAAAGAAAAATTGGGTCTGATTTGTCGTTGTCATTCATGGCATCGCGGCGATCACGCGATGCCAAGCGGCACAGAAAAAAAGTTTTAAAAAAAAAACCCGATTCCCGGCCAAAAAAGCAGGTGAAAATATGCCTGCCTGAGTGAGGGCACCTACCAGAGGGGTGGTTTCTGGGGGGGGGGTCCCCGGCCTCCCCCCTCTCCTGTCCTGGGCTGCTCTGGTGGGGGGCATCCTCATCGTCTCGCCATGCACCACCAAAGCACCACACAGAAACATGCGAAAATTAGGTATTTTAACTGCCTGAATATTTACAGTAGCAGCAGTAGGTTTTTCTTGCAATAAATGTCTGTCTCCAATCCCATTTATTTTATTTTATTTTATTTTTATTTTTATTTTTTTACACCTGCGCAATGATGGGCTGGCCATGGGATGGGACCATGCAAATTTTCGGAGCCATTCCACTAATCGCATGGCCACTTGGCCAGGTTTTGACTGAGACTTCTGGGATGTGCCAGTCGGGCATAAAAAGCCCACTATAACCCTAGCCCTAACCCTAACCCTAACCCTAACCCTAACCCTAACCCATACGCCAGTACACTGTCCTTCTTAGTGGGTCAGAGGCACCCAGAGGTGCAGCCCACTAACTCACCCTAACCTTACCCGTAATAACCCTAAGCCTAGCCCTTGCCCTAACCCCAACCCTAAGCCAGATCTGTACTCGCATTGCACTACATGCAAGTACACTGTCCTTCTTAGTGAGTCAGAGGGCGCCCAGCAGAGGCATTCTTCTCTCACCTCGCTCACAGTCCAAAGTTCCAAAAAACTCCAAACCTGTACGCCAGTATGCTGTCCTTCTTAGTGAGCTAGAGGCACCCAAAAGAGAGGTGCCTCTGCCAGTGCCACATGGTACGCAATGGCTACACGGTCATGTACCCTTCCTTTTCCCTTTGTAGCGGGCCAGAGGAGGCATCCACCCCAGAGAGGTGCCTCCAGGAGCCTGCTAAATGCCTTCCCTTCGTAGCGGGCCAGAGGAGGCACCCACCCCAGAGAGGTGCCTCCAGGAGCCCGCTACCCTACCCCCCCTAAACCAGTACTAACGACAGACGGCAAACGAAATGACAAATTTTTGAAAAATTTCGCGACAAACGGAAACGAGCCGAAACGGGCCGGCTCCGACCCACGACAACTCGAAACGTCATTTTTCCTGGTCGTGCCCATCTCTAATAATAATAATAATAATAATAATAATAATAATAATAATAATAATAATAATAATAATAATAATAATAATAATAATAATAATAATAGATGATGTAGCATCATAATGTAGTTGCACAAATGGTCCACTGGAATTTGTGTCAGAACTATCATCTGCCCATAGCAAAGAACTGGTAGATCATAAGCCTGAAAAAGTGATCGAAAATGAGCATGCAAAATTACTTTGGTACTTCCGAATACAGACAGACAGGGTTTTGGAGCATAATACCCTGGATATTGTAATTGTGGAGAAGAAAAATGTGGTTTGGAGGGTTTTTTTTAAAAACAGAAGCATTCAAATGCATCAAATACTCCACACAAGATGTTGTTTTTTTGAATTCACTAGATCCTATTATCAAGAGCAGAGGCCCCAACTGACAATGATCACTGCCTGAAGATCCAATTAGAAGAAGCTAGATTTAAGAGTCTGTTTCCCTTTCATTCCTGGTTCATTTGATGATGTCTCCAGACATCTGTCTATATCATTTGTGTCTCTGTGCAAGAGTGAAAAATAAAATGAACACATTAATGCATTTTTAAAAGAAAGGAAAATAAGACAGCCAGTTCATGTTTCATGTTTTCCTGATTGTTTATGTGCTACGAGAAAGACCCACTTGCACTTTGCTCTGTAAAGTTGAAGGAAGACCAAATAATTGGTTGAGTCTAAATGCTCCTCACAAGGCTAAATATAACATGGGAGCTGGAATCTGCTTGTAGAGTAACTAGGAATCTCCTCGCTTCTGGTTATGCAAGTGAAAATTGCCCGCGCAAGTATATGAGGTTTTTGGAAACACCATTTTGTGAGTGGTGAAAATGTAGGTCTCCTTGTGATATGGTCTGGTTCATGAGCAGTTTGATTGATGATGATGCTGGCCTGGGACTTGACATGTATTCATTACATAAGTGACTGCTCATACACGGACTCAAAGGGTAGGGCTATTGGACAAAGCATGCCACTGACTAAGCTCACCGGGATATTCTGGAAGCTTTTACTTACAAAATGTCACTATTCCAGATGCTGGGCAATGCATGGAAACCCTTCCTCCAGATTTTCAGACCACATTCTGATGGGGGAAGACTGCCTTTCATAAGTTTCAGCAACAGCAATAATTATTTCACAACCAGGAATCCTGATAAAGTAAGGTTCTAGGTCCCTTGAAGGCCTCTATCTGAGTCAAAGAAATAGTAGATTGGAAGCCCTCTTCTGATGTGCTCAACGTGACCGTTTCCAGCCCTAGACAAACCATTAAGCCATATTACCATGTGCTTAGGATATCAACAAGGGAGCATCACCAAGTTATTTTCAGTGCTGCTGGATTTCACATGGACCATGGTGCATTTGGAGCACCCTCCTTAACAAATCACATCCATCCATTCCTTACCTTAAGCCAGTGGTGGCGAACTTTTGGCACTCCAGATATTGTGGACCACAACTACCACAGTCCTTTGTCATTGGCAACCTAGGCTCAGAATTCTGGGAGTTGTGGTCTAAAACATCTGGAGTACCAAAGGTTTGTCACCACCGCCCTAGGCCCTCTCTTTCCCTTCCTCAAGTTCCCCAAGAAAACTACCTCCCTACCTAAAGTAACTGAGTATGAACCAGGGCAAACTAAAAAGCATAAAGGTTCACCTAGTGAGCCATCATTATAATTGGTTGGTGTTTGTTTTATGTTTACTTCTGTACTTTGGGAGGTTGAGTGGTTAAAGAGAATAAAAGCCCTGGTAGTCTGTTAGTCTCATGGCCTCTACACTGTATGCACTGCATGTGCAGGCCAAATAAATAACACCCACTGTTAATAATGCCCCTAAAAGGGTTTTAAACTCTTGTTTGAGGTTTACAGTTTACAGATTCTGACAAAATCTGTCTACATTAATTTAAGAGAAAAACTGAGAGATTTGGCTGGAACCTTGTACAGTAATTTGATTGAATGTATGTTTACATACAATATGTGGTTCTTTTTTGCCAAGTTATATAGATAAATTACTACTTTTTATGCATATAATGTGCACATTATATAGGTTTTTTCAGACCTTGGATCCTGCTGCACATTATAGTACTAAAGGGCAGCACAATCTTTTCAGTGCTTATGTCCTCTAAACGTCTTAATCCAGCTCTGTCTTCTTTGGGTATAATGCAAGGGTGTGGCTTAGGAAAAGGCCCAGAAAAATGTGGTGGGACCCCAAGAAGGCAAATTTGTACAAAGGGCTCTTACCTACAGAAAAGTGTGGAAGTTAGATGTGAGGGAAGAAGGTATGTACATGAAGTCTCCTTGCCATTTACAGATTCCAGCAATGAATGGGATAGATGGAGGCAAAAACCTCTTGATCACAATTAGCATTTACAATTCTCTTACACAAGAGATCTGTGAGCATTCTCCATGTTCAGTGCACAGGCTGTAGTCTGCCTGAATGTCTGTTGGCTTTACAACTTACCACATAGAAACTAGCACAGCATAACAATTCAGGGTGTGAGTCATGCGATGGGAAAGCTGCTGTTCTAACTCTTCTCTTCTGACATAAGCTAGTTAGCTCTAGGTAAACTGCTGTTTTCCCAGCCAAAGGCTGTCACTTGCTGTATAATACAGTATTGAACTATTATGCAGGTTTATTTGATGGTTAACTTTTAGAAGAGTGTGGCCACTGTCTGTTTTGGCTCATGGACTCACTACCAAAGTATTATAAATAGTACCCAAAGGAGCAGTTCAGGTAGATTGGAAATATTTTAGAGGCGTCCTGCAAGCTCCATTTCCTTTTTGTTCATTGTCTCACATGGGATTAAAGAAAGTTAAGTTTTAAGAGGGGGCGAGCATAACAATTTCACCAGCCCCATCCTATCTGATAAAAATTGAACTGACACATAGAAGCTGGGACTTACTTGACAGCATTATAGCATGTATGTCAGCAGCTTATGTATTTGGGAACTTCCTGTCGTGTCATGCAAGCAATTTGTGATATAAGCAACAATCCATAGATTGTGGATCTAGCTGGCAAAGACAAGCAAATTAATCAATCTTTATCAGCTAGATCTATAACCTATATACATCTGCATTATGATACTTTTAGAATAGAACCAATCTAGTCTAAGAAATATCGCCAAGAAATTAGTTCCACTGCCAAAATGACAGGTTCACAAAACACACACACACACACACACAAAACAGTTAAGCCTGAAAACCAAGGATTTCATAGTCTTTATTCATACCCAGTTCTTAACAACTCAAATAACAGTTCAGATCAATCCAGTGGAGAAAAGCACATTTAAAAGGAGTTAAAAGATACCTTCAAAATGCATCCTGTATATATGGCATTTGTTTGAACTGTGCCTAATTTCTAGACTTTTCCCATATGGACACCATTTTTCTGTCCATAATTATCACTTGCCCTTCTAAATAAGCATAGCTGGAGGCTTCTGCTTTCCTCCCTGTCAAAGTTGCAGAGCCTGCATAATTGATTATGAGCGCCACTAAATTGCAATTTTGCTGTTTACTTCCTACCTTTCAAGGAGCTGAAAAAGCTAAGCAGGGTGTATATATTTGTGCTGGGCTGCTTCATACATTTGAAAATGCTAAAAATAAAAGTGCTCCTGTGCAGATTAAATACTGCTGAGATGCAATTAAAGAGCGCTTAAATCTGTAATGCATTCTTCGGGACTGCCTGTGCATGCTATGTGCTCCCACACTTTCCACGGCCATTCCAAGTCTGGGCTAGAATATCTGTGAACTGACTTAAAAACAAAGCCAAGCAGAAGTTCCATTCTGAGGGACTGGAATAGCCCTTGCATGGGTTGAACAGTGTTTCTTTTACAACAGCTGCTGCCATTAGTTTCAGGGGAAATCAACTAACATCAGTTAAACGTGGAGATTACCTAAAAGCATTTCCTTCTCTCCAGCCACCCCCTTCCCCGCATGAGGAGTACTTACATTCATCTTCTCCAAAGAGACTTTCTCTTTCAAGCCATTTTGTAAGGCATCCCAGTTCTTTCAACGGAATCAATAAAAGTAGGGTCCTGTTCTTTACACTGGCTGCCTGGAGTATTTGTTCATTGCCTCCCTCTCCCTTTGATAACCATTCCTTCAGGACGATGGGGAAATGGAGTTCCAAACAGACTCCATCCAATGCCTTTGGCATCTGCTGTGCAGCCTTCGGCCCTTTCTAGTAGCTGTTGGGTCCCCCCACTGAACCGAGCCCGGTGCCAATAGATCTCAATACGGTCTTTTCTTGAAGTGATGAGCCGGTGTATGGCTGCTGTCGCGTGAACTTGCCTTAACCCTCCAGATGGATGGTGATCTCTCAGCAACACTGAAAGAATATGAGCTGCTCTGTCCTAAAGCCTTTGCTTTTTTTTTTCATTCATCGACCTTGCAAGGCAAATCCTGCGTCTCCTTTGAATTATTCATGCCTCCTTCCCTTTCACCACTCCCAGTGTACACTTCACATCATTTAATACAGCATGACTTTTGCATCCCTTCTTTTAAAAAAGAAAGAAAGAAAGAAAGAAAGAAAGAGAATTCCATGACATTAATCCTTAAATAAAGCAGTAGTAGCACTCTCGGTGTGTTTGATTTCAAGTGATGTTATTAACTACAAGCCTCTACCAAGTCCACCCTCAGAGTGGAATGCTATGCACATTATTATGGGAGTAAACTGCACAGAGGGTCACCATAGGCTACTGGTGCATAACAACAAGCCCTGCTAAAATCAGAGGGATGTGCTTATAGCAAGCACACACAGAAGCCTGTCTGGATGAACTGAATTTGAATGGAATTAGTGATTTTCATGTCCTCAAGAGAGGAGTCCTCTAGCCAGGACCCATCTGATGAAACTGTCACACCAGAGCCCTGAAGATCCCTGACCCTTGAGGTACCAGGAGCCTGTGGGGAGAAGGGGGGGTTCAGGGGCTGAGGTGGAGGAGGGGGTCCACTTAGTCATTGGGAGTGAAGAAGGCTAAAGGCACGAGCCTCAAGGTCAGGCATGTCCAAACCTCAGCCCTCCAGATGTTTTGGACCACAACTCCTACAGTCCTTTGCCATTGGAAATACAGAGTTGGAATTCTGGGAGTTGTGGTCCAAAACATCAGGAGGGCCAAAGTTTGGATATGCCTCCTCAAGGTGGAGTGCCTGTCTCCAGGGAGGTCACCTTGTGAGTAGGTGGCCTCCTCAAAAGTGGGCTCTTCCTCCCAGCTCTGTGCTGAGTGGAACTCTAGCAACAGGACTACTAAACAACCTTCAGTGGGAACGACAAGTTACTGGAAGTAATTTGTTGGAGAGCTCCTTGTGATTCTTTAAGATCCCTTGCACTGGACTGCCTGGACCTTGCTTGACTTGTTAGACTGCTTGTTTGGACTATGGCTTTGGACTGCCCGGTCTCAAAGGCAAAATAGGTATGTGCTGCCTACTGTGCCCTCTCCCAGTGTCCATGGGCAAAATGGAACACTGATAAGGACATCAAGTTTGAATGTGTACCTCTGTTTTAAGAGCCAGCAAAATATGTAGAAAACATAGTGGCCAGAGAGAGGGGGGGGCTTTGAGAAGAAGTGTGGGAGAAACCTTGCATGTGCTGGAACATGGCCAGGAGATGTGCTTCTGCTCTTACCAATGCAATTTCTGAATGCATTGAATGGCTCTTGCAAACACCCATGCTAGCAAAGGTGTTTCAAATCCAAAACCAAACAAATGTGTAGATCCAGGAAACTGTCAAGACAAATACCATACTAATTCGCCAGACCACATTTACAGTACTTCTCACATCAAGGGATTATCAGGTAGGCAACATTTGTGTGGATGTGTACGCACTTCATATTTTATCTGGCAGTCTGGGATTAAAGGTACAGCACCGATTTTCTCCAGAACAGAATATCTGCTCATTTTTCTGTTGACTGGACTTGTTGCTAGTTGAACGCATCCAATAAGTGTGAACAAAATGAAGCTACTGGAGCTGATTTTAGGCATCCATACATGCTGGGTGACATGCTATAATGGTGCTTTCTCCCCCTTCTCACTTCCACCCTCTTCATTGTTTCAGCCATGCAAGCAACCTTCAAAGCATCTGGATCAAAAAGAAACAATGGGGGATCCATGTGGTTGCCCAGCAACCACAAACATGATCCTGTCCAACTACCAGTGTTCTCTCCCCTTCTTCAGTCAAGCATACATGGCACCAATTAAAAGGAATGGCATCATCTCTGTCTTCATCATTTCTCTTACTGCCTCTTTTATCTGATGCATTGTAAAGTGCTACCAACTTGCCTACTCCTAGTAGACTTCAACACTTTTAATGGTGTGTGGAGTAATGATCATACGGGGAGCATCTAGAGGCTCTCACCAAGCCCACATGAAGGTGAGAGTGAGAACAGACAAAAGAAAATATTTTTTCACCCAGCGTGTTGTTAGTCTGTGGAACTCCGTACCACAGGATGTGGTGATGGCGTCTGGCCTGCATGCCTTCAAAAGAGGATTGGACAGATTCGATGACACCGTCCAACCATCTCATTTTCTGCCGTCCTCTTTTCCTTTTGCCTTCAGTCTTTCCCAACATCAGGGACTTTTCCAATGAGTCCTCTCTCCTCATGAGGTGGCCAAAGTACTGGAGCCTCAGCTTCAAAATCTGTCCTTCCAGTGAACTCTACCAGCTGTGGCCAAATGCAAAATAGAGATTCAGGAGGAAAGAGCAAATTATCACCAGTTTCATCCCATAAGCCAAGTACTACAATTATCTTCATACACCAATGCAATATGTGTTACCACATATTACAGGGTCCAACTAATTTAGACCTAAACATGGTTCTTGCTAAGTAATGGAGAACTGGAGATCCTTGCTGATCAACCTGATTCAGATTCTGCCTACTCTACCTTAGAAGCAGTAGGTCAACTTTTGAATGTTCCTAACTCACAAAAAGCTCATACCACTGTACTTGTGTGTGTGTGTGTGTGTGTGTGTGCATGGTGTCATTACAGTTGTAACTGACTCTTTGTGACCCCATGTCCATAGAGTTTTCTTGGCAGGAGTACTGGAGTGGTATAACACACTGGAGACTTCTTCCTGATGTGCTAGTTAGGTACAAACAGCTATCTCTCTCCTTTATGAAAACCATAAAGGTTAACATGTGGACCAAATAAACAATAACCTCAGCATCCCTCTGGATTTGGCAATCTTGTTAGTATCTGTCTACTGTATTCTTACTGGTTGTTTTTGCATTCCACAATGCAACTGCAATGCTGGGCTGAGCATACCACCACTGCAGGATGAAATTTATTGTTTTTATTCATCCTTACTGTTCTTCTGATTGCAACTGAAGAATAACTGCAAGTAAAGATTTTTAAAAATAATAATCTTTCTACCTTAATCTTGCTGTAAAGTGATTTCTTACATACAGAAGGGGGCTGGGTTGGAAATTGGGATTTTAGATATACTCTCCATGTCTCCATGTGCTAGAGCTAGTTTATTTCGTACAAACTCTGATAAGAAAGACATTCAACCAAATTCCAGAAAAAATACAATGTGTAGAAGTACTACAGTAACCCCCCGCCTATTGCGGGGGTTACGGACCCACCTGACCCGCGATGACTGAAAATCTGTGATATGCAGATGTGGGTTGGGTGGGGCGTAGGGGACGGTGGGCAATCTGATCTCCCTGCCACCGCCAGTGTGCGTCCGGGGCCATCTCAATTGAAATGCATTGGCTCAATGCATTTCAATGGAGAAAATTTTCCCCACTGGAATACATTGGCTCAATGCATTCCAATGGGGAAAAATTTCTCCATTGAAATGCCTTGAGCCAATACATTTCAATGGAGATTGAGGGGCAGCGATATAGTGGGATCGCACTACCTGAACTGCGAAATGGCGGGGGTGACTGTATTTCTTAATTGGGAAGCTGACTGACTGTTTACAGCTAAAATAGGCTTCCAGGTTGAAGGATCCTTTGTTGGTTTTAATGACATGGTTGATAAAATGTTGCCTGTTTTTCTGTGCCTAGTACCATTTTACTGATCATGAGGTTTTTTAAAAAAAATCAGGTCCTCTTTTATACTTTTTAAATGTTTGACTTTACATTATATAATTGTTGATTGTCCCTATTGGTCTAAAATATACCTCTTAAGACATATAAAAATATACCTCTTAATGGTACCTCTTAAGACGAATGCCCTGTATGATGAAAAACTTGTAAGATGAAAAAATTTTCCCGGAATAGGGTTGCTTTAAATAATGAAAATTCCCTATGGGATACCTCGTGGGATGAAAATCCATTCTGCATTTTGAAACAAGTGTACCCAGAATGCATTGCACCCTGTAGTTTGTAGAGGTGTGGGAGGAGTTTTTTCATCAAGTTTTGGAGCCATTTTGGACATTTCTTGCAGTATTTTTTGGACTTTTAGAACTTGCAAAGGTAGGGAGCCAAGGTTTCCTTGCTTTCTTTTGTGTTTTTGCATTGCTTTCCATTACGCTTTTGGCAGGAATGGGCTGGGATTTGTCTTGGTGCTTTCTTTTGTCCATATTTGAATTCTTTTCCATTGTTCTGCAGGCAGGAATGGGCTGGGGTTTCTTTTTTGGTGTTGTCTTTTTTGCTTTTGCATTCTTTTCCATTGATCTGCAGGTGGAAATGACCTAGGGTTTGTCTCGGTGCTTGCTTTTGTCCATCTTTGCATTCTTTTCCATTGCACTGGGGGGGGGTCTGGCTCTTCATGACTTTAAAGAGAACTTTATAAAGATGTCTGAACAACAATGAAAAAGGCATTTTTGCCTTTAATCGGACTTCCAGAACGGATTAATAGGTTTCCCATTCATTTCTAGGGGGAAACCACATTTCGTGAGATGAATTTTTCGTGAAATGAAATGATTCATAGAATGAATTGAATTCATCTTAAAAGGCACCACTGTATCACTTAAGTATTTAAGAAAATAGTGGCACAGCTCCTTAATGGAGATGGACAAATGGTAACAGATGACAAAGAAAAGGCAGAGGTGTTCAATTCCTACTTGAGCTCAATCTTTTCCCATAAGACTGACCATGAACTCCCAGACAGTATTGGGTACAGGATTGAAGCTGGTGATAGATAAACAAATATTCAAGAAATAACTCATCACCACAAATGAGTTCAATTCTCCAGGACCAGATGAACTGCATCTGAGAGCACTGAAGGAATTGGCTGAAGAAACCTGAGAACTACAGTCCATTCTTTTCTTGAAATCATGGAAAACAGGTGAGGTGCCAGATGATTGGAGACAGGCTAATAATGTCCCTGTGTTCAAAAAGGGCAAAAAGGGTGAACCTGGCAATTATAGGCCAGTCAGATAGACATCGATCCCAGGAAAAATCCTGGAACAGATTATAAAGCAGTCACTATGCAAGCACCTAAAAACAATGCAGTAATAACTAGAAGCCAAAATGGATTTATCAAGAACAAATCCTGACAAACTGATCTTTTATCATTTTTGATCAGGTAGCATCCCTGGTAGACAGGGGGAATGGTGTCAACATAATATATCTAGACTTCAGCAAAGTTTTGGGCAAAGTTCCCCATTATATCCTGATTAGCAAACTAAGGAGGGGTGGTCTGGATAGATCAAGTGTAAAGTGGATACATAATGGGCTACAGAATCGTACTCAGAGGGTGATGATTAATGGCTCCTTCTCTAAGTGGGGTACTCCAACACTCAAACCTGGGTCCAGAATAAAATTTAACAGGGATAAGCGCTATGTGCTGCTCCTGAGGGAAAAAGCAAACAAATGCACAGTTAACATGAACAGACTGATGAAGCTGTTTGGATGAGCAACGAAACGTTTCTATCTCTCAAGAAAGAAGTCCAGTAGCCATGACTCAACTTCCAGATGAACAGAAGTAGAACTTCCAAATGTCATGAGGTGCGTGTCCCCCTCTATTTAACAGTGGTTAGGCCCCATCTTGAGTACTGTGTCAAGTTTTGGACACCACACTTAAAAAAAAGATGCTGGCAAACTGGAACAAATTCAGAGGAGGGTGACAAGGAGGATCAAGGGGCTGAAAGCCAAGCTCTTTGAGGAAAGACTGAAAGAGCACAGGGTGTTTAACCTGGAAAATTGAAGAGTGTCATGATAGCACTTTTCAAATAGTTGAAGGTCTGTCATACAGAGGAGGGCCAGGACATCCTACTCATCCCAGAGTGCAGGACACACAGCAAGTTACAGGAAGCCAGATTTAGGCTGAACATCAGGTAAAAAATCCTAACTTTTAGAGTGGTATGGCAGTGGAACCAATTACTTTGAGAGGTGATGATGAGTGTTCCAACAGTGGAAGCATTCAAGAGAAATTTGGACAACCACCTGGAACTTATCCTTTGAGCTGCATTCCTGCATTCCTGTATGGAGTTAAGGGAGTTCTAACTTCACTCTTTTATGATTCTGTGATTCTATGATTCTAGTAGTAGTAGTAGTAAATCTACAAAGGAAGCACTGTGGTACGTATCAATATTTAAATTACATCTAACTTTCATTAAACTGATGAAATGGGGTCAGAATGTTCCACAGGTTCTGCAGTGTTCTAAATGTTTCCTGCAGTGAGCTTGATTAATTTTTTTACAGTCGCAAAAATTCTCATTTCCTACTAAACAATGTGGATATTGGCAGCGAGGGGCTCCTAGCTTACTCTGCTCTTCTTCAGCAGGTGGCAATCTCTACACATTAAGCTGACTTGGTGAATTGGTTTCAGGGCCAGGTTTGATTCAAAGGGAACTTGAACTTTGACATTAATATTTAGAAACACATACTGGGAATGATGTTTTCCTCTTTATATAGCTACAACAAAAGGAATGAAAGGGCATTGGGCATTTGATCAATAAAATGGTGCTATATCCATGCTCCCTGAAATTTTGGATCCACCCTTTTGTGTCTGACACACTAATGGAATAGAAACAGAATTACCTTCCCTGAGGTATATCCCATAACCACCCACATTCCATTTTTTTAAAAAAATATGTATTTCCAAGAGAACAGAAACAATCACCATAGCAACTGTATTCTCATACTGAAGTTTCATTTGCCTCTGAAGGCTGATAAGTTTCTTCTCATATATGGATGGAACTTATTAATTTAAACTAAGATCTAACAATTAACTGATCTACAGGAGGCTAATGCCTCATCCAATCCCTGCTGTTCCACTTATCACTAGACAGTTTGAGATCTTGGCTATGTTTTCACAACTGCTAAATGACATTTCACCAGCAGAGAATTCCTTTGAATATAATCATAGTACAAATTTGCCCCCCTTTTAAATTGTCAGTTATATTGCATGCCTATACTTGATGTGAATTTATTGCAAAGTTTTGGAAATGAAGCATCAGCAAAAAATTCCAAAGCAGTCCTGGTATGCCGTGACTTCATTAGCAAAAGTGTACAACATGGATTTGCCTTTCATGTCACATTTAAGAAACATTTAAAGTAGCAAACACATTCATTTAGGACATAAAATAAATGAAGCACAGACGGCAAATGGAAATTACACTCAGGGACGTTTTTGTGCCCAGAGAATGTGACCCTCAAGGCTGATTTAAGAGTTGCAGATTCACAAGAGTTTAAGAGAAGAGTTTGATTGGAGACTATCAATGAGAAATGAACACAGATAATGACTAGAAAGATCTAATAATGTAATGAAAACAAGCATGCACTTAAGAATCTCTAAACATAAATTAACACCAAATAACTTTTTAAAGTTTTAAAACAAGATTTGTTTTAATGTCAAAGCCACACAGTAAGGCTGCCCTATAAGTTAGGTTCACTAATTTCTAAACATCTTCATCATGACTGTGTAATAACGATACTGATAGGGTATTGTTTACTGATAACAATTGTGCTCCTGATTAGTTATTTGAATCTAAAGCCTGTGTTTCTTCTAAAATTCTGCTCCTGATTAACTATTTTAAAATAAAGTCTGTGTTTCTTCTAAAATAATGCCTTGCTGTGACACACAAACACACACATAATTTTAAAAACGGCTTGTTTCTTTTCAGAAGCATCATGTTATTAAAATGTACAGTTAAAGAGCTTCACAATGCAACACTTTCCACCTTTAAAAAGAAAAAGGTGTCAACGTGAATGGAGCTCTGCCTGATAAATTAAATTTCTTTAATTGTTCGAATTAACATTTTTATTGTTATTATTTTACATTACTAGTTTTGCTTCTTTCTGTGGAGCTTTCTGTGAAGATTTATCAGCCATCAAGTTGCACATGATGATCTTAATGGGGCTGTCAAGATTTTGAGATTAGACCACTGAGCAGCAAAGAAAACCTGCACACAACATACATTATCTGCACACTCAATATTGATATTTTGTATAAATAACGTACTAAATGATTAAGGGTATAAGAATCATGGCCCTAAAACAGTGGTTCTCAAACTTCCCAATGCTGCGACCCTTTAATACAGTTCCTCATGTTGTGGTGACCCCGTGCCCTGCTTGGAAGGGGCCGCAAGCCCCTTTTGGCAGGCCACTGCCACAGGTGCCATAGGGAACTTCCCTCTACAGGCACCCCCAGCCAATTGTAGCCTCCGGTGCCATTGACTGACATCCCCTCCAACCTATCAAGCTGTAACTCACTCTTTCTCCTCTTCCTTCCCCTCCCCCTCCAGACCCAAGCTGTTTGTGCCTTTTTCTTCACTGTCTCATGGCAACCCCTGTGAAATGGTCGTTTGGCCCCTCAAAGGGGTCCCGACCCCCAGGTTGCGAGCCCCTGCCCTAGAACTGCCAATTTTGATTATAACATGGAGATTTGAACAGTAATGAACTGTTTGATAAAGGTTACAATAGGATGAACAGATGTGTGCTAGAAAAAGAGAAGAAAAGAAACAATGCATTGTAAGTAGTAACATATTGAATGTCTGTTAGAGGTCACTGCACAGTGACTGATGAAATCCTATCTAAACCCATATACAGGTCTCCCCCTGTATATGAAGGTTTGGTTTCTGTGGTTTCAATTCTCCATGATTTGCCACAGCCCCAAAATATTAAATGGAAAATTCCATGTAGATTTTTTTTTAAAAAAATTCCCTTTTCTAATAGGGCCAGGGGTTGTTGCAGCGCCTGCACAAAGAGGCCAAGCAAAGGTATGCTCGTCTTCACTCCCCAGGACCTTGCCAGCAGTGTTGCATCAGAAGGCTTCCCTGGAGAGGAGACAGCATGAGAGCTGGCTTGTGTATTCCAAAGGTAGGTTGTTAGAGCCCATGATGGGCTCACACCGGGCCTGGGGTGTTGCAGCTGTTACTCTTGTAATGGCTGGGTGACTGCTTTGCCTCTGAGCACCTTGGACAGCCACCTATCTGATGAATGCCTGACAAAGGTCCAATGCCCTCTAGCCCAGGTGCATAAGACGGGGTACAAAAGAAAGAGGGTGGTCACTTTTTTCAAAATTGCACAAAGGTAGCAACAGCAGCAGACCCACGTGGAAGGCACCATTGGGCAAGTGGTAGGGATAGGTTTACTTGGGAGCAAACCCAGTGGCAATTAAGGGGCTTGTGCCAGGAAAGTGAGGAAATGATTGTAGCTTTTGGAACAGAATTAAGTTTAGGTGCATTCACTATTGCTTATTGCTATGGCTACTGAAGGACTCTTATGAAACCATATATTGAGTCTGCAACCCCCCACCCACAAAAGAAACAACTGTAGGAAAAAAGATAAGGGGGGATGTTATTGTTTCCTCTTACCAGAAAACTTTTGTTTCTGTAGCAGAATCCATGAGATTTTGCATTACTAGAATCTGCAACTCAGGTGAAAATGGGTGAACAAAGACAAGGATAAATACCATTCACCTGTTAAAAAAGGCTGCTTAGATTTCAGCACTTTATCTTCCTATACGTAGGAATGAATATGAAGTTTGGCACCACTAGCATCCCAGTATCCTCCCCAGCAGACTGTAGCAGCCACTTACCGCGCTCCACACAGCTCAAGGCTTGCACTAATTGTGGAAGTGGACAGCTCTTCTCTGCTTCTCTGTGGAGTGTGCTACTAGTTGGTACAGCAGATAAACTTTCCATTCAGTCCCCACAGCAGAGTGGTCAGCTCTTCAAGGAGGTGGGAAACTGTTGTTTGCGATTGGTGAGGCAACAGTGAAGTTCAGAACTTCACACCACACAGACCACAGTATGTGGCTGCTCCAGTTTGGGGGTGACATTGGGCTGCTGTGACACCTGTAGTACTGCAGTTTGTTTTTATCTCTTAAGTATACAAAAATGAAGTGCCCAAATCTAAGGTTGGTGTAATGTAAGAAAGAGGCCAACCAGTACAGAGTCAACAAAACCAGCTGAACCACAAGAGAAACAAGTCAAGCTGAGCTGAGAAAGAGATGATACAAAAACAGCTGGAGACAGCAGCATAGAGGCAACACACAGAAATAAAAGATTTTCTTCCATAGATTTTAAACCAGCAGATACCCGGATGAGCACTTACAAAATGTATTGGTTAGATATTATATTTAGAGTATTTTTGTACACATTCAAATATGCTAAAAATCTAAGAAATGCATGCCCACTTTTTACAGATTTTCCTTTTTTTACAAGACATTTTAATTCTAAGCTCTTGTATTTTTGAATTGAAATACTGTTGCCTGTACAGTACTCATTTTTCTATCTTTACTTCACCATGAGAGAAAACTGGTTTATTCTCATCCTTTGATGTGAGATGGAACAAGATTGGAAACTACAGTCTTGGTAAACCAGGCAGGAGCAGATAAATAACTTTTATCTTGATCCTCACATGAAGTTTGATGTTGTCATGAATATCAGGTTACCACTGAAATTAACTCTTTCAGGTATAAATGTTCCACTGTGATGGATCACCACAGATTCAAAATTCCAAGGGTGAGTGTTATGATTTTGACCATGAAAAGGTTTCCAAACTGAGTCATGCAGACATCCTTAAGAGTTGCAATCCAACCTATTGAAAAGCCCCAGGTTGGGAAAGTTGGATATAGTGAAAGTAATCTATAAAGGAAGATGCAACCTGTCTGGGAAAACTGCACCCTATTACCAACAGCAATGCTGCAAATAAAGTGGGGCAGGGCTGCATGGCTCTAAGTTGTTTAATCCTAATAGTGCAAGATGAAATGTTCTGGACACCATCCTTTAGCAGATGCAAAACTATACAAAGCACATTTTATAGATTATCCAGTCTTTTTAACTTTTATGTTGTTACATGGTGCTTTACATTATTTCAAAACATTACTGCTGGCTGTCCTGCTATATTGGGTTAAATGGTGGCAATCTCATGGCACTGTTGGTATGAAAGCAGGCCCTTCCCTTCTTGAGGCCCCCAAAAGCTTCCCTAGATGCTTGGGGAGCTTCTGAACCGAAGGCAGGACATGAAGTAGCAAATTATTCTTTTAAAAAGAACATTGCTAGATGATGATGATGATGATGTCATCCTCATTGCATGTCACAAAATTGCACCAATTGTATTTTAACCAATGGGTCAAACATGGTGACACCATCAGCATGCTCTTAGAAGAGGACTTTCTTAAGAGCTAAAATATGTTTGTTTTCCCTAGCATGCAGTTTCCTCACCTTCACATGTTACACATCAACTTGCTTTTGCTTATCAAAGGCAAATATGGACTTCATTTCAAGTCTGATTCTACAGTAGAGGCTTTGAAGGAAGGAAAATGCATTATCAGTTTCTGACTGGGAAGCTGTGTTTTGGCTTGTTTCGCTTGACACTGTTGGGTCAATATTGGAACCCTGCTCTGTGACTATGAAACATTCATTAGTCTACTTAAGATGGCATATCCAATATGGGTTCATCTAATTACCATCCATGACAGTGGCTCTCCAGAGTATCTCAATGTTCTACCCCAAAACTTTGGGACCTCATTTAAGTAACTCATACGTTCTCAACAGAACCTGGAAAAGTTATTTAATGAACTATAACTTTGAGAATTCCTCAGCCAGAATACCCAGAGGTCATATAGTGAAGGACTCTGGGAGCAGGCGTACAAAAAATGTAGCATTTTCTGCCACCATTTTTAGCAGTGACACAGGTGTCTTCCAGAGTCTTCCCTGGGCAAGGAACTTCATGGGCTTTTTGTCTTTTCCTGACTCTGCTGAACAAGACAATTCTTCTTCTTATCAACCAATTTTAGTCGGCACAACAGACCACCTTCACACACAGCCCATGTGCTCTGTGCCTTGGTCTGATCCTGCACATCCTCCCCTGCTCTAATTCCTTGACTCTGAAAAATTATCTGGATTCTCTGTTCCTCTCCTCATACTTCTTCTGTCCCTCAGCTATGTAGTACTGCCTCAGTTGCTGCCTCAGCGAAACCTGTGTACAGGACCTGTCAAGAAATGAACCTCCCCTTCTTTTTCTTTGCCTCAGGCCTCTCTTGAAGAATTAGCAACACTTTAGCACAAAGAACCATCCTTTAAAGCACATAGCCAAATGTTAGATTCTATCGTTTTAATGCCACAAAAGGAACCCCTTCCAATTATCTATTGCGGTAACCTCTGTTCATTGATAATATACACTCACAATAACTAAACTAGTGCAGCTAGGAATGGTTAGTTAAGGAAAAGCCTAGTCAGATTGCATATTAGAAAATATTATTGACAGCTCCCAAATGATTAACAGAAGTGGAGATTGCCTCTAATGCAAGTCACCAGCTTTGCCCCACCAGCCTTTTTAGGGCTCCCTCAGGCCCAGCCATAAGCACACATCAGATTTTTATCTTCTCCTGGAATCCATGATATCAGCTTTTTCCCTGCAAAGCTATTTCTCCTCTGAACTACCTTGTATCTCCCTCCCACTTTAGAAACCAGTATTTCTCCAGTGCCATATTAACTCTCTACTTTCCAGAACTATTTTCCAGTACAACTGTTGCTTTTTTAAAGATTCAAAACGGAAAACACACACAACCAATTAAAACTAAATGTTTTTAGCTGCCAATTTGCCAGTAGTGTAATTTATAATCCTTAGGCAAAGTGTGTTCCATTATTAAGGTCTGAACCCAAAATCACACTACAGTAACCCCCCGCCTATCGCGGGGGTTAGGGACCCACCCCACCCGCGATGCCTGAAAATCTGCTATATGTGGAAGCGGGTGGGGTGGGGCCTGGGGGGCGATCAGATCCCCCTGCCACCGCCGGTATGCGCTGGTCTGAGGGGTCTTGGGGCAGTGCACGCTGGTGGCATAGCGGGATCTGACCTCCCGCTGCCACCCGCCCAGCGCTGCCCCGAGACTTCTCATCCAGGGCCATCTCCATTGAAATGTATTGGTTCAATGCATTTCAATGGAGATACGATCGCCCCCCCCCCCCGCCGCCCCCTCCACGCGGCCCCGAGGCTCTTCGGGGGAGATACGATCACCCCCCTCGCTACCCGCCCACGGCGCCCCCAAACTTCTCGGACTGGCGCGCACCGAGGGTGGCAGGGGGATATGACCTCCCGCCGCCGCCCACCCCATGCTGCCCCGAGACTTCTCGTCTGGGGCCGTCGCCATTGAAATGCATTGGTTCAATGAATTTCAATGGAGAAATTTTCCCCATTGGAAAACATTGGCTCATTGCTTTCCAATGGGGAAAAAATTCTCCATTGAAATGCATTGATCCAATACATTTCAATGGAGATACGATCGCCCCCCCCCGCCCCTTCCGTGCGGCCCGAAGCTTCTTGGAGGAGCGCGGGGGCGGCGCAGGATGATGTGATTACCCCCCCCCACCGCCCTCCCACGTGGCCCCAAGGCGCAGGTACTGCGATCCCGCAATATAGTGGGAGCGCAGTACTTGAAACGCGAAATGGCGGGGGGTTACTGTATCTTAGCATGATAGGGGTTGATGCAGAATGAACCTATCAAGGGCACATTGTTTTTTCCTTTGCCACACAGCAGAATGTTGCATCACTTATAGAGAAAGATAGGGAACAGAGAAATACTTTCATAGAACCATTGGCTAGGAATGCCAGTGCGGTTTAGTGATTAGAGCATTGACCAGAAGTCTGGAGGTCTCATCAAATCTCTGCTCGACCATCTTGAATAAATGCTTACATAAAACAGAACGTAAGGGGGGATTCTGAATCATGCAATCATGCAATATCACAACAAACATCCAATACTGCTTAGATCTCCCTCCTCCATATGTGCCATCTTAAATAGGAGTTAGGCTGATACTAGATATGTTGACAGACGTACAGATCAAAATAAGAGATTCAGATGTGCGAGAGGCATAATGTCCATTTTACTAGTCAGCATTTATGTTCAAAAGACTGCAATCCAAGCCAAGAAGGAACAGACTTCAGGTTTGTAGAATCTGCTTCGAGGTTTGTTTTTCTACCAAAATGCTTAGAATTAAAGAATTTTGAGTCCACCAAATTTGTATTGACTAGCAAAATGGACAGGGACCCAGTGTGGTGTAGTGGATGCAAGATTCCTGAGTCCTGGTCTGTTACCGCACACACTGACTAGTCCTGCTGGAGGCCTATCGGCTCTGCTTCCCAACCTGACTACTTGGAGCCCCCAAATTCCTTCATTGGCACCCCCCTCCTCTGTTTCTTGCAAGCCCTCTGTCTACAGACAGGCATTCCTGTTGAGTTGAGGCAGGGTGGGGGGAAAGAGGGGAGCGAGCCCTGTGGCGTGCAACCCTAACTCATGAATATTAATTGTTTAGAATGTTTTTACACACACACACACACACACACACACACACACACACACACACACACAGAGAGAGAGAGAGAGAGAGAGAGAGAGAGAGAGAGAGAGAGAGAGAGAGAGACAGACACACATGTTGTTGACTCCACCCATAAGCACTTCAAGATGCAAATACAAGATGCAAACCTTCAGAGAGAGATATAGGAGCTTGACAGGGACCGGAAGATGTAGACAGTGAACTGACAAATGTAGAGATCGAGCCCGTCAGTATCTTAAATGGTCAATAAATAAAAATAGTAACTGAAGTTAACACCTGAAAGCCTGAATGTATTTATCCTATTTGTTACAATAAACTATTCTTATTTGTTTTAGAAGAATAGAGTGTGTGAGACTCCATAATTTTAGATAATACTCTTAGTCCAAATAGGGATTAATTTAAATGGTGGCACTGTAATTAACCATGCACACAACATCCTCCCTCACTCATTGCCTCCACAAGCATCCAGAAGCCAGAAATCTGAGAGACAGCTGCTTGGTGCATAAACTGCTGTACTGCCGCCAAAACTCTGCTCACAACCAGGGCTGGCACTAGTTTTTTTTGCGCCCTAGGCGGTGGGGGGGCGGGGGGAATGGAGGACAGGTGGCGGTGGCGGTGGCAGGTGGGTGGCGGGGGGCACGGGTGGGCGGTGGCGGCAGCGGTGGGCGGGCAGGCGGGCGGCGGTGGCTGGCGGGTGGGGGGCGGGGGGGGGGGGTGGTGCAGGCGGGCGGGCAGCGTCTCCTCCATTTTGGCGTCCCCTCTCCATTTTGGCACCCTAGGCAACTGCCTAGTTCGCCTTAATGGACACGCCGGCTCTGCTCACAACCTGGGGTTCAATCCCAGGTAGCCTGCTCAAGGTTCACTCAGCGAGCCTTCCTTCCTTCCTTCCTTCCTTCCTTCCTTCCTTCCTTCCTTCCTTCCTTCCTTCCTTCCTTCCTTCCTTCTGAGGTCAGTAAAATAAGTACCCTTGCTGGGTGTGTGTGGGTAATCCGCACAATTAATAGTAAACTGCACAGAGAGTGCTTTAAATGTTATGGGGGCAAATATAAACGACATGCTTGGCTTTTACTTTACATGCTGATCTAGATCTGTCTTCTGCCCAGTCCTGTATTAGAGAAAGAAAATCCATCACCCACTGTTTTGTTTCTGTTTGATTGCCCATATGGTTTCCAAAGAAATATTACTTCTGTCTCAGACATAACCTACTGCTGTTGACGTTAAACCTCCTTTGTTTGTGGCTTTTACACAGACACCATAATTGACTTTCAAGTGGAAACATTGCTGGAACCTTAACTTGCTGTTCTCGAGAGTTCTATAAATAGAAAAAGTATGCTTCTCCTTAGCCCTCTTGCCATCTCATAGACTGGGTTTATGTGATGCACTTAAACCCAGTAGAAGAAGGGAAACACGTCCCCTTTTTCCCTTTCCCAGCTGGCAACAATATCCAGCTGAACTTTTATGCAGCCTGGAAGCAACAGCATAGTGCTGAATGCTGGGACAGGCTAGCCTGCTGGGTACAAGTACTTGGAAATGTCACAACATTAAACATAATAGCTTCCCAGGCAAAATTCTAATGACTTTAGAAGCACACAATTAACATTATTATTTAGTGGAAGACTGACACAGCTGGTCAGCTCATGATGCACTCCCCATGAAATCATAAAATGACTATTTTGGCTTTTTTTAAAAGTGGTAACAATCCCCTCCTTTAACATTAGAAACCAGTGTGTTGGTTTATTTATCATTCGTCACCAGAGAAGCTAATGGATATGTTATGTCTGTACTCAAAGGCAACCCTCAAAGAATATAAATCAAGAGTATTTTGTAAGCCCATAGGTAGTGGCTTTCATCCAGCAGCAACTGACTGTTCATTTCTGATGCCATGGGGGGGGGGCGCAGGCATTTGTTGCTGAAGTGCCTTGTGACTCAGTTGTTAAACTATAGCACTGAAGTCAAAAACTTTGCTTATGACTTGTGTTCGATCCCACTGGATTCAGGTAGCCAGCTCTAGCTTGACTCAGCCTTCTATCTTTCCAATGTCAATAAACTAAGCATATGGGGTTGGGGGAATGTGAGTGTAGCCTGCATGATTAAATTTTAACCTGCTCAGAGAGTGCTTTAAGCACCATGGGTTGGTATAAAAGCAGTACACATTGCTTTGCTTTGTGCAGAAAGTAGGTTATGAAATTGTGGGTCCAGTTGCTAAGCAGGGCCAGCCCTATCATTAGGTGAAGTGAAGCAGCTGCCTTAAGCAGAAGACTTTGGATGTTCCAAAAGGGTACATCTTTTTTTTTATTTCTTTTTGTTTAGTACAAGAAACGAGGAATGGTGATTGAGGGATCTGTTGCTCCAATTCCAAAAGCTGTTTAGCAGTGGAATATGCTGCCAAAAAGGGTGGTGGAGTCTCCTTGTTTGGAGGTTTTTAAGCAAAGACTGGATGGCCATCTGTTTGGAAATATTGTGGAAATATTGTGATGGGTTTCCTGCATGGCAGGGGGTTGGACTAGATGGCCCTTGTGGTCTCTTTCAACTCTATGATTCTATGCCAAGTTCTATGCACCTTAACTGAGGATGGTAGGTTTGCTTCTCCCCCTCCCTTTTTCTGGTAACAAAGGCTCTTAATAATGTGTCATTGATTTTCACTTATTTAAAGGGACCTGCAGCTGAAATTGGGGTGGGGTGGGGAGAAAGCTTCAGGGGTCACGGCTGAACCATGTGCTGAGTGTTTTCGGCCCGTGTTCTAAGTGGCCCTACCACCACCATTATATATGATCACTTGTGCTGTTTAACAATGAGTTAAGTTTCTTTTTGTTACCTAATCCAACAAAGTACTTCTTTAATCTGTCAATTCATGTGTAGGAGTCTTCCATTTGTCCACATTTCAAAAGTGGTTATTCTAGTGGATCTGCAGAGAAGGCCAGGGAAAGACGGCGCCGCGCACGTGTCCCTCAAGGCGCCGGAGGCCCAAGTCACATGTGGCACTCAAGCCAATCCCAGGTGCCCAGTGTTGCACGTGGCACGGGCAGGCATCTGGGGCGTGCCTTCCCACCCAGGCGCACTAGCCTGTCCTGGCTCCCCTTTAAAAGGGGCGCAGCCACCTGGAAGACCCATTTGAGGGTCGACAATGGAGAAGTTCCCCACCCACCAACACCACGGGGCATTATGCTTGTTTATTGTGTTTATTGTACTGTTGGAGTGTCTTTAAATTGTTCTTTTGTTAGTTACTGATAATATTTCAGCTACATAGAATACCTGCACTTCCTTCTTTCCATCTTTAGTAAACAGCATTTTATTATGGCTAGCTATTTTTTTTGGAAAATATTTTCTATAATTTATAGATACTTTCCTTTTACACTTTTGCAACTGAACATCATTATGTTTATTTTGCTTGTCTTCAATAGCCCTACAATGATCATTAATCCACCTTTCATTAGTCTCACTGATCGTTCTTCTAATTTCTTTATTTACGATTTTATAGCTATCCTGATTTTCATTTTCGTCCTTTCTTCTCTTTCATTAGGTAGAAGATTTAATCTATCATTCAGTATTTTCCTTCTTCTGTGATTGGACAATATCTTTCTTGGTCAATGCAATGCTGCCCCTTTTGTGAGCATTCTTGGTATTAACATTTCTATTTTCCTCAAAATATTCTTCTCTGTCTCTGTTTTGTTCTGTCAGTTTTAAGATTGCTTCAGTTCTTGTGCTTCTAATTTTTTCTTTAGCTGTGCTCTCTCTCTCCCCCCTCTGTGTGTGTGTGTGTGTGTGTGTGTGTGTGTGTGTGTGTGTGTGTGTGTGTGTGTGTGTGTGTGTGTGTGTGTTTACAGTCTTGCTCTGTTGACAACTGGGTTATGGTCTGAATTTATGTCCACTTCTGGATATATTTCACTGCTATTTTGGAATCTGTGATTTATAAGTATTTAGTCAATTTTATTCCATACAGTGGGTTCATCTGTATGTTGGGAGCATGTCTATATATACAGAATGTATATGTTTTACACACACACACACACTTGTTTCATGTCTACTTTTTGCCTAAATAGCTGTATTTGGTTGTTTATTGATCAGCTGGAAAAGCAGAGATGTATGTTAGGTTATCACAATAATTTGGTATTAATATTTTATTGAATGTGTTGAGTCATTATTTCCATGTGATGTGGAATATCTGGGAACAATTTGCAATTTCTCATTCATTCATTCATTCATTCATTCATTCATTCATTCATTCAGTCAGTCAGTCAGTCAGTCAGTAATTCATTCGGAATCAATTTAACACATAGTATCCTGATTTATACTACATGTCATGATTGCCAACACAAAGATCAAGTGTTGGGGAGTGCTGCTTATTTGTGATGGTAATCAATATCTGCTGATTTGGTGACAATGAATGTGTCTTTCATAGGAGGAAATACATAAATGGCTGCCAGGGTTGTGTAATGTGCATGCAACAAACCCTTCATTGAAAAGATAATACTTCTGGATATGTCTGTGAAGATTCTCAGTCATCCAGGTTCGTTTAACTGGGAGTTGAGTCATGGCTACTGGACTTCTTTTTTGAGAGATAGAAACATTTCGCTGTTCATCCAAACAGCTTCATCGGTCTGAATACAGCTAGTGCAAGAGACCTTCTTATAGTCAGCTTGACCTCTTGTCCCCTGGTCTGATTGGCTCATTAGATGAACAAAGCCTGAATAGGCTCGTTAGGGAGACATTAGTGTCCATGGCCTTAAGGTGAACCATGGCCTAAGGTGCTGAAACCCATCAAGAATGGGTCGTTAGCTGTGACCTGGTGGTGAAGGCTCCTTGATTTGCCTGGGTACTTTGGAAAGTACAGCCTGATAAGTAGCAGATAGACTATGCCGGAGCCCACCACCTCTGTTGAGGGAGGGATTTTCAATGCTAACATGAATGGCTTCCCTTACTCCTCTCTCAAACCACCTCTCTTCTTTGTCTAATATGTGTACATATTAGATAATTGGATACAAATTGGATAATACTGACTTCTTGCATGTGAAAGTATGTATATGCACTCGGGATGGGCACCTTACAAAAACTGACACACTGTTTCATTGCTTTGTATGCTTACAAAACCTTACAAACTGAAATGAAACAGAAAACAGTGTGTCATCAAGAAATGAAATGAAACACCATTTTTTGTTTTGGAAATTAAACAATTCATCCTCTTGAGGACAGGAGGTTTATTTTTTTTTTAAATGGATGATTTGTTTTCCTTTCTTCCTGAGCCTCAGCTGTTGAGATTACTTATCTCTGATCTTGATCTGCCTGAAGGTAGCTAGCCCAGGAGCTGAGGTGTTCCCTTTGCTGGCTGTGTCTGCAAGTTGATTTAAACTGATTGTTTTCCTTTCCTTTTTAAGTAGGACTGTGGAGGTTATTTTTTTAAAAAATATTTTCTTTCCTTCCCTTGCTGCACTGATCAGCTGTTGAGTTTATTTCCCAGATCTCTCAGTGGAGCAGCTAGCTATTAGGTTTATAGCTTGTTTACAGAAGGTTCTTTGCTTGAAAGCAAATTGATTGGAAGGTTTGAGGGTCTTTGATTTAGGGCAGTGGGCACCCTGTGAAATATAAAAAGGAAACTCCCCATTATATAGCTTTACAAAATGTTTCATTTCATGATAAAAATTCTTTTAAAAATCTGTTATTAATGAAATGAAGACTGAAACAAAACAAAACAAAGCACTCTGTTTCACAGACCTTTTGAAGGGTAGGTGTGTCTTGTCTTGCCATGACTTTTGGGAGATGCTGAATATGTTCATTAAGAACCAAACCCCCCCCCAAAAAAAAATCCATCCCTATTTCTTTGAAGGAAAACCAAGTTAATCTCATTGGAAGACAATTCCCCGCACACTCTCAAAACTGTGGTTTGCAAATGATGCATACACTCTTAAGAAACCGTCTTTCTAGGCAGTATGCCTGTCTACAAAATTGCAGATATGTGTGACAGCAAAAAGAAGAAATGGTTCATGTATGGTAGTAAGAATCTGATGGAAAGTGCTTATGTCATCTGCAGCATCTGGAAAGTAGATGCATAATTCAATCTATATCCTGAACTTCACGAAAGCCACTTTCAAGCAGCTCACAGCAATATTAGGTAGGGCTGCATGGGGAAATACTCCAAAAGACAAAAAAGGGTCAAGAATGAGGGGGAGATTCTGAAAAATAAAATACTGAAAGCATAATGTTAGACTATTAACAGCAAGCAGGAAACAGGAGAGCTAGTGGGGTTCCGTAGGATACATGGATGACCTGAAACTTCTAAAGAGTTTGTACCAGAAGAAGATACAGTGGTACCTTACATAAAGGAATTAATACGTTCCAAATGAAATTTTGTTAAACAAATTTTCCTTTATACAAATTTCACATAGGAATGCATTGAAAATGGAGTAATCCTTAATCGCAACCATTTTTATGTTGTACGGATTCACCCCATAGCCGATTTTGTTAAGCAAATTTCCCCTCTCTCCAGAATGTTAATGTTGTACAGATTTTATGTCATACAAACCATTTGTTATACAAGGGTCCACTGTATATAAGCAACGTTGAGCAATATTGACAAAATATGGTATCAGGAAAACCCAGAATGCACTGCAGCTTAAAAAGCATCCTTAGCTAGCCTTTGTTGTTGTATGACATCAAGTCACTGCCAATTTACGGCAATCCCATGAGTGAGTAATCTCCAAAATGTCCTGTTCTCGACAGCATTGCTCGGCCCCTGAAAACTCAAATTGGTGGTTTCTTTACAGAGTCCATCTATCTTATATTTGGTCTTCCTCTTTTCCTGTTGCCTTCAATCATTGCTGTCTTGCCCAGGGAATCGTGCCTTCTCATGATGTGCCCAAAGTAAGACAGCCCCAGTTTCAATATTTTACCTCCTGAGATAGTTCAAGCTTGATTTGCTCTAGGACCCACTTGATCATCTTTCTGGCAGTCCAGGGCATCCACAAAGCTCTTCTGCAGCACCATATTTCAAACAAATCCTTTTCTTCTTATCTTTCTTTTCTTTCCAGCTCTCATAGGGCCTTTTCACACGACCCTTAAGATCTGCTGGCCACTTAAATTCGGACCAGAGATCTTTGGGGTTCGTTGCTCTTCCTGCGTTCCCACCCCTCCGCACTTCCTTGCTCCTGTCTGCGTGAGGGGAGGGAGAAAAAAAGGGACAAAAGAATGCAGGCTCACCTCCGTCTGCCGGTCCAAGCCGCCCCAAGCCCTGTCGTCGTCCTGATTCCTTCTCTTAAAGGGGCGGGAGGCAAAAAAACAAAAAGCAAAACAGAAGCGAGGAGAGCCCGGCACTCTAGGTTACATCCGGATCTGGGATTTTTCACCCTCCGAGATCAGGTACCTGAAAAGTGCGCTGGGACGCGCTTAGGTGGGCGTGGTCGCACTTAATTTTCTGTAAACTCCGGAGCTAGTGGGGAAACAATTTTAAGCTCCGGAGCTGGGAGCCATTTGCGGCGGAGTTTAGGGGTCGTGTACAAATACCCATACTTGTACCTGGTGATCAGAAGTACAAGAGTGTGGATGATTTTGGTTTTGGTCTTGAAGGAATTGAAATAGCTTATTTGGCTACTTCAGACCAAGAAGAAGAACAAGATGGGTGTGCTGCTTGAGGATCATGATAAACTGTCAACAAATGACTGCAAAAAATTACAATGATCCATTATTTTACCTTAGTTTTTCAGATTTGGGACAACTTTTAGTAGACCCTTGTAACAGAAAGAGCTATTCAGCCATGGAATGGATTGCCTTGAGATTGGGTGAAAGTGTTTAAGAAAAGGATAGATGGTCCTTTGACAAGGATGTTGCAGCAACAAGACTAAAAAAACCCCCACAGGATTGGACTATATTATGTCAAGGACCTTTCAAACTCTATAATTCCATGAGACTATGCAGCATATTTGTGGTAGGAAAATGCCTCTATAATTCAGGTTCTGAAATTAACCAAGTGGCAAACTTTTGTACAGTTCTTTAGAGTCAGAACGCTTCTTACCAAACTTTGAAATTTATATACAAGAAAACAAGAATAAACTCCAGGTGCAATGGCCATCTTATTTTTAGTGGTGGGTTTTTTTTTTGGGGGGGGGAATCACATCATATATTACCGCAATTCCAACCAAATGTATTTCTGTCTTACTTTTACACAACTCTTTTCCAACAAGCTCAAAGTAGTAGACTAGTGAACATAACACCCCTTCTTCCCTTTTTATCCTCACAAGATCACCACAGAGAGTACAGTGGTACCTCCGGACGGTTTGTATTGTGAAAAATTCTTAAACCAAAAAGCGGTTTCCCATAGGAATGCACTGAAAACCAATTAATCAGTTCTGAAGGTCAGAAAAAAGGCAAACTGGGGTATTCCATTTAAAACTGAGACATCCCCATTCTTTTTGTCATGTGAACATCACACATCAACTTTTAATGTCTTACCAAAACAAAAACAAAAACAAACCTTAAACCGGGGCATTCCATTGAAAAAAATTCTTTAACCAAGGCATACCCGTTTCCAATAATTTCTTTTCTTAAACCAAGTTTTCCTTTAACCAAGGCATTTTTGAATTGAGGTACCAGTGTATCTGGGTTAAGAGTAACTTGGTCAAGATCACTCTTAGCCTGGGGGGGGGGGATCTTGAACTTGTTTTGAAAGCACAGTTCAACAATCCAGTCACTGCTGACTTTCTTTCCTGTTCAATCTTGACACCAAAGATACAAACATTTTGTACCAAATTACCATTGCATTAAATTTGGGATTGTGGGTTTCCAGGGCATTTCATTTGACACAACAAGTTGAGAACATAAGAATATAAGAAGAGCCATGCTGGATCAGGCCAAAGGCCCATCTAGTCCAGCTTCCTGTATCTCACAGTGGCCCCACCAGATGCGTCTGGGAGCGCATGAGACTAGATATCTGTCTCCTGATACCACTCCCCTGCATCTGGTCCTTGAAGTACCCCAATTTTAAGTCTGGAGATTACACATCTCCATCATGGTTTGTAACCTGTGATGGACTTCTCCTCCAGGAACCTGTCCAATCCCCTTTTGAAGGCATCCAGGCTAGATGCCATCACCACATCTTGTGGCAGGGAATTCCACAGACTAACAACGTGCTGGGTAAAAAAATATTTTATTTTGCCTGTTCTCACTCGCCTAACCCTGAGTCTGAGTGGATGTCCCCTAGTTCTGGTATTTTGTGAAAGGGAAAAGAGTGTCCCTCTATCCACTTTACTCATGCCCTGCATTATTTTGTACGTCTCAATCATATCCCTCCTCAGGTGCCTTTTTTTCCAGACTAAAGAGCCTCAAAGGTTCTGCACTTTCCTTGCCAAGCTCTTCACCACAAGGATCCCCCTCCCACATATGTGTATATCTCAAACTCTCTGTCTTTACAAGTGCATATTTGTTTTTTTACTGGGGTGCTGTGAAGACTTGATTCATTAAGAATTTTCTAAAGAATAGCCTTCAACCCAAGGTGAAAATGCTACAGATCTGCAAAGCATTAGGGTTCTTGTTTTTGCTTTACACAGTATGCATTATGCCTGCTCAAGGCCATAAATTACAAAGGTTTGCTGAGGATCAAATATTATGTGCAAACACACTAAGGCACATACCTCTGCCAGGATGTTTTAAACATGACTCACCCTATGGAAATTCAAAGCGCATAGCTAATACTTTTGCTGGCATTTGTAGCTTTTTCCTTCCTTTAAGATTACTACCAGTTTCTTACTGCTTAGAAGGTATTTCTTAAGGCTGCTTCACACAAAGCAAAGCAAAGTGTTCTGCTGATATACCGCCCCATACCACTTCAAGTGGTCTCTGGGTGGTTTACAGTTTAAGTACAGTATGCAGGCTACACATTGCCCCCCCAGCAAGCTGAATACTCATTTTAACGACCTCAGAAGAGCTTGCTACCTGGGATTGAACCCCAGGTCGTGAGCACAGTTTTACCTGCAGTACAGGCATTTAACCACTGTGCCACAAGTCTCCTAATATGTTGCATTTCTTTTAATGTGAGCCATTCTGAATTCTCCCATCTGGGTACAAACACAGATCGCTGTACAACCATCGACAGCCACGATGTGTGAATAAGGCAGCCATCACAATTATAGCCAGTGCCTTTTCTTCTGGTCGTGGAGCCTCAGAAAAAGAGATGCATGCTGTAATCAGTGGAACAACTCCTAACTGCCCTCATTAAAGATGGAATACAACATATGTTTAACAATGTGGATAATGCCATAAGCACCATTAGTAGTGATGGGGAACTGTTAGGGCTTAAAGAATCAAAGTGCTATGGATTTTTTAAAACCAATCTTCTTTTGAGTAATTCCTCCGGCAGTGGTTCTGATGGTGGAACAAGGGAGAGGACATTTTACTTTGAGGTCCCCTATTAGTAGGAGTTCACATGGATCTTCCCATTCTTCTGATGCCACTTTTAGGCATTTCTCTACTCGAAGGCATTTGATGGCGCATGACTAGTTGATTTCTTTTTAAGTTCAGAATTATGTTAGTAATCACAATTATGTTTCATGGGCGTAGGTATTGGGTTTGGTTTACAAAACCCTCCATGGCTTGGGATCTGTCTATCTGGTAGAGCAGATCTCACAAAGGTCAGCTTTGTCTCGACCGACCAGAGCCTCGCTCTCCCAGTTGCTCTGGGCGGCCACTCCGTGGGATGCCCGAAGGGGCTTCGCAAACGGGCATTTTCCGTGGCCACCCAGCACTTTGGAACACTCTGCGAATGGAGATTAGGCTGGTGGAGTCTCTGCCGGCCTTTTGCTGTTGTTGTTCAGTCGTTCAGTCATGTCCTACTCTTCGTGACCCCATGGACCAGAGCTCGCCAGGCCTTCCTATCTGCCACTGCCTCCCGGAGTTTGGTCAAATCCATATTGGATGCATCGATGACACCATCCAACCATCTCATTCTCTGCCGTCCTCTTTTCCTTTTGCCTTCAATCTTTCCCAACATCAGGGACTTTTCCAAGGAGTCCTCTCTCCTCATGAGGTGGCCAAAGTACTGGAGCCTCAGCTTCAAAATCTGTCCTTCCAATGAACATTCGGGGTTGATTTCTTTCAGGATGGATAGGTTTGATCTCCTGGCAGTCCAGAGGACTCTCAAGACTCTCCTCCAGTACCACAGAGCCAGAGTGCTAAAGGCCTGGCTCTTTAGGGAAAGCTTTAGCTTTCCTTGCTGGACTCTGTGTTTGTGGTATGGATGTGGTTGTCTGTTTTTATTCTTATTTTTGTTTTATTCAACTCAATCTAAATGCTCAATAATTTTTTTAAAAAGGGAAATGTAACATCGTCTCATATATTGGCCATGAGAGTTCTTCTTGGAGAGGTTAGAACAAGTGAAAGGGAAGTACACTAAGAGTTCTTAACATAATCCTATAATATAGAGGAAATTATGACCAGGATGTGGTAAAGCGCACATTATTTTCATCGTTTCACTAATGAAAAAGCCATCAAGAAACGTCATGGGCTCCATCATGGAGTAGATTAGCTACAGCAATTTACTTCCATGTGGTTATGCAGGATAAACCCGCCAGTGGTTTATGAAGACATATGGTGACAGCAGTGACCAGATATTAAGCACTTATAAATCTCTCTCCATCCTCAGTTTCCTTAGGGGGGTCATGGTGCAATTATTTTAATTCCTTATGTATTTCAGTAGCTGCAGCACCAACATTCACATGTCTAAAAGGGCAACATGCTTTCCTTTTCCCCATGTTTCCAATTTCTCAGATCAATGTATTATGGGGTTAGTTTCACTTTTTAAAATAGAGATACTGTACAAGGACAGCAAAAGCTGTTGATAATGTGCATTTCATGTCTGGCTCATTTCCCCAAATGTTACTTGACTGAAAAAGCTTTCCTCATTCTGTTTGTGGGTTACTGTTAAACCCCCAGGCAATTCCACACTGAGGTGGGTGTAGAAATACAGGTGAGTTAAGACATAGCTTGCTAAGAGAGTAATTTGTTTGAAATATGCCAAAGAAGAGTTTTGTGGATACCCTGGATTGCCCGGTAGGTGAACAAGTGGGTCCTAGAGTATATCAAGCTTGAACCTGAGGCAAAAATGAGGACATTATCTTGCTTTGGACATATCACAAGAAGGCAAGATTCACAGGAAGAGACAATATTGTGGGAAAGAATTGAAGGCAACAGGAAAGAGGAAGGATTGCCCATCAGACTAAACTGTAGGCTGCTTCTGAATGTCCCTCCAATTTTCAGGATAGATAATGAGGTTGCGTGTGTGTGTGTGTGTGTGTGTGTGTGTGTTGTGTTGTGTTGTGTTGTGTTGTGTTGTGTTGTGTCGTTGCAGTCGTGACTGACTCTTCGTGACTCCATGTCCATGGAGTTTTCTTGGCAGGAATACTGGAGTGGCTTGCCAGTTCCTACTCCAGGCGCCTACAGCACCTGGTATTCCCTGGGGGTCTCCCATTCAAGTACTAACCAGGGCCGACCCTGCTTAGCTTCTGAAAACAGGCGAGATCGGATGTGCTTAGGTCATGAGGTAGTACAAAGATCTAAAGGAAGATTCCTTATACTCTGTGCTTTGTTTGAAAAACAAGTATAGACAAAGGTATGTTAAAAAGCTGCCATCTCTCCCAAAGGATACCTCACATTGGTGATACCTCTCGGCTTCATTTGATACACTTTTCACAAGTAGTCTCCTCACGCCATTGAAACATCTACAATAGATTATGATAGTGTATTTGCATAAAGTTGCCCAAGCCTGAAAAGCACAGCTCAGTCCTGTCTGTGTATATCTATTCAGAACCAAGCCCCAATGGAAAAGTACAAGGGACTGATCAGAGCCCTCTAGTGATTTCTGTCAACAAAGTGCACAACTACAGACAAAGGACAAGTGGATTTTACCATGTGTGTGCCATTACAATTGTGACCAACCCTTCATGACCCCATGTCCATGGAGTTTTCTTGGCAGGAGTACTGGAGTGGCTTGCCAGTTCCTACTCCAGGCACCTACAGCACCCGGTTTTCCCTAGTGATCTCCCATCCAAGTACTAACCAGCACCGGCCCTGCTTAGCTTCCGAAATCAGGCAAGATAGAATGTGCTTAGGGCATCTAGGCATATGGTAAAAATGGAGATTCTAAACCCTTTCATTTTGGACTGTGCAGAAGTGGCCATAAGAGAGTTTTTCTCTGATTTGGAGTACTGGAGCTAGAAAAACATCAAAGCATAATGACATTGAAAAATGAAAATCTAAAACAACCTTGGATCTAGCTAAAGACAGAATAGACTTATTCTTTGTTACTTCCTAGGTTAGGATTCAAACCATGGAGGAAAACTACATAACACAGATTTCAGCTAAACCCTGTAACAAACTTCCTAATTGGTATGAGCTGTACAATTTTGTAACAGACCCTATCCTTGGTCAGATTTATACTGCGCTAGACCTTCCATGTGCACAGTAAGTGGCCTATGGTATGTTGAGCTAAGGGTGGCTTGGGTGATCTTCAGCATTCCTTAATCTATGATTCTGTAATTCAAAGTTAAGCCCATAAAGACTGTGATCCTATGCACACATAGCTGAGACTCACGACAACTGAAATGGGGGGGGCTTCTTACGGGCGAAATTCCTACCAAATCCAATGATAAAGAAAAACACATACTCTATGCTGCTGTTTTTTGAAAAAAGATGTTTAATATTTGACTAAACCATGACCCAAGTAATTCCAGTTTCCTTCGGGAAAGATATTACCATAATAAGATAAAGTCAGATGATGGGAGCAGTAATTCAAAATGAATCAGTCTGCTAAGCCACCGGAATGACCCTGTGAATTTCTGAACACCTGCATATTTGCATATAAATGCACAAAATCATATATACGAAGAGGATCCAAAACAAATTGCAAACCAATGCAGAAGCAACAAATTGGGTCAAAAGGAAACATCAGCAGCTTGGCTTCTATAATTCTCTGGCAGAGATCATGGCAGCTGCCATAACTCTGGCAGCTTTGTATAGGAGGGATCTGACATCTAAGGGATAGAGGTCCCTGTTCTTTCCTGACCCGAGTCAGAGAATATACGAGGAACGATTGTACAACTCTATTTAAAAAGGTTTATCAAGTAACATGGTTGAGTCATGCTTTAGATTAGACAAAATGCAGGACAATTTAGTCTGGACACGACTTCAGTGTTCTGGGAAATTATCTCTGCTATCCCATTATTGGAGAGAGTTAGGAAAAAAAAATATGGTGGATAAAAATGGTTTGGTAGAAATTACAGACAAGAAGTAAACAACCAGGCTAATAAACCCAAGAATGTCATGAATAAGAGGATTGTGAAAATCCTACTGCATCACTGTACCTGTAAAGAGTAAATAAGTCACCAGCATGGGAAGAGTTTTGGTAATTAAAGACTTCCTTCCTCTGTCCAGTGGCTCCTACAGTCAGACAAGGCATTATTATTATTATTATTATTATTATTATTATTATTATTATTATTATTATTATTATTATTATTATTATTATTATTATTATTATTACCTTAGCAGTGAGAATTCAGAGCTGCATGTTCACAGTCTAAAAGCAAATGATAATAGCTGGCTGAAACTCAGTAGTAAGTTGCGATTGAAATAGATTTTTTAGTGAATCAGTGGGGATTTGATGATTCAACTCCTCTGTACATTCCATTGATTTATCAACCTACTCCAGTGACAGCTTACTACTGGATTTCAGCAAGTATATAGAGGTTGTTTCTGGTGTAAGCAGCTGTAAGCCACATGTTATACACAACAGTACAACCCTCACTCACAAGGAGTCTTTCAAAACCACATCCTGACTTCACTGGCAAAAGCTTCTTTGGCTCCACCCAGCCAACTACAGCAGGATGAGCCCATTGCTGTGGCACAGATCAGATAGCAAACACACTTCTCAAGTGAGGGATAGGGTAGCAATAAAGATGCATAGTGAAAAAGAAGAAAATACAGTATTTTCTTGTCCACAAGAAACTGCCATATATTAGACACCCCCTACTTTTAAGACCCCAAATTAATAAAATTAATAAATCCTCCTTGACTTCTTCTCCACCCCACACCCCGCAGTTTCCATTCCCTTCTGCATTCTGAAGGCACCTATCCGCCTTTATTCTGTGTGGATCAGAGCCTTCTTTTCAGCGGTGAAAGGCTTAGGGGTTGAGCAGCCCATAAAGAAGTGATTTTCCCCACTGAAAAGAAGGCTCCAATCCATGCAGAAAGCAAAGTGCAGAAGAGTCTTCAGGATGTAGAGAGTAAACAAGAGCTGCTGGAAAGGAAAACAGCAAGGTCAGTATGGGTTCTCCTCCACCCGACCCCTACTCCTTGGGAAAGGCTTACTTCCGTGTATATGCTACCCCTTAATTTTTAGTGCCATGATTTTAAAAATAATAGCGTTGGCACATTTACCAGCAGGCAAGTGTCAAAAGAAAGAGGAAGGGTTGCCGGGGATTTATTTCTGCAGAGGTTGTCTTGAAAATATCCATGTGAAAAGTCCACCTGCATGAAAATGTTGCATCATGTCTGTAACACATATCAGTATGTGAAAGAGCAATAACACCATGACAGACAGCTAACTGATAAGATGTGATGTGCTTTAAAAAAAAAAAAGTTGGCGACATAAAAATTCTGAAATGTTATATGGCATAAATAAAGGCAGCAAACAGATGTAACCTTTCTAGTTGTCACTGGAGATCCCCGTAGTCTTTAAACTCTGCCACAGGTGGATTGTGTGATGTTCTGCTGACCTCTGCAAAACCAGCTCCTAATTTTAAGCCAATCTGGAGGGGAAAATTAATTCCATAACTTTGGGTTTTGTCAGATATTAGTGAAATACATGTATTAGACAGGATGTTCTATATGTGTTTAATATGTATTTAATTGATTTAAAGATGGAGTCTGTAAAAGTGCAACGTCACAGTGACTCAATGTATAGTTTTTTCTAATGGAGTACAGATGTTAAGAATTAACATAATGAATTTTGGCTGATGCAAGGGGTTGCAATAACTATGAGGTAATGTCATGTATGATTGGACAGACACGTGTATAAAATGTTCTGTAAATCATTGTTCATTGGGCCTTCTGTAAGGCACCCACTTTGTTTCTTTTCCATATATTTTGTCAATTTAATGTATGTTGTTATGCTGTTGAATTTTGTATAAGTTCTGTGATGCTGTGATATATTTTTGTACAGTTTGTAATATAGCTGTTTGGTTTTAAGAAAACTCTGTCTCTGGCTAACTATTTATTCAATAAGTATTGCTTCTGCTGGCCGATCAAATAGCACATACTCTGACAGGTTTACATTGCAAGAGCAGTTTGTGTTGCTTTGTGTTGGTTTCTTTTTTATCATAAATGTGACCTATGGCCATTTCTTCCTTCCTCAGAATTTTAACGGGACCTCTAGGAAGCTATGCATGAAGTGGAGAAAAGGCTGGCTAAAGTGAGCCCCCCCCCAGATCCCTTTTCCATTCAGAACCACCCTGTACACACCCATCTCTCCTGCTTGGCCCCAGTAGGGGAAAAGTAGCTATAGAAAGGATGGATTTTTGAGCAGAAAGAGCAGCTGAAGAGACCAGGCGTCAGAAGGATAGGTCAATATTTTCCAGTGCTGCTTTTGGTTGAAGAAACTGCCAGGGCTAGTAATGAATTGCATCAGTGGCATGTCCAGTTTTCTCCCTTTTGTTACTTCATCTCCCTGAAACAGTTCCATGTAGAGATGGGCACAAACCAAAAACTGAATTGTGACATTTACCAAAAATTGGCAATTTGTTTGATGGAATATTTGTCATTGATCCATATTTGTTAAACACAATGACCCCAATAAATATGAACTGAGGATTTTTTTAGCAATGTTCAAGTCATTGATTCCTTTACCCATTTCCACACTGTCCCCCCCCTCCATGCTATCAGCAACCATGGGAAGGACCTAGAGCAGTGGTTCTCAACCTGTGGGTCCCCACATGTTCCTGGACTGCAACTCCCAGAAACCCCTCATAGCACAGCAAGTGGTGAGGCTTTTGTGAGTTGCAGTCCAGGAACATCTGGGGACCCACAGGTTCAGAATCACTGACCTAGAGACTCCTGGGTTGACAAGTCAGGCAGCCAAACCCATAGATCGAAGGACTTGAGAGAGTTACTCATTAAGAGGCTTTATAAGCAACTCCCTTGCAGCCATTTTACATTTCTGCCTTTGTGAGTCAGAGGAAACTGCCTAAGAGCCTTTTCACATGACCCCTAAGATCCGCTGGCCACTTAAATTCGGACCAGATGTCTTGGGGGTTAGTTGCTCTTCCTGTGTTTCCACCCCCTCTGCACTTCCTTGCTCTTGTCTGCGTGAGGGGAGGGAGAAAAAAGTGAGAGAAAAATGCAGGCTCACCTCCGTCTGCCGGTTGAAGCCGCCCCGAGCCCCGTCGTCATCCTGATTCCTGTCTCTTAAAGGGGCGGGGGGGGGCAAAAAACAACAACAAACAGAAGCGAGGAGAGCCCAGCACTCACTAGATTATATCCGCATCAGGGATTTTCACCCCTGGAGAGCAGGTACCTGAAAAGTGCGCTGGGACGCGCTTAGGTGGGCGTGGTCGCACTTAATTTTCTGTAAACTCCGGAGCTGGTGGGGAAACAATTTTAAGCTCTGGAGCTGGGAGCCATTTGCCGCGGAGTTTAGGGGTCGTGTGAAAAGGCCCTAAGCCTACCTCTTCTTCTGTGAGTTGTGCTCCCTGTCCCTGACATGAACCAATGCTAGAATTTTCTCCAAACCAGCTTCTAAAGGGCACTTTCCTGGAGGAGCCAATTTTGCAGGTGCATAACTTAAATGACTGAAACCCATACTTCACCAAACCTGGAGGGATTTTAGAGGCATGTCAGGGAATGCTTCCCTGTGATTTGGAAGTCTCTAGGTGCCTGGGCGACAATTTCCTCAGGGAACATACTTTGTGGGTCTATAACTCAGGTATCTGAAACCCAAACCTGCAGGGGATGCAGAAGAGAGACAAACTGGTTCATTGATTCATCAGAAGGGGAAAAAAACACATTTGTGATTTGTGGACTTCCATTTTGCTCATTCGTGCTCACCTCATGCATTCCCCCCCACCTTTGTTTTGTATCTGCTTGCAAGGCCTTATTTCCACATTCCACATTGGTATATAAAAACATTCATCTTCTTCTTCAAGTGCCATGTCCTCAGAGAACGTTTGTGATCAGTAGCCTGAACTGCTTTCTATCTAAAGCTATTCTAAATAGAGCAGCTGTGTTCACTGCGGACCATTGGCTTAAGTTCTTAAGCCAGAATGTTCTTCTATGCCCTGGGCCACGCTTCAAGTCTGTTTTTCCTTGAAGGATAACTTGCAGCAGATGGTATTTCTTATTGTTCATTATGTGTTCGAAATAATGCAATTTTCTTGCCTTTACAATATTGAGGATTTCTAACTTTTTATTCCTGAACTGTAATACAGCCACGTTAGAGACTCTGGCTGTCCAAGGTATCTTCAGAATTTGTCTGTATGTCCACATTTTGAATGCTTCCATCTTCTGGCATCGTAAGGGTCCAAATTTCAACAACATAGAGAAGTATGGTGAATACATAGGATCAAAGTATTCGAGAAAAAGTCTGATATATAAGTCCCGGTTTGTCAAGACTTTCCTCATTTTCTGGAAGGAATTTCTAGCTTGTTCAATTCTGCAATGAAATTCACATGAAGGATCCCAGTTATCTTTGAAAAAGCACAAGTGTTTATAGAATGAATGCAAGGGTTCTTTTTAGACATGGGCACGACTCGGCGAAATTGTTGTTTCCGTTTTCGGTTATCGTTTCCGTTATGTAACGGAAACAGTAACAATAATTAAGCCGTCAGAACTCGAACTCGAACCGAAAAAAGAAAAAATTGGTTGGGTTTTTCGTTTCCGTTTGTGGCATCGTGGCGATCGCGCAATGCGAAGCACAGAAAAAGTTTTTAAAAGTTTTTTTAAAAAACCCCGACTCCCGGCCAAAAAAAGCAGGCGAAAATATGCCTGCCTGAGGCTTTGCCACCTACCAGAGGGGTAGTTTCTGGGGGGTCCCCAGCCTTCCCCCCCTCTCCTGTCCTAGGCTGCTTGCACCAGGCTGGTGTGTGTGTGTCATCCTCGTCGTCTTGCCATGCCATGCGGTTGGGGGGATACAAAATGGCGACCACAATTTTTCTTTTGAAATCGTGGTCAAAAAACACACCAAATCACCACAGAAACAGGTGAAATTTATTTATTTTAAATGCCTGAATTTTTATAGTAGCAGCAGTGGGTTTTTTTATAGCAATAAAACATCATATTGATTTTATTTTATTTTATTTTATTTTTTATTTTTTTAGACCTGCCCATTTGGGCTGGGCATGGGATGGTACCATGCAAATTGTTTGAACCATTCCACCAATGGCATCGCCAGGTTTTTGACTGACACTTCTGGATGTCTCAGAGGGCATAAAAAGCCGAGGCACCTTCCAGAAATCGCAGTCGGTGTATGGATGTGGTTGAGGGAGGAGGGCTGGCTGCTGGTGCTGGTGTGATCCGATCGAGATTGAGGAGGGAGGCTGGAGGCTTTAGGATTTAAGTTAGGCAGGCAGGGAGGGAATTGAATTTAGAAAATAATTTCTTTGATTCCCTGCAGCTTTGTCTGCTGAAGGGAATAGCACTTTATTCTTTATTTCTTCTCTGGCAGTTTGTGAGGATTTTTTTCTGATATTGGATAAAGGTGGAGGTTCGACTGGGAGTGGGAGGTGTGGATTTATTTTAAAAATATATTATATACTACCATCATCAATTTGCTTGCACACACACACATTTGGGGTGCAAGCCAAGAACAGAACCTCTATCCTAAGTGATATCCTAACTGCCCACTCGCCCGTCTGCCCGCGCCGCCACCCGTCTGCGGCCCGCGCTGCTGCCCGCCCGCTCACCCCCCCCGCCCCCGCCCCCCACCTAGGGCACAAAAACACCTAGCGCCGGCCCTGATTGCGGGACACACCTATGCTCTGGGAAGTCAAATCGCGCTAAATCGCGGTGGAAACGACAAATGACAAACGACAAACGGAAACGACAAATTTTTGAAAAATTTCGCGACAAACAGAAATGACCCGAAACGTACCCATTCTGACAAACTCGAAACATCATTTTTTCTGGTCGTGCTCATGTCTAGTTCTTTTTGTTGATTTTAGTTCTGCATTTAACACTATTATTCTGGATATCCTTATAACTAAATTAAAACAGCTGGTTGTACCTGATCACATTTGTAAATGGATTGACTGTAAGCTTCCTAACAGACAGAAAGCAGCAGGTGAAATTAGGTAAAACTATATCAGATATTAGCAAGGTTAGCATAGGAGCCCCTCAGGGCTGTGTGCTTTCTCCATTTCTTTTTTTCCATGTATACCAATGATTGTACCTCAAAGGATTCCTCTGTTAAAATAGTTATGTTTGCAGATGACACTACAGTGAATGGCCTCATTCAAGACAATGATGAATCTGCCTATAGGCAAGAGATTGAACAACTAGTTTTATGGTGTACTCAAAATAATCTTGAATTAAACACATGCAAAACTGTTGAAATGGTGGTGGATTTTAGGAGGACTCGTTTTATACAACCACCTCTTATGATATTAAATAACTTAGTGTCAATAGTGGAGTCCTTTAAATTTTTAGTTACTACTATATCTCAAGATTTAAAATGGTCATCTGATATTAAAAGTATTATTAACAAAGCACAACAAAGAATGTTTTTTTCTGCATCAATTTAGGAAGTTCAGACTGCCAAAAGAACTGTTGATTCAATATTATAGAGGTGTTATTGAATCTATCATCTGTTCCTCTATAACTGTCTGGTTTAATTCTGCGACTAAGCAGGACAGATATAGACTTCAAAGGATAATTGGAACTGCAGAAAAAAATTATTGCTACTAATCTGCCATCTATTGTGGAATGGTATACCACACGAGCTAAAAAGAGGGTGATGAAAATATATACAGATTCCACACATCATGGACATAATATGTTTCAATTGTTACCCTCAGGGCGATGTTTTAGGGCATTGCATACTAGGACAACTAGATATAAAGATAGCTTCTTTCCAAGTGCTATCAAACTGTTGAATAATTAATTTTTACTTAATTAGTCAGTCACCTCGCTCACTGCCAATTCCTAATCCATATTTTCCTACTACTTCAGCTCGTTGGGCTTGTCCTACCCTTGCACTGAAATTACCCATAAATATGGTAAGTTCCATTGATTTGGTAAATGATAAAGCAGTCTTTAATTGAGTATAAAATTAAATTTAGCGAGACGGGTTGTGCATTAAGTTGAAGAAAAATGACTCTGACGCTGGCACAAACTTTCTGACAGTCTTACTGATGTTTGGATGGACCATGAATCCCACTCTGTTAAAAGTGATGAGGTTTGTTGTTACCAGCATAGTACACATTTTCATCCCCTACAAGCGCTCCTTGAATTAGGCCAACCCATCTCACTAATACCAAGGATATCAATATTAAGGCTTTCAATTTCCCTGATGGCATTGTGGGTTTTTTCATTGAAATAAGCTGTGAATGTGCCAGGTAGCTATCCTTCTCATGGCTGGCCCGGAGATTCTTAGCACCCCCTGCCCACTGAAGGGCTTCCGGGGACTGGGGGACATGGCTTTAGGTTTTCCAGTCATGCTAAAGATTTGACTGGGGAAGTTAACTTAAGTGAAGTGGTTTCCTTCTTGCCTAATCACTGCCATTACTGGCCATTATGTCAGCCACCCATTATGGATCAGATGCTATTTGAAGCCGCCCTCTCTGGATCAGACACTTCAGGGGTGGATCTTAAGTGAAATACATTCTTAAGTGAAAGACATTATGTGAAAGACGGTGAAAGACAAATTTTCCTAAAGCAGATATTTATTTCCACAGTTTACCTAAGGAATCTTCTCATATTGAGCCCCTGGCAGTATAAAAATGCTATTTCTACCAAGACTGTCAGATGCAAGAATAATCCTTTTCCCTCCATTCCCATATATTAAACAAGACTCAGTTATACAAACCATATCTAGCATACTGTTGCTCCCCAACATGGGTGCTATCTACATGGTTTTGCACTAGAATATCAAGAATGGTAATCCACAACATCTGGTAGGAGACACAGCTGGGGGGGAAAAGCTTCTGTATGGCATCTAACAGACAAACTTCAAAGAACAAGTTCGTTTTTGATAGACTGGCCCATAACTGAATCAAATACATGACTGAAGATGAAAAAATCCCAGCTGGTCCCTCTGTGAGCATCTGACAAGAAGCAGTTGTGCTTCAGGGCTGATTCCTATGGTGTTCCGAGAACAGCACAGCCGTTCCAGACTGTATGGTCCTGAAGCACAACTCACCTGCTGAGAGGTGCTTGCAGGGTGAGAGGCTCACAGCAGGTGGAAGAGGACAGGACCTGGCTCCAAAATAACAACAAAAAACTTCAGGGACATCTTTAAGATTAACAAGTTTTGCTGGCATAGGCTTTCATGGACTGCAGCATCTTTCTTTGGCCTTCCACTTGGGCCGTTACTTCACGAGCCGCTCGCTTTGCGGCTAGCCTTCTTTTCTGTGCGAATCGATCGTTTTAGTCCGCACGCTCCTCCTTTTTGGCTGCGATGCCACCCCAACCACGCCCCCTTTACCGTGCTCCAAGGGGGGCGAGTGGTTCCCCTGGCTGCTGCCGGGAATCTTTTCGCTTCGCATCTTGCTTCGCTCCCAACGTCACGTGTGGTCTCGGTTTTTGGCTTTTATTTCAAGTTTTTTAAAAAAATATTCAAACAGGGATATCAATGCATTGCTATATCGTTTCATCGCTTTGCACTGTTACTTCCTCGCTTGAGTAGGGGCGGCGGCAGCAGCGGCGGGAGCAGGAGGAGCCGCTGCCGCCTCGCCCGGCCAGAGCAGGGCACCCGGGGCAGGTAGCATGCAAGCGGCGGAGGGCGGGCGGCTGTGCCATGCGGGGCTCCCCCCGAGTAGCAGCGGCAGGGGCGGGGGGGGCTGCCAATGATGCCAGGAAACAGTTGAACTCAGTAGAGCCATTGCAACTGACAGTCCAGCATCAGTGCATCGATATGCCATCGGTAGGAATTTTTTTAAAGGACGGATGGGAAATAACGAACGTTGAAAAGTGGCATGCGAATGCGAAGGGAGCACGTGAGGTTGTGCTCGAATCGGTCCTAAAACTGCAGCTCATGAGTACTGAGAAACAGGGGCGGGAGCGAAGAACACGTGACCGCCACGTGACCGCCTCCGAATTCAAATCGAAGGCAATATCGCTGCGGAGCGCCGCGCCTCGTGAAGGAAGGGCCTTGGCAAAGTCACGGGCTAGATCTGGGTGAACCTGGGACAACTCCATGTCATTGACAAGGGTGTTCATCCAAGGCTCTTTTGGTCACCCTCTTGGCTGGGATCCACTGACCTTCATGGCGAGACCCTTTTTGGCCAGAGTTTCCTCACTGGCATGGAAAACTTGTCCATACTGATCCATTTTGTCAGCAATTGGTGCAATGCTGTGTTTGGATTGGATGTCATTATTGTGCACATGATCCTTTTGCATGAGGTTGGTCGTCCATCACATCATCTTTGTCTCCACAACACCATGCCTGCCAGCCAGCCAACATTATACTCTGTGCATCTGAAGGTGTGCTCTGCAGTCCATGAGAGCCTATACCAAATAAAACATGTTGGTCGTAAATGTGACAAGGTATTATCTGTTTTTTTTGCTCTAGCAGTCTAAAATGGCTACTTCTTGGGTGGGTGGGTGGGTGGGTGGGTGGGATGTTTGGCTGAAGAATCCCAGGGGGCTCAGGATACTTATGGGATTTGCCTCTGTGCCAGTGCATCTGAACCTAAGTCTTAAACATGGAAAATAAGGATTTGGGGGAAGGATTCAGCTTATGTACTGGCATCCAGCCCTTGGCAGAGAAGAGACCTGCTGGAAGATAAGAAACACCCACCAAAGAAATCTCTGGGTAATAATAAGCTATTGGCTACTGACCCATCGAGGTGTGCGATGAATGGAACAACTATTAGATGGATACACAGCTGCCTACAGAATCATAACCAGAGGGTGATGATTCATGACTCCTTCTCAAACTGGGTAATCAGTGGTGTTCAGGGCTTGGTATTGGCAGGGCCAGCGCTAGGTTTTTTTGCGCCCCAGGCAAGGGGCGGGGCGGGACGGCGGCAGCAGGCAGGGGGGTGGTGGCGCCAGGGGGGTCGTTGTCGGGCGGGGCGGGGGGGGGTGGGCGGCGGCGGGGGGGATTGGTGGCAGGGCGGGGGGGGTCAGGCGGTGGTGGCAGCAGGGGGGGTTGGGCCGTGGCGGCGGCGGCAGGGGGCGGCGGGCGGGCAGTGGGGGGGGGGTTCGGGGCCACAGCGGTGGCAGGAGGGTCGGGCGGCGGCGGCGGCGGCGACAGGGGGTTGGGCCGCGGCAGGGGGGGGGGGGTCAGGTGGCGGCGGCAGGGTGTCAGGCGGCAGCGGGGGGCGGCGGGGGGGCGGCGGGTTGCAGCACCCCCTGTCCATTTTGGCACCCTAGGCACCTGCCTAATTCACCTTAATGGACGCGCCGGCCCTGGGTATTGGGCTCAGTGCTCCTCAAGAAGGAAGCTGGAAAATTGGAAGAAGTTAGAGGAGAGCAACAAGGATGATTAGGGGACTGGAAACCAAGACTTACAAGGAAAGATTGAAAGAGCTGGGCATATTTAACCTTGAGAAAAGGAGACTGAGAACCTTGAGAATAGGAGACTGAGGGGAGATACAATACCAATTTTCAAATACTTGACAGGCTGTCGTACAGAGAAGGAAGGGTCTGTTCTTGATCATCCCTGAATGCAGGACACACAACAATGGGCTCTGGTTTCAGGAAGCAATATTTAAGTTGAATATCAAGTAAAAATGTCCTGTTAGAGCAGCATGGCAAAGGAATCAATTACCTTGAGAGGTTGTAAGTGCTCAAATACTAGAGGCATTCAAGAGAAATTTAGACAACCCCCTGGCAGATATCCTATGATTCCATTCCATTCTGAGTTTAAAAGGGTTTTAAAAATCTTATTTTCTAAACAGGAAGAAAAAGAGTGGCCATGTAAAGTCCTATTATGAAACTCAAATTCTGGTTTAGAAGTTAATCAATTATTATGGGCAATCAAGCTATTCTGATTTATGGTAATCATTCCAGGATTTTCTAGGTAAAACCTACTTAGAAGTGGTTTGCTAGTTCCTCCTTCTGGCTACTCTCTGGCTGCCCAGCTTGCTCAAGGCCAAACAGGTGGCACCTCATGCACTCCTATTAGTTGGATACCTTCTAGGCGATCTCAGCTGGCCCTTTTCCTGGTAGTAACGGTGGCAATTTGAACACCAAGGGTCTGGCAGATATGCCAGTTCAGTAAGGATGTTCAAACGATGAAGGGCCTTGAAATGACTCATTAGCATTCAAACTTGTAAGCTGAGTTATTTGCTCACTTTTCTCAAACATACAGAAATTTTTTAAATAAAGAAGTTACATTATAGCTATAGACCAAATCAATATTGTGCAATCAGCAGATCATTATAGCAATGATTTCTAAGTTTGCATCTATAAATATAAATTAGCACACGGATAAGGCAAAATGCAAAGTAATGCATACTGCACAGCAATGTCCAGGCATTTAGTGACTCTGGGAATGTACAAAGTGCACTCCCATCAATACTGAACAGAGAAAGGGCAATGGTTAGTCAACTCTAGGCAGACAACTGCAGTGCAAAAGTCTAAGAAGTGGAGATACAGAGTATTTTTTTTCAAGTTCTGGAAATGTGACTTGTGTAGATTTGCGTTACTATCAAAACTGCATAGGCTCTTGATGTCTCTTAAGGTTCATATTTCCTTATCTGCACTTTAGCACAGAAATATGACGAGTTCTGGGAAGTCAAATTTCCTTGTTTGTTGCTGGCAGTACTACTGCAGGGCTGTACTGAAAGGGCAGATACAGTACTGTATCCTGAGGTGGCCTTTGATTACTGAGATGGAATTAAATTTTACAGTGCAGTTGATGGCGGTACGCAAACAAATCCAATGAAAAATTTTAGATCATTTATCTTTAGCAAGTAGGGTGGGGTACCCCAAACAACTCCACCTCCTTCCCTTGTGTCTACGTTTTATTATTTAAAAGCTCTATGTGACGTGATTTATCAAGGCTGTTACAGCCGTTTTTGAAGTACGAACAGCACAACATGGTAACGATGAGACTATGGGCCTTTTTACACGACCCCTAAACTCCGCCGCAAATGGCTCCCAGCTCCGGAGCTTAAAATTGTTTACCCACCAGCTCCGGAGTTTACTGAAAATTAAGTGCGACCACGCCCACCTGAGCGCGTCCCAGCACACTTTTCATGTACCTGCTCTCCAAGGGTGAAAAATCTTGATGCGGATGTGCCGGGCTCTCCTTGCTTCTTTTTGCTGTTGTTTTTTGCCTCCCGCCCCTTTAAGAGAAGGAATCAGAACGACGGGGCGGCGTCCACCGGCACCGGAGGTAAGCCTGCATTCTTTTGTCCCTTTTTTTCTCCCTCCCCTCACGCAGCCAGCAGCCAGGAAGTGCGGAGGGGTGGGGACGCACGAAGAGCGACAAACCCTTAAGATCTCTGGTCCGAATTTAAGTGACCAGCGGATCTTAGGGGTCATGTAAAAGCGCCCTATCTTAGTACTGCAGAAAGACAAAACCAAGGTGAAACTTGGAAGGAAAAATAAAGACAGAGAAAGAAAGCGAGGGGATTAACTTTATACATTATTAAACGGTGTTTTGAAAAGGTGCTGAAGAATACACACACAAAAAAGCCAAAGATAACAAAATGGGTATGAATGTTTCTTCTGTGAAGTTACTGAACTTCACAGAGAGGGAATTGTTTACAAGGATGTTTACCCAGTTATGCCTGCCCTCTCTAGTTCTTCCAAACCTACTATCATCTCTTCTCTATTTCCAGATCATAAGCTCCTTTTTGAAAAGTTACAATGCAACAGTGTTGCACTAACTGTAGATTATTTCTGCACTGTACATAAAATCTATCAGGTTTTCTGTATTCACAAACATTGGCAAGGAATGAAGACCTGTTCTCTTCTAGCTCTGCATGGAGACTGAGCTTGCTTCTCCCTTCTCCCTCTGAACTCACTTCCTGCTTCCTTGTCCTCGAAGCTGGAGAAAGGCAGATACAGACAGCTCCTACAGTGGCTGAACATATATGTTTACAAGCCAGGTTCTGAAAAACTTACTCCTGATTCATAGCCAGCTTCAATATGCCAAAACAAACAAACAAACAAACAAACAAATGTTCTAATTTTCTTATCAATTTGGGTAAGTGGGGACAGGCAAATGCACTCTAAAGTACAGTGGACCCTCTTATAACAAACAGTTTGTATAACATAAAATCTGTACAACATAAAAAAATCCAGAGATAGGGGAAATCTGCTTAACAGAATCGTCTATGGGGTGAATCCATAAAACATGAAAATTGTCGCAATTAGGGATTAGAGATGGGCACGACTCAAAAAAAATGGTGTTTTGTTTGTCGTTTGTCGTATAGGGGGTCCGTTTCAGTTCGTTTTCGTTTTTCGTGATTTTTTTGCAAAAAAATTCATTTTCATTTTCGTTTCGTTACGTAACGAAATGAAAAAACGAAAATGAAAAAAAAACTTGCTGTTTCGTTAGCATTCATTACAGTTCAATGTATTTGCCGCAACGAAAATGAAACACACGACAAAATTTCTGTTTCGGTTCGTTGCGTTTCATTTTGGAGACAAAATTCATTTTTCGTTTCGTTAAGTAATGAAATGAAAAAACAAAAATAACGAAAAACGAAAAATTTGCTTGTTTCATGCCCATCTCTATTAGGGATTACTCTGTTTTCAATGCATTCCTATGGGAAATTTTTATAAAAGAAAATTTGCTTAACATAATTTCATTTGGAACAAATTAATTCCTTTATACAAGGTACCACTGTAATTAGGAACAGACCCTGCTTCTCTTCTGTATGACAACCTTTTAAGCACCTGAAGGGTGCTATCATAAATCCCCAGTCTTCTTTTCTCATGCCTGGTTCTTTTATCTTTTCTACTATGCCATTTGAGTAAGCCACTGGGAGGTTGGACAGCCTGTCTACCCTAATTCCTGCACAAGCCAAACTAAGGGTTGCCAGCAGATAGAGGGTGACCAGCATTTTTACCAGTGAAGGCTACAAGTTGCTGCTCTTTCCAATCCATGGCCTAAGGCAAGGGATTCAGCCTGGGAATGGAAGGGTGAATCTGGGCTGCTTTCTGGGCTGTGATAAGTACTGTGCTGTATAACCAATTGCTGAGCTCTTGCACCTTCAGAAGAGGCAAAATAATTCTTTTAAAAGAGCTTTAAAATGTGGCTTTTTAGGCAGGCCTTTCCAGTCTGTTAAGTCTCCAAGGTAGAATTAATTAACACCTTAGTTGCTGGTCTACCAACTTAAGTCAATGGTGGCCAAACACTGGCCCTCCAGATGTTTTGGACCACAACTCCCACAGTCCTTTATCATTGGCAATGCAGACTTTGAATTATGGGAGTTGTGGTTCAAAACATCTGGAGGGCTGAAGTTAGGCCACTACTGATTATTAAGTTTTCTCCATCTGTCATGATTTTATTACATTTTCTTATTGTACTGATGTTTACAACAATAGTTGCGGTGATAACAGTTTTTAGATTTTCCATGGATTGATATGTTGCTTATTTAATTGGCATTATCTTATGGGGTGATGTTGTATTTATTTTGTTATTGCGCTTGTTGTTGTTGTTGTAGGCCACCCAGAGTGGCCAGATGGCCAGAGGGACAGGGTGTACAGTAGGACCCTGTTATCTGCTGGTGATTGGTTCTAGACCTTCCTGTGGATAATGAAAACCGTAGATAACAGAGAACGCCACAAATCCCCAGAACTGCTATTTTGCAACAGTACCTTGCTTTATGGCTGCTGCTTATAACAGTAGCTTGCTTTACGGCTGCTATTTTATGACAGTAGTTTGCTTTACAGCTGCTGTTTGTTACGGTAGCTTACTTTGCAGCTGCTGTTATTTATTACATTTTTTTCCTGCCAGCCGTGGATAACTGAATCAGTGGATAATGAATCAGTCGATGTGGGGGTCCTACTGTAAATAAATAAAATAAAATAAAATAAAAGGTGGAGTCCAGACAGGAAAATACCACACATTTCGGTCAGCTTTGTGACATGGTCTGGTGTAACCTATTCATTTCCATGGGAAATGAATACATAATATTAATGAACCAGCCAAACCCTGATCCATGTCCAATCTGGACCTTTTTTGATTTGACAGCAGGCCTATGCTGTTTTGGGGCCATACTAGGGTAATTCCTCCATGGATGGAAGGATCTCTTTAAGAGAGCTTGCTCCCGGCAAAATGACTCTTTCCAGTGAGATCACATGCAATACTTTGTTGTTATCTGATTGCTTCCCAGCAAAGAGTGGCTAAGCAGAATTGTTTAGAAGACTGACATTACATTTTCCTCTTCCACATTTCCTTTCACACTGTTTGCCCTGCTGCAGCTCAATTTTTTATAAAACACTTGAAACAGAAACACAATAGATTATAATAACAAACATTTACTAGTTAAAAAAACTTATAATAGTAACTTACCATATATAGTGAATAGTAAAGAAACAGTAAGCACATATAATAACAGAAACACAATGGAAGCAAAACACCACTCTCTCCCCTGCCCATACACGCATAGCACACATTTCACACACATTCAGCAGATTAGTGATTGCTGGTATTCTTGGCACTCCCCAGAATAGATTTTTGTCTGTTCAGATCTTTCCTGTATTTTAATCAGATTCAAGTTAGGAGGTTAGGTAGCTACTTGCACTGAATCTATGTTTCCTGTCACTGAAGCATCAGCCATAAATCCTGCCACGCAACAACAGAAAGTGCTGGCGTTCGGCAAAAGACTGTATTAACAATGAGGAGTCACTGTCCTCTCACCTTTCTGAGATTAACCTCAATGGATTTACAATGCCTTTTCTGCAGTCACAACGCCCACACAGCCTTAGGGACGTAGCAGCATGATGAGTATGCATGAGCTGCCTTGTTTCTGAGAATTCCACAGTGACCTTTGTTCTCTGAATGGAGAACCCAGCTGCCCCAAGGTGATACGCTCTCACTCCTCTAAAGCTACAATTGCTGTGTAATAGATATTGTGGGAAATTTCATGGCCTCTGAACAGGCAAGGGCTTAAATATCATCTCTTACTCCTTCCTTTCCCTTAATCTCTCGTCTGTATTTGTTGCATTCATATGTTCAGAGAGCAGCCTGCTTAGGTTACTCTTGATTGTTTTAGATCGGCATCTGTCATATACTGAGCTGAAGGAGGGCTTGTTAATTACCCCTAACAGGTTCGATTTGGAAACTTTCATCTCATGTGGTATTTAGTTTCAGTCTTGATTAAAAAAACCATTATCTCATACTACCTTTTTCTGAAATGACTTTGCTATATAGGATCATTGTCTCCAGCATACTGCAGTATTGAAAAAGATTAAATAATATTTATCCCTTCCTCTCCTGACAGCTGTATGATGGCAAATGCAGATATTCGCTGCTTCTGAAGATGGGGCCAGCAAAGGGTGTGCCAGGATACATCTGTTTCAGGTAGACTTCCCCCAATTGTGTTCTCTCTGGATATATAAAACTATTAATCCCATTGTACCTGGACAGCGTAGACTTTTACTAAACAGCAAATGATTTTTGCTAGAACTTAACAGACGTTTAACAGCCTACACGGGTTTTACAGGTTTTGAAAGTAATATACTCTAACACCAAAAGTGAAAGTGAAATGAGAGCACAGATCACATGTATATATTTGCCTCTACAGCAGCAGCAGCAGCAGCACAACGACAACAACAACAAGAAACCTGACACATAGTTACAAGATGGGCGAAAACTGGCTCAGCAAAACTGTGAGTGAGGACGATCTTGGAATGGTTGTATTTCGCACTTCGCAAGCTGAATATGAGCCAACAGTGCAATGTGGCTACAAAAAAGGCAAATGGTATTTTATGCTGCATTAATAGAAGCATAAGGGGCATGGTGGCTCAGTGGGCTAGAGTGCTGAAACTGTCAGCGGTTCGAATCCCAGGTGCCACGCAGCGAAGCGAGCTCCTGCTATTAACCTCTGCTCCTACCAACCTAGCAATTTGAAAGCATGTAAATGCAAGTAGATAAATAGGTACCACCATAAAAAGTGGGAAGGTAAACAGTGTTCCGTGCGCAAAAATGTGTTCAGCCATGCCGGCCACATAGCCACAGGCTTGCACAACACTGGCTTTTTGGCTTGGAAATGGAGATGAGCACTGCCCCTAGAGTCAGACATGATTAGCACACATATGCAGGGGGAACCGTTACCTTTTACCTAATAGAACTATAGCATCCAAATCACATGGGGTACTAGTTCTCCTCTATTCTTACCTCATCTTGAGTACTGTTAGGCCTCATCTTGAGTACAGTAACCCCCCGTTGGGCCTGGGGGCCACGATTTTAAACATTGCACACCTTCCCAGCACTGGAAAAGGTGTGGGGGAGTGGCGTACGATCTTTAAAAAGGACTTTCCACCGTGGAGCCAAGCGTTTGGCTCCGTGGCAGAAAGCCTTTTAAAGATCGTGTGTGGCTTCCCAGCACCCCGAGGGAGTGGTGAGTGATCTTTAAAAATGACTTTCCGCTTGGCTCCGTGGCTGAAAGCCTTTTAAAGATCACACACTATTCCCCCGCACCCCCTGGGTCCCCCTGGCACCAACTGGTCCAGGTTTAAAGGGCTCCAGCCATTTAAAAAAATAATTAAAGGAAAGAAAAATAATAATAAAAACACACACCACTATAACAAAAATATAACAAATATAACAGACATAAACCCTGTGCAACCCATCCCCCTTGGGACTTTAACAAAATTACAACTGTCATGATGTGACATTGGTGATGTGCTGTACACCGCCCGGAGTTCCCTATGGGAAAATCGAGCGGTTAATAAGTACAAATAATAAATAAATAAATAAATAAATAAATAAATAAATAAATATTGACCAGCCCATTTCCCTCCAGAAATACACTGAATCTTCTCCAGGTGTATACCATTTACCGTTTTTAAATACATATACCAACAGTTTATCCCATATTCGATTAAAGTCATTAGACTTACTCAGGCCTTTCCTAATTTTAATTTCACAAGTCAGTTTATCATTAATAGCCAGATTCCATAACTCCTTATACCATTCCTCCATTACTAATTGATTATTAGGTTTCCAATATTTGGCAAAAATCAGCCTTGCAGTCGTAACCATTATAATTACCAATCCTCTCCTCCTCTTTCTACAGATGTGTATCCACAACCATGTTTAACAATACCAATTGGGGGAATATTTGAATCTTTTCCCCTAATATTTCTTGTATTTCATTAAAAACCAAATTCCATTCAATCTTCTTTTTCTCACATGCCCACCATGTATGTAAATATGTCCCCTTTTCTCTTTTACATCTCCAACAAATTGGAGATATTTATTTATTATATTTAACTTTGCAGATGTTATATACCATCCCCAATATACTTTAAGTTTACCAATATACTTTTAAGTTTATAATTATTTTCTTTAACTCTCACTGACATATTTTCCACTATTCTTTTATTCCACATTTTCCCCTATTCTTCCTCTTTTATCTCTTTACTAATATCTTCTTGCCAAATCTCTCTTTCAGGGAGGAGTCTGAAAACGATGGAATCAAATGGATTGTTTCAATGGGAAAATGACCTTTTGTTTCATCTCTAAAGAAATGCTGCTTCCTTGTTTCATTTTGTTTCATTTTGTTTCATTACATAATGAAACAACGAAATAGCATTTGTTTTTTGTTTCCTGCCCAGCCCTAATCACCCTTAAAGTGTTCCACAAACTAACTCTTTTTCAGAGAAAGTTCTCCATTTGTGTCTCACAAGACTACCTGTTTCTCTCTGAAAAATCAAAACTGGAAAATGTTCAGTTCAACCCTCGGCAGTTATCATGAATGCCACCTTGCTATTGGCGTTATGATGGTTGCTGTTTATTAGAGAACATTGCAAGCTATGGTAAGTAACAGTGCTAAGTATCTGCACAGCAGTGTGAAAAGAAGGTGTCAGTGAGGTATACAGTATATTGTTTATTTATATTACATCTCCATCCTATTTGTTCTCCACAAAGCTCAAGGTTGTGGTGTCCTGCATCTGTTCCCTGTATCCTGAAAAAAATGCATCTTGTAAATAGGTCAGACTGAAAAGTCCATGACTTCTTGTCCAGTTTGTCAAACTGTTGAAACATGCTAATTCACGTAAGCTCTAAATAGTGTCTAAATTAAGTTTTGTGGCTATGACAACGTGCTAGGCCACTTTTCTCTCTTGACTCAAACACTGATCATACCGTGTGCAATCTCTTAGCCACACCTTATTCTTTTATACTGTTGCTATTCTCCTCACAGATGTAGAGAGATTAATTTAGGTTACAGACCAGCTAACAAAGTGAAAGATAGTAGGTTTACAAGCACAATCACATATGGCAACAAACAATGAGACGTACAGAATAATTTGCAGTCTTGCTTCACTGGAGGTCAGAGATTATGCAAACATGAAAGACAGAATTAGACTTTCTCTCCAGAAGACATGGGTTTCTAGAGGTTGGCATGAAGGACATTTGGATGAGGTGGGGAAGTGAGTTGCAGAGACTGTCAGCTAAGCAGAGCATTTTAGTCTCCCCAGTGCTGTCAGTCTCTCACTTTTCATAAGCACTGAGGAAAAAAAATGGCAGAGTTCCAGTCTGCAGCAGAAAGGTTAAGACTATCAAGCATGTACAGTTGCAGTAAAAAAAATTTACCGAATATTGGCCAGAAGGAATTATTTGCTGGTTTTTAACCTATGAGATAGGATTTACAGTATCTCAACGTCTGTGAATTTCTAAATGTAGCACATGTTCTCCACTTACATATAAGCACACACAACACACACCAAAATATAAAATGAATTTCATGGTCGGAAGCTCAGAACAGAGCATACGCAATACATTAGTTTTTTTTTTAATTGAAGGTCTTTGCAGACCTAAACTGTCATAAATTGATAACTCGGACTACTTGTTTTAAAGTAATCTGCATATATATTTTATCAAGTTGAAGTCACCTTCAAAACTGCTGAAACAGCTATGTTATTTTGTTGTGAAGAATACACAGGTCTGAATATGTCTTAGCATGTAAGTCTGAAAGAGCTTTCAAACATGCAAAATTCCACTTAGTTCCATCACAAATCTGCCTCTTCCATCAACCCAATTTTTTTTGCTCCTCAGCCTGGAAAAATCTCAGCCTAGAATATCTCATCAGAGAAAGGGAGATGAAGCAAAAGAAAGCAATCACTGGAAGCCAGACTCGAAAGGCAGACTGTGTATGGCCAAAGACCCTGGGAGATAGATGGATGCCCCCTGAAATATGTCCACCATTGGATGCCCCCTGAAATATGTCCACCGCCTAAGGCCCCTATCCCACGTCCCTTTAAATGCATATTAAATGTGTAGATAAACCGTGTGCAAAAATGCTATCGTCATGGCCACCGGGCTTTTTGAAAAAAAGAAAAAAAGAAAATCCGGTAACGCCCCCTTAAGTGAGGTTTCTAAGACTTACCAGAGAGGTAGGGGATTTTTTGCCTCACTTAATAAATCCACCTTTTAAGGAGGCAGACGTCATGGGACCGGGTAAATGATCCGGTTTTCTTTTTTTTCTTTTTTTCCCCATAGCTCCGACCAGCTGTTCCTGGGGCCGATCGAGAACTGTTTTCTAGAGCCAGTCAGCTGGACCTCCGGCTGGTCTGGCACTGTTTTTGTTATTTTTAAAAAAATTTCCCCCCACCCTCCTAGCCCAGGCAGCTGGCTGATCATCAGCCGTTTTTTAAACTACCCTTACCTATAGCAGCAGTCAGCTGGTCCTTTTTTTTATTCTAGCGCCACCTGCTGGCCATGGGGCTGAACTGTGCTTTAAAAAAACTTTTGTACGTGGGAACTGCTATCCCACATCTTCAGTCATGTGACAGGAGGAAGAGGAAAAGCCAGACCTTCCGAAGATCAGGATCTTCCGCAGGTGAGATAGCAGCCTTAGATGTTTTGTGTTCTATGTTAGAAAGTCTGATGAGAATAATGTTGAACCCTATTCAGCATGTACTGCTGAGCAGGGTTATAGAGTTACTGTGACTGGAAAACTTAATAAGGCCAGGAGGAGTCCTGTCTACATATTCATGCAAATACAACAACAACAACAACAACCTTTATTGGCATACAACGGAGCACAGATATGTGGTGTGTCATAATGAATATCCCTTCTAAAGTCAAAGTTTACATTCTTTTTGAATATTCCAGACTACCACAAGAACTAAAACGCGAGTTTAATACAAGGATAAAATAGTAATACCTTCATTAAAATGAATACTAATGAGCATCCTAGGCACGTGCTGTAACTATCGCTGCTAAAAACATGGCTACTTTTTCAATTATAAAATCAGATTGGGACACCCAACAGATGACGGATTTTATCCTGGTCAGACCCGACTTTTAAATTCCTTAGGACTTGTTCCAGAAATTTTTCACATGGCTCTTTATGTAAGGGGCAGTAAAAGAACATGTGGTCAAGCATTTCCACACTTCCCATACCACAAGAACAGCATCTCTTATCCAAAGGTAAGCCTTGAAACCTGCCGTACAGAACGGCAGATGGCATGACGTTGCATCTGGCTAAGGTGAAGGCTCTACGTATTCGTGGAGATTTAAGCAGCGCTAGATATGGGGCCTGCTGGCTAGGTGTAACCGTAATATGCCAGTGTAGTGGTGAGCATACGCTATGGGCTAGGCTTCGCAGTGTCTGTTGTTCTATGTCTAGCACCCGTCTTTTTATGACCCGGAAAGCTTGCTTCTCACCGAGTGAACCAATATGTTCAACATGTAACCCCCATGTCTGCAATTTTTTTATCCAAATTGATGATCCAAATGGTGGAGCCCTATCTTTTAGAAGGTGGTATAAGAGAGAATGGTTGTCAGTATTGTAATAGATTTTTAGCCAGAATTTAGTTATTTGCAGCCACGCTGTAGTTTCCAACAATGAAAAACCAGTCTCTAGGCACAAAGCAGCATAGGGAACACATCTGGGGAGTCCCAGGATTTTCCGAAAAAACTGGGATTGAACTTGTTCCACTGACGCGTCTATAGCTGCCTGCCAGAGTGGAATGCCGTACAATAACTGTGGGATGATCTTTGTTTTCCATACCTGTAAGGCTGCAGGTACGAATTGGTTACCTTTGGAGAAATGAAAACGTAAGGTGGACTGTGCTGTAACTCTTGCTAGGTTTACAGCTGCTCTCCGTTGTGGCACCCAGGACTGTTTGAAGTGAAAAAGGACGCCTAAGTATTTGAATTGTTTAACTTGTTCTAGGTAGTGTCCGTTTATTTTCCACAACATTTTCTTCCATGATCTGGAGAAAACCAGAATCTTGGATTTATCGTAATTAAGTTGTAGATTGTTTGTGGCAAGGTATTCAACACAGCTGGTAAGCAGCCGTCTTAAACCTATGCGGGTTTGTGAGAGCAGGACTGCATCATCCGCGTAAAGTAATAAGGGCGTAGGATGCAGCCCTAATTTTGGAGGATGGCCGTCAACCTTCTCTAAGTGGGAGGCTAAGTCATTTATAAAAAGATTGAAAAGGGTAGGTGCAAGAATGCAGCCCTGCTTCACTCCTTTGTTGGTAGGAAATATTTGAGTTAATTTCCCATCCCATGAAGATCTCACTTGTGCAGTTGTAGCAGGGTGTAGGGATATGATAAGGGACAAGAGTCTTTTATCTATGCCCATTTTTATTAGTTTAGACCATAGGATGTTCCTATCCACTGAATCAAAAGCTCCTTTTAGGTCAAGGAAAGCTACGAAAAGTTTAGAGTTCGTCCGCCTTATGGAGCGATTTATCAAGTGGTCCAAGATTAGAGAGTTGTGTAGTGGGCCCCTCCCCTTTCTGAAACCCGTTTGCTCTATGCCAAGGATAGATTCTGTGTTTATCCACTGAGTAAGTTTGTTCAGCAAGTGTCTGGCATAGAGTTTCCCAATTACAGAAAGTAAACTAATTGGTCTAAAGTTTTTGGGGTGATGCGGGTCACCTTTTTTATATATTGGTACTATAATTGCATGGAGCCACTCCCTGGGGATAATTCCCGTTTGGTCTATGGTTGTAAATAAGGGGGCCAGTAGCTTCCCCCACCAAGCAGGTTCGTGTATTAGTAAATCTGGAGGGATAGCATCAGGTCCTGCGGACTTATGAGGTTTTAGGTGTCCGATGAGCTCCATGATTTCCTCAGGTGTTACGGGGGGCCATGCCAGTAATCTCGTCAGGTTCAAATTGAATGATTCTCTGAGAGATATTTCTTTATCGAAAAAGGTGTCAGAAAAATAGGTTACCCATTTTGGGGGGGGGAATTATTGCAGGATCATGAGATTCATGTTTGAAGGTACCTGCAACAATGTCCCAGAATACTTTGTTATTATTGTCATTTATTGCCTTCAGTAGCCTATCCCATTGAACAAGTGCAAAGGAATGTCTTTTTTCATTTATCAGGTGTCTCAGTTCCTTTTTAAAAAGAAAATAATTGTTCAGAGCACTAGGGGAACCTGAGCCTCTGTACACCCTATAAAGTTCACGGATATAAATTTTCAACCTGACGCAATCCTGGTCAAACCATTCTTTCTCATTTGCAATAGGCGGATACCTGTGCGAGGTTGGTTTGTGATTTAATTCAGTTTTTAGAAATTCTAGTAGCTTTTCATATGAGTGGATTCTAGTTTTGAGATCCACTTCTGTGGTGACTAGCAACGTTAGAACCTGACATACATGGCTGGATACAAGAGCCAAAAATTTCTGGTGTGTTTGGCTGTTCCACACTAATTTTGCTGGTGATATTAAGTCATGGTTTTGCTTAGCCCTTGTGTTTCCCTTAGGTATACCCAAGTTGATTTTTGCGGTTATAGGAAGATGGTCGCTTGATAGAACATCACCCACTATAAATTCTTTTACCTGTGATTTCATTGTTATTGGGATCAAAATATAATCTATGACACTTGATCCGTATTTTGTTATATGGGTGAATTCACTGGATTCTGGAAATTCGACCAACCCATTTAACCAACAGAGATTAAATCTCGTGCAAAATTTGGCGAGTTCTATCCCCGCAGCATTATGATGTGAATCTTTGGATTGTCTGCTTAAAGTACACCAAGGAGGGGTGGGGTCATCCTCCTCCACACCTAAAGCCTTTATAAAGATCCTCCCATCACTCCCTACCCTAGCATTAAAATCGCCTGCCACTATATATTCGATTGATGGAAACCTCCTTTCCAAGGACTTGATTGAATTTGTAAGGCCTGCCCAAGAGTCTCTACATTGAGTGCCATTTATCCCTGGAGGGATGTAAACGTTAATTAGGATCCAAGAATTTGTCTGAAATTTAGCTTGGAGGCTAAAATGTATCCCTCTCCATTGGGCATGGTGATGGGTTCGGAAGCTAGGTTTGTATTAATTAGAGTGGCTAGGCCAGCTATTGGCCTCCCTTTTGCTTTCATTTTATGTGCTGGGAGACAATAAGCCCTATAGCCAGGAAGAGTAATTTCTTCTTGGGACCAAGTTTCTTGTAAAAGAAGAATGTCAAATTCCCTTAAGTATTCAAGACATATAGGGTCATTATGCTTCCCTTTCCAGCCCGCAATGTTCCACGATAATACTTTTAGAGGTGTACAGACATCTAGGGGGCTGTCGGCCCCTTCCAGTCAAGAGACCAGATTACAGTCTTTTTGGGAGACCCGAGTGTCCAGAGGGGGTAAGGCCCTTTTGACCAGGGCTACGGGATAATTGTCCATTTTCTCATTTTCAGACGTGGCTGGATGGTGAATGGAGGCTTGAGACAGTGATGATAGCAAGCCAGGGAGTGAATGAGGTGCATCTGGAGGCGCACAAGGGTCTGCTGAGATGCCAAACTCGATGGAACCAGAGGATGTGACTGATGTTCCATCGTCTGGGTTTGTTGGTTGGACCAAAGTATCATTTAAATTGCAAAGCAGTTCCATCCTCACTCGATCTAAGGAGGACAGGATTCTAGTTTTCTCAGACATGTGAAGCTTTTTAAAGGAGTCTATTTTTAACTCATCCCCCTCAACATCGAGTTGTACAAGCAAGTCATCTCCCCGTTGGCTAGGCATCGGTTTATTGTGGCCCTGCTCTGTGGTTTCAGGAAGGAGGGCCAGACTCTGCGTTTCTTTTACCTCCCTTGCGTTGAGGTCATCTAATGAGACGTTGGTAGTCAACTGGGATTGAGTCTTAGTCCGTCTGTTATCCATAACTCCCTGCTTCGCGTCTATTGTGTGTTCTTTGTATTTTGCAAGTGTTTGTACTAAGGAGTGAGTTAAATTCCTCAGAGTTTTAACTTCATGGGACATCTGCCTTTCTGGGATTGAATGGGGCTGCTGTGAGGGTTCGTCCTTGTTGTTTGGGCTGCCCTTAAGCAAATGGCCTGTATTATAAGGTTGTGAATCAGATGCGACAGTTGGGAGCGAGTCCTTCTTATGTGGTAACAAGGGCTTGATGCCATCATCCTTGAAAACTCTTCTAGTTTTTATACTGAAGGCTTCCAAAAAGTTCCTCATTTTCATCAGCATGAGTGGAATTGTTGCAGTGTAAAACTCCAGCAGTATCCTTGTACAGTTAAATGTTCTGGGTAAGAACTGAATAGTCTTTAGGTCGACTGCTGATGGTATTATTCTAAGCAAAGAGCTTAAGGACGATAACGCCTTCTGTCTATTTGACCATTTCCCTCTGTTAGTGCAGGTGTCTGCTACCTCAAGCATTATTTTGGATGGTTGAAGGCGACGGCAATAGGACCTGTTACGGGAGTGACTCGAGGGAGGCGGGACACTGCTTTTGTCCTCAGCCTCTAGATGGACATTATACCACATCTTGTGAGAGGGCTGGCTGGTGGAATTGTGTTTTATTGCTTCTACTTTGTTACTAAATAATTTTTGGACAGATCTCAAATGGGCAGCTATGTTTTCCAGCTTTTCAAAAATTGCAGAGACTGTTCTCCCCGTGGCAATACAATGATCCCCAATCAATTCCACTAATTGATACTCAACTCCCCTATTCTCGGTGCACAAGGATGGATGGTTTGCAGCCTCGTTTGGGTTACAAATAAAAGAGGTCTGAGTACCTTCTTGTCCTTTGGGAAGAGGCCCAGAGACGGGAGGGGAGGAGTCCGTCGATCCAGAGTTGCCATACGATGACCTTGGCAGTTCCTCCTCTAATACTGCAAACTTGTTTGGAGAACACAATCCTGACAGCACGTCCAGGGTTTCAGCTGCCGGTCGCTCCAACATTTCATCAAGACGCAGTTGTTTTACCGCTGGAACAGGTGAGCTGGAGGAGGGCCTCAACCTTTTTTTCCTCTTTCCCATTTTACTCAGAAAAGGGGAAAAAGTGAAACAGTTTAAAAGAGTATTCAAACAGGCTGGCTGCTTCCTCTTTGCTTAAGATATCAGGGTAGTAATTACATTGTAAATCCAAGTGAAAGCCGGCGGCACAGTCTCAAGGTTAGGTCAGCTTCCTTCCATGCAAATACACTTACTGGACAGCTTGCTGCCTCATACTCAGTGTGTGAAGGTGTATCTGGCTTGTGGACAGTGAAGAGGGTCCCTGCAGTGGCCTCAATGCAGTTTATGTTTTAGAGTTTGGCTTTTTATAGTTTTGTGCTACTGTTAGTTTTACAGGTAAGTTGTTTTTATCTCTGTGTTCTGTAAACTTTCAGCTTAAAAAGCAGTATTACAACTTCTCAGGGGGAAAAAAGCAGAATGGATTGATCTCTTGGAAGTACCGAAATGTAGGAGAGGTCGGTTTGAGGATTGTTTATGTTGATTTTAAGAGAGAAAGAGTAAAAATGGCTTATTTGTAGAATTCTTGGCAGGGTACCAGGTATTGTCTGTTGTTTGCTTTTGTTAGACATTGTCAACCAGCTTCTCAGTTTGTAGCCCATCTTTGATGAAACCTTTCTAGAGTCAAATCAAGAGAAATATCTAATGCCCCTAAAAAGGGGGGGAAAGGGAACTGCTGCATGGTTCTTGTGCAAAATCTAAAAATCATGAGTTGTGATACCTTCATTACAGGGCTATTCAACTTAGAACAGGACAAGGTCTACTTTTTACGGCCCAAAGTAACTGAGGGCTACTACACTAAAACCTCTACTTATGAATTTTATCCGTTCCGAGCACATGCTCATAAGTAAAATTTTTGTAAGCAGAGCAGCAGTTTTCCATAGGAATGCATCGAAAACCAATTAATCTGTTCTGGAGGGAACATATTTCAATGCATCATGGCCATTGAACTGCCCCACTCAGCTGAGACAGTGGACTGGCAGACCCAGAACTTTGCTGGGGCAGTGGTGGTCCTTGGGATGGGGGAGGGAGGAATGGAGAATTTCCCCCCGCACTTTTTTATTGGTGGCAGGCAGGCTATTTTTGAACCCTTTGCGGGCTACCAGTAGCCCGTGGTCTACCTGTTGGGCAGGCCTGCTTTATTAGAGCACTAAAATCTCACAAATAGGTTAGGTTTTGAGTCCTGCAAAATGCATCATACTGGGCACCACAGAATTTCAGATATTATTCTGAATTACTGTTTTTGGCAGTATGTACAAGCAGTGCAAGGAGTTCCCAGTGAAACAGCAGTTACTGAAATAAACTACTACACCTATAATGCCTAGCCTGATGAAAAATCATGCAGTATTTGAACACCATCCTGTTTGGGACATTTTAATGGCCTAACAAAATCATCCCTTTTTTGGGATCTAGTACACATTTTATATTAGTAGAGGAACATATTTGTAGTTGCTTTTTTTTAAAAAAAAACTTGTGAACACATTGAACATGCAAGCACATTTTTATTTGTAATTGATCAGGAATCAACAGATGAAGCACATTATTCTGAGAAACACCTTAGCACCATGTTTGCTCTGCAGGGGCACAACAGGAGGCATCACAATTGAGATAATTTGGAAGGACACCAAAGCTTCATCCCTAGCTGGGCCTGGTACAAGGAACCTGTTTATGTGATGATGACACTCACTGTTTAAGTATTTTTGCAATGCTTATTTGTTCATCTTGTTCTTTACAAGAACAGCAATGCTGTGGATGTGACGAATTAGAGTCAATGCCTTGGCTTTCTCGTGATTAATGTTTTGTTCCCAAAATTAGATTTCAGTGTCAAATGAATGGTCCCACCATCTGTGATCTTTGCATAAAGCTAGAGAAAGATTGAAAATAAAAAGTTTGAAGGACATGATATTTTTTCTTGTGTGTGAAAAATTGAAAAATTAGTACAATCAAAAATAACTTTTTAAATGTTAAAAAGGAAAATGGCAAATGTACATTAATAATTAAGGCATTCGAAGCATTTCAAAAGTGCCTTTTAAAAACTGAGATCTGCTTTTCTTGATATCTAACTGGATCTTTGCAGAAGATGGGGATCCCTATAATAATGTCACCACTAGAGTGTTTCACACAAACCTTTTGTTTCTTCACTTCATGAGCGAAAGGGTGGCAATTTTTTTTGTAAAATGTCTGTGAGGATTCTCAATCATCCAGGCGAATTTATCTGGTGATGAAGCTGTTTGGATGAGCAGCAAAATGTTTCTGTATCTCAAGAAAAAGAAGTCCAGTTGCCATGACTCAACTTCCAGATTTGTTTGTAAAAAGTACATGAATCCTGTTTGTTTTCTCCACATGAACAATGGCTCCCTACATGCATCATTTTTCCATTATTTCTAAGTGGGTCACTGGCTGAGGAAGTGAAAGAAGGGAATGTGTGACACCTATGGTGCTGTCTGTACACACCAGCACAAACATCCAATTCCAAACCATGGTTTATGCCCATCTCTACTACTATGCCACTGATGATAATTTAATATGGCTGACAGGGTGTCCAAACTGGCCTTTATCTGGTCTGTATCAGTATTTGTTTATAAGTCTCTTCCAATTTCTAAACCATTTGGATATTTACATTAAAATAAATTCACAAAACTTCAAATTTGTTTTCATGTTCATCTTTCAGCAGCATTCACATTTTGTATGTATCCTTCTCTCTTATGCATACTGTTATGTGTCTTTTCATAATATGGTGATTCCCCCCCCCCGCAACATCTAAGCTGTGAGCTTCACTGCTAAATTCAGATTAATACAGAATCCAAAGGATGTGTTCCAATATTAGTGCAGATCAAATAAAATTCTCCAGCATCCATAAGGTCAGAGGTGGTCTGCGAGGCAGCCTGTTGCCCTGGTCAGTCAATAAAATGTCAAACAATGTAATCTATATCAATGACATTACAGACAATTGTGTGGCTGATTCACCTCTATTGTGCTGATCCTTTTTGCTGTGAAAGTGGTAAAGCAGAGAGGAAATTTTTCACTTTGCTTTAAAGGAAAAGACATGTGGATTCCTGGAGAATAGGGGGAAAGGCATTGAGAATTCCTGGAGAACAGGGGAAGTCTCCATAGACTGCAGGAGGGCAAATGCTGTACCCATCTTCAAAAAGGGGAAAAAAGAGGACCCAAATAATTACCACCTAGTCAGCTTGACATCTATTCCTGGAAAGTTTCTAGAGCAGATGATTAAACAGTTTGTAATTATTTTAAAAGCAATGCTTTCATTACTAGAAGTCAACACTGGTTTCTCAAAAACAAGTCACGCCTGACATTTGATCTCTTTCTATAGAGTTACAAGTCTAGTGGATGAGGGGAATGCTGTGGATGTGGCTTACCTTGATTTCAGTAAGGCCTTCAATAAGATTCCCCATTATATACCTGCAAAGACGTTAGTGCTATTGTTAGATGGATTTGAAATTGGTTGACTGATCATACCCAAAGGGTGCTCATAAATAGCTTCTACTCAGCATGAAGAGAGGTGACTAGTGGGGTGACCCAGGGTTCTGTTATGGATACAGTGCTATTCAATATCTTTATTAATGACTTGGACAAAGGAATAGAGAGTAGACTGATTAAGTTTACAGATGATACAAAATTGGGAGGGGTAACTAATTCCCTAGATGATTGGTTGAGAATCCAGAATGACCTTGACAAATAAAAGTGCTGGGCCAAAACTAATGGAATGAGTTTCAACAGAAAGAAATGTAAGGTCCTGCATCTAGGCACAAAAAGTGAATTGCACAGATGGGAGACACTTGGCTGGAAAATAGTACATGTGAAAGGGATCTGGGAGTCTGTATGGACCACAAATTGAACATGAGTTAGTAGTGTGATGCGGCGGCCAAGAATGCCAATGTGATTCTTGGTTGCATCAACAGAAGCATAGTGTCTGAATTACGGTAAGTGATAGTACCACTCTTATTCTGCTCTGGTTAGACCCCACCTGGGGTACTGTACTCAGTTCTGTGCACCTCAATTTAAAAAGGATGTTGAAAACCTTGAGTGTGTCTAGAGGAGGGTGACCAGGATGGTTGAAGGTCTAGAAGATAGGAGCTGGGAATGTTTAGTGTAGGGATATCATTGCCCATATTTCTGAGCCCCAAGATTGGTCAAGCACAAAGGAAACTGAAGGCCTAGGAGGGCTGCTTGACATATATTTCCCGGCAGCCCCAGGACCGAAGCAGATACCAGAATGTGCTGAAGAAGGCCAGAGCAAACAGGACGGCAGATAACCAGGATATCAGGATACATCGGCTCAGGCCCAAGGAAGCCTCTTATCAGTAATGCCTCACTAGCTAGGGAGCCTTTCCCCCCACCTATGGATCCCATTTCCCCTGCTTTGTTTACCTGTTTACTGAACAGATAACGCTTGCATTCTTTCCCCCCACCGAGGAATGTTTCTCTGTATCTATTGTGATTACCCTCTAATAAAAGGCTGGGCTCAGGCAGCAGTAGGACGGACACAATCATCATCACACAATCATCACCACACAATCTCACATACACGCATGCCTCCACACATATTCAGACACACAGACATCAATGGAACCCTGACAGACAGACGAACAGGAATGCTGCCCTGAGCGCCAGATGATTGCACCCCGAAACTCTGTGTCCCGTGTGATTCGTAACGCAACAAATGGTGACCTCGACGTGATCCCCCCAACGCAACGGCAGAGGTGATCCCCCCAAGGCAACGGCAGACGTGATTCCCCCAAGGCAACGCAGACGTGATTCCCAGAAGGCAACGCAGATGCGATCTCCTGCAGCAAGGCAGATGCAGAGGAACCACTAGGCACAAGGACCAGGCTCCAGGCCGGAAGGCACGAATGCAGCCCATCCTCATCTCCCTACGCCTGTGGAAAAGGCTTCGAGACGCGTCCAAACATCCTCTAAGAGGATCCCAAAGGTGAGATGGGAGCGTTCTTCTCGGTTGAAGAGCGAAATGAATTCAGTGGGTCAGCTAATTTTCGGAGCAAAAGCATGCCAGTAATAGTACAGCCTTTGCCCACAGTCCCTAAGGTGGGATCAGGGGGGCAGGGAAAGTCTTGGGAAAGCCAAGAGTCCCAGATAGAGTTTTGGGAGTCACAACAGCCTCTGGGTGGGGAACCAGCAGTAGGAAGAAATCTACAGGTAGAAAATTCCAGGGTTGGCAAGCAGAACGCAGGTGATACAGCAGAGCAACCATGGGGACGCATGCAAATGCCCATTTCACTCCTTCCCCCAGATTTCAAGATGTCCCTACCAATAATTTTTCCACCTAGTGACCTACAGTTAGGAACAGTGTCCCAGAATCAGGAAAGGGAACCCCAAGAAGATTTAGGAAAATCAGCAATAGAACATCTGGAAGAGTTAGAATCAAATTTTTCCACCAAGAAAAGTCTCAGCACAGGGCAAAATGACACTCAGGAAGATTTCACCAAACCCCAGAAGCAAGAGGGGAAAAATTTTGTCCTGTCAGAAAATGTACCTCCAAAAGGCAAGGAGATGCCCCAAAGGCAGTCACTTTCTTGCAGCAAAGAGCCAAGCCATGGGGCAGGATTTCCCAAAGCAATGCAGAGAGGCCAAAATTTTGTCCATGGCTCAGTAACTCAAGCCCTGGAATTGTTTAACACTCAGGATTCCATTTCCCAGGGAAAGCGCCACAGGTTTCAGAAGCGGCCAGATTTAGAGCAAATGCAGAGTTCAGCCTTGGGCTGGACCAAAGCAGACTTGCCCAGAGAGGGAATCCCAAAGATAGACCTCTTTTCCAAAAGGACAAAGTTCACCATTAAGGCAAAGGCCAGCCTTTTGTGTGCTGTGGCAGATGCCAGGCACCCTCAGTATAAGTATAGGAGAAAGGTAATTTTTTCAAAAGATTCTGTACCTTATTTTTCCCTAAGAGATTTTCCTCTTTCTCCAAAGCCATGGAGAATGTAGATTTTCTCTCTCAGAAAGCTTAGGCAGCCAGAATTCCCCTCATACTCTTTTTAGCAAGCCACAGGAAAAATTAGGAATCAAAAATGCTTCTCTCTCTCTCTCTCTCTCTCTCTCCCCCCGCCCCTCTCTGTCTATCGACTGGAAGCAGCTCAGGGGGAGCGGGGGGGGGGAGGGGGCTGGAAAGCAAGCAGGCAGGGGAGGAAAAAAGGTTTTTGGATAAGAAAAAGTTTGCTGGAGAATGGGAAGTTTGCTGGAGAAGCAAGCAGGCATCAGTTGTCTGTCAGGAATTGTGAGAAAGATTCCTGGAGATTTCAAGTTCCTTTAGAAAAAACGTCCCAAAGATCTCATCTTCCACTATTTTACGGGAGTAAAAAAGCAATTATATGGGTTTGATCCATCCCACTAGCACACAGAACGAATGCAAGATAGCAGGAAGCATGGAATGGTTATCAGTTTGCTAGGAAGGGTAGACTGTTATCTTCAGATACATTGTATAAACAAAGCCAGTTTATCACCTTCCTGCTGGTTGTAATTACAAGTCAAACAAGCAGAGGCATCTTTCAGAGTTGGAAGCAAACTGACTACAAATCCCATATGCCTTACATTTTTGGGCACAAGCAATCAACAGGGTTTAAAATGCATAAAAATCATCACTAATCGTGTTCCTTTTGCCTCCAAATCAAGCAGTGGAAAACCTTCCTCTCAGGGTATGAATTTCAAATTTAAAACAAAAAACAATTAAAAGGAAAAAAGGGGGAGAAATGCCCCCCCCGAAATGCCCCCCCTCTCAAGCCTCTTCAAGCAAGGAGAAGGCTTGATTTTAACTATACAGTATGTACCCTGAGAGAAAGAGAAATACAAATATTCTCACAGGTATGCCTTCCATGGCAGTTCGAAGTTTACCAGCAGAATGATCCCAGAAGGACATTTAAGGAATATTCTCATTCCTCATACATTCCTCATTCTCTCAACTGCAAAGGCTTATGGACTATGGGTAATCTGGGAGCTGTTGTTACCATTCATGCCAAGCAGAATTGTCTCACCACCAGAAGAAGAAGACATTTCCCAGATCCATGAACTTTTAGCAAAAGAACTCTTAAAAAGACTTTTCAGCAAACAGCCATCCATTGAAGCAGAGAAGAAAATAGTTAGGTAGTCTAGTCTTTCACCTTCCCCCACAAAAATGTAAGCCCCAGCACAGAGAGATCCTGCTTACTTATGTATTCTCATGTATTCATGTATTTGAAATTATTCACTGTCCATACCTGCAAATTCTTGCCATGCTTAGCCACAAAATGTATTCATATATCTATGCATTACTTATGCTATAGCTTATTGCTTGAGTAGTATTGTTAATGCATGTATATCTGTATGCTAGATTATGTCTATGTACTTTTAAGTCTTGGGAGACAATCTTGCTTATTATGTCAGTTCATTTATTATTGCAAGTTATGATGAGCGAAAGTTTCTATCTCTGAATGTTATATGAATATTGGGTGCTTTGTAACTCGGTGGGAGAAAGAATGCAGCCAACATTCTAGAAGGTCCCCACATTAGATAACACATCACAGCCAATGATTTATGCCATGCCCTAGCTTAGGGCTCTCACAATGAGCATGGGAGTGGGAGGAAATGGCCATGGAGTGTCAGCGCAGCAGCTCTCAGGCACAGCCATAAGACATCTCAGTTTTAAGGCATAATTCTCACACCTCAGCCCAAACATACGAAGCTTGTCTTGCAGAGACATGTCACTCCCTCCTACATAAGGAGTTGAGTTTCCTCTTGGGCCAAGCAATAAGGCCCCTGGGGCAAATGACCTCAGGTTGCCAGCTTTCAAGGCCTGCATGGTTTGAGCACCAGATGAGTGCCTGGTTTCTGGTCTGTTTAGGTTTACACCTGTGCCTCCTGACTGGTATGCAAAAGGACCACAGCTCTTGCCAGCTTGCTCATATTTAAAAGAAAAGAAAAGGGGAAATGTAGGGATATCATTGCCCATATTTCTGAGCCCCAAGATTGGTCAAGCACAAAGGAAACTGAAGGCCTAGGAGGGCTGCTTGACATATATTTCCCGGCAGCCCCAGGACCGAAGCAGATACCAGAATGTGCTGAAGAAGGCCAGAGCAAACAGGACGGCAGATAACCAGGATATCAGGATACATCGGCTCAGGCCCAAGGAAGCCTCTTATCAGTAATGCCTCACTAGCTAGGGAGCCTTTCCCCCCCACCTATGGATCCCATTTCCCCTGCTTTGTTTACCTGTTTACTGAACAGATAACGCTTGCATTCTTTCCCCCCACCGAGGAATGTTTCTCTGTATCTATTGTGATTACCCTCTAATAAAAGGCTGGGCTCAGGCAGCAGTAGGACGGACACAATCATCATCACACAATCATCACCACACAATCTCACATACACGCATGCCTCCACACATATTCAGACACACAGACATCAATGGAACCCTGACAGACAGACGAACAGGAATGCTGCCCTGAGCGCCAGATGATTGCACCCCGAAACTCTGTGTCCCGTGTGATTCGTAACGCAACAGTTTAGCCTTGCAAAAAGATGGTTGAGAGGGGATATGATATCCATGTTTAAATATTTGAAATGATGTCATATCAAAGAGGGGACAGGTTTATTTTCCATGGCTTCAGAGACTAGGATGCAAGGCAAGGGTTTCAAACTACAGGAAAAGAGATTCTATTTGAACATTAGGAAGAACTTCATGATGGTTAGAGCTGTTCGGCAGTGGAATATGCTGCCAAAGAGGGTGGTGGAGTCTCTTTCTTTGGAGATTTGTAAGCATAGGCTGGATGGCCATCTGTTGGGAGTACTTTGATGGGGGTTACTGCATGGCAGGGGGTTGGACTGGATGGCCCTTGAGGTCACTTCTGACTCTATTATTCTATGATTCTCTTCTATGATTCTATGCAAATCCAGCAAAAACAGAACTATGTCACTATCCATCTTTTGGGCCAAAGGGGACATTGGAAAAGCATCTTGTAAACCAATGAACAAAACTGAACACATCCAGATATTACTCCACTAGGGCCTGTTGGTGACCCAAAGATTCAGGGAAGAAGGGTAATAGTAAATTCTTTCTTCCATCAGAGTACAAGGTCAGAATTAATTTTCATGCAATAATATGCATGCCATTTATTCGTATGAAAGGACAGCAAGCTGACGAGCAGTTGTGATCACTGAAATATGAGCATTATTCTTTAACTTTCCTATAAAGCCTTCTGTTCCCAAAGGGCAAAGATGGGCTGTGACAGCTGGCTCTGAGGTATCATATATTAGGCATTAAGTGTTGAAACCTGACAAGTCAGGGATCAGATTAAACTTGGTTCTTAAAGGTCTTTTCTGAAAGATATTCAATCAGGGGAAAAATACGATTATTTGCTTAAGAAGAAAGAAGAGCTGGAAGGGGTGACGGCAATTTTCAAAGATACTACAGCAAGCTTAGTCCTGAGTTTGAACCTGACATTTCAGATGCTGAGGAGCCATGGCTGAGGATATTCGCATCACAAAGTTGGAAGGATTTTGTAGATTTTCAAGAAATGACTGGAATGACATCTGGCAGGATGCTTTGAGTGCATCATGCTTCAATGAGAACAGCACGTTGGCCTATGAAACCTACTGGGTCTCCTTCCAATCTTTCAGCCATGAATATTATTGACTTATATTAGCCCTTTACTCCTTTCATTCTACCTGCAGAATGTGGGTGCCAAGTGATTCACTGACCTATAAAAGCATGGCTACTCTTTACAAGCCAGACACAAGAAAATCGGGTACACCTCTTCCTTCAGGACATCCTGATTCCTGATAAGTGTAGTTTGGGATGCACACCACGACTGAGCATTTTATTATTCAATTGAAAGATTTGTAATATGCCTTTATATAAAATAGAAAACCCCAAATATAACTGTTTAAAAACAATAAAGCCATAGGGCAGGGAACTAAATAACAAATAAAATAATATGCCAATAGTTTTTGAAATATAAATAAATATATAAACCAGAAAGGCTGGCAAATATTTGTGTCTGGGTGATCAATCTGAGTCAGAGTCTTTGATACTAAGTCCCAAGTTTTCAACTCTTTAGGACCAAATCCACAACCAAGTCTGAGGTGTTGTTGGGACCAAGTCCCGAGTTCCAAAAGCCCCATGACTGAGTTACTATTAAACACAAACCTTTTCCAAGTCACGAGTTGAGTCAGAGCCATTGAAAAGAAAACAAGACCGAGTTGAGTCACCGGTGCAACTTACATCAACCTTGACAACCAGTCTTGTGTCTTGAGTCCCCATCCCTGGTATACACAGAGCCCATACTGAAATGTTAAAGCAGCCCCTAAAATGTCTGGTTAAAAAAAAGGGAAATGCCACCAAAAGCCACGTAATGGTGGGAGCTGAGAGACCTACTTCAGAAGACTGTCTTTCTGTTTTTATAAAATCTTGGGGACATGAACAAGTTGTAGAACCCCCCTGCAAGGGAGAGTAGGCTGGTGCCCTCCTATTGTTCTTCTGCTAGCAAATACTCTTTTTTAATTCTTTAAAAATTAAACAGGCTTCAGGGAACAGACTTGATATAGAAAAATGGGCTTTTAATAGGGGGTGGGGTGCTGCTGTTGTAATTGTTCTCCCTCCTAATGTATTTTTACATTGTTTAAAATTATAGTCCATTTAATTGCATTTTAACACTATATTACTCATTTAATTGCATTTTAATATTATAACCTACTGTCTTTTTAGTTAAATCTTTTAAAATTGTTTTGTGAACTGTCTCAGGGAGAAATATGAGATTTTTTTTAAAAAACGAAGAACTGTGCTGCGTTTGACTTGTTATATTTCTGTTCAGAGATTGAAAGATAATGGGAAAGTGGTCAATCACTAATAAGCTAAAACTCTGATTAAATTATTTTCATGTCAAAAAGAGGGTGTTTAAATTGACATTTATTCTGTAAGAGTGTTATGAAAAGGCTTATAATAATTTTCCTTGCAAATAGTTCATCTCAGAGCAGAAGCATTGCATTGCATTTCCATATACCAAGGTTCAGAGTAGATGACGCACTGAGCAAGTCTTTAGAAGGGGTGTTTCTTTAAGTGGTGAGAAGGTATCTGGTTGCCATAGCACAGCACTTGCCTTCTTTGAATTCCATATCTTCCTTTCCAGTGAGAATTGTTTCATGATTTGGCATTAGAAAGTAAACGGGTTTAAGTTGCAATTATGTGTGTTGAGGCACTTATTCGTTGAGCCATTCGCCATTTTTGCCCATTTCGTCTCACTTTGGAAAATTAGCTGTACGGCTATCGAGCATTTCTCGCTAGTATGCTAAGGGTGCTAGAAGTGTTTTTAACTTGTTGTTGATTGTTATTTTATTCTTTGTCTATTGCACTGCCATTGTATTTTGTACTGACGACCACTGTTTGGTCCGTCCATTGGAAGCCGCCCAGAGTTCCTCCGGGAAGATGGGTGGGATATAAGTGTAATAAATAAATAAATAAATAAATAAATAAATAAATAAATAAATAATCCCTGAAGAAACTAGTTGTGGGAGATAAAATGAGGCGATGTCAATGAATATGCATTTTTCTTAAAGTTCAATTTGATGTCAGGCTACAAATAGGACGGAACACTGGCCTTTCAGGCCCCACATTTGTTAAGGCACTTGAGGCAGGCTTGGACTGGGGGCTGGAAAGCATCTGCAAGGATCATGTACATGTGCTGCTAAAATTTAAAATACATTTGCCAAAATTCTGTAATTCTTTACTGTATTTTAGGATGACAGCTTTGCAGTACATACTTGAGTCTTCTTCGTTTGGGACTAAATGTCTTGCTTCTTTGGCTTGTGTAAGACTGAGGTGGGCAACTCTGGAAGCTCCAGGGCCAGCTTTTCCACATCCAGGACCCACCCAATGGCTTCTGAATATGTGGGGAAAAAACGGGCACCTACAGATTCTAGAACTCTTCCTTCCTATACTTTTCTTCTTAATTTTAAGGACTTAGTTTGAAGCTTGCAATGATCCTGTGTCCAATTTTATAATAAAACATGCAGGGTTCCTGAAACAGAAACTGACATTTCTTATCAAGTTGTTCTTTTTTTCCACAAAAAATAAAAATAAAATTTAAAAAAAAAATTTTTTTTTACCCTTGGGCCTATGGGATGCACTTTGCTCACCCTGGTAAAAAGCAAAACCTTAATCAATTCAGGTCTGATGGCCCACTCTAGTCCTTATAAATCTGTGGAAAGACTACTGCTAACTCACCTGGGGAATATCCTGATCTTCGGAAGGTCCGGCTTTTCCTCTTCCTCCCATCACGTGACTGAAGATGTGGGATAGCAATACGTCTGTGAAGATTCTCAGTCATCCAGGTTCGTTTAACTGGGAGTTGAGTCATGGCTACTGGACTTTAGCAGTTTCCACATACAAGGTTTTTTTAAAAAGTGCAGTACATCCCCATGGCCAGCAGGTGGTGTTAGGATAAAAAAGGACCAGCTGACTGGTGCTATGGGTGAGGGAAGTAAAAAAAAAAATAGCTGAGGATCAGCCAGCTGCCTGGGCTAGGAGGGTGGGGGGAAATTTAAAAAAAAAACAGTGCCAGACAAGCCAGAAGACCAGCTGACTGGTGCTAGGGGTGGGGGGGGGGTAGTAAAGCAAAACAAAAAAACAGTGCCCGATTGGCCCCAGGAACAGCCGATCGGAGCTATGAAAAAAGAAAAGAAAAAGAAAACTGGATCATCTGCGTGGTCCCACGACGTCTGCCTCCTTAAAAGGTGGATTTTTTAAATGAGCCAACAAATTTGCTACCTCTCTGGTAAGTCTTGGAAACCTCGCTTAAGGGACCGTTACTGGGTTTTCTTTCTCCCCCCCCCAAAAAAAAAGCCCGGTGGCCATGGGGGCTGCATTTTTGGACACGGTTTATCTACAAATTTAATCTGCATTGAAAGGGACGTGGCATAGGGGCCTAAGATGGAATGACTTAGCAGTGAATCTGTGTTTGATTGATTAATGAAGCCGTACGCAAGCATCCATCCACCAGAAGAGCTGTGAGCAATATCTGGCTCTCCAGAGGTTGTCAGACAGCAAGTTCCAGCTGCCCTAACCAGCACAGTTGGTGATGGGACTAATCGGAATTGTATCCCAGTAGTATTTGGAGGGTCTCCATCTCTGCCACTACAAAACATATCAGGTGTGTATTTGTCACAGGCAGTTTCAGCTTGGAAAGGTTGCTGACCACCAGCTGGAGAAGTCATGGAGTAGTACTCCAAAAAGTAACTTTTCCAAGCATTACCGATTCTTATTAAACAGTGCTTCTAGTCAGACATCATTTCCCACTTTTCAAAAAGAAGGGGCTCATCTCTGAATTTTCACTGCCTACAGGAACATAATCTCCTTCCGTTCCCATAAGCATCCTAATGGAGTGGCTTAGTCTAAAAGGAAGTGGAACAAGATGACCCAACAGAGCTTTGCGGTGCCAAGATCTCATGCATCCCAGCCTTTTCTGAACTACAGTATACCTGTCAAGGGGAACCTGGACATTAAGACCTTTGAAGATTTTGCGTTTGAACAGCAGTAGCCTTTGTTGCATGACTGGCTGGGTGGATTTTGCTCCTGAAACAAAGGAGGAGTTCATGTGTTTTAAATGTAAAGTGACTCACAGATCTTTGTGGGGACATCTGAAAAGGTCTCCAAAGGAGCTAAAAATATAGTAGAGAAGGAAAGCGTAATTTTAGACAATGCGAAATATGGCAAAAAGTATCCTCGGGCAAACCAGTGTAATCTGTGAGACCCACCAGCCCTATGTTTTATGTCAATTTGACAAGACTCCTTTATTTTTAATTTGCTAGGTACTTCAAAGATATTGGATTTGTCAAGCGATGGTCTACTTTTTTCTTAGCAGGTCATTGATTTGACAGTCTACATGTTGGATTTCAGGATCTGTCTGTCTGTCTGTCTGTCTGTCTGTCTGTCTGTCTGTCTGTCTGTCTGTCTGTCTGTCTGTCCATGTACTGCCCTCTCAACTAGCCACAAAGAAAAGTATGTCTGAAGATAAAAAGGTATACCTGATTTTTCTACAGCATTAATACCAATGGAAAAATACATGCCATGTGATGGATGACTAGTATATTTTCACTACAGGTTCAGGCACCAGATAAGCTGATATACAGAACATCTGTGCCAGAGACAACAATCATCAGAAGCATCTCTAAAAGAAAATTAGGACTACCCACTCTCTATTTCCCTTGCTCTGTGGGGTAAATGCACACAAATAACCAAATTACTGAAAGTGAATATCTGTATCATCTTGCCAAGTAGCAAGAAGGACTTCCCAAAATATATGGGAATATATTTTGTCGACAAAAATAATATTGACAAAATTAATATTTTGTCAACCATATGGCAAAATGGTTGAAGGACTTTATGTGTACTTACAGGATGTACACAGAATGTTCTGGATCTAGCAAAACAAAAACAAAAAAATATAAACAAACAAAAATGGGAGAGATGGAAATTCAAAGCCAAATTTATCTGACTTGGGGGTTTCTTCTCTTTTTGTCGCCAGCTAGCATCAAGCTCTCTGTGTGCCTCATGAGAAGTTAATTTGTGGTCTGCACCATCACTTACCCACATTCGATGTCCTTTGAAGGATAATGTTAAGGAGCACTAAAAGCCTTTCTATGGGGTAGGTAATTGGGTAGACTTATTACTTTAAAGAAAGCAGACAGATCTGTTCATGTCTCTAGAGGGAGAGATTAAAAACCTGGAGAGCTATAAACTAACCTCATCAAAGAGGATGTGTTGAAGGAAGGAAGGAAAAATATTCCCAGGACTTCTATATAATGTGGAAGCAGCTTTCCCGACCTCCAACCTCAGAAAAGGAATTAACTGTGAGCTGCTTCTTATAGCAGAAGCAAAGAAACAATGGAAAGCAAGGACCACATAATTTTTGATAAAACGAGTTACTTTGATATATATCTGTAATTTTTACAGCCTTGTATTTGAGTCATGTCTTTGCATTCCTATGCTGTCTGGCAATGCACAACTGCAGTGGAATTCCAAGTTTAAGTCAAAAGCACAAGCCAACTTCAAAGGTGAAAACCCAAATGCAAAATTTAAAAACAGATGCTGCGTGCATAGAATAGACATACATCTTGTTATCACTGAAGGCAAGGCATGGTTTCCCCCCCATCACTCTATTTTTCTCTGGATTTGGCTGAATCCTATGCAAACCTCACATGGCTGGACTTTCACGATGGGAGAATGGAGATTTGCTACCTGGCTCCATCCCTACTCTTATGTTCCCAACACTCTCAGCTTGTTGGAGGAAATGGTATAAAGCTTTGATGCCATTTATCATGGAGGCTTCCTATTCAAAACTGCAGGCCTAGTAAATGATGTCTGGTGGAGAGGGTTAATAAAGATGCGATAAATAAATGCAGGCTTGTGACAGAGGGGTGAAGCCAATCTACAGTCTCCCCCTCACTGCAGTAGAATAAAAACTAAGTAAGACTTCTATAATTACGGACCCAAGGGCAGTACAAATGGGACATTTTGTGTGACATAAGTGGCAGGGACATAGATGTGCATATAAGTCCAATCTGTATCATCCATGGATCTTCAAACACTCAGGCAAGATCTTTGTCATTTCAGACAAGATTAAACCTATTATGTTTGCACAAAACAAAACAAAACCACAGAACAGACAGGACACAACCAGAAGAGTGCTAACATTGTCATGTTATTTTGTTGATTTCTGAAAAACAGCCTCTAAACGATGATTGCATTTTCCATCTGTTAGCCACCACCATGTATAAGACCACCCCCACTTTTCCAATCCAAAATTTCAGTTAACTGTACAGTTCTCTCCTTGGCTTACTCCCATGTATAAGATGACCCTCAAATTTTAGTTTATCATTTTTTTTTACTTTTTTTTTACTTTTTTTTTTTACTTAGTTTATCATTTTAAGGAAAAAAAACACCATAGTCTTAGACACAGAAAAATTCTGTAATCATTCACATAAATGAAAGAGGGGGTACATGGACATTTCATGCTTCTTTCCCATTCTCTCATGTAATCATTTTTTTTGCTCTTTGTTATGTCAATCTTTCCATTTACCCTCTACAATTGAAATACCGGATTTCATCCAATCCTGTTGCGAGGGCTATAATAAAGAAAGACATGTCTGTGTGACTCATGAGTCAGACAGAACATCTGAAAGGAGGAGGGATGTTGAATCAGTAGAAGGGCCAGGAACTCAATGAGGAGTACTCTTTTTCCTTCACAGTCCTTCTTTGAGGGGGTGGGATGGGGGATTTCCTTGTGTTTCTAAGTCCTGGCACCTTTCACTGTGAATTTTGCATTCTGCCTCCTTGTGCCTCAATCTGAGATTCATTTTTTTCCATTTCTCCCCATGTGCATGTGTGGGAAGGATGAGTTCCCTGTTTGTTTGCTTTTTAATTATTGATATATTGCATATTTATTCTGTTACTGTGTATTTATTCTTTTAAAGTTGTATAGTTTGCTGAGGTTTTAAATTATTTTTCTTTATTATGAGCTGTTGCCTGATTTTGGACTAGATTGATTCTCTGTTGCCTTGCCTCTGCTTTTTTGGGTTAAGTAGGATTCTGTAGGGTTTAATTTTGACTAACATCAAGAAACATGAATGGGAAACCCAAAATGAAATAACTTGTAAAAAGGCTTCCTATTTTCTGTTAAGCCAAAATAGCACACTGAAAACAGTAAAATGAAAGAGATGATCCCCCAATATACAATGTTTTATATCATGCACATTTGTATTTACAAGTATCACAGCTATGTAAAAAAAGCTCTATTCATTCCTTGTTTACCTGATTCTCCCCAAATAACTTTGAGCAGAACACATACCTCTCCCATCAGTGTTGTCATTAATCCCCATGTATGGAGTGATGTGTTTCCAAAGAAAATATTTATTTTTTTCTATAGGATTTCCAAATGACTTTGGAAAATCAAGATTTTTGCTATTATGGAGACTCTAGACATAAATAGGAATATTATTCTCTACGTGGGAAAATAAAGACAGAGAGAGGAGTGGCAAAGTGCTTCCTTGTAAGCACTCCCTCCATGATTAAGCCAATAACTATTGACTTTATAGAGCAGTGATGGTAAACCTTTTAGAGACTGAGTAACCAAACTGCCATTTAAAACTCACAAACTGCCAATACGGCAATTTAATCTGAGTACAGTGGTACCAGGGGATACAAATGCGTTGGGTGCTACCTTGCAGGAAAGCAAGGTTCGAAGAGTAGGCTTTTGAATTTCCTGTGACCACAATACCATCGCTGTGGCCATGGGAAATTCAAGAACCTGCTCTTCGATCCTCACTTTCCTGAAGAGTAGCATTCGATCCACCTCTCTGCCCTGGGAAGAGAAGCGGAGGGGGTACTACGCCATCGGGAAAGCTGGGGGGGGGGGGAATGGCAATGGCTTGTGGGCTCGTTCATAGCCCCAGTTTACTCTCCAGGCATACCGCTCTGGGCATCCCAAAAGCAGTGTGGCTGTAGAGTAAACTGGAGCTATGAAGGAGCCCACAAACCACTGCCTCCCCTTCGCCTGGCTCTCTGCACAGAGGTGTCTCAGGACTGCCAAAATGGCTCCGTGCAGAGAGCCAGGCAAAGAGGAGGCAGTGGTTTGTGGGCTCCTTCATAGCCCCAGTTTACTCTCCGGCCATGCCGCTTTGGGGATGCCCAGAGTGGCATGGCCAGAGAGTAAACTGGTACTACGAACGAGCCCATAAGCCACTGCCCCCCCCCTTCGCCTGGCTCTCTGCATAGAGGACAGTAGTGTGCTCCAAGCAGAGAGGGAAGTGCCGTGGCTTTGAGGGGGTGATGTCGCACGCCCACAGAAAGGGCTCCACATGCCACCTTTGTCACCTGTGCCATAGATTCACCAATGCTGTTACAGAGGAAAAATATGTGAACATCTAGAATGCAACCAGGTGTTTGTTGACAATAGAGGAAGGCATACCTGCACATCCAAATCCCCCTCCCACAGCTGAAGTATATTTTCATTTATATTCAAGGCAGAGTTCTCAATACAAACTATGTCCTGGATATCATCAGAACTCACTGTTGCATTGCTTTGAAGGTAACACTACATATGTAAACCTCCTGAGCAGTTATTCAGTATACAAAAGTTCAGAATGCCTTGTGAGGAAAGGAATCAACAATATTTAAGAAGAAAATCTCAGCACTTTTGCCAAACTATAAATTGCAGTGTTTCACACTGGGGTCAAACAAAGAACGGTGTAGAAATGATATAACTCAAACAATAAAAAGCATAAGAAACCAAGAAACCTCATTAATTTGTAACAGAGGTATACATTACACAGGAATCCACGTAGGATAACCGTTAGTATATTACATTAGCACTGGGGAGATGTAAGTCCCCACCTAGCTACAAAGCTTGCTGCTGTGGACCTAGCTACACCAAGCTGCCTCCCGAGAATGCTTTGGAGGGGAAAAGGCATGCTGCTGTGGAAAAGCCTTATTTGCCCGAGAATGCTTTGGAGGGGAAAAGGGGCTCCAAGTCACAGGAATGTACTTTCAGGTTTTTTGATGATAAAATGGTGATAGACTGTGGCAACTACCCAAACTGGAACAGAGCATACGGGGGAAAATAATTTGTAAATTTATTAAACCCACTAAAACATGTTTTAGATATACAAGACTGAATGCTTTGGAGGGGAAAAGGCATGTGAATGTAATAAGTATGCTAGTCTAAGACTCCAATTTGAAAAAACATAACAAACAGTCCTTCCCATAACTAAATGTAAAATAAAAATAAAACAAATAATGACAAATTGAATGAGAACAGAACACAAAAACATAAGAATGCTGGATACTCTAGTCAGAAAGCGGCCCCACCATGCGTTTGGGAGGTGATTGTAACCACTCCCCTGCATCTGCAATAGTGTGAGATAGACTCTCCAAAACCCGTACTTTTCTTGATGCCAATCACTTTTGAAGGCTTACCACTCCAGGGAAGACTCAACACGCTCAAAAAATGAACAGCCCCTAGCTGGTATTTTGAGAGGGGAAAGAGCTTCCTCTATCCACTTTACTCATACCCTGCATTATTTTGTATTTCAATTAAAAGCCCTTTTTTCCAGACTAAAAGGCAATTGTTTTAGCCTTTCTTCATAAGAGGTATAATCAAGGTCACTTTTCCAGTTCACTATGAGATGTAGGTCACAATACTCCAGGTGGGGCCTTACTGTTTTATATAACGGCATTATAATGTTGGCATTTTCAATCCCCTTTTTGAAAGAGGGGACTGCTGCCAACATTGGGGAGACACCTTCATGGAGCTGTCCACCAACACACCAAGATCTCTTTCCTGATCCGTCACGGATAACTCAGAGCCCATGACATTTCTCAGCCCACTGATTTGGAGAGATCCTTCTGGAGCTCTTCACAATCTTCTCTGTTTTTTACCACATTCATTGGTGTTGTCTCCAGGTCATTTATGAACAGATTGAAACTTGGGGCACTGTTTATCCCTGTCTCCAGGTCATTTATGAACAGATTGAAAAGCACCGGTTATTCTCATTGTGAAAATTTCCCATTGACACCTACTCTTTGTTTCCGGGATCTCAACCAGTTCTCAATCCATAAGAGGACCTGCCCTCTTATCCCCTGACTATGCAATTTTCTCAGCAGCCTTTGGTGAGGGACTGTGTCAAAAGCCTTTTGAAAATCCAGATAGACTATATCCACCGGTTCACCCAAATCCACGTGCCTGTTGACCTTTTCAAAAAATTCTAAAAGGTTTGTAAGACAAGATTTACCCTTACAGAAGCCATGCTGATTTTCTCTCAGCAAGGTTTGTTCTTTTATGTGTTTTAAGATTTTCTCTTGGATGAGGCCTTCCACCATCTTCCCTGGGACAGATGTAAGGCTAACCGGCCTGTAGTTTCCTGGGTCCCCCCTCCTTCCTTTTTTAAAAATTGGTGTGACATCTGCTATCCTCCAGTCCTCCGGCACTGTGGCCGTTTTAACAAGGCATATTTAAGAGATCTGCAATTTCATTTCTCAGTTCCCTAATAACCCTTGGGTGGATGCCATCTGGGCCCGGTGACTTGTTAATCCTCAATTTATCAATTAGTCCTAAAACTTCCTCTCTTTTAATGTAATTTAATTCTTTAGTCAAAGGGGCGGCTCAGGCAGCGGAATCCGCTCAAGGTCCTCTGTCGTGAAGACAGACGCAAAGAACTCGTTCAATTTCCTGCAATGTCCAAGTCCTCCTTAACCTCCCCTTTTCCTCCCTCACCATCCAGAGGCCCAATAAAACTTCTAACATATTTAAAGAAGCTTTTATTATTACCCTTTATATTGCTAGCCATGCGTTCCTCAAAGTCTTTCTTTGAATGCCAGAGTTTGTGTTCCTTTTTATTTTCCTCATTTGGGGAGGATTTCCATTTACAGAAGGACTTCCTTGTGCTTTAGAGCCTCTCTAACTCCACTCGTTAACCATGCCACTTAAATGAGCTCTTGTGGTACATGGGGGCCTCTATTAATCCATGCACACTGAAAGATTGGATTAACCCTCCCCTTCAGTTTCTCTCTAACTAGTTTCCTCATCTGAGGGAAGTTTGCCCTTCGAAAATCAAGGGTTTTTATGTCTGATTTGGTTGACCAAAAGTGTTACATGGGGAAATTCTAAAATCTTAATAATGTCATGTTGTCAAGTTGATTCTGAATTAAAATTCAGAATTATAATTCTGATTTATAATAATACCCTTGCCAGAATGTGCTAGATATTACATACAGTATATACCCAGATTTGGTCCACTTGTTCTCCCATGTGGCTTTCTGGGACTGTGCAGCTTGCTCAAGTCGACACAAATCGGCACTTCTCCAGTGGAGGATGAAAACCACCCCCTTGCTCCACATTCAACTACTATGACTCAGTGAGCTTGCTGGCTCATATAACAAAAGGCACAAAATAAAGCTTCAAATCACAGCTTGGATCCTCCAGACATATAGTTTCAGAGACATGAAAATAACACAGGGGGAAATTGTTTCCAATATTGAGTATCCACACAGGTTAAGCATCATATCAGAATTTAGGGTCAATTCACAGATTAAGGGGAATGTGCATTTCCTCCATTATAGTGTTTTCTCTCCAGTACACAATTCCTTGAAAGACAAGGTATCTTTCTGTATACCATTTTGGTGGCTGAGATTGGCCACAATCATGGCACAACCCCACCTATCTCTAATCTGTGTAAATTAGTTGTTCTTTATTAAAGCCAAGCCAATCTCTTGACATTGTTCATCCAAGAAATCTGCCTTCTACCTCTTCCATAGTTGTTGTTGTTGTTGTTGTTGTTGTTGTTGTTGTTGTTGTTGTTGTTGTTGTTGTTGTTGTTGTTGTTGTTGTTGTTTGTTGTTTGTTGAGTCATTCAGTCGTGTCTGACTCTTCATGACCCCATGGACCAGAGCTCTTCTACTGCCTCCCGGAGTTTGGTTAAATCCATATTGGTTGCATCAATAACACCATCCAACCATCTCATTCTCTGCCGTCCTCTTTTCCTTTTGCCTTCAATCTTTCCCAACATCAGGGACTTTTCCAAGGACTCCTCTCTCCTCATGAGGTAGCCAAAGTACTGGAGCCGCAGCTTGAAAATCTGTCCTTCCAGTGAACATTCAGGGTTGATTTCTTTCAGGATGGATAGGTTTGATCTCCTTGTAGTCCAGGGGACTCTCAAGACTCTCCTCCAGCACCACAGCTCGAAAGCATTGACTCTGCGGCGATCAGCCTTCTTTATAGTCCAGCTCTCACTTCCATGTGGACTGAGGTTACCATATTTACCATTGATCATCTCGTCTATTAAGGCCATGTTTAACTTCTGATGACCAATCATAAGAAAAAAGCAACCCAATATGTGAAATGGAGAATGAAGCAAACTCATGCTAGGACAAACAGAGTCTTTAGCTCATCAGAGAACTCAGCTTCTAGCAACTCTCATCTTTTGACTTGGAGCTTATGTTTTGCACATGTTTCCTTGGCTGGATCAGCAGTGCACTGGAATCAGGGCTCATTAGGCTGAAGTGGGGTCACATTTCAGAAACAGGGACTATAACTAGGGATGGAATGTCCATTTAAAAAGTATATGTGTGTGGGGGGGAAGCCTCTCCATCTTAATTTTCAGCTTTAGTCCACATGCTTTGGCTGAGTAGAAGAAAGGATGCCCTCCCCCCAATTATAAAAGAACACTGTGGTTTCTCAGAGTCAGGATGAATTTCTCAAAAACAAGACTTGTTCATATATCACATATTTTGATTTTTTTTGTGGGCGGAGGGGGAAGTGGCCCACATTTCAATCTTGTGGCCAAGTGTAAAATGTTTGCTAGTTTATGAAACTGTTATGCGGATTTGTAGCTGACTGACCGGTCAAACCCAAATAGTACTCATCATCTTGGACAAAAATGGCTAGTGAGGTTCTGAAGGGTTCTGTCTTGGGCCCGATGTGGTCCAACATATTCATAAACAACATGGATGAGGGTTTGGAAGGGATGTTCATTAAATTCACAGATTGCACTAAACTGGGAACTGTGCTAATACCTAAGAAGACAGAATTAGGATTTGGGATCAGGAGGAAGACCTAAACAAACTGGAGAACTAGGCCGAACAAAATGAGTTTCAGTAAGAAAAAAATGTACATTTTTTCAAATTTAGAAAGAAAAAAAATCAGGTTCACAAATCCAGTAAAGTAGTACATATATATGTCTGTGAAGATTCTCAGTCATCCAGGTGAGTTTATCTGGAAGTTGAGTCATGGCTACTGGACTTCTTTTTTGAGAGATAGAAACGTTTTGCTGTTCATCCAAACAGCTTCATCGGTCTGAATACAGCTAGTGCAAGTCCTCTAGTCAGCTTTCACCTCTTGTCACCCTGGTCTGAATTAGGCTCGTAAGATGAACAGTGGCCTGAATAGGCTCATTAGGGAGACAATAGTATCCATAGCCTTAAGGTGAACAATGGCCTAAGGTGCTGAAACCTATCAAGAATGGGTCTTGATAGAAGAACAAGGGATCAGAAGAACAAGGGATCAGTCTGAGACCCAGACCCGACGGAAGAACCTGGTCATTCCTTACATGGCTGGAGTGTCGGAGAAGCTTAAAAGGATTTTTGGCAAACACCACATCCCTGTTTATTTCAAACCCTCAAACACACTAAGGCAGAGACTTGTCCACCCAAAGGATCCAATACCAAACCATAAAAGGAGCAATATAGTATATGCGGTCCAATGCAGTGAGGAATGTTCAGACCTCTACATTGGAGAATCTAAACAGCCATTAAACAGAAGGATGGCCCAACATGGGGGGGGGGTAACAGCTCAGTACCAGAATCAACAGTACACCTCCATTTGAAGGACAAAGGGCACTCTTTCAAATATGAGGATGTACACATATTAGACAAAGAAGAGAGGTGGTTTGAGAGAGGAGTAAGGGAAGCCATTCATGTTAGCATTGAAAACAGAGGTGGTGGGCTCAGGCATAGTCTACCTGCTACTTATTAGGTTGTGCCTTCCTAAGTACCCAGACAAATCAAAAAGCCTTCACCACCAAGGCCATAGCTAACAACCCATTCTTGATAGGTTTCAGCAGCACCTTAGGCCATTGTTCACCTTAAGGCTATGGATACTATTGTCTCCCTAACGAGCCTATTCAGGCCATTGTTCATCTTATGAGCCTAATTCAGACCAGGGTGACAAGAGGTGAAAGCTGACTATAAGATGGAGGACTTGCACTAGCTGTATTCAGACTGATGAAGCTGTTTGGATGAATAGCGAAACATTTCTGTCTCTCAAAAAAGAAGTCCAGTAGCCATGACTCAACTTCCAGATAGTACATATATAAAGAATCTAAGGGTCTTAGTAGACTAGAAGCTAAACATGACTCAACAGTGTGACGTGGCAGCAAAACTCCTTCCGCACTAATGTAATGTACAAATCAAAAGAAGTAATGGTATCCCTCAATTCAGCACTGGCCAGACCTTACCTGGAATTCTGTGTCCAGAAGGGCACCAGGAAGTTGGAACAAGTGCAAAAAAAAGGCAGACCAGGATGATGGCCAGTTTGGAAACCAAGCTCTGTGAAGAATGGTTCAAAGAACTGTGTGTGTTCACTGAAGTCTGAGGAGGTAATTTGATAGCTATCCTCAACTATTTGAAGGGCTGTTATGGGCAAGATGGAGTGATCTTGTTTTCAGCAGCTCCATTGGGTCAGGCCCAAAGCACTGGATCATAATTATGAGCGAGGAGATTTAGACTCAACAGTTGAGACTTGAGAGTGAACATTCTGTTACTTGTATATAGAAACAACAGTAAATAAAGGGGGAGAGTATGTGTTAAAAGCCCGTACACATTACAACGGGGAAAATTCACCACAGGGAAGCCATTTTGGATGTCAGTTTTATGACTCTATGGCTGGCTTCCAAGAGGTCTGGTTTTCTTAAGTGACAAATTAAGCTCAGTGTATATTTCTTCCAGCATATTCATGCAAATACAAATTGTGAAGTACATCTTTTACAGAGGCATCATACTTGTAGAAATAAAGATAACAAGAATACACTGAAATAGATACACTCCATTTGTAAAAAAGACTCTGGTAGCATACACACAACATACACACATTTAGAATGGAATTATGGGTTGCTGCTTTAAAAGAAACTTTTCAGCCTTTGGCAGCTATGAATTATAAAGTCACATTTTGTTTCTTTTCAGCTGTTCTCAAGCTGTTTTCAAAATATACTTGCCTCCCTTAGTTTTCACTTCTTAGTGCCTCTTTCATCTTGGAGAGATTGCCTGCTCCAGCTGAAGAGGGAGCTTACTGTAAATGAACAATTTAGCTCAATTCACTTCATGAATTAATGCCCAAAACTACTTTGCTAATACAGTGCTGCCTTCCTCAAAAGTGAAGGTTGCTGAATGGTCCTAATAATTTTTATTCCTTTCTAACTGTATTAGGATAGAAAAATATTAAACCACAATTATACATTATCTAGTATGTAGATTGAAGCAATTTGAATACATGAATAAGGAGTTGTTGCAGCCATTTAGAAAAAAAAATAAGTAGGTGCTATAAAATGCTTGGAATTACATGGTTTTAAAATTTTATCACCGAGGATTTAAATATTTAGAAGGAACTCTTAGGCTAAAAGAGACAAATTCTCAGAAGAATAACTTCTAACAGTTACAGTCTGCAACCTGGTGAGATGCATACAGGCACTCCTCACTTAATGACAGAATTCATTTCCTACAACTAGATCATTAAGTGAATTGGTTGGCAAGTGAGAGAAGCTTAAAAGCGGGATGTCTTGTGGAGTGTTGAGGCGGCCCTCCTTGCAGGCGTGCCAGAGCAGGGAGGCTCTCCCAGAGGATAAGGCAGAAGGAGGGGAAAACAGAGATGGAGGAGGCCAGTACTCTGTCATTTATTTTCCTCTTAGGTGGAGGCATTGTGATGCTGGCAGCAACATCTGTCCCTTGGAAGCAGTGGAGGAGGAGGAAGGTGAAGGGGGGGCTATAACCCTGCTTCCTCCCCTCTGAGATTCTGACAAGGCAGGTGCAAGCAAGAAGTTTCTGTTTGGGGGGTTTTTTGTTTTGTTTGTTTGACAATCAAAGCCTTTCAAAGCTTCTGGCCATGAAGAATTGCCTGTATCTACCATATGGATGCAAGGTCAGCTTCCCAGTCTTGGAGATTTCAGGGCCGAAAGCTAAGACCAACAGGTAGGTATCTGGGCTCACCTTTGCAAAGGTGTGTGTGTGTGTGTGTGTGTGTTTTTGACACAGTGAAAGATTGAGCCAGAGCATATGGATTTACTGGCTGACTGCTTGAACAAGTATCACATGAGCATTATGGTTTCAAATGTGCTTAAGCTGTGAGTAGTAGTGGCAGTTGGTGGTGGGGTAGGGATGTGCACCCAGGCATTAAAGTCAACATGCACAATGTGGGTACATGTTTAAATGCATACACATATGAATGCACACACAGAGTCATACAACCTCTCTCTACCTCCAGGCCTGCTCACCGAGAGAGTTGTCTCCCTTCCCAGAGATGAAGGGAAGCACTGTAATTCCTTTAAATTCCAGTGGACTCTCTGAGACTTGTTAATGCCAGGAACTCACTCTGTTCACTCTGCTTTGGATGCCTGAACTAGGTGATACTGAGCAGGCATTCCTAAGGTTGCAGAGACATACCATCTGAAATTTCAGGGGCCAAAATCTTGCCTGATTACCTGTCGGAAGACAGACTAAATGGGGCAAACATTCTCATGTGGTGAGTCTGTCGAGGATGGGAAAAGGCGTTTTCATTTCCTTTGCAAATAATATTGTTTTTCTGTGCTATCTAGTTGTCACAGGCTTATAGTGAACCTAAGAACTAGTGCTCTCCAAAATTGGGTCAAAGAGGCATTAACCTCTTTTCTTAGGTCTTGAAAACTCAAGGCCCCAGTTTCTTTTACTGAATCAACACTTTTTGTTCTTCCCTTCAAATTTCCAAAGTAACAGATGATACTGGGACCAAATATGGAAGTGCAGATGCTCATCCTGACAGTCCCCAGAGTCAGCTGGCTTCCACAGAGAGTCAAAATAATGCAGGTAATTATGTATTGGGGCATAACTGAACAAATGAAGATCAGCTCTTTTGTAAAGTTAATGGTTCTTAACTTCTAACTTAGGATCAAACTATCATGAAATACTTTCCTTTATGTCTGGGATATCTTGCATATTGTTCCAAGGGAAATCAATTTCAGCCCTATCCATTCTGAGAGTTTCCGTTCATTTCAGAGGGATCAGGGGTGTCCTGTGGGGAAACGGGCACAATGCCATAGTGCTGGGCTACTCAGAAAACCCTGGAGCTTTGAGTGTATGAGCTATTTTTTCATTACCCCAGTCTCCGGAACAGTCCAGGAACTAGATTCAGCCCACAGGCATGGGTTCCCTTCCTCAGAAGTACAGTGCTATATATATTCAGGGCAGATGTGGAAAACTACCCGATCATGTTACTTTGGCAGGTATTCTTGTGTTCAGGGGAGGGCTGCTGTCTCTGCCTAACCAGCTGTCAAAACAACTGACAGAACGAGCATGGGACCTTGGTAGAACTACCAGATTTATCTGCATCTCTGGGGAATTCAGATACAGCAGACAGAGAGGAGAGGAGGAAAAAGAAGAAAAGGAGAACAAGGGTGGCGTTCCTGAGACAGTGAAAAACTTGTGAGGACGTACAAAGTTTTTAAATATCATAGAATCATAGAATCATAGAATCATAGAGTTGGAAGAGACCTCAAGGGCCATCTAGTCCAACCCCCTGCCATGTAGGAACACCATCACAATATTTCTGACAGATGGCCATCCAGCCTCTGCTGAAAAACCTCCAAGGAAGTAGACTCCACCACCCTTTGTGGCAGCATATTCCACTGCCAAACAGCTCTAACCGTCATGAAGTTCTTCCAAATGTTCAAATGGAATCTCTTTTCCTGTAGTTTGAAACCATTGCCCTGAGTCCTAGTCTCTGAAGCCATGGAAAACAAACCTGCTCCCTCTTCAATATGACATCCTTTCAAATATTTAAACATAGCTATCATATCCCCCCTCAGCCTTCTTTTTGAAAGGCTAAACATTCCCAGTTCCCAAAGCTGTTCCTCATAATACATTTCCTCCAGACCCTCAACCATCCTGGTTGCCCTCCTCTGCACCCGCTTGAGGTTGTCAACATCCTTTTTAAGTTGAGGTGCACAGAACTGGACACAGTACTCCAGGGGGGGGGGCTGACCAGAGCAGAATAGAGTGGTACTATCACTTCCTTTGATCTAGACACTATGGTTCTGTTGATGCAACCAAGAATTGCATTGGCTTTCCTGGCCGCCGCATCACACTGCTGACTCATGTTCAATTTGTGGTCCACTAAGACTCCCAAATCCCTTTCACAGGTACTATTCTCCAGACATGTGTCCCCCATCCTATATCTGTGCAATTCATTCTTTTTACCTAGATGTAGCACCCTACATTTCCCTCTGTTGAAATCCATTCCGTTGGCTTTGGCCCAGCACTCTAATCTGTCAAGGTCTTTTTGAATTTTCATCCTATCCTCTAACGAATTAGCAACCCCTCCCAATTTGGTATCATCTGCAAATTTAATTAGCATACTCTCTATTCCTTCCTCCAAGTCATTAATAAAGATATTGAACAGCACTGGACCCAGAACAGAACCCTGGGGCACCCCACTGGTCACGTCTCTCCAAGCTGAAGAGAGGCCATTTATGGTCACCCTTTGGGTGCGATCAGTCAACCAATTACAAATCCATCTAACAGTAGCACTATCTATCCCACTTTCTACTAACTTCTTAGCAAGAATATCATGGGGAACCTTATCAAAGGCCTTACTAAAGTCCAGATAAGCAATATCCACAGCATTCCCCTCATCCACCAGGCATGCAATTCTATCAAAGAAAGAGATCAAATTAGTCTGGCATGACTTGTTTTTAAGAAACCCATGTTGACTTCTTGTAATGACAGCATTGTTTGTTAAATAATTGCAGACTGCCTGTTTAATAATCTGCTCTAGGATCTTTCCAGGAATTGAAGTCATGCTGACTGGGCGGTAATTATTAGGGTCCTCTTTTTCCCCCCTTTTGAAGATGGGGACAACATTAGCCCTCCTCCAATCGATGGGGACTTCCCCTGTTCTCCAGGACTTCTCAAATATTATTGCCAATGGTTCTGAAATTACTTCCGCCAATTCTTTTAATATCCTTGGGTGTAATTCATCTGGCCCCGGAGACTTACATTCATTTAATGTTTCCAGGTGTTCCTGTACCAGCTCTCTACCTATTCTATGTTGCAATTCCCATCCTACCTCATCTAGTCTTTGTTCCAGTGGATCTCTTTCTTCCTTTTTGGAGAAAACAGAGGCAAAGAAGGTGTTGAGTAGTTCTGCCTTTTCCTTGTCCCCTGTTAGTAACTGGTTATTTGCTCTCTTCTGAAGTCCGTGATTAGACTGCCTGCTTTTCTTGCGCTGCATGCTAAACTGACCATGAACTTCCCCTCCATTTCTAAATCTCTGTTTTGTCTTCCCAGGAACTCCAAGCCCGGAAAAAATATCTCAAAACTGCATTTTAAAATGTAAGCATCTATTTGCCTTGCCTGCCCATATGAATTTAACTGATGCCCCCTCCATTGTTTTTATTGCATAGTTATAATTACTGTATATCATAATTACCAGAATTATGGCAAAAATGCCTTTAGTCACAGACGGGAAAATGCAAGAGACAATAGCTTCAACCGGGAGGTGCTAAAACAAATGATTACACTGAATCTGGCATGTCTTTACCCGAAATAGGAAGAGAACTTGGGAACAGCCATTAAATATTCAGTGCACTTGCCATAAAACTGCAGCCACTTCACAATGTATTTGCCATGACTATAATGGTACTAATTTTCCAGACCAAACGAGCGAGTGAGCGAGCGAGTGAGTGAGTGAGTGAGTGAGCAAGCAAGCAAGCAAGCAAGCAGTGTGAGGTGCTAAACAGAGCATTGATGTGGGCAAGTGTTGGGATCTGAGTCTGAACTCTGAGCCTGAGTCTTGGGGCCCGAGTCCCAAGCCTCGAGTCTGAGTTTTGAGCTGCTTGCCCCAGACTGTGGTTTGGGACACAGACATGGGATCCAAAGCCTCATGTTTCAAACCGCTACTGCCCACCACTGCTGCATACCCAGAGACAACAGGCTAACTTCTGTTCCCTTATGTGGCCTTCTGCCTCCATCCAGCCATATGCCAGCCATACAGACAGGCCATAGGGGCTTGACAATATGATCCATAGGTTTGAGTTGCATGTTGATTCCCAAGTCCCACACCCTGAAAAAAAAAAACACGAGTTGAGTCCCATCCCTGGCAAACAGCAACATGGCCAACTAATGCTTAGAAAATAGCACCAGCTCATCATGCTAAGCATGCTTACTGGAGAAGGTACTGCAGTCTTACTGATCAAGACTGGCACGGCCAGACAAAGAGTGATACTGGAATAAAAAAGATATCAGACTTTGGAATGCTATTTCTAAAAGTTAACAACATGACATTTTTGTCAAAAGCAAGGGGGATAACACACTATGTGTGTTATTTACACACACACACGCACACACATACACCTTAACCATTTTGATCGCCCCCTTTTACTATTTGGAGATAGCTCAGTGGTTTAAGACATCTGGCTGCAAAGCCAGAAGCTGGGATTTCTATTCCCCACATTGTCTCCTTGACATGGGATGGACTAGATCATCCATAGGGTCCCTTCCAGCTCTGTAGTTCAAAGAAAGAAAGATACATTTTCTGCCATTACTGGCTTTATTTTATTTTATTTTATTTATACCATTTATATGCCGCCCACTACCCAATTTTACAAAATGTGACCTGAAATACTTTCATTGTTTTTATTATTATTATTTTAAAAGAGATGTTATTATATTTTTGACTTTAAGACAAGTTTAAAGTTTCATTTCAGTTCTTATATATTTTTAAGTATACAGTAATACCTTGGTTTACAAGCATAATTCATTCCGGAAACATGCTTGTAAACAAACAAACAAACAAAAACTCTTATATCAAAACAAAATTCCCCATAAGAAACAATGGAAACTCAGATCATTTGTTCTGGGGTCCCACTGATCACACACACACAAAATGCCAAAGCTCACAAAAGAACTTGGCTAGAAGTCCATGTCCACACCATGGTTTAGGTACTTGGCTGCAAAATCTGCTCTGCTTGGGACTAACAACTGGATTTTACTCTGTGCTTTTTATTGTGACAGTAATGAAATGCAATTTGTAGCCCTATATGCAATTGACTAGTTGCTCCATGACTAGTATGATTTGAAAAAACAAGAATGTTGAAAAGAAATAAAAAATATAAAGAAAAATAAAACCCTAACCTTTATTCCCCTTTGAAAATGTTCCTGATTAGTGCAAGGAAAACCTCTATTCCTCTCTGCTTTGGAGGCTGCCTGAGATGGAACAGTCCAGACAATCACTCACAATCCAGCAGGGGAAGGGAGGGAGAGAGGCACCACTGGCTCACTTGTGATCATGTGACCTGCACCAGTGCTTGTACATCAAGACATTGCTTGTTAATCAAGGCAAAATTTAGAAGAATTATTTGCTTGTCTTGCAAAATGCTCTTAAACCAAGTTATTCGTAAACCAATGTATTGCTTTATGTGCCTACAGCTTATATCTGGATGCAAGTCTTGAATATTATAACAACTCTGAAGTAATTTTGTACACATAAGACCAAAAAATAATGGAAATAAATAAAGATTGAGAGAGAGGTAAACTGATGTTTACCTGATGCAACAATGAAAAGACTTATATCTTGATACTCAGATGAACTTTGATATGATAGTCTGTGATATCTGATTTTATTCTGGGATTAGATTTCAACAGAGGGAAATGTAGGGTGCTACATCTAGGTAAAAAAAATGAATTGCACAGATATAGGATGGGGAATACATGGCTGGAGAATAATACCTGTGAAAGGGATTTGGGAGTCTTGGTGGACCACAAATTGAACATGAGTCAGCAGTGTGATGCGCAGCCAGGAAAGCCACTGCGATTCTTGGTTGCATCAACAGAACCATAGTATTCTATCAAGGGAAGTGATAGTACCACTCTATTCTGCTCTGGTCAGACCCCACCTGGAGTACTGTGTCCGGTTCTGTGCGCCTCAATTTAAAAAGGATGTTGACAACCTCGAGCGGGTGCAGAGGAGGGCGACCAGGATGGTTGAGGGTCTGGAGGAAATGTATTATGAGGAACAGCTTAGGGAACTGGGAATGTCTAGCCTTTCAAAAAGAAGGTTGAGGGAGGATATGATAGCTATGTTTAAATATTTGAAAGGATGTCATATTGAAGAGGGAACAGGTTTGTTTTCCATGGCTTCAGAGACTAGGACTCAGGGCAATGTTTTCAAACTACAGGAAAAGAGATTCCATTTGAACATTAGGAAGAACTTCATGACGGTTAGAGCTGTTCGGCAGTGGAATATGTTGCCACAAAGGGTGGTGGGGTCTCCTTCCTTGGAGGTTTTTCAGCAGAGGCTCGATGGCCATCTGTCGGAAATACTGTGATGGGGTTCCTGCATGGCAGGGGGTTGGACTAGATGGCCCTTGAGGTCTCTTCCAACTCTATGATTCTATGATTCTATGATTAACCCTTTATCGGAGTAAACACCAGCTGTGATGACCCCAGGCTTCTTTGATCTTTACCCAGGGGCTCTGTTTTCTCTGTAGAGCTCTTGAGGGATTCAAGCAATTCTTACCCACTTCTGGGTACGAGAAGGGCAAAAACATTATCACAACACTTGTATTTAGCCAATTCATATCCATAGATGGGCAAGATAGTTGGAACGGAGAGGGTTTGGAAATAGCATAATGAGACTGTGATGCGGTCAACATGTGCACAAAAATGACAACATGAGTAGTTTCTAAGTAGTTTCCAAGCAGTAAATATTTGCTTGAAGATGGAGTCTTTTGTCATACAAATCAAACACATGCATAACTGAAAAGAAAGTGAAATAATTTTGTAATAATCTAAGAACTGCAAAGCTAGAGAGATTATTGAGTCCCGCCCCCATTAATAAAGCAAAGTGGCTCCATAGCCAAAGACTCAAACCACTGAGCTATCCAGAAATCTGGTATAAATCACCAAAGTGCAGTATAAGAACATGTTGCTTATTCTGGTAGGTATTCTCAACCTTTATCTGACATTTCCAAACTACAAAGGTGGTTTTGAAAAATCCTGTGAGGTTTTGTCTCATTTCTAAGTCAGAAATGCCATACCATCTACTTTGATTCAGATACTTTTGGTGCTTGGCTGAACTACAAATCAGGCAAAACCAGTTAAAGCCATAGTATTGGGGAGTAAGATGAGTGGCACCTTGGACCTTTTACAAATACAGTACATTGAGAGGGACATGGCTAAGCATCATGCAAATTGGCAACCTCTCTGAGGTTCATTGAGCAGTCCCATTCCACAGTGCTATATTTTACAGCTCGGTGTTAAACGAATCTATTGCTCTAAATTTTCAGCACTATATAGACGAGCTTTAATTGGAGAAAACCATTCTTCTCTATCTCCTCGAATTACAGACCACAATTTTCAGCATTCCTGATTTATGGGCTTGCTCACTGGGCTTGAGAAGGCTGTGAACTACAACACCTGCTGATTAGTTTATCACTAGACATGGGCACGACCAGAAAAAATGATGTTTCGAGTTTTCATTTGTCGGAACGGGTCCGTTTCGGGTCATTTCCATTTGTTGTTTGTCGTTTCCACCGCGATTTAGCGCGATTTGACTTCCCAGAGCATAGGGGCGTCCTGCAATCAGGGCCGGCGCTAGGTGTTTTTGCGCCCTAGGCGGCAGGCGGGAGGGGGGGGGGCGGCGGGGGGGGGGGTGCGGGTGGGCGGTAGTGGCAGGGGACCATGGGCAGCCGGCAGCCACGGGCGGGCGAGTGGGCGGGTGGCGGCGCGGGGGGACGGACGAGTGGGCAGTTAGGATATCACTTAGGATAGAGGTTCTGTTCTTGGCTTGCACCCCAAATGTGTGTGTGTGCAAGCAAATTGAAGTTGGGAAAATAGAAAATAAATGGTAGTATATAATATATTTTTAAAATAAATCCACACCTCCAACTCCCAGTCGAACCTCCACCTTTATCCAATATCAGAAAAAAATCCTCAAACTGCCAGAGAAGAAATAAAGAATAAACTGCTATTCCCTTCAGCAGACAAAGCTGCAGGGAATCAAAGAAATTATTTTCTAAATTCAATTCCCTCCCTGCCTGCCTAACTTAAATCCTAAAGCCTCCAGCCTCCCTCCTCAATCTCATTCGGATCACACCAGCACCAGCATCCAGCCCTCCTCCCTCAACCACATCCATACATCCGACTGCGATTTCTGGAAGGTGCCTCGGCTTTTTATGCCCTCCGAGACATCCAGAAGAGTCAGTCAAAAACCTAGCGATGCCATTGGTGGAATGGTTCAAAAAATTGCATAGTCCCATCCCATACCCAGCCCAAATGGGCAGGTCTAAAAAAATAAAAAATAAAATAAAATAAAATAAAATCAATATGACTTTTTTTGCTATTAAAAACCCACTGCTGCTACTATAAAAATTCAGGCATTTAAAATAAATAAATTTCACATGTTTCTGTGGTGATTTGGTGTGTTTTTTGACCACGATTTCAAAAGAAAAATTGCGGTCGCCATTTTGGATCCCCCCCACCGCATGGCATGCAGCGAGACAGATGACGAGGATGACCCCCCCCAGCCTGGTGCAAGCAGCCCAGGACAGGAGAAGAGGGGGGGAAAGGCCGGGGACCCCCCAGAAACCACCCCTCTGGTAGGTGGCAAAGCCTCAGGCAGGCATATTTTCACCTGCTTTTTTGGCCGGGAGTCAGGTTTTTTTTTTAAAAAAAAACTTTTAAAAACTTTTTCTGTGCTTCGCATTGCACGATCGCCGCGATGCCACAAACGGAAACGAAAAACCCGACCAATTTTTTCTTTTTTCGGTTCGATTTCGGGTTCTGACGGCTTAATTATCGTTACTGTTTCCGTTACGTAACGGAAACGATAACCAAAAACGGAAATGACAATTTTGCCGAGTCGTGCCCATGTCTATTTATCACAATAAGGATTAGTTCGTCACAACAGTTCATCACAATAGGGTGATAAACTAATGAACTTATTTTATTGCAATAAAATAGAATGTAACAGCACTTCATGTCATAGCAGTTTGAAACTATCTTCACTCAGGGCACTGCAGTAAAAGTCTAGTAGTTAAAACAGATACTGTACTAAGATTGTACAACAATTTAAAGCAGCATCACTGAACAGAAACAAATGTGCAGTTCAAATAGGAACACAAATATTTTAACACAGGCAATTTGTATGTAGGACCAAGTAAAAATGATAGATTTCCCCATCCTCAGCTATGACTAATAATTCCCTGATATTCCCCAGTCTGTACTTCCTATATAGTTTATGTCCTAATTTGGTTCTTATCTTCACAATGGGGGGGGGGAGGGGAGGAAAAAAATTACAACTCGCATTGCTATCTGGGGACTTCTATGTGTTATACTGTAGTTCAAAAGCTCTGTGATACGTGTCTAAGAATAGTATCTATTCCTGATTTAAACAGTTTTATGGTGTACTCAAAATAATCTTGAATTAAACACATGCAAAACTGTTGAAATGGTGGTGGATTTTAGGAGGACTCGTTCTATACAGCCACCTCTAAGTTATGATATCAAATAACTTAGTGTCAATAGTGGAGTCTTTTAAATTTTTAGCTACTATTATATCTCAAGATTTAAAATGGTCATCTAATATTGAAAGTATTATTAAGAAAGCACAACAAAGAATGTTTTTTTCTGTGTCAACTTAGGAAGTTCAGACTGCCAAAAGAACTGTTGATTCAATTCTATAGAGGTGTTATTGAATCTATCATCTGTTCCTCTATAACTGTCTGGCTTAGTTCTGCGACTAAGCATGACAGATACAGACTTCAAAGGATAATTGGAACTGCAGAAAAAATTATTGCTACTAATCTGCCATCTATTGTGGAATTGTATACCACACGAGCTAAAAAGAGGGTGATGAAAATATATACTTATATTTCCTTTTATATATGGAAAGCATATTTTACCAAAACAAATTCTGGGTGTGTCCAACCACACTTGGCCAATAAAAGTATTCTGATTCTGATTCTGATGCAATCTAGACAGATTAGCTTCTGACAATAGCACACTGCTATACATTTTAGTACTAATGAAACTCAGGGGCTAAGTGGAAAAGTCAAGCGCCAGCCTTCTCAACCCACCAACATGTACATAACTGTTCAAATAAGTGGCAGCCAACTACACTGCAAGTCTCACTTGATGCACCATAAATCAGTTTTCATAGCCTTTTGTGTTTCCCTCCATGGCTTGGAAGCCATTTCATTTGAGGTATAGCACTGACCTGACCAGGTTAAGTGCTAATTTCACAAATTCTTCTCCATCACTGCTACATTTAATAAGAGCATATTCTTGATTTTTTGTAATACAGATGCTTCTGACCAAAACTTTTTTGATCTGCTCTTGAAGGGCACTTACCAGATTTTTCATCATGAGGAGCAGACATCTCCCCAGCTCAGCATTCCTGACATCAGATTGAAAGTCTAAGTTATTACCATTACTCACTTCAGAAATAAGATTTGTGGATTTTGTTCCACTTTTGTGTAGCCTTCACAGATTTCATGCTGACATAGAGCATTACAAGAAGAGAACAGAGTATTCTAGCAAAAGTCCATGTTGGAACATGATGCATTTTCTTTGCATTCCTTCCAAATATTAGAACAGAATGCCCAAATGGAGAGAATGAGTTATGGATGAGGACAATGATCCTCTTTGTACTCATTCATCTCTGATAATTAGCCATTTAGTAACGTTTCATTTACTTGATTTTGAGCCAAATGTGGAGTACAAAAGGTATATAGTTAAAGTCTTGTTCTTCTATCATTCTGTGGCACAGATAAAATACGAGTAACTGTCGGGGAAAAAATATAATATGAAAAAATATATAGACTTTAGACACTTAATCAGCATCAATAATGACAGAGCCTGAAATTCAAGTTAGCTACAGTAGTCAGGGGTCAAAAACATGAACCATTGACAACTGAGCCGAAACCCTCCACAGTTTGGCTCTGGTTCATCCACTGCCAATTATCTTCCTGTTTCTCAAAACTTACCCTAGAGAACATATTAGAGTTTTTAGTATCTTTAAATAGGATTGTCTTATGATGAGTTTGAACAGGCGAGCTTTATCACACACTAGTCCTAAGAGCCAGATCTTGGCAGGCTAAGGTATGTATGGGAATAGGCAGGGCTAGCTAGAAGCCTTCATTTATTTATTTATTTATTTATTTATTTATTTATTTATTTATTTATTTATTTATTTATTTTTACAACTTATATGCCGCCCACTACCCAAAGGTCTCTGGGCGGCTTACAATAAAGAATTAAAACAGTTAAAACATCAAATATCAATAAATAATTAAAAAAATAATAAAAACCTTACACTAAAATCATTACTACACTAACATTGCCATCAGAATTAGAGGATAAAGAAGCAAAACAAAGATTTATCCACATAATCTTACCAGAGAGTAAAGTATACCAGGTGCAGGTGATCAAAGGCCAAAGGTCAAATAACAAGCCAAAACCATCCAACATCTGTTAGTAAATTAAACAACAGAGAGGGCCCCAAAAGTATTTTCAAGCCAGTTCATCCATAGCCAGGGGTTCAATTCAACAAGTGTCAGCAGGCACCGTCTGCAACGAGAAACTATGTTTTCACAAACTTACAGTCTCAGTTTGAGGCTTTTACAACTTGGCTACTGGAAGCCTACTCAGAGACCCACAGAAAGCATTTGGCATACTGGCAGAGTGGCCACCGGCAGCATTTTGTTTACTAGTCTCACTGAAGAATTTCTCCTTAAGAAAAGTTGCTACACCACAGGAAGCTTCTTCTCCAAAGGAGTTTCACCTTTAGCTGAACACCTGGACTTTAAGATGACCTTGTCCCTTCCTTTTTCAGCATTTTAATGTGATGGGAAGTGGTCTAATGCTCTCTGGCACAGAGCCACCTTCATCTGTGGGTTCAGCCTTTTAGACTCCAAGGATCCAGGATCAGTGCCACACAGGTATTCTCCAACAATGTTGGAGTCAGAATCACAAATAATTATTAGGGTATTCTAGCTCACCTTCATGTGATAATTCATCCTCTGGATCCATGACCGACCAATTGTACAATTGGACATACAATAAGGTTTTGTGGAACTAATCCTCATTTTTAACAATTAATGGAGCAAAGCATCTTAGCTAAATTTTGCACTTCTTTGTGTGGGGTTTTAGCCACAAATCTGCTCAGCTGGCCCAGCCTTTATTGAAATAGATGACTAGTGAAGCATGTGTAGAAATGAACCAGCTACCATGCCACTCCAGTGAAAGATTGAGACCAGGGTTGGGGAACCTCAAGCCCTCCAGATTTTTTGGACTGTAACTCCCAGAATCCCAAGCCTATGGAAGTTGTATCCCAAAACATTTGCAGGCCTGCACTGACCTAAATGGTCTGGGCACAAGCTAGTCACTGCTACCTTAACAATCCGTTTGTTCTCCATACAAAAAATGTGACCATCCGGTTGGTCATGATGTTTCTTATGGTAAATATTAACTCACTGCAGGGCCTTCCATAGTGGGATCTGGCTTGTTCCTCATCCAGGCATTGATCAAGCAGCCATCTAAGTAGGATTGCACAAAATGCCTTCCTGGGAACTGAGAAATACCTTCCCAGGTGATGCCCTGCCAGTAGGCGTATGGTGGAAGGGCAGACTTTGACATTGGTGCTTCTTCCCAGTCCTCTGGGACTGCATCATGTCACTAACTTGTAGGTGAAAGACTAGGAACTCATCCCTATAAAACCTAAAACTGCTGTGGAAACAATAAGAAGAATCTGAGTCTTTGTTGTTGTTGTTGTTGTTGTTGTTGTTGTTGTTGTTGTTGTTGTTGTTGTTATTATTATTATTATTATTATTATTATTATTATTATTATTATTATTATTATTATTATTATTATTATTATTATTATTATTAAATATGTTCTGGCTTCTCTTATTCCAGTATTATTCAGACTTTCTTTTTGTCTTCTGAAATTACCTGTTGGTGGAAATAATTAGCCACAGTCAGTGCCAAATGTAAAAATGAATGTTAAGCCTGACAAGGATATCAATTAGATGTCTGATACGAGTTTGAGAGCTCAGTAGACATAAAAACATAAATCATTGCACTCAAAGAAAGCAAATTATTATTCCGTATTTAAGATGTGTTGCACTCTTTGACAGCAGTAAAAGCTGGGAAAGCACAGCAAAATAAAAATGAATGCAAAATTTGAGCCTTTTTGTCAGGTAGTAAAGAAAGTAAAACTTAGAGAGAAAATTATATGTTTTAAGACAGTTACAGAAATAATGTTGATTATTTATTTTTAGTATTATGAAGTGCAATACTATGGAGTGCAATCAACTAAAAATGAATGTCAGAAGGAATATCTTGCATCGTGCCTCTTTTTCTTAACTGTTTTTTTTTAAATAATGAAAAGCAGCCCTTAGAAGCCAGCTGCAAAACGAGAAGCACAGTTTTAGTGTAGGTAGGTGGTAGAGACATTTAATCCCCTCCCTTCTTGATATACGTTGGTTTAAAACTGTATTTCATCCTTTGTTTCTACACCTTCCAAAATGTGACGAAACAAAGTCACACATACTACATATATCAAAATTCATTACCTGAGCTATCTTTCCAACCCAGCCCTCACCAGGTTTCTTCGATTGAAAGTCCCACCACTCTGCCCAGTGGTAGAGGATAATAGGAGTTACATATTATAATAACAGGAGAGCATCAGGCCAGAGAATGCTGTTGCAATCCGTTTGCTCATTTATTTATTTCTCTTGCAACTGCCTACCCTGCACTATTTGAAAAACCAATAAGGTGTTCATTCTCATGGTTGGCAAATGTAATAGTCTCACAATCTGTTGTCAGGCCATTCCGAATGGACTGTGGCAGCACACGAAACGACAAGCTGTGAACGGCATGATGGCACCGACTACAGTACTATACACATTTACCTAGGTTGAAGTATGGTTCATCTCACTGAGGGTAGAGCTACAGAGTGAAAACATGCAATAAGATCTGCTGTGAACCTGCACTCTGGAAGTGGGGTTTCTGTGGGTTCATCTATCCTCCCTTACCACAAGGGGTTAGCAGAGTGTGTGTGGGGGGGGATGCCACTCAAAAGTCTTGCTTGTATCTTGCTAAAGTACTATAGCTCTGCTCTGCTCTGCCCATCCAGTGTTGCAGGAGGAATGGTTAGAGGACAGCTACTCATACTCATACTCATACAAGGGTAGTCATGAAGGAATTAGAAAACATAATCACTATATGGATGCATCAATGGAGAGCAACACCAAGGCCATTCACATTATTGTATTCCCAGTCACTCCTTATGGGTATAAAAGCTGGGCAGTGACAGGAAAAAAATTGATCCATAATGCTGGAGGAGAGCTTTGTGCATAGCCTGAATTGCTAGAAAGATGAACAAGAGGGTCCTACAGCAAATCAAGTAAAAACGATGAAACTGGAGCTCTCCTTTCTTACTTGTTCATGTGCTTTTCAAATCCGTCATGTTAAAAGTTCATTGAAAAGAAAACTGGAGCTTTGACTGTGGATGTTGGACAGAAAATGGCAGGTGACCTCAGGGCTATTAGCTCTCAGACTGTTTAGTCTTAGGCCGTCACTTCACGAAGAACTTCTCTTCGCAGCGTGATTGCCTTCGCTATGAATTCGAAGGCGGTCACGTGGTAGTCACGTGGTCTCCATTCGCCCCCACCCCTCTTTCCGTGTCCTCACCGGGCGAGGTTTTAGGGTCGAATCCAGTAGTACTTCACGTGCTCCCTTCGCATTCGGAAGCTTACTTGCAACGTCCGGTTTCTGCTTTCTTTTATTTTTTTAAGAAAATTACCACGGCGTATCGATGCATCAATACCTGGCTGTCATTTGCGGTCAGAGGACTTGTGGGCGGCCATCGTGTTTCCCTGAAGCAGAGCTGCTGGGTTGGTTTTTTTGGGGGGGGCGGGGCGGGGAGAGGCTTCTCTCAGCTTTCATCGCCCTGTGTGCCCCGCCGCCGCTCTCTGGGTGGGCGCGCGCGGGGGTGTCTTGCGGCGGCGGCACCGACACCCCATCCCCCCTCCCTCTGCGCAGCCCTTCGCCATCCCTTGCCAGCGGAGGGGCTCTGCTCACGTCACCCGGGGACGCTTGCCCCCCCTCTGTTGCCCCTGCCCCGTTTACAGAAGGCAAGATCAAAAGAACGGGTTAACCGAAATATCTATGCATCGGCATTTCGGAGAAAAAGTAAGTTAAAAAATAAATAAATATACTTTTTAACTGGCCACACGTGAATTTGGATACGAAGCGGGATGCGAAGCGAGGGAGATTCCCGGGCTCCGGCAGGGGAATCTCTCGCCCCGCTTGGAGCACGGTTTAGGGGCGTGGTCGGGGCGTGGTCGGGGTGGCGCCGCATCCAAAATGGAGGATCGTGCGGACAAAACCGACCGATTCGCGCAGAAATCACGGCTCGCCGCGCAGCGAGAGGTTCGTGAAGTAACGGCCATAGAAATCCTGAGAGAGGATGTCTGCTGAAAGCACTATGGGTCATGAAAGATCACGAAACATGGTGGCTTCATGCTGTGTTCATTTGTAAAGTATGCAGAAATACTTTGAATACACCTTACAAAATTGTATTCGAATTCCCTGAAGATACATGGCAAAAATCTCTCATTTTAGAACCATGGATGCCATCGTTTCTTAATGGCACTTTCCAGGCTAGGGATAATGGCTACCCATCAACTCAGCAGCAGCTTCCAGCCAGTTGTAATGGTTGCTGGCATGTTTTCTATAGCCAGATCTGCACTGGGAGATCTCTTTGAAAACCTTCCCACTTCTGCTGCCACCACTGGTTCGCTCAGATTTGTGTTTGCACTATAAAATGTGTGATGTAGATTGAATGCCAGCTGCCACTGACATTATTTTTAGCATTGTGTCATTTGGCTTTGCTGGAAATAAGTCCAAATGGCAGAGTTCCTTGTCTAACGTTGCTTGTCAGCCTGTCTGTTTGTCTGACACTATCAGTGATCTAATGCCAGTCATCTACTGGAGACAAGATGTGGTGGGGTGGGGGAAGGAGAGAGCAAGTGAGCCATGCATATTAAGTTAGTCATCTGCTCTGCATATATCACTAAGAACGTAGAGCAGTTTTGTTTTTGTTTTTTGTGGGGGAGTTTTACAAATAATGTAGGAATCACTCAATCAGCATTAGTGGAGACCATATTGGCTGGGAGATTCTGGGACATGTAGTAAGAAGATGCAACTTTTTGTTTAGAATATCTGTCTCCATCCTATTTGGAGTCCAAGAAAAGTGCACGTTTTGAGGGCAAGTGCTACAGCATCTTCCAACAGCCCCTTTCCCCCATGACTTGTCAATGGTTAGGAATAAATGGATGGATGGATGGATGGATGGATGGATGAATGGATGGATGGATGGATGGATGGATGGATGGATGGAACTGGATCCAGCAACGTGCAGGGGGTCACGTATCCCCTAGCTCTGCTTTAACAGGTTATATGAACACTCAGCTTAGAGCAAGCTTACAGGTGCTTTTGCCAGATACATTGTCACATGACAGAATGCAGCAGTCTAAAGACAAACACACACGAAGCCCTCTGCAACTGAAAAGGTTGGGGTGCAACTTGAAGAAATCCAAGAGCAGTAAATGAGGGGCAAATTGAGTTATCAACCTCCAGATTTTATCAGATTGTGACTGCCAACAATCCTATACAGTGCAGTCCATGGTGAGGAGCACCGCAATACGACAATATCTGGGGGGACCAAACATGGCTTACTCTTAAACTTAATAATAATTAATGCACAACTAGACAGAGTTGATGCCTGGCATATGCAGCTGCTATACAGTAATAATAAAATACACAATAAGGAATGATCACATTGGGTTATTATCTAATAGAGCATATGTTCTTCATTTGGGTCAAAGTTGGTGTAAAAAAGGCACCACTATTTCTTATTGTTTGCAATGACTCACAGCAGAATGGCCTACTTAAGCTTAGAGCTTTCCTTTTGTCCCAAATAGGATCAACCTACCAACAACATCTCCAATTCTTAGGATGAGCAGCAAAGAACTTTGGATTTAGGGGACCCAGTAATTAAAACTACAAAAAAGAAGCAGCCACCATCCATCATGCCATTACTATATGAACTAATTAGTCCCTAGATAATGTGCGGCATCAGAGCAATTTTTCTTACAGGTTAAGTTTAATTTCCCCAAGACTTCTATGCTAGCCCAGATAAATGGGTTTGATCCTCTCTTTCAGCAGCTGAAGATTGGAATCAAACAGAGCCGTGATGCTGTCACTCCCACTGCATAAGAATGCTGGCTAGCTAACCTGCCTCAATTATATGCATGACTGAAAGCAAGTAATGGAGAGGGAGAGTGATGTGATCTTCAAATTTCTGGCTCCTATGCAGGCAAAAGCAATGTTTTCAAGCAAAGTAGTTTTGCCAGATGCCAAAAATCTCAAATGATAAACTTCAGAATCTTTTTCTTCTCATGCTCAGCTCCAATGGAGCAAGTCATAGTGCTAGAATATTATTTGATTAAAGTTCCCATAGTTATAATTTTGAGGAGCCAAATTTTGTATGCCAGATACAGAGTTATCTGTTCAAGTATTATAAGGACACTCTTAAAAGAGACTTAGAATCCAGTGATTTAGTTTTTGAAAGAAGGAGAAACCATCTAAATGTCACCATGCATGTTGCTTCTGTTGTAGAAACATTTGAGGCCACACACTGTATACAAATGAAAACCAAATGGCTCAAGAGAATGCTCTACTATAAGGTAGTTGGGCTCTTGGTTCACTTACAGTGAAAGGAATGTAAGCTGGGCTTCCTTTATGTTCTTCTATAGCAGCCATCTGGGCCACAGATCCAGGAGAACCAAGATCTGTCATGGTGGATGACTTACTTCTTCATTTTCTTTAGAAGGATGGATGGGGACAGACTTTGAAACCAAAAGAATTACTCTGAAACTACAAAACTTCTCTATCATGAGTCTGACTACGGGTATGTTTCATCTCATAATATCCATCCCATGGGTTCTTTCTAAATCATACATATCAGAGAAATGTACAGGGGGAAAGGCATCTAAAGGATTGGTGGACTCTAACAGTGCAGGAAATCATATTCCTGAGGGATGACTACTCAACCTGTGTTTAAAAAACTCCAGTGAAGGCGCAGTCTGCAACCTTCCCTGTGATGGGTTACTTTGGAAAGTGTTGGACATCTGCTTTCCTGCAAGTCTTTAAATGGAGTTTGAACAAAAGGCCAGTTTCACTGGAAAATGAACTTTTTTTGCACTTAAAACACACTCTGCTCATCAACTATGGACCATCTCTAAATGAGTCTTTTGCTGCACTGCTCCCAGATATATGAACCATATAGCAACTCTCTGGGAGTTTATGCCACCAAAGAGGAGCCTCTTCACTCTTTAAAGGCTAATGCCTGCACGGAGAATACATGCTTTGCATTTAGAAGGTTCCAGTTTCAATTTTTGGTATCAAACTGTTAAAGAGTTTCCAGGAAGGGACACTATGAAAGATATTATCCTTAATAATTAACATTAACATTATTCTGCCATTGCTGTTCTATGTCAGAGGTTCTTATCAGTGACATAGAGTAGGAGCCCCGGGGGCGGGCGGTTACCCCCGGTGCACAATCCTTAGAGGCACATGGGCCACCATACCCAGGGCATTCCTGCAGCTGTTCTTTGAGCTCCTCTTTCTTTTCCTGGTACACTGAGCCTGGGGCAGGGACGCCCCAACCCAGTATTTCGATGCCATTTACAAGCATTTGCCATGCTATGTCTGGGGTGTGATGGCTCAGTGGGCTAGAGGGCTGAAACTGTCTGCTGCAAAGGCTGTTACCTCACATCACTCTCATCGCTGTTCGCTGTCCCGCTTGGGACCGGTACGAAGAAATCTTACTGCACGTCCATTGCGTGACGATGGGAGTTCGTCCCGACCATGCCCCCTGAACTGAGATTAAAGTGTGACAAACCATACCCCTCTCTGGCCTTGGGAATCTGCTTGTCTCAGTTCTCGTTCCGAGATGAGAGCCCGTGAGGTCATGTTCGTCATGGAACAAGTGCCGATTTTTGCAGTATCCATCTAGTGGCAGGAGTGTGAAGTGCCATTCACCACTAAATTCCCTATGGAGTTAGCAATGCAGTGCATAGAGATTAAGAAACAAATGCCTTGAACTTTGCTTCGTAACACATTGAAGGCAAGGCTGAGGAGATTCAAAACATTGAAAAATGGAAGGTTGGGCCAAAAAAAAAAAAAAGGAGAACGAAGGCAGATAATTCCAGATATTATCACGAAACAAGGACGTGCAATAACAGCTGTCCCAGTATCATCAATCACGCCTGTGGGTACAAGGAAAGAGGGACAGCACCGGTATAAGACCATGTGACCTCGAACAACATTATCACGCAACGAACTTCATCTCGGAACAAGGAAGGATGTGAAGTAACCATCTAAGTCAGCAACTTGGCGACTTTTCGGTGCTTTCTAGGCAGCAAGTACAAAGAAGTGGTTTCCCATCCCCATATTCTGAGGACACTCTGGGACTGTGCAGTTTGTCCAAAAAGCTACACAGACTGGCTCTCCTGGGATGCACAGGCAGGGACTGAACTTCCAATACCTTGCTCTGCAACCAGGAGCCTATTCAGCCAGCCCATTTTTCTCACAGACACATTTCTTCTCCTTTCCATGGGCAATGCTATGCCCATTATTAAAATGCAAAGAGCCAAGAAACCCATTCAGCAAGTTTCTGAAAAATTAAAACAAGAAGTTAGAGCCTGTAGATATGCTCTTAAGGCCCATTAAGAAAAAAAAAACATTATCTTTTGTTGGTGCTTGCAGAAATATTTATACAGTTTGATAGTTTTCAAAGCGGCAACATAAATTGCAATAGATGTTCTTGAACGAAGTCATCCTCTAATTAAGCATTCCTTCCAGGGCTACTCATTTATTTTCAAGTTCCACCGCCTACTACCAAAGTTTGAGAATAACCTATAAAAATGTGTCCTCAGATATGCAGTGCAGGCTGTTCCGATCACCGGCAGAAATCTAATGTGCTGAATGTGCTGGTCGTTTATCATCTGTTATCCTAGATGGATACCATTTCCTATCATTTTATATTGAGAGAATGCTGCAGATGCAGCAGCCAGATCAGAAGGATTTAAGGGGCAAAAGACCTAACAGATTAGTTTACAACTCCCAATGGAATTCATGTTGATCCACTGGAATAGGAGCATGCACACGAGCACATGTGTGGAGGCATACACACACACACACACACACACACACACACACACACACACAGAGAGAGAGAGAGAGAGAGAGAGAGAGAGAGAGAGAGAGAGAGAGAGAGAGAGAGAGAGAGAGAGAGAGAGAGCTCAGTCTCCTGGTTGCATGCTATTGTAACCGAGTTATAGTGTAGTGTAACAAGGAAGAGCTGTGCATAGGAATATATATTCAGCTTGAAGAACTTCCATTGGGTTCCATGGAACAAAGTGAATAGTTTCTGGTTTCTATGGAACTTGCACGGGGGACATTGCTCAGGTTCCTTATTTATTAGAGGTTGGGTTAAACTTAACACACACAAATGCCATTCCCCTTTTATAACAAAGGTGGGGGTCTCAGGCATAGTCTATCTGCTACTTATCAGGGTGTGCTTTTAACAATACCCAGACAAATCAAAAAGCCTTCACCACCAAGGCCATAGCTAACCAACCATACTTTATAGGTTTCAGCACCTTAGGCCATTGTTCATCTTAAGGCTATGGAGACTATTGTCTAATGTCTACCTAATAAGCCTATTCAGGCCATTGTTCATTTTTATGAGCCTATTTCAGACCAGGGTGACAAGAGGACAAAGCTTACTATAAGACAGAGGACTCGCACTAGCTGTATTCAGACTGATGAAGCTGTTTGGATGAGCAGCGAAACGTTTCTATCTCTCAAGAAAAAGAATTCCAGTAGTCATGACTCAACTTCCAGATGAACTCACCTAGATGACTGAGAATCTTCACAAACATATTCCCCTTCTATAGTCCACCCAACACTTTATTTATAGGAAAAGATGGGGTCTTAAAGATAAGTTCCAATTACCAAATCTGCAATATCAGCAACACAAGGGTTTAGCAAGTCTCCTGTTCCTTAGTCTTGTCTTGATACCTGTTTGATTCCCATGGTATCCAGTGGAAATCAACTCCTGGTCCCAGAGACTAAATATGAAGCACTGGCAAGTTTCCATGGGAAGGGATGTGTTATCATATTATCAATTGTTTACATTAGAATTCTGCAGTGCTGCATTTTAGTCCTTTCCCTTTTCAAACATTTGCAATCCATGCACATCTCAATTTATCCACTCATATTAAAAGGAAGGGGAAAAGAGGAGAATTTTCTAGATAGCTGCAAGACAGAGATCACAGAACAAATGAGGAGTGAGTGAGGGCCTGCCTTTTCATCTCATAAAATTTGTCACACTCTGAGCATTTCCATTTAGTACATTGTCAGCTCAAGGATGGATCATTTTCTGCTTCTTGCTATGGCAACTGGCTGGAAAAAAATTTTGGGCTACGCATCCAGTGTTCTTTAGTTGCTTGTCAAAAAGGTTAGTGAAATAATTCTTTTGAAAGTTTTCAGAAATATGCAGAGGACTTGCTTGTGGACTGGAATCTGTAGCCATTTGCAGATCTATCCACCTGAAAGAGCACCAACAGCTAGTCCACGTTCTGAATGACTTTTCTTTTGTGGAGTCCACGTCGGAAGCCAAGGCCTGCATATTTTACTACACAGCCTGTGATCTCTAATGAGCTCCAAGGCAGTGTTTTATCAAAGCAATGTGTCAAAAGCTCTTTGTTAATGCCTGTTGTTTTGGACGTGTTAGTGTTAGTTATTAAAGAGGAACACACATTTCCCCCTCTTGACGGGGCTTGAAGAGGGCTATCATCAACCGAAAATTAAAATATGAACAGCTGGTATGCCCTTAATGATGCAGTGCCGTATTGTTAACATAAAGCTGTTGCACGCTTTAGTAAGCACATAATGGGCCTCAAGAAATTAAGAGAAAATTAAAATGTAAATGTTTGTACAAGTCCTATTACTGTCACACCTGCAACCACAGGTGTAAATAAGATGCAATGTTTACACCTTGGTAACCCAGTCAATATGCACGTCTTAATAAGCCACTATTATGACTGGACATAAGCAAATCACAAATCTTTAAGCACATCTGGATATGCCATGGCAAATGTAAGCATGACCCAGAGGTCGGGGGCAGGGGGTGGGGAGAAGATGAATTAGAATTGACAGAATCTGACTTGGAACTGAAAGAGACCTAAGAGTTTTCTTTCTGTTCTATGATTTTATGAAACAAGGCTTTGTGTCCATGGGAACTAAATGTACGAAGACAGAACACCCATCAACCTCACTCTACGATGAGATAGTCAACACATGTTGAGATTTTTGGTTTTCAAGGCAAACAAGATATTTATGGCCCATGTAACCATGCAGACACCCTCAGTGAGCTGACATGATTTCGATTCAGATCCAAACTTTCAGAGCCTTAGTCCATAACTCTATTCTATACATGAGGTCTTCACGTTTCATATTCCTACCCAACCAGTCCATTCAGTGATTGCTGTGTGGCACTTGCTTCTGTCATCATCAACATTGCATCAATCATGGAATCAGACTGGTTTGGCACTTCCCGGCCTCCCCATGCAGCTGGGATGAAGAGTCTCCCCACTCAGCTGTTGATTGGCTCGAGGGATGTGGGGAGGTGTCAGGTGGGCTGCTTCAGTGACTGGTGCAATGTCAACAATGACAGACACACCATGTTGCAACCTGTGAGTAGACCATCTGATTAAGGAGGAATGGAGTGGATCTCCCAGGCACCTGTGGTGTGGGGGGGGGGGCTTCGTATTTATATTCCCAGGGGTACAAAAACAAAGTGCCCATGTAACACACTGGCTTTTTTGGGGGGGGCTCCTAAATATTAAGCTTCTTAAGAGAGCTACAAAGAAGCTTGGGTGATTCTAAAACAAGACAGAATATTCCCATTAGACATGGGCACGACCAGAAAAAATGACGTTTTGAGTTTTCGTTTGTCAGAACGGGTCCGTTTTGGGTCGTTTCCGTTTGTCGCGAAATTTTTCAAAAATTTGTCGTTTCCGTTTGTCGTTTGTCGTTTCCACCGCGATTTAGCGCGATTTGACTTCCCAGAGCATAGGGGCGTCCCGCAATCAGGACAGGCGCTAGGTGTTTTTGCGCCCTAGGCAGCGGGCGGGGCGGGGGGGGCGAGCGGGCGGGCGGCGGCGCGGGCCGCAGGCGGGTGGCGGCGTGGGCGGACGGGCGAGTAGGCAGTTAGGATATCACTTAGGATAGAGGTTCTGTTCTTGGCTTGCACCCCAAATGTGTGTGTGTGTGCAAGCAAATTGAAGTTGGGAAAATAGAAAATAAATGGTAGTATATAATATATTTTTAAAATAAATCCACACCTCCCACTCCCAGTCGAACCTCCCCCTTTATCCAATATCAGAAAAAAAATCCTCACAAACTGCCAGAGAATAAATAAAGAATAAACTGCTATTCCCTTCAGCAGACAAAGCTGCAGGGAATCAAAGAAATTATTTTCTAAATTCAATTCCCTCCCTGCCTGCCTAACTTAAATCCTAAAGCCACCAGCCTCCCTCCTCAATCTCGATCGGATCACACCAGCACCAGCAGCCAGCCCTCCTCCCTCAACCACATCCATACACCGACTGCGATTTCTGGAAGGTGCCTCGGCTTTATATGCCCTCTGAGACATCCAGAAGTGTCAGTCAAAAACCTGGTGATGCCATTGGTGGAATGGTTCAAAAAATTTGCATGGTCCCATCCCATGACCAGCCCAAATGGTCAGGTCTAAAAATATATAAAATAAAATAAAATAAAATAAAATCAATATGATGTTTTATTGCTATAAAAATACCCACTGCTGCTACTATTAAAATTCAGGAATTATAATAAATAAATTTCACATGTTTCTGTGGTATTTGGGTGTGTTTTTTTACCATGATTTCAAAAGAAAAATTGCGGTCGCCATTTTGGATCCCCCCCACCGCATGGCATGGCGAGACGACGAGGATGACCCCCCCCAACCTGGTGCAAGCAGCCCAGGACAGGAGAAGAGGGGGGGAAGGCCGGGGACCCCCCAGAAACCACCCCTCTGGTAGGTGGCAAAGCCTCAGGCAGGCATATTTTCGCCTGCTTTTTTGGCCGGGAGTCGGGGTTTTTTAAAAAAACTTTTAAAACTTTTTCTGTGCTTCGCATTGCGCGATCGCCGTGATGCCACAAACGGAAACGAAAAACCCGACCAAATTTTTCTTTTTTTGGTTCGAGTTCGAGTTCTGACAGCTTAATTATCGTTACCGTTTCTGTTACGTAACGGAAACGATAACCGAAAACGGAAACGACAATTTTGCCAAGTCGTGCCCATGTCTAATTCCGATCACACTCACACTTTTTCAGTGCCATTTGTGCTCTGAAAAGATGGGGGTAAATGTTAGTGGTTCCTGTGAAGGCAGCTAAATCTCCATCACCATCCTAAAATGTTCTATGAGGGAAATTTCAGAGGCATATAAACTCTATTCATATGTTCAGTATAAGAATTAATCTGAGGTCTGACCCCATGAGCACATCCCAGCTGTTTGTGCATAAAACTATAAGTTTCAAGCCATTATATCAATCAGGGCATTCTATTTAAGGGTTATCTAACCTTAGTGGGGTTGGGGAGAGAGTACAAGAACTGCAATTCTGTCACCATCTTGATTTGGTGAAAAGCAGAAAGTTTGAAGCAGAAACATGTATGAAGGTTTCACATGTTAACCGAATTTCAGAATTCATAGAATCATAGAGTTGGAAGAGACCTCAAGGGCCATCCAGCCCAACCCCCTGCCATGCAGAAACCCCATCACAATATTTCTGACAGATGTTCATCCAGCCTCTGCTTAAAAACCTCCACAGAAGGAGACTCAACCACCCTCCATGGCAGCATATTCCACTGCCAAAGAGCTCTAACCATCATGAAGTTCTTCCTAATTTTCAAATGGAATCTCTTTGTCAAGTCCTCACATTATTTGCCAAGTCCTCACATCCATGAACACAGGATGCTCTTTGCTTCACAAATACACAAAGCCACAAGGGAGGAGGTGGAGCTAGAAAAGTTCCCTGATATTTTTAGTGAACCTTTAGTCTGAACACCAAATAGGGTGCATTTGAGTAACCTGCAACTGTATGAGCTTTATAGTGGGACAGAACGCAAGTTTGATTTACAGCAGTAAGACTAGGGATGAAGACTTAGTTTATATCAGACATCAGATGGGCCATCCTATAGGAGAAGAGGCTGTGGGTCCAGAGAAGGCAAGCATATTAGATTGCACATTTAGATGTGTAGAGGTAACTTTTATTTGCCCATGTTGGCTGAAATTCGGTTGCTTAGTGTAATAAGATCAACTCAAATCAGTGGGGATGTGGCGAATCACCATCTCTCTAAGAGATTCTAATGAGTAAGAGTAATCTCTAAGAGTAATCTCTAATGGGATTACTCTATTTGTAATTTACTACACTAAGGAATAGGATTTCAGCCAATATTGATGAGTTATCATTCAGGGCAGCATGTCATCCTGTGGCAACTTCCACTGAAGACTTAAAATACAATTGCACATGAAAATTAAATCAAATTACACTATCTTAAAAGGTGTAATTATCAATTTATCAGGACCACAAGAGCAACAATACCCTTGGCATAAAACAATTTGAAACAAACGGAGCCATAATAGGTAACTGATCACTAAGTCATTCCCCTATCTGTCTCATTTTACAAAAGGTAGGCATGCATTTCTGAAGCTCGGGTGCTGACAGACTGTCAACTGAGATTCTGGTTTTCTTAGTGTGATTGCATGATAATCACACAGAGATACACACTCAACAGTATCGTTAACACAGCAACTTCACCAGTGTGGTAGGCTTTTATGTTTCGTCAGAAATGATTCTTCACTGCAAGACAGTGAAGGATTCGGTGAGCTAGAACAACTGACTTGGGAGCAGTAGTTGGGAACCTTTGGCCCTCCAGATGTTTTCGACGGCAACTTCCGGGATTCTGTGCCTATATCACCAATGATAATGGATTGTGGGGCCTATAGTCCCCTCACCTGGATCAAATGCAGAGATAGTGATAAAAGGAAGTCCATGGTTGTGTACTTTATAGCAATGTACATTCCTATGTGCTTCACATTGTTGACACAAGAAACTTAGCTCCCAGTTTGGACAGCCCATATTCTAAGCATCTCTGTATCTTCTATACATTAGAGCATTTGCCGTGGCCATCCTGTGCAACTGGAATAATGTCAGAAGTGCTCTGGGACATCAACTGGTCCAGACCAGGCAATAATTAAAAATTAAAAGGTATTAATAAGCAGTGGCAGTCAATTTGTCAGTGAGGATGCCCTGTTCTGTGTGTCAGAATGCCCTTTTCCTTATTTAGCAAAAACATGGCATACACGCCTGTCCTTGTTAAAAGCTGCCACTTGTGAAATGGCACATTTCTCTCCCCACCGCACACACCATTTCAAATTGCAAAGGGCTTTTGCTTGTAATGCTGGTAATTACATGTAAATTATGTGCTATGCTTTCATAAATGTGCTCCTTAACAAGAATGCCTAATTCATTTTCAGAGCAACATGGATAATCTCCCTTGATCCATGAAAGCATGTGGATTAGGTCACAGAAAATGATAATATTTAATAATTTGTGTCAAGAGGTAAATGAGTCTGTGCATGTTGGCTTTTCTCCTCTGCCTCTTTTTAATTTAATGCACTGTGAATAGCCTTAACATAGTATGCAGATTCACTCCCGTCATTGTGAACTCACTTAAGCTTTGATACTTGAAACTGATAGTTGCTAATTCCTTCATAACCCCTTGCAAATGGCTCTCTAGTGCCAATAGGAAATTTCCTATTTTACAGCTGAAACTGAGGGTTTTGTCAGAAATGACATTTCAAATGCCCTTTCCTGCTAAATGTCACTAATGGGGCAACGGGACAAAGATAATTGTCACTGGAGAAAATTCAATGATGTTCTCTAGGGGGAAAACTGCTGTTTAATTGGAATGATCCAAGGACACCAGCTTCCCTGCTTCTATAACTAGAAAGGACGCACCATCTTGCCAGAGTTATGTACCGCTGAAAGTAAGAAAAATGGGGCTTACTTACCACCAACTTTTACTGGATTGCACCTATGCATGCAAAGATATTAGCAGCCACTAGCCATTGTTTTAGACATCAAAAACCTTTAGGACCAGTCCCTAATCAGTAGTGTAGCAAGGTCAGTAGTGTAGACCCTGAAGATCTAAGCCCTGATTAGCAGGGACTATGACAGCATCGGCTGCCTCTCAGTGGTCCATGTTTCCTCTCTTAGCTGCATTTCTCACAATAGCTAGAAGAAAAACCAAGAGCAATATGGTAGATGGTTGTCAGCTATCCCTGTTGTAAGGCCAAGCATTTCATGTAAAGGGTCGGACAATCAGGAACCAATGGCTTTCCCAAAGACCTGCACCTAATTTTTACCATCTCCTTGTTAGGTTCTCCCTGTAAGGATGAATTGCGTCTATGGCAATTGTCAAGCTGAGCACCTGTACTTCCAAATATAGCACCACACTACTGTCCCAAATGAGACAGCAACAATGAAATCCCAGGGACAAGAACATTATTGCAAAATGTTTATCAGTGACCGTTTGGAGTCACAAATAGGTTTCCTGAACCTTAGTTCTATCTCAACATCTGATGAAATAGGCCATTGATGATGAATTTTTATACTGCTGGTGAATAATTTCTGCACATTTGTTTGGGGGTGGTGGTGCGTGTGTTGCACTTGTATATTCCCAAGCGATTGGGATCTACAGCAATGCCTCCACCAAAAACAGGCACTGACCTTTGATTCATAACCTTTGATGCACATTCAATAGCACATCTAATATCAGTGCATTAGTTTATTTCTGTTCAAAGAAAATGGCCAGAGACCGACTGGCACTTGTGTAAGGTTTGTTTAACATGCTCAGGCTAATTGTGGCTAATTGATGAAATGCTGGGGCATATCCTGGTCATGTGCCTAGACATGCACCTGGCTGTGAAGGCAACATACATCCCGACACTTTGTCAACTAACCACACTACTTTGTACGTGTATCAACAGGATTCTGCATATTCTGAAACAACTTCATATTAGCAGTGCTTGACCATTATAACTCAGCCCATATGAGTCTAGTATCTAGTATCTGGCAAAACATTTAAAAAGCAGTTCAGCTATTGCTCTGACACTTGCAGTCCCAATGAGATGAGTGTGGCTATTTTGTATTAAGTTGTGATTAGGGTTGCTGCCTCAAGCACAGTTTTTCCACCACTCGAATAATGAAAATGTACTGGAATTATTATTTATTGCTGCAATAGATTGCCCTGTAATACTTTGATGCAATCAATATGTTGTTCAAATTTAGCTGTACTTGGGGGGAATTAAATCTATTTGGCTATAGAGAAATGATAAAGAAGCCGTTTGTACAGTGACATTCAATAACAAGACTTTATAGTCATTTAATGCCTGCGATCCCCAAAGTTCTCATCCACAATCCCAAATAAATCACTGTGCCACCAAATAAGAGGAAGTGGCACCTGCACAGAGATTGCAGTAACACAACTAAATAGAATGCCAAAAGATTAGATGACATCACTGGGTTTGGAACACAGACAACTGGCAATGCCAGAAATACGAATTGCTTGAGCAGTATGAGTCCCAGAACACGAGAACATTACAAGGCCAATTTTTTTGGGCTGGAGAAAAAATTTGAATCCTCCTATCCTGGACAACATCAGTCAGTCAGTCGTTTCCCAATGTTTTTGATCATGATATCTCAGCTTCAGAGGTTTTTGGAATGATACAGCCACTTCAGTCTGACCTCTTGACTGGTTATAGGATGGAAACTGCTTTGGTCAGCTGGATGACCTCTGCTGGGACAGGGGAAACATTTCCCTGTTGGTTCTGCTGGACCTCTCAATGGCTTTTGATACCACTGATCATTATTATATCCTTCTGGGTCACCTTGGTGAGGTGTGACTGCTTTGCAGTGGTTCCAGTTCTTCATGGATGGATGCACTCAGAAAGTAGTGCTGGGGGATTTCTGCATGATGATGTCCCTCAGGGATCTGCTCTATTCCCATGCTATTTAGTACATACATGAAACTACTGGTGGAGTAGTTTCTTCAGAGAGAAAGGCGGCATAAAAATAAAGTTGTTGTTGTTGTTGTTGTTGTTACTACTACTACTACTACTACTTGGAATTTTGGAGTTCAGTGTCAGCAGTATACAGATGACACCCACCTTTATTCCTCCTTGCTGCCTACTTCTAAGAAAGTTGTTTCCGTTTCAAATCCGTGCCTTTGGTCAGCAATGGATTAGATGACAACAAACAAAATGGAGCTTCCTTCATCTTTGATTCATCAATGAAGCTTGATGTCCAGGTTTCAATGTTTACTATGAGTACAATTATCCAGTTCAAGCAGTTGTGCCACCTCTGTCCACCCCTGGAGACCTCTGACTTATCCCTCTGGCTGGCTCCCTGAATAAGATGAGCAGTTCTGAGACTTCAGCTGGCTCCCTGAGATATTCGCAACCAACTACTGACTCTCCAGAGCTTTAGGCTGGAGTTTTTCACAGCCCTACCTACAGAGGTTAAAATGTTGCACCTGGAACATTTAGTGTAGAAAGTATATCGACTACCAGTAAACTATCCACTGCCCCCATACGATGGCAGCTTCACAGATCACCAAAAGAGGATGAGGGAGAAAAGAAAAGGAAACCCATCGCTCAAAAAAGAGATTTGTAGGTTAATTTATATGTATAGATGCAGATTTAGAAAATAATTGTAACAGAAACTCAATATATAGAAGTGATCTTGGTGAGCAACTTTAAAATGCGTGCTTTACCCTCTTCATTTTAAGCATCAACTGGGCAGCCCTTAAAATAACGGAGTTATTCCAAGAGAGGATGGTCCTTTGTAAAGTAGCACTGGCTAACTTAGCCCTTCCCTCCTAAGGCAGGCAGAAGGGTAAAAAAAAATCAATAAATCTGGGAAGCTCAGAGACTTAAGGCTTGGTTACATGTGGAAAAAATCCCTAGTTTTGAATTTAGCATATGTAAAATCAGTTTTAAAGATTCCAACTGCATGATGCACAAGGAAACACTGGTTTTGTCTACCTGCATGTCTGCCTCTCTCTCTCTCTCTCTCTCTCTCTCTCTCTCTCTCTCTCTCTCTCTCTCTCTCTCTCTCTCTCTGTGTGTGTGTGTGTGTGTGTGTGTGTGTGTGTGTGTGTGTGTGTTTGCTTGCTTGCTTAGGAAGCATTTTTTGTGTGGCAAAGCTAGGTACAGTGGTACCCTGACTTAAGATCAGCTCGACTTAAGAGCAATTCGATTTAAGTGCAGAAAACTGATGACATTTTAACTGCCGCCTTACAAATTTTAGATATGGTCTGCTCAACTTACAAATATTTTATTCATTTTTAAAATTGTTTAACTTATTTTTTCAATTTTTTAGATAGGTACCCCGACTTAAGAGTAGTTTGACTTAAGAGCATTTATTCGGAATGGATTGAATTTGCAAGTTGAGGTACCACTGTATTTTATTCAGCTGCAATAGGGTCATTTATTTTAAACCACCTGCAAAATCAATTCATTTTGAATTATTTGGGCATATGTGAACACCACTGTTGCCACTGTTGGTGTAAATTGGTCAGTCTTAGCTGTCAGTTGTGTTACTTCCTCTCTTTCTCTGACACCTGTCTGTCTGTCTGTCTGTCTGTCTGTCTGTCTGTCTGTCTGTCTGTCTGTCTGTGTGCCAGTGCGTTGGACTGCAGGGAAACTTCTATTTTAATTCCCCCCATCTGTTGTACTGAACTATTGATATGCCAGATTACAACAATTAAAAATAAAATAAAAAGCTAGCACCACATCAGCAGTATCTATCAGCTATGAGAGGTAGCCAGTACTGGGGGTGGGTGCAGGACAAAGCTTCCAGTGCAATGATTATTAAAGCCAGTGTAGCCTCCTTAACTGATGTACAACACAGTTTAAAACCATTAAAGGTTTTCCCAAGAGGATCCATGCACTGACCCAAAGACTATGTGACTAACACATGACTTCAACAACTCTGCTCTGTCAACCAATTCATTTTCATGGTGTAACTCTGCCCTTAAAAAGCTAACAAGACAATTTCGCTCTCAACCCCACATCAAAGAATCAGAAGCATTTAGCTGGTCCATTTAGGCAAATAAAAGCCAGTAGACATTTTAGTTAAAGACAGCTACAGAGTAGTCTTAAGTACAGCTGTTTTCCAGTCTTCAATGGTTGTCAGCAGGGTAAGATTACAAACCAGGAACTCTTATTTCAGCCCCATTTGCTTACAACAATGATGGAAAATTTTGCTCAAAAATGAAAATGTAAGGACAATTTATAGAGACTTGATGTGCAGTAATTCTCCTTGAATCTAAGGATGGTGTTTCAATTGTACATGCTTTGCTAAAGGTGACAAAAAGATTAATGAAGGCTAAAGAAATAAAGAAGTTGTCGTTTTAATGAGCCCAACTCTCTGCCATTAAGTGCAAATTACATCCATTTGAACTTTGTTGTTCAGGGTTTTCTACTGTTGCTTTTTATAGTTGTCTTTCATGGCCAAGCTGAAAACATCTTTAATACAGTTAAATAAAATGAATTTTCAGTGTTGAATACTAGCAGGAGATAAAATCTTAAAGAGACACTGAAGATTCATCTTTTTCCATTTGCAAAGTTTACTTGAGCTAGCAAACATTTCTCTTGGCCCCTGTGCAGTAATGGATAAAATAAATCAAGCCCTGATTGCCTATTACACTCCTGAGATGACATTAGAATAGAGTCTAGCAGGGAAAATACCTAAACTCAAAGGAGCTCTCACAACATACCTGCACAAGAGGCATTCAGCTGAAAAGCGTCTAGCAAACAATGATATTTTTGAAGCCTATATACTGTAATTTGTAATTGTAAATGTGAAACATGGAAATAAATTCTTTATTTTGTAGGAGATTTTACAGAGCATTTGTTAAACCCATTATAAATATAAACTCTGAAAGGAATAAAATAAATAAATAATAACAAAGAGGAATTAACTCCTTTCTTCTGTCTATACAATGTCTGAGGGAACGGCCTTTATGTATATATTAGCTTCAAGGACCAAATAGACAACAGATCTATCTCAAATCGCATACCTTCTGCCATATTTTTTTTTAAATATCCCGCTTCAAGGTACCCCGCCTAATAGACAACAGATCTATCTCAAATCGCATACCTTCTGCCATAATCTGATTCAGGGTGCCCTATATTGAATGGAAGGCTCCAGATCCTAACTTTTCAGAATTAATCTCCTTTTGTGGGGAGGGGTGGTTTGGCTCATCAACAGTACTGCCAATTTATTGTCAATGTTGATTTGTTCCCTAGCTTTCCTTACTCATTCTTACTTGTGAACATTTGGTTAAAATAAATTTCAGTCCCAAGTAGAGAACAGCTAAAGAAATGGGTCACGGTGAACATTTGTTACAATTTGGAGAGCTACAGCTCCAAAAAAATTTTTTCCACCTGGATATATGACATACTAATGAACAATGCATATGATGAACTGTAGCTCAGAGACATGTTATGCTCCATGTATAATTATTCTCACATTGAAAATGCTACTGTTGAGCAAGGGAAAAAATCCAGTGCACCTTTGTAATTGCATCTGCAACAAAATCATCAGCATTCATAAATGATAAATACATCCAAACAGGGACACATTTTCTTTGTAACAGAAAAAGCATGGAAGGATAAACTTCATTATGTTTAATGACTAAAATCTGAAATACAAATAACTGTAAACCATGAATATGCTCTTCCAATGACCTGCATTACTATCACCTTAAAAATATAAAACAAAATAACTAAAAAATTCTCCTTAGACATTGAATAGGCAAGTGTAATATGAACATTATAGGGCTGCCCGCTTTGAATTTCAGAAATACTGTTCCATTTGATGAAGGCAAATGGGTAGATTCAGCAGAACTCAGAGCAGTTTTTTTTTTGGACTCTAACTTCCAGAATCTCCAAATCAACATGGCTTCTGAAAAACTAACAGGAACCAGAACCAGGGGTGTGGCGACAACAGAAGAACTTTGGGACTAGGGGTATAATCAGAATCAAGAGTAGGAAATATTTTACTTATTTATTAATTAGATTTATATACCACCCATCTAGCAACAAAGACCACTCTGGTTGGTTATATTGCTCCTCCATTTTCTAGACTTAAACATTAAGAAGCTCCAGCCATCATGGACACGTATAAAGGACTGTAGGAACTGTAGTTTAAAGTCTCAGGAAGAACAAAGTTCATCACGCTTCATGCAGCACAGTTTTTGATAAGTTTAGTCTCTAGTTCTCATTGCATTACAGCTACAATGTGCAAAAACTATGGTTGCTTGGTAGGAAGAAATTCAAAACGTTGTGAAGTACAAATATTTAACTTTGCACAGTAAAGCTTACATGTTCAGTGAATATGCTGCTACCCTTAAGACAACACAGTTTTTCAAACCATCTGTCAAAAAGGCAGCCATTGAAGTATTTGCCAAGACCATAGACCAGTGATGGTGAACCTTAGGCACTCCTTATGTTTTGGACGACAACTCCTAGAATGCCAAGCCTGTATTGCCAGTGACAAAGGACAGTGGGAGCTGTGATCCAAAACATCTGGAGTGCCAACGGTTCACCACCACTTGTATTTTGTATTCTTCTTGTTGACCACAGAAGCCGGAAGGAACATCATCAGCAATGTTCGGCAGACCCACTTAAAAAAAGGGTTGAGCACAAAATTTAGATTTTTTTTGCTGTATTAACTGCATTTGATGTTTTGCTATGACTGTAAGAAAAATCTCCTTGCAATGACAGAAACTTGGGCTTTAATCAGGCATACTGCTAGCCACAGTTAACATAAGAGGATGCCTAGAAGACTGAGGGAAATCTAGAGTTAGGGAAGTAACTATAGTTAGGACTATAATTAATACAGACATAGTTGGTACCAGCAAGGCATTTTTCTTTTTTCTGATCATTGACCTAGAATTGTTACGCTGGGCTTTCAACATTTCGTTTCTTTCCTTTGTATCCTGCTATTTTTCCTGGATGATACTTTCACCACATTATACTCTGTTTTATCTGATCAACTTCCTAACATGGTGCCATAGGGGTTGCAAAGCTAGGGAAGAACTTGGCAGATCTAGGTTTAAGTCTCCACTGAGCAATGAAACTGACCTGCCTCACAAGATTTTTGTGAAAGCCAAAAACAATGAAGAGTACATGTTGTCTCCAGTTTGTCTTCCCATTGTAGGGAAGGCAAGTTACAAACAAGACAGGGTGAAGTGAAACCAATGTGGAGGATAAATTGGAGGTCTCTTACCAAACTTCCACGTATTGAATAAAGCTACTTTGATTAGTAGTGAAACATTTCAATCGAACAAGAAAAGACATCCAGTTGCTATGACTCAGTTTCTGGATAAGCTCACATCGATGACTGAGAATCTTCACATACATGTTACAAACATAGCTAACAAATGAATATAAAAAAATACATGATCTGATTATTGTTGTGGGTTTTCTGGGCCTTTTGGCCATTTTCTGGGGATTTTTCTTCCTAATGTTTTGCCAGTCTCTGTGCCCAGCATCTTTAGAGGACAGGAGCGCAGGGAGCTAGAATTCTCTCTGTGCTCTGGATACATAACACACAATCTATTTTTAAAGTTCTGGTAAATCCAAATTCTACATATACTTTTGTAATTTTATATCATCTAGGAACTTTGAAATACACTCTGCATAAATTTTCATAGCATGAATTGTGGAGCCAGGCTGCAGTACATGTTCTAATTGCAGTTCTAATTACTTCTAATCTTAGGGAAAAAACAGGGTGTCTCACCACCCAGTGAACGTCTGAAAGGATACTCTAGAAATACAATCAACAGACATCATAATCCTTCTGATTGTATGATTTAAAGCACTGTTGTGTATTCCAACAGTAGCATTTCCCTAGTTTGGCAGCCTCTTTAATCTGTGTCTCTCCTCAAGAAAAATTACAGGATTCCCTGCTGAGCACCTTCTGCTTGATCTGCAAATTGGGCGCCTTTCCCATTTCAGTACAAGTAAATGAAGTCTTGCAAAGGCTCCCTTGGTGAGGAACCAGAAAAGGAAGTCTAAGATACTAAAAATAATGCAAGAGAGAGAGAGAGAGAGGCAAAACAGCTGATTAAAATGCTGGCTTAACTAACTATGTGGTTAAATATGACAGAAAAAGACCTCAGTATACAATACAAATAGAGGTGGGCACAAGACAGAAAACCGATGGTTCAGGTTCTTCTGTTTTGGGCCCACCCTTGGTTCGGTTCGGTTCGGGTTCATATGATTTTTTTTTTAAAAAAAAATCATACAAACCCGAACCAAGCTAAACTGGGTGGCGGCAGCGGTGATCCTGGCCACGGGGGCAGTGGCAGGGGCTTTTTGAGGTGCTGGGTTGGGGCCAGTGCCTCATTTTTTTGAGCGCCAACTGTTTTATTTATTTGTTTTAGCGCACCAACCGTGCACTCCGGGGGCCAGGTCAGCGCTCATTTTTTGTTTGTTTGTTTTATTGTTGAGCACTGACCATGTGGTCCGAGGGGCTGGGTCAGCATTTGCTTTACTTTTTTTTATTTATTTGTTTTTGAGTGCTGACTGCACACTCCTGGGGCCAGGTCAGTGCTTGTTTTTCTGTTTTAAAGCACCAACCGCATGGCTCCTTTTAATTTTTTTAATTTTTTATTTTTCCCCCTTGATTTTAGAGCACCGACCACGCAGCCCCTGAGGCCAGGTCAGTGCTCCTTTATTTTATTTTATTTTATTTTTGTTTTGTTTTAAAAGTCCCCAGCTGGGGGCTTTTTGAGGTGCTGGCTTTGGGCCAGCGCCTCTACAGGCCTACCTCCCCCCACTGAGTTCCAGGACCAATAGGACTGTGGCAAGGACAAGGTGGGGGTTTAATGATAGGTTGGTTCATTATTCATTTCGTTAGCTAACAAAACAAATAACGAATAACAAAACAAGTTAAAAGTTTGTGTCGTGCCCATCTCTAAAGATGAATATAAGCCTATCGCTTGCCATCTCTGGCCTGGAATGTCTTTTCATATAGTTGGGAGACTTGTTGTTCGACAATGAATGCCAAGGTGAGCCAGTTCTGTTCTCCCTTTAGGACCTGCTGTACCCCCATGTGTGCTGCTAAAGTTCGGTGAAAAAAATTAATCACTGAAAAGTAGTGGCAAATGGAAGGATGGTATTAAAATTGAATTTTAATAACTAAAATAATCACTGCAATGTTTCAAATATGCAGACCCAGCATCTGCATATCGCGGATGTTCCATTATCGTGGGTTGGGTCAGATCCCTAGTCCCACAATTGGTGGGAGATTACTGTAATCTGCCATTGCTGATGACTCTGGTCTTGTTGTACAGGAGGCTCTATGCAATAGGATTTTCGTCTTTAAAGCATAGTACCAGCTGTACAATAAAAATGAAAAGAAAGATATTCTTTGAGTACTGATCCTTATATAGTCAAAACCAGAGCTCAGAACATAATTTTGGCTAACAGTAACAAAGGTATAACTACATAATGTTGTAATTTTAAATTGACAAGAACTGAGCTAAAGTCCTTTTGTGTAGCTAAGCTTATATACCACAAAGCTACAGAGGTCATGGGAGGTGGAAGCAATCAAAGTATTTCTGCAGGAATGTCATAAAATGACCCTGATGTGAACTGTGCAAACAATTGTGCAACTGCAACACAAATCATGCAATCATGAACTGTGCAGTCAGCTGCACAACTGTGTCTTGATCCATGCAACTGCAATTTTTCCTCCCAGTTTCCATTCGTCTTACGAGGTACCATTGATCTTCGACCAGCCTGTGGGGCTTGGAAGGGAAGCGGTTGTGGTGATCTGCCGCCACTGCTTGCCTTTGAAGCCTTGCAGGCTGGGCGAAGATCCATTTTAAAATGCGCTGCCATGAGGGAGGAGCAGAGTGCAAGTGGAGAGGGGGAAAGAATGTTGGCTGAGCCCCGAGCTGTTTGTTTTTTACTTTCTGGTTTCTGTGCCCGCTTGCCTGCTTGCCCATCCACCTGTCCATTCACCCACCCGCTTGTTTGCTCGCCCATCCACCCGCCCATCCACTCGCTTGCCCATCTGTTTGCTCACTTGCTTGTCCAGTCACCCACCGGTTAGCTCGGTCGCCCACCCACCTGCTTTCCCACCTGCTTGCTCACCCACCCGCCCATCTGCCCACTCTCAGCACGGTAAGTGGAGGAGGTAAAGGCAAGTTGCTTGGGTCAATTGGTTGCAGGCTTCCCATAGGAATGCATTGAAAACCTATTTTCAATGTCTCCTTTTCCACCGCTGCAGATGAGGCTGTCCGGACCCCTGATTGGTGCCTGGGCGCAGTTATGGAATGGACCAGGGCTAACAGGCTCAAACTCAACCCCGATAAGACCGAGGTTATGTTCTTTGGGGCTACCCCTTCCAGCTACGGTGGCCCGTTTCCCACCTTGGAGGGTGTTTCCCTCAGGCCATCGGACTCTGTCCGGAATCTGGGTGTAGTCCTGGACCCGGCGCTCACCATGGAGGCCCAGGTGTCCGCTGTGTCCAGGGCTGCCTTTTTCCATCTTCGCCGAATTGCCCAGATTTGCCCGTACCTGGATGGGGACTCCCTTAGAACATTGGTCCAGGCGCTGGTGATCTCGAGACTGGACTATTGCAACACGCTCTACATAGGGTTGCCCTTGACTCTCATTCGGCGTCTGCAATGGGTCCAAAATGCGGCGGCCAGACTGGTGGCAGGTGTGCGCCGATTTGAGCACATCACCCCAGTTCTGGCCCGCTTGCATTGGCTACCCGTTGCAGCCCGAATCAGATTCAAGGTCCTGGTTTTGGTTTACAAAACCCTCCATGGCCTAGGACCTGGCTACCTGACAGAGCGGATCGACCAGCGGTCAACTTCGGCCCGTCCGACTAGGTTGTCGCGGGCGCACATGCTGCGCGTGGCCACGCCCAGGGAGGCTCGGAGAACTTCCACTCGTTCCCGAGCCTTCTCTGTGGCTGGCCCAACGCTGTGGAACCATCTCCCAGCAGAAGTGCGCCTAGCAGAGTCCCTGCCTGCCTTCCGGAAGGCTTTGAAAACCCTTCTCTTCCGGGAGGCGTTTGGATGATCCCCCCCCCCCCGCCATCGCCATTTCCTGCAATTGTTGTCCCATCTGCTTAGTTTATTAGTTCATGCAATTTGTTTTCCTTATTTTGTTGTAAACCGCCCGGAGTCCCCCCCCCAGGAAGACGGGCGGTATATAAGTCTCATAATAAATAAATAAATAAATAAATAAATAAATAAATAAATAAATAAATAAATAAATAAATATTTGTCTGGAACGGATTAATAGGTTTTCAATGCATTTCTATGGGAAACCTTGCCTCTTAAGTCATTTTACCCCTAAGACAAATGGAACCCTGGAACCAATTAAAAACGTCTTACGAGCTGTTACTGTATTAGCTCCAACTTGACTACTGGAAGACCATAAATGTGTAAACACCCCCCCCACACACACACACGCATGCACACACACCCACACACCCACACACATTCACAGCAAGGCATAAAAGGGAACGAAAAGGTTAGCATGACATGACCTTCAGTTTATTCATTACCTCAGCATGGAATTATTTAGTAGCAGGATACAGTATTTCGAAAAGAGTGAGGAGCACAAATGAATAGCCTTGGTAAAATTCTTTCATTTTATAGTCAGAGAAAAGTGAAACCGCTCCCTGTGAATTTGACCTTCTTTAGTTCGTCTCATTTCCTCTCTCTCTGAAAGGTTAGCTGTGATGTGCTACAGTGATAAAGTCAGGACGGGAGCCAGCGAGTGCTCCGATATATTCTGGTGGTTAAAAGGGACAGCTTAGCTATATTGAGACAAACCACAGGAGGAGAGTGGCACAGCTAACGTCCCTCATGCCTTTGCTCAACACTTCATGAACTCTTTCCCCACATATTAAAAAAAGGTAAAGGTTGCCCCCACACATGCGTGCTAGTCGTGTCCGACTCTAGGGGAGGTGCTTATCTCCGTATTCAAGCTGAAGAGCCAGTGTTGTGCAAGTCCATGGCCACGTGGCCAGCATGGCTGCAAGGAAGCACTGCTTTTATCTTCTCCCCTTTTTATGGTGGTACCTATTGATCTACTTGCATTTACATGATTTCGAACTGCTAGGTTGGCAGGAGCTGGGGTTAGCAGTGGGAGCTACTCCACTGTGTGACACTGGGGATTCAAACCGCCGAGCTGACGACTTTGCAGCCCACAGTTTTAGCGTTCTAGCCCACCACGCCCCCATTAGACCCCATTAAAACCACATATTAGACCCCATTAAAATGCTTCCAAACTGCAAAGGAAGCCACATAATCAGAAAGTTTGTTGCATATAGAAAAACTGAGATGCACATGTAACCATCCTAGTTTAATCCTCACAATTTGCGGTTCATGATCTCTCATACCTTGCTTATCCAACTCTAAGCATATTTCTTACATACCACCCCATAGCTCTTAAAACACGCCCTGGACAGTTTACAATGTAATTATGCAGGCTATACATTGCCCTCTAGCAAGCTGGATACTCATTTTATTGACCTGGAAAGGATGGCTGAGTGAACCTTGAGTTGGCTACTTTGGACTGAGAGCACCATTTTGGATGCAGTACAGCAGTTTAACCACTGTGCCACAAGGCTTGGTTCTCTACTGAAGACAGTGTCTCTTCTGTATATCTTGACCCAGGGATGCTAACTTCCCAGCTATGTGCCACTTTTTGAAACGGTTTATCTCCTTTTCTCATTTGGTTGCAGTGACTGCTGGTCTAACTTTGTCCTTTGTCCTTTTTCTTTTTTGAACTGTGGCTTTGGATCAGCCACACCTGATTTACCTGACTCTTTGGAAGGTACCTGTTAGATATCTGCAAATTGTAACATATGCCCTGAGGCCATCCAGCCTGGGAGTGGGACATTGCTGAACGAATAAGAAGTCAGAACACTAGCTGACCACTAGATTTGCACAGCATGCAAAACAAATTTCATGTGAAAGTCTGTAGTTGTCTGTTTAGGTATTCCTGCTGCAAGTTGCAGTCATTAGGTGTTGATAGCCAGCCCACTGGTCTGTCCTCAGTGAGTCCATGTAACTCTTGATCATTGTGATGACTAAATGTGTCCAATGATGTTCTGTACATGTCTCCCTTTAAGTGAATGAGAAGCCTTTCTTATTGAGAAGGATTTTAACATGCTGATGCACTTTGAGCTTGGAATGATCATTTGCAAAATTGCAATATAGAAGTAAATAAGCACCCTTGGGAAATTCCATCTTCAGGTTCTGAAAACTACCAATTTAACCTCCAGACTCTTGGTTTATGATGTGGCTAAGGGCTATTAATGAAATTAAAATCTTGTGTAATACATCTGCTTATCTCGTATGCTGCAGTCCATTTAAATGAATTTGTGAGTTTTAAATTAAATGGAAAAAAATTACTCAGGCAAAGCAGTACACATACTTAGGAAACAATAGATAATTAAACCTCAAATATGCCCCTCCAAGTCTTCCCATGGCTAGAATAATGTGCTGTTGGTTTGGAGAAGAAAGCCATTTAGAGCAACAAGACAGGCGTGCTCTGGATGCAAACTTTTCTGAGGGTGGCCTAAAGGTTTGTATGGAAGCTAAATCCACATGAAATATTTCAGTGTCATAAATAGAATCATGCAGCGGAGCAGCTGTGGTGAAAGTGTCTTTCTAAGGCTGTGAGAAATAAAGTCTGGGGAAATATAACACATATTTGATTAGTTTCTGGTCACTTGGAATATGATGAGAGTCAGCGACTCAGTGGTTCAAATCCTGGGTGCCACGCAGCAGAGCGAGCTCCCGCTGTTAACCCCAGCTCCTGCCAACCTAGCAGTTTGAAAGCATGCAACAATGCAAGTAGATAAATAGGTACTGCCATAAAAAGCAGGAAGGTAAAAGAGTGTTTCCTGGCAGCCATGCTGGCCACATGGCCACAGACTTGCACAACATGGGCTCTTTGGCTTGAAAACATACCTATCCCTATGATAGCACCATCCCTAGAATCAGACACAACTAGCATGCATGTGCGAGGGGAACCTTTACCTTTATTCTTTACCTTAAAAAGCAATTTATTTTTTAAATTTGTGCAGGGCAAACGTGGGTAGAGCCCCTGTTAATTCTAATGTCAAATCTATTAGGCATTCTACTGAGGATTTGAAAAGGGCTTTTAGCTCCAGGTACCTTACAGGCTTTCTTCCTAGGCTCTAATATTATTTACTGAGGTAGACTAGCTCTTTCTTCTTTGTTGTCTTCCATTGACAACCACAGACCATAGCATTCAGGGGATCTTTTTTGCTGCCAGTGGAGCTTTTAAATGGGGCCGGCAATGCCTTTTTTCCATTGGTGTATTTTTAAATTGTTTTGAATTGCTAGAGCTTTTTAAAAAGTGGATTTGATTGTATTTTTTGTTTAAACTTAAGCCTCAATTTGTCCCATTCCCCAGAAAAAGATAAGGCACAAGAGGGAAATCAAAATCTGTGAAACCTGGACAATGAAGACAGTTGGCAGAAAAATATGATTCGTTTGAAATGTGGCGTTGGAGGTTGTTATGGACTGACAAAAAGACCAAGGGTGCTAGACCAAGTCAAACCTCCACTCTCACTTGAAGCAAAAATGGCCAAGTTGAGGTTATTATACCATCAGCACATCATGAGGAGCCATAACTCACTGGAAAATACAACAGTGCTGGGAAGAAAAGCTGCCATTTTAATACCTCAGATAACAAAGGGAAAACCCTTTTAGTGGAGAAAGCTTTAAGTGAGTTTGGGATGAATAACTATAATAACAACCTTAGAACTGCCGAGCAGGATGGGAACCTATGGATGATCAAGTCTAGACTCTGTCAAGGAGGCACAGTGGGGAAACTGAGCTCCCCACTTGAGTTTAAGCTGGATGCTTTAACCATTGAGCAGTCCAGCAGTTCTCATCCAGCTGCAGATAAGGGAACTATATCCCTGGTACCTTTGTATCTTCAAAGCTTTCTCCAAAGGACGCAGTTGCATCTGGACAGCTTCTCTTAGGTATAGCACTTGGACAATCTTTCTGAAAACTCAAGCAGTATGTGCTTAACAAAAGGTCAAAGCATTTATATACATTTCCTGCCTGCTTGCCCCTCTTATGCAGTGTCAGTCCTACATCCCCAATAGGTTTAGATATTTGTTTTGCTGCAATGCTTTAGAAATAAATAAAGTCAAAAGGAAGTTAGGTGATACCTTTATTGGTCACTGCTGAAACAAAAAATATATATGAGCTAACCTTTCGATAGCAACTGCTATCTTTATCAAAGCACTGTACCGGAGATGCATTCTTGATAGTAGGTGTTGTCTATCAGGCACTGAGAATCTTTTGGTGAGATGGAAAACACCACATGATGGTATCAGGAAGCAGGCTGATGTTAGAACAGCTTCAAAGTCCCGGGTATGGTTTAACACACAAACAAAGCAAATAAATAAAGCTGTGCCTATCTGAGAAAATACTTCAACTGCAGGCACTCAGGGGACTGCCACATCATCAGAAAAGGCTGATTGCTATGTGGCAGGGAAGGATGCCCCAGCTTTCCCAGGTGAATATCATTCTTCTACTTTTTGGTCACAGAAAAGAGCCTTGTCCATTTGTCTTGGAAGGAGGCAGTTAATTCCAGTGGCTGATCTGTCTGCCGAGGGGTGGACACTTGGATAAGAAGGAAATCCAAATCCCACAATCATTTGTACTGGACCAATACATTTTATAGCACAAAGAGTAACCATGGAGTCCACAATGTACATCCTTCTCAGTGATAGAAATGTTCTACAAACTTTGCCTCAGCTATCCATTCAGTGTGATGCTAAAAGGCAGGCCAACATGGATCCGACACCATGAACAGAGTGCTGAGATGGAGTGACAGAAGGGAGTTGGATCTCACCGTTTCAGATGCTATCCAGGGGATGGAGGCTATAGGCTTGCGGTGAAGTAATTCAACCCAGAAGATGTTCTCAGGGATGGGCCAACCCTTCTTTTACTCAGTGCTCTGTGGGGATGTTGGCCTTTGGTTATGAACATTGGTGGATGAAGGGATTTGTAACCCACCCCATCTGCAGGGAACTGGACCAGGGAAGTTAGTGTAGTTCTGGAAGGAATGGCTGTCAAAGATTTCAGTGATTTCTCAGTCCGTGATAAAATTAAGTTACAGACTGACAGATCAGATAGATACAGGTCGCAGTTAAAGGAGATCCAGCAGACAAGGCTTTAGAGCGCTCTGTCTGATTCATTTAATTTTATGGGCACTTCACAAAATAACACTCTCTCTTCACAACTCTTCTCTCCCCCTTCCCTTTCGTATTTTTTCCATACTACAAAACTCCATTAACGGTAAAAAGGCAGAAGAGCGGTATAGTGCCTTGTGATTGCCTGTGTGAGGAGCCCTCCATCTGGATAGGCAATTTCAGAGTAGATGAATGGCCCTGCAAAAGTTTACAGCCCAAACTCAAATAATACTAACTGTATTGGGTTGATGTAGGGATTATTGCACCAACAGCTGTGAAACGCTCTGCATACTCCAAATAGGAACTCTATCGCCATTAGCTAATTTAAATATTTTTATTTACTTTGTAGTATTTCATCCCTCAATAATGTGTAAGACAACTTTTAAGTCACTCTGTCTAGGCACCTGCACTCTGTTCCTCTATTCCACATCAACAGTTGGAACAGTTGGAAAAGAAGAAAGTGGCAGTTAAAAGGAAAACATGAAATTGAGTGGGACAAGTTAAACAACACCTATTGTTTGCCAATAGATAAAAGGCCGGAACAAACAAAACTTTGTGCCCCCCCCGGATGATATCAGAATTGGGTTCACTCAAGCAAACCTCAGAAAGAATTCATAGATAGCAAAGCTGGGCTTAAATACGGTATGTGAACGTCTGGACCAAGGTTTGGACATAAAGCTCGCACTATTAGCCCCATGTATTTTTCAGGTGCATTATGCACTGAGTATGTTTGAGGAGTGGAGAGACAGTATGTAGCTGAAGCTTCTCCTGTCATGGGAACTGTAGTCATACCAACATCTACAGGTCACGGTGCAAAGTACTCTAAAGATGAAGCACGCAATTAAAAGTATATCTCTCATCCACAGCTTAGCACAGGAAAGAAGACTGAAAACAGGCAACATTACTTACTTACAATATGTCACAGTAACTAATCTAACCAGATATACCAGTGTTATTTGTGTCGCCTCGTTTTAAGTGTACCAGACCTTCTAATTTTTTTTTTACTTAAAGCGGCCCATCCCACCTCTTGCCATGTAGATGTACTGCTATTCCACTGTGTCAAAATAATAAATAATAAATAATAAATAAGGAAGTTCACAAAGCTGTGGGAAAAGGTGCAGAAGGGAGCTATGTCAGCTGTTTAGGCTTTTAGAGCCTACCAATGGATCCACCTTTGCTTCCTCACTGTTGCCTCACAGAGGGAGGGAGACGGGGACTGACCAACTGATTCCATGGGCAGTGCCCCCACAATGCATCACAGCCCCAGCAGATCGCAGGCTGAGGTGAAAGGCGGGGGAAAAGAAGGTCATCTTCCTTCCATCTCCTCAAGCTTCATCCCAACATTTCCCCCGCTCACACTGGTACTGTTGCTGCAAGCTTGCTGTAGTCCTCAGTTGTTCTCTTTTTAAGTGTGGCCACCATTCCACCCCTTGTGCACGCGACCCCCATTCTGTCATGATCAGAACAAAAACAGTCACTGTGGGAACATGGGTGACAAAAATCCCTGTATGGAGGCATGAGTGCACCTTAGCGGGAACTTTGCTTGTTAGTAAACTAGGTAAGCTTTATTCATGATTAAACCAGCAACCCCTTCTTGTGGGAGAAAAAAGACATTGATTGGTGGGAATTGAGGGATTCCTCAAGTGAGAGTTAAACTAGATCGCACTAATGATACAAATCTTTGAAGTGTGAATCAGATTCTTTCAACTCCCCCCTTTGGGACATGCCCCCTGTAATCAGGTTAATCGTAATCAGTAGAATGCAAGTAGCCCAATGAATGCATTTAAAGATCCCAGATAAGTCTATTGATAAATATTAAGTATCTTAGAATTTAGTTGAATCAATACTGTAGTTTGAACACAGTCATGGAATAACAGAAATAGCCTGAAATAGCTTCCTTAAGGTAAATAATTTAATGTGAAACACACACACACACACACACACACACACACACACACACACACACACACACACACACACACACACACACACACACACACACACACACACACCTTAAAATTGATTTTGAGGATGTACATTGCATGGACCTACAACTTGAAATGTAGATTTGTTGGGAAAGTGCATAAGGGAAAATAATTTATTGGTTGAAGAACTGGGAAATGTGATGTAGTACGACATCATTCATTTGAACTGCCACTTCAAAGTCAGTATATTCATGAAGAAATCTACCATCCGACCTATGGGTAACAGAAGAATTGAAAGAAACTCTAAATAGTAGGGACTTAGACTGTACATAGACTTTTGTACACAGCCAATAATATTCCCCCAAATTTGGGTCTCATGGCTGCTTCTATGCATGTCAAGTGCTTATAAGACATTAAAGCATGGTACAATAGGACCCCCGTTTCCATGGAGGACTGGTTTCAGGCCACCTTGCAGATACCAAAATCTCTGGATAAGAGCAAATGCTCTTATCTGAGGGTGATGGTGGCAGTAGTGGTGAGGGGGCAGCAGTGATGGGGTGGAAGCAGTGGTGTAGCTAGAGTTTGCAGCACCTGGGGACATAGTCAGTTTTTGCACCCTCTCCTCCCCCCAACTGTCTCACCCACCCAGCAAGGGGGGCAGATCCTGGGGGAACAGTGGGGGAGGGGATGAAGGGTCTCTCCTTCTCATGCCCTCTTTGTGGGTCTCCTTTCCAGTTAAGGCTCTCCTGAGCAAACTGCACAGTGTGCGGATAACATCAAGCAGGTGATTTTTTTTCAAGCATCACCTCTATAGCACGCTTCCCCCTCCTCCTTTCCTCTGGCTAAGGCTTGGTGATTGTTCACCCAGGGGAAAGGAAGAGAGGGAAGCAGGTGATAGGATTCCCCCCCAAAGCAGCACCTCTATCGCACACTTCCCTCTCCTCCTTTCCCCAGGCTAACTATTGCCAAGCCTTAGCAGGGATGGGGGGGAGGAGGAGGGGGAGCAATCGATGGAGGTGCTGATTGGAAAAAAATTGCCTGCTTCCCTCTCCTCTTTCCCCCTGACTAAGGACTGCAAAGCCTTAGTGGGGCAAAAGGAGGACTGCTGGTGAGATGGCACATGACTTCCTCCTCCTGCTCCCCCTACAGGCACCCCCAGACTCTTTCACCCCTCCCTAGTTACACCAGTGAGTGGAAGTGGTGAAAGCAGTGGCGCCACACAGCCAATGGCCGGCCCATCAGGTTGTCAGGGCTGCTGGCAGGGACCTCGTGCCATCGAAACTGAATATGTGGATGGCGAAATAGTGCATACGGGTGTCCTACTGCATATAATCATACAAAAGTGGCATCGAAATAGTGATGCTGCATAACTCGTATTTGCAATAAGAAAGAATCATCTTTGGAGACAAATAAGGCAGTATTATGTAGCTTGATTAATATGGTATACAATTTCAGTGTTTCCCAACCCCCGGTCCGCGGACCGGTGCCGGTCCATGGATCACTCAGCACCGGGCCGCCGCTTCCTGGCGCGGCAGGGCAGGTGCCGCGCGCGGGCGCCGGGGCCGGAAGCCGTGCGCGGGTCTCGCTGCTGGCGCCCCGCTTGCTCCTGCTCCTGCTGCCGCCGCCGCCGTGGGCCTCCTCCTCCGCCGGGGAAAGCGAGCGAGCCTCGGCTGCTGCTGCTCCTCCGGCAGCGGCGGCGGGAGGAGGAGGAGGAGGAACCGGAGCAGGAGCAGGAGGAGGCGGCGGCGGCTCTTCATAGACGCTGTAGTGGCCGGAACAGAGCGGCCGCGCCTCCAATGGGAGAGGCCGCTGCGGCCACTCTTGTGGGAGGGAGAGCGGCCGCCTCGGCTTGACGGGCTTCGCTGGAGTCTCTCTGTGTGTGTCTGTGTGTGTGTGAAAGGGAGGCGCGTCGCTGGGGAGAAGAAGAAGGGGTGGGGCCGGGGGCGCGCGCGCGCTCTTTCGCGCACGTAAGCCTGTCTTCTTCCCACACCCGTTCCAGGAGGCAACGGTTGCTTTTGTTGTTGTTCTTGTTTTTGGGGCCCATTGGGCGCCCCCTCCCCCCGTCCTCCCCTCCCTTTGGGGAGCCCTGAGACCCGCCGCGCCTGACGGGGAGGAGAGGGGGAGAAGGAAGATGTCTTCCCACCCACGCGTGAGGCGAGGCGGCGGCCACTCCTCTCCTACGGGCCCGGCCTCCTCCCTCGGCGGAGCAGCAGCCACGGCGGCGGCAGCATCGGGGGGGTCACCAGCTGTGGCGGCGGCGGCGGCAGCCCCAACGGCGGCGGGCGGTTCCTCCGCCGCCGCCGCCGCCGCTTCCAGCCGGCTGCAGCCCATGAGGGCGACGGTGCCTTTCCAGCTGAAGTCGCATGGCAGCCCCACGAGGAGCATCGGCGGCAGAGGGGGGTCGTCGTCGGTGTGCCACGCGCGGCGGCGGCGGCCCCTCAACAACAACAACCGCCTCCTCCTCCTCCTCCTCCTCCTCCTCCTCCTCCTCCTCCTCCGCCTCCTCAGGCTTCCTCGTGCGCCGCCAGCCCCACGCGGCCGATGCTGGCCCACGGGGGCATCATCACCCCCGGCAGCGGCAGCCCCCTGGTGGTGGCCACGCAGATGCCCGCCGGAGCTGGCCCGAGGAGCCCCCCGTGCCCCGCGGGCGCCACCACCCCACTGCCACCGCCGCCGCCCACCGGGTCCTCTCCGCCGCCGCCGCCGCCGCCACCGGGCTCGGCGCGGGGCAGCCCCACACGAGGAGGGGGAGGGGTGTGCGGCAGCCCCCCTCGGCCCCCCACCCACCACCTCCCCCGGGCTCTTCGCCCCCGCCACCGCCGCTTCCCCACGCTTCCCCGGTGTCTCCGCCGGCGCCCAAAGGCTGCGCCTGCTCCTCCTCCTCCTCCATGGGAAGGATCCAGCCCCGTCAGCGGCGGCGGTCCCCCGAGCAAAGCCGGGCCTCCCCGGAAAGGAAGAGCCCCAACTCGCCCGTTTGCAAAGGTGAGAGGGAGGGGAGGGGGTGGTGCAGTCGCGCGTGCGTGCGTCTCTCTCTCTCTCTCTCTCTCTCTCTCTCTCTCTGTGTGTGTATGCGGCTGCTGACAGGAGGAGGAGGTGGGGGCCCGCCTTCCCAGGAGCCCCGGTTCCCCCCCACCCCACCCGTGTGTGGGGGGGAGTGGCTTCCTTCACAAGGCACACGCGCCAAGCCTTCCTCCTTGCACCCTTGTCTCCCCGTCCTCCTTCCCTCCCATCCTTTGCTTTCACACACACCCCCTCTTTTGCCTCCCCGCCCGACCCCCCTTTCGCATTCCTTTATCTCCCCCCCTTCCCCCCCACCCCCGGGCCACAGAAAAATTATCAAAAATTTACCGGTCCGTGGGGATTAAAAGGTTGGGGAGCACTGGTATACATGGCATTCACAGCATAACATTTCTAAAACTGATTAAAAGGCTGGATGAAAAGGAATATGACATGACACATAGTGAAGGATGTGATGACTGAACTAGCCAGAGTTATTAGAAGGATGGACTAGGCCTGCGAGATTCAAATTTAGCCATGAACTTCAGCTTTACAGCTGTCACACTTTCAGCCTTACCAATCTCGTGGGGTTTACTTGTCGGAGAATTCTGCTTTCAGCCAAGCAGGCCGTTTCTCCACAGATGCAAACCACGACTGCTAAACACCATTGTTACACTTTTGTAAGTGCTCAGTGTAGAAAATTCATCTTCTAGTTGCAAACTTGTAATGATAAGCCATTTTGTATTTTGTAAGGAAGATCCTTGAAGCCATAGCGTCTTTGCAGAACTTTCTAGAGTTTCTGCTGTCTGGGAAGAGCCCCGGGTCAACTACACAAGAAGGCTGTAGAGCAGGATTCATAGGATTTTGTTTCTATTTTTTTAAAAATCTGCCTTTCTAGATTATCATATTTCCAAGGCAGCACAGGAACAATTACAATATGAATTTCCAAGTCCTTTCCAGGTTATGGTGACCCTATAAATGAATTACCTCCAAAAGGCCCTACCACTGTCAAATAAAATCAATTATACAGGGTAGGAAAAATTGAGTGAGATTGTGAGGAGCTCCAGAAGGATCTCTTGACAATAGAGGAGTGGGCAAACCACTGGCAAATGAGCTTCAACATTAATAAGGGCAGAGTGATGCATGCTGGGCCAAAAAACCCCAATTACATTTATAAACTGATGGTGTCTGAAATCTTTGCAACAAACCAGGACAGGGACCTTGGTGTCCTGGCTGGTGGACAGATCAATGAAGGTGTCAACCCAGTGTGCCACAGTAGTGAAAAAAGTAAACTCAAAGCTAGGGATCATTAGGAAGGGTATAGAAAAAAAAAGTCAGCAAGTGTCATTTTGCCTCTATAAAATCTTAGACATGGGCACGACTTGGCGAAATTCTCGTTTCCGTTTCCGTTCCTCGTTTCCGTTACACAACGGAAACTATAACGACAATTAAGCCGTCAGAACTCGAACTCAAACCGATAAAAGAAAAATTGGGTCTGCTTTGTCATTGTCGTTCATGGCATCGCGGCGATAGCGCGATGCCAAGCGGCACAGAAAAAAAGTTTAAAAAAAACAACCCGATTCTCGGCCAAAAAAAGCAGGCGGAAATATGCCTGCCTGAGTGAGGGCACCTACCAGAGGGGTGGTTTCTGGGGGGGGGGGTCCCCCGGCCTCCCCCCTCTCCTGTCCTGGGCTGCTCTGGTGGGGGGCATCCTCGTCGTCTCGCCAACTCGCCATGCCATGCGGTGCGGGCGGGGGATCCAAAATGGGGCGACCACAATATTTATTTTGAAATCGTGGTCCAAAAACACACCAAAGCACCACAGAAACATGCGAAAATAGCTATTTTAAAACTGCCTGAATTTTTACAGTAGCAGCAGTGGGTTTTTCTTGCAACAAAACGTCTCCAATGATTTCATTTTATTTTATTTTTATTTTTATGTTTTTACACCTGCGCAATGATGGGCTGGCAATGGGAGTGGACCATGCAAATTTTTGGAGCCATTCCACCAATTGCATGGCCACTTGGTCAGGTTTTCACTGAGACTACTGGGATGTGCCAGTCGGGCATAAAAAGCCCACTATAACCCTAGCCCTAACCCTAACCCTAACCCTAACCCATACGCCAGTACACTGTCCTTCTTAGTGGGTCAGAGGCACCCAGAGGTGCACCCCACTAACTCACCCTAACCTTACCCGTAATAACCCTAAGCCTAGCCCTTGCCCTAACCCCAACCCTAAGCCAGATCTGTACTCGCATTGCACTACACGCAAGTACATTTCCCTTCTTAGTGAGCCAGAGGGCGCCCAGCAGAGGCATTCTTCTCTCACCTCGCTCACCAGTCCAAAGTTCCAAAAAACTCTGTACGCCAGTATGCTATCCTTCTTAGTGAGCTAGAGGTACCCAAAAGAGAGGTGCCTCTGTCAGTGCCACTTGGTATGCAATGGCTACACGGTCATGTACCCTTCCTTTTCTCTTTGTAGGGGGCCAGAGGAGGTATCCACCCCAGAGAGGTGCCTCCAGGAGCCAGTTAAATGCCTTCCCTTTGTAGCAGGTCAGAGGAGGCACCCACCCCAGAGAGGTGCCTCCAGGAGCCCGCTACCCTACCCCCCTAAACCAGTACTAACGATAGACGACAAACAAAACGACAAATTTTTGAAAAATTTCGCAACAAACGGAAACAAGCCGAAACGGGCCAGCTCTAACACACGACAACTCGAAACGTCATTTTTCCTGGTCGTGCCCATCTCTAATAAATCTATGGTGAGGCCCCATCTGGAGTATTGTGTTCAGTTCTGGTCACCATATCTCCAGAAGGACATTATGGAAATGGAAAAAGTGCAGAGGAGGGCAACCAGAATGATTAGGGGAATGGAACATCATCCTTACCATCTGAGGCTGCAAAGTACTTTTTCACCCAGAGGATCAATGGTCTACGAAACTCCCTGACAGAAGTGGTGATAGCTGTCAGTCTTGACAGCCTTAAGAAAGGATTAGACAAGTTCATGGAGAACAGAGGTATTAATTGCTATTAGAAATGGGCATGGAATGAAATTTTAATTCATTTTCTTATTCGTTATTTGTTTCATTACAGAACGAAATGAATAACAAAGAGATGCATCAAAGAAAAATGAAATGAAACAGAAATTTCTGTTTTGAAGCAATGCATTCCTATGGGGAAAAGCTGGCGGTCCCCCACCCACGCGGGGGAAACCACAGGCTCCCCCCCCACTGAAGCCACCACTGATCAGCTGTAGCATGGAGTTTCAGCGGGGAAAGTTTTTAAAAATAAGCGCAAATTTTTAAAAATTTAAAAAATAATTTTAAAAAACATGCACTGACCCAGCCTGTAGGCCAGCTGGTTGGTGCATGAATAAATAATAATAATTTTTTAAAAAAATTTAAAAAACACGCCAACCCAGCCCGTGGACCAGCTGGTTGGTGCGTGAATACATAATGAAAAATAAAAATAATTTTAAAATGCATTGACCCAGCCCACAGGCCAGTTGGTCAGCGTGAGTTAAAATAAATAAATAAATAAAAATGAAAAATGACACAAAAACAATAAAAACGAAAAATGAAACGAAACACCATTTTGACGTTTCATGCCCATCACTAATTGCTATCATTATGGATGCCTAAGGACAACCTCCAGGCTGGAGAGATAGGCAGGGTATCTCTCAATGCCATTTGAAGGGAATCATCATAAGCAGGTGAAGACATGTGCTTGGGAATACTCTGAAGCAAATGGTGAGCTGCTGTGTGAGACAGAATGCTGGACTGGGCTGTGGCATGTTACAGCAAAGCTGTTCTTATGGTCTTAGAATACAACATACATATTAATACCATCCCATTACACAGGCATTTTTTATCGAGAGTTATTAGAAAAAGCTGCAGGCCCTTGAAGGACAGAGAAACAAAACAGAAACCATTGTTTTCGAATCCGGTGTAAATTTATGATTATTTGTCCCTTGTGGGCTAGCAGTGTCCAAGGCAAGTAATATTCCCTGATCTGCTGGACTATGGCCATGCTTTTTAAAAATATGCTTACATGTACTGTTTAACTACTTGCAATGTGACATTAGATCAGCATCTTCTGACACAACCACACTCTTAGAATTTTCCTGCATGTACTAAACAGAATGACAGGCTTCAAAAATTAGTATAAACTAAACTCGTGGACTTGGCTTCTATGAAGCTTACATCTGTAATGAATACTTCAAAATCCATCTGAGCTTTGCAAAGGGCTATTTATATGAGACATCTCTACGTTTCCCTACTGAGCAACGTCTAGCACCCCTATCACAAACAAACATGCACTTCTGAAAAGTTCTTAATGGACATTTAAAAAAGAAACTGGCTCATTCTGAAGAGGCACCCAGCAGTGTGACTTCATATATGTTCCTCGGTACCATACCACTAAATCTCACCATGTCTTTTGGAAGATATTATTCACCATCCACTGACTATAACACAGAATAAGCCTCATGAGTTAGAAGTTTTCAGCATTCATATTGTCAATTGCTGACTAGCTTCAGACTTCCAGGAACACATCAAATACTGTGCCGAAGCTTTTGTGAACCACAGTACTGGGTGTTTGGACTCCTCCTAGATAATCTGACTCAAAATGCAATTTATTTCACAGCTTGCATATCATGCAGTATATCAGGAGTCACTGCAGATTTGCTATGTTTTTACTCTCAGTTGTATAGTTTCAGCTAGAGATGGGCACGAAATGGAAAAAACAGTGTTTTGTTTCATTTTATTTCGTTACTCATTGCATTTCATTTTGTTTCATTACTAAATGACTTTTTAATAGAGATTTTGTGATGAAATGAAATGAGCAATGAAACAATTCAGAAGCTGCTGCCACCCAGGTGGGTTTTTTTGACAGGTTGGGCTGTCTCCACAGCTGACCTGTCCAAAAAACAAAACCAAACAAAAAAAAAACACCTAGGAGGTGGGGGCGGCAAGGGAGAATGGAGCAGGCAGTGGAAATTCAAATATAGCATTGCCCACTCCATTCTGCCTTGCTGCCCCCACCTCCCAGGTGGTTTTTTTGGACTAGTCGGACAGTGGGGAAAGGGGGCTGCAGCTTTAGGAGTAAAGTTGCCCCCCCCTCCCAACAGCTCGACCAGTCCAAAAAAACCACCTGGGAGGTGGTGCCTCAGAATTGGAGAACAGTAGAGGGCTGCTTTTAAACTTCTGTGCTGTGCTGATGTGTCGAAAGCCCAGGGGGATTCCCCTGTGTTTGCGACACAGCAGCGGTCTGAGAGGATGAGTGCTGACATCAGCGCCTGCCTTCTCAGACAGCTGCTGTGGGACCCCCCCCCCCCCGTGTGTTAACCAGAGAGCAGAGGAGGGAGGCTTTTGTGGCATGGAATTCAAAAGCCTCCCTTCTCCACTCTCTGGTTCTCTCCACCACCACCTAGCTGGTTTGACAGCTTGAGCTTTCAAAATCAGCTGGGTGGCAGTGGTGAGAACCTGACAGGGGAGCAGGGAAACAGCCGCTGGATCTCAGCGCAGCCCCTTGCATGAAGAGACATCCGGTGACGGCTCCCCAGTTCAATTGCCTCCAAACTGAAAGCATCATTTCATTTTGGTTCATGATGGCGTGCAGTCTGCTGTTTTGTTTAATTTTGAAACATTTTGTAATGTTATAGAATGACGAAACACATGTTGTTTTTCATTTTTTGCCCTTCTCTAATTTCAGCCATCTTCCCCTTGTTCTAACAACTCATAGTTGCCAGCTCATATCCAATATAGATTAATTTGAAAATGACCTTCTCTTGCCTGTAGCTGGAGGGCTTGGTCTCAGTAATGTAACAGTGCAGCATGGTGTAATAGCAGCAATAGGTAACAGAGCATTAGCTTCTCCTATAGCAGTGACACAACTAAACCATCTGTTAAACTTGAAGCTAGAAACCTGCAATCTAGCTCCCTGCCCCAAGGAGACAACATCAAAGAGGGGACTTGTTGTCACATGATAACAACAAGATAAACACTGCTTACATTTGCACTGTTGTACAGAATACACCAATGCATCCATCATTTAGCTCACCAAAGCAGTATTGAAAATTCCTGTTGTACAGTTAGCAAAAAGGTATAATGTTCAGTGGCAAATAAAGGAGGGAGAAACAGAGATGCAGAGACAAGCAAATGAAGCACTGGATGCTGAGGAAAAGGACACAAAGGTTGACAATTAGAGAAGAAGTTAGAGAAGTTAGAGAAGAAAGGGGCCTGAGGTGATGCTATCAAGAGGCCAGAGATGGTCCTATGTGCTAAAGGGGTGGTGGATTATAAAGGCCACTGGACAAGAGTTCTGGTACAGATAGCCCTGTCCCACAGAAGTAAAGCTTCTTGAAACCTGCTTCCAGTGTCTCCTTGAGCTAATACCTTCTTGCCCACCTCTTTGCTCTGCTATCTAGTGGCCAGTGGGGAAGCTGGTCTACATCTTAACCCAGAGAAGGCATTGGAAGCACAAGTGGCAAAAGAAGTTGCAGTGGAGAAGTTGGGAAACCCAACCCATGTAGAGGCTGTCATGGGATGCTGCTGCTAACAAGGAGTTAGACTGTGCCAGCAACAGACACTAAACATGCTGGATTCAGTGACATTAATGTGGGCTCCCAAAGGGACAGTAATGCCCAGGCACCTAGTGTCAGGAACTCAGTTCCCTCTCATGGTCAAACAGGTTGATAGGGGGCCATTATTGCTCCATCTTTTCCTGTGCCTCTCATTTCCTGTACTCAATGAAATCAAGATTGGGCAGTTCTACTAGTCTGGAATTCATGGAGACAGCTACTGTGGTGATTCGTGGGGATGGCCATGCTTATAGAGATGACAAAGAGTTTTAGCAGGATTCTTCTGTCACTTTCTTCAATCTCAAAGATAGGAATACGGTATTTAAAATAATTTTGCCATATCTTACTTCAGTTGTTTGTTCAGAGTACATAGATGCATTGCTGCCATCTCAGTAACATATTAAAAGCCAGAAATTGCTTCCCTTTCCTGGTGGTCCTAGCATAATTAGATAAAATTAAACAAGTTTTTAAGATGCAAGCAAAAAAACAGCAGTTTAGATGAAGCTGTAGGCAAAGTTAATTGCCTGATCTGTTTATGTAGATCTAATTTGGAGTATTAATTGAACCCTAGCAATTGCTGCTTATTTCCTTTGAGGATTATTTATTAACAATTTTATGATGAATGTAACATTACATTGCCAGTCTACACTGTGGGTGTCCTTACTCCTCTTAAGGTAAGGACCACTTGCCATGGCAACTCCTAGCACTAAGAACTCTCCTTCCATGTTCTGTTTCTGTTCTGTTTCTTCAAGCATAGCTGTGATATTCCCTCCTCTACTTCTCCTTAAGAAGCCCCCTGAGACACAATAATAGTCACCAGGCCAAGGAAACCAAGCTAGCAAAAACAGTAGCACCAGCTTTGGCTCTGAGTTTTGATAGTCCCTAAACACTACTTTGGCTACCTCATGAGGAGAGAGGAGTCCCTGGAAAAGTCCCTGATGTTGGGAAAGATTGAAGGCAAAGAATGAGATGGTTGGACAGTGTCATCGATGCAACCAATATGGATTTGACAAAACTCTGGGAGGCAGTGGAAGATAGGAAGGCCTGGCGAGCTCTGGTCCATGGGGGTCACGAAGAGTCGGACACGACTGAACGACTGAACAACAACAACAAACACTGCTGCAGGTCTCTGAAAGTCTCTTTGCTTCCCTTTGTCCCTGCTGCACTGCACCTGTTAATCCGAATGTATATGTGGAGATGAAAACAAAAAGGAATGGATTCAAATGTGTCCTTCAAATTGCCAAAGGATGCTTCTGCTTCATTCTGGAACAAATTTGCCCAATCTGGTGGCCACCAAAAGTCTTGGAGATATGATGTCTTCTAATCTAGAAAAGTAACACAGCATCTGGTGAAACATCAGGAAGAAAAGCTTCCAGAACAAGGCCAAATAGCCCCAAAAACTCACAAAAGCTATCAGATCCCGGCTGTGAAAGCCTTTGAGAATATTGTTAAGTCACGGTGAAAAATAAAATTTTCAAACCTTTTGGACTGGTTCCAAAACTCAGCGGTACCGCCCAATTGGCACCCGGACCGTCACAAGCACACCGCTTTTTACCCCATCTAAAAATACCCAGCCATTCCCGAGTTATCGGATGATAAGCGGGCTGCCCCTTGCGCAGCCAGAAAAGCCTCGGGAAAGCGCTGTGAGCTGAGAAATTGGCTCGCGGAACCTTCCAATTCACACCCTCTTCACACCCTCTTCAAATGTAGCCATTTCAAGGACCTCTGCAGCAAGATAATTACCGCTGAGGCCCGTAGCGCAGCGGGAAGCGAGATAAGCATATCCGCGCGCTCTGACCAATCAGCGCTCCCAGCGCCCCCGCCACATCCATCAATGTCAAATTAATTTTCGGCCATAAGGGGGCACTGCGGGAGGCCTCTAAGCTGCCAAATTGGCAGACAGCTGCTCCTCCACTCCTCCCCCCTCCCTTCCGATTGAAGAATTCTTCAAAGAAAAACAGCCCGCTCCTCGGCTTTCCCCCCTCCCATTCGGCTTCAATGCATTTCAATGGGGATTTCTCGCCCTCATGTTTCTCTACGGAATCCAGGCGATCTTTCGAAATATCAATAGACCGGATGGCTTATGGCGGGGGTTTCTGAGGCTACCCTTCAGAATTCTTTAACCCTTTCATGTCCTTCACCATTAACTTGTTCTTGTCTCCCCATTAACCTATTCTTTCATCTTCTCCTGGGCTTCCCATGGGATCCTTTCATGTCCTTCACCATTAACTTGTTCTTGCCTCCCCATTAACCTATTCTTGTCCAGTCTTCTCCTGGGCTTCCCATGGTGTATTAACCCTTTCCTGTCCATTCACTTTTTTGTCTGCCTGTCTCCAGACCCTCGGCTTTCCCCCTGCTCTCGCCACCTTCCTGCTCACTCAAAACCTTGTTCCCCATGCTAACCTTTTCCCCCTCCCTCTCTCTCTCTCTCTCGCTCTCCAAGCAGAACCCCAAGGGAACTGCAGCCAGAGACTCAGCCTGGGCAGAATAAGCCTTAGGCTGAGTTATACGTTCCTGACTCAAACCAAAGGAGGGAGTGACCACTAATCTCACTCTTTGAACAAAGGAACGTCCTTAAAACACTGGTCTCCTGGCCTTAAAACATTGGTTCCTACATTTACCCCTGGCACCAACCAAAATACAAGAAGCCTTTTCCTTTCACCTTTGTTTTCTCTCCTTCTCCTTCTGTCATCTGCTGCCTAACCTCCCCTCACCCCGTTGCCTTGAGCACACTCATACCCTCTCCCCTGAACCCCACATCTTATCAACTGGGGCTAAGGAAAAGCAGAGCATAAAGATGACAACTAGAAGATGGCAACTTCGCAGGCTGGCAGAGGCGTCTGGAAACCTCCATAATCACCAGGAATCTTCAACACGTATCCCAGTAGCTGTTCTTCAGAAAATCAACATTGCTGTCTGCCAACCCAGATTGTCATTAATGCCTGAGGACACCCTCCATTGTTTCATTCACACCCCTGGAAAGGACTCGTATTCTCATGTTCCTAGTTTCTGTAAACACTCAAACCCTCATATGTAATCCTGTAAAAGCTTACATTCTTGCGCCTCAACATTCTTGTATCTTTCCAAACATCTGTATGTAATCCCATAATGGCTTGTATCCTCGTGCACCCAAATCATTGTGTCTCCCAAATGCCTGTGTGTACAATCCCATCAGCCCTTCCTGCCCCCCACTGGTCCTGATAATTGCCTTCTCTCACCCACTATTGACTTACTGATTCCCCTCAGTTTACCTGTGTCCAAGAACAATGCCACACTTCCCGGCCCTATTATGTTACCCTGACTGGACCCATTAGCATTTGTATAAGCCCTGACTGCTACCAGGGACCACCTAGGACTGCCCCCAACCAACCCCCAACCCCTTCTGATTGGATCATTTAAACTTTCTCCAACCAATCTCTGGGCTGGCGTCGCCTGGGAGAGGAGGGGAAAGATAACCAATAAAAGTTGGAACTCCTCGTGTGTTCAGGGTCGAGCATCTTAGCCCGGTTGGAAGGCGGATGTTCACCTACTGCTATTTATTGGGTCCAATAAATTCAGTATTCCTCGGATTTCTCGCGTTGAATCTTTATTGGCTTCTGGTGGGATTCAGCGGACTTCAGTGGGGCTAGCCCATCTGAAAAATAATTTCTAGACTCTTTTTTGGGTCATCACAATACATTTAACTTTTAAAATGTTCTACTTAAATGCATGGTCAGGCCTCTGGAAAAAAGCTTGATTTTTTAAAAAAATCAAAATACAATTATTTAATTTATGTTAAATATATTTACATTAAAATATAATAGTCTTTAAGGTGCCACACAATTGCCATCTTTTTATTTATATTTTTGTTCTTTTGTTCTTTGGATGTTGGTTGATATTTCTTAAAAATAATTTCTTATACAACTCACTGCAAAGCACTGCAACGTATCTCATTTTTATCTCCATTAACTGCACTGATGTATTCCCCCTCTCTAATTTGTTCTATAGCTGGTTGTTATCACTTGTTACTTTTCCAGTAACTTTAATTTCATTTTTTTTAAAAAAAATACCAGTATAAAAAAGGAAGAAACTGTACCTTTTCTGTTTTTTTTAAAGCTCTCAAAACGTTCTTCTAAAATCTTTGCTACTAAAAAGGAACAAAGTTAAGATAAACATTTTTTTCTAGGAGTAAAAAATAATAATAACATTAACCAGTTGAAGTGCTTTTGTTAGCTCTACGGTAATGCATTAGAGCTAATGTATTCTGACTTTCAACAAAAGATTAAACTTAACTCATGTTGAGAAGGTACAGGCAAGGTTTGTCCTTGCTGTCATATTGGGAGAGCTAAAGCTTAATAGAAGAGCAATACTGTACAGTCAGGAACTCTGATTTTTCAGGTTTTCTGACAATGTGGAGAGTGACAAGATTTAGATTTAGCCCTGTGTACGTGAGAGTAATGATGGAGGTGGGGAGCTAATCTCAAAATTAACCTTTTTTTTTTGGCATGTTGACAATGACATCCTTTTATTGAACACCTGAAAGGGGAATGTTTATTGAACATCTGGAGAGTGTGTTGCTTTCACACTCTCCTCCAGAATGGATGGATACATAAAACTACAATGGCTAATATGTTTTGAACCCTAGCACAGAAGGGTCTTCAGTTGGAAGTCATTGGGAAGCAACTAAAGGGCCACCCAAAGCAATGTTGGATTGATACAATACACAATTTCATGAGGGGCACTCGTCTACACCCGGACCAAGCCAGTGACTGAAAGAAATGGTATCTCTGATCTAGAGCAGCAGACCCTGCCACCACATGAGACAAACACTAAAGAAGTAGAAGAAGAAACATAAGTGAACCTGGGAAGGGCTGTACCTCAAGATTTTATTTATGTTGTAGACTCCCAGACAACTTCAGAAATTGCTTTGATTGTATCACATGCAACCACCAACAGCTCACCACAAAACATACATTATTAATAATGTAAATGTAAAATAAAATAAATGTCTTATGGATATTATAGAGTTTCAGATTTTTAGTCCATGTGATTATAAATATAACGAGTGCATTTCCAGACAGCTTATTCAAAGTGTAAAAAAAAATCATCAGTGGTATGGCTTGCAAATTGCATACAGAGAAGCAAGTGCAATTAGAACATTGCATTAGCTCAACAATTATGAATTTTGGCAATAAGCAGGCACCAAAAAGGGCCCCAGAGATATATAGCTGGGCCTAGAATTGTTTTTTAATTCAAGAGTGCCTTATTACCATGGGACCTGTATGAACAGCAGCAAACCCATCACACTCGGGCTAATTACAATAACAAGACCTACCTTATTTAAAATAAAAATAAAAATGGGTGCTCGTCTTTACACTTAGAGCAATATTTAATTCTTTATATGGCATTTTTGTTCCTCCAATGGTTTTAGAAGTAACAGTAAAACGCAAACATTCTGAGTTCAAAGTATTAAGAGGATAATTTGCTGTAATATTAACTCTCTGTCAACAGGTGGGATAAAATGCCCATTAATGGTATTGTGGGAAGATTTGTTAAAGTGTCAGCCTTATAGCTCCATGTTATAGGCATTTCTCAACTGTCAAGGGGTGAATTGCTAAGCAGGATATCAGGGTCTCAAAATCTAATAATAACTGTGTGCTATGAAGTCAATGCAGATTTATGGCAACCCTCTTCAGGGTTTTCTAGATAGATAGAACTCCCTTCTTTTGGGACTGTGACTGTGAAGGTTTCCCAAGGGCAGACAGGCTGGCCCTTTTTGGGATGAACTCCCAAACTCTAGCTCCACAACCAGATACTTAGTTAGAATCATAGAATCATAGAGTTGGAAGTGACCTCAAGGGCCATCTAGTCCAAACCCCTGCCATGCAGGAACCCCCATCACAGGACTCCAGACAGATGGCCATCCAGCCTTTGCTTAAAAACCTCCAAAGAAGGAGGCTCCACCACCCTCCGAGGCAGCGTATTCCACTGCAAACAACTCTAACTGTCATGAAATTCTTCCTAATGTTTAAATTGAATCTTTTTTCCTGTAGTTCGAGACCATTGCCCCACATCCTAGTCTCTGATGCCATTGCAAAAAACCAGACCCCTCTTCAATGTGAAATCCTTTCAGATATTTAAACATAGCTATCATATCCCCTCTCAGTCTTCTTTTGAAAGGCTAAACATTCCCAGCTCCCTAAGCTGCTCCTCTTAACACCTTTCTTCCAGACCCTCAATCATCTTCATTATTCTATCCAGCCAAATCAAGCAGAAAAATGATGATGATGATTCAATCCTAATTATATTTATATCCCACATTTCCCAATATAGGGACCTACAGTGACTTACAGAACGGAGAAGGGCAATATGCATGTAAATAATATTATGATACACTTAAAAGATTACTAAATTGAGTCATCATAAGGAAGCAGACTTTCCCACAAAAGCTCACAATCAAATATAAATGTATTTAAGGTGCCACCATATTTATTGTCTCTTCTATTCGTTCTTTGACTTTAATTTTAATTTTATTCTTATAACTTTTAAAAACAAAAAAACCCCTCAAACTACAGAGACATCAAAAAGTGTTTAAAAAGAAACTGCATTATCAGCTGTTAATATATATTTTTGCAGTGCTTCCAGTTCCCAAACATCTGCCTGAACAGTAAGGTCTTTTATTGTTGTTGAAACAAGAAAGGTGTTCTCCATGCTGAGAGAAACTACTAGAAAGGCCATCTCTGGAGTCCTCCATGCCTGCAAGATTGATAGGACCATGAGAGCAGCAACCCCAGAAGGTCTTAAAACCTGAGGTCCTTCAAATAGCCTAGGCTGTGCTTCAGATACCCTGGGCCACCAATTTGAACTGGGCCTTTTCAGCTCTAGGACTGAGTTTGACCTGTATTCAACAGAACCTATTGAAATGCCCCATCTCTGCTGTTTTAAAAGTGGAAGGCATGGCCTTGAGTTTGCAAGAGCTGTACAGTCCTGTTAATAAAAGGAAAAACTGGAGGTCAACCTGCATAGAGGCTTAATAAGTCAGAAGGGCAGAAATAATAATAAAAGTGACATCCAAAAGAAAATTATGGCATTTAAATTAATTATTTTCTTTTCATGCTTAGCCAGGAAGCCGTTCTTTTCATTTCCGTTACCGTTTGTCGTTTCCGTTACGTAATGAAACGACAAACGAAAATTGTGATGAAAATGCAACGAAACGAACAGAACCACGAAAATTGTGGTCGTTACGTTTCGTTTCCGTTAATGGCGACGCGCAATGGAATTAGCTGTTTTAAATGTTAAAAAACGCCATGGACATCCGTAAAAACGCAGCGATAATTATTTCTATTGTCTACCAAGGGGTTTGGGGCAATTTTGATGAACCACCAATGGTGCATTTACAATTTACAATGATGCATTGACAATTTATAATGGTGCATTGGCAACTTACAAAGAAAAACAACCAATAACAATTTTTAGATTTAATTTTATTCCTACCAGGGGGTTTGGGGTCCTTAAAACGTTTGTTTTTGTTTTCTCCCATCGTGATGTATTTTTCTTTTCCCTTTAAAATGGATGTCGCACCAGCCACAAAATGGAGGCAAGCCATGTGATGGGATCATGTTCAACCAATAGCATGCCCAGGATGCAGACTGGGAGGGCAGGTCTGGCAGCCACAGAGGGTATAAAAAAGTCTGGCAGCCCCCGTCCTCCTTGCAGTCTCTGGTGGGAGTTAGGGTGGGACTGCTGTCTCTGTGACTCTAGCTTCAGTCCTGCAGCCTCCCTGTGTGTGTGCATGCTGCGTACCTCTCGGTGAGTACCCTCCCTTGCCCTGCAGTGCAGTCACTCAGCGGCTGCCTTGCACCCTGGGCAATGCCCGCCGCTGCCTTTGCAGCCTCCCTGCATACCTAGTCTATACTGTGTCTCTGCCAGCATCCATTTTTTTAATGTTTTCCCTCTGGTCTGGGGCGTTGGGGGATGTCTGCGCATGGAAATGCTTTAAAAATCGCGCAAAAAGCGGGTAGAAACGACAAACGAAAAACTGAAAAACGGTAATGAAATTTTTCCAAAATTTCACGACAAATGGAAACGATCCGAAACAGACCTCTCAACGACAAATGAAAAACCGAAACACCATTTTTTGTTTCGTGCCCATCTCTAATATATATATATATAAATGATACATGCAATTAGAAATATATGCCTGGTTGAATTATGCAAAGCTAAAATGTGAAGCAACAGGTAGTATAACGAATCACAGAGTGACAAAATATGGTGCTGTCTTTATAAAAAAATTTAAGCATCTTCCGTAGACTCTGACCCACCTAGGGGTACACACCCTCATCCTTGGAATGCGGGGCAGAAAACCCTGTTGGGAACTGTGACCTGTGTTGCTGTGTCAATAAATTGATATATATAGCAATTTGTCTGGTGTGGGCTTTATACTTGCCTAGCTATAAGTTATGCAACGTTGCCTCTTCTGATTCATCTGAAAATCTTGCAAGTGACGGCTCCAGATAGGAGACACAGATATTTCTGCATATAGTACAGTGGAAAAACCTATGCGTTAGGGACTTTAAAGCCCCACAGTTACAGGGGTAGAGCTGTGCTTCCAATGGTTGGGACCTAAATCTGCCATACAAAATATTTGATGGGAGTATGATACATCTTGCTAAGGTAAAGGCACACTGTTGGAGAGTATCTAAAAAAATGCAAATAGCTGGCCACTTGTCAATGTGCAAGGGAAGTTGGAAATTCAAAGGTGAGCATACTTTTGCGGGCTGCTGCAAAGAGATCTTGCTTTTTGTTGTCCAATAGTCTGCCTTTTAGCAGTTTATATATATGCCTGCATAAATGGTACGGCTCCCAGATGATCGGGTGAGATACCCATGGTTTGAATATTTTGAGGGAACAATTTAAGGTCAGGAGAGAGGAAGGAGTCAGAGAGAATTCCTGCTGCTAGAGGGTCTTTATGGGACACGAAACAGATTCTTAGCCAGTATTTAAATTGCTTCACGTGTGCTTGCACACTCAGTCTGTTTAAACCAGCCTTCAGGCACAAAGCTGTAATGCTAATATTTAATATTAACACATTTGTTGCTAATATTACTTAACCTGAACCTTGCACATTTCTAGACCCCTTTCTGAATTTTGAAAACAATGTTCCTGGTCACAATCCATCTAACTAAATACTATCTTTCTGTGGCATTACTTATTGCAGGGTCCATGTGTAAAAATACTTACTGATTCTTCTTTTATGGCTTTGCTGATTCTACCAATAGGGTTATTTTGATTGCATCTTCAAATGCTTGCTGAAAGGTTCACCATTGCTTCAACAGACCTAACAGCAACTCTTAGTCAGGAAATCTTTGGTTCAAACAGTCACCTTTTATATATAAAGATCATTACTGATTGTGTTCTTGAGCCTTATGCTTCTTTGTCACCAGCCAGCAGTACAGAAATCTGAGCCAAATGGCTGGTAAAATAACACTACATCGACAGGATTCCAGATAAAATACAATTGCAGTTTCCCCGCCAAATTTGTAAACAGAATATGCTCTCTCTGCTTCTAGGTTGGAAGCAAAACCAAATGAAAACCACATAGGAAAAAAACCCGAATCCCTCAACACACCCTACAAGGTAGTGGTCGATAATCTGAAACAATTGATTATATTAGTATTGATATATAGAAACGATGTAAAAGGTAATCTGAAGATAAACTATTTCCTAAAAGAGAGCCCGAGGGCTCCACACAGTTTCTGAATAATGTATAATTGCTTGCCATATAGACTATACTTATCACTCTTAAGATTTAGCATTAAAGCCATAATTTTCAGCAAAGAATCTGAATGGTACAGCTGTCAAAAGGCAAGAGCTGCTATAAAGTAAACATACAGAGAAGTATAGTATAATCTCCTTTGAAGTATTAATAAGACCTCCCAAAGGATACATTTCCCTGTCATAGAAAATCACTATGATCAACCACCATACCTTACAGTGATTGTGGGATTATTTTTACTCTGTTTTCATTCTCTGCTTCCTGCCGTGTAACATATTGAATGAGTCATAGGCTTCTATGTAAATCAGCAACATGTCCTACTTAAACTACTCGATGACAATAAAATAGCTGCTATTTTTCCTCTGAATCTTATGCTTGGCTACTGCTGGACAGTGTCTAAGTACCCATTGTTTCCTTTCTTTTTAGACTATTGCAATCATACAAATAAAATATATGTCATCATCTTGATTACAATTACCAGGACCACAGCTTTATGGCAGATCACATGCTTTGGATACAGAATATCCAAAATTCAACTCCTGCCCTCAGCTCTGGATTACGGGGCTGAGAAAGATGGGGCCAATTGTACTGTTAAGCAGAGTGCACTGTCTACTACAGTGAGCATATGCAGAGAAAAACGGAATGAACAGAACTCCATTCCTTGCAATGTAATCCGCCCCACCCCCTCAACGACCCTGAGGCATCAGATGGTATATAGGGCATCCTGTTTCCGGCGTTGCAATAACATAAGAACATAAGAACAACCTTACTCTAACAGGCCACAGCCCATCCAGCCCAGCATTGTGTCTCACACACCGGCTCACCATTTGCTTCAGGGTATTCCCAAGCAGATACCTTCACCTGCTTATGATTCTCTGCAAGTGGCATTGAGAGATATCCTGCCTCTCTCTCCAACCTGGAGGTTGTCCTTAGGCATCCATAATTAGAGATGGGCACGAAATGCCAAAATGGTGTATTGTTTTGTTTTTTATTTTGTTTATCTTCGTTTCATTTTGTTTCACTTGAAACAATTTTTTCTAAAAAAAAGTGTTTTGTTTTTCATTTCATTTCACTTTTCATTTTATGTGTTTTAATGTGTTTATGTGCATGTTTTATGTAACCATTGTGTGTGTTTATGTGTGTTTTTTAAATGTTTTTTACCTTTGTTTTATGTGTTTTCGGGGGGAAGCAAATAAACATTTTATTAGCCCCCAAAGCTAGCACCGATCAGCTGGCGCTCAAGACTTCTGTGGCAAAAAAAAAAGCTTTAAGAAACTGCACTTTCACCTACCCAATCAAGCGGGCTGGGGGGAAAGTGCGGGCTTTTACACAATGAGCAGGGATTCTATGTTTCCTGCTTGCTTCAAACAGAACTGGAAATTACCATTTTGTTAGTTTTAGCACCTTTCATCTGTCTACTCTCATTTTGAGTGTTGGTATTCTTGATATTATCCCAACAAACCAGGCCTAAATGTTTATTCTCTATTTAGTGATATAAACTTCCTTTCTCCTTAAATAAGTCTTTCCCCCCCTTAATTTGCAGCTCATCAATTTTCAACACATCAGACAAAATTATTAATTTTTCATTTTGAACAGCAAACTTCTATTACGAAGCCGTCTTCTTCTGTTCATCATCAAAGTTCGTGTATTAACAATAAATCGACACAGCATGCTATTTTTTTCCTTCAGTGGTTGAAATTATCAAGCAACCAGCATCGCATAAGATTAGAGATGTAATATATGGTCTGAGAAGAGATCAAACATTATTTATGGCTGAGAGACATTCTACTAATTTTATCTAAACAGTAAAGTTAAAAGGTATGTTTTGCACAAAAAGTAAAGACAGCTGTGAATTGTTTCTATTTCATCTGACAGGAACCTTTGTGGATAGATAGCATTCAGAAAAAGATCCTGAGTGTAAAACCTCACACATTTAGATATGCAAGTGGTAACTGCAGATGTAATTGGGCTAGCAATTAAAAATGTTTTGCCTTTGAATAGTTATTAAACTGAAAAGTTGGGGTTTGAGTAGGAAATTGAAGATAATGTTGGTATGATTTGAAAGATATGTGCTGACATACAGCAAAAAAAAAGGCCAATCTGGGGCACTGGTGGAGGAAGAGGCATGAAATCAAGGAAGCAACAAGGAAACCCACAAGAACTACTAGTAGTATGTGAGACAGAGGTGGAACTGGCAGGTCTTCTGATTCATCTCCATAGGGAAAGGTCAAACTGTCTTCAAGATGGTAGCTTCCAACTCTGATGTCTCGGGTTGCATTCCTTGGTGAAATGGGAACCAGAGTAGAAAAAGCCTTAAAAGCAAGAAATTCCCACAAGTCAGTAGTAGCTGCTTCTTCCTAATTAGCAGGCCTTTCTACACAGCTGAGCTGAAATCCTCTTTTGATTGTCCTACTGCATCAGTGGTTATTTAATTGAGATTTTTTAAAAATGAGTTTTGATGTGATATTTGTCTAATGATTTTAAGTGTTATTACAATTTATTATTTAGCTTTTAAGTTATTTAATACTGTAAATTATAACACAGTAAGAACTACTATCAGAAGGCCATTAATGCATCTTTTATACAAATTCATTTGCTTAGCATGTTTATGATAGTCTGCTTATAACAGTTGTGGGTAACATGGCCTCTGGTAGCTATTGAACCCCCCTCACTGGGAACCACTCCCCCCCACCCCTCCATCCCTATAACTGACCAGGCTGCAATAAGATGCAATGCAACCTCCTCTAGGTTGCAGGGCAGGGATGGCAGAACAAGCTGCCTCACTGTTGCTTTGGGGCACTGGACACTCGGAGCCTTGGATCGTTAAGGAAAAAGTGTCACTCATATACATACATACCTACATAAGCAAACTTTCTGAGTAGAGAGGAAGGTAGGGTGTGAGAGAGTTTCAAAGACAAACATTGGAAGTGCCACATGAGAAAAGGGGCTGATGTAATATGTAATGAATTATCTTTTAGGATAACAGAGACATAACAGTATTTCTTTAACAATATTAGAAAAGGGCCAGCAATGTATTTATTTTTGAATGTAACAAATGAGAGTGGGTGATGAGTGCTGCTGTTTACCTTATGTAAGGAGAACGATAATGTCCTTGCTTTTACTTTAAGTGACCACTAACAGGCACTCAGAAGGACCATGTCTGTGGAGAAATTATCTGTCTGTTTCAATTCTGTTACATTTCCCCCTGTAAAGCTAACCTGTATTAACTTCTTGTCCTTGTGTATTATTAGGTTGTAAAATGCTATTGCTGTTTCCACACATAAATTCTCCTTTTTAACATTCACATACTGTACTTAGTGGCACATTTTACACAAGGCACACAGTCCCCCCCCCATTGTTTAAAGCGTGCATATTTCCCTGATGGTAGGCATTTTTAGCCATCTATATTTTAAAATTGTGTGCACGGTTTTGGCATCACTATATCTCTTCAACCTGCCTCACAAATGAAGATGATCAAGGCAAATTCCATTTCTTTTCACACATTCCCAGAGAAATGAGAAGTCTGCTTTCAGCAAGACTACCAAATATGAAAAGGGATTTTTTTTTTATCCTTACTGGACTTGGGCCATTTGCATTTGAATCCTTAGGATAGAAATATTGGCACCACAGTTGCTGAGGCAGCCAATTACAGTAGGTGTGCATTACAACTATCAGGAGCCATTCATCAGGTGACTCTTCACTGCCTCCTTGGGTACCTGACCACTCATCAGCAGAGCAGGGAGACTCTCCATCTTGCCTCTGCATTCATAGCCTAAGGATACAAATGCAAATGTCCCAAGTCTACCCTTATCTATCCACTGCTACCACCGGACACTTGCATTTCTGTGCAGGGATAAGACTGATGCTGGAAACATGTCAGCCTATCATTCAGGATCAAGCCATACCAGAAAGTGTGGTCAGTTGTCAGGCATACTTCCTGTTGTGATTTGAAACTCACCAATACAACATCATATTTCATTTTGTGTTTCTTCTTCCCATTCCAATATCTGAGGGAATGGAAATGGCAGCAGCAGAAAACGCTTTGCATTTCTCTTATACCAATGTCTGGCATAAAAAAAATAGAACTACCAATCCACTCACCTTGTATAAGGACCACTAGGAACCTCTCACTGCTGTAAAATAAGGTAATGTGTAACCTGTTAAACACCAGATAACATTAATGCAAATGAATGACTTTTTGTCCGCCAATGAATTATGGTCTAAGGTCTGATCAGGAAGTATCAGAGAAAGAGTGAGGAAGGGACTACTATGAGGAGAATGAAATAAATTTTGCCTCACCTAGTGCCAGGATGTACAATTACCTAAACACAATGTAACAGGAAAAAAAATCTCCCCCCATCTAGCACTGAATGATGATTGAGCATGAATTTAAATGATGATAGAAAAATGTTAGATTATAGTCAGAAAAATGTGTTGTATTAGGTAGAAGAATTTTGTCTACAGGTGTTTCATATGTATATTTAATTGCTTTGTAAAATGGAGTCCAGTATATAATACTGAGTCCTTGAAACAACACAGGTGTATAAGTTTTCTAATTACTGCCAAGTGTGCAGAATAAGATACAATGGGCAAGGTTGATGCAATGTAGGTGTAATTGCATGATGTAACCAGTCTTCTGGTTATCATGACTATAAAAGAGTTCAAGAAATTAGTAGCCTTTAGATCTTGGGTGAGAAGGTATCCATGTTGCCATGCTTTATGTCTGTACTATGTTGTGCAGATATGGTGCCTCTATGTACTATGTGATGTGAGGTTGAAACTGTGTTATGTTAACTATTAATAACTTGCCAATTTAAGCAGGCATTCCCTCAAATATAAAGCAGTTTGTGTTCACCCATTAAATCATGATTTTTAAATGATTAGTCTGCCAATAATAATATATTATTTTATGTCACTTTAATATTAATTTTTATTTTTATTTTTATTTTATTATGTTATTGTATTTTATGCTTTTATTGTATGAGTTATTTGAATTTATTAATTGTTGCAAAGCACCCAGAGTGACCTCGCTGCCAGATGGGTGGTATAAAAATCCAATAAATAAATAAATAAGTTTGTAAATTTGTAAAGATGTAATATAACTGCTTTTAATACAATCTGGCTGTTCCATGTGGATTTTGTCTCCCTATCTTAGCTTCCGCTGGCAGAATAAATTGCCAAACTCTGTCAAGCACCATGCCCCTGAAATACTTATGACAAACAGATATTCTGGAGCCATTTGTGAACATTTCTCTAAGCAAATGAACATCTTGGCTCTACTTTCTACCAAAAACAAGATGGCTCCAGTATGCTTAATTTGCAGTTACTGCACCCACTTAATGTTCAGGTCCCTACTGCTATAATACAGCACACACACACACACACACACACACACACACACACACACACACACACACACACACACACACACACACACACACACACAAATATTACAGAACTAAATTTTCTCTTTTCTCTCATTTTCAATGGCTACATAATTGTTAAGTTTTTTAAAAATACAGACAGTACCTATTGTATAATGGAAGAAACTCCAAATAATAGAACTGTTAAAAAAGGAAAGAGAAAAACAAAGCATGCATTTCACTAACTTTTTATTTTTATGTGGAGTTCCAAAGCCACAGTCTCTGATGCCGGTAATTAAATCACTTTGCTCTAATACAGGCATTATAAAATCACTGATGCACACTGGGGACTAAATACCTAGGACAGCCACATTGCCATGCAGCTGGAATTTTTAAGATGTTGTAAAGCATGTCACGAAACAATAAACATGATCGAGAGCCTTGTTTTCAGGAACCGTTCAAATGTTCTCACTCTAGTGTGAACAACAAAAGAGGAAAATGGCCTTAATTGGCTGCATGATGACAATCAAAGACACTATTAAACTAAATTTTAAAAATTCCAAAGGAAACTGTACCATATTGGATCACAGTGTAGTTCAGTGTGTGTGTGTGGGGGGGGGAAGCCCCTCTGTAGTTACCATTTGTTATTTTGATGCTAATTAGCTTTAGAGTTCAAGGAAGCAGATCCACCTGTCTGCAAAGAACTTTCTGCATCACCATCTTAGACTATGACATGCCGCTGGCAGGCTTTTGACTCTCTGCCAGCAACATTCTGCTTCTCATTCTACTCTTTCAAGATAGGAGCAGAGGAGCTCCATGAAATGCAAAACCCAAGTTCTTCTTTTGGGGTGTGATGTAATGGACATACTATTCGAGGTTGGCCTTTCCCTCTGGTTGGCCTTTTTTTCTCATAGACCTATAGGAATGCATTGGGCAAAATCCCATTACTTAAATTTGTGCTGACAGTGTTTAATTAAAAGCAATTAAAAGCTTCCTCTTCCTCTCCCCCCCCCCTTTTAGATTCTGGGACTCCTTAGGGCTCCCTTTGAGGGTTGCAGGATGGATGGGGAGTTGTGTGTGGGGGGGCAGAAGAGCATTTAACAGTTTTTTTAAAAATCACTACTGGATTGCTGTCAGTGGTAACTGGACCACCATGACAGAGCTATCAGTGATCTTTTTTTCTTTTTACTGTTAAAGACTCCCCACACTCATCTTTAGGTGGGAGTCCTAGTGAGTTTAGGAAACTAAACGGATGGGGCTAGGATGCTTTTAATTTAAATCTGTTTTTTTCCAGCATTTATTTACTTATTTATTTGTTGTATTTATAGACCACCCATCTTCCAGACGGAACTGTGGGCGGTTTACAATTAAAATAAAACAACAATATAAAGCAGTAACAAAGAGCAAGGAGCACTTAAAAATTGAGAAGGAGGGAGGGAGCCTCCACAAGAGATGAGGCAGATGGCAAAAGAGGGGGGGGGGAGAAAAGAAAAAAGAGGGAAAAATTAAATAATAAGGTCGCCATATGCCTCTTTAAAAAGGAAAGTTTTCAGAGCCTTTTTAAAGGTGGGCAGGGACTGTGCAAGGCACAACTCACTAGGGAGATGATTCCACAAAGTGGGGCCCACCACAGAGAAGGCGCGGTTATGCGTGAGCGATTTCCGCTCCTCCCTGGGTGTGGCCACCCTAAGTGAGTGCACCTGCGCCATCCTAGTGGGCCTGACCCCAGTTGATCTCTGGGAGATATGCTCCGACAGGTACTCTGGTCCCAGGCTCTGGAGGGTTTTGAAAATCAAAACCAGGACCTTGAACAGTATCCGGAGGACAACGGGCAACCAATGCAGGCGAGCAAGAACTGGGGTGATGTGGTCGACTCTACGAGCACCCACCATCAGTCTGGCCTCCGCATTTTGCACCAGCTGGAGACTCCGGACAAGGGTCAAGGGCAACCCCACGTATGGGGCATTGCAGTAGTCAATCCTCGAGATCACGAGGGCCTGAACAACTGTCCTCAGGGAGGACTCGTCAAGATACTGACGGATCTGGGCGATCCTGCGGAGATGGATAAAAGCGGCCCTGGAGACCGCCATCACCTGGGCTTCCAGGGAGAGGGCTGAATCCAGGACCACACCCAGATTCCTGGCCCTATCAGTAGGCTGGAGGGAAACCACCCCCCAGGCTAGGGAGGGGGCCATTGTACCCAGACAAGGATGACCCAAAGAACAGAACCTCCGTCTTCTCTGGGTTCAGCTTGAGCCAAATGTAATATGGACCAGTAAAACATTAGTATTAACCAGAGGCATACACACTATCACAGTGTTGGCAAACCTATGACACAGGTGCCAAAGGTGGCACTTGGAGCCCTTTCTGTGGGCACCTGACATCGCCCCTTCACAGCCGCCTGTATTCAGGTTAAATTGCCGTATTGGCACTTGGTGAAAAATTAATGGGTTTTGAATCGCAGTTTGGGCACTCGGTCTCGCCATCACCGCACTCTCATGTGTTTCATCTTCTGAACAATCTACAAAATGAAACTTTCACCTGAAATTGTTTAAAACCATTGCCGAACAAAAGCAATTAAACACACATACCCTCGGATTGCTTTGGGTCCCTTTGGGGAGAAAGGGGGCATAAAATAATAATAATAATAATAATAATAATAATAATAATAATAATAATAATAATAATAATAATAATAATAATAATAAATAATAATAATAATTTCACCTTCCCCAGAAATATGGAGTAACAACTCTACTCTCTTGCCATTTGGTCTCATAATTGGTGGGTCTGAGTTGACGAGGAGCAAGCCTCTGTGTAATATGTCACAGTCGGTTAAATATCTGTTGTCTCCAGCTTGCCTTTGCGCATAATTCAAGCTCAGATCAGTCAACCAAACTAATGTATTATTAAGGCTCTTTTTGCTGGGTTAGTGTAGGAAAATAGAGAGTTCTGCCCCTTGAGGCAACATTTCACAATTCATCCTGGAGAATAAGGCTATTGGTAGAAATTAGTAAGAGGTCCTGGGCTTCTCAATGGCAGTTAATGTGTTTTCCTTAGCCTCCATCTGATTCACTACTTTTTTTTTAGTGCACAAATGTAGCATACAGTATATATAAAAACCTTTGTTTTGATCCAGTGAGTCCAACACCAGCTGGACATGGATTGAATCAGAACTGCTGAATCAGAAATAAATATATAAATTAGTCTCATGATTCTGTGGGTCTACTCTAGTTATGAATAGCAGTTACAACAACCTTTAGTAATCTGGGAGCTTTTTCAACACATTGCTGTTATGGTGGTATCTATTTAACACACAATCCTAAAGTAGAGTATAAAATAACATGCTGCATATACATAAACAGATTGAAAAAAATAATTAAGGCATGGCTTCAGAGTCTTCTGACATCTGCGCAACTAATTTCTGCAGCTGCTTCATTTAATTTAAAAGTGGGAATTAGAGGTAAATCTGAAAATTAACACTAAAAACCAATAAAGTATCCAACTGTAATAATTTGATATCCAACCTCTCAAATATGTTGGAAAGGTTGCAAGCATTTAGGGATGGGCAGATGTTTCTGTTAAAATAATGAGAAGACCACTGTCTACAACTAGCAGCTTTATTTCATGTAATCCCATTTATTTCAATTATGGATTGATTATTTGTTTGTACCCTTAATGCAAAAGCTCCAGGCAGGCACTATCCCTCTTCGAGACAGACATGTTACATGGGCAGACATCAGCACTGCTGAAGCATTTTGAGCTGCATTCAGCAGTGGCTGTGCACTTATGGAAAAGCACTTACCCCCCAAGCCCTGGAAATAAAGAGGTGAGGCAATTTCATTTTTTGGGATAAATTGGGCCACAACTTTATTTACAACATATTTACTTATATCTACTAACATGCCTGTAACCTGTTAAGGGGACCCGAGACCGTAGTGCAAGCAGGTAATGGGTGGAAATAATCCTCTATCGGCCCATTATGTATTCAGGGAGATTCACTCCTGGCAAGATGCTGCCCACCTGTTCAGCATCGTGCCAACCTGAGTGAATCTGCTATCCCACCACAGCCCTTGCTTTGGCCTAATATTAACTTGCTGACTTTATTTTACTCCTAAACATACCAATGATTATTAACTTTATTCGAGGGCTGTCTAGCACCTTTAGGGTGACTTACTTGGGCCTACCTGAATACGATTACTTCTTGCACTACCCGCCTACCTGGGTTGTGGCCAGTGAGAAGGATGATACCCATCCCATGAGAAAAAGAGAATGGGATGGGGGGAAAAGTGTGGCTACTCAATGCCAATATGAGTAGCCACCAAAAATTCCCATCCGGCCCCGTAGCGGCCAGCTAATCTCATTCTCCTTTTGATAGGGTGGGAGGGTGGAGCTGACGATCTCACTGAGAAGAGACTGGGGCAGGGAGGGAGCCACCTTATGTAGGCTTCCATCCCCAGGCAAAAATACCCAGATCAGCGTGAAGTCTTCGTGCCAAATGTCCGGGGAGAGAGGGCAAACATGCCCTGCCCCCAAACTACGTCGGGCTTGGAGCTGCCCTTCTGCCCATGCAAGGCATTTAATTTTTGCCAGTTTCCCTTCCCATTCCCATGTTTTAGGAGACTCAAAAGGAATTCCTGAGATCTGGGTGATTTTCCTGAAGACTGCATGGTATAGAAGGCTGTAGTAGGAAGGGCACACAGGTGGATACTGGAAGTAGTTTTCAATGGTGTAAAACCACTCTTGCATACTCTTGTTTAGTGTTATTAATTACTCATACACAGAGTTTGGAGTACAACCATCTCTGGTCCCAGGCTGCGTGTCTCTGTGAGTGAGTGTCTGCGTGTGTGCGTGTGTCTCTCTGTGTCTTTGTGTGTCTTCATGAGCTGCATGAGGGTGTGTGTGTGAGTGTATCTGTGAGCTGCCTGGGACTCAAGTCTTTATTGATAAGAGTAAACAAGTACACACAATAGGATAAAGGAAGGATGCTCTTGATCACATAATGCATTCCATAGGTGTGTGTGGGGGGAAATGCACGTTATCTGGAGGAACATAATTCGCTAGTGAGGGGTTATTGATAAGGAAAGAGAGAGGAAGGAAACTTTGAGCTCAGTCACAGGCCAGCTGTGTCCTGATATCCGGGACTGCCCTTGTTATTCTGGCCTCCTGAGTGAGGTCAGCTCAGGGTCAGCTTCAGCACACTGGGTTCCTGCTCGGTTTCTGGAAATCTCTGAAAATCCAGCCCTTCAGCTTCCTTGGTGCTTGCCTACTTATTGGGGTTCAGAGTCTGTTGGGGTATGGAATCCCCACACTCTTGCACACTTGCATCTAAAGTGCTCAGAATAAGCAACCTCACATGTTACTGATGGATAGCTGAGATAGAAACAAGGAGATAAATTTTTCTCCTTTCTTCTACTGTGCCACTTCCTCACTAGAGAATGATAGTCTAAGGTTTGACTTCATATTCTCTCACACATCTCTTTCTCCCTGTCTCTTAGGCCAGTGTTTTTCAACCACTGTTCCGCGGCACAGAAGTGTGCCGCGAGATGTTGCCTGGTGTGCCGTGGGAAAAATTCTCCCTACACCAGCAGTGCCCCCCCCGCATCCCGCTCGCGACCAAGGCAGCGGTGTGGCGCCGGCGAGCCGGAGGAAGGCGGGGCGTCCAGAAAGAAGCCGGCTGCCGCAAGGCTTTCTTGGGAGATGTAGTTCCTCCCGCAGGTCTGAGACGCAGTCCTGGGGAGGAGAGCGGACTACCTTTCCCGGCGTGCTTTGCGCGCCGGCGAGGAAAGGCTGGCCGTGGGCGGGGAAGGAGAAGAAATAAGGGAGGAGGAGGAGGAGGAGAAGGAGGAGACTGGAGAGCGAGAGAGTGAGAGAGAGCCGGGAGACCCACGCAGGCGCATTGCGGTGAAGGGCGCTCCAGAAGCCGCTCTTAAAGGTTCTCCTCGCTCACCGAACCCCCCTCCCTCCCTCCCCCACCTCGCGCACTCGCTGTTTGCCTCCCGAGGGTGGGCGCGCGCCCCTGCCGAGCCAGGTAGGAGCACGCGTGCGCACCCCTCTTTTAAGGGTGGGGAGCGGGCGGCTGTTGACAATGGTCATTTTTGTGGGGGGGGGTAAATAAAGGGGAGGACGTGGGAGGCTGAGGAGGGGATTCCTAGGACCTAGGGAGGAGACGGGGATGGGGGGGTCCCTTCCGGGCCCTGTGGCTGCCTGGCTGGAAGGAGGGGGGGAAAGAGAAGGGAGACTTATACTGGAAGGGGTAAAAGATGGGGGGTTGGGGGGTCGTATATGAAGAGCCTCCCCCAGCCCCACCTTCCTGGGTTTGCAAGTTCCTCTGAAAAAAAGTGCCAGGAGGAGGGAGGGGGAAGGTGAGGGCAGGCGGACATTTTGATAGGGATGCCTTGGGAGGGCCTGGGCTGGAGGATGGATTTGGTGTTGTTGTTTGGGGGGGTGAGAAGTGTGTTTGTGTGTGTCTGATAGGCACAGAGTTAAATTTTTAAACATTTTCTAATGGTGGTGTGCCTCGTGATTTTTTTCATGAAACAAGTGTGCCTTTGCCCAAAAAAGGTTGAAAAACACTGTCTTAGGCTATGTAACCAATAGTAGTAGCCTCCTTTCTCTCTCTCTTTCCTAGATATAGCCTTCCCTCTGATAAAATTTCCCCTTCTCTGCATGACAACAGTTTTAAATACTAGCTGCCATACAGCCTAACAGAGGCTTAGTTATGCTTAGTCTTGCAGAACTGAATGGGAAAATTGAATGAAATGGTCAAAGTCAAGACCCAGTGGATTTAAAGGTGTCTTGCTCTGAGAAAGACCAAGGCTGTGTCCCACTATTTTTCAACACAGTTATTTCCACTTGCAGATTCCATATTCATGTCAGCCTGTATTCTGTGAAAGTACTGACCAGAACCCCGGCCTGCTTACTTAGTGTTATTATTAAACATATCTATTGGTATTTAACTTCTTGTCAAAGAAGTTGCCAGAACACATCATCACCATATAATGAAAAAGACAAGTCAAAATCCAACAGAAGAGATTGTGCAGTCATAAGATTACATTCAAATCATGATCTGAATGGTGGGGTAGAAATATTCAGATTACATAAATAAATAAATAAATCAACACCAATACTTTTATATGTTTTCAAAGAGGTACCTCTGATAGTCTGTTTCAGCATGCATAGCAAAGCAAAAACTATGTACAGTGGTACCTCGATTTACGAATTTAATCCGTTCCGAATGCATGCTCTTAAGTCGAACTATTCTTAAGTCGGAGTACCTATCTAAAAATATTGAAAAAATAAGTTAAAAATGAAAAAAAATTGTAAGTCGAGCAGACCATATCTAAAATTTGTAAGGCGGCTATTAACAGTTTTCCCACTCTTAAGTTGAGTTGCTCTTAAGTCGAGCTGCTCTTAAGTCAGGGTACCACTGTATTGGGAGTTATCTCAATCTGAACGTTAATGAACTACAGCACACTTACGCATGCATAGCATGTAATGGGTTACAGGTTTACATACAAAATTCATTATAGCTGGGATCGTACCACATGAAATGGGAAAGAGAGGGTTACAATGGCATTGGCAAGGAATTTGCAAAGTGGCAGAGGCAAATTAATGCCACCAACATTCAAAATATTGGCTGAAATCCCATAACAAATTGCAACTAGAATGGCCCATTGAGTCAGTGGGGATTTGGTAAGTCATATTTGCTATAAATCCATGAATTTTGAGATGGAGTGATGGCTAAAGCTGCTAGGAATGGTACGTCAGCAATATCGGAAGAGTTACATGTTGCCCATCTCAGCTCTACAAGTAGGTCAAAGGCAGGATGAAGAGTGTGATGTGAGTCATTTTAGCTCCTGGGGCACAAAATCCTCATGGTTTCTCACATGGTTGCAAAATACAGAACAACAAACAATATGCTGATCCAGATCTGCTCCCTGTTGGAGGTCAGTGTGCGTAGCATAAGAATGTGCAATTAGAATGAGCAAAAACGAATGAAAGAAAAAGCTTAGCAGCATATAACATAATGGTGCCCATAGCAAATCATCAAGGGAGCAGTCCTATAGTAGCAAGGGATACTCTGGTGGAATATAAGACAACCCAGACAAATTAAAATGACAGCAGCAGTAATTAAAATGTAAAGAAGCTAATAACGAAAATTATTATCCAATTTCCCCAAAGACTTTTTCAAATTGTAATAGTGAAGCTGCCTGATGGCCCTCTATGATGAAACTCCAATGGAGAAAAAATTATATATTCATTCCTTTCATAACACTGCCCACTGGGAGATGTTATTGCATAGGCTGGTCTTTAGAAGGGCAAAACATACCTGGCATCTAAATATTATTTTTCTGCCTCCTCTTGTTTCTACTGTACTAGCAGTTTGGCAGTGTAGTGTTGCAACCATGTCTTTAGAAATTCACCAACAAAATATAGGAGAAATCTGGATTCTAGTGCTTTTGACCAATTATCTTGTCAGCCAATATCTCTGGCCAGTTTTTAATCACATTAAAATGGTACCTTGGTTTACGAGCATAATCCATTTTGGAAGCATGCTCGTATACCTAAATACTTGTATATCAAAGCAAATTTCCCAATTGGAAATAATGGAAACTTACCTGATCCGTTGTGGGGTCCCAGTTTCCATTATTTCCTATGGGGAAATTTGCTTTGGCTGGGAGCCGCAGCCGCCTCCATAGCTTGCCCTGGGCCTAGCGCTGCCCAGGAGGTGCTGCAAAGGCCATGGTTGGACAGCGCTGGTCCTGGGGCCCACTGCGCAGGCCATGGACAGGAAGTGCCAGGCCTGGGGCATATTCCGGAGGCCTGGTGCAGGCCCAGAACACAGCCTAGAAGTCACTTCAGGTCATCTCTTGGCGGATACCCTGGATGCCCATTCTGTGCATCACTGGGCCTATGGAGAGCCCTGGAGGCCAGTTCTGGTACACTGAAAGTCACTTCCGGTTTGTCAGAAGGCACTTCCGGTCTGTGCCAAGGCCTGGGAAGCCCAGCACAGAGGCCTGTTCCAGGCAGCCTGGGGCGAGCTCCAGAGGCCTGTTCCAGGCAGCACAGGGCCTCTGCTGAGGTGAGCCTTGCCTGCAAACCAGAGCAATGCTTGCAAACTGAGGCAAAATATTTTAGTTTGCGAAATACTTGCAACTAGAGATGGGCACAACCAGGAAAAATGACGTTTCGAGTTGTCGTGTGTCGGAGCCGGCCCGTTTCGGCTCGTTTCCATTTGTCGCAAAAAAATTTCAAAAATTTGTCGTTTCGTTTGTCGTTTGTCATTAGTACTGGTTTGGGGGGGTAGGGTAGCAGGCTCCTGGAGGCAACTCTCTGGGGTGGATGCCTCCTCTGGCCCCCTACAAAGGGAAAAGGAAGGGTACATGACCGTGTAGCCATTGCGTACCAAGTGGCACTGGCAGAGGCACCTCTCTTTTGGGTTCCTCTAGCTCACCAAGAAGGACAGCATACTGGTGTACAGAGTTTTTGGAACTTTAGACTGGTGAGCGAGGTGAAAGAAGAATGCCTCTGGTGGGTGCCCTCTGGCTCACTAAGAAGGGAAATGTACTTGCGTGTAGTGCAATGCAAGTACAGATCTGGCTTAGGGTTGGGGTTAGGGCAAGGGCTAGGCTTAGGGTTATTACGGGTAAGGTTAGGGTGAGTTAGTGGGCTGCACCTCTGGGTGCCTCTGACCCACTAAGAAGGACAGTGTACTGGCGTATGGGTTAGGGTTAGGGTTAGGGTTAGGGTTAGGGCTAGGGCTAGGGTTGTAGTGGGCTTTTTATGCCCGACTGGCACATCCCAGAAGTCTCAGTCAAAACCTGGCCAAGTGGCCATGCAATTGGTGGAATGGCTCCAAAAATTTGCATAGTCCCATCCCATGGCCAGCCCATCATTGCGCAGGTGTAAAAAAATAAAAATAAAAATAAAATAAAATAAAATCAATGGAGACGTTTTATTACTAGAAAAACCCACTGCTGTTACTGTAAAAATTCCAGCATTTAAAATAGCTAATTTTCGCATGTTTCTGTGGTGCTTTGGTGGGTTTTGGGACCACAATTTCAAAAAAAACATTGCAGTCGCCATTTTGGATCCCCCCCACACCGCATGGCAAATGGAGACGACGAGACTGATGCCCCCCCCCCAGCCTGGTACCAGGTCCAGCAGCCCAGGACAGGAGAGGGGGGGAGGCCGGGGACCCCCCCCCCAAGAAACCACCCCTCTGGTAGGTGCCCTCAGACAGGCATATTTTCGCCTGCTTTTTTGGCCGGAAATTGGGATTTTTTTATTTTTAAAAAAATTTTTTTCTGTGCCGCTTGGCATCGCGCGATCGCCGCGCGATGCCATGAACGACAACGACAAATCAGACCCAATTTATCGTTTATCGGTTCGAGTTCGAGTTCTGATGGCTTAATTGTCGTTTCTGTTTCCGTTGCGTAACGGAAACGAGGAACGAAAATGGAAATGAGAATTTCGCCAAGTCGTGCCCATGTCTACTTGCAACGAAAGGTACAGTACTTGTAAACTGAAGTACCACTTTATAATACATACACAGGAATTAAATGCTTCATAGAAATCTTATCGTGCCAATGGTCCCCTCTGGTTGGGACTAACAAATTGATTTTAGTCTTCTCCTCATAGCAAACTTATTTGTACTGTATAGGGAGGAACCTACTGAAACCTTAAATGTCTTCTGTGTGCCCTCCCCCTGTCAAGTGTGACCAAGTGTCTAAAGTGCTGTCAGGCAGAAGACAGATCACATTTGTTTTTGTTGCTCCAGAGGGCAGGAGTAAAATTAATTGGTCAAAACTGCTAGAATCCAGATTCTAGTTAGGCTTTGTAAGTGAAATTGCAAAGACATAGATTTTATATTAGGAGAACCATCTCTATGGGTAAGAGTTTTTCTTTTTGACAGGGGCTGCCCTCAAAAGGTGAACTCTCTGTTGAAATAATTTTTGCAAGGCCATCTGTCAGGGATGCTCTAGTCATATCTAGAATGACCTCCAAAGTCCATTCCCAACAGGAATGGGCACACATTTCACTTGAAATCATTTTTAATAAGCATTTAAGGAATCTTTAGAGTTTCCCACATGTTTAGGAGGGAAAACCCATCTGATTAAAAGAAACTGAAAAGTGAAAGGATCCAAAAACTGTCAGAATTGACTATTTCATTGCAGAGCTTTGAGTACAAAGATGGGATCTTTATCATGTCTACATTAGAATCCCTGTGTATTTGATCATGCTAGTGTTGATTCGGGCTTCCTACATCTTGCCTTCTGCTTCAACCACTGTATGGGTGGCAGGTACAAGATGACCTTTAGTAGGCTAGAACCTGAAATAAGATTAGTAGGTAATGAACCTGAATGGTAAGAAAAGTGTAAGAAATTTAGGGCAGATCAACCCAAGCACTTCATCATGGATTGCATAATTAAGTTGTAGACTATGCAGCCATGAGATTCAGTGATTGCTGCCAACTTGGGTGGCTTTGAAAGGGATGAAGTCATGGATGAAAGGAGTATTAATGGCTGATGGCCATGATAGCTATATGTCACTGCCAGTTCCAGGGTCAGGGAAGACTTTCCATTCCAGCTGCTAGGGAACATCAGCAGGCAGGTGGTTCATGCACACACATCCCACTAGAACATTCCATAGGCAAGTCCCCCCTGTTTTTTTCTGGGTTTTTGTTTGGGCGGTTTGTTTTTGCAATTTGTTGTACACCGCCCAGAGTTTCTGAGGGAAAATCGGACAGTTAACAAGTACAAATAAATAAATAAATAAATAAATAAATAAATAAATAAATAAATAAATAAAGAAAGAAAGAAAGAAAGAAAGAAAGAAAGAAAGAAAGAGAAAGAAAGAAAGAAATAGGTTGGACACTGTGTGGATAGAATTCTGGGCTATGTAGGCCTTGGATCTAATTCAGCTTGGCTCTCCTTGTATTCTTAATATGGCTCTCCCCATGCTTCTACTAAGGATCTTGCTGTTTCTTCTCACTCTGAACAAGAAGCATAGTTGGGGGAAGGGGAAATCAATTTTCGGTTCCTCTTCCTGAGAACTCAGCACACAGCCTGATCACCCAAGAGACAAATCTGCAAGAAAAGTCTGAGGAAGTATTTCTGAAAGAGTGCAGAAATTGAAGATTCCTCTTTTGTGAAGAAATTGGCAATTACTGTTCCTACACAGGAATTGGCAATTGCTGCACGAGGTTTCAATGGGATGGGATGAAATAGGGAAGTTAACAAATGCCTACTAGCAGTTGTTGGAAAATCTTTTCTTTGCATGAGGAAAGTGGGAAAACCACATAAAAATGAGACATTAAGTGAGAACCTGTCACACTCCTGGTTACACCTATTACATTTGGCTCACATAAAAGTAAATAAGTTCTGTTTCAGTAGATTTGTTTCTGTTGATTTTGTGGCACTCTCCCTAAAATTGTGCATGGTGCCATGTTAAGTTAGAACCTTGTTCATTTAAATGTACTAGAACACAACATTAACAAAAATTCCCATCCCTATTGATTTGATTATAGGATCCTTCTTGGGGCCTTGTTTAGGAGAAAGGTGGGGAAAATATTTTAAATAAAAATAAATAAATTATGTTGGAACAGTCCAGTAATTGCTTACCCACTGTATCATTTGAGAACTCTCCATTATGGAGGGGAGAAAGGCAGCATATAAATAAAATATATAATATAATAAAATATCCCTGCAGTCTTTATAGTGAACACCCTTTCTTTCTTTTCCTTTTTATGTATTTATCCTCTCCAGCATAACAGTAGAGATTTCTTGTCTTTAAGGAGCTCAACCAGTGCATGGGTACCAAAAGGTAAGTCATCCCTCCATTGCATTGGTACAGTTACCACTTGACAGCTGCAGATCAAGACTAGTGTCAATTACAGATGGGCACAAAATGAATTTTTTATTCGTTTTGTTATACGTTACTCATTTTGTTAAGGAATGAAAGGAATAATGAACGGACCCATCAAAGAAAAATCAAACAAAACAAAATGAAATGAAATGGAAATTTCTGTTTCATTCACTTCATTTTTTGTTTTCCCATGCAAATGCATTGAAGCATTAAAGCAATGTATTCCTATGGGGGGGAAGTCGGCAGTCCCCCCCCAATGCAACCAATCGTCCAGGAAAAACTGTGGGCTCCCCCCCCCCCCGCTGAAGCCACTGCCGATAGAATAGAATAGAATAGAGTTTTTATTGTCATTATGCATATGCAAGATATGCACAACGAAATTAGAGTGCTGTTCCACTACACACTCTAAACAAGGAACCATACAAAACACATAAAACACATAAAACACCATGCAAGATTACAAAATTTTTGCTTACAAAATTTAAAACACTACTTAAAAACTGATTAGGATGGTGCTAAAACTGTCGCATTTCTTGGATACCGCTCTGGGATTAAAAACTGTTCTTTAGTCTATTTGTCCTTGACCTAAGAATCCTATATCTCCTGCCAGACGGCAACAGTTCAAAAAATTGGTGGCCAGGATGCGAAGGGTCTCTCAGAATTCTAGATGTCTTCCTTAAGCATCTGGAGTTGTATAATTCTTCCAAAGGAGGAAGAGGACAGCCCACTATCCTCTCAGCAGTGTTTATAACCCTCTGGAGCGCCCTTCTATCTGCCACTGTGCAACTGGCGAACCAGACACAGAGGCAGTAAGTGATAGTGCTTTCTATAAAGCCCCGGTAGAAGGTTACCAACAGTTCCTTAGACAGTTGTTCCTCCCTGAGAAGTCTCAGAAGATATCATCTCTGTTGGGCCTTCTTGACCAGTGCTTCAGTGTTGGCACTCCAGGTCAAATCCTCCTGTAGAATGACTCCTAAGAACCTACTGTCCGTCACCCGCTCTCCACAAACTCAGCGGGAATGCAGGGTTACAGCAAGAAAAAAGTTTTTAAGTCCTGCCCTTTCCCCCACCCGATTGGGCATGGGGGAAGGGCAGGCTTTTAAAACTTTCCCCCCGCCAAAGCTCCACGCTCCAGGTGATCGGCAGTGGCTTCAGTGGGGGGGCAGTTTAAAAAGGGGCATGGGGAAAGGGTGGGCTTTTCAAACCTCCCCCCCCTCTTCCAAGCCCGGGGCTCCAGATGACTGGTGCTGGGGTGGCAGGGAAAGCTTTTTCTCCTCTACCACACCACCAGTCAGCTACAGCCCGGGCTTTTTTTTCCTGCTCCAGTGCTGATCAGCTGGTGCGCGGGGCTTGGGGGAGGGAAACAAGTTATAAAAACACTAATACAAAAAAGTTGCACAAGCACCACACACACACACACACACAGTACACACAGATACGCATGTAAAAAATAAAAAGGAAACAAAATGAATAATGAAATGAATTAACATTTTGTTTAAAACAAAATGAAACAGAGCAGAAAAAAATGAAATGAAAAATGAAATGAAATGAAATGCTATTTTAGCATTTTGTGCCCATCTCTAGTGTCAATATTTCACTGCATTGCTAAAGTGATCCCCCCCCCCGGTATCATAAGCTTATTGGGTGATTTAAGCATCACAGAAGAATTGCTTTTTATTGTGTTTAAGAGCAAAAAGTCAATATATAAATGATCCAAGTAAAAACTGGTATTGATTTAATCCTCCACAGGTTATTATCAGCAGAACGGAGAAAAAGCAATGTCCAATTAACACAGTTGCATTGCATTTTCTAATTGCTCCGACTACATATGTTAACCTTAGCCAAACAAATTAAATATTGACAAATAGTTGATGGGAGGGCAATGCTTGTAAACAATAATCACAGGGGTATATATATGCATGTATGGAAACTAACAAACAGATTTAACTTTGCCTCTTTTTTTAAAAAAATCCCTTCCCCTTTTCCTCCATGCTGGTCTTTCTCTTCCTCCTTTATGGTACTAGCTCACTGTTTCAGATTTACCTGTGACAGAAACTTTTTTGCCACTTCATCCAGAGCTGTTTTTCTTCTCTTTCTCCGACTTTTATGTCTTTCATTTAAATCTTCCTCTTCTCTACCTAAGTATTCACTGAGCCTGTACCAGCTTCACAGAATTAAAAGGCCAGAACAGTCTGAAGGGTCTCCCCTAATGTGGACATTTGTGGTATATCGTTGTAAAGATGGGGGGGGGGAGCATAAGAACATAAGAACATAAACATAAGAACATAAGAAGATCCATGCTGGATCAGGCCAAAGGCCCATCTAGTCCAGCTCCTGTATCTCACCAAATGCATCTGGGAGCATATGATACCACTTCCCTGCATCTGGCCCTTGAAGTACCCCAGTTTTAAGCCTGGAGATTACATATTTCCATCGTGGTTTGTAACCTGTGATGGACGTTTTCTCCAGGAATCTGTCCAATCCCCTTTTGAAGGCATCCAGGCTAGATGCCATCACCACCTCCTGTGGCAGGGAGTTCCACAGACTAACAACACACTCCCTTGCTCCTCTTTGCATGCTGGTTTATTTAGGTGCTCATCAGCACCTCAGAGCCCCACTTCCTCCAGTGGGCACTAGCTCAGAGGAACTGCCTGGAAGAGATCGGGGCAGGGAAGCCAGGCCTCTACCTCCCAGTGGGAACCTGCTGAAGGATGCAAGGCTTTGAAGCTCTGAACGTCTGTTTGACCAATAAATGAACTGGCATGAACGTCCAAACTAGCAGCCCATGCCCATCTCTAGTTAAAGAGGACCTATACTTCAACACTCTTTCCCCCCTGCCCTTCACACACTTGTAAACCCACCTGTAAACAATGTAAAGTATGTTTCCTGAAGTCTTCTTAAACAGCTAGAAGGGGATGGTATACAATACAGGATGGGAGATAGAGCTCATTTAGAAACTTCAAAGGCTGGAAAGAGAGACTTGGAAATCCATGTGCAGCCTGAAGGTTATTTGTTTGTCCCCTCATCTTAGATGTCTATACACACAAAAGGTGTTGTTAAGTTCTTCCTATCCCTAAATGGTGCTAAAGCACAATCTTATTGCTCCTATGAGGATGGTTTGCCTGCTTATGTGACTAACATGTGAAGGGGGCTGGTTTCCTTCACCAAGGTCTTACAACTAAGCCTTCTATCGTTTCCTCATATATAATGGCACAATCAAAGAGCTATCTCCCCAGGTGGAGAAGCTAAATGTATGTGAAACTCTCTGCTCTGCACACAGAAAGTTGGACTTTCATGTCATGATGACCACTGACGTGTATGTTCAGCATACAGTAGTTTGTTGTGACTCTTTAGTGCATTTCTAGTTGAGAATTCATCTCACCCAGAGGACATTGTACTCATCAGTTGATTATTAATACCTCAACAGATGGGGGTTTTGGTTTTTTTTGCTCATCTCTGATTTATTATGTGTGGTGGAGAAGCATGAATTTCATGCTCTAGGAGCAAAAGTGGATTTCTCTGCTACTGTTGACTTTGTTGACTGATGTTCCATGTGGTGAATTTCCCCTTGAAACAAAGGAAAAAAGACTTCATGTATCTGCCAGAACAAACAAACCCTGCAAAGCTTTCCTGTTCACATTTAAAGGCAAATGTGTACATATCACTGTTTTTATATATAGCAGCACACATTCATAGTCTAGATGAGTTATGGGAGGCATTCAATGCTTGCCTTTAATGTCTGTCTAAGGTTTTTCTAATTTCCATTTAATTCCTGGAGACCAGTTGAATATAGGCTGCCTGAAGCAGTTCCAGGTATTGTTTCCACAGAGGAGACCATCCTAAATCAATTAGCAAGGTATTGATGTACTCAGCACAGTTTGTTGCCCTCACATTATCGTGAATTGACTTAATTAGGAATTCACAAGGAGAAAACTTTACTGCCATTTTAATACTAAACCATTACATGAGTTGATTGAAAACATGGTCATAGGCCATGGCAATTGAATGTGCTATGCAATTTAAGTTTTCTTCAGAACACTATAAAAAAGTCCCCTTCCAACTTATTTAAGAAGGGCTTTTGGCAACAAACAATGCTATTAGGCTAAACTGTATAATTACTGTAACCTGAGGACAAAAAAAAGATGTCTCAGAAAAAAAAAGATGAATCAGTCCTTCTGAGCGAGGTGTGGTTAGTTAAACTGGGCTTGCTTAATGGGTGCTGTTGTTCTGGTGAAATTAATATGACTGCAGTGTTTGGCCTGCTTACCATTAGAGAAAGTTCTGAAAAGCCAGTCTAAGCCAAATTCTGCTTGACACCTAAAATGTCCAGAGTGGACAACTTCAAATCCAGATTTGTCTAACTTAGTGTCCAACACAGTGCAATGCCCCTAGAGTTTTGATTTCCCAGCAAAAAACCAACAGTGCTTAAGCGGATTCAAACTAACCATGGCAGGTGCCAATACTGGAAACATAAGTGGGGTCTGGCCGATAATTCCAGTTGTGACTGTGGGCATGTCCTAAAAACTTTCCATTGCATTAACTTTTCCATTGCATTGCGCTGGAACGATCCCTTAGAAGGCTCCCTGCAAGAATTACATCATCTTGTGGGCATTGCAGTCCAATGGCTAAATGATTTAGATATCTGGTGTTAGGCTTAGTCACTCTAGCAATTGTTCATACATAATTTATATATATTATACTGCCTTCACAAAGTCTTATACAATAAAACTGTGTTCTGTTATGCCATACAAAATAAATAAATAAAACTCAGTGTTGTAATGCCAGGGGCCATCAGTAGGGATCTTCCATTCGCTTTCATTGGGCTTCAATTCCCAGATTTCTCCAAAACTTCTTTAAACAGAGTTTTACGAGTTCTGGCTCACAGAACCATACATGCCAGCACCTACAACTACCTATACTGTGCTCAGCTGGACCAAGACTTGACTCAGAAGCTGCATGTCTATGCAGACCTGTAGTTACATAGACATGCAGCCTCTGAGTACCCAGCTTGCTGGGGGTTGGAGGGCAATGTGTAGCCTGCATAGTGTAATTAAAACTGTAAACCGCCCAGAGACTACTTGAAGTGGTATGGGGTGGTATATAAGCAGAACACACTTAATATAGAAAAATGGAATTATAGGGTCACTGTTTCTTGGAAGGTGGCCTCTACAGACAACATCCTTTATCTAAACAAGCAGTGAGACTACAACTCCCAGAAAACATTGTAACAGCTTCCTGCTTGGGTACTAACAACAGGAAATACAAGCCTCAGAATGCCACTTAATTTTGGAGAGGCCACAGTTCAGGTGATTGAAAAGTACATGTAGGTTTGTGAGTTTGGAAAATTTTGCCTGGGAAATTATTGGAAACAATAGTAGGAATTACAAGACAAACAAACAGAAAAACAAATAACTGCCACATCCCCAGCTGCATGTGCAGAAAGTTCTCTGTGCATAATCTGAACACTAAAAAGGCAATGATGGCACCTAAAACGTGACCTGTTTGAAGTTTATAAAATCATGCACGGTGTGGACAAAGTAGATAAGGAAAAACTCTTTTATTTATCGCACAACACTCAGAACTAGGGGGCACTCCATGAAACTTTGGGGGGCTAGATCTCAAAAAAATAAGAGGAAGTACTTTTTCACCCAGAGGATCATTGGGATGTGGAACCCCTTACCAGAAGACGTGGTGACAGCTGTCAGCCTTGACAGCTTTAAGAAAGGATTGGACAAGTTCATGAAGAACAACACTATCAATGGCTATCATTATGGATGCCTAAGGACAACGTCCAGGTTGGAGAGAAAGACAGGATATCTCTCAATACCATTTGCAGGGAATCTTAAGCAGGTGAAGACATCTGCTTGGGAATAGTTGTTGTTGTTCAGCCATTCAGTCGTATCCGATTCTTTGTGACACCATGGACCAGAGCTCGCCAGGCCTTCCTGTCCTCCACTGCCTCCCGGAGTTTGGTCAAATCCATATTGGTTGCATCGATGACACCGTCCAACCATCTCATTCTCTGCCGTCCTCTTTTCCTTTTGCCTTCAATCTTTCCCAACATCAGGGACTTTTCCAAGGAGTCCTCTCTCCTCATGAGGTAGCCAAAGTACTGGAGCCTCAGCTTCAAAATCTGTCCTTCCAGTGAACATTTGGGGTTGATTTCTTTCAGGGGACTCTCAAGACTCTCCTCCAGCACCACAGCTCAAAAGCGTTGATTCTGTGGTGATCAGACTTCTTTATAGTCCAGCTCTCACTTCCATACATCACTACTGGAAAAACCATAGCTTTGACTATCCTGACCTTAGTTGGCAAAGTGATGTCTCTGCTCTTTAGGATGCTACCTAGGTTTGCCATTGCTTTCCTCCCAAGAAGCAGGTGTCTTTTAATTTCGTTGCTGCAGTAGCCATCTGCAGTGATCAAGGAGCCAAAATAATAAACTCTGTCATTGCCTCCATTTCTTCCCCTTCTATTTGCCAGGAGGTGATGCTTGGGAATACCCTGAAGCAAATGGTGAACTGCTGTGTGAGACAGAATGCTGGACTGGATGGGTTGTGGCCTGTTCCAGCAAGGTTGTTCTTTTTTTCTTAACGAGTACCAGTGTGGTCATTTGGTGAGAGTATTAGACCTGGAGCGTTACACTGGATAATGTTAAACTATTCATTTGCTCTTAACATGGACTATATCACAGGACTCTTGCTTTGAGGGTAAAGTTGGTGAGCTACATTGCCTGTAGATCAATGGCAACTCAGGGTATAAATATAACTATAATTAGTAGGAAAAATATGAGATGGTCTTTCAACAAAGGAACTCATGACTGTTAGCTTGCAAAACTATAATTGGGCTATTAAGACAGGACCCTTTGAATGTCATCTATTCAAATCATCATTGAAATCAGGTGCCATCAAGTCATTTCCAACTTATGGTACCCCTCCAGGGCTTCCTAGCTGTAGAGTACTCAGAAACTGTTTACAATTGCTTTCTTCTGAAGACAGTCTGGGACTGTGTAAGGTGCCCAAGGCTTCACATGCTGGTTGTCTTACCAGCACAATGGGGGATTGAACACCTATTCCTGAGCTCTGCTAGAGTCCCCTCATAAGTCAGAAACATAACTTAGAAACAGCTTGATATTTACCATTTTTAGTCTGGTATTTAATTGATTCTTTTTAATATTTGTATACTAACAGTTTTTAACTTTAAATATTTATTTTAATGATGTAAGTTACATTGGGTCCTTTTTATGTATGTATGTATGTAGGTAGGTAGGTAGGTAGGTAGGTAGGTATGTAGGTATGAAGGTATGTAGGTATGTAGGTATGTATGTGTTATAATGAATGAATGAATGAATGAATCAATGAATGAATAACCCATTGGAACAATCATCACATACCGACTATTGAGGAGGAATAAAGATGTGTTAGATAAATTCGAAATGTTAGGCCCATCTATGGTTATACTGTACCTCCACAATAAACATGCCCTCTTTATACCAGTTCTGGAGGAACAACAGTGAGAAAGGATTACTGCTTATGAATTCACATAAGCCTCTGCTTGTCCACTTTGAGATAACAGATTGTGGACCAATAATCTTCTAAATAATGATAATTTTAAAATTGTAGAGTTGGACAAGGCCCCATGGTTCATCAAGTCCAGGCCCTGTCAAGGAGGCACATTGTTGTTCTTTTGACTTATATATCCCCCACAGCACTATAAAGTTATCTGGAAAGTTTCAACATAGCTATGCAAAATGATATTTTGGCATTTAGCAAGCTGGGTACTCATTTTATCAATCTCAGAAGGACTGTAGGCTGGGTCAGCTTTGAGCTGGCTACCTGAACCTGTTTGGATCAAACTCAAGTCTTGAGCAGAGACTTGACTATGATGCTGTAGTTTCACCACTGCCCAGACTCCACACAGCCAGATACCTAAACCACTGATCCATTAGGCTCATTAGCTTTTAGGTGGTGCTCCATCATTGACAAACCAGCGCTAGTAGAACATATACTCTTTTCTAAGAATATACCAATAATGTAGCATTATCCACACACTAGCAATTTTACATTTTTCAAACTCACATACAGAGGCATCTGATACCTCCTTGTACTATTTATTTATTTATTTAATATTTATTGCACTTCTCTACACCTTTAATCCCAGCTGTGGGACTCAAGGTGGCTCACAAATCACTAAACGAAGCAAGAATTAAAAACAGCATTAAAATAAATAAATTAAAAATTAATTGCTTAAAATTTAAAATGCAAGAAGTTCTTCTCTCATCAGGCAAAGCTCTGCTCCCTGGATGGCCTCTTCTGAGATGGGAGCAGCAGCAGAAAGAGAGCTGGCAGGTTCCCAGGTTACGTGCCAGACTTGACAGAAATGCTTCTAAAGAACAACGTATCCAGATTTGGAATCCGTTTTCTCAAGTGAGGCTGACGCTCATTTCTTCATGCTAGAATAGAAACAGCCCTTCTCTGAATATAACAGATTTTCTCCTAACAGAAGGGCACTTTTGGAGCCAAGCCCTCATATACAGTACATTAATCTAAAGACTGACGCACGTAGCAGCTGCAAACATAAACCAACTCTTGCACTTGGAAGATTATGAGTACATTTGTCCACCCATCCCGAAATAAAGAGACGAGGCACGTTTCTGGGATTAACATTGGGCCACAATTTATTAACATTGTATCCAACTATGGGCCTTTTTACACGACCCCTAAAATCCGCTGGCCACTTAAATTCGGACCAGAGATCTTAGGGGTTCCTCGCTCTTCCTCTGTCCCCACCCCCCTCCGCACTTCCTGGTTGCTGGCTGCGTGAGGGAGGGAGAAAAAAGAAAGAAAAGAATGCCGGTTTACCTCCGTTTTGTTCCCGGCAGCATACAGATCTCTTAAAGGGGCGGGGCGCAAAAAAAGAACAAACAGAAGCCAGGAGAGCTCCACACTCACTATCCTTACACCGGATCAAATATTTGTCACATCCAAAAAGCAGGTACAAGAAAAGTGCAGTTTGGTCGCGCTAAGTGGGCGGGGTCGCACTTAATTGTCTGCAGAGTCCGGAGCTGGTGGGTAAACATTTTTAAGGTCCGGACCTTGCAGCCATTTGCGGCGGAGCTTAGGGGTCGTGTATAAACGTCCTATTTCTCCTACTGTTATCCTAGAAGGGGGACCTGAAAGGGCAAATGGGTTTCTGGTATATACAAATGACGTAAAGGGGGGGGCATCAACTGGAGAGGTAATGCCCCCCCCCCAGCAATGGAAAATTTGTGGGCAGCCCTCCCCAAGCTCTTTATGGCTAGGATCATAAATCACTCTGCTCTCATATTTACTTCTAAGCCTAATTTGGGAATTTAAGTGCTGCCTTTGTACAAGGTACTATTTCCTGCTCCTACCCGGATGGGCTTTTTGCCACTTGCCCTTACCGTCAGTTGTGACCGGAGACAGAGGTGGAGCCCCATGATGAAGAGTATGGGATGGGCAAAAACGTGCCACTGCTCAAGGCCAATCAGAACAGTGGCCAAAAATTCCCATCTGGCCCTTAGGCGGCCAGCTAATCTCATTCTCTTTGAGGGGAAGGTGGGTGAGCGGGCACCCAGAAAGCAAAGAGGGTGCTGACCTCGTTGGTAACTTTTACTTGGGGCTTTACTGTGAGGTCAGGTGACCCAGAGGTTGGTAGCTGGTCAATCCTCCCAGGTGTTCTGACAACCCTTCATTGGCCAGCGTGGTTAGTGGGCAGTGTTTCTCCACCAGTTGGGTTGACAAAGATGCCGCTCCCAGCACTGGGCTGTTCAGAACCTGCATTCCCATATTTTCATGGGTGTTCTGTGCTATCTTGAGGGCCAGAACTTTATTTTAAATGAGGATCTTCTGAGTGCTTTTAATTTATTTTGGTTTGTATTCATTTATTTGGCTTGCAGTGAAAGCCCACAAAGGCTTTAGGTATTACTGTCACACCGCTGCTGTACAGTTGCTCTTCTTTGTGAATAACACAGAAGCCAAACCTTGCCATAGATTTCTAGCCCATCAACAGAGATGTGATGCAGACTATAAAGCAGCCAATTGGGGATCAATGTAACAAATCAAGAGTTGGGCATTCAAACTATATATTTGTCCACTGGGGCATTGACCAACAGGAGATAGTCACGGATAAGCTGCGAGTAATCTTACTCTTTGTCTGATGCTATGAAGATCTCATTGACTGCAGCATCAACTTGATTCATTGGTGCTGACTGTTTCCAGCAACTACTCTGTTGTTCTGAGGCTTAAAATAGACTTAACTTCCACACTAAGCTGAATAGCCTTTCAGTTGCTTTTTACAATTTTGTGTTAAAAAACAAAACAGGGAACAATCCTCAATTTGGCTGTCCGTTTCTCTAAGCTTTGGGTTAGCCGCCATGATTTCCAAATGTCCTTGAAGGATATTAGTATAGCATTAACCTCTTATTCTTGATAGTAATTCTATGCACTGCACACACAATCTCTTGTGTATGTGAGAGACCTTCCATTTCGACACATGGGTATATATGAAGACGCCTCATGGTGCACAGGTCAAACTACTGTACCGCAGCCAAAAACTCTGCTCAAAAGTCACATCTCAAGTTCAAACCCAGGTAGATAGCTCAAGGTTCACTCTGCCTTCCATCCTTCTGAGATTGGTAAATTGAGTAACCAGCTTTCGAGGACCGGGGCAATGTGTAGCCTGCTTAATTAAATTGTAAACCTCCCAGAGAATGCTGCAAACACTATGCTGTGGTATATAAGCAAAGGTTATATACCGTACATATTCTTTTACTGAATCTAGCTCTGACTTCAACTTTGAGATACTTTGAAAGCTTGGGAACTACTATTTTTAGGTGCTTATTCTGAAATGCTGCTTTCTTTATGCATTATATTTGTTCGGTGCTGGTCGTGCTGGGGGCCTCTCTGTGCTCGCAGGAGATACGCGTCTGTGGGGCACTGTGGGAGCTGAGCCGTGAGGAGTGGCCGGCGATGAGGGCAACCACCACCAGGAGGAGGAGGAGGAGCTGGAGGAGGAGGGGAACCGCTGTCACCCCTGCCCCACTCCACCCACCCTACCTGAGCTGTGCCTCCTCAACCTCCACCGCAACAGCCTTCGTCAGCTGGGGCCGGGCCTAGTCTGTGCCACCCTGGCCTTCCAGGATCTGCTGCTCACCAGCAACCACCTCCATTCCCTCCCCAGGAGGTTCCTGCCTGCCCCCGAGCCCAGTGACACCTGAGGTTCAAGCGGCGGTGGCAGCAGCAACCACTCAGTGCCCCCCTTGGTTATTGTGGAGGTCCTCTAGGTTGGCACCAATGAGCTGGAGAAGCTGAGCCCTGACATTGCCCACCTGGCCAGCCTCAAGGTGCAAGGATACAGCAGAAGGGGCAGGGTCCCAAGCCTGGGTGGTGGTGGCTTCCCTTCACTACTGATGCGGCAGCGAGAGGGAGGGAAGACGGCAGGGACATGTGGTGCTTTTGATAGTAGCCCATGGGGACATGTGAAGGCTGAAAGGAGCCCATGGGCTGTTCAAAGTTGGACAGCCCTGATCTATAACATAATACCCTATCCATAAATCAGTATTGAGAACCACTTCTAATATAAACTTCACACTCATGCAGAACCCCAGGGATGAAGAGATGGGGAGCGTTATATAGGTTATATATTGCTCTCCTCCTTAGGGAAGGGCATTTCATTTTGGAACCAGTAGGTTATGAAACAAACCACACAAGCCCAGGTGGTGCTTGGAACCATCTAATACATGTGGAGCCAATTGCTTTACCTCTCTCTGGGCTCGCACGGGGTTAAACTGCACTGAGGAAGAACACTGTGACCTCATGTTTCCTCATGTTTCCTCCTTTGTAGTGCTGGCCAATCAGACAGGGAGGTGGGATGATGCATGTCCCTGCACAGCTCCGGATTAGGCAGCACCCACAGAGGAAGAAAGATGACGTCGCAGCGTGCTTCTTCATTGCAGCTCAGCTCCGTGCCGCCAGAGAGAAAGGTAAAGCAATTGGCTCCGCGTGTATCAGATGGTTCCGAGCACCACCTCGGGTGCATGGTTCGTTTCGTAATCTACTGGTTCCAAAGCGACATGCCCATCCCTAATCCCTTCCTGGTGAGGTAAGGATTGGATAGGAAAGGGATGTGTGGCAGTATGCATCATGTTTTGAAGCTCTACTATGCCAGCGTGAGAGCAGGCACCTTCTCTCCTCAGAAGTAACAAACAAACAAAAGGGGCACTGCTTAGTGAAAGCAAGATGTAGTTATCACAACTTTGTGAGAATACTCACACTGTTATAAACAATGCTCTGTTCATTACTGGCTATTTATTTATTTATTTATTTATTTATTTATTTATTTATTTATTTATTTATCAGCCATGCAACCTGTTGTGCATTTTTATTTTGCAATTTTATGCTCGCGTAATCCACTCAGTCAAATTGCTATTTTCCATGTGCTTGGGATTGCAAATACCATCTTCCAATCGCCATGTTCCCCTGGACAGCGAAAGGTCGTGAAAGGCAGCTGTGGAATTACAGTTAATCTAAGCAGAGGAATGCTAAGCAACCCTTTATCAATGCTTCAGGCAGTATGTGTGTGGGGAGAAATATTTTTATGTCAGTGATAAGGGGCTTCTGTATCTGGCACATATTATTAAGTCTAGTGATTTTACATCTCTTTCTCACATGGGTTTCATAAGTTAGAGGTGGGATGTATCAGCTGTGCAGCTCAGCTATAACCCAGGAATGCTTTACACAACACAAAGTTTTGATACAGAGAAGTCTAGATTTTATTATATTTTTATTTCCTTGTTTTTAAAACTATTCACACACAGACACATACACACACACACACACCTCGTTGAGGAAGTAGAGGGGGAAATGTATTTGTTCATGTATTTTGGGCATGCAGTGTTCGTTTATACATGGCCGTTCATATTTTAGTCATCATCTTCAACCTCAACCCATGGAAACATCTAATCAACTGTCAGAAAACGATGAAGCCATGATCTGGTGGGATTTCCAGATTCATACTGATGGACACCTTGAACATCCAGACATAGTAGTAATAGAACGAAGAAATGTCTGGATAATATTTCACTTGAAACATACCTCTGTGGTCCCTATTGTCACTGGGGCTTTGGGAGCAATATCAAGATCTTTCACCCAGTATTATAAAGAGTTGGAGATTTCAGAAATAACATCAACAGAGCTACAGAAAGTGGCAGCAATAGGAACAGGATGTATACATTGATATTTAACAGACACTTAGGTTTTTGGTTAAAGCTTGCTTCTATTATGTAATACCAATGAATATTTCTATAATTCTGATTGACTATGCCTGGTATTTTTGAATAATAGCTTATATAATTTATATAATATTAGTTAAAGGTACATGATTTTGTGTGTTTTATATTTTCTAATAATAATAATAAGGAGGAGGAGGAGGAGGAGGAGGACACAAGCCCCAAACCAGCATGAATGTGTCTCAGCAGGCTACAATGCTGTGTTCATTCTCCTGGACAAAACATTCCAATATACAAATTTAATACATTAGTTGTGTCGATTTGCAAAAGGTAGTATGGGCACAACCAGCAGGCAAACCAAAGTCACAATCATTAAAGCACATCTGTGCTAAAGCTTTTGCCTCTGAAGAGATTAGAAATTATCTGCATGGCTGGAGAAAGTTCTATTAGGGAAATAGAAGCTGGGGAAAGTTGAGTTCAAGGCAGGAGACCTGCATTAAACAGCCATGGGTCTGACCATCCCTACAAACAAACTCAAATTGGAAATGCAGTCCTGTTGCTTCTGAAAGCTCATGACACAAAACCAAGAAGCGAAAATGTTCATAATTATGCTAAGAATATTGCCTTCTCTGGAAAAAAAAGCAGTGCAATAAGGATAAGCTCAGGGAACTATTTTATAGGTTACATTAGCAATAGTGAAAATTAGAAAGCTATAAAGTAGAGATGGGGAACCTGAGATCTTCCAGATAATTTTGAGTTACGACTCCCAGAGTATTATTATTATTATTATTATTATTATTATTATTATTATTATTATTATTATTATTATTATTATTATTATTATTATTATTATGGGAATTGGAGTCCAACAACATCTGGAAACACAGACTTTCCCCCTTCTCTTCTAAAAGTGTGGTGTTCATCTACTAAAGAAGGGTCTCATGGCACAGTGGTTAAACTGCTGTCCTGCAGCTATAACTGTGCTCAGAACCTGGGGTTCAATTTCAGGGAGCAGGCTCAAGGTTCAATCAGCATTCCATCCTTTCAAGTAGACATGGGCACGACTTGGCGAAATTCTCATTTCCATTACACAACGGAAACGGTAACGACAATTAAGCCGTCAGAACTCGAACTCGAACCGAAAAAAGAAAAATTGGGTCTGATTTGTCGTTGTCGTTCCTGACATCGCACGGCGATCGCGCTATGCCAAGTGCAAGCAGCACAGAAAAAAAGTTTTAAAAGGAAAAACCCCCGATTCCCGGCCAAAAAAGCAGGCGAAAATATGCCTGCCTGAGGGCACCTACCAGAGGGGTGGTTTCTGAGGGGGGGTCCCCACTCCAGCCTCCCCCCTCCCCGTCCTGGGCTGCTGGTACCAGGCTGGGAGGGGGCATCCTCGGCGGCGTCTCCATTTGCTATGTGGTGTGGGTGGATCCAAAATGGCGACCGCAATATTTTTTTTAAATCGTGGTCCAAAAATCCACCAAAGCACCACAGAAACATGCAAAAATTAGCTATTTTATATGCCTGATTTTTTATAGTAGCAGCAGTGGGTTTTTCTTGCAACAAAACGTCTCCATTGATTTTATTTTATTTTATTTTTATTTTTTTACACGTGCGCAATGATGGGCTGGCCATGGGATGGGACCATGCAAATTTTTGGACCCATTCCACCAATTGCATGGCCAGGTTTTGACTGACACTTCTGGATGTGCCAGAGGGTATAAAAAGGCGAGGCGCTCCGAGAACACTCGCAGTCCGGGTTTGGATGTGGGTGGAGAGGGCTGTGGCAGGCTGATGTGCTAGACTAGTTTCGATTTCGCGGAGCCTTTAGATTTCAGTTAGGCAGGCAGGGAGGGAATAATTGATTCAATTGAATTTTTAGGAAATATTTCATTCCCTGTCTGCTGTGGGGAGGAGCAACACAGTTTATTCCTTTATGCTCCTGCAGTTTGTCAGGATTTTTTTTCTGATATTGGTTTAGGTTTGACTGGCGTGGTGGAGGTGTGGATTTATTTTAAATATATATATTGAATATACCCTCCCCCCTGCCGCTGTCGCCGCCCGCCCATGCCCCCCCGCCCGCCGCCTAGGGCGCAAAAACACCTAGCGCGCCAGCTCTGATTGCGCGGGGATGCCAATGGGACGTCCGGGACTGGGACGTCAAATCGCGATAAATCGTGGTGGAAACGACAAACGACAAACGACATGACGAAATGACAAATTTTTGAAAAATTTTGCGCGACAAACGGAAATGACCCGAAACGGACCCGTCCCGAAAAACAACAACTTGAAAAAAAAAATTCATGGTCGTGCCCATCTCTACTTTCAAGGTCAGTAAAATGAGTGCCCAGCTTGCTAGGGGGCAATGTGTAACCTGCATAATTTCTTGTAAACTACCCAGATAGTGCTTAAAGGGCTATGGGGCAGTATATAACCAGCACACTTGGCTTTAGCTTATTGTTAGAAAAGCAAATATATAGCTGCTACATTACATGCAAATTCCTAGATCAGTTCTCAGCATCTCCATTTTAAAGGGATACATTCTCAGATGATGGGAAAGATCTTTCTCAGCTCAAGACTCTGGAGAGACAGACGAATCAAAGTTGATAGGGCAGGTGGACCAATACAGCGTGGCTTGCAAAGTACATAATGGCTCCAGATCAACAGCAGATAGGCATTGTTATCTGTCTGAGCATGTGTAAAGTGGGCATGTGTAAAGTTATGAGTAAAGTGGATAGAGGGAAGCTCTTCTCTCTCTCCCAAAATACCAGAACTAGGGGACATACACTCAAATTGAAGGCTGGGAGAGTAAGAACAGACAAAAGAAAACATTTTTTTACCCAGCACTTTGTAAGTCTATGGAACTCCCTGCCACAGGATGTGGTGATGGCATCTGGCCTGGATGCCTTCAAAAGGGGATTGGACAGATTCCTGGAGGAAAAGTCCATCACAGGTTACAAACCATGATGGAGATGTGTAATCTCCAGTAGAGATGGGCACGACTTAGCGGTATTCCCGTTTCCGTTTCCGTTACTCGGTTCCATTACTCTACGGAAACGGTAACGGGAATCACTCCCCCAGACTTCGAGCTCAAACCGACGAATGAACAATTTTGGTCTGATTTGTCGTGCTCGTTCCTTGCATCGCGCGATCGCGCGATGCCACGCGGCACAGAAAAAAAGTTTTTAAAAGTTAAAAAAACCCGGTTCCCGGCTGAAAAGCAGGCGGAAAAATGCCTGCCGTGCCTCAGGGCACCTACCAGAGGGGTTGTTTCTGGAGGTCCCCGGCCTCCCCCCCCATCCCCCATCCTGGGCTGCTCTGGTGGGACTCGCCGCAGGCTCGCAGCCAGCAAAAAGCCCCGTCTCGCCGCCGCCGCCGCCCGCAATTAAAGCGCAAGCAAGCGGCACGGACGGCACAGGAAAAAACTTTTAAACTCTCCCCCCCATTTTCCCGGGCCAAAAAAGCAGGCAGAAAAATGCCTGCTTGACTAAGGGCGCAGGGCACCTACCGGAGGGGTGGTTTCTGGAGGAGGGGGGGGTCCCGCCTCCCCCCCGTCCTGGGCAGCCGGACTCGAGTCGCCATTTTGCCATGCCATGCGGTGCGGGCGGGGGATCCAAAATGGGGCGGCAAACGCAATATTGTTTTTGAAATCGTGGTCCAAAAACACACAAGCACAACAGAAACACGCGAAAATTTATAAACTGCCAGATTTTTCACAGTAGCAGTGGGTTTTTTCTTGCAACAAAATGTCTCTCCTCTCCTCCTCTGTCCTCCATTGATTTTATTTTATTTTATTTTATTTACACCTGCGCATTGGATGGGCTGGCCGAGTGGCCAGCCATGTGGGAGTGGACGACCATGCAAATTTTTGGAGCCATCCCACTTGGACATGAAGACTTCTGGGATGTGCCAAAAAGCCCCCTAAAACCTGCCCTAGCCCCCCTAACCCTAACCCTTGACTCCGTACCCATATGTCACAGACTGTCTTCTTAGTGGGTCAGAGAGGCACCCAGAGGTGCAACCCACTAGCCCACCGTAACCTTACCTGTCACTAGCCTAACCCTAGCCCTTGCACTAACCCACCTTAAAGCCAGATCTACTTGCTTGCATTGCACTACACGCAGCAAGTACAATTCCCTTCTGTGTGAGACATGGTGGTGCGAGAGCCTTGTGCAGGGAAGGCATGACGCTATCACTCTCACACTGGTCTCACTGTCTGCACATTATGTTATGCAATATCCATATGGCTATTGCATAGCATTTTGCAGCAGCAGCAGGTGAGGAAGGGAGACCCCCATGTAGAGGGGTCTCTTGGAGCCTGCTTCCCCTTCCTAGTGGGTGAGGATAGGAGGCACCCACGGGTGCCTCCAGGAGCCCACTTTCCCTTTATAGCGGGCCAGAGGAGGCACCCACCCCACAGAGGTGCCTCCAGGAGCCCGCTTCCCCCCAAAACCAGTACTAACGACAACGAAAAACGAAAAAAACAAACCGACTAATTTTTGTGAATTTTCGCGAAAACCGGAAACGAGCCAAAACGGGACCGGCCCGACTAACGACAACTCGAAAAAAATTTTTTTTCAAGTTGTGCCCATCTCTAATCTCCAGGCTTAAAACCAGAGTACTTCAAGGGCCAGATGCAGGGGAGTGGTATCAGGAGACAGATATCTAGTCTCATGCGCTCCCAAACGCATCTGGTGGGGCCGCTGTGAGATACAGGAAGCTGGACTAGATTGGCCTTTAGCCTGATCCAGCATGGCTCTTCTTATGTTCTTATGTGCACACATCCATTAAATTAGAATTACAGTGGTTATAATGCTGCACAAATTACCTAGTCATGGTTTAGTTAGCTTTTGCTTTCCACAATCAATCTTTTTTTATGCTCTGTTTTTCACTGATGTGTTTTAAATATGCAGATGTACATGATGTAATTAACATCTTAAGTGCTCCAGAGCACCACTGTTGCTTAGGAAAAAAATGTGCTGCCTTCTGCATTGTACCAAGGTCTATGCGTAGTCTGTAAATATGTTACAAAACAAAACAAAACAGGAAGAGCTTCTAAAAGTTGCTTTTATAAATTCTTCCTTCTTTGAATCCTCCAGCTGTCTTGGTCATAATGGCTCTTGCCGATTGGTGGGCCCTGGAAGGCTTAGTCTAAAACATACATCTTTTCCAAGTCGTGAATCTAAGTAAATTGCAAGAACATACTGGTCCACCAGAAACACTCCTTTTGTTGAAGAATCCACTTTTTTTGAGGAATTTTTCTACATAATGCCCTATTTCATAAGGACAATAGTTAAGGGGGAAATTAGTTAAGGCAAAAAAAAAGAAAAAAAGAAAAACAAAAATAAAACAAAGACACAAAACATGTGGCACCTTAAAGACTAACTTTCATATTTTAATATGATACTCCACTTCTTCATTTGATCCTGTTGCATATAATGATCAGTGCTTAGACGAATTTCACTTCCCAACCATTAAATTGCTACTTTACAATAAACAACAGACAATACTAAATGGTCCCTCCCTTCTATTATTCCCTATCTGAAAATTTCAGCCTTGGTTGTCAGATCATATCCCTTAAAGAACCCACTTAGCTTGTCATTATCATGCAAACAGGGCTCATTTGCCTTACCTCTGCATAGCTCAGTTCATTGTGCACATCCATCTAGAATAATATGCTTCAGTAAACTGAGCTTTTATGAAAATTGAGTCAGATTATAGAAAATTATTTTCTCCCCACCAAGATCTCCAATAATACAAATTAGGTACTTGAAAAGGAGCAAAGTGTCTGCTTGTTTCTTATTTGCTGCCTTTTCCTCCAACTCTGAAAGAGAAAATTATGTCTACTTTCTTTTAAAAGTTAACATTGGTGAGCTTATAAATGCCACCTTTTAGGCATTGCAATTAAATTATCATTTAAAGATACTTTCTGTTTAGGAAACACTTATTGTATCTATTTCTCCTTAAGTGCAATGATCTCTGAGCACAGATACTTCCTATTATAAGATTTATATGAACTCTGCAGAATACCAAACATATGTGGAGCCCTACAGCTACCAAATTCTCCTTTCTCTCTCACACACATAACCATTTCCCTTCAGTAAGCTACTACATTTTGTGCTTGTGGGCAAACATCTTAACTATGTCTAAAGGAAGATAAAAGAGTCTGCCTAGATAAGACTAAAGGTCTCTCTGATGCAGCAAATCTCTCTGTTTAAATTTTGTTCTGTTGTATCAATTTCCTATCCATATATCCTATTGGATTGCAGGATTCTCTTCTTTTCCCACATGGAAACTCATACCCAGTTCTCCACATTTTTTTCTAATGCATGTATCAATTTGTGTAACCTAACCGATGTGTGCATTTCTCTACCTCACATAACCATTCCTTCTGTTGAATAAAGACAGATCATATGTATGGTTTTCAATTGTATGCATTTTGGCCATTCTCACTTTAAATTGTGTACATAGATTTGTGCTCCCATACTTTCTTCAAGGACAAAGGGCACTCTTTCAAAGATGAGGATGTACACATATTAGACAAAGAAGGTAGGTGGTCTCAGGCATAATCTATCTGCTACTTATCAGACAAATTAAAAAGCCTTCACCACCAAGACCATAGCTAACGACTAGAGATGGGCACGAAATGACCATTTTTTGTTACCGTTCTCCGTTATTCATTCCGTTACATAACGAATAACGACCGTTGGATGGGGCAGGCTCGAACCGAACAGAACCAAGAAAATTTTCTTCGGTTCTGTTGGGTTCTATTATTGGAGGGAGCAGCGGAGGGCGGCGAGAGGGGGCTGGCCCTGGCGGAGCCTCTTTGTCCCCTCCCCGCCAGAGCCGACGACACAAGATTTTGCCGATCTCGCAAGAAGAGGCAGGATCCGAGCCCTTATGGGCTGTGCTCCGGGATCTCGGCCACAGGGCGAAGCGGCAATAGTGAAGCTGGCTTGGAAGCCAGAGCGGAGGGTGCCGTTGGAGCACGGGGGGAGTGCAGCGGCACCCCCTCCACAGGTTTCCCGGGTCTAGGCCTGGGGGGGGTGCAGGGTGGCGGCTCCCAGGGTGGAGTGGTTCCCAGAGAGAAGGGCCCCAGTTAGGACAGCGCTGCGCAGGGCTCCGGGGGTAGCAACCCGATGGGGGTGGCGGACGACACAGCAGATCAGTACTTGGGGAGGGGGCCCAAGGGGTGGCGGGGCTTGGTGGTGCTCCAGGGGTGGCGGCCTGTTGGGGGTGGTGACCGGAGCAGCACCCTGCTCTGGGAGGACTCCCCGTGGCCACGGGATTGCTCTCCCGGCCTGCATGCCGCCAGCTCCAGTGGCGCCCGGCCCTGGGAAGGCTCCCTGAGGCCCTGAAAAACGGAAACGGAATGAAGCGGACCCCAGGGCCCGAATAAGGACCACAAAATGCCATTTTGGGGTTTCGTGCCCATCTCTACTAACGACCCATTCTTTATAGGTTTCAGCACCTTAGGCCATTGTTCACCTTAAACCCATGGATACTATTGTCTACCTAACGAGCCTATTCAGGCCATTGTTCATCTTATGAGCCTAATTCAGACCAGGGTGAAAGAGGTCAAAGCTGACTATAAGATGGAGGACTCGCACTAGCTGTATTCAGACTGACGAAGCTGTTTGGATGAGCAGTGAAACGTTTCTGTCTCTCAAGAAAAAAGAAGTCCAGCAGCCATGACTCAACTTCCAGTTCAAGGTGTATTCTTTTTATGTGCCTGCAAATCTTGGAGACTTAGGGTGACTGTCCTCCAAGGTTTTCCATATGTAAAATTCTCTGTTGCATTTTCTGCTAGCACTGTGGGACTGTGCCGTTTGTTGAGGCCAGATCTTTCCCCTGGAGGCAGAATGGGGAATCCGGTTCCAGAGTCCTCAGCCTGTAGCTAGATGCTCCAACCCATTAATCGATCCAGCCATCTAAGTGATGTGTCTATCTCACAAATACATTAATTTTCCAGGTGAAAAATCACAGCAGTCTTAGAAGGTGAGGAAGGACTATGTGGAGTCTTTGTTGAGTCTGTAGAATTCAACAAAATGTTTCGAAAATACAAAATGTTTGTTTATCCCCGTTGAGCATTCTATTCCCAAAGGAGCCAACTAGAAGCCTGTGGGAACTAGGGAGATGGATTACATCACATTCGGCATCTGGAAGGCAGTTCCGGGCACATTGGTCAGCAAGGAAAAATCAGAGAAGGGTAAACCTGACCTTAAGTCTCAACTAGAATGAACCCACTTAATTAGCGGGATTCAGCGGGTCCACTCTAGTTGGAACTCACACAATTATAGTTAGTATAGTAGGACCCCCGTATCCACTGATTCATTATCCACTGATTCAGTTATCCACGGTTGGCAGAGGGAAAAAATTAAATAATTCAGCAGCCACAAAGCAAGCTATTTTCACAAACAGCAGCTGTAAAGAAAGCTATTATCACAAATAGCATCTGTAAAGCAAGCTACTGTCACAAACAGCAGCCATAAAGCAAGCTACTGTCTCAAAACAGCAGTCATAAAGCAAGCTACTGTCAGGAAGCAGCAGTTTGGAGATGGGTGGAGAGGCGTTCTCTCTTATCCACGGTTTCCATTATCCATGGGAAGGCCTGGAACCAATCCCCAGCGGATACCGGGGTCCTACTGTACAGAGTGTTTAGATTTTTAGAAAGCAGAAAGAGATAACAGTGTATGCAAATGTGTATGTAAAAATAAGTATAAATACAACCTACTACACTTTCATAGTCTGTTGTGAACCTGGGGAAAGTAGCAACAGTGCTCCTGCTGTTGTATAACAACATGAGAGGCACGAATCCATCCTGCTCAGCTGTGAAAGAGCTTGAGCTTCTATAAGAACTCGGTAGTATCACAGGCACAACTTTTGAAGGGGCTCTGCTTCCAACTCCCTGCCCCCCTCCCTTGCCTGAATATAATATGCAACTGAATATTTGACTGAATATAATATACAACTGTATCTTAAACTCCTGTTATTTTTGCTATCTTTTATAAGTATTATTATTGAGAACATTTTTCACTAAAAATCATACAGAGAAAGCAAGAATAAAATAATTATAGGGACCCTACTTGGACATTCTTCCCCAAATAGGGAGATTTAATTAACATAGCGAGGTTCTTGGCTTTTTATCTGTGCAGGGAAATGTTACTGATCCATAATGTCCCTGAATAAATTTATCTGAAAATGTTGTGATGTTGAGAACATCAAGGAAGGTCAAGATACACATCACTTCTTGTGAACAAACAAACAAAATAAAACAGTATTTTACAGATGCAACGGTTGAGTGAACTTGCTGTACATCTCCCTTTCTTTTCTGCTCCATGTTTGCACTGCTTTCAGCCTCTGTAAACATGAGTTCTTTTTAAAGGAAGCTTCAAATTCCTGAAATAAAACTCTAGGGAAATATTGTAGGCTTGTAAAACAATGGCAGGTGGGTTCAACCATGTTTTCTTTAAAGCGCAAGCCTGTCTTAAGGAAGGAAGAGTGAAGCACTGGCAGCCTAATGAAAGTCTCTAAAACCTACTGGTTGAGAATGAAAAATTAGATTGCAGGAGGTATTTTAAAGAAAAAAGACCTTTTGCCACAACATTGGCATTTCGTTTTACCTTTCTCAATTAAAATTCCTTCTAAGCTCTCAACAACCTCTAACTGTGGGGCAAACTATTGATTATTCATTACACAAACCATCCAATTTTAATGAATGTTGGACAGTGATTAAATCAGAAAGATCTCAAGTATGGTTTAGAATCAGACTGAAAGCAACAGTTTTTCATGACTGACACCAGATTTTAATGGGCCCACCACCAGTGGATTAGCATCTAAATGGGTCTTTAGGTTTTCAGGTCAACACCACGGCCAGAATCTGAGATCCGTGTGCTGTCACAGGAGTGGATCCTTGTGATGTCACAAGTATTGGGACAAGTTTGAACTGCTTGTGGGACATCTGATTGTGGAAATGGGCTCACGATGGATTCCAGAGCATACTAAAACTTGGCTAACCAGGTAATATGGGAGCCAAGAGTTGGTGGGGGAATTTTGCAACTGCAAAATGCTCCTCAAACTCCAGCAACTGTCCACACAGCTTATTTATTTATGCATTTCATTATACATGTAACCTTAGAACAGTTCACATACAGTATAGGAAGTTTTTCCAGATACTACAGTGGTGCTGGTACTTGTGGAGTTACACCACCAAGTTACAGGAAATTTTCTCCACATCCTCCGCCACTGGTGCTAGGTTTTCTGTAACAAGAAGGCTGATGGGTTACAGTCCTGTTGCTCCACTCCCAATTAGAGATGGGCACGACTTGAAAAAAATTTTTTTCGAGTTGTCGTTAGTCGGGCCGGTCCCGTTTCGGGTCGTCTCCGTTTTTCGCGAAAATTCGCAAAAATTAGTCAGTTCGTTTTTTTCGTTTTTTCATTTTCGTTAGTACTGGTTTTGGGGGGGGAGCGGGCTCCTGGAGGCACCTCTCTGGGGTGGGTGCCTCCTCTGGCCCGCTATAAGGGAAAGTGGGCTCCTGGAGGCACCCGTGGGTGCCTCCTATCCTCACCCACTAGGAAGGGGAAGCAGGCTCCAAGAGACCCCTCTACATGGGGGTCTCCCTTCCTCACCTGCTGCTGCTGCAAAATGCTATGCAATAGCCATATGGATATTGCATAACATAATGTGCAGACAGTGACTGTGAAGACTAGTGGATGGCACTGAACCCAGAGCCATAGTGAGATGCCTAACTAAGGCTCTCGCACCACCATGTCTCACACAGAAGGGAATTGTACTTGCTGCGTGTAGTGCAATGCAAGCAAGTAGATCTGGCTTTAAGGTGGGTTAGTGCAAGGGCTAGGGTTAGGCTAGTGACGGGTAAGGTCACGGTGGGCTAGTGGGTTGCACCTCTGGGTGCCTCTCTGACCCACTAAGAAGACAGTCTTTGACGTATGGGTACGGAGTTAGGGTTAGGGTTAGGGTTAGGGGGGCTAGGGCAGGTTTTAGGGGGCTTTTTGGCACATCCCAGAAGTCTCCATGGCCAAGTGGCCATGCGATTGGTGGGATGGCTCCAAAATCGTTCACTCCCACATGGCTGGCCACTCGGCCAGCCCATCATTGCGCAGGTGTAAATAAAATAAAATAAAATAAAATCAATGGAGGACAGAGGAGGAGAGGAGAGACATTTTGTTGCAAGAAAAAACCCACTGCTACTGTGAAAAATCTGGCAGTTTATAAATTTTCGCGTGTTTCTGTTGTGCTTGTGTGTTTTTGGACCACGATTTCAAAAACAATATTGCGTTTGCCGCCCCATTTTGGATCCCCCGCCCGCACCGCATGGCATGGCGATGGCGACTTGCGAGTCCGGCTGCCCAGGACGGGGGGGGGAAGGCGGGACCCCCCCTCCAGAAACCACCCCTCCGGTAGGTGCCCTGCGCCCTTAGTCAAGCAGGCATTTTTCCGCCGGCTTTTTTGGCCCGGGAATGGGTGGGGGGAGAGTTTAAAAGTTTTTTCCTGTGCCGTCCGTGCCGCTTGTTTGCGCTTTAATTGCGGCGGCCGGTGGCCGGCGAGACTGGGCTTTTTGCTGGCTGGCTGCGAGCCTGCGGCGAGTCCCACAGAGCAGCCCACAAGGACGCGGGATGGGGGGGGAGGCCGGGGACCTCCAGAAACAACCCCTCTGGTAGGTGCCCTGAGGCACGGCAGGCATTTTTCCGCCTGCTTTTCGGCCGGGAACCGGGTTTTTTTTAACTTTTAAAAACTTTTTTTCTGTGCCGCGTGGCATCGCGCGATGCAAGGAACGAGCACGACAAATCAGACCAAAATTGTTCGTTCGTCGGTTCGAGCTCGAAGTCTGGCGGAGTAATTCCCGTTACCGTTTCCGTAGAGTAACGGAAACGAGTAACGGAAACGGAAACGGGAATACCGCTAAGTCGTGCCCATCTCTACTCCCAATTATATTACAATGGCATGACCCATGTGCAAGCCTCCAATTGACCCCCTCCACTCCTTACCACTCTGCTTTGGCTTTTTTTTATACCAACACATGTAAGTAGAATACACATACAGACACGTTTTCCCATAGCCACGGAGAGTTGGAAGTGGGTGAGGTGAGTGTCAAAGCTTCACCAATCACCTCAGAAATGAAAATTTCCTCCTCCTTCAGTGCTTGCTTTGAACCTGTCTTCCCAGTGCAAACCTAGCAAATATTCTGAAACTCCTATGGGTCCTCTGACACTTATTCAGAACCTTACTGGTTCCCCACCAGTGCTAGTGCAATAGCCACATTTTTCATCTGCTGCTGTTTACTTCCCTACTCTGTGGAAATGCCCTTTAGGATGGAGGAACTCAAGCCACTGTCAGTAGCCACCATCTTAAACTGTTCAGGAGAACTTCCTGGAGTGCATTAGTGATTAATAATAGCATGGCTTCCTTCCACCTGAAAGCACTGGTGCTAGACAGTAGTTAGGAAAAGGGGGTGAGTGAGCTCCACCATTAGGGGCCCTGTGCTGCCATTTTCTACCACTGGAGAAAAGGTGCCCAATATTTTGCCTGCCAGTGTCTGGCTATTACTAAAGATCTTGTGAGCATTTGATTAAGTGTACATGGGAAGGACAGAGACAAGCTATGATTCTCTTGATTCCACAAGATCCTTCCCTGCTTCCAAATCAAGAGACTGATTTTGAGAGAAGGGAAATGGAACAGAGGTGGTGGGAGGTGATTCTAGCCTTTGCTCAAGCTAGGGGTGGGACTAGATATATGAGTGCCATCATTTTCCCCAAACTAAAGAAGAGATCCTGCTAGGATCTTTAGTTAGCTTTTTGCTGCCCTTGTCAAAAGGTAAATTATTGGGCTTATCAGGCAAGGGAGGGGGGGCAGGGAGTTGGAAGCAGAGTCCCTTCAAAAGTTGTGCCTGTGATACTACCGAGTTCTTATAGAAGAGGCTTGTCCAAGCTTCGGCCCTCCAGATGTTTTGGACCACAACTCCCACAGTCCTTTGCCATTGGAAATACAGGCTTGGAATTCTGGGAGTTGTGGTCCCAAACATCTGGAGGGCTGAAGTTTGGACAAGCCTGTTATAGAAGCTCAAGCTCTTTCACAGCTGAGTTGTTATACAACAGCAGGAGCACTGTTGCTACTTTTCCCAGGTTCACATCAGACTATTAAAGTAACAGGTGAGGAGACACAGGCATTATCTCCTAAAAATCTTCCCTTGCTCTCAAGTAGCAGAGTAGCAAGGGGAGGACAGGAACTGAACCATCCTAAAATATTTGGGTCAGAAATCAAGAGCCATATCTGAAAACAACCTTACAAGACAAAACAGTCTTGTTTTATTGGACCATTTTAAAAACACGTACAAATTGCAAGCTTTCGTGAAGGAAAGAGTAATTGGCAGCATTTGGTTCTTAAGAGTGAGTTGTAAAACATTTCAGCCATGCTACAAGGATGGTTGGGACAGCAGCCTCAAGAGGTTAGCTTTTCAAAAACATGTACCATCAATTTGGGACTCTTGTCTACATTTTTTTTTTTGCCCAGAAACGGCAGCGCTCAGCCTGAGGAAGTGGAAATTTCTCCACAAAAACTTGCAATTTGTGTGATTTTTATTGATCCAATAAAAAGTAAGGCCATCTCTTAATCCTGTAGACCATATGGCTTTTTTCTTGTTATGTCTGGACAACAGCATAGGTAATTCAAATAATTATGATGGGAGTCCAAAAGAGGATCCCTGAAGAGAATCATAAGAAACCTAGTGTGTTTACCCTCAACATTAAATTCTTAGATAGTTGCATTGGAGTGGTACAGGATGTACCTTTATCAAGCTGAATTTATGCTGCCTCAGGGGGCATTGTAAGATTTGGAGCTGAGGATGAAGATTTGCTAAGAATTTTTCCAAGTGAAGATTGTGTGAAAACAGTTTGGAGATTGTTATATAAAACTGAAATGCTCTGTTGTGTCTTTCATTTCTATCTCCACATGACACTTGTCATGAATGATGATAATTGATCTTTTTGCCTCTCAGATCTTTATCTTGGCTGAGAATGACAATATTAGAGTATTTAGGAAGATTAGATTATATGTTTTTATACTCAACACTCCTACGTAAGGCATTTAGCTTGTTAAATTATATAATACAGTGAATGAATAATAGAAATACTGCATTGTTTCTGCATTTTTACTGAAGGCTGGTTTTATTACCGCCTCCACCTCCCTTGACATATTACCCAACAGCCTGATAGAGAGTGAAATTATGACAAGAAATTAAAATTCAGTGGGATTTCATAAAACATCAGTACTACATTTGGGGGGGGGGAATGAAAGAAAATATTCTTTTTAACATGAACTTTAAAATCCACTTTGGGCAGAGAGAGAGAAATCCTTTTTACCTGAAAGACTCAATGCATGTTGGAAACTGTGCCTGTTCTGATGAGCACATAGAGAAGTTCTGATGAACATGTAGAGAGCTTCTGCTTGTCTATAGTTCCATAAATATTGTACACTGCAGTGATGAGTAATGGAACACTGTCTACCTCATTTACTGTATATGTGTCTAGTCATATTTTATGCCTGTTATCACAAATTATCACCCAGGCTGCTGAATGTCATGAAAAATTCAGGAGTCTCTCTCAACTGTGTTCTTCAGAAAGGCAGAAGTCAGTGCAATAGATTCAGAAGCCATAAGAGCACATTAAGGGAAGATCAGAGCAGCAAATTATAGCAACTGAGATAAGAGCCATCCCTCTTCTTAGGCAAAGTGAGGTACAGTAGCTGCCTTAGGCGGCAGATGATAGGGAGCAGTAGCAAGCGAGGTCCATGTGGACAGTACAAGCTCACTGCATTCCTTAAATTACCTCACTTTGCTCTTAATCCATGGCAGAGGGAAGGAGTACACATGAGTAGAGCTCAGAAGCCCAGAGTGCCTGTTGCAGGGTGCATAAGTGTTGTGGTTTTTAAGCAGAGTTTTATTTACAAAGAATAACTTGGCAAAATAACAACATAACATAAACAGCTTCCTTCAGCATTCCTTCTTACAGTCACAGAGTCCTTTAGCAGAGACGTGTAGCAGCATGGATCATCATCAGGAGGTTGGGATGAAGTGATCAAGTGTTGCCCTCACTTGCTAACCACTATATACACAGTTAATTACTCATTACAGTCAGCTGATCCCTGAGTGGCTTACTACAGTTACAAACTCTTAAGCAACTTACTTACAATTGTTAGTTACTATACTGTTATACCCTAACAATAAGAACATAAGAAGAGCCATGCTGGATCAGGCCAACGGCCCATCTAGTCCAGCTTCCTGTATCTCACAGTGGCCCCACCAGATGCGTTTGGGAGCGCATGAAACTAGATATCTGTCTCCTTATAGCACTCCTCTGCATCTGGCCCTTGAAGTACCCTGGTTTTAAGCCTGGAGATTACACATCTCCCTCATGGTTTGTAACCTGTGATGGACTTTTCTGCCAGGAATCTATCCAATCCCCTTTTGAAGGCATCCAGGCCAGATGCCATCACCACATCCTGTGGCAGGGAGTTCCACAGACTAACAACGCGCTGGGTGAAAAAATGTTTTCTTCCAACCACCATTATAGGAGGGGAAAAGCTATGCTAGAGATGGGCGTGAACTGCCCAATTTATTAGTTGTGTTGGTTTGTCCTTTGGCCAAACAGGTGTCCAGCAGTTCCCAGACTTGTCTCCTCTGGGTGCTGTCTCCAAGTGGGTGTTTGCTGGAGGCTATGCTAGAGATGGGCATGAACCACCAAACAAATTGCATTTGGTGCATTTGCTTCCTCCTATAATGGTGACTGCAGCCTGGGATGATTTTATGGCCATCTTTATATGGCACTAGATTATATCAGCCCACCCTAATAATGACTGGGTCTTTCCCCATCATAAGCGCCAAGGTAACATTCAGCCACCAGTATTGTCAGCTCCTTTACCTGAAATGACTTAAGCATCATATTCATCTTTGTGCCAAACAGAATAATGTATCGGCCTGTGCTTGTATTGGAAAAATGAGAAGGTATTTAAAGCCATGGTACTCATATAAACCATCCCCCTTGCCAGCCCACAAAAACAAATTGTCAGTAGCTCAATTTGGAAGCAGGTAACCCTTAATTTCATTCCTTAACTAGCATTCATGTACTGGACCAAAATATCCCCCTTCCACAGAGATAAAGAGTGATATTGCTTAGGAGACTATATATCGCTAACTTGAAATTAAGTTTGTAAAATCAACACTTCAGATTCTTAATGCCAGAGGATTAAGGGATTTGGTATCAATGAAAATTTGAGTGAGGGAAGTGATTCAGAATTTCCACCCAATCAGGGTGGTGTGTGTTGAAAGCTTTCTTCATGAGACCCTCAAGAGGCTTCTCTGGGCCGATTGTGGATTCTTCTTTGAACTCCTCTTGGGTACCAGCTATCCCTTTGCTTTCTCTTTCTATTACCAGTGCTCCTGATCTTGTCTGCTTGATCTCACAATCAAACTGGGCATGTGGAATTTGGGATATTTTGATCTCTTTCCCTTGGAAATGCTGCCTTGCTCCCACTGGAGAATAGGATATGCAGAGACATGTCTTGAGCAATCACTGTGCTTCTCTCTGGGTGCTTAAAAGACTGGAAGTTGTTCTTTTTCAAAAGCACCCTTTTGTATTTAAGGGAGAATTAAATTCAACTGAAGCATATTAATTTATAAATTTACTCAGAAGTCAGTCTTACTGAGTTTAATGGGGCTTATTTCTTCTTACAGTAGATGAATATATGATTGCACCCTTTGTTGATTGTGAATATATAAGATAAGGGAGGGAGTTGCATTGCAACAGATTCAGTTTTTGTAGTCTTAGAGCATACAGTAGGACCCTGGTATCTGCTGGGGAGTGATTCCAGGCCTTCCCATGGATAACAAAAACCGTGGATAAGAAAGAAAAGCAAAAAACAACAACCCAAAACTGCTGTTTTGTGATAGTAGCTTGCTTTATGGCTGCTGTTTTACGACAGTAGCTTGCTTTACAGCTGCTGTTTGTGACAGTACCTTGCTTTGTGGCTGCTGAATTATTTATTTAATTTTTAACCTCTGCCAATCATGGATAACTGAAGCAGTGGTTAATGTATCAGTGGATATGGGGGTCCTACTGTAATTTCATTTTCTCTGTCTTCTCAGAGAAAAGCCCATTAGGGCTTACTCTCATGTAGGACTGAAATTTAAGTGATTTCTGGTCATAATATTCATTTCGTTTTGAGTGGGGGTGGAGGTCTGGAGAGATTATCTGTCAGATGGAAGGGTCTCTTTAAGAGATATTGCTCCTGTTACAAAGATCCTTTTTGGTGTGATCAGGCATGCACCTTGGCAGCCATCTGATCATACCCTTAATTTTCACTCCTTGGCACTGTTGCTGGGATTTATTTAGGAACCAGTAAATTGTAACAGGAAAAAAGAAGAAGTTGAGATCAAAACGAAGATGAATTTGGGGGTAGTTGTCCCCCCCCCCAAAAAATCAATATAGCTGTTTCCTTCTCTCCTAAGCTTAAAATAAAGATAATGGGAGAGAAGAATAAAAATAATAGATGAGGTTTTCTACTTTTTTTTCTAGTACAGCTTTATTATATTTACCTAAATGGAAATTTAGCCTCACCTTTTTGTCCAAAAATTGCCCCTTCCAGCTTAAAGTTAACTCAGTTAGATTTTAGGGTTCACATATAGCTGTTAACAATTTTCTATTTTCCCATCTTTGAAATAGACAACATACATGTTAAATATGTAATCAGTTGCATCAATTAAAAATACTAAAATGTCACAATGAACTTACAATTACACATTGTTATTAAATCATGTACTCCTGTGGTTTCTATTTATTAGTGGGACAGAATCATTTATCGTCTTTCTCTCTGTTCCTCTCAGAGCATTTTTAGAATCAAGGAGACAACAGAGTAGCAGAGAGGGGTTTTCCACTGCAAACCAAGCCAGCAGAATTATAAAGAGCCCTTTGCCTTTGATACACTTATTATTGTTGGAAAGCATTATCACCTTGTCATACCACCTCTCCCTAAATCTGATCTTTGCTTTAAAGGTCTGCACCTTTTCCTCTGGTGTATAATATAATTGTTTTGCATATAACACACTGTGGCTCTGCCATAAACATCATTGTGTTTTTATTTTTCTGAAGCTTTTAATTCCCATTGCTAACAAGCTGAAGAAACAGCTCCTACAGATGGACTAGACTAGTGGTGGCGAACCTTTGGCACTCTGGATGTTTTGGATCACAATTCCCAGAATTCCAAGCCTGTATTGCCAATGACAAAGGATTGTGGGAGTTGTGGTCCAAAACATCTGGAGGTTTGCCACCACTGGACTAGACTGTTAACTCTTGCTTTGCATTACAATTGCAAGGTTTAAAAATGCAAATACAAGTAAATGTTGATATGGGGGTGGGGTGGAGAAATGGGATCATCATTAGATTCACCCAATAGACATGAAGGAACAGTTTAACTCCTTTTCTTCCTTGCTGTAGTTCTAAGAAAAAAAAACTATCTTTGAAGGTACTATTAGCAAATGATTCATTTACTGTTAATGGAGTATGTTCCCCCACACCACACCAAGCATGATAACGATTCTATTCTTCCTCCATTCCTGTACATCTTCTGATATAATCAATCTCTGCTCCTGTCCTATCCCACCTCAAGCCAATCAGTTCTACTTGCATTGTTTGAATTTGCACATTCTCATATAAGGATGCCTTTAACGTCAAGTCTGCAGTACTTGAACTCAGCATGACTACCTAATGGGTAGACAGCTCACCACAGTTTTGGAAAAAGAATGTCTACTGCATTGTTATGGGCTGGCACTGCAGTACATGGTCCATTTTCTGTGCATTAATGAGCGCAGGAAGGAATGAGCCTGGCATAAACAAATGCACTGTTTAGATTAGAAAGCCAAATGTGTATCCCAGAAATGATCTGATCATTTCAGTCATCCTCAGGGTCCTGCATTAATGGTATTTTGAAATATACCCATTTGCAAGGGTGGCATCAAATGCATAGTACAAGAGGACCTTCATAGGAGATATCCGTACAGGCCTTCCAGTGCAAGCTCTGCCTAATGCACATTATGCATACATGCGCCTGGCTGAGGACCAACATGGAAAGATATAAAGTAATTTGTACCCTTAGGGTTTTCTATTGACGCTTAGCAAATTTTCTAATTTCTTCAGAAATGATGTTTTGCACCACTGATGTGCAATTCATACATATTTTTGACTAAGAGTTCCTCATCATTCAGCCTCATCCTATTCCCCCCCCCAGACGTGCATTCATATTAAATAGTTCCACAAATCACAGTCACACTCTCGTTGACAATTGTCTCTGTTTTTCTAAAGACAAAGTGTGTGGCGAGTGGGTACGGTGACTGTTAATCGAGATATATAGCCACTCCCGTGATTATTCCTAATATCTGTTTCTGAACTATGATTTATAAGCTTGTTTCCAAAATTTGAATAATTAAGCTCACCTTGTCTGGGCTTATTCCCATGTTCTGTGGGTTAATTCACACATTCAGACTCTTCTACATTTACTAAAAGTAATGTGCCAGGCAACTGATGACTGAACTATTACATATAGCTAAAACAAACAAACAAAATATCATATTTAATATAGTCACATCTTGAAGGAAAATGTGCCATATAGGCCCCAAACCAAGACTAGACATGTATGTGAGTTTCTTCTATTTAAAAGCTTCAAACTGTGTACTGTTTGCCCCCTGAAGGTACTTTTTGAAGTACAGTGGCCCACTGAGCAGAGGCATAGCCAGGGTTTGGAGTGCCTGGGGACAAAGTTCATTTTTGCGCCCTTTCTGTCGCCCCCCCACATCGCCCCCCCCCAGCAAAGGCGCAAACTCTACAGCCGTGGGGTGTGTGGGTACGGGCGGGCAGACAGGTGGACGTGTGTGTGTGTGTGTGTGTGTGTGTGTGTGTGTGTGTGTGTGTGTGTGTGTGTGTGTGTGTGTGTGTGTGCACGCACGCGCGCGCACACACACACACAGTACACATCTCCCACCAAGGCAAGGAAGAGGAGAAGGAGGGCGCCGCGGCCACTGCACTCCTGCCTGCCTGCCTACTTCACCGCTTGCCTGGCACGTGGTGGTGGAGGCGGCAGAGAGGGTGCTGTCACCAATCCTTAGGGGAAAGGAGGACTGCTGGGCGGCAGGAGGGTGCACAGCTTCCTCCTCCTGCTCCCCCTCCAGGCACCCCCAGATTGCTGCACCTGGGGCAGATGTACCCTTTTGCCCCCCCCATACGCCCCTGCCACTGAGGTGAAACACTTGGAAAATAAGTGAAGGGCTTGATCTGGCTTGAAAGTAAAACAGTCCCAGTTAAGGCTGCCTCCTTCCAAACTACAGGTGGCCAGCTTGTTTAATGAAATGTGCACTTCATGGTGTAGTGGTAAAACTGCTGCAGTATATATAAGACGCACACCTACCCCTCTCCTTTGCTTTGGTCTTGACTTGGAGGACAGAATTTATTTGTTTGACTTTTGTACTGCCCATCTGGCTGCCAAGACAACTCTCTTGAAAAGCACTGTTTCTCTAATGACAGGACATAGGTTTTCTCTGTGTGTGTGTGTGTTGTGAAACTATATTGACTCTGGTTCATTCATGCATACAGGTAAATAAGTAATGGACATGCATGCGTGAACTAACCTTATCTCAAGAAAATCAAATTTTATCTAGTGTTAAGCTACCCCTGGTAAAAGGAAATGTGCAAACGATCTGTGTCTAAGGCCCCGGTCCCACGTCCCTTTAAAAGCAGTTTAAAATACCAGATAAAATGTGTCTAAAAATGCCGTCCCCACGGCCACTGGGCTTTTTGAAAAAAAAAAGGAAAAAGAAAACCCCGTAATGCCCCTTGAAGCGAGGTTTCTGTGACTCACTGAAGAGGTAGGGAAATGTTTGCCTTGCTTTGAAAATCCAGCTTTTAAGGAGGCAGACGCCGTGGAACCACACAGATGATCCAGGTTTCTTTCTCTTTCTTTTTTCATAGCACCAGCTGGCTGTTCCTCGGGCTGATGGGCTATGTTTTTTTTAATTGCTTTTCACCTTCGGAGAAACAGGAAGCTCTATCTGGTCCTACAAGTTTTCATTTCCCCCAGCCAAGTGGTCCATTTTTTTTCAATGCTACCGCCACCTGCTGGCCAAGGGGGCTGAACTGCACTTTTAAAATTAAAAAACCCCAGCTTTTGACGTGTGAACTCCTGTCCCACTTATTCAATCACATGATGGGACGAAGAGGAAAAGCCGGACCTTCAGAAGATCAGGATCGAAACCCAGGTGTGACCACGGCCTTTGATCTGTTAAGGTTGTGAACATCCAGTGCTACCCTCTGTTATAACAGGATTTGACCCAACTTATCCTGCAAATGTAACACTCTTGCAGGGTTCACAAGCTATACAGTACATGTTGTTATGTTTTATCATTACATCTGGGAAATCATGGGCTCTCTAGATGTAATGCCTTTGGTTTTAAATACAAACTTGGTCCAGGTAAGTAGTCCATGTAGTAACCTTTAGGCAACTAGTAAAATAACAAAAAAGTTGCTAATGTTTCAAAGGTAAAACCCTCTTCCTCAGAGCTATACCAAAAGTTCAAACATGGCAAAAGATGGAGTTGCCAGGTTTTTAAAAAGTTATTATATTCTCAAAGTCAACATATATTCGTCATTTGTTGCTTTGTCTTTGAAAGGCTCTTGAAACTCTCTCATGAATAAAATAGTACAGCGAGTGAGCTAGACATTGTCGGCCAGAAAGCCATAGCTCTTCCACTTTACATCTCTATTTCCTTTGGGTACATGGAATGACTACTAAACTTACTTAAGTCTGGTGTGAAGGGATATCCTTAAATTCTGATGAGGCAAGATAGGATGTGTATACATCAGCCCCGTTAAACACCTCCAACATACAGCTAGGAATATTAATGCAATATTGTTCGATGGTGTCAAAAATATTATCAATTTATAGGATATGGATACAATATTTAGTGCCATCATCTATATTACTGGTAATACTACTACTGCAACATGTATTTAGCATCCTTTAGGAAGTAACAGGTTTTATGACTAGATCCTGAAGTCTTTAAGATAACCTTCAACATCTGTCTTATAATAAGATAAAAGATATTGAAGTGTATATGAAAAGAAGAAACCTGAGAAAATGCTAGACTGGTCTTTCATTCTATTAATAAATTACATAAGCAAAGAAATTGCAAGATAACAAAAACTTGGATCTTCAACAGCAAACCCTGAATCAAACACTGATTTTTTTGTTTACTGGTAGCGAAAGGAAGATCATCTACTCTAATAGAACAATTTAAATGCATAACAGTTAAAACAAATTGTTTAACTATTCACTCCTTGTCCTGACATTTTATCATGTTGCCTAGCAAGACATCACTTATTCATAAAATACTCAGTCACTGAAGAACAGAAAAATTCTGAATGATTGCAGGATGGTGTGCAATATTAGCACTAAATAATGGCATGGTACTGGAGGCAGAAGAGATCATTTCACATTGTCCTACATATTTCCCTGTCTCTGTTGCTAAACATCTGCCATGCTCTCCCCCCCTGTCTGAAGAACTGGGCTGCAATCAGTGAAAGCTCACACTGACGGATGTGCTATTCTTAAAGGGCCCCAGCAATTTCTGATATGTTTAGGTTTTGTTGTGGTGAGAGTGACATTGACACTGCTGCTGTTATCCTTCCCAGAAGACTCAAGTTAATGGAGAAGACATGCAAAGAGAAGCAAGGACTGAAAAGATGGATTAGAGTGCAAGGAAGACAGCAGGTTTGGGCCTACCAGAAATGGCCAAGTTAAAATTGGCTTCTCTTGGAAATAACCTTTGGGATGTTGGTCTATTTCCAAGCCAAAGTGAATGAGATGAAGGAGAATGTAGTTCATCTGTGGTAGTTACTGCCTTTTGCTTTATAATCTTCTCCTTGCCATTATCATAATTTCCTTAGCAAAATCCGGAGAACGCAGCCTGCTGTTTCAAATGTGCTTCATTCTGCAGCCACTTTACATGTCCCTGCAAGCCCTACTATCTGACCACCTCTCCATGTTTTTATTTATTTATCAGAACTAACTGTGAAATCCAGACTGCTTACTAAAGTACAGTCTCCTCTCACCTCTCAGGCACACTCCTCAGCAATGCCGTTCCATGAACCAGACCCAATGCATTTTGTCCCATCGTCCTCTTAAAATCCCTCATTCTTAGGCTGTGCAGCGAATTCAGCTGGATGTCAAAACAGTCACAAAATCAGCACTGTTTATGCATCTTCATGCATAAACAGTGCCATAAGGCAGTGTTGGTGAACGTATGGCACGGGTCCCAAAGGTGGCACTCAGAGCCCTTTCTGTGGGCACCTGACATCACCCCTTCACAGCCAGGTTAAATTCAGGTTAAACTGCTGTATTGGCACTTTGTGAATAATTAGTGGGTTTTGAATTGCACTTTGGGCACTCGGTCTCTAAAAGAGTCACCACCATCACTGCCATAGGGCCTTGAGGTGGGACACAGCAGCATCTCTCCATGCCTCCTCAGGTTAAATCTGGCAGTTATGGGGTTAAAATATCAACATGTATAAGACACAATACAGTGGTACCTTGTATAAAGGAATTAATTCATTCCAAATGAAATTATGTTAAGCAAATTTTCCTTTATACAAATTCCCATAGGAATGCATGGAAAACGGAGGGATCCCATTTTTATGTTGTATGGATTCTCCCCATAGGCAATTATGTTAAGCAAATTTCCCCTATCTCTGGAATTTTTTTATCTTGTACAAATTTTATGTGATACAAGCTGTTTGTTATACAACGGTCCACAGTATTATTTAGAAATAGAGAAAGGGAATTAGAAAGTATAATGGGAGAAGCAGAAGGTGGCAAGAAAAAAAAAAAAGAAGACGGCATAGCCAAACACCAGTGGAATCAGAGTGGCATTTGGATGGAAATAAAGTTTAGAGGTTTGTGGCAGTTTATGGACCCTTTGAAGGAATGCCTGCAGCCAGTGACTCTTGTTCCTGTCCATGTATTGTCTCTACTGCCACACCTGCCATCAGCCAGGAGCATAAGTGTAACCGCTCTGCCCTGAGAACCCTGACCTTTTTATTGAGTAGTTCTCAAATGGTTCTTGAAAGTACCTCTCACAGAGAGAATTATTGAATGGTTCAGAATGTTATTAATATTACAGGCTTCATCACACTATTTCACATTTAGAGATCCATCACGGTGTTTTCTAGCTTCAGTGCGACCAGACTTAAACACCCATCCATCATCATTACGCTTTGTATCTGAAGTTCCAGGGATGTCTGTAAACTCATCATTTTTACTTTTGCTTCAGAACAGAAAGGAGCCAAGGCTATCAGGCATTTCAAAGTTTTAACCCCCATCTCTTAACTTTAATAGACGTTAACCAATGCCAGTGAACCATGGAGGAAGAGTTCCTTGGTTTGTTCGTGAAGCCTGAGGAGCAATAGATTTTCATCCAAGTAGTTATAACTTTTGTATCATCCAGCAAAAATTAATCTTAACTACAGTTAACTGTGTGTAATTCCCATTTTGTTCATTTTAGTCACTCTTAGAAGAGACTAGAGATAAAATATTGGTGGATGAGATTTATACTAATAGCTTATTAATAAAATAATGAAAATAATTGCTGAATTGTTGGATGTCCTTCGGATACTTCCCAGTGATCTTACCAAGTTCCCTGCTACAGCTGAGCTGCTCTGCATACCTTTAAGATGAATCTGAATGTTGTGTTACGATGAACAGGGAGAGCATCTGGCCAGTCAAAAGCTGTGCATGAACCTCCATATTAAAGTAGTGTTCATCTTATATTCACTTGCTTATTTTCAGTCTTGAGTATGTTTGCGAACTATAATCAGAAGAGATCCTCCATATGATGGTAGAAGAAGTTTTAATCTCCCTCCCAAATATTTTACATGGAAACCCCCCCCCCCAGCACAGGACTGGAGGTTTACCCAATTTTTAATGACTGCAACAAAGGCAATGCTTTCTTGGAAAGATCTGGAATTTAGTCATTTCCTTTCTAGGACAGAACAGGGTGACAAGGTCCGTCCAGTCTCACCTCCTGCCTTGAAGAAGAAGAAGAAGAAGAAGAAGAAGAAGAAGAAGAAGAAGAAGAAGAAGAAGAAGAAGAAGAAGAAGAAGAAGAAATGGAACTAGACGTTTCTTGCTTAAAAGAAACAAAAACACTTAAAAAGTGTGGAGGTACATCTCCACACAGGCATTTTAGAAAACAGAAAATGGGAGAAAGAGGAAAGGTGGCCAAAGGAAAGAAAGTGCAGTCTCATGGACTCTAAGGCACGTGGGAGAAGTCTACAATTAAATTAGTAGCAGGCAGAGTGTATGTTTTCCACTGACACCCAGTGTTCAAGGAGAAGTACCTAAGATTGTATTTTTGAGATGTTATGAATTGACATTACCAGAATGGGCAGCTATGAGCACATACATGAGCAAGTACTAGATGAATAGGGGTGAACCACTGCCATGCTACACAAAACAACCCCCATATATTCTCCACTGAAATACAGCAGAGCCTAGTTAATACTTCAGTGGGAAGTCACCAAAGAACTCCATGGCTAGTCTGGCAGGATTAGGAAAGAATCCTGCCTGAGACTACGGAAGGCTGATGTGAACCAGGATTGGCAATACAGTAATCCCCCACCTATCGCGGGGGTTAGGAACCTGACCTGACCCGTAATAATTGAAAATCTGCAATATGATTATACTTAGTCAGGTTGGGACTGCGGTGGAGGCCTCTCTGGGGCCTCCCTTAGCTGCCCTGAATGGGTTTGGCCCCAGAAGTGGTTTCCGGTAGAGATGGGCATGACCAGAATTTTTTTTTTCGAGCTGTCGTTTTTCGGGACGGGTCCGTTTCGGGTCGTTTCCGTTTTTCGCGAAATTTTTCAGAAATTTGTCGTTTCATCGTGCCGTTTGTCGTTACCGCCGTGATTTAGCGCGACTTGACTTCCCAGAGCATGGGGTTAGGGGGTAAGGGCTAGGCTTAGGGTAACGGTTAAGGTTAGGGTGGGTTAGTGGGCTGTACCTCTGGGTGCCTCTGGCCCACTAAGAACACAGTGTACTGGCGTATGAGTTAGGGTTAGGGTTAGGATTAGGATTAGGGTTGGTGGGCTTTTTATGCCCTCTCTGGCACATCCAGAAGTCTCAGCAAAACCTGGCCATGTGATTGGTGGAATGGCTCCAAAAATTTGCATGGTCCCATCCCATGGCCAGCCCATCATTGCGCGTGCGCAGGTGTAAAAAAATAAAAATAAAATAAAATAAAATAAAATCAATGGAGATGTTTTGTTGCAAGAAAAACCCACTGCTGCTACTGTAAAAATTCAAGCATTTAAAATAGCTAATTTTCGCATGTTTCTGCGGTGCTTTGGTGGGTTTTTGGACCACGATTTCAAAAAAAATACTGCGGTCGCTAGAGATGGGCACGACTTAGCGGTATTCCCGTTTCCGTTTCTCGTATCCGTTACTCTACGGAAACGGAAACGGGAATTACTCCGCCAGACTTCGAGCTCGAACCGACGAACGAACAATTTGGTCTGATTTGTCGTGCTCGTTACTTGCATCGCGCAATGCCAAGCGGCACAGAAAAAAAGTTTTTAAAAGTTAAAAAAAAAACCGATTCCCGGCCCTAAAAGTAGGCGAAAACTGTATGAGGGCACCTACCAGGCCAGAAGGGTGTTTTATTTGGGGGGGGTCCCTGCCCCCCTCTCCTTGGCTATTGCTACTGCTGCGCTGCTGGTACCAGGCTGGGAGGGCGCATCCATTTGCCATGCAGTGCGGGGGATCCAAAATGGCGACCGCAATATTTTTTTTGAAATCGTTGCCCAAAACCCCACCAAAGCACCACAGAAACATGCGGAAATTAGCTATTTTAAATGCTTGAATTTTTACAGTAGCAGCAGTGGGTTTTTCTTGCAAAAAAAGTCTCCGTTGATTTTATTTTATTTTATTTTATTTTATTTTTTTACACCTACGCATTCGCAATGATGGGCTCGCCCATGGGAGTGGACCATGCAAAGTTTTGGAGCCATTCCACCAATCGCATGGCCAGGTTTTGCTGACTGTACCAGGCTGGGAGGGCGCATCCATTTGCCATGCGGTGGGGGGGATCCAAAATGGCGACCGCAATATTTTTTTTTGAAATCGTTGCCCAAAACCCCACCAAAGCACCACAGAAACATGCGAAAATTAGCTATTTTAAATGTTTGAATTTTTACAGTAGCAGCAGTGGGTTTTTCTTGCAAAAAAAAGTCTCCGTTGATTTTATTTTATTTTATTTTATTTTATTACACCTGCACATTTGCAATGATGGGCTCGCCCATGGGAGTAGACCATGCAAATTTTCCACCAATCGCATGGCCACTTGGCCAGGTTGACCACAGAGACTTCTGGGATGTGCCAATTGGGCATAAACAGCCCACTAATCGTAGCCCAAACCCGAACCCTAAGCCTAACCCATACGCCAGTACACTGTCCTTCTAAGTGGGTCAGAGAGGCACCCAGATGCACCCCAATACTCACCCTAACCTCACCCGTAACTAGTCTAACCCTAGCCGTTGCGCTAATCCGTCTTAACCCTAAGCCAGATCTACTTGCATTGCACTACATGCAAGTACGTGAGACACAGCGGGTGCAAAGAGTCTGCCAGTCCGTCACTTGTGGCTCTGGCTGACTCCTGCAGCTCCCTCCAGGAGCCCGCTACCCCCTCCCCAAACCAGTACTAACGACAACAAAAAAATGAAAAAACGAACCGACTAATTTTTGCAAATTTTCGCGAAAAACGGAAACGAGCCGAAACGGAACCGGCCCGACTAACGACAACTCGAAAAAAAATTTTTTCAAGTCGTGCCCATCTCTAGCGGTCGCCATTTTGGATTCCCCCGCACCGCATGGCAAATGGAGACGCCGAGGATGCCCCCTCCCAGCCCAGTACCAGCAGCCCCGGACAGGAGGGGGGGAAGGCTGGAGTGGGGACCCCCCCCCAGAAACCACCCCTCTGGTAGGTGCCCTCAGGCAGGCATATTTCCGCCTGCTTTTTTGGCCGGGAATCGGGGGGGGGGTTATTTCTAAAACTTTTTTCCTGTGCCGCTTGGCATCGCGCGATCACTGCGATGCCAGGAACGACAACAACAAATCAGACCCAATTTTTCTTTTGTCGGTTCAAGTTCGAGTTCTGGGGGAGTAATTGTCGTTACCGTTTCCGTTGTGTAATGGAAACGAGTAACGGAAACGGAAATGAGAATTTCACCAAGTCGTGCCCATGTCTAGTTTCCGGTGATCCGGAAGTCACTTCCATTTTTTTGAAGTCACTTGCGGTTTGTTGGAAACCACTTCTGGGGCCTTTGACAGGCCCAGGAAGCCCGTTGGAGGCCCATTTGGGGCAGCCCAACAGGCTTGGGTTAAGTGCAGTAAGCATCAAACAGGCCCAGCCAGCTTACCCCAGGGGGCCTTGCCTTTCATATAGTGCAGTCCCACAATATGCCGGGACCGCAGTATATGAACTACAAAATGGTGGGGAACCACTGTACTGGTCTAAAGGAGACAACTTTCGGACACAGTAGAAAGGCAGCATCTTATGTGGAAACAAACAAAACTGTGTCTTAAAGGGAGCTTGGAGTAAAGAAAGAACATGTGGGAGTAAAAGAAAACAAAAAGAGAGTAAAAGTTAGGGGCAGAGATGTTTTGGAGGTATGTTAACATCCTTGTATGTGGGAGTTGGGAGAGGATGTTGCCTGCAACCTCATGTGGATGAAACACCGGCCCAAGACATTTTGTTGGCTAAGTTATACAACCCAAATTAATTGAAATGGTACCCTATCTCAAATAACAGAGGACACCAAGTATTGTTAGTTAATTTATTGATATCAGTGAGGGATGCTTTTGAGGTGTTGCTGCAGCTCATTTGGAGAAAGGCCAAAATTGATCTTTGGTGTGCACTTTTTTTTTCCTGTTCCGCCTCCAGCTCAACCACTTTAGCTCATTCTACAGTTAGTTAACAAACACATCTTTATAATAATAAGGGACCCTATGGATCACTGTCTTAAAAAGCCTGCTGGCATCTTGCAAATCCGTTTACAGCTCTCAATATCAGCTGGATGGACTCAAAGTAGTTATTTCCCATAATTGTGAAAGATATTAGTTCATTTTATGCATAGCTAGCTAAGAAACCTAGGACTATAAAATCATAGAATAATAAAAGGAACAGACCCAATAGCTTTTATTTATTGCCTCTGCTATCACTGAAGACCACAACCACTATTATAAATGTATAAACAATACCAATGAAGGCTTAATGCTTTTTTATCACCCATCTCCATTGTCTGGCGCCTACCGAGAAGAAGCTTTGTGCTCAATGTATTGTGTAATTAAGATCCCTTTTACTGGTTAGCAAAGCTAAGACTGTTATCAAATAATTTATGTAGGAAATGAACAGCAGCTACTGCCGTAACACACAATGTGGCAGTAAGAATCCTGTAAATATTAGACACTCATATTAATTGCTATCATGAGCAACTAGGCGAGCGGCTAGCATATAAAATGATTATCACTCCAGCTGGTGTCTTGGTGACAATGAGAAGTGCTACGGCACTGTGCAGTCATCAGACACCATGATTTTGCTTCTTCTGCTCACAATAGACTGAAAGAACTGGGCACGTTTCTCCTTGAGAAAAGAGTAAAGGGAGATATGATAGCACTTTTTAAATATTTAAAAGATAGTCATATAGAGGAAGGGATTAGTACTCTTGATCATCCCAGAGGAAATGACACATACTAATGGGTTCAAGCTAGAAGAAACCAAATTTAGGCTGAATATCAGGGAAAAAATGTCTTAACTGACAGAGCAGTATGGCAATGGAATCAATTACCTTGGGAGGTGGTGAGCGTTTCAGAGCTGGAGGCATTCAAAAGAAAATTAAACTACCATCTGTCACACCTACTTTGATTTAGATTCTTGCACTGAGTAGGAATTTGGACTGGATTTAATTTTCAAATTAAATTTAGAATTAAATTGTTCTACGATTTTATGAATACTCAAACTGGTTTCATAGAGATGATGGGTACAGAGGCAAGGGCTATTTTGACTATGTGTTTTTAACTTACAGATTTTTAAAATGTTTTTAATTGCTTTTTATACTTTTAACCTTGTTTTAATCTTAACATATATTTAACTGATTGTTTTGAGTGTGAACTTTATATACAGTAGTGTTTTTAATTTTTTAAATTTGATCAGTTGTGAGTTGCCTTAAGTACCTTATGAGGAGTATGGTGGCATATATATACCGCATATAATCGAGTATAAATTGACCCGAGTATAAGTTGAGACCCCTAATTTAACCGCCCAAAACCTGGAGAAACTTATTGACTCAAGTATAAATCTAGGGTGGGAAATGCAGCAGGGCCTGGCAGCTCCTCCTTTGTGAGCTGGGGGAGCGGTGTGTGATGTTTAAAATGGCTTTTAACCTCTGAGGCTAGTGCTTGGGTCGGTGGCTAAAAGTCATTGTAAACATTGCACACCACTCCCCCATGATGCAGACGGGGGTCAGGAGAAGTGGTGTGCATTGTTAAAAATGACTTTTAGCCACCAACCCATACACTTGCCTCAGTGGCTAAAAGTATTGAGCCGAATATAAGTTGAGGGGCCCTTTTTTCAGCCCAAAATTAGGGCTGAAAAACTAGACTTATATTTGAGTATATACAGTAATATAAATAAATAAATAAAGTGGTCTGCTTATATACCGCCCCATACTGCCTCAAGTAGTCTCTGGGTGGTTTACAGTTTTAATTACAATATGCAGGCTACACATTGCCCCCTACCCCCAGCAAGCTGGGTGCTCATTTTAACCAACCTTGGAAGGATGGAAGGCTGAGTCAACCATGACTCAGCCCAAAATTAGGGCTGAAAAACTAGACTTATATTTGAGTATATACAGTAATATAAATAAATAAATAAAGTGGTCTGCTTATATACCGCCCCATACTGCCTCAAGTAGTCTCTGGGTGGTTTACAGTTTTAATTACAATATGCAGGCTACACATTGCCCCCTACCCCCAGCAAGCTGGGTGCTCATTTTAACCAACCTTGGAAGGATGGAAGGCTGAGTCAACCATGAGCGTGCTACCTGGGATTGAACCCCAGATTGTGAGCACAGTTTTACCTGCAGTACAGGCATTTAACCACTGCACCATGTTGCCAAATCACCCAGTTTTTAAAACATGAGACAGTTTTATGCATTTGGACCAATTGCAGCACATTAACAAATCACATCACTCACTTCCTTCCTATACTCAGCAAAACTGACTAATGGGAACATTGAAAGAACATTGGTTTGAAATTCCAAAATGTCCAGAACAGCATTTCTTTTCCACTCTCCCTAAACTGGTTGTCTTTCCAGGTGCAAACTAGACACTATAAGAATTTTGTGTTTATTTCTGTTTGGGCACCTTGTGAATTTGAGAAGAGTAAGGCTGTGTCTCTGCAGCCCTTTCAGCACCATTCAATTTATTTCCTATCAACAACAACAAAATAAAATAAGACACAACTAAGTAAGAAACAACAACTAATCTTAAAAGCACAAAACACAAAAATAACATAGTAATCAGTGTTCCCTCTAATTTTCTGCCAGTGGTGAGTGGGACCTCCACTCCATGTGTGTAGAGTTCTGGACATAACTAGAACCATGCCTGTTCTACTCACTGGGTGTGAGTGTGAGGCACCAATTCAGTGCTGCACAGTTGTGCATCTTATGGGAAGCATTGCTAGCTAGACATGGGCACGACTCGGCAAAATTTTCATTTTCGTTTTTCGTTTCCGTTACGTAACGGAAATGGTAACGATAATTAAGTCGTCAGAACTCGAACTCGAACCGAAAAAAGGAAAATTTGGTCGGGTTCTTCGTTTTCGTTTGTGGCATCGCGGCGATCGTGCAATGAGAAGCACACAAAAAGTTTTTAAAAGTTTTTTTAAAAAACCCCGACTCCCGGCCAAAAAAGCAGGCGAAAATATGCCTGCCTGAGGCTTTGCCACCTACCAGAGGGGTGGTTTCTGCGGGGTCCCCGGCCTTTCCCCCCCTCTTCTCCTGTCCTGGGCTGTTTGCACCAGGCTGGGGTGGGGGGGTCATCCTTGTCGTCTCGCCATTACATGCGGTGGGGGGGGGATCCAAAATGGCGACCACAATTTTTCTTTTGAAATCGTGGTCAAAAAACACACCAAATCACCACAGAAACATGTGAAATTTATTTATTTTAAATGCCTGAATTTTAATAGTAGCAGCAGTGGGGGTTTTTTATAGCAATAAAACGTTGTATTGATTTTATTTTATTTTATTTTATTTTATTTTTTTAGACCTGCCCATTTGGGCTGGGCATGGGATGGGACCATGCAAATTGTTTGAACCATTCCACCAATGGCATCACCAGGTTTTTGACTGACACTTCTGGATGTCTCGGAGGGCATAAAAAGCCGAGGCACCTTCCAGAAATCGCAGTCGGGTGTATGGATGTGGTTGAGGGAGGAGGGCTGGCTGCTTTTGCTGGTGTGATCTGATTGAGATTGAGGAGGGAGGCTGGAGGCTTTAGGATTTAAGTTAGGCAGGCAGGGAGGGAATTGAATTTAGAAAATAATTTCTTTGATTCCCTGCAGCTTTGTCTGCTGAAGGGAATAGCACTTTACTCTTTATTTCTTCTCTGGCAGTTTGTGAGGATTTTTTTCTGATATTGGATAAAGGGGGGGGGGTTCGACTGGGAGTGGGAGGTGTGGATTTATTTTAAAAATATATTATATACTACCATTTATTTTCTATTTTCCCAACTTCAATTTGCTTGCACACACACACACATTTGGGATGCAAGCCAAGAACAGAACCTCTGTCCTAACTGATATCCTAACTGCCCACTCGCCCGTCCGTCCGCGCCGCCGCCCGCCCACTTGCCCGCCCGCAGCCGCCGCCCGCCCGCTCGCCCACCCGCACCTCCCCCCTGCCGCTGTCGCTGCCCGCCCATGGCCCCCCGCCACCGCCACCCACCCGCACCTCCCCCCCACCTCCCCCCACCCCGCCCACCGCCTAGGGCGCAAAAACATCTAGCGCCGGCCCTGATTGCGGGACGCCCCTATGCTCTGGGGGAAGTCAAATCGCACTAAATCATGGTGGAAACGACAAACGAAACAACGAAACAACAAATTTTTGAAAATTTTTGCGACAAATGGAAACGACCCGAAACGGACCCGTTCCGACAAACGAAAACTCAAAACGTCATTTTTTCTGGTCTTGCCCATGTCTATTGCTAGCAATACAAAAGATACTTCCCCTCCTCACTGGGGCCATCTGCATATATAACATTTTTTTATTACAGAGCCCCATACCCCATCCAAAGCTCCAATTCTTCTGAAATCAGCAGTTTTTTAAAATCATAAAGCATGTGGAGATAATTTTGAGATTTAATACAAAGAAGGTTCAAAGATTACACCTCTCTCTCTCTCTCTCTCTCTCTCTCTCTCTCTCTCTCTCCTTCCTTTGGCATCTCATGGTAACTGGTGGCAGCCATAAGAATCCTTGGGCAGCCTTTCAGATCTTTGTGCATGGTCCAGTGATGATGCCACCCAGGAGCTTCAAGCACAGTAGGTCTAACTTCTGTTCTGGTTTCCCACAGTATTGTGGAGCCTCACTATGCTGTGGACATTGTGGGAGATTGAAAGGCTAGTTATATTTCCTTTTCCAGTACTACTCAGAATGTTGCATTACTATCAGCAAGGAACAATCAAAACCTCCCCTTGAACGGAATGGCCTATTGGTAGAAGGAAGGTTCTATACCAGGCATGTCCAAACTTCGGCCCTCCTGATGTTTTGGACCACAACTCCTAGAATTCTAAGCTTAGATTGCCAATAACAAAGGACTGTGGGAGTTGTGGTCCAAAACATCTGGAGGGCCTACGTTTGGACATGCCTGTTCTACACAGAGTTTGAAGGAAATATAGTAAAACAGATAACATTCCTTATTACTTTTTTTAAAAAGTATGAAAAGTAAAGCAGGTTACTTTTTGTAACCACACAGTTAGAAAATTGTCACAAGCAGTAGTGTGAAACTGTACTCATGGTTTTTTCTTTTCTTTCCCTTTTCTCTCGTTATCATGAGCCCTACCGACTATTTGGTTCAACTCAATGGGTAGCAAAATCTTAGGAATATGTGATTCAAGATTAGCACAGGATGGCTGGAGAGGCAGGAGCTGCTGTCCTGCTGGAGAACAGTAAGGCCCCAAAACTGGGGAGGAAGTTTAGGGGAAATATTGTCCTTTTGTGGAAAATGTTGCATTTTACATTTCAAAAGTTTGTATTTTGAACTCTATCCAAGGAAAGAAAGAAAGAAAGAAAGAAAGAAAGAAAGAAAGAAAGAAAGAAAGAAAGAAAGAAAGAAAGAAAGAAAGAAAGAAAGAAAGGTTCTTGAGGAGGAAGCAATTGAATGTTCTTATTCTTACCTACAGTATGAGAACAAAATAAGTGAAGATTTACATCCCTAATGGACAGACATCAATACTTTATTCTGCCTGAGGCAATGGACAAGATGGTTGCCCCTTCATCTTTGATGTATAAAAGGAGGTCAGACTTTCAGTTTTGAATCTCAATTTAGCTTTTAGTAATGGGGTTCAGTCTTTTTCATTGACCCTTGAAGATATCTTTGAGTTTGCAGCCGAGTAGAATATTTAGTCCATATAGCTTTCACTGTTGAAATGGCATTGCTACATCCCACTTCCCAGCCTCTACTGCTTGAGGCTGCAGCTTTACACAGCCCAAGTATAGGGCTGGTCCTGATGAACCATGATGATGGTCAAGTGAACATATATCAGAAGAACTGCAACATCAAATCTGGAGCGCAGCCAACCTAGAACTTCAGAGCTGGAAAGGACCATGGAGTCCTCCCTCCCTCTCTTCCTCATGTGTTTACTGCCACACGGCTGTATTCAATGAATTAAAGAAAAGCAGGGAGTCCCACTCTCTGGTCTCCCAGCTGTGTTGAACTTTAATTCTCAGAGACCTACAGCCTTTTCACACGACCCCTAAGATCCGCTGGCCACTTAAATTCGGAACAGAGATCTTAGGGGTTTGTCACTGTTCCTGCGTTTCCACCCCCTCCGCACTCCTGGCTGCTGGCTGCGTGAGGGGAGGGAGAAAAAAGGAAGAAAAGAATGCCGCTCACCTCCGTTCTGCCATCCCGGCACTGCATTCAGATCTCTTAAAGGGACGGGGGGCAAAAAAAGAACAAACAGAAGCAAGGAGAGCCGGGCAGTCACTACGTTATATCCGCATCAGGAATTTTCACCTCCAGAGAGCAGGTACCTGAAAAGTGCGCTGGGACGCGCTTAGGTGGGCGTGGTCGCACTTAATTATCTGTAAACTCCGGAGCTGGTGGGGAAACAATTTTAAGCTCCGGAGCTGGGAGCCATTTGCGGCGGAGTTTAGGGGTCGTGTACAAAGGGCCCTAGATAGCACAACCAATGGCTTGGAATTCTGGGAGTTGAAATTCAAAGGTCCGAAGAGCCCTAAACTGAGAATCACAGCTGAAAAATGAATAGACTGTGCATTTTACATAATCCATGGAGAATGTATGACTGTGAGAAAATTCCGACTTGCTAATTTGATTCACATAACTGAAAAAAATTAAATGCATTTTATCCAGATGTACCATTACAGTAAAAGCAAATTCAAAGCCACACATGAAAAGTGAACATGCTACAGATGGATAGAAACCTAGTCCCACCCCTCCCCTATTATCAGCTTATGGGAATGGAGAATGGAAGAGAGTAACCCGGAAGAGGCCATGGCCAGCTGGTTAGAACCCTACCACAGGGACTGCAAACTCCAGGTTCCCCTAGGCAGGCTTTATTGATGATAATATGCACTTCATAAATAAATTGCACCATGTCAACAGACTCTTTGTTATTTGACTAAATATTGATAAGCTCTCCTTAGTTAATCAATTACTGCCCCATTGGTGATGAATGATTTTCAGCATCTGTGTCTCTTTCTTTTTAAATATATCCAATGTACTGTGTACTGTATCTAAATTGGTTGCTAATTCTCATATCTTGATCAGAAAATGGTGCAGTGCACTCAGATGTTATTAGTCATCCTCTTACACTGCTGACATAAACCCCTTAATTTACTCATTTGTGAACTATAATAGAAGGTTTTTGCTTGTCTGTTTTCCACATGAATAAAAAATAACAAGGAGCTGAGTGGATTGCAGTTCTTCTGGCTGTACTTCAAGTCATTCAGAGCAGTCTATTTCAGGCTCTCAAAGTACAGTCTAAGCATCACTACTGCCTTAGTACTATTGCTAGCATGTGAAATCCTCCTGTTCCATTGGCAACTCAAGATTCTTAATTTAAGCTTCTCACATCTTTCGTTAAATTAGCTGTCTCATTCTAATTAACAGTTTGTACACTTGAGAAATATAACCCCTTGTTTTAAGAGTAATGACTTTTTCCTGTTCTGGATGCCTACTTAATATGTTCCGTGTCAGAGAGTGTGGAGATGGAAACGTTTAATTACTGACAAATGTATGCTTTCAGCCTCCACATCCAGCACTTATTACAACCAGGTATCTTCATGGCTTCCCTTAATGAGATAATCAAGGATCTACTGCCATATGTGTTAAGGTGTTAACAAGTTATATTGGCATGGGCTGTAATTTACAATCCATCTTGAAAATTAACGTAAATGTTAATAATTATTTTTGCTTCTTAAAAGGCATGTGGCAATGTAGGGAGCCTGTGAAGAGAAAATCTGCAAAACATTTTTAATTGTTTTCACAAAGAGTACTGATTACTAGGAGTGAAACAGGATCTGGGCAACTTTTCAAATTCCATGCAGGAATACTTTTCATGTAGGAATACATTTCAACAAAGACAGTCCTTAAAAATATGGAGTGTGACTTGGGTAATAAACTTGTAGAATATTACTGGGGCAATATCGAAGTGCATAAGATGCCCCACAGTTGATACAGTACGGACCAATAAGAAGTGCCTTGACATATGTTCTGAAAACAGTCTTATCAGTACAAATGGGAACACCATATCATGCATGCTCCTATCCGCAAATGAGGCATTGGTTTGGCAAGATACTCTTGTCAGTTATGGCAAAAGTCATTGAGAGATCAAGAAAAGATTATTCCCACAATTCCCTATCTCTTCCCCAAGGCAGACCACTGATTAACAAGATGGAGGCTGTTTTGCTACCAAAACCCAGTTAATCTAAATGACAAGGGGTTGAAACCGTCTCTTTCTTCCAGCTGTGCCTGGAGTTTTCCTATCACCACCATCTTGAATACCTTATATTTAAATCCAAGGGAACTGTGGGGAAATGCTATTTCATTTTATTATCAGTTTATGCTCCCTCTCTATATTCTTAGTAACAATCTTGCTCCCATTTCAGGTGGCATCACCTGAAGCATGAGCACACAGAATGATTCTATTTATATAATAGTCAAGGTCACATTCTAATATTGGAAAGCCAGGTTTCAGGGTACTGGCTGAAGTCTCAGGCAATTACTATACTTCTCTGACTCCCCATTTCAGCAATCAGTGCTAAGGTATCCATATATACGTTGTATCCTCTCAATCTTCTCCTGCCGTCTCTTTGTGTGACATCTTACTGTAAGAATCTGTCCCCCCACCCACTCCTGTTTCAGATACTGGAGGAACAGAATGATAATGACCTGGCAACGGATGTGACATGGCCTAATGGAGGGCTAGATCTAATGAGTTTAAGTTAGGCCCCGGTCTCACGACAATTTTGCTGCTCTTTTTGCCTTCACTCCAAAGAGCAGTATTTTGGTACCCTGGCCAACCATGCCCCCGAAAGTGCACTTTAACCGCAGCATTTTATACCACCGCTAGGGGTTGTATTAAAATACCTGTTATTGATGCACACTTTTAAACACCGCAAACGAAGTGTGACCCCCCCAGAAAATTTGCACCAATTACATTCGTACCCCCTTTTCTGCCACTTCCTGTAGTTCTGCCTTGGTAATTTTCCATGCTACTGAATTGGTAGCATACCGGCATGCCGGCACAATTTTTACTGGCTTTCCGCCTGCAAATACAATCGATTTTAAGAAGAAAAACTGCTACCTGGCTGCAGCGCAGATATTTGCCACAAGGGAAAAAACAGGGGGGAAATGCACAGTAAGCAAGTTTGGATGGATGCAGAGAAGTAAAATACTCCCCTGTTGTTGGGGTGCTAACTGTGAATCAAACATCACGTGGTCGCCCGAAAAAATAGTATGCATCATATTAAGATGCACAGATGACAATAGTGAGACCTGGACATTACTGGAGAATAGATTTTGTTTGAACACAAGGAGAAAACTTAACATTTGACAGTGGAACGAATAACAAAGAGGTCATCAAGCAGAGGGGGGAGAGCCTTGTGTTGAGGAATGATCCATTGTAGCATTTTGTATTTTGACTAAGACTCAAACTTACAACAAGGCACTTTACAACTGCATGGCTTGATAAAATAAATTAATAAACTGTATAAGTGTCTTTCAACTATAGACTAAGCTTACTGAAGACAACCATGGGCCTCCTCTGCCCCCGTTGGCTGATAGTCTTTCATGAGAATTAAAGCTAAATGTGATTTTATCCGTTTTCAATCTTCTAAAGAAATCTATAAGCCACCATAAGCACTGCCTTGTAATGGAAAGGCAGGGTATAAATGAAGAAAGTAATAAGTAATAAAAGGTAGAGAGTGACATCGTTTGAGTTCTATGGAATAAAACTGAGGATTTTAAAAAGTATTGAATAAAAGTTCATTCTTACTGCTCATACATGACTTCCATTAAGATCAATGGGATTTATTCCCATAGTTTGTACTACTGTAACATAAATGATTTTTAATTACAGCATATAATTACTATATGTAATTATAGGAGTCTCGTGGCGCAGTTGTTAAATGCCTGTACTGCAAGTAAAACTGTGCTCACGACCTGGAGTTCAGTCCCCGGTAGCCGGCTCATGCTTTACTCAGCCTTCCATCTTTCCGAGGTCAGTAAAATGAGTACCCAGCTTGCTGGGGGAGGGGGGCAATGTGTAGCCTGCATACTGTAATTAAACTGTAAGCCGCCCAGAGACTACTTGAAGTGGTATGGGGTGGTATATAAGCAGAACACTTTGCTTTTTGCTTTATGCTCATTTCCAGTAGGAATGTATGCAAGTCTCTCCACCAAAATAAACACATATAGATCTACCCTGCATTCTGTGTATCTATTTTTTTAAAAAACTGTTGAAGTTTTTGGTGAAATCCTACATTTGATTAGAGTTCATCTGCCACTCACCTTTCTTTGAGCCATCAACTCAGACTACTGCATTACTTTTGACTTCCTCAATCCAAATCGCTGACCATTTTAACCTCACAAATACCAAATAGGATTTGAAAGATATTTTGTGCTGCTGCCTTGTCCTGGGTGGCAAAACCAGCCCCTTACTCTAAGACCCTGTAGACACCCAATAATTATAGATATATCTTGAGTTGGTCTGATATTGCATATTTGTCTGAGGACTGTGCACATGCCTAATTCCCACTTATATTTTCTGTGAGCTTATTTTTACCCTGTCCAGAGCTGATGACAAATTAGTGATTTAGCTAAAAGGGTGTGAACAACCGTTGAACTGTTTCTAAAAAGAAACAGAAATTGTTCTAGCATAAAAATGTAACTCGAGGATTGTGATGAAGCCATCGTATGATATACAAGAGAGAAACTGGATATCTACCTGGCACCAGTTCTTGTCTTGCTGCCAAAGGAGGGAAAAACCAATAAGCGGCCTAGTCAGAAATAAATGATTACTGTTTGTGAAGAAGAAACATTTCACACTGGCATGCAGTTACCTGCCAACTGGCCTGTCCTCTTAAAATTTATAACACAACGTAATGTAAAGTAACATAAATTAACATAAGATAACCCACCACTCTAAAGAAGTTCTGCAATACTGATGGTGAGGAGAGATGTATTCCAATCCCTATGTATGTTTATCCACACATTACATTCCAAACATTGCCCCCAAAATGGAACATTTGACAAACAGCTCCTGGAAAAGGTTCTTAATTTTTGAGTGGCACTGGCAGTCTATGTGTCCACATGGTTGACTGTATAGTGGGCTCAAATTCCAGAATGATGATACAGTAACAGACATCTCTTGCATTTTCCTCAGGTTGTGCATTATATACACTTCTACTAATGCCACCAAACAACCTTGTCTGGGCCATTGTTCGGTTTTCATCTCTCTCCCTCTCCCTCTCTCTCTCCCCCCCCTCTCTCTCTCTCTCTCTCTGTGTGTGTGTGTGTGTGTGTGTGTGTGTGTGTGTGTGTGTGTGTGTTTTAAAAATGCTACTTGATTGGAGAGTTTCATTTTCCATTGCACGGTTCATTTGCATCAAACCCCAAAGGACTCAACTGGTTGGTATAATTTTAAACTACAATCCATCATGTCCATTAGACCAGTTAACTGTAATTTTCCAGAAAACTCTATTCAAGGTTTATTATTTGAGTGTTATTTATTCATAGCTATAACAGTGGTTTTCAGAACCGGACCAATCCTATTGGAATATATCTGTCAGATAATTCAGTGTAATCAAAATATGCATTCTATTACTCACATATTTGACAGGCAGAAAAGCATAGATGGCTACCCATTTTCTTCCATTAAACTATGAAAAGATGGCTATGATTGGTTTTCATCCTGATGATGACTTGAGGCAAATTAAGTATCACTTTGAATATTGATGAATTACGGTCACCCTATATATTGTTCAGTTAGAAATTCTTGTTCTATTTTTCATTCTAAGCACTGTTTGAACAGCAAATTTGATATGTTGTTAAAATTTTTAGTATCACTTTTGAAACACTCTCCAAAGCATTTGTTACACTTGCATATAGCATTCAGGTAAGTTAATTAATATTTTCCCTTCTTTTCCCAATTAGATTATTATTTCCGGCTTCTTCCTTTGTGCTGCAATGTTTGTGCAGCTGACCAGGTGCATACTTCCAGACACATGATAATAAATCCTTCCATGAAAAAAAAAGGTGATTGATTAAATACATATTCTTTCCCACTTGACCTTTCCAGCAATTTTCCTTAATGGCTGTAGTACTTACTCTCGCAAAAGGCCAAGTGAAGAAAGTTGTCCTGAGAAACAATGGTCTAGAGAAATATGAGGCTGTTAAGACTTTAGCACTAAGCAAGAAAGATAAAATGACTCAAAGCATCACATGTACCCTTTGGGTTTCAAGAATGTAGTCTGTGCAATAAACAAATACAGGTAGTCTAATTTAGTGCCTTTCTCATGTAGGTTTAAGAAGCACTGTCACAGAGTTTTGTCTAGTACATGGCAAAATCCTGTTGGCGTAGTTATGCCATGATATTCTTGATCTGGACACCAGAAATAATGGCTTGAAATGAGCTGAAAGCTTAATATTCCAACCCTTTAATGTTCTGAGAGGCACCTTAGGGCTTCCTTTCACCCTGGGGAACCCTTCAGGAACCTGGATGAGTGGAGGGAGCACTTTCATAGTAGACATGAGCACGAATCACTTCACTGAGGCATTCCTTTCCTCCATCCTCTGGTTGACTACCACACTCATTAGCAGGCACATGCAACCTGGTTCCTCCTTGTTGCGTGGGTGTCCAGTCCCAGCAGGAAAGTTCGTTTTCCTCCTCTGCCTACTCCGGCAGCCATCCATTCAAAGGCTGTGCTACAAGAATCCCTGCCCCACCTTGTCTGCATGGGTGGCAGATGGAGGAGGCAGAGGAAGAAAACCAGGCACTCCTGCTGGGATAGTCTATTCATGCAACAAGGAGCTGAGCAGTGCACACCAGCTAGCGAGTTGGGGAGCCACCCGGGGGCACGGGGGAATGGAACTTATGTCATTCATTCATGCCTATCTCTGTCTCTGTTTCAGATTGCCAGTGTTGGGATGGGGGGCCACTGCCCATGATCTGGGAGCATTTTTGTCAACTATTCACAGGCAGTGCCAGATTGGGCAAAACAAAATGAAAGAGCTATTTTGAAGGAACCCGTAACAAATGTGTAACCAAGGGTCCATGCTGAACACCCACATACTGTTCTCTGTAAATCCCTCTGTTTATTTCAGAATGAAGGCTTCATTAATGAATTAACAATGCTAATTCAAGTTATGAATTTCCAGTTTTAAATATGAAGTAAGCAGCAACAAATTAATGCTCCCATTTTGAAGCATTAATTTGTTGCTCATTTTCAAACTTATCATTCAAAACTCTGGTTTCCTGCTCTTGAGGGACTAACAACGCTGAAGTTGTATGAACAGTACAAGGTGTATCTTAAATGCCATTCAGATGGCATTACTGTATGAACTTATTGATAGGAACGGGTTAACATGCCTCAAAATCAAAATATATTATAAGTAGACCCAAATGAGCTCACAGGGAACTTGGCATTTTAGGATTGTTGACATTATCTCATGAAGCATTAATTGAAATCAAACGTTGTCATTCATTTTAAACAAACACTTGTATCATCATCAAAGAGTATAAAAGACTCACTGGGGTTTGTGCTCTTGAGGGACTAAGCTAACCCTGCAGTTGTGTACTGTCTATGTTCTGTACTGTCTATGATACATTTCTATTTGTCTTTAATAAACCTTTTGCTATATAACTATTACAGCGTGGCAATTTTGATGAACCACCAATAGTGCATTGACAATTTATAATGGTGCATTGGCAACTAACAAAGAAAAACAACCAATAACAATTTTTAGATAAATTTTATTTTTATCATTATCTTCATAAAGAATCCATAGAAACTGAGCTCCAGCTTTTCTGAGAGGAGAAAAACCTATCTGATCATGTGTAAATATAACCTGCCTGAGTGTTAATGACAAGACAGATGGGGAGTTGCACAACCCATTTTGACCTGACCATTCTCTGGCTCCATCCCTCACGAGAGTAATCAGGCTAGGCTGCTCAGCAAAAAAAAAAAAAATTGTTCCCTTTGAGTTATATCATTGATCCTTGCCCAATATCTCAAAATTTTATGAAGTAGAATACTGGTTCCCCTTTCAACATGTTCTTATTGCTTAAAGTCCCAGAACTTTTGGACTCCCTTACGAATAATAGGCAGAGATCTGTGCAGGTTTACTCATAATATGCTGGGGAGAGGAGGGAATTTGGGTTCTTAATTTCCAGAAGAAATCTCAGCCTGATCTCAGCAAGCCATATGAACTGATAAGATAGTGCTGGAGATATTTCCTATTAGGTTTGGATATTTGTTGTTGCCTTAATATAATTTGGTAAAATGCAATGCAATGCAATGAAATAAAACAGATAACACAGCTATAAGAAGTACATCTGTGAAGATTTTCAGTCACCCAGGTGAGTTTATCTGGAAGTTGAGTCAAGGCAACTGGACTTCTTTTCTTGGGAGATCAAACGTTTCACTACTCATCCAAGCAGCTTCATCAGTCTGAGAAAGGTTAGTAGTAACAAACATATCCGTCGTCAAGGTGGGTGGAAGTATGCCTGTTACAAGCAGCCCTGGCACAGATGTAGGGGATGTGTGTTCCTCAAGATGCTGCTTGGAATGAAACTCCCATCATCCCTATGCCAGCATAGTGAAGAGTGGAAGATGATGTGAGCTGCAATTCACCAACATCTGGAGGACCAACTATCTCTCACTGCTGTCCCAGGAATGTGGTGTTATAGATGGACTGTGGTACCCAGTGTGGTGCAGTGGATAGAGTGGTAGACTAGGATTTAGGAAACCTCTGTTTGATTCCCTGCTGAGCCATAGAATCAGAGAGTGCTGCTTATATACAGTCCCATAGCACTGAAAGCATTCTTTTGGTGGTTTAGAGCACAGAAACTCTCTCTCTCTCTCTCTCTCTCTCTCTCTCTCTCTCTCTCTCTCTCTCTCTGTCTGTGTCTGTGTCTCTCTGTGTGTCTGTGTGTGTGTGTGTGTGTGTGTGTGTGTGTGTGTGTGTGTGTGTGTGTAATTGGTGAAACAACTCTTTAAACATCTCACTTATCTTGAAGGCCCTCGAAGGATCACCGCTAGTTGGTTGTGACTCAATGGCACATAATGACAACACCTTAGAAGGATCAGAGCATCAAGCTTGCGAGTCCACTGGGATGTGGCAGCATATCAACAGCAACCCCATTTCAGGATTGCAGGAATAGTACGACCATGGAAATGCAATGTGGAGAGAACAATGTGTAATAGGTTGTAAATGGTTAGGAACTCTCCCCCACCCCTTTGGAGCAGATTTCACTTCTTTGGGTACCATAAATCTTTCCAAGTGCAATATCATGCATTTTCCCAAAGAAATTAACAGAAACCATTCATTTTTCCAGGAAAGTTTCAGCTCTCGTGGTGTCACACAGAGGACCAGCAAGGTGGAGTCTAAAAATTCATTCTCTGATGACTCCAATCTAAGGAATGTGATCCACTACAATTTCCCCTTTCCCCTTTCTATCTCCATATTGCTATAATGACTTCTGTTTCTTGGCCATTCCACAATGTAACAGGATATTGATCGTTGTCATGTATATATTAGATCTTCAGATCAGCTATGATTTAGAGTAAAGGTTATATTGGCCAGCCACTCTAATGTGTCTTAATAGATTTTTTAAAAACCGCAGAAGACATTAACATGAAAGCCAGGGCGGAGAATATTTCCCAAGACAATGGTTTGCTTTGCATTTGCACAGTTCCTTGGCTTATTAAATTTGAATAAGTCATCAATTTGGAATACAATGTGAAGAGTTAATGTTTCATATTTTCTCTTTATTGCTGAAATATTTATGCAAATTTTCAGGGTTGGAAAAGGCAAACAGATGGAAAGGCAATAGTTGTGCATTTTTTCCCGGCACTTTTGACTGAAAATATAATACTGCATAGTTTTATGCTAATGTTCTGCACCAGAATACATATTTTATTGCTGTTTTGGAATGCAGATTTTAGGAGTTGGGAAAATCTTATCAGTGGAAAATAGTATGTAAACTGGTAGTTAGCAATGTTACTTATAAGAGTGTTGTTACTTAGGGTAATAACATCTGTGATGCCTTCTGTGTTAAAATGGTACCTGCTTGTATTATGTGCCCTAGTATTATCAAGTGCATTGGTATTTATTTGTTTCAAAACAAGATGATGGAACAGTGATCATCAGAGGATGATCATATGCTTTCTCTGGTCACTAGTACGTTTGGTGGCAATTTTCTCTATTTTCCTACAGGTTCAAAGATTATGCAGCCCAGATGGACCATGCAGTCATGGAGCAAGATATCCGATCTGGTATAGCATCCAGGTAGTGGAAGTAAAATAGATCCTCCAGAAGAAAACCTCGATCCACATGCAGAATAGAAAAGGACATCTCCTTAGGCTTAGGCAGAGTGTTTTCCTCCTGCTACGTACAATGTCCTCAACAATGATTTCAGCAAGGCCTTCGATAATGTTCCCCATGATATACTTGCAAAGAAGTTAGTAGAATGTGGGATAGATAGTGCTACAGTTAGGTGGATTTGTTAATTGGTTGACTGATTGTACCCAAAGGAGTCTCCATGAGGCTTGTCCTTGGTGGGGACATTTTTGCAGGCACGATCAGCACAAATGGCGCAAAAAATAGAACTCACATGATCCCTAGCAAGCCCGGGTTTAACAGCCTTTAAAAGGGATCACTGCTGTTCTCTTTGCTGTTTACAAGCATCCCTCCCACCCACCCTAGAGGCAATGAGAATGAGAGTAGCTGGTTGCTTGTGAGGAAATTATGACGATGGGACATAGAGTGATTTTCTAAACTGTGATAGCTGCACATTCCGGCTTTGCATTAGACTCTTTTCAAAAGTATGTGAAATATAGTCAAAACAATGCTCTTAGAGCAGAGAGTACTCAGTTAAATTGGACAGTTACAAGCACTTGATATATTGAAGCTTCAGAGGAGAAGAGGAAGAGAAGAAACAAAAGCCATGATTTTGCTCGGCATCACTTCAGTTAGGTAGAGTTAGGATTATTTTAGGATAGTCGGGATGATATGTAACCAGAAAGACAAAGGATAGTTTAGTCTTTATTATTTTTAGGGAAATAAGTCTATGACTGTGTTTGTCAGGTTTTGTAATTTTTGTTTTGAATTTTTTCATAACCATAACGTTCTTTTGTAACTTAGATTAGAAATAAAATCTCTTTTCAATAGATATGATGGCCTCATAAAGAATTTTTGAAAATAACCCAAGGAAGATTCAAAGGGGTATCGCCTCTGAAATATTTTGCCTTAGAGAGAAGGAAATCTCTTTGCGTTTTGACCTCAGCTAGTAAAGGATCCTTTTGATTTACTGTGCATGGGGCCGGATGGGAATATTTGACTATCATCCTGATTGGCCTTGGGTGACAGTGTGTTTTTGCCCATCCCATTTTATACATCATGGTCGCAACAGCAGGTAGTGCAAGGAGTTTGGTCCTAGGTGAGTTCATAGTATTTGTCCCATTAAGGAAAACGGGACAGCCTTTTAATGATAAGGTCAGCAGTTCAGGTTAGTGTTAGCTGAGTTGTAAAAAGATTAAATTGATTAAATTGGATTAAATTGGTTTCCGGCTACCCCAGGGAAGTTAGTCCCCGAACATGGAACTATGCTGAGTAAGTACAATAGCATGTTCCCAGGAAGGAACTCACCAAAGTTACAAAAAACCTGAAGATCAAGGTAATCCAGGCCATGTCTACTTCCACTACAGCAGGCCCCCTTTTTATTTACAGATTTAAACAGATTTAATAAAGTTGTGGCCCAATTTAAATCCTAATACGTTTGTGTCATCTCTTTATTTCGGGTCTGGGACTGCAAAGAGTGATCATAAATGGCTTCTCTTCAGCATGGAGAGACGTGATCAGTGGGGTGCCCCACAGGGTTCTGTCCTGGGTTCGGTGCTATTCAATATCTTTATTAATGACTTGGATGAAGGAATAGAGAGTAGGCTGATTAAATCTGCAGGTGGTACAAAATTGGGACGGGCGGCTAATTTCCTACAGGATAGGATAAAAATCCCAAATGACCTTGACAAATTAGGGTGCTGGGCCAAATCAAATAACATGAGTGAATATAATAGAAGGCAGGGTCCTGCATCTAGGAAAAAAAATCAATTGCATAGATATAGGATGGGAGACACTTAACTGAAAAATAGTACATGTGAAAGGGATCTGGGAGTCTGGGTGAACCACATGTTGAATATGAGTCAGCAGTGTGATGTGGCAGCCAAAAAGTCCAATGCAATTCTTGGGTTGCATCAACAGAGGCATAGTGTCTAGATCAGTTGTGTCGAAGCTTTGCCCCTCAAGATGTTTTGGACCACAACTCCCACAGTCCTTTTTCATTGGCCATGCAGGCTTGGAATTCTGAGAGTTGTGGTCCAAAACATCTGGAGGGTCAAAATTTGGACATCCCTGGTCTAGATCAAGGAAATTGATAGTACCAGTCTCTGCTGCCCTGGTAAGACCCCACCTGGAGTACTGTATTCAGTTCTGTGCACCCAGGGCCAGGGCTAGGTTTTTTTGCACCCTAGGCGGCGGGGTGGTGGTGGGGTGGTGGCGGGTGGGTGGGGGGTGGGGGACGGGCGGCCGGGGGGGCAAGGGGTGGTGGTGGTGGCGGGGGGCCGGGGCGGCGTTGGCAGGCGGGTGGTGGCGGTAGTGGTGGCGGGTGGGCAGGGGGGCGCCCCCTCTCCATTTTGGCACCCTAGGCAACTGCCTAGTTTGCCTTAATGGACACGCCGGCCCTGCGTGCACCACAATTTAAATGGGTATTGACAAACTCAAATGGGTTCAGAGGAGGGCAACCAAGATGGTTAAAGTCTGGAAGAAATGTCTTACTAGGAGTTACTTAGGGAGCTGGGAATGTTTAGCCTTACAAAAATAAGGTTGAGAGGGGATATGAGAGCCATGTATAAATATTTGAAAGGATGTCATATCGAAGAGGGGACAGGTTTGTTTTCCAAGGCTTCAGAGACTAGGACTCGGAGCAATGGTTTCAAACTACAGGAAAAGAGATTCCATTTCAACATTAGGAAGAACATCCTGCTGGCTAGAGCTGTCTGGCAGTGGAATATGCTGCCATGGAAGATGGTGGGGTCTCCTTCTTTGGAGGTTTTTAAGCAGAAGCTGGATGGCCATCTGTTGGGGGTTCTGTGATGGGGGATCCTGCATGGCAGGGGGTTGGTTGGATGGCCCTTCAGGTCTCTTCCAACTCTGTGATTCCATGATTCTATGATTAATAGAGGAAAACATTGCACTAGCTGAATTCTGGCCACCTTCAGTTGCACAAAATGCAGTACATTTGTTATTTTGGTTCCTAGATGTGCTAGCAGTTATACCACCAGCTGCTTAACTAGAAATGGAATGGAGTGTACAGTCTGGAACTAAGTGTTCATGGGCACACTTTCATTAGTTCTACTGGAACAGCTCCATTGAATGCTGCTTATTGCAACCTGACACGTTGCATCTAAAACATTCTCAGCCAGCATTAATTTGGACATAATTTTCAAAATGCAATCAAAAGGAGGAAAGGGGGAACTCACACTATCAAGATGTAATCACATTATAATATTTGCTGCCCCGTATTAAAACTTTTTCCTGGTTATCCATAACACTGAATGAGAATATTTTGGCACATCTCAGTGAGCTGACCGCATCAAGTTAGAATACCTCAGCAGTCAGCACATTAAACATTTTGCTTTCACTAATATATATCATTTAGTGTATACTTGCACCGAAACATATCAGCCTTTCCTGTTGGTCAGTAAATCAGCTTGCATTGCTGAGGATTTCCTCCTAGTTTTCATGGGATTATACCATCCCAATAAATGTGCTATCTTCTGCATACTGTGGGTTAACATGCAGGCTTCTACCTTAATGTTTACAATGGAAACATACTTTAAAAAGAGGGATGAAAGGAGATTTCATTTTATTTCCATGAGGAAAAAAACATTGAGATGGGAGAAAATTCTTGGCACTGCAGAAAATTGAAAAAATATGCTACCATATTTACAGTGTTGCATTCTTGGGCAATTTAAAAAAAAAATCAGCCAAACCGTCTACCACCAAGAAAAGCCAAAATGTGTCATCTAAATAATACAGATTAATCATGCTTGTATATGTTCGTGTGCTTTGCATAATTTATTCTGTGTCTGCTAGCCACAGATGGTGCAAGAAGCTATGAAAAGCTTTGATGCTTCAATACGAGGATGCCAGCAGTCCGTTTCTGCCCTCATTTGACTTTGGTGATTTTCATCAGGATTGGGCTGCATATTTTTCAGTCCCAGCCTTTCCCCAGCTTGGTTTGGATTGCAACCCCCAGAATCCCCTAGCTAAAGGATTCTGGGAGTTGTAGTCTGGTACATTGTGAGGATGTATTATCTGAAAAGGCAATTCAACCTTCTCTCTTAGACAATAAAAACTGGGATACAATTCTTTAAAAATCCAATAATCTCATGTTCTCAGGAGTGAAGTGTTGCTTTTTGAAGTTTCAGAGAGGGTAGCCATGTTAGTCCTTTCAGGAATTGCAGGCAAAGATCAAATAAAAACAAAACAAAACAAAATACACAAAACATGTGGCACCTTAAAGACTAACTTTCATATTTTAATGTAACGTTTCGTTTACACGTCCACTTCTTCAGACATATAGAACTACAACTGACCAAATCTCACAGCTAGTATAGCAGTGGTCATTTGGGGTGTTCAACTGTGTTTAACTTAGGGCCTTTTTACACGACCCCTAAGATCCGCTGGTCCCTTAAATTCGGACCAGAGATCTTGAGGGTTTGTCGCTCTTCCTTCCTCCCCACCACTCCGCACTTCCTTGATCCTGTCTGCGTGAGGGGAGGGAGGAAAAAAAGCCTTAAAAAGGGACAAAAGAATAAAGCCTTACCTCCGGTGCCTGTGGAAGTTGCTCCGAGCGGTTACTTCCTGGTTCCTCTTAAAGGGGTGGGAGGCAAAAAAAAAAAAACCAACAAAAAGAAGCGAGGAGAGCCCGGCACTCTCCGCATCAAAATTTTTCACTGTCCCAGAGCAGGTACAAGAAAAGTGTGCTGGGACACACTAAAGTGGGCGTGGTCGCACTTAATTTTCTGTTAGCTCCGGAGCTGGTGGGGAAACATTTTTAAGCTCCGGAGCTGGGAGCCATTTGCAGCGGAGCTTAGGGGTCGTGTATAAACGCCCTTAGGTAGTTGGAAAGGAGATTAGAAAAATAAACAAAGGGGAGATTAGGTGGCCAGCTATTATGGTGACATAAAGAATGAGCCACATAATAAAGTCAAGCTGGAGGAAGACACTCAGCACTTCCTTTAAAGACAGCCATGAACTCCTTTAAGAAGAACCATGCTAGCTCATGGATGAATCATATCCTGGGCCTGCTTCTCATGACATGAATTTTTCAGATCATCAGAGTAGCGTTGGAAGAAGACATGCTGGGTGAATCATATTTCAAGGAAATAAGAGAGTTCAATTAGAGGGTTCATTGTGAGACCCACATAGTTGTCTCATGCTCCAAGTTGAGGGGGAGAAGCATATATCTCTTAAAATTTGGAGTGATACACCCTCCTGGATTACTTTACTATGCATGATTGCATCGAGAGATTTCATAAGAGCACCTGTGTGTTCCATATTAGTTTCCATCCCTATTAATGGATTTTTTTCCTTTTAACTGTTTGTGGGCTCTTTTTAGTTTTAACAATCCCTTTTAATTGTTGCACCATGCCTCTTCTAATTCCCTGTTCTTAAACTTGAATATGTCTGAAATGTTCTAGGCTGTATACTGTCCCCCATTATTGTAAGCCACTTTGGGTCCTTCTCCAAGGAAAAAGGTGGCATAAAAATTCTGAAATAAAAATAAAATAAAAGGGACTATACAAGGAGTACAAGTGGCTCTAAATAAGAGCCAAATCATGCCCCATTGCTTGAGGATGATCCACCTTAACCTGGCCAATGCATATGTAAAGATGAAATAATCTGGCAAAATTTGAGACTAGGGCATGGATTTATATTACCTCTACTGCTCTCCCTTGCCTTCCGTTTCGATCCTCGGGCCTGCAACCTTTGAATGGAAAATAAAAGTCAGGAAAGGAAATAAATAAGTAGAAGACATGCTGTGCCTACATAAATGCTATCTCGTCTCAAGGAAATATTTCCCAATTAAATAACATCATTTTAAAGTCTTGCAATTGTGCAGTTGAAATGACAAATCCAGCTATGACCAAAAAACAAAAATTGTACAAATTGCTTTGAAAATTGCACCAGGGGACATGGCGTGAGCTCATTTTAAAATAGTTTAATTTAGGTGTCTGCTGAGCATTTTGACAGCCATATAAAGTAGAATGTCAATTAAATGTGATGATCATTCCTTTTTTAAAAAGTATGTGCGGAGTAAAGAGGAGGATAGGGAAACATATTGTGGGTAAAAACAGTTTTAGAGTCGCATCTGTGTAAGATATAGACATTCTAATTTGAGAATTTATAAATGGCTTGTTCACTTACCCCCAATTCTCCGTCTCACTTATTGCCACTTATTGCCTGGTTTTGCCAGAACGATTCAAAAATACAAAACATTTTGCCAGAATACAACAGTGTGTGTCTGCAAGTGGAAGCAGGAGGGGCTACCCCCTGCCTTCCTACAGTGTCCCCTCCCACTCAGGAAGCCTTAAAACACGCTCCTTCAGCATTGTGGTGGGCTGCATAGAGCAGAGGAAAAGGAAGGACTTCCCAGCGCTACTGCAAACACACCACTGAGTCTAGCCTTTCAATGGCACGCCTTTTGGATGTTGGTTTCCAGACTCAACTGCTGTAGCTGATGGCTAGAATAATTGCATATACCTCCCCGTATTAAAACAACAAGAAGAAGATCTTTCACAATCTAGTATGAAAACGAAAGCAATTAATTAATTAATTAATTAAAATTAAGGAAGGAAAGAAGGAAGGAAGGAAGGAAGGAAAGAAAGAAAGAAAAACAAACAAACAAACAAACAAATAGATAGATAGATAGATAGATAGATAGATAGATAGATAGATAGATAGATAGATAGATAGATAGATAGATAGATAGATAGATAGATAGATAGAAAATGTGTTGTTTAAATGCTGCCCCATAGCCCTTCAATCATTCTCTGGGCAGTTCATGAGTTAATCATGCAGGCTATATATTGAACACATGTGTGCATGCATGCATGCGTGCACACACACAAAACTGGATACTGATTTTACTGACGTTGAAAGGTTGGAAGGCTGAGTGAACCTTGAGCTGGCTACCTAGGATTGAACCCCAGGTCGTGAGCACAATTTTGGCTGCAGTACAGCAGATTAACCACTGTACCACGAGGCTCTTAGAGCAAGCCAACGCCTGATTCTGGTATTGGGAAGTCATGAAATCGCACTGGTTTTGTCTTTCTCTGTACAACAAGCATAGTGCACGAAGTCCTCTTGGCACAACTTTGTGTAGCATCTAGAGATGGGCACGACTTGAAAAAATTTTTTTTCGAGTTGTCGTTAGTCAGGCCGGTCCCGTTTCGGCTCGTTTCCGGTTTTCGTGAAAATTCGCAAAAATTAGTCGGTTCGTTTTTTCGTTTTCGTTAGTACTGGTTTTTTGGGGGGGAGCGGGCTCCTGGAGGCACCTCTGTGGGGTGGGTGCCTCCTCTGACCCACTATAAAGGGAAAGTGGGCTCTTGGAGGCACCCGTGGGTGCCTCCTATCCTCACCCACTAGGAAGGGGAAGCAGGCTCCAAGAGATACCCCTCTACATGGGGGTCTCCCTTCCTCACCTGCTGCTGCTGCAAAATGCTATGCAATAGCCATATGGATATTGCATAACATAATGTGCAGACAGTGAGACCAGTGTGAGAGTGATAGCGTCATGCCTTCCCTGCACAAGGCTCCCGCACCACCATGTCTCACACAGAAGGGAATTGTACTTGCTGCGTGTAGTGCAATGCAAGCAAGTAGATCTGGCTTTAAGGTGGCTTAGTGCAAGGGCTAGGGTTAGGCTAGTGACGGGTAAGGTTACGGTGGGCTAGTGGGTTGCACCTCTGGGTGCCTCTCTGACCCACTAAGAAGACAGTCTGTGATGTATGGGTAAGGAGTCAAGGGTTAGGGTTAGGGTTAGGGGGGCTAGGGCAGGTTTTAGGGGGCTTTTTGGCACATCCCAGAAGTCTCCATGGCCAAGTGGCCATGCGACTGGTGGGATGGCTCCAAAAATTTGCATGGTCGTCCACTCCCACATGGCTGCCCACTCGGCCAGCCCATCATTGCGCAGGTGTAAATAAAATAAAATAAAATAAAATAAATGGAGGACAGAGGAGGAGAGGAGAGACATTTTGTTGCAAGAAAAAACCCACTGCTACTGTGAAAAATCGGGCAGTTTATAAATTTTCGCGTGTTTCTGTTGTGCTTGTGTGTTTTTGGACCACGATTTCAAAAACAATATTGCGTTCGCCGCCCCATTTTGGATCCCCCGCCCGCACCGCATGGCATGGCGAAATGGCGACTCGAGTCCGGCTGCCCAGGACGGGGGGGAGGCGGGACCCCCCCTCCAGAAACCACCCCTCCGGTAGGTGCCCTGCGCCCTTAGTCAAGCAGGCATTTTTCCGCCTGCTTTTTTGGCCCGGGAATGGGTGGGGGGAGAGTTTAAAAGTTTTTTCCTGTGCCGTCCGTGCCGCTTGCTTGCGCTTTAATTGCGGCGGCCGGCGGCCGGCGAGAGTGGGCTTTTTGCTGGCTGCGAGCCTGCGGCAAGTCCCACCAGAGCAGCCCAGGATGGGGGATGGGGAGGGAGGCCGGGGACCTCCAGAAACAACCCCTCTGGTAGGTGCCCTGAGGCACCGCAGGCATTTTTCCGCCTGCTTTTCGGCCGGGAACCGGGTTTTTTTAACTTTTAAAAACTTTTTTTCTGTGCCGCGTGGCATCGCGCAATCGCGCGATGCAAGGAACGAGCACGACAAATCAGACCAAAATTGTTCGTTCGTCGGTTCGAGCTCGAAGTCTGGGGGAGTGATTCCCGTTACCGTTTCCGTAGAGTAACGGAACCGAGTAACGGAAACGGAAACGGGAATACCGCTAAGTCGTGCCCATCTCTAGTAGCATCATAAGAAACAACAACCATAATGAACCTGGTAGGATCTCCACCCATGGTCTCAATCCTGGAGGTGACAATCCGACTGTTTTTCACTCCTAAAGATTTCCATCCCCAATTTCCGAGGTTTGTCAAGGCTTTCCTAATTCTTAGGCAGAGGCGTAGCTAGGGTTTGGAGCACCCGGGGCCAAAGTCAGTTTTTGCGCTAAAAAACAAAACTCCCATTGTCTCATTGCGGTGATGCAAAATTCATCACATGATCTTTTGTGTCAGGATTTTCATTGGTGGTCTGTGTGAAGCTGGGAAGTACTGCTCTGAGGGATGCAAGGCAGAGAGGGTCCCACGGAACTTGACTCTCCAGCTGCCACCATCCTTGGACACAGCTCTTCCTGGTGGCTGCTCACTTTTACTCAAAGAAATACTGCAAACACGCACCTGCATGCATCATGTGAGCAGAATGCTGTGTAAATGCCTCTTGCTGAGGGTCTCTCCCTCTTTATTTATTAGTTTTTTATCTGTCATTTACTGTTGGTTTTATTCTCGTTTGTAAACTGCCCAGAGTTCCTTTTGGAAGATGGGCGGTATAAAAATACAATAACTAAATAACTAAATAACTAAATAACTAAATAAATACTGTAACTAACTAAATAAATAGCAATGTGCTGGAGCGTGCCAGCTGTTTGCCTCTCTGCCTTTTCCATGGGTCAAAGACTATGTCCAACACACTGAGATATGGAAGCTGGGCAAGACAGACACTGAACCCAGGCCAGCAATGAATAGGCATCACTGTCCTTGGAGTATCACCTTGATAGAACGGGAAGGGTGTCAATTCAGGGAGAAGCGCACACACTTCCAACCTCCAGATCCACTATCTGAGGTGACTGCCTCTCTCTGCTTAGCTCTGAACTCTTTTCTATGGGCCTTTCATTAATTATATACTTAAATCTTCTCTCATCTATGCTGGAAATCTCCCTTCCTCTCCCTTCCCCCATTCCTTTCACTAGGAAGGGGACAATTTGACAGATTATTATTACTTTATAATAACAACAGTACCTTCCATATCCTATCAACCTCATCTAATCAAAAAAAGAAGCATGTCCTATCCAACACACTAGAGGTAAATTAGGAATCGCCATCTGCCAGAAAGAGTTTCACAGAAATTATTCTCCTATTTTAATTAAACTATGTTTTAATTAAGAACAGAGATGTCAGAAAGCTCTTGGTGTCATATTTTCATAACCACCCCCTCCCTTTGCTGAAGTATATATATGCACCAGTGTGGGATGGAGCTGCAAAAGGTTCCTTTTGAGCAACAATATATAACATCTCACGAGGCAGGTTGCAGAAATGAAGTATAGGCATGCTTGCGCTCATCCAAAAGCTTACTTGGCACGGGCCAGGGACAATTAGATGCCACACAGATAAGGGTGTTTGGGCTGCTTATATACCACCCTATAATGCTGAAAGCACTTTCTGCACTGTTTACAATTGAATTATGAAGGCTACACATTGCTCCCCACCCAGCAAGCTGGATATTCATTTTGCTAAAATTGGAAGGATGGAAGGTTGAGTCAACACTGAGCCCATCAGGATCACATTCAGATTTCGAGCAGATCTTGACTGCAGTACTGCAGTTTAACCACTGTGTCATGAAAGGCTCTGCGAAATTATTATACTGTACTATATCCCCTTCAGGTAAAATGAATGAATGTTCAAGATGAAACTTTCCCCCCATTATATATTGTACATTTAACCCATTTGGACATACTACCTTGGGTCTTCCATCATCCTGAGTTCAGTTCCCCTAATTCCAAAGAGAGATTCGGAATAGCCTGTGACTACCACAAATATTCTGAAGATATGTGTGTGGGTGCATATGCATGTGCAGCATAAAACATTCATGCACCACCCCCTGCAATCCCTTCTGTTCACACATGGAAAGTGATGAAGCTGAAGGACAGCTATGCAAATTCTCCATATAAATTTGTGTCCTGGAAAATTTGTTGCAAAATTTTGAAGTTATGATTGGACTTCTTTTTAGAGAGATAGAAACATTTTGCTGCTCATCCAAACAGCTTCATCAGTCTAAATACAGCTAGTGCGAGTCCTCCATCTTGTCACCCTGGTCTTAATTAGGCTCATAAGATGAACAATGGCCTGAATAGGTTCGTTAGGGAGACAATAGTATCCATAGCCTTAAGGTGAACGATGGCCTAAGGTGCTGAAACCTATAAAGAATGGGTCGTTAGCTATGGGCCTTGGTGGTGAAGGCTTTTTTATTTGTCTGGGTACTTTGGAAAGCACAGCCTGATAAGTAGCAGATAGACTATGCCTGGGGCCGCCACCTCTATTGAGGGAGGGGGTTTCGATGCTCACATGAATGGCTTCCCTTACTCCTCTCTCAAACCACCTATCTTCTTTGTCTAATATGTGTACATCCTCATCTTTGAAAGAGTGCCCTTTGTCATTCAAATGGAGGTGTCCTGCTGATTCTGGTCCTGAGCTGTTACCCTTCCTATGTTGGGCCATCCTTCTGTTTAATGGCTGTTTAGTTTCTCTAATGTAGAGGTCTGCACACTCCTCACTGCATTGTACCGCATATACAATATTGCTCCTGATATGAAACACGATGTACAGAACAGTCTTCAACAGACTAAAAAAGAAAAAAAGCCCCGACAGAGAGAAGTGGCTCTCTTTGAAATTAGAGGCAGGATAAAACTATTGGGTAGTGCTGGATAGATTGACAGTTACCCCATCCCAGAAAGGTCCTTCCGCCCACACCTACTAAAGGCAGCATGCGAGATTGTTAAAACTCCAGTAAAATCAGGGCCTTGGTTCACATTTAGGGGCATGGCTAGAACACACTATTCTGGCAGAAAGAATGTATACAAAATATAAAACCTGAATAGTCTGTTGGATCTCTACAACCTCACACAATGGCTCTACAGTGCAAAATCCTTCCTATCTTTTAAACAGAATAATCTTATTAATGAAGGAGATTGACATGAAAAAAACCACTTTAGCAGAAGGTAGTGTATGGTGTAATACACACACACATTTAAGGAGACCAGTTTTATGACTTTTCACATTTCACCTTTAGAGAACAGATGTGAATAAATTACTCTTAATGATATCTAAAATATTAGCATGGAATATGAGGTTATGAGACACTAAATAATGAAACATCAGTGAATTCCGCAAAGCGCAGCAGGATGTCTGGAGGTCAAAAAGTCTTTATCTCTAGGAAGAATACATTTACAAATATTGACAAAACAGTAATGAAATTAAATTGTCTACATAAAAATACATACATATACACCAACATCTAGAACAAATGAGATGGATTGTCTCGATAAAGGAAATTACAGCCTTGAATTTGCAAGAGCTGAGCATGAATAGTTAATGACAGGATAGTTTGTAAGTGGCTCACAGGTTTGCCATAGGTTGAAGGCAAGTAGGTGACACATACCAGTAACCACTACAAGGCAAAGACTTCAAAACTTTGGATGCAACCAAACCCTCTTTACATTGGTACAGTCACCCCCCGCCATTTTACGGTTCAGGTATTGCGGTCCCACTAATTTGCGGGATCACAGTACCTGCGGGGGGTGGCAAGGAGCGATTTAATCGCTCCCCGTTGCCCCCCGCCCCCTCCAGAAGGCATCGGAGCCATGGGGGGGCAGCAGGGAGCAATCAAATCGCTCCCCGCCACCCCCCCAGACCCGTCTGGGAGGCCTCAGAACCGCGCGGGAGCAGCGAGGAGCTATCAAATCACTCCCCACCGCCCCCACCCTTCTGATCGCCCCCACCCCACCCGACCGCATATTGCGGATTTTCATGTATCGCAGGTCGGGTGGGTCCCTAACCCCTGTGATAGGCGGGGGGTTACTGTACTTCAGACAGATTGTGAATCTCTTGGGAAACAAGGCTTAATTTAAGAGGGAACTTCCTTGGCAGGTAATTTGCAGCTTTTCAGTAGCCTGTAAAGAATGTGCTGCACTTTGCATCATTTGAATAAACCTGACATATTTTCCTAGTTAAGAAGCTATTTGTATTTGGGCAGCATTCTAGGTCCACTGACCTCCAAGTGTCTCTTTGCAGATTTTCAAGAAGAGAAACATTAGCCTAAAATGCAGCTTTATAATATGCTGAGAAGCTCTGTCTATAACACTAAAGCAGTTATTTCATGTCCTTCTTTGTTCCATGACTAGTTTTGTACCGTGACAGCATTGGTACAAATGACGACCACGTGGTTTTGTCCCTGTTTCAGTGTTCCCATGGCTGTGATAATTTGTCTCGTGACAAACATTGAATTTGTCTAGCTTCCTTTGGGGGGGGGCTTAAAATTCTTTTTCAATATTTCGCTTGGGAAAAGTCAAATTTAAAAAAAAACACACCCAGACACAGTTTTCTGAGAGAAACGAATGTTTTGTTGTGTGACAGTCGTTACTACATGGTGTCTTATCTTGGAACAGAAAGTGGGGACAAACAGTGACAAGGGAAAACCCTACCCCAGCACCAGGTACAGGATTGTCACACTTAGCACCCATTCCGGGGGCGTGGTTGAGACAAATTTCAGTATTTGCGACGGACGTGAAGTAACATATTTTTGTACCCTTCCTAAAAGCAACACTAACAGAGTCAAAACGGATGTGAAGTAACCGCCTATAAGTGTGCTGCTGTCTCATCTATACAGGAAGGAATGTCTTTTCCAAGAGGGCACTTCTCTCTGCCTTATGGTATAGGCCCTTTCAGTAAAGTTCAGAGAGCACCAACAACAATAGCAAGAGGTGGAAAACATTAAACTGCAAAGCCTTATATTGTGACAGAGGGTAAGCCTAGCACAATCACAGTAATCCTCTTTAGAAGATTACTCCTGATCAGCTTATTCCTATAACTCTGGGAGGCTGTCATTTTAAATGGTCCTTCCAAATCCTGCCCTCAGAAAGAATGGCTCTCCCTCTCCCTTCGTTTTTAAAGTAATCATATTTGTTAGATCTTTATCCCTCCCTTCAACAAAATGTTACGGCGGTGTTCAACACCCCCCCCCGAACAGTGCCTGGAAGTCCCAGCAAGCTGTATAAATAAAATGGAAGAATGCAGTCCCAGTAAAACAAGGCTTCCCAAGCTTTTTGGCAGAGAATTTCCATAAATTGCATCCTGCATATTAGCAAAACATTTGCAGTTGATACGACTGCTGTTATTTCGGATTTAGATGCTGTAACTATAAATAAATAGCCCAATAATGGGAAAGATTAAACCACAATGGCATAATAAAGTGAACAGACTCTATATATATATTTGCAATCAACAGTACCAGTTTTCAGCCACTGATACATATATGATAATACACAAATTGAAAAAAATAATTTACAATTTGAAACTATGACAAGGGGACATACAGTACACTTGAAATAACTCATTCATAGAACACTGATCTGGTTGAGGTGATCACTTATACACTCACTCACTTACTCACTCACTCACTCACTTTCTCTCTCTCTCTCTCTCTCTCTCTCTCTCTCTCTCTCTCTCTCTCTCTCACACACACACACACACACACACACACACACACACACACACACACACACACACACACACACACAAAAGTGCTTGCAAAGTGGAGGAAAATGAAAACTGAGCCTATGAAGAGAATGCTGTTTAAGCATGCACACTTTAGTGGCATGTCCAAAACACATTGTTTAGGGAGGGACTCCCCAGCATCCACTAAAGCAGGCCTGCCCAACAGGTAAACCGTGGGCTACCGGTAGCCCGTGAAGGGTTCAAAATTAGCCCTCTGGCGACCAATAAAAAAGTTAGGGGATAAGTTCTCCACCCCTCCCTCCCCCATCCCAAGAACCACCATGGCCATAAGCAAAGTTCTGGGTCTGCCAGCGCACTGTCTCAGCCAAGCAGGACAGTTCAAGGGCCATGGTGCAGTCCCCTACTCCCCACGCCGGCCACACATGCACTCCTATAAGTAGACCCAGGGGCCCTTGGGGAGATCAAAGTAGACCTCAGGGCCATTTGGAAGAAAAAAGTAGACCGCGGGCTGCTCAAAGTTGGACAGCCCTGCACTAAAGCAAAACAAGGGAATGGGGCTTTCCCTGAAGTTAAATAATGGGGGGGGGGACCCCTGCTCCACCACGTGTCTGAACGTTCAATTAATTTCACAACTTTTGATTTGTATCTGTGGACTTGGGTGCTTTTCCCTGCCATGATTCATTTTTTCCACACACCCCTAAATATTCTGGTTTGTACCCCTGGTTGTACATGTACCCAGGCTGGGAATCACTGCAGTAATGCACCGACAATGGCTAAATATGATGCTACTCTAAATTATTGAAATCTAGTGAATCTTCCAAAAGGTTTGATTTACCAATTAGAAATTACAAAAGGTTTGACTTACACATTTTCCATTTTCCTGAGTCTGTTTCATCTGGGACCAATAACTGAACTTCGGCCCAACTGTTCCTACACTGACTAATGCCAATGGAGAACATTTAATGTTTGTGAAAGACAATATTTGTGGCATCTAATCATGATCTTTATAGAAGCTGAATATGGCATACATGTCTCCTATCCTCATTTCCCCCCCTCATGACAGAATTGAGAGGTAGGTTCTGCACTGACCTTTCAACATGTCTAATCAATGACTGTAATAGAACATAAGCAAGCATGTTAAATTGATTGCCACAAGGTCACATATTGAAATTTATGTCTCAGCAGGAACTTGAACCTAGCTCACTCTAGTTCCACATCAGCACTGTGATCATCACACCACAGTAGCTCTCAAATGTAGAGGCTTTATTCACATTGAGATACCATAATATAATTTAATATGCTAATTACTTAATTAGTTGAACCAAAAACATTTAATTAATGAAATCATCCTTAATGAAAGCTCAACAGTTGAAGATTGAGATGAAATAAATTTATCATGATGTAGAAATCTTCAGGCAGCTCTTAATTATTATAAAGGACTTTAAGACATGCAAAGACAGCAGCTCAGCTGTATATGAAACTTAGATGAAAAGTACCTTATGAACAAACTAAAAGTGAAACTGATGAGGACAACTACAACAGTTAACCATATTCCAGCCCTCTGATACAGAATATGGCTGATCTCCGACATATAGTTCTTCGCTTTGTTTCTATCTCAACTAAGGCCACTATCTCACCTAGGGGAAGATCTGGATATTGTGAAAGTCCGGCTTTTCTTCTTTGTTGGTCACATAATTGAAGATGTGGGATCTCCCTTCCCATGTACAAGGATTTTTTTAAAAGTGCGACCAGCCCCAGGGCCAGCAGATGGCGCTAGAATTTTTTTTAAAAAAATTAAAAAGGTGCTGAGAGCCCGAAGGCCAGCTGATCAGTGCTGGAGGGGAGGGGAAATAAAAAAATAAATAAAAAGTGCCCATGAGCCCCAGGACAAGCTGGTTGGTGCTAGGAAAAAAACCACACAGTGCTGACAGCCCGAAAGCCAGCTGATCAGCGCTGGGGGGGAGGGGAAACTAAAAAAATAATTAAAAATGCGCCGATGAGCCTCAGGATGAGCTGGTCAGGGCTGGGGGGGGAGAAAGCAGAAAACTGGATCATACATGAGCTGCCATGGACTTCTGGCTCACAGTTTTTACTGAAGCAAAAAATTCCCAACTTCTCCGGTAGGTGTTGGGAAAATCACTAAAGGGAGCATAACCAGGGTTTTTTTAAAAGCCCAGTGGCCGTGGGGACAAGATTTTTGGAAACACTTTATCTTCAAATTTAATCAGCATTTTAAAGGACGTGTGATAGATCCCAAAGAAAGAAATTGTCATTTTTAGAGATTTATTTCAACTCTGTCTCTAGTACCTACAGGATTACATTACTTGTGAACTTACTCATTCAGTACTGCAAGTTTAATATAAGGATATCTGCAAGAGGGCTCAGAAGACTTTGGGAATGGACCTTAACAGATGGGAAACTTTGACTTCCGGTCGTTCAGCCTGGAGGAAAAATATACAGCATGGCCTTCTACTGTTTGAAGAGACACTTGTTCAACAGGCTGAGGAAAAGAGACAGTCCTGGAAACAATGAAATCTGGAGGCTGGGCAAGGGACCGACTGTATTTGTCCTCAGTGTGGAAGGGATTGTCAATCTCGAATTGGCCTTTTTAGCCACACTAGATGCTGCTTTAGGACTACTATACAGAGCATGATACTGTAGTCTCTTGAGACTGGAGGATGCCTTTACTACTACTGCAAGTTTAAAAGTCTACTCTATCTATCTATCTATCTATCTATCTATCTATCTATCTATCTATCTATCTATCTATCTATCTATCTATCTATCTATCTATCTATCTATCTATCTATCTGTCTGTCTGTCTGTCTGTCTAATGAATAATTTAACATGCTTGCTTATGTTCTATTAGTCATTGATTGGACATGTAGAAAGCCCCCCCCCCCCAAAAAAAAAGTAGCGCTAGATGTTCATTCTAAATTTTGGGGGAGGGGGAATGGAAGACCAGTTCTCGTAGTTCAGTGAAACAAATTATTCTAACAATAACATAATGGGCAAGTTATTGAATTCAAGCATAAACAGCCATGTTGCCAACTGGGTAAAGCAAATGTTCTGTTTTCACGGTACGTCAAATGATGGCATATCAGGGCTGGACTACACTCCCATCATCCCCAAACAGCATGGCCAACGGCCCGGTTGGGAAAAGCTCCACTATGGTTTTCGGATTTCTGGCTGCTTTAAAACTGATGATAAAGAATGGCAGATGCCCCATTTGTTGTGTTATCATTTTCTGCAGCTTGACCATATAATCTCCAGAGAAGAATGTACTGCTTGCTTCTCAAATGTTACCCACTGTCTGTGACTTACAGAAACCAGGACAGAATTTTTAATACACCAGAAAATCCAGGACACCTTCGTTTACCTTGTTCCAGAGGAGCTTTTCTTCTCTAACAGAACAATGAGATTGCAGCATAAAAAATAGAAATAATACAATAAGGCAGCCATAATAAGAAACTAGGAAGAACTGAGCATTCTGTTAAAAACTACGCTGAAAAACTTCAAAGCCTGGGGGGGGGAATCTAATAATGAAGTAACAATACTGTTCATGAAGTGGTGAATACCCTTTCCTGACAACGCAGTAAATGTCAAAAATAAGATATGGCAGCAATATCCTTCACTTCCACTATAGCTCTTTCATTTATTTTCCCCTTTGTATCTCCTGCTGTTAACTGTTCATCTCCCATCTATTTTATCCCCATTGCCAACTATCTGATCAGGCATTTAGGCTACATCAGCATAATGAAATGCTACTACTAACAAGGCATATTCAGGCAAGTTTAGCCATTTCTCAACCAACAGCTGTCATAGATAAGCAGGTGCAGAAACGGTTATTTCTGAGCTGTGTAAGAAATATTGTTTTCGTGTGCCATTTGGATCAGTTATTCTGCATTTTATTTCATTGCACTTTGAATAATAGTGCTTTGATTACTTGTTCTTTAGTGTGCACCGAAACAACTCTTTCTTTTTGATAAAGGCAACATACAACAATGTTGACTCTATCAAAATGAAGAAATCAGAAATATTGACATACCCCATTGTGGCCTCCATCTTTCAATACCTTTTGCTATCATAAAAGCTTTATCTCATATTTGCAACACAGCAATTACCTACATCATCCTATAAAATTATTCTGGAATGTGATGACAAACAGACATTTTTCACCACTAGAGAAAAGCTCTTCTAATTACATCAAATTTGGCCCAATAAGAAGTACAGATCAGGTGTTAAAAAATTTGAAAAGTCTGTAAACAATTTCTAGTCACAACTAATATGGGCAAGCACTGGCCAACAAGGCAGGATTCAAAGGAACATTCCCACACTTATGTAAAAAATAAGAATGATTGAAAACTTGGTTATTTAAGCAGGTATTCCCTCAAATGTAAAGCTAGTGTCCATGCCCACCCATTAAAATATGATTTTAACTGATCTGCCCGCCAATAACATCATAGGTTTTAATTATAAATTATTTTCATGTCATTTTAATTTAATTTTCATTATATTACTATATTTTTATGGTTTTTAAAATTTATTGTATGAATTGTATGGATTTGTTCTGTGTTGTGTTGTATTGTGCTGTATTGATTGTTGTTAACCGCCCAGAGTGGCCTCGCTGCCAGATGGATGGTATAAAAATCCAATAAATAAATAAATAAATAAATAAATAAATAAATAAATAAAATAAGCCAATATTTGTTACCCCCCCTCCCCCCAGCCAATCCAGAGGCTTGTCAGCCACTAACATGAGTTGTATTCCCTGGTTCTATTCTCTAGACCAGTGATGGCGAACCTTTTAGAGACTGAGTGCCCAAACTGCGATTCAAAACTCAGTAATTATTTGCAAAGTACCAATAACAGCAATTTAACCTGAATACAGGTAGCTATGAAGGGGCAATATCAGTTGCCCACAGAAAGGGCTCTGTGCCACCTTTGGGACTCGTGCCACAGATTTGCCAACACTGCTCTAGACAGACAAGATATGCATGGACTCTGGAACCAACTTGAAAGGCATCCCAACAAATGGTACATTTGTACATTACTTTTGGGGGGAGGATCTCTTCGTGGTGCCTGTCAATAGTATGGAGCACATACAATCTGTACTAACACTGTCTGAAACCCTGTTGCTTTGTGTAGTACAGTGGAACCTTGACTTACGTCATTAATCCGTTCCAGTGGTCTAGACTTAAGTCAAACATGACTTAAGTCAAACAAACGTTTCCCATAGAAACTAATGGGAAAGCGGATTAATCCGTTCCAGATGATGAAAAAGACCCCCCAAAACAGCAATTTAACACAAATTTGACTGGGATAGGAGATTCCTTCTGGGGATGTAAATGAAATGTCTCTTCAAAGAGAGGAGGAGGCAGTGGAATTATAGTCCACAAGTTATATGCCTCCACTTTTTAATGTTCATAGCAACAATGTCTAACATTTAAGTTTTACTGATTTTTAACCTGACGTTCCAAGTTCTGAACAACTCTATGATTATCATTGGAGTCCCACAACTTTACAGCTCCCCAACTAAAATGCTTCTATTGTGGACCAGACTTCTGCAGCCAGATTTTTTACAAGACTGAGCCGACTGTCTAACCAGCAAGGCCAGCCCCGAGCTCCCAGCCCTTCTTCTCCTCCGGCAGCGGCGGCGACTTCGGTGAGGCCGAGGACCAGCTCTAGGTGCTCTGAGCTGGCCTCGCCGAAGCCGCTGCTGCCAGAGGTGGGAAAGAAGGCAGGAGCAGTTTGGAGGCAGCAGCCGCGAATGCGGGGTTGTGGCTGCCGCCCAATGTGCCGGGGCTCCGAGATGTAAGTCAAAGCCTGCGACTCAAGTCAAACAGGCCCCTTCTTGCTGCAAGTCAAATATGCTGCAAGTCAAGCAGTATGTAAGTCAAGGTTCCACTGTATGTCACAACTAGAGATGGGCACGACCAGGAAAAATTACGTTTCGAGTTGTCGTGTGTCGGAGCTGGCCCGTTTCGGCTCGTTTCCGTTTTTCGCGAAATTTTCCAAAAATTTGTCATTTCGTTTGTTGTTTTTTCGTCTGTCGTTAGTACTGGTTTTGGGGGGGGCTCCTGGAGGCACCTCTCTGGGGTGGGTGCCTCCTCTGGCCCGCCATGAAGGGAAAGCGGGCTCCTGGAGGCACCTCTCTGGGGTGGGTGCCTCCTCTGGCCCGCTACAAAATGGCATGCATAGCCAATTGGATATGCATTGCATACCATTAAGTTGCAGTTGCACTGCAGTAGCAGGCAGAGGCACCTCTCTTTCGGGGTCCTCTGTAACTCACTGCCTGCGGTGCACTTGGGTTGGGGAATCGAAGTGAGAGAGGACCCCTATGGGCGCCCTGTGACTCACTAAGAAGGGAATTGTACTTGCTGTAGTGCAATGCGAGTACACATCTGACTTACTGGTTAGGGGTTAGCGCAAGGGCTAGGCTTAGGGTTACGGGTAAGGTTAGGGTGAGTTACTGGGGTGCACCTCTGGGTGCCTCTCTGACCCACTAAGAAGGACAGTGTACTGGCGTATGGGTTAGGGTTAGGGTTAGGGTTCGGGCTAGGGTTAGTGGGCTTTTTATGCCCGACTGGCACATCCCAGAAGTCTCGGTCAAAACCTGGCCAAGTGGCCATGCAATTGGTGGAATGGCTCCAAAAAATTTGCATGGTCCACTCCCATGGCCAGCCCATCATTGCGCAGGTGTAAAAAAATAAAAATAAAAATAAAATAAAATAAAATCAATGGAGACGTTTTGTTGCAAGAAAAACCCACTGCTGCTACTGAAAAAATTCAGGCAGTTTTAAAATAGCTATTTTTGCATGTTTCTGTGGTGCTTTGGTGTGTTTTTGGACCACGCGATTTCAAAATAAATATTGCGGTTGCCCCATTTGGATCCCCCGCCCGCACTGCATGGCATGGTGAGTTGGCGAGACGATGAGGATGTGCGCAGCCCAGGAGAGGAGAGGGGGGGAGGCCGGGGACCCCCCCCCCAGAAACCACCCTTCTGGTAGGTGCCCTCACTGAGGCAGGCATATTTTTGCCTGCTTTTTTGGCCGGGAATCGGGGTTTTTTTATTTTTAAAACTTTTTTTCTGTGCCGCGCTGCTTGGCGAGTTGGCGTGGCGACTCGACGAGGTTGCGCACTTTCCGCAGCTCAGGAGAAGAGGGGGGAGGCCAGGGACACCCCCCCCAGAAACCACCCCTCTGGTAGGTGCCCTCACTGAGGCAGGCATATTTTCGCCTGCTTTTTTGGCCGGGAATCGGGTTTTTTTTATTTTTAAAACTTTTTTTCTGTGCCGCGCCGCTTGGCGAGTTGGCGTGGCGACTCGATGAGGATGCGCCCTTTGCGCAGCCCAGGAGAGGAGGGGGGGAGGCCGGGGACACCCCCCCCTCAGAAACCACCCCTCTGGTAGGTGCCCTCACTCAGGCAGGCATATTTTCGCCTGCTTTTTTGGCCGGGAATAGGGTTTTTTTATTTTTAAAACTTTTTTCCTGTGCCGCTTGGCATCGCGCGATCGCTGCGATGCCAGGAACGACCACGACAAATCAGACCCAACTTTTCTTTAGTCAGTTCGAGTTCGAGTTCTGGCGGAGTAATTGTCGTTACCGTTTCCGTTACATAACGGAAACGAGAAACGGAAACGGAAACGAGAATTTCGCCAAGTCGTGCCCATGTCTAGTCACAACTAAAGTAAGCCCATTGACTCAGTGGACATTTATTGACTCAACTCCTCCATAATTTCAAATGATTCAGAGTAGGAGTCACCCTATTCAAATTAAGGGGATTGATGAAGGAAGTGGTTCACGATATCACTACTGATTCAGTGGACCTACTCTAGTATGCCTTACTATACTAAGCATCAGGATTTTATCTTTTGTTTCCCAGTTATTTCTTCACTAGATGTTTATGCGTCTCGGGATTGTACTAGAAATGCACCCTCCTCCGGCAGTACATTCTGGCCTGTGGATTTTTGAAAGTATAGTCCAAAATTAACTATTCCAAGCACTGGCCTGTACCAGAGATGGGGCAAATCTACTACTGGTATCTGTAGACATGTGTGGGTACATGCATGCGTGCACATAGGTTTGAATACCTGTAGATTGGTGAAGTGTTGCATTGTTGAATCCTATGCATAAACTATCTTTTTCAATGAATAAAAATAAAGGGGTGACTGAAATATACTGCATATTGCGAAAAAGCATACTGTGAGCCTGTCATTAAATGTTATTGTTATTTTTGCTTCCTCTTGTGATAGAAAAGGCTGGTTAGGACTCCTAGGAATGGAAAGACAGAATATGTGTATTCCTTCTTATTGAAGTGGCATGTGTAAATATGAATTCTCTCCTAGAGAACAAGGAGATATAAATTTAATACCAGAACAGAAACATTGTAGTGAATTGAACAGAGATACAGCATATTGGCAGAATGATATCCAACTACTTACTGCTAAGCAATTGTGTGCAACAAATTGAAAACATATTACCATATTATTTTTATGTCTGCTTTTCTATAAAACTTTTCCACATGTCCCACTGTGACAAACCTCAAAGTTATAAGATGCTGATAGAATGAATGCAATTGCTTATTGGTGTAAATCAAATGCCTACAGAATAATGCATATAGATAGTTCCATTCAAACATTTACAGGTTGCTCTGTTAATAGATTTAGCTGCAGAGAATAATAAAACTGAAGAACAAAAAAATAATCTGCTAAAATGAAAGATATAAGGAGAGTGAGTTATATTTCTCCTGCTTTATACTTATAGTGTATTTTCTGTTCCATGACCCAAAACCAGATGCGTTTGTGTGAGTAAAAGACAATGAAAAATCAACTGGTAAATAAAATTGTTACGTTGGTAGCAGTGGAAGAGGAATAATAGTGTGACATAATGATTATTTGTAGGTTTCTTTGTGCATACCATTGAACAGGATGATGATCTAGAGATAATGACAATATAGACCAGGCCTGCAAAACATGGCAACCGCAGGCCACTAGTAGCCTGTGGAGCTGTTAGAAGTAGCCCCCCAGGTCCTTGCCAGGTCCCCACCAGGTCCCCACCAGCCTTCCGATCTGTCGCCAATGGTGGCGTGTTCAGAAAAAATATTTTTGGCTCACCTGCCTGCTTGGTCCCGATTTGTTCCCTTACGTTATCTTCTGCCACTGCACCCCACCTCCTTGCTCGGCTCCTCTGTAGGAGTCTCTGCCTTCCTAATCAGAAGCACTGGCGAAGCAAGGAGCTGTGGCCGGGACCAGCACCGCTTCCTTGAGCTGCTGGCCGCATGGCGTATGTGCACGTGCACTTCTGTAAGTAGACCGCAGGGATGTTTGGCAGTTTAGAGCACACCATGGGGACATTTGGCAGTTTAAAGTAGAGCATGGGCTGTTCAAAGTTGGACAGCCCTGTAATAGACTGAGGCATCTTTTATTACTTCAAATGACATAGACGAGAATGTGTGTGCTGTGTGAACCATGTGTTCACAAGCAATGCCTTCCTTAATAGATTGAAGAATACTTCACTGGGTCAAGACTTTGAGTGTGATCAGGCAGAGAAAGGATTCTGTCTGATGGCACCAGAAAGGGTCATTTTGCTGGGAGTGATCTCCCTTAGCTTTGCCTATGGAGGAATCAGTCCACGTTGGCCCCCACAAAGAGTTACCCTCCTGCTGGAGCACAGAAAGGTCCAGCTATGGCACAGATTAGGGCTCACAATCTCATGCTTGCTAGGAAATCACTTGCCCAACAGTGGGCTACAAGCAGTCCAAAATGCAAGTTATTTTCCTTAACTGATCACATGCACTCTTGTTTGTACTTACAACACAGGCACTAAAATGATTGGTATTTAATACTCATTATTAATGCTGTAACATGGCTTTATTAAGGCTTTAATATGGTCTCTGTCAACATTCCCTCTAATTCTCTGGAACGGTGCTTGGTGCTCCCCCCCCCCGCCCCCACATGCAGGATTGACATAATGTCTGGAAGTCAATTGGCTGAAACAATGGATAGGCTATGCGCACCCAATGAGGAGCTGTGGATGCATACACTCCACCAACTCACCTTGGAGGGAACGCTGATCATATTAATTTTGAAAAATAAATAAAATAAAGCCAGTCCTCCAGTTTATGAATATGGGAAGTTGTGTTCCTGCATCCCCAATACAAAACCCCAAATACAGTGTGATATTGCTGAACAATATCATGCTCGCATTGCTACAAGGGGAAAAACATGCCAAGTTATATATTGGAAAGACCTGTCTCAATACTAACAACGCAGTTTTGGAGCAGTCAGGATGGTCTACACAGGATACCCAGTTGTGTTCAGCATGAAGAAGGTAAGTGGAGGGGGAATGAAAGAAGATGGGGGGTGGAGTCAAATCATTTGAAATGTACTACTGGGAGAGTCATACAGATACCATATACAGAAGCGCAGAAAAGTGGGTCTCAAACAAGTCATGAACTCTCACTACAGTGCAAATAACTAAACTGAATAAATGTTGGATAGTTCAGAAGTTTAGGTCTCTGGCTCATCCAGAGACCTAAAGTACTAATTTACTCCAACACTGAAGTCAGTGACCGGGACTTCAAAACCATGTATCTCATGCTTATCCTGTTGCCCTCATCCTGATGTCATTTAGTCTATGCCAGATTAACAGAGGAGACCGGCAAATATCTGTGATTCAGCACTAAGTGCCTTTAAATAAATAATAAAAGACAAACAGAACAATTAATTCAGTTAAAATGACTGGTTTTGGTACATGTTTTTGCACATCTTCTGTGTGTAATTCACACTTCCTTTGCATACAGATTCAAAGTCTTTAAAATTCAAACACCAAAAGAGTGTTGAAATAGTTTATCAGTACCAGTGCATCAGCAAAATTCAAAACCTGTTTCAACTGTTGGCTGATGTGCTAGGATCACTGCAGAATGGACAAATGAACAAATGAACGAACAAATGAACAAATAAATGAAAAGTTGTTATTTTAGTGGCAGTGCAAATCAGTGGGAAGAAAGACACAAAAGTGTTCACTTCCATACTACATGTTACTATTATTTATTTATTTATTTATTTATTTATTTATTTATTTATTTATTTATTTATTTATTTATTTTTGAGTTTATATACCGTACCGATTTCTCCAGGGCTACTCTGGGTGGTTTACAAACAGAGCAAATATCTTGAGCTTTATTTCCAAGATATATCCCAGCAATTTTCTGGAAGGCTCAAAAGAGAAAAAAGGGTGAACAACAGGAATTGGATACTCATACAAAGAAATCTGATATACTTGGATTTAGCAATACTGTTGTTGGTCTAAAGAGAAAATAGTGCAATGAACCTGAGACAAACACCAGGGCAAATATCTGTCTAGTCACACTCTAAGTTAAGAAATCTCTAGTACCTGTTCAGACATGAATGTTCTAGTTATCACTGAGATCTTCCAAGCTCTGTGATGTACCCAATGCAATTATTCCTATGCACAGGAAAGCAGTAATACCTATTTGGAGTTCAGTGTTTGCAGCGTCTACTATTTCTGTCATACTTTTAGAAAGACAGACGGACAGAAGAAGCTCTGAGGAACCAGTTACAAGGTGTTTCTGACTCAGTTATTTACCTTATTTTGGGCTGTAAAAAGTCCCTCTACATATTAAAGTGAAAGGAGAAGTGGTGGGTTTTCTAAACTTTTTTTCTCTGCCATCGGCGCTTGATTCGGGAAAGAAAAAAGTTTTAAAAACCTGCCTCTTCTCCCCCCCCCCAAATCGGGCACATAGAGGGAGAAGCGGTGGGTTTTAAAAACTTTTTTTCTCTCCTGAAGCAAGCACCGATGGTGGACATCAGCACTTACTTTGGGAGAAAGAAAAAAGTTTTAGAACCCCACCACTTCTCTCCCCCCCCCCATTGTGCGCATTGAGGGAGAAGGGGTGGGTTTTTAAAACTTGTTTTGTCTCCTGAGGCAAGCACCGATGGTGGACATCAGCACTTGCACTGGGAGAGAGAGAAAAGTTTTTAAAACCTGCCGCTTCTCCCCCCCCCTTCAGAAGAAAAAGAAGTGGAGGAGGAGGAGGAGGAGATGGTGGAAGAGGAGGAAGGGAAGGGAACCGCCGCCAGGGCAGCAACAATAGCCACAGCTGCCGCCAGCAGCTGGGGAAGGCAACAGAGGGAAATATTGACTCAGGTTATACTTGAACCCATCAATTTCCCCACTTTTAAAAGGCAAAATTAGGGGCCTCGACTTTTACTTGGGTGGACTTATATTGGAGTATATTCGAGTAAGTTGCAGAATCTGTAATATCCATGCAAGTTCTTACCATTTCAGAGATCTTTCAGAGAAAACAGAGGGGGAAATAAAAGGAGCACCGTCAGATGTCACCTACTAAGTTATTTAAGTTGGAATACATTAGTAACCCTACCAAACTTTGTACTTCTAGTTTGTGCTATTTTGGATCTCGAACAAACAAAAACTTTTAAAATATCTCTATTAGAGCTTGGATGCCCGAAGAGCAAATAAGGAGAAAAAAATAGAGAACATGAAGACAAGCTTGTTTATTCACTTTCATTCTCCAGTGTTATAAAGTCTTTCTTGAGGTGCTTATAAGGACCAAAATAAATAGCTGTATCCTTTGCAAACAAATGAGAGCACACTGCTTTTCAGGAGATGTAGTGTCCTTTGTATAAGAGACAATTCTAAAAGGATGCAGCCATGTTTCAGTGTTGGTATGGCAACTGATATAATTAGAAGGAAGATTTTTTTAAAAGTGTGTGAGAGAGAGACTGAACAGTACTAATAAGCTCTTGGATTCAAGTATTCAAGCACTAATAATCTAAACATTATTTCCTCACTAAAAAGAAGATGTGTTTGGTCGTGTTTGGTGATCATTTTAACATTTCCCCTCTTGTTGTGTTAATTTAATTTTCTTTTGTTAGCAATGCCAGATGATCTTTCATATTACTGTGTGAGATTAATTAACCAAGACACATTAAAATCTGCTGGTCTCACCTGGAGCTGCAGAGAATTCTATTATGCTACCTGCTTTATCCCATGTGCCCAGGTTTTAAAAAGAACAGACAGCAACAAAAAGCTGCTACTCAGTGAAATTCTTATCATTAAATTTCAGCAGACTTCATGTTCCTCTCTTTTTACTGAGAGAGAGAGAGAGAGAGAGAGAGAGAGAGAGAGAGAGAGAGAGAGAGAGAGAGAGAGAATTGTTTTATTTCTTTTATTTTAGAGTATTTTCACCCCGATCTTTCACCTTGGAAAAGGGACATTTTACATACACAAAGATGTATTTTTGGTTGTGAGTGGCTGTCTCAAGGAAAGATTAAGTTTAAAAAATCAAAGTGGATCCTCCTCAAGAGTAATATAAAATGGTATAAAATTAGAATTGTCTTGGTTATAACCCTTCTGTTCCACTCTAAGAGTCCTACTTCACGAACCGCTCGCTTCGCGGCAACCCCTCCTTTCTGTGCGAATCGATCGTTTCAGTCCGCACGCTCCTCCTTTTTGGCTGCAATGCCACCCCGACCACGCCCCCTTTACCGTGCTCCAAGCGGGGTGAGTGGTTCCCCTGCCAGCGGCCGGGAATCTTTTCGCTTCGCATCTCGCTTCGCTCCCAACGTGACGTGTGGACTCGGGTTTTTTTTTATTTTTATTTTTTAAATATCCAAACTCTGCAAACGACCCTTTCGGCTTCCAAACTGAAGATGCTCGGCGCGGCGAGAAGCAGTAACTGCGCGCGCGCGCGCGCTCCGACTCGGCAACGTGCCCTAAAGCCCGATCACCTCCGTCCCCTCGTGGGACGCCCAGGGAGTTCCGCTGCCGGGCGATCCGGTCGGGTCTGCATCAGAGGGAGGACTTGAAAATCATACCGCACACCCTCCGGGAGCGAGAAGGGAATGGGGAGGGAGGAAAGACGCATCCAAAGGGGAGAGGTTGGGCAGGAGTCCCTTACCCTGCTGGCTTTCAAGCACGTAAGGGGGGGGGGGTTCAAGCCCGCTTCTCTCCACCACCAGATTAGACACATAACCAGCTCTGTCGGAAATGACAGCCAAGTATTGATGCATCGATACGCCGAGTTTTTTTTTTTTTTTTAAAGGATGGGAACAAGCGAACATTGCAAAGCGGCGTCCTAATGCGAAGGGAGCACGTGAGGTAGTAATCGATTCGGTAGTAAAAATGCAGCGCGTGAGCACTGATAAACAGGGGTGGGATCGAAGGGAGACCACGTGACCGCCACCAAATTCACAGCGAAGGCAAGGTCGGTTCGAAGCGAGGCACTTCGTGAAGTAACGGCCTAAGTCCATTGGAGGTTGGTGTTAGTTGGATTTTACTTTGGTCTATCAAGATGCTGAACTTGATTTGGGAGCAGGACTCAAAGCCTTGGATTTTTTGTGGATAGCTTCTATAAAACAACACCCTGTGTGGTGCAGCAGGTAGAATGATGGACTAGAACTCTGGAGACCAGGGTTCAAATCTTTGTTTAACGATGGAAATACATTGAGGGAGTGGAAACCTTTAACGGCACTCTTTCAGTTGACACTTTTGCTAGGGTTACGATAATGTTGGTTCTGACTTGACAGCACAGGATAACAACATAAAACAAGCATAATACTGTGCTTTTGAGTCAATTCTACCCTATAACAATCCTTGCAGAATCTCTTAGGCACAAATAACTCAGGAGTGGTTTACCATTCTTTTCTTCCTGTGTTCTAAGGATGTACAGCTGGGTCAAGGCTCTGCAGGCTAGTTTATTATTATTATTATTTCATTATTGGATTTTTATACTGTCCATCAGGCAGCGAGACCACTCTGGGCAGTTAACAACAAATAATGAATGCAATACAGTACAAAATGAAATGAAATGAAATGAATGAATGAATGAATGAATGAATGAATGAATGAATGAATAATAATAATAATAATAATAATAATAATAATAATAATAATAATAATAATAATAAATAAATAAATAAATAAATAAATAAATAAATAAATAAATAAATAAATAAATAATTCAGTTCACACTGAAATAAGTGGGCTCACTTTTTGGTGACATCAGAGCTATCAACCACCCACTGTCTGAATCCAGTTCTGTCTCCCAACTTTTCCATAAATTAGTACTCAAGTCAAGACAGATCCTCCCTCCTCCACAGCAAAACTGTGTTTCGCCAGCACAACAAAATACCACCATTCACACTTGTTGAACAACTGCTATGAAAATCGCTTCATATTTAGGTGAAAATGGTTAAGTGATTTTAAAAAAAAAGAGTTAGCTTCTGGGATCTTCCCTTGTGTGGTGTCTTTTTGTGCATGGTAGTGAGCAGACGAGGGTACCCTGTTGACCATCTTGACTTGAACCTTGATAGCACCACTGGTGCTATCAACAGATTGCCCTTTGCTGTGTAATCCTTTTTCCTACAGGCAACATGGGTACAGAATTATGCAGCAATATTGGACCATTTCCTTGATTTTTTGAATTGTGGGTGCAGAAGCACAATATTCACATGCATAAACCAGAGGGTGTTTTTTAAAAACAATTAAATATATATTAGTGTGGCTACTGAATGACTGGGCTTCTGTTGGCAGTGGTAATTTGACTGTGTGCCGAACAATTCTGTTAAATTTGTTAAATCTCCTTTCTTGGGTGGGGTGGGGTGGGGTGGAATCAGGATAGAAATATTTGAAATAAATAAATAAATAAATAAATAAATAAATAAATAAATAAATAAAAAGCAGTTGTGGGGTCACAGCTAGAATGCACTGAATGCAATAGCATGCTAATTGGTTAATTGCCTGGTTGTAGAAATTCTGGTTGATATATTCAGTGTATGTGTATGCGTGGGGGGGGGGCATTTACCAGTACTCACAATCTGCCTCCCACTTATCATGCTGCCTTTTCAGTTTTGCTGTGAATTTGCACTTGAGAATTCAGGATTCCCCAGGGGGATTCACTTTAGTGGATCACACAGGAGTCAACAGAGACAGCAGAGGAAATTACCAATCTAAACCAGGTTTATCCCATTGTTAAGGCTGCTCTACTGCAGTTATCCAGATATGGAGGAGGCATGGCTACCACAGAATTGCCTTAATAAGCTGCAGATTTATTTCCTTTTGCCAGTTTCCTTATCATTTCCCCCACTGCTCTTCCGCCGACTGATGACACCTCCCTTTTTAAATGTGTGATTGTGATGAAAAATATGAAGGGAACCAACTTATTAATCTTCACAATATCCACTTGGTAATGTTGCCACCTTTTATTTCGTCACCTTATGAACTGGGACAGACTCAGATGTATATCATAAAAAGAATAATGAAAATAAATAAATACAATAATGACTGAAGTTGGTATGTGTTGCCTTAAACATAGAATAGAGTAATTCAACTCTTTAAGCCTCCCTGTCTTTAATAACCAGTAAACCGTAAAGCCCTCACTGCCTGACTGAACTCTAACAGAGCTGTGCTCTCTCAGCACTCACTTCCAACAACCCTCAACTAAACTCTTAACGCAACTAACTCTCACAGACCAGGCTCCACCCTTTTTATACCATACAATCCCCCGCCCTCCTGCTGGAATTGGCTGATAATTTACATAAGTATTTCTCCTGAATCCAGGGTGTTGTCATACACCAAGCCTTTAAAAATAAAATAGCAAATGATTTGGAGACCAAGGGTGCTTGGTTGCCCCTTTGCTTCCTCTTTCCCCATCTTAAACTAGTACGCTGGGAGGGTCATCTTCTGGTTGCTCACTGTATTAATTCAATATCAGGTAATCTTAAAAGGAAAATAAAAAATAAAAGATGTCAAAAGTTGTTAAGGTTACACATGGTACCTTAAAAACTAACTGCAATATTTTAGTGTCATCTTTCATGAACAAGTCTATTTCCTCACACTTGTCCGTGAAAGTGTCAGGTATTAGTTAGTGAAATATAAGTATTAGACAGGATGTTCTACATGTATTTGATATGTATTTACTGTATATACTCGAATATAAGCCTCGTTTTTCAACCCTAATTTTGGATTGAAAAAAGGGGCCCTCGGCTTATATTCGGGTCAATACTTTTAGCTACTGAGGCAAGTCATCTGTGGCTAAAAATCATTTTAAACATTGAATGCCGCTTCTCATGACCCCCCTCTGCATCACAGGGGAGCGGCACACGATGTTTAAAATGACTTTTAGTCACTGAGCCAAGCACTTGCATCAGTGGCTAAAAGTTATTTTAAACATCACACACCACTCCTAGTCGATACGTTTCCCCAGTTTCTGGGGGTTAAATTAGGGGCCTCAACTTATACTCGGGTAGACTTATACTCGAGTATATACAGTAATTGATTTAAAAATGGAGCCTGTAATAAGTGCAAAGTCACAGTGACTCAGTGTATAGTTTTTTTAATGGAGTGCAGGTGTAAAGAATGGACATAATGAGTTTGGGCTGATGCAAGAGGTTGCAATAGCTATGATGTAATGTAATTTGTGATTGGACAGACCTGTGTATAAAGATGCTCTGTAAATCACTGTTATTGGGCCTTCCGTGAGTTTCTCTGTTATTTATTTTGCCAGTTTGTTTCTCTGTTATATATTTTGCCTATATACTATTATGCTGCTATGCTGTTGAATTTTGTATCCATGAACTGTGATTTTCCCCCCTCTATGCTTTGTTGTGAAATGTACTGAAGTTCTATGATGCTGTGATATACTTTGTACATTAGTAATGTAGCTGTTTAGTTTTAAGAAAAAACTTTGTCTCTGGCTCTAACAATTTATTCATCAAGTATTGTTTGTGCTGGTTGACTAAATAGTTCAGTGGTTCCCAACCTGGGGGTCGGGACCCCTTTGGGGGTCGAACAAGCATTTCACAGGGGTCACCATGAGCCAGTGAAGAAAAAGGCACAAATGGCTTGGGTCTGGAGGAGGAGGGAGAGAAAGGGGGGGAGTGAGTAACAGCTTGATAGGTTGGAGGGAATGTCAGTTAATGGCACTAGAGGCTGTGATTGGCTAAGGTTGCCTGTAGAGGGAGGTTCTCTATGGCACCTGCGGCAGTAGCCTGCCAAAGGGGGCTTGTGGCCTCTTCCAAGCAGGGCAAGGGGTCACCACAACATGAGGAACTGTATTAAAGAGTTGTGGTATTAGGAAGGTTAAGAACCACTGAAATTGCTCATATTCTGATAGAAAGTTCACATTAAAATATATTTTTATTTTGGATTAACCTAATATTCTAACACAGATAAAAACAGTTACCTGCACTGATTCAAGTGATCACATGGCCTAAAATAATGGGCATTTATTTGATTCTCTAAAAAAAGTAGAAGCACCAGTGATAGAGGGGGGAAAGTACAGATGTGGAGAGATTCCAGGTAGATTTCCATTGACCTATCCATCAAGAAAAAGGTTCAGTTCACGGCCCCGGCTTTCCTTTATGTTCTTCTAGCTGAAGCACAGCATGCCAACATGCCTCTTGACTAGAGATGGGCACAACTAGGGAAAATGACGTTTTCGAGTTGTCATGTGTCGGAGGCAGCCCGTTTCGGCTCGTTTCCATTTTTTGCGAAATTTCGCAAAAAATTGTCATTTTTTTCTTTTTTTTGTTAGTACTGGTTTTGGGGGGTAGCGGGCTCCTGGAGGCACCTCTCTGTGGTGGGTGCCTCCTATCCTCACCCGCCAGCGCTGCTACAAAAGGGTATGCATAGCCATATGCTATGGATATGCATATTGCAGATGCAGCAGACGGGCAGAGGCACCCCTCTTTTTGGGGTGCCTTCCCTGCAACAGTCGGTGAGACACAGTCAGGCAGCACTTGCAGGCATGGTTTGCATGGCACACAAATGCTGCTGCAGGAGTCAGCCAGAGCCACAAGTGACGGACTGGCAGACTCTTTGCACCCGCTCCAAGGGAAATGTACTTGCGTGTAGTGCAATGCAAGTAGATCTGGCTTAGGGTTAAGATGGGTTAGCGCAAGGGCTAGGGTTAGGCTAGTTACGGGTGAGGTTAGGGTGAGTATTGGGGTGCACCTCTGAGTGCCTCTCTGACCCACTTAGAAGGACAGTGTACTGGCGTATGGGTTAGGCTTAGGGTTCGGGTTCGGGTTCGGGCTACGGTTAGTGGGCTGTTTATGCCTGATTGGCACATCCCAGAAGTCTCTGTGGTCAACCTGGCCAAGTGGCCATGCGATTGGTGGAAAATTTGCATGGACCACACCCATGGGCGAGCCCATCATTGCGAATGTGCAGTTGTAAAAAAATAAAATAAAATAAAATAAAATAAAATAAAATAAAATCAACGGAGATTTTTTTTTTGCAAGAAATACCCACTGCTGCTACTGTAAAAATTCAAGCATTTAAAATAGCTAATTTTCGCATGTTTCTGCGGTGCTTTGGTGGGGTTTTGGACCACGATTTAAAAAAAAATATTGCAGTCGCCATTTTGGATCCCCCCGCCCGCACACCGCATGGCAAAGGCAGACGAGACGATGCCCCCCCGCCTGGTACCAGCAGCGCAGCAGTAGCACTAGCCAAGGAGAGGGGGGCGGGGAACCATCCCCCCCAAATAAAACACCCTTCTGGCCTGGTAGGTGCCCTCAGACAGTTTTCGCCTGCTTTTAGGGCTGGGAATCGGGTTTTTTTTTTAAAACTTAAAAACTTTTTTTCTGTGCCGCTTGGCATCGCGGGATCGCCGCGATGCCAGGAATGACCACGACAAATCAGACCCAATTATTCTTTAGTCGGTTCGAGTTCGAGTTCTGGCGGAGTAATTCCCGTTACCGTTTCCGTTGCGTAACGGAAACGAGTAACGGAAACGGAAACGGGAATTCCGCTAAGTCGTGCCCATCTCTACTCTTGACTGTGTAATTCTTCCTCACTTCAAGTGTGTGTGTGTGTGTGTGTGTGTGTGTGTGTGTGTGTGTGTGTGTGTGTGTGTGTGTACCTGTGCACCGAAAAATTAATTCAAGCAAGCTGACATTTCCCCTCTTGATTCTCAAGAGATTCCTTTTGAAAAACGCTGGACTCCAGGCAATAGGAAAGTTCCATCTGTTGCCCACTAAAATATACAAATCATTGATGTATTACACAAGCAATAAGGCTGCAAATGTGAAGAAGATAGATAACTAATTCCTCTGCACAATAAATTATCAACATGAGATCTGGTAATGCTTTAGTACATTTTTAAAAACAGTAAGAACGGCTTCAGGAATATCACTTTTTGGGACTGCAGATTTCAGACCAAGCTGGTTGTGGATTCTGGCTGACACAAGCCAAAAAAAAAGGTAAATTAGTGAAGCTCTGCTAGTGCCCCAAACCACCAATGAATAACCTGCCCTGTATTTGCTACTATTAACTTTAACAAGACCTTAAAAGCCTGCCACAGGAGCCAAATTGTTCTACCAATATTGGTCAGTTTTATTACGTGTGAAATTGAATTCAGTTTCTCCACCTTCATTTGGACACACACCATGAAGTCAAAAGAGCCTGGGTTGTGCAAGTACAATTAAGGGAGGATTCAGATAAACCACACATCAGACGTAATTTCCTTCTTTGGGCCCCCTACCTCAAGCCTGTCATGCATCTCAGAAGGAGCTAGATGTGAAAAGAATTCCAAATTGCCAGGTCTCCAGCTTGCAACAGGAAAGACATAATGAAGTGATTACGGTTTCTTAATAGTAACCCTATGTATCTATAAAAACAATCAATTGTGTTAAAAACCCCAAATTAAGTTTAAAATTGAAGTCTCTACTTAAAAGAGATCAAGTGTCAGCAGTATTTGTCAAACCAGCTGGGACCCACTCCCAAGCCAATTGTGTTTTGATGTGGAGGGTAACTCTGACTGGCAGCAGTTCTTGAGATCTTCAGCAGGAGGGTTTTTTTCTAATCTTGTCTGGAGACCATTTTGTAAGCATTTTTGCAAACACTAAGAAAAAGATTTTTATCAATTTTAAAATGGACAGTGGTACTACCCTGCCTTTAAAAAAAAAGTAGCATGCAAACGAGGTTTGTAAACTTCTTAACATATAAGCTGTGTTTCCAAATAACTTTTCTGTTTTTCAGAAATACAGAATAATGGTCAATAGGGCTTTGGAAAGAAGTGCTATCAAAAATGCTAATTATGCCTCATCTCATTCAAGCCAGACGAGCTATGGAGATGCTGAATAATTGCCTTGACTCATCAGTGAGTTAGATAGCAGCCAAAACATTGAAGCTGAATCTTGATCAAGAAAATGGAAACATGGAGAGTAGTCCAAAAAGTAATTTTTGGAATACCAGATTTCCCCCAACAGATTCAGAGATACAGTCAAAAAAATATAAATAGCCGATCTGAGGATAAGTGTGCATTGATTTTTCTGTGTAACATCTGTGTAAGATCTGTGTAAGATTAGTTATCAAGTTCAGTGAGTACAGATTCCAGCTGCTATAGTACTAGCTGGTTTATCAGAATGCAGCCCTAATGACATCATTTGTGCATTTTCTACCTAGCTTAATTTCAAGGTGCTGATGTTCACCTTCAGAGTCCTCAACAGCTTAGGGTTCAAATATATGAAGGATTGCCTCCTGCCCTACTAATTAATCTGTGCATTAAGATCATCTGAGGAGGTTCTTCTCTGTGTTCCGTACTGTGAAGAACAACATGGTACATGAAATACAATGCTTTCAGGTACGGTGCTTTCACCATTCCTTTTTACTCTCTACACCTCGGATTTCACCTACAATACTAGCAGTTGTCATCTCCAGAAATTCTCTGATGACTCACCCATTGTTGGATGTGTGTCAGAAGGGAAGGAGCTGGAGTATAGGTCAACCATCATGGACTTTGTCGACTGTTGTGAAAACAACTACTTGCGCTTAAACACCAGCAAGACGAAAGAGATGGTGATTGACTTCCGGAGAAAGACACTACCTTTTACACCAGTGAACATCCGGGGCTTAGATATTGAGATAGTGAACAGCATCAAGTACCTGGGTGTTCACTTAAATAATAAACTGGACTGGACTCATAACACTGATGCCTTATACAAGAAGGGTCAAAGCCGCCTCCATCTCCTGACGAGACTGAGATCCTTCGGAGTGTGTAGGCCTATGTTACGGATTTTTTATGACTCTGTGGTAGCTTCAGCTCTTTTCTACGCTGTAGTCTGCTGGAGTTCAGGTAGTACTGAACGGGATAAGAACAGACTGAACAAGCTGGTCAGGAGGGCTAGTTCTGTCTTGGAATGCCCTCTGGATTCTGTGGAGGAGATGGGTAAGAGGAGGATGTTGGCCAAGCTGACATCCATTATGAACAATACTTCTCACCCACTGCACCAGACAGTGGAGGCTCTGCGTAGCTCCTTCACTGGCAGACTCAGACATCCCCGGTGTGGGAAGGAGCGCTATCGCAGGTCCTTTATTCCCACTGCTGTGAGACTCTTCAACTCTACAGTTTAACATATTTATATGGGGTATATATACTGTAGCTTCTCTTTATATTTATTTTTATATACAGATTTTTAGTGTAATATTTGTGTATTGGGTTTCTTATTTTATTTAATCTCTATTAGCTATTTTGTTTTCTCTCACACACACTTTACACTTTTTGTGCACCTAGCTATCTTTACTTGTTTTTTATATTGGGAGCTGTGTAACAAGTAAATTTCCCCAGATGTGGGATCATTAAAGATTTATCTTATCTAAGTTCTTCTCTGTAGTAATACACCAATATTGGGATACTCTCATGAAGGACAGTCACTTTCTCATCAACATGGCATTCATTCTGGCACCACATAGAATCATAGAATAGTGAAGGCAGAAGGTGTCTACAAGACCCTCAAGACCAGCCCCCTGCTCCATCAAGGAATACAAATCAAAAGGATATCTGCCAACTAAAAAAAGTTGCTTTGCATTTAAAAACATCTGTAGTTTAATGTTGATAAAATATAAATAGCTATTCTTCTGAGTGTTAACCATTACTGGGCAAAATCCTCTTGCATACCTCTACAGATCACATAACTTTTGGAGGCAAGTTAAGAAATCGCTGTTGATATTATCAGTTGTATGTTGAGTCACATAACGTTTGTCCTGTAAGGGCCTTTTCACACGACCCCTAAACTGCGCCGCAAATGGCTCCCAGCTCCGGAGCTTAAAATTATTTCCCCACCAACTCTGGAGTTTACAGATAATTAAGTACGACCACGCCGACCTAAGCGCGTCCCAGCGCACTTTTCATGTACCTGCTCTCGGAGGGTGAAAATTCCTGATGCGGATATAACAGTAGTGACTGCCAGGCTCTCCTTGCTTCTGTTTGTTCTTTTTTTGCCCCCCGCCCCTTTAAGAGATCTGAATGCAGTGCCGGGAGCAAAGCGAGATGGCAGAACAGAGGTGAGCGACATTCTTTTCTTCCTTTTTTTCTCCCTCCCCTCACGCAGCCAGCAGCCAGGAGTGCGGAGGGGGTGGGAACGCAGGAACGGCGACAAACCCCTAAGATTTCCGGTCCGAATTTAAGTGGCCAGCGATTCTTAGGGGTCGTGTGAAAAGGCCCTAAGACAACTCACCTCCAATAATGTATGGATGTGTAAAGCTACCATAATTAGGCAAGAGTGTTTGGGCCACTATTTTATGCATTGTTTAACTGTATCACATACTTCAACTTTTTACCTGTGTAGCCTTTTTTAATGGATTGTCCTCAAGTTCAATTTAAATGCATTCTCAAACAGAATATGTGAATTAAATGCTGTGCCATCACAGAAACAATCACAGGCATCATTGCTGCTTAGAATACTACCACCCCCTTCAAAACTCTCCCTCAAGCTTTTCACATGCGTGTCCCTCCCTCCATAATTACATCTCGTTCACATCCTTACTACTACCTGAATCTTTTACACCCTCCATTAATATTCTCATCTCACAAACTCAGTGTATACTCCAGATATGATGTACACAACCACACAACTATGTGTCTATGTGTGCACTTTTATATCACTAAAATATTTGCAGAACTTACAGAGTATCTGATCTCTAGAACTGTCTATGGTGCTGAAAACATCTAAATGTGTCCACAGTAAACAAGAAACTGTTTGTGAGTATTTATTATGCACCACCACACTGAATCCCAATTATGGCAACTCTAGAAAGATTTCCAAAATATGTGAAATATTTAAAAGATGGTTTCACTAGCCCTAGCCCCAATCCGTTTCTACAGCCAAGCAGGGATTTTTACCAGTTGTCTTGGTCCAAGTCTGATCCCTGATACTACACTGGCTCATATTGTTTTCTTTATACAGTAATTATCTACTAGGCTGCATTTGGGAAAATGCAGCATTTAACTGAAGAATCCCCAAACCACACAAACAGGATACATATATCATAAGAACCAGCCAAAACTGAATGGGAAATAAATTGAATTTTAGTATAGAACAAGTCATTGGCATGCATATTTCAATGAAATGCATGAGAGTAACCCATTCATGTATTTGAATCAACATGTAAGGGCTTAACATGGTGGCCAGAAGAGAGAAAGAAGAGTTCTTTTTCAATTCCAGTTATTTGTTGGAAGGGGCCTGTGATTTTAAAATATAAGAGAAAATGAATTTAATTTTTTTTAAAAATTAACCCAGCTTTCTTCTAAAACAGAACCTAATGAAGTGATGCTTACATCATAAAAACATTATATTATAAGCTAAAAAACTGTAAATCATTCAAATATTAAGAAAGAATAAATACACTACAAAAAACAGAAGCAAAATTACAGATTCAGCCTTTACAATGCTTGGGAATGCTTAGCTTTTAAAAGCCTTGCCTTAATTTCCTGTGTACTCAACCATGTTTGTAGAGTTGAATTAGGGTCACCACCTCTTTTTCCCCCATAGCAGATTACTTTAGCACTTATATAGCAAGAAGGCACAACATGATTTGCTCCATGGCTATAATAGCCGCATTTACTTAATTTTGGGAGAGTAGATGTTTGAGAATTTTATCTCTACAGAAAAGAAGAGTAAGAAAAGAAACTAATAAATAATTTCTTTCCCCCCGACTCTCTACATTCAGAATATTGTGTTATAATGTGCACCAACAGTAGCTAATTTATGACTCTGGAAATACTATATTGTTCTTTTATGCCATACTGTAGGAAGACTTATCTAGCAAAGATATTTCCCACTACAGGTGGCATTTCGCCCAAGATCAGTGGCACATGCAGTTCACTGAATTTCATTTTATTTTCTTAGTTCAATAAACCTGTCAATTTTAATTCTAGTCTAGAAATGCTTCTGAGCCACAATATACAGCATGTTCAACTCTGTTAGATAAAAGGTTTGTTTTGGTGCCTTTTCACAACCTGGCACAGATGCCAGTATCATCATAAGCTGTTCCAGTTACAGAGAATTACTATCTCATATGATCAGTCATGCATGTTCAGGATTCCTAGGTTTAAATCAAGCCTGCCTACTCTCTGAGCATCCTCAGAATGCAGCAGAGGATCCCCCCAAACCCAGTGATTGATGGGTATCAGCAGACTCTTGAACCTCAAAAATGTTTTTGTGGCAGTCTTTGCCAACCAGTTGTGTTTGAGAAATTGTCTTCCAGTTGTGTTTGAGAAATTACTACCATGGTGGTGGGGCCACAGGCCAGCACATCTGGAGGGTACCCACTTGTTTCATGGCATATTTTGTTATCACGGAGGGAGCTGGGACAATTATAGGATACTAGTGGACCTCACCACTAAGTGAGACAAACACTAGAGTAAAAGAAGAAGATTAGCCCTATGTATACAGAATGTCAAAATTTTATTTACCAGGCAAAATCCAAAGAAAGAAAAGACAAAAACAAGTAGTACCTTAAAGACAAAGTATTACATTTTAACCTAAGCTTTCGTGGATCAAGCCCACTTCTTCAGACATATGGCTACAGAATGAAATGTTTAATGAAACATCTGCTTTATACCAAATATTCATAGATTCCTGGGTGTTCAGTACATTTCCATGCAGTTATTTGGCTATGTTTTAGGGCTGTGCTGTACATTCCTTGGGAGACACAAAGCAGGTACCAGACCTGGGTGAAGATGAGCAGGGAGTGGAAAATGTGGGGTGTTCAAGACTGGGAATCACTTAAATCTTAAGTGTGAGAAAAAAGGAAAATATTAAATATAGAGGTGACACAAGGGAATGTAAGGAATATTAACCATTTTACCTTTGTACCTAGTGGTGAAAGATGGACTTGGTACTAGCGAAGAAAATAACAGTGGCTGTACATAAGTTTTACATGTCATAATGACTTAAGAAACCTTGACGTCTTTTCAATCCATTTTACAGGTCTCCATCATGCATATGAATTTTATCTTAGCTGTTTCCCTCTGTATTCTTGGTTTTTAGTGATTCTGTTCTAAAATGGTGACCATCCAATCCTCTGTGGAGCGTCCTGGTAGACTGAAGTGGTTTGAAACAGCTTCCTGTGTACGGTGGTTTCTGATATCCGTTTTGGAGCATTGATCCATTTATGTAGAGATACGCTACAGCATCAGTATCTCTGGATAGCATGGTGGCCAGCCAGTATGCCCTTTTCCGAATGTTTCCTTCCTTCTTCATCACAACCCATTTTACTCATGCACCAATTCTTCATCAAAATAACATGCACGCTGACCATGTGCGATTCTCTTCACAAACTATTTTCCCCTCAGCTGGACTGATAGTGGTGCCTATAGTTTTTCTCAACTTCCTCAGTGCCTGGGGCTCATCCAGCATGTTGATACCTTCTTGTTGTGCTTGGATCATGCTATTTTGGTTATTTTGGGACCCACACTATGAAAGTAAGTGATTATTAATATATGGCGTGTAAGAGGCAACACACATGTTTTCTCATGGGCATCAGTCACTCAAAAAGTGAAGGAGAAAGAGGTTAGCTTTTAAAATTCTTTTCTTCATCTGGTTTTGTTTATTGAGTTCTCTCACACACTCCTTTCTTTTTAAAAGAAAACATTTTGGAGCATGTTGCTGCATTGTTGTACACTAGTACCTTGTATAATGTAATCAATTCGTTCCAAATTAAATTACGGTATACAAATTTTCCGTTGTACAAATTGAAATTTCCCATAGGAATGCATTGAAAACAGATTTAATCCATTCCAATGCATACCCAAGACCAGGGCCGTCCAATGTGCCGCTGCCATGGAGTTGTGGAGGGGGAGCGGGAGTTCCTCCAATGCTACTGCCGGGAGCTTGGAGGGTGGGGGGAGGCGAGTTGCCACAGAGTTTGGAGTGGGCGTTCCTCCTCCCCCACCGACAACATTAGTGCTGGGGAGCTTGGCGGGTGGGGAGCGAATGGGCGCGCCGCCACTGCCGGGCTGGGTGGGGAATGAGTGGGTGCGCCCCCGCCGCCAGGCTTGGGGGGGCAAGTGGCTGTTCCTCCTCCTCCGACAACAACAACATCAGCGGGGGGAGGGGAGAGGCAGAGAGGGGACCCCCGCGCCGTCCCTCTCCCCAGCCTCTGATCCCCGCCCCCGCGGCCACGGAAGTGTGTGTGTGTGTGTGTGTGTGTGTGTGTGTGTGTGTGTGTGTGTGTGTGTGTGTGTGTGTGTAAGGGAAATGCCTTCCAACTGTGCGGGGAGAAGGGAACGGGCTGGCCAGGAGGGCTTTCCACCCCTCTGCAGAAGTGGCGGGGCGGGTGGCGGGGCTTGGGAAGGAGACCTCTCTGGGGTGGGGGCTTTCCGGCCCAGTGCCGCTCACCTTCGGAGAGCTCCAGCTCCAACTCGGCCAGCTGCTTGCGGACCTCCCGGGGCAACCCGGCTGGAGGAGAGACGGCACTGTTACCACCCGGCGGCTCAGCCATGATGGAGAGAGAAAGGGAAGCGCCCGATCCCAGCGGCCGCTCACCTTCCCTCTCTTGCTCGCTCGGGCACTCTCGCTCTCACTCTCTTGCACCGCCTCCCTCTCCTCCTTCTCAGAGCCAGAGGCTGCGGATCCTGCCGCGCAAAGACGCAGCAGCAGCAGCAGAGACTGCGGCTATCGCCATAGCCATAATCCTTTGCTCTCCTTCAGTCCCGCCGTGGAGTCGCGCGCACCTCTGTCCATCCGTCCTCTCCCCGGCCTCTGATCCCTGCCCCCACCCCACCCCACCCTGCCGCCACCCTGGCCATTGGGCTCCTCGCCCCGCTGCCGCTGCCTTCGCAACCACCTCCTATCTCACACACACACACACCTCTCTCGCTCAGGTGCACCCTTAGCTCCATCTGGTGAATGGAGGTGGCGCTAATTCCCTACCTCTGGTTTTTTTTCGTTGTACGGATTTTCCGTTATACAAACCCTCCGTTATACGAGGTACCACTGTATTATTAGAGGAAGTTATAGGCTCAAGGGTTCATTAAATAAATTAAAATGAGTGTTTCATTTCGGAAGGGGTCTGGTTCCAAAATGAAACCATTTGAAACCAGGTCCCACACTCTAGAATGAAATCAGCCACTGACTTACCTTCCTTTGGGCCACGGGTGAAACTGCAACATGAAGACAGCTTCTGATGCATCATTTTCCCTTGTCCCTGGCACTGGCCAATCAGGAACTGTGCAAGGACATGTGTCATCCAACTTCCTGTCTGATTGGCCAGCACCAGGGAGAAGGAAAGATGATGAATTGGAGGCTGCTTCCTTATTGGAGTTTTGCCCTGTGCGACCCAAAGGAAGGTAAATCAGTGGTTGATTTCATTCCAGAGGATGGGACCTGGTTCCAAAGGGCAGCTGTGCTTCTGTGTTTCATTTCAGAACTGGACCCCTTCCAAAAAGGGGTCTTCTTAGAAGCCCTACAGAAAAAAACCACTTTCCTATGCTGGATCGTGATGGGCATAATTTCTAATGGCTGTTGAGTCTCACATAATCAGTAGCTGCATATCACTGAAATATATCCTTTGCAGTTGCAACTGCAAAGACTAGGGACTGGAGCAGACTTTACTGTAGTTTGCATTTTTACATAAAATAACCACACCCACCTGTTCCAGGACAACATATGGATCATGACAGTAATACTTCAGAATGTACATTTCCATGCATTTCCAAACACAAATGCATACAGAATTGTGTTACATTTTGGAAAATTGTATTTATAATCTAAAGAGTGTTCTGCTTCTATTCTGCCCCATAGTGCTTAAAGCACTCTCTGAGCAGTTTACAATTCAAATATGCAGGCTACACATTCCCCCCCCCCCCGAGCAAGCTGGGTACTCATTTTACTGATCTGGGAAGAAGAAAAAGATGAGTCGACCTTGAATCAGCCACGTGGAATTGAACCCCAGGTCATGAGCACAGTTTTACCTGCAGTAATTTAACTACTGTGCCATAAGGCTACACAATTTAACTATACAATTTAACTGCTGTGCCACAAGGCTCAATACAATTTAAAATTGTATTGATTCCTGCAAGTCGCAAATAAATGTGAATGTATTGGGTGTTTTTTTTTAAAAAAAAACTAAAGCAAAAATTGGATGGAACAGATATGGCCAGGAGAAAGATGAGTTAACCAGACACCGTTTTAAATAGACACACAAGCTGGTGAATAGAATAAAATGTGATGCCTACGCTATATGAAGCCCTGTGATGGGGAATAATTATGTTCATGTTCATTTTAGTCAGACCTGTGTGACTGGCTTGTAAAATTCAGAATGGGCATTTAATAGGATCCCCAGGTTAATACATTTAAATTCAGCCTCTCTGTGTATGTAGGCTGTAAACCAATAAAGTAAAATCTCATTTAGAGACTTTTTGCTGAGCTCTTTCTTCAGATTAAATAAAAGGGAAGAAATTAGTGTGGGAAAGACACCCACCTATTAAAATTTACATGGAGTTGTATTACCACCAAGAATTGTGCTGAGAGACAGAAGGAAGCAGATCAATGCTGATTTTAAAAGATTTCATAGAACCAAATGATCCATTAATGTGATTGCAATGTGCCCACTATTAGGTGGAATGGGGATGCCTCAGCAATTAAAATGAATGGAGAGTACAGTATCCCTGTGAAACTCTGTTGAACAGAAAGTCCCTCCAATGGAGTGACATTAGAGCCTGCTACTTGTACAAGTGTTAGAACTGCTGGAGCAGGGCTTTCCATTGAGGAAGCCTTACTGACCTTTGCATAAAGCGACACTGTTTCCTCCTCATCCTATATTTCACTTTAAAAGCAGTTTAACAGAATATGATTCTGGCCTTTGAATCTAAAAGTCCGAGTTTCAGAGCCTTTTCTCCTTGATGTCTGGAGAAAAAAGATACTTTCCACACCCAAAGTATTGTGGGTGCTTTGCTGGTTTCATAAATTACATTATAAACCTCGTATAAGCTACTGTATAAAGTATAACTTGCATGGCTGGGACAAAGGTGAATAGAGCAGACAAGCCTGTTAAGTGTGTAGTTAAAATAAGGGAGTAGTGGGAGGGGGGGAGAGACTAAGTGAAAATTAGGTAAAACACATTGTAATAAAGACAGAAATGGTTTTTTCCCCCAGAATGAAGCTAACATAATTTTGTTAGATTAAACACCCTAGCTTCTAAGGATAAATGTAATTCCTGACTCATACGCTTGATATAAATTAGGTTGTCATCTAACATATTCGGTTCATGAAGACTTTGAAGCTTTAAATTAGGTATAGGCAATCTGCCACCTTCCATGCTGGACTCTCATTTCCATAATCCCTGACAATTTGTTATCCTGTCTGAAGCCTATGGAAGCTGCAGCCTAAAACAGTGATGGCGAACCTTTTAGAGACCGAGTGCCCAAACTACGATTCAAAACCCACTATTGGTACAGATCAAGCAGGAGTTGGAAAGGTGGTGTAAACTACAGCTATCTCTGTTAGGAAGAATTGCGGCGATTCAAATGAATATTTTGCCTAAGATACTTTTTCTTTTTCAAAATTTGCTGGTCAAGTTAGACCAAAAATTCTTTAAGGAACTGAATAGTGTTGTTTCAAAATTTGTCTGGCAAAAAAGTAAACCAAGAATTAAACGTAAACTATTGCAAGACGCAAAAGAAAGAGGAGGATTTGGACTCCCAAACTGGACCCTATATTACCAAGCCAATGCATTAATATGGATAAAAGAATGGGTACTTTTAAGGAATAAGAGACTACTGTATTTAGAAGGTCATGATCTGCAAATAGGGTGGCATGCATTCCTCTGGTATGGGAAAACAAAAACACATAAATATTTTGAAAGAAAATTGATAAGGAAGTCACATATCCTGATGACCTCCGCCAGCGGCCTCATATAAACATTGAACAGCATGGGGGAGATTGCCAACCCCTGGGGCACCCCACAAGGGATTGTCCAAGGAGCCAACAAGTCATCCCCCAGCTGAATCCACTGAGACCGGTCGCCAAGGAAGGATCGGAGCCGGCAGAGAGCTGAACCCCCGATTCCAGCCTCAGCCAGCCGATCCAGCAGGTTACCGTGGTCGACGGCATCAAAGGCCGCTGACAGATCAAAGAGGACCAACAGGGAGGAACACCCCCTGTCGGCCTCCTTGAGGAGATCATCCTTCAGAGCGACCAGGGCAGTCTTAGTTCCCCGAAGTGGCCTGAACTCGGACTGGAAGGGGTCCAGGATACGATTTTCCTCCAGGTACGACTGAAGCTGGACGTGGCCACCCTCTCAACAACCTTGCCCAGGAAGGGAACCACGGCAATCAGACGGTAGTTGGACAAATCATCCAACGCCACACCAGGCTTTTTTAAAGTAGGCTTCACCATGGTCTCCTTCAGACGGGAAGGAAAAATTCCTTCCCTGAAGGAGGCCGTGGCAATAGAGGAGACCCATTCTGGCATGTTCCCTCTGGCGGATTTAATGAGCCAGGCTGGGCAAGGGTCAAAGGGGGAAGCCGCCGGCCGGCAATAAGCCATAGCCCTGGAGGCCTCCGCTGGTAACACAGGCCCAAACTCAACCAGGCAGGGAGACCGAGGGGGTGAGGCCCCCGGGGTGTCAGGGGATGGACTAGCGCAGCCGGAGGCCAGATCAGAATGGATGGCCTCAATTTTAGATCTAAAATAGGCTGCAAATTACTCACTGGTGAAATCACTAGGAGGAGGCCCAAGCTGACCAGGATTGGAGAGGTCTCGAACCACCCGGAACAGCTCCGCCTGGCGGTTCGAGGCTTCACCAATTCTCAGGGAGGCATGAGCTGTTCTAGCGTCCCTGATCATGTGAACATAATGGCTGGTCAGCTGCTTAAGCACAGCCCTACTCACTGCCATCTAATCCATTCTCCATATGTCCTTAAGCTTCCTACATTCTTGTTTCATCGCCCGCAATTCAGCTGTGAAGCACAGCGAGGAGCGGGCTCCACAGTGGAGGAAGCGCTTGGGGGTGATCCGGTCTACTGCCCCAGTGGCACCCTCATACCACCTATCCACCAGGGCTTCAATTGGGTCATCAGCCAGACTGCCAGTGAGCTCCTCGAAGGCCTCCATGAACCGTGCAGGGTCCAGGAGCCTTCGGGGGCAGGCCCAAACAAGGGGCCGGCGCTCCCCGCAGGACGGGGTGGCAATCGACAGGGAGAATTTTAGAAGATGATGATCTGACCATGACACGGGTAGGGTTAGAATACCCCCAACCCTCAGATAAGAATCTGATGACATGGAGGTAAAAACCAGGTCCAGGGTATGGCCTGCACTATGGGTGGGGAAAACAACATGCTGAGATAGATTCATGGAGGCCATGGATTCCATGAATTCCAGAGCGGCTCCTGAGAGTTCCTCCTCGACATGCACGTTGAAGTCCCCAACCACCAGAAGGCGGGGGGACCTCAACAGGGCAGCCGAGACGAACTCTGAGATCTCTGGAAAGGATTGTGCTGGGTTGTGGGGAGCACGGTACAACAGCACAATACCACACTTATCTCGCTGACCCACTGATAGGTGAAGGCATTCTAACCCAGGACACACCAAAGCCGCAGATCTGCTAATGTGAAGAGTTTCCCTGTAAACGATGGCCAAGTGCTAATAAAGCAATTTAACCTGAATACAAGTGGCTATGAAGGGGTGATGTCGGGTGGCTATACAAAAGGGCTCCGAGTGCCACATTTGGCACCCATCCATAGATTCACCAACACTGGCCTAAAACATCTAGATCAGGGGTGTCCAAACTTTTTGCAAGGAGGGCCAGATTTGGTAAGGTGAAAATGTGTGGGAGCCGACTATTCAGCCTGAAGGGGAAAGAAAGGGCATGGACCATGCGCATCTGCAACAGCCGCAAATGCTCTAGTTTCAAGGTGCCCAAGAGTTTGGCAGCTGTTGCATGGCCCGGATATCAGCCCACATGCACCCAAGACACACCACTGCTGCCCTCCCTTGCAAGGAGGTGGGGAGGACACTTCAGCAACGGAGCCAGGGCAGGTAGGCAGGGCGGGTGGTCGAGGGGATGGATGGAGGCAGGGAGGGCAGGCAAACCATAAAACTGCAAGCTGCTTGAAATTTTAAAACGGGCTGCATTTGGCCCCGGGGCCAGACTTTGGACATGCTTGATCTAGATGGTTCCCAGTTGTCTGTGCTTCCTCTGATTTGTATATACAGTAACCCCCCACCCATCACCAGGGTTAGGGACCCACCCCACCCACAATGCATGAAAATCCGCGATATGCGGAAGTGGGTGGGGTGGGGCCTGGGGGCGGCGATCATGCGCCTATCTGAGAAGTTGCGCACCGGCGGCAGCAGGGGATCTGACCTCGCACCACCGCCCGCCCGAGCCGCCTGCTCAATGCTTTCCAATGGGGAAAATTTCTCCATTGAAATCCATTGACTCAATGCATTTCAATGGAGATTGCCCCCCCATGCGGCTCCGAGGCTTTGCGGAGGAGTGCGGAGGAGCGTGGAGGGGCAGTGCAGAGCGACCCAATAACCTCTCTGCCGCCCCCTGCGCGGCTCTGAGGCTTTGCGGAGGGGTGGCACGGAGTGACCCGATCGCCCCCCGCCGCCCCCCGCGCGGCTCAGAGGCTTTGCGAAGGGGTGGCGCGGAGCAACCCGATCGCCCCCCCACGGCTCTGAGGCTTTGCGGAGGGGTGGCATGGAGCGACCCGATCAACCCTGCGCGGCTCCGAGTCTTTGCGGAGGGGTGGCATGGAGCGACCCAATGGCCCCCAGCTGCCCCCCCCGTGCGGCTCCGAGGCTTTGCGGAGGAGCGTGGAGGACCGGCACGGAGCGACCCAATGCCCCCCCGCCACCCCTGGGGTGCAGGTACTGCAATCCCGCAATGTAGTGGGACCGCGGTACCTGAACCGTGAAATGGCGGGGGGTGACTGTATTTGTATACAATCTTGTATATGCCCACACAGAAAAGGTCCTGCTAACTTCAGTGTGAGATTTCACCATAGGGCTCCATGTAGTGATTATTTCTAAATTAGCTAATTTAGTATATGTGAGACCTTTTCTGAAAAGCATTCAGAAGGCATTGCTAGAGTGAAATGCAGTGGTTGGGTTCTTGTTTCTTGTGCACTTCAAACGTGACTAGAACCAACTACAATGGTTTCCAGCTTGCTTCATCTCAAGGTGTTGCTTTAAGTTAACAAAGTTCTAAATGACTCACAGGTAGGGTATTTGAATGGATGTCCAAAATATGGGTGCAGGTGAGTTATCTCCATTATAACAGAACCAGCTTTACTGAATATTTGCATTTCTGGAAATGTTCTGGCATAATTCTCAGCAGTTTAAATGCCTCAAAAGAAATATTTAAATATATGCTCAGTGCTCCCTGGGAAAAAATATTTGGGGCTAAATGTTCTAGAAGTGCCCATGAAGCATATTTATTATTTCTAGTTCTGAGAGAAAATACCATTAAATGCACATAACACTGATTCTGTACAACCTGCATTGGTTACCAGTTGTTGCCTGAGCCCAATTCCAAGTGTTTGTTTTGACATATAAAGCCCTAAACAGCTTAGGATCTAGGTATCAGAAGGGTCACCTCTTTCTATATGAACCTGCCTGGCAATTAAGATCTAGCCCGGGGGCCCATTTGAAAAAGCCATCCCTTAAGGATTTGAAAGGGATGACTTGCAGGTACAGTCGTTCCCCGCCATTTCACGTTTCATATACTGCGTTCCTGATATATTGTGGGACCACAGTATATGAAACAAAGGGCTCCTGGGGCAAGCTGCATGGGCTCGTTTGAGGTCTCCTGTACTTACCCCAGGCCTGGCGCTGCCCTGAACGGGCCTCAGATGGGCTTCACAGGCCTGTCAGAGGCCCCAGAAATGGATCACCGAAAACCACCTCTGGGGCCTCTGACAGGTCTGGGAAACCCGTCAACGGCCAGTTCAGGGCAGCGCCAAGCTTCAGGTAAGAGTAGGAGGCCCCAGATAGCCCCCACCCCAGTCCTGACTCGACTTAGCATCCACATATTGCAGATTTTCCATTATTGTGGGGCAGCTTGGGTCCCTAACCTCTGCAATAGGCAGAGGATTACTGTATAGGGCTTTTTCGGTAGCTGCCCCCAGGCTATGGAATGCCCTCCTGAGTGAGATCCGCCTGGCACCAAACATTGCTGACTAGAGATGGGCACGACCAGAATTTTTTTTTTAAAGTTGTCGTTTTTCGGGACGGGTCCGTTTCGGGTCGTTTCCGTTTTTTGCAAAAAAATTTAAAAATTTGTCGTTTCGTCGTGTCGTTTGTCGTTACCGCCGCCATGATTTCGCGCGATTTGATGTCCCAGCAAGTGGCGTCCCGCCGGCGCTAGGTGTTTTTGCGCCCTAGGCAGCGGGCGGGGTGGCTGGGGGGCATGGGCGGGTGGCGGCAGCGGCAGGGGGGAGGGGCAGGCGCAGGCGCGGGTCCCGCAATGACCCAGAGCAGGCGGAAAACACTTTAAACTGACTTGCTGCACAAGACTGCATCGAATAAAGCAATTGCAATTTTTGCAAACAAAGTGGGCAGTGCACCCACAGCAGAGCTGCAGGCAGGGTATGAAAGGACCTTGGCTTGCCACCAAGCAAATGAAATTTTTAAAATAAATCCACACCTCCCCTCCCACTCAAACCTCCCCCCCTTTGAAGCACTATCAGAAAAGAAATCCTAACAAACTGCAGAATAACAAAAAAGAATAAACTGCGTTGCTATTCCCCACAGCAGACAGAGAATGAAAGGAATTATTATTACTGTATTTCCTAAAAATTCAATTGAATCAATTCCCTCCCTGCCTGCCTAACTGAAATCTAAAGGCTCCGCGAAATCGAAACTAGTCTAGCACAGCAGCCAGCTACACACAGCCCTCTCCCACCCACATCCAAGCCCGGACTGCAACTCTTCTGGGAGTGCCTCGGCTTTTTATGCCCTCTTGCACATCCAGAAGTGTCAGTCAAAACGTGGCCATGCGATTGGTAGAATGGGTCCAAAAATTTGCATGGTCCCATCCCATGGCCAGCCCATCATTGCGCAGGTGTAAAAAAATAAAAATAAAATAAAATAAAATAAAATCAGTGTGACCTTTTACTGCTATAAAAAACCCACTGCTGCTACTGTAAAAATTCAAGCATTTAAAATAGCTAATTTTCGCATGTTTCTGTGGTGCTTTGGTGGTTTTTTGGACCACGATTTCAAAAAAAAATATTGCGGACGCCATTTTGGATCCCCCCGCACCGCATGGCAAATGGAGACGCCGAGGATGCCCCCTCCCAGCCCGGTACCAGCAGCCCAGGACGGGGGGGGGAGAAGGCTGGGGACCCCTTCCCCAGAAACCACCCCTCTAGTAGGTGCCCTCAGGCAGGCACATTTTCGCCTGCTTTTTTGGCCGGGAATCGTTTTTTTTTTTTTTAAATTTTAAAACTTTTTTTCTGTGCTGCTTAGCATCACGCGATCGCTGCGCGATGCCAGGAACGACAACGACAAATCAGACCCAATTTTTCTTTTTTCGGTTCGAGTTTGAGTTCTGACAGCTTAATTGTCGTTACCGTTTCCGTTACGTAACGGAAACAATATCCGAAAACGGAAACGACAATTTCGCCAAGTCGTGCCCATGTCTATTGCTGACATTTTGGCACTAGACAAAAACCTTCCTGTTCCGGAAGTTTTTTAACTGATATAACATAGATTGTGGGTCCTTGTGGCAATTTTTGCTGCATTGTATATGTTTTTAAATGTTTTTATTGTTTTAATTATTTATTGGTATTTTAACATTTAATTTGTTTTAATTGCTTTGACTATGAGCTTTGGGTAGTGGCTGGCATATAAGTTGTATAAATAAATAAATAAATAAATAAATAAATAAATAAATAAATAAATAAATAAATGTGAGTAATTTTAACTAAAATTCTACAGATCCATCTGGAAATAAAGTGAAATTATGGACAGAAACACATGAAAGTATTTCATAGTTGGAAACAAAACAGGTTATCTCTAGCCAGTGTCTTATAATGCAGCCATTTTCAACCAATTTTTGGCGGTGGCCATAAATACAATATGATAAAAAATATAGAGACCAGATCAGGATAGTATAAATCGAACAACAAAGCTTATAAAGTGTTGACTGCAGAATCGTTTCCAGTTTGTGTCCCCCTTCAAATGTACCAGGGCTCTACAGGAGGTGATAGGACTCTCATTGCGAATTTCTGATGTGATGGATGGAATGAAAACGTTGGACTCAGGAGACAGGGATTCAAATCCTTGCTTAGCCATGGAACTCCTTCTGGAGAATGGCAGTAGTAAAACAACTCCTTAGACATCTCAAAAGCTGTGAAAGCCTTCATAGGGCCAAATGCAACATGATGGCACACACAACAGCCCCAGTTTTTGTCTTAATAATCTCAGAACTATAAGTTACACCAAAAGAAAAGAACATGTTTTTACAAATTTTTATCATTTAATAAAGACCATGTGATACTGAGTAAGATTTTGGTGAGGGATATGGTTAGTTTTGGGGCTGCTGGTGGGTGAGAGGTTTTAGTTATCTTTCCTCTTTAATCCCTCTAGTAGCTTCTTAGGCTTCTAGTACCTATCATTACAGTTTCTTTAAAACCTAGAGGTGACTCATCCTTTTCATTCTAACAAAATCTGATCTCAGGAAGGAGGAGGACAAAGATGTCCAGACTCCAGAAAATAAATGGATGCCTTTCCAACCATCTGCTACCCATTAGACAGCCAAGGAATGGGCAATGCACACCAGGAGGCAATGGCGTTGAAACACCACCAAGAGAAGTCTAAGCAACTTGTGCCAAAAGCTGCAGAAATAAATAGACTGAATAGACAAATGAAGAGGGCAAATATTTTTGGCTCCTTCCCTGTCTATATCCAATATCCTTCAGCTAGAAAGGTCAGTACTAGCTGTACTGGCTTAGAGGATTCTGGCCATTGTAGACCGAAAATGTAAGGTTTTCAATCAATGTTCAAATGTTTCAGACATCCTTAAGTGAGGGAAGGCAGAATAATTATCTGATGGACTCATCACCAAAACAGAGATACTATAGGAAAAACTGGAGAGGTAAATGTATTCTCTGCTTTGCACTTCATTTCTTCACTTTACCCCTTTGAACCACTAGTACAGGTTCCTTAAAGAGAACATTCAGGCAGATAAATGACAGCAACATGGAAGCCAAAAATACTCCATGGTGAAATAACAAGGCAAGTTGTTGCTTACAAGAAGGCAGTAAATTCGGCTGAAATCCAAGGCATGTCAAATCTTTGGGACGTATGCTGCAGGTTTAGACCCCAAAAACAACACAGAAAGGAAAAACATATCCCTGTTTCTATTTAGGGTATGGGGACCTGATGCAGCAAGTTCTGAAGATTCCATTTGAAGTTTGGGTCTCAAACCACGGGGAAATACATTTCAATCTATCATACATTACCTGCTTCCCTACCACCCACCCTCTCTTCTTTATGGCATGGCAGTGACATCTCCTGTGTGGGTCCCTGCTTATTGGCTAGCACAGCCATTAGCAAGGCATGATGGGGAATACAATCCAATATTATCTGAGGGACTATCGATTTGCCGTTTCTATTTATTTTGATCACATTAGCAATATGCCATGAAAGGAAGGAAGGAAGGAAGGAAGGAAGGAAGGAAGGAAGGAAGGAAGAAAGAAAGAAAGAAAGAAAGAAAGAAAGAAAGAAAGAAAGAAAGAAAGAAAGAAAGAAAGAAAGAAAGAAAGAAAGAAAAAGAAAGAGAGATGTATATACAGATTCCCAGAAGTGACAGGCACTTCTGTATTTGGTGCTAAGGGAATCTTAAGATTTACATCTTAGATTTTTCTTCTTTTTTCATCTTTTTCTTTTGTCTTTACCGAAGGTTTGACATGGGCATTTAAAAAAGGAAGGGAAAGGCAGATAATATAATTCAAAGATGACATGAATTCCCACGTTTGGTGCATCCTGGTCATCAACATGCATGACAAGCATGATATCACTTTTGCCTAGATCTAAAGTGTGTTTTAAATTCTGCTGAGTTGGGCTCTGCCAGTGATGTATCACAACAAGAGCTTTTGCAGGAGAATGGGACAGCAAAAGATTACTTTGAGTTTCTGAGTTGTATTGGGATTAGATCAAGGCTTCTATAATCTTTATTTATAATCTTTATTTATGGTCTTAGACCAAAGGCTTCTATAAAGCTGTTTGCCTTCAAACAGAAAGTAAATCACTATTTTTTTTCTTGTTGGAGTTTTTGGCTTTCTTGAAGATGTACAAGCATAACACGACCAGAAGGAACATCTCCATCACTCTAGATAACGCATCAGTGATCAAATGACTGATTGCTTGTGGGGCACATCATATTGGCAAGGGGGAAATTCAATTTTAGTAGCACTCCCTAGCTCATGAAACCCTAATAGCCTTTAAAAATTCTTATAAAACCAACCCAATGAAATCTGTGATACGGCTGACTAACACAAAAGTCATCCTGCTGAAATATGACTGGAGCCAGTGGTTCCAAGGGATTTCAAATACGATTATCAGCATGTTCCCTTTGTAGTTGGGAGATGTGCATGTGTGTGTAGCATTATGCAGAACACAACCACGTAACTGGAATCAAGTAGTGTGATGCTCCAAAACACTTTAAACAGACCACCTACCAACTCCTCCTCTAACAACGTGTACCTTTGGATTGCTTAAAGCAGGCATGTCCAAACTTTGGCCCTCCTGATGTTTTGGACCGCAACTCCCAGAATTCTAAGTTTAGATTGCCAATGACAAAGGACTGTGGAAGTTGCAGTCCAAAACATCTGGAGGGCCAAAGTTTGGACATGCCTGGCTTAAAGTGTAAACAGACTTACCACATAAATTAGAGAACACATATGTACAAAGAGAATATTAAAATATGTAGAAAGAGAATATTAAAAGAGTTAGTCCACAAAGAGCTGGATCCTCTATCATACCATCAACTTAACCAGCATATGAGGATTTTCAGACCAAGTTGTCACAAAAGGTTAGAAGGACAACCCATGTAAGTGATATCGGGCCATACCTGCCATTGAACTAGTTGAAGTAGTCACCCAGTGGCGTAGCTAGGGTTTGAAGCACCCGAGCACCAGTTTTTGCATCCTCTCCCCCCCCCCAACCTTGTCTCACCCACCCAGCAAAGGGGGGGGGGAGATCCTAGGGCAGGCATGCCCAAACTTCGGCCCTCCAGATGTTTTGGACCACAACTCCCACTGTCCTTTGCCATTGGAAATACAGGCTTGGAATTCTGGGAGTTGTGGTCCAAAACATCAGGAGGGCCGAAGTTTGGACATGCCTGTCCGAGGGGAACAGTGGGGGAGGGGAAGAAGGGTCTCTCCTTCTGATGCCCTCTTTGTGGGTCTCCTTTCCTGTTAAGGATCTCCTGTGCAAACCGCACAGTGTGCAGATAGCGCCAAGCAGGCAATTTTCTTTTTTCCCAAGCATCACCTCCATAGAACGCTTCCCTCTCCTCCTTTTCCCCAACTAAGGATTTCTAAGCCTTAGTGGAGTGAAAGGAGGACTGCTGGCGGGATGGCACATTCTCTTCCTGCTCCCCATCCAGGGACCCCCAGATTGCTGCATGCCCTGGGGCAAATGCACTCTTCCGCTCCTCCCTAGTTATGCCGGTGAAGTCATCTCAGGTGGTAGGGACACTAGGGATGGCAAATTCCCCATCACCATCTGCCCTAGCAGGGCCCCTTCCCTTTCAGGGAACTGCCCCTGCTTCACCCAAGCCTTTTAAGAGAGTGTTGAGGAGAACCTTTCATGCCACGGCACAAGTAATTTTCCTGATACTCCTTTTATGGAGCCTAGTGCTGCTGATCCCTGAGAAACAGGCAATTAGAAAAGAGAACAGCATCCAGCAGTGTTCCTTCTGGTTGCCCTTTTTCGGGGGGGGGGGTACCAGTGCCAGAGCCTCCTCCTCTGTTGTCAGATGGGGGCACGGTAAATTCACCACAGTTTTTTTGTGGCTGGTACACAGGTATATTACACATGCTGCTGCTGCTATCACATATTCTGGAACCCTTTCTGGATATCATCCTGAAAGTCTTCCTACCACTGACATAAGAACATAAGAAGAGCCATGCTGGATCAGGCCAAAGGCCCATCTGGTCCAGCTTCCTGTATCTCACAGTGGGCCCACCAAATGTGTCTGGGAGTGCATGAGACTAGATATCTGTCTCTTGATATCACTCCCCTGTGTCTGGTCCTTGAAGTACCCCTGTTTTAAGTCTGGAGATTATACATCTCCATCATGGTTTGTAACCTGTGATGGACTTTTCCTCCAGGAATCTACCCAATCCCCTTTTGAAGGCATCCAGGCCGGATGCCATCGTCACATCCTGTGGCAGAGAGTTCCACAGACTAACAACATGCTGGGTAAAAAAAATATTTTGTCTGTTCTCTTTTCGCACTATTGTTACCTCTTCTTTCTTGGACAGCAGGAAGGTATGCACAGCTGTGGCTGCACCTGCAGCTGCACCTGCAGCTGCAGCTACCCTGTATTTCTCCAGCACCAACAGTGGTGCATTGGGCATTCTGATTTCTGTTCCCCCTCACACAACCCAAGTGTGTGGTACAGAGCCCAATGTGATACATTATGATAGTTTTATATTTGATAAGACATAATGGCTAAAACAATCAGATTTATTGCTGCTGTTTATTCAAACACAGCATCTGACTTTCAGAGTAGACACCTGCTTTTTCGTGTCTCATTAGAAACCAGGAAGACATTATGATAATGATGCTAGTTGTATGCATTCATTTTCTCCTGAGCACTATATCTTTCTCAGTACAAAATAGCTCAAGAATTCCAAAGAGCAAAATCATATGGCATGCATGTACTCGGATCCTGAACCTTGAACATGATAAATCAGGTAAGATGATCCACAAACATCAAAAAGAGAAATTTGCTCCACTAAGAAAGGAAATCCCTTTGAAGCATGAAGGAATTTATTACAGGTATTTTTGATCTGTAAACCCAATTACAGCTGCCAAATATTGACTTCTCTGTGTTGTACAATTCAGGATACATTTATCATCCAGTAAAAGATGGTAGAAGTAGTAATAACAAAAATATCAGTATAAATGAATTTAAACAGGTAGGTAAGGTAGGCTTGTTTATATAACGGATATATTTCATCCTCCCTGGTGAGCTAAGAACTCTTCACTATGATTATGATCAACCATATAACTATTTCTAAACCGCCATATAGACTTTGATTAGTATTCTATACCAGAGTTTCTCAGTCACTGGTCTGCCAGACATTTTGGACTGCCATTGTTGCTTTGTCCTATCAGGTCACTTCCTATGTACAGCCAACCTATGAATGCTAACAACATGGCTGCCTAGGAGTCCCTGCTGTACAATTTTGGCTGACCAGTTGCCTTCCCTTATCAGCTCTTCATGTGAGAAGCATATTCTCTGACTTAATCATTCTGAGACATTCTAGCCCGCTCCCAGCATGATGGGATGGACCAGGAGATTCCATAGAGCTATGACAGATCCTTTCTCTCCAGATTAGAAAATGAAGGACATGAAACCACCCGCTATAAATAAAGTACCTCAGAACTTCCACTACAGATTTCAGTGAAATTTATCTGCATCCTGAAAAAACAAAAAGAAAATTGCCCACATGCTCATGAGAAACAAATGCCCTCTTGAAAATGGATAGAAATGGAAGAGTCAATGCAGGGCAACTATATACTGTTATACTGTTATAGGAGGGAAACAGTAGGTTAAACAAGGAAAACAATGTGGTGTAGAGCCCAACCCAACTTTTTCCTTCAGTAGTGAAAAATAATATCATAACAAGAACCACACTGTATCCCAAATTGTTGCTATACGTAAGAAAAGAGATAGCAAGAGAGAGATTTATTCTCCAAATAAGAGACTGGAAATTTCAGCATTTAAGGACCTCTAAATACGACAAAGAAAAAAGGAAGGAAGGAATAAGGACAAATCTTATTTTTGAATATCACAGTGTAATCTATACCCCAAATGAAGACACTGGTAAAATCTCATTTGCCTTTAATGTCACTGGATTGAACACTTTGCTATCACCTATGTAAACGGATTTTCTTTTCTTTTTAATGTTTTCAATGCCTAAATGTTGCAATATGGCAGAAGAGAGACCTCTTGTGGCATTTTTTAAAATGGCAGTATCAGCTATTGGATACTGTACTACTGAATCCCCTTCATGTATAAAAACCAAACATTGATCTTGCTTGATTTGAAAATAGACATGTTTGAAGACCACAGCATTGCAGCAAGGAAGACATAAAAAAGAACACAGCAATCACTGCCTTTGAATAATCCAGAGCTTTATCAAATGACATACCATGCTAGTTACTAGTAGAGATGGGCACGACTTGGAAAAAAATTTTTCGAGTTGTCGTTAGTCGGGCCGGTTCCGTTTCGGGTCATCTCCGTTTTTCGCGAAAATTCGCAAAAATTAGTCAGTTTGTTTTTTTCGTTTTCTCGTTTCCGTTTCTGCCGCGATTTCGCGCATTTTGACGTCCGACCGAGACTTGCGGCTTGCAGGCGCAGCGCGGGCGGCAGTGGCGCGGGGGTACATGCGTGGGTGGCGGCAGCGGCAGCGGCAGGGGGAGTGGCTAGTGCGCGGGCGGGCGCGCGGGCGGGCGCGCGGGCGGGTGGGCGCGGGTCCCGCAAAATGAGCAGGCGAAATACAATTTAAACCTGCCTGGGTGATGGACTTGCTGCTGCACAACAAGGCTACTGCATCCTAAGCAAACAAAGTGGGGCAGAAACAAATTTGCATTTCTTTTTTTTCTCTTGGTCTGCTGTGCTGAATCTGCTGATGCTGAACCAGCCAGCCACCCTACTTGGTCTGGCTGACGTGCCTGTTTGTTGTACTTTTTTGTTGTTTGGTTTTGAATCCATCCCATCTCCCCTCCACCTCTCTCAGAGGCAGCAGGAGAAACAGACATTCCGTTCCTCCCCAAATCTGGATGAGGGGTCTACTCCTCTAGTCCTCTCAAATTGGCCCCCCATCACCAAGGTCCTTCTGCCTTCACTTCACATTCACAGTCAAAGTCACACACACTTAAAGGACAAGCAATAAAGCCAAAGCCAATGCAACCCTGCTTTTGGTCATGGTCAACAAAAACATTAGCAGTTAGAGCCTGAGGTGGTTAAGCTACGTAGCTAGTAGCTGCTACAGCCAGGAATAGTTTTGGTAGGGATGGGTTAGGGTTAGGGTTAGGGTTGCTCTGACTTAAGTTTTACAGCTCACAGCCCAGCCCACTAGGCTATACAAGGAGGAGGACAATCTCTGGTCGACGCATCCATAAGGCCAGAGTAAGGGCGGCCACTCCGGTCAGGCCACAAAGCAGAGTATGAGAGCACCACAGCACAGAACCAGAGTGCGGCAGGCTCCTTGCCAGCTCCAGTATAAAAAGGATGGAGCTGAATGGCATGACAGGAATTTAAATGCCACTGGCCTTGGGTCACAGTGTCTTGCAGCCCAGAGGACTGAGTTGCGGAGGAGGCCAATCACCTTGGGTCTGGTCTGGCACCACACTGCCTGCGATGCACCACATGGCACTTTCTGACAAACTCTTGGGTGGTGCTGTACGTAGTACGAACGCTGTTCAAATCAGTACCCCCCTTCTGTGTGAAACACGGCGTCTTGCAGCCCAGAGGAAAGACTGGAGGAGGAGACCAATCACCTTGAGTTTGGTCTGGCACCACACTGGCTGCAAAAAGGACAGCAAGCCACATTCTGAGTCTGACTCTTCCTCCCCAAGTCCCCAGCTGTGTGCTGGTAGACTTGCTAACTGCCGGCCCGGCAGTCTACTACCATGCCCTTCTTTGTGAATCACAGTTGGTTCCCACACAACTCCAAGAGCCAAGCCTGCAACTTTGCAATAAACTAATGGACTGCTGGCACCCAAGTCCTCTTCCCTTCGTTGTGAGGCACAGTGTCTTGCATCCCAGAGGAAAGAGTGGCGGAGGCCACAAGCTGGAGTAATTGAATGCTGGGCCAGCAATCCACGACCATGGCCTTCGTTGTGAATCCCAGCTCCTACAACTCCAAAAGCCAAGCCTGGAACTGTCAGAGAAACTACTGGAGTGCTGGCACCCAACTACTCTTCCCTTCTTAGTGAGCCACAGTGTCTTGCATCCCAGAGGAAAGAGTGGCGGAGGCCACAAGCTGGAGTAATTGAATGCTGGGCCAGCAATCCCGACCACGACCATGGCCTTCGGTGTGAATCCCAGCTCCTACATCTCCAACAGCCAAGCCTGGAACTGTCAGAGAAACTACTGGAGTGCTGGCACCCAACTACTCTTCCCTTCTTAGTGAGGCACAGTGTCTTGCATCCTAGAGGAAAGAGTGGCGGAGGAGACAGAGCTAGGTCTCTGTGAATTACAAACTCCCTGCAAACTACTACCATGCCCTTCGTAGTGAATCCCAGCTCCAACACCACTCCAAGAACCAAGCCTGGAACTGTCCAAGAAACTACTGGAGTGCGTGCTGCACACAACTTCTCTTTCCTTCTTAGTGAGCCACAGTGTTTTGCATCCAAGAGGAAAGAGTGGCTGGAGGAGCCCACATAGCCTGAGTCTGAGGCCACAGGGCCTCCGTAGGGGAGGAACATTGCCAGGAAGCTCCAGCTCCCCAGCGTGACTGAATGGCCTGAGGAGGACGCCAGGAAAATGCCCTTCTTTGTGAGCCACAGTTGGCAGCCCAGGGGAAAAGCAGAGTCCACATGGTGTCTGACTCTGAGGCCTGAGACCACTCTGACAAAAGGACTGCAAGCCAGAGGGTCTTCCTACACAGCTGTGTGCTGCTTTCCCCGGCCGTAAACTCCTAGCAGGCCAGCACAGCCATGTTCCCTTCTCAGTGAGACATAGCTTTGCAGTCCACGGAAGACAGTAGGCCTGAGAACCACAGGCTCACTGTCTGTGTGAGTCAGAGAGAGTACCCACAAAGAACCAAGCCTGGAGTGGAGGCTTCCTTGCTCCCTCCCTTCACTGAGAGCCACAGTCAGTGCATTGCATCCCAGTGGCATGCCCTTCGTAGTGAATCACATTCCCCACAAGAGCCAAGCCTTGAACTTTCTGATAAACTGTCCTATTTGTAACGGTGACAGTGGGCCACCAACACGTCAGTAAGTTGTCCTTCTTTGTGAGCCACAGTGTATGGCAATGGCAGCCCACTGAAGACTAATTGGCGGTCCGGAGGCTGACAACACTCCCACACTGCGGCACTCTTTCCTGCAGAGTCCTGTCACTGTCCAAGGGTGCTTTCGCATGAGTTCTGCCTAATCACGGGCCCACCCCACGGCTGTTTTCTAGCACACAAGCACAATGCCCTTCTCTGTGAGGCACAGTGTGTGCAAACAAAATAGTTGATGAGTGAATGCACTGTTACAGTTGGTCTTCAAGAGGTTTTCCGCCAAGAGGCGGGCGCAGCCGTGGTTGCTGCATGGGCAAGTTGAGGGCAGTGGCGACAGGGCTGAACTTGAAGCACTAACTGGATCATGCTGTTAGGGTGAAGGAGAAGCGGCTGGAAGGCCTCCTCTAAGCCGGAAGTGGGGGGAGCCTGACAGGCAGGCAGGGAGAAGACACAGAGCTAGAGTGAGTCTGAGTCTTTGACCACACAGGCTTGCAAAAGGACAGCAAGCCAAGCTTTCTGACTTTCTTTCCCAGCTGTGTGCTGGTAGACTGCTCCTAACTGCCGTGCCGGCATTCCATCTCCATGCCCTTCGTTGTGAATCACAGCAGTTCCACAACTCCAAGAGCCAAGCCTGGAACTTCCTTCTGAAAGGCTCTTCTATTTCTAAGAAACAAACGATTATTGTGCAGAACTGTGGTACTACGCGCAAGTACATTCCACTCCAGCCCTTCTTAGTGAGACACAGTGTGGTGCAGCCCAGAGGACAGAGTAGCGGAGGCCTAAACATCCCCCTTAACCCTAACCCTAAGCCAACCACCAGCTGTTCCTGAAGAGTGTTCCCATAACTCAATCATCATCATCAATCACAACCTAGATTTGCAACCAGTAACTTTTCTGGTCCGGCAGCCTTTGTTCCGGGGTTAGGGCAGAAATGATTATAAAATGTTTAAGCACCGAGTGTGCGCACAATGAGTCACAGAGCACAGCACCAAGATCCACACAGGGGACTTTCGGCCAGGAGTACGCACACACAACAAGGACGTTTCCCTTCTTTGTGAGCCACAGCTGGCAGCCCAGTGGAAAGAGTGGCGGAGGAGACAGAGCTAGGTCTGTGTAAATTACAGACTCACACAGTCAGTGTGGGACAGAGTATCCACCAAGAACCAAACATGGAGGCTTCCTTGGCAGGCAGAGTTTCTCTCGCCACCCCAGGAGACCGGGTTTTGGCAACCAAGGAGACAGAGTGGAAGCAGGAGAACTGGGTGGGTCTATTTCTTTAAGGCTGTAAGGAGGGGAGCTTGCCCCCTGATACTCAGTCTTTGAGGTAGGTTGTTGTAAAGTGCTTCCTCACCACTTTGTGTGTGAGAGAATACAGGTAGGCAGGCAGGCAGGCAGGCAGGCAGGCAGGCAGGCAGGCAGGCAGGCAGGCTCGTAAAGCCCAGGGAACGGTGTGAAGCACCAAGGAAGGCAGGTATTAGGGTCTCTCTCAGACCAGCCATGGCAAAAGGGGAAACATTGGGCCAATACAGACAGACCCTTTCCAATGACACTTTGAGTGGCCCTGCCTGGTTTGGAGACAGGCCAGGGCTAGAAAAATTGGGCCACTAATAGTACCCTTCAATTGTGTGTGAGAGAGAATACAGGTAGGCAGGCAGGCAGGCAGGCAGGCAGGCAGGCAGGCAGGCAGGCAGGCTCGTAAAGCCCAGGGAACGGTGTAAAGCACCAAGGAAGGCAGGTATTAGGGTCTCTCTCAGACCAGCCATGGCAAAAGGGGAAATATTGGGCCAATACAGACAGACCCTTTCCAATGACACTTTGAGTGGCCCTGCCTGGTTTGGAGACAGGCCAGGGCTAGAAAAATTGGGCCACTAATAGTACCCTTCAATTGTGTGTGAGAGAGAATACAGGTAGGCAGGCAGGCAGGCAGGCAGGCAGGCAGGCAGGCAGGCAGGCAGGCAGGCTCGTAAACCCCAGGGAACGGTGTGAAGCACCAAGGAAGGCAGGTATTAGGGTCTCTCTCAGACCAGCCATGGCAAAAGGGGAAACATTGGGCCAATACAGACAGACCCTTTCCAATGACACTTTGAGTGGCCCTGCCTGGTTTGGAGACAGGCCAGGGCTAGAAAAATTGGGCCACTAATAGTACCCTTCAATTGTGTGTGTGAGAGAATACAGGTAGGTAGGCAGGCAGGCAGGCAGTCAAGCAGGCAGTTTTGCAGGCATTAGGCACTGGAGTCGGCAGGTAGTCACAGAGGCAGGCAGGCAGGCAGGCAGGCAGGCTCATAGGGCCAAGGGGAGGCAGGCAGGCTTGCAGGCGGGCATGGAGGATTGCAGGCAGGAGGCTAGGTTACAGGCAGCAACTTAGTTCTTGGAGTGTTGGGGTAATCCCAAGGTGGAAAGGTTGAAGCGGATGAAAGTCAACCTTTCCACCGTCTCCGGGTCCAGGCAACAGCGGCGCGGCCTCAGGACATCTCCCATGTGGGAGAAGACACGCTCACTCTGGACACTGGTGGGTGGAATAGACAAGAGGTCCAACGCCAGAGTTGAAAGAGCGGGCCAGAGGTCTGCCTTTCTGGCCCAGTACTGCAGTGGGTCCGAGCTGAGGGGTTGGAGGGGCTCAGCCATGTACTCCTTCACCATGGTCTGAGCGGGGTCTGCTACTTCTTCCTCCCTGGCCTCCTCTGAGGAGGAAACTGCCATGGCTAGGGCAGAGGCCAGGTAGTTGGCTGCTGGAACGGAACCTGGTCTCTGGGTGAACGCTCCTGGAGTACAGAGGGATGTGGATCCTTGCGAGGACTCCTCCTCAGCATCGCTCTGGCTTCCGTGTGCCCTCTGAAACGCCTGGCCCTCATCGGAGACAGCCCTGACTTGACGGCATAGCTCCGTCTTCCAGGATTTCAGTTCGGCAGTGCTGGCCGCCAGGGAACCCTTGATGCGAGGGTCGCACAGGCAGGCCATCTGGTACACCTTTTCCCTTCTAAGTGGGCCAAGGCGGGTATCCACGCTGGTCAACAGCCTGTCTGCCAATGCCCTGCTCTTAGGGAGAAGATTGCCTTCTTCCCGGATACTGGTCTCTAGGCGTTGGCGAAGGGCATTGACCAGGGGGAGAACGTGGCCCAGGCTGGTGTTGTAGCTGCTGAGGACGTGGGTGGTCTCCTCAAAAGGCTGCAGGATACCCGCCATCTGGGAGAGGGCGAGCCACTCGGTAGCACCAAGGTCCAATTCCCTCCCCTCATGCAGGACTGGGGTGGTTGACATGATGTATTCCACCACTTCCTTCTGCTCCACCAGACGCTTGACCATTTCGTGGGTGGAGTTCCACCGGGTGGTCACGTCCTGGATCAGGACGTGCTCCGGTCGGCCCATCTCCGCCTGCCTCTCACGCATCATCCTGGCTGCCTTGACGCTGCGAGCGAAGTGCCCCACGATCTTCCGACACTTGTCCAGCAAGGCCCTGGTCTCCCTGGTCCCCTCACTCCAGGAGTCCTTTGGTGCACCCAGGCCAATGGCATCGCCCACCACTAGATGCAGTTTGTGTGCTGCGCACACGATGCCCTGGAACCCTGCCCCAAGAACCGCGTTGGTCATGTTACAGCCCGCGTCTGTAACCATGACTCCACGATTGACCTGTCCCTCTGTCCCCAATCCCCACTCTCTTATTGCTGTCTTGAGAACGTCAGCAATGTTGATCCCTGTGGCGTTGTCCTCCATGCTTTGTGCCTGGAGAAGCACCACCCTATACCCTCTTGGGGTGCTGCCTTGTGCCTCCCCCTGCAGCTGCTCATGGGCTGACCGCGGCTCCAGGACCTCCTTGGGTTGCCACCAATGAGCCGTCAGTGAGAGGTATCCGTGGTGCCCACCGGTCCAGAGGTCAGAAGTGAAGTGGATCTTCTTCCCTCTGGCCGCCTGCAGCAGGGCCCGGATCCTGCCCCTGACAGACTCATAAAGGGAGGGAAGCACCCGCCTGCTGAAGGTACGCCGGGATGGAGTCTCGTACCATGGTGCCACGTGCTTCATCAGGTGCCTGAAGCCTGATGACTCCACAAAGGAGAGGGGCAACCCGTTCATGGCCACCATTTCACCCACCACTCGAGTGGTGGTCTCCTGTGCTTTGGCCCTATTTCGCGGGCTGACAAAAGTCCCACCCAACAGCCCCACTTCCTGCAGAGTGGCCTGCCTCTTCCCACTCTCACTAGCGGAGCTGTGTTTTTCTTTCTCTATCTCTAACCCTTCTTCCCCTCTCTTCCTCCCTGAAGAGCAAGGGCCTGACAGGGTTCCAGTCAGAGTCCCAGGGTGCTTCCTCATCAGATGGCTGCGCAACCCACTTGAGGAGAGGTGTTTGGGGTCATTCCCCCTGCGCAAGACCACCACGCATATCTTGCACACCGCCATCCTTGCGTCTTGGGGGCTGTTCTCAAAATGCTCCCAGAGACACCCTCGTGGCTTACAGAAAGTAACGCCCCCTCTGTTATTGCCTGCCGCTGCCGCTGCTGTGGTGCTGGTGTGGCCTCTGCCCTGCCGGGAAAGTAGACTAGTACTACTGCTCTCACTGGTGGTACTCTGGGTGGAAAGAGGGCTGCTCCTTCCGTCACTGCCTGGAGCCTGACTTAATTCTGTCCCTGCCAACAGGTCCTCAGAATCTGGCAGGTTTAGATACAAGGAGCCCGATTCTGATTCTGATGCCATTTCAGAATCAGAGCCCTTGTCTTCTTGCTGATCAAGGGTGGGGCTGTCAGGTAATGAAGATGGGATTTGGTACGCCTCATCCATGCTTCCCTCGGTGACAGACGATGGCACATTGCTGCTTGTGCCACTGGCACTGCTACTCGACGAGGGAGTTGCACCAGTATCACTTTCTGCACTACTTCCTGTCCCTTCCCTCAGAAACGTGCCCCTATTTATCTTAGTAGGGGTCCCCCTCCCCTGCCCTCTAGCTGTGCGACTTCTCCTCATTTTTCTCACTTCTTGTGGCTCAGGCCAGGGAATGTATAATGTGATAGTAAAGAAAAGCACCAAGGAACTGTGCAAGTAAATGAGTGACTCACAACAGCAGCACAACAAACAAGGAAATAGGAGCTAGGGGTTTGCCAATCCTGGCACCCAACTAAGTTTCTCTATGCCCTGCACAGGGCAAGTATAACAAAGAGAACTGTAACTTCTTCCAAGTTGTAATTGGATTGTGTATGTAGACTGTGGTGGCAACAGGTAAATGAGTGAGATGGACTCACAACAGCAGCACAACAAACAAGGAATTAGGAGCTAGGGGTTTGCCAATCCTGGTACCCAACTAAGTCTCTCAATGCCCTGCACAGGGCAAGTGTAATTAGGAGGAGAACTGTAACTTCTTCCCAGTTGTAATTGGATTGTGTATGTAGACTGTGGTGGCAACAAGTAAATGAGTGAGATGGACTCACAACAGCAGCACAACAAACAAGGAAATAGGAGCTAGGGGTTTGCCAATCCTGGCACCCAACTAAGTTTCTCTATGCCCTGCACAGGGCAAGTATAACAAAGAGAACTGTAATTTCTTCGCGATTCGAATTAAAATCAATTCAATTCCCTCCCTGCCTAGCGAGACCGAGACCGCGACCGCGAAATCGAAACTAGACTGAGCGCAGCAATCCAGCCCTGACCACCCTCCACAAGATCCAAGCCCAGACTGTGACGGACTGGAACTGCCTCGGCTTTTTATGCCCTCTGGCACATCCAGAAGTGTCCGTCAAAACCTGTCCATGCGATTGGTGGAATGGCTCCAAAAATTTGCATGGTCCCGTCCCATGGCCAGCCCATCGTTGCGCAGATGTAAAAAAATAAATTAAGAAAAAAATAAAATAAAATCAACGGAGACGTATTTTGGCAAGACAAACCCACTGCTGCTACTGTAAAAAAGCAAGCATTTAAAATAGGTTACTTTCGCATGTTTCTGTGGTGCTTTGGTGGGGTTTTGGGCAAGGATTTTAAAAAAAAAAATTGCGGTCGCCATTTTGGACTGGGAATCGGGGTTTTTTTTAACTTTTAAAAACTTTTTTCTGTGCCGCTTGGCATTGCGCGATCGCTGCGTGCAAGTAACGAGCACGACAAATCAGACCAAATTGTTCGTTCGTCGGTTCGAGCTTGAATTCTAGGGGAGTGATTCCCGTTACCGTTTCCGTAGAGTAACGGATACGAGTAACGGAAACGGAAACAGGAATACCGCTAAGTCGTGCCCATCTCTAGTTACTAGCCATTGGGGAAGGAGGAATCTTTCTGTGGACACAGCCTTAAAGATTGGCATGGACTGCCATCCAAGATATCCCACAACAGACAGGCACACACACACCATACAAACAGCACCACGTTCACCATATTTCCACCATCACAATCAGTTGTCCTGCTGCTGCTTTGCATGTTCACCAGGACTCAATTTAGATAGTCCTCTCAAGTACCTTTGTAAACACCTTCTGCGGGTCTTGACAAGAGAACCACGCCAAAAGTCTACTCTTGTAAGGTTCTTTGAGTCCTACATTTGAGTTGTTTTAATGCCAAGGGTATTATGGTTGGAACCTAGACAGGACATTGCACACACCACAAGTTGTCCTGTGACACACAGAAAGAGGAGAGAGAAGCACAGCTAAGATCTTCCCCTTTTGGAGTTGCTTCATGCAGTTCCATGATGTAACTTCCCTCATAAAATGATGAAACAGCTGCTGCTGACATTTGTTCAAATTCTTATTCGCTTTTGTACTGTGCCTCTTGGATTACAAGCCATTATCTTAAATAGGCTTAAAAGTTTTTGCTGAAACGCTTTGACCAAGGGGAAGGACACTGTGTAGTGATGGCGTTATCCCTATGCAAGCTTGGAAACATTACAATTTTGGATTAAACCTCCAAGCATTGGGGCCTATCATCTTGAGAAGTAATGTTTCAAAATTCTTGTCCCCGTTGTGGAATTATTTTTCTAAATATGTGTACCTGACCTCTTTGTTACCTTATTTTCAGAGCCATTAAGACATTTTCATTTTCCTGTGCATTTTAAGCCATTCCTTAAGCTGCAATATGTTTTTGTTTCTGCCTCCTCTTCTCAGTAATGTTACAGCTTTATTGTACATTTCAATGATTTATGACTTACCTGCCTCCATACGTAGAAGAATCTATTAAAGGGCTCTATATACACTTATTTAAAATACAAATTGTGAATAAAGTAAGCACATAAGAAATTAAATCCACCATCTCATTGCCTACTTGCAGGATATTATAACCCAGTCCCAATAAATAAAGCATGCGACTTTCCATACAATAAAGCAAACATTTAAGTATAACTACTTCCCAGACTTGTAGGGTATAATCTTATCACAAAGCAGACAATAGTTTGGTCACCTTAGGGAAAAAAAAGAACTTATTTATATTGTTTGGATTTTTTCCCAAGTGTCTCCTACCATGTGAATGTGCCTCTGTATGCCTTCTTCCTTATTCTTTGCATGCAACATGCAAAGGGTTATTGTGAAATCCCACTTCTTCCAAAAATCTTGCTACCACAACAGCAGTAGGAATTGCCAACACTTTGTGCACCTCTTGCAGCATCTGAAAGCAAATGGACCTCTACTTTTAATCCTAAAGACTTTTTTTTCAAAAAATTCATCAAGCAGGGCTTGCATTCACTGAAAAAGCTATACCTTCCTTCAGATAAAGAATGATATACATCCTATCACCCACAGTCTGTAACAGCCAGTTAAAAACAATCCATGCCAGAGCCTCCACCTGGTTTGAAAATTATGGCAGCCCTCAAGGAATGAAAAGTTCTTGGTGGCAGTCTAGCTCTCTGCTTTGTTTTCAAAACCACCTTGCTTAGCTTTTCCTATGAGCATCCACTTGCCACCCTCAAAGATGTACAGGGGCAGGCAAGCAGGTGGATTCTAACGGTAAGGGTAATTAAAAACCCTATAGGCATTTTGGAATATAAGTAGCTGATGTTTTAAGTAACGGCAAAAGGATGCCATAATGGTAGAATGGATTCGATCATTCCTGTAGATTTTATATATATATCAAACTTTTTGTTCTCCCTGCTCCTACAAGATACATACAATCTCAGTACTTAAACCCCTACTAATCTTTAGTAGGTCACACGACATCCTCCAAGGATGAATACATTTTAGGAATATGCTACTTACTTTGGTCCTAAATATCTTGCACAATTACCACAATTATTTTATTCCATGGCAGCAATTTATTTCACAGGCTAATTTTCACTGGAGGAAAAAAAATCTAACCACATGCAAAAAAAAAAAAAACGATCCATAATAACTGGGTGCCACTTCCAACTGTCATGGAACTGCAGCTCCAAATATTTCTCAACATTGGTTATGGTAGTTAGGGATGAGAGTTATTGTAATCCAACATAATCTGGAGGAGCACACTTGCCTCTAGCTGCACATTCTATTGACTGTTCTGATATCCAGTTTAATGCTAACTGAGGCATAGAGTTTACTTAGTACCTCCTTACTGTATGAGATTGTCTGTATCTGAGAACAACATCAACCTCCATTGAAAATTATTGTGATGGTGTCAGGCATGAAACGATTGGGCTGGTTTGGATGATGCAAGGTTCTGACATGGCCCTACACAGACAGCCAACATGCCTTGAGTCAATCATACCTGCAATATGGACAGCCTGCCTGAATACAGCGTGTGTGAACAAGAATGTAGAAATGTTAACCTCACCTGGATGAGCAGCTAATCCGACCAGACTAGCAGACATAAGCCATCTCCATCTCTAAGGTTGGGTCTCACCTCTAAAGAAACTGTACTACATGGACTGCGATTACCTTTCACACATGCAAGCCACTGTAATGACAATACAGTCATGAAGAAAAGGTCCTGCATGGGATAATTCTTATTTTCAGTAAGAAGAATGTTTAACACCTGAGATATTTTAAGTAACAAACATGTTTCCTTACATCTTATTCACCTTTTGCTACCTGGGCAAATAATTTCACATCATTAAGTCAATTTTGCATCATTCAATATTTCTATTATTCATAGCACTTGCTTCTGAGTGAATTCTGACATCTGATTTTCTGTTCCCTTGAGATTCCCTTCAATTCCTTAATAAACAGGATTTTCAGATGGCTAGTGTTTTAGGGCCCAACAGCAGTAGCAGTCCTGCCTTTTCACTTGCACCACCACCTGGTCTCTCTAAGTTTCAAACTCAACATTATGAGTGGATTCATAGTCACAGCATGAATAAAAACAGATCAGTTGAAGCCTGAAATACTGCAAAGCACAATAACCAAGCAATAAGGATATTCCCAGTATAAACAGATTCCCAGCTCTGTCGTGAGTGTGGCTGGCTCAAAACTCAAACATCGTCCCAGAGTTTACTGAATCCCCAGATCAAGGAAACAGTTCCAGTCATTGCACACACTTTGCAAAGTGCTTCTAAATCATGCCGAAATTATTTACCATCTTTTCTAGCAGTGGGATTTGCACAGGGCCCAAAATAACTTGGGGAGGGAGAGACCTTACTCACAGGAGTGCTGCCATCTGAAAAAGTGTTCATGCTGATGGAACTGCTCAGCTTGTCCGAAGATAAGGAAGGCGGTGATGGGCTGCGCTTCTCCAACTGGTCCTGGTTCTGTATATCTTGACGCTGGAGATATTCTCGCCATGCTCTCTGGATGCTACAGGGGAGTTGAAAGAAGGGTGAGTGCAGAGCCTCCGAAGGCATTTGCACAAAACTGAAATATTTCTCTCTCTGAGGAAATCTGACAAAAAGCAATCTCGTAGAGGTAAAAAGAGGTTATGCTCAGCCCTGGAATTTAAATGGGCCAGTCTTTGAAAAATGGTTTTAAAGGAGGATTTTGCAAAAACACAGGGACAGGCCATCCAAAATGAATATCCTCTAATTTTGACCCACCCCAGAAAAGTTCTATGTGGGATGCCTAAGTATGCAATTCTATGCACATGCACTTGAAAGCAAGTGTCACTGAACACAGTGTTCCCACTGAGAGCAGGGATCCAAAATGCTGCAGCCAGCCTGGTTAGAGTGATCACATAACACATCCTGTTACAGCAGTTCCACTGCTGATCCATTTTTAGGCACAATTCAACGTATTAATTAATTGATTGATTTGGAGTATTTTTACCCCGCATTTCTTGGTTCAAAGACTGTATCTCCCTTTATGAGCCTGCCCAGGTTTTAAGATCCTGAGGAGAAGCCTTTCTTTCAGTCCCACCACCCTCACAGGTGCATTTGGTGGAGAGCCTGGAGAGGTCCTTCTCTTTTGATGGTTGCAAATTCCGGAACTCCCTCCCCCAGGAGGCTATGCTAGATCTGTCTTTGCTGCCCTTCAGAAAAGCAGGCAAAGACATATCTCCCCATGCATGCTTTGCCTTAGTGACTGGCTGTCTAAGAGAGGGGTTTTTTTTTTTTTTAAAAAAAGAAATTTTGTATGCTTATATTTTTGTTGCTTTTATATCTGTTTTAGTAATGCATTTATCTAACATTTTTAGTATAATCTTATATAAGATAAATCTTTACTGATCCCACATTGGGAGAAATTTACTTGGTACACAGCTCCCAAAGAACAAGTAAAGAACAGTGGGTGCACAAAAACGTGTAAGGTGAGAAAGAAAAAGATAATAGAAAATAGAAATAAAATAAAATAAAAATCTAATATACAAATATACACTATAAAATATGGATATAAAAAAATAAATTCCTTTAAAATTTTCAAATAATGTATTGTTTTTAGCTTTCAATTTTGTCTTTTTAATGCTGCAAGAAGCCTGAGAGTCCTTTTTTTTTTAAGAAAAAAGGTCACAACAAACGTGTATAATAATTCCTGTAGCTCAACAAGTAATGAGAAGAATACTTTCTTGTATATTAGAAGTAATATAATATAATGTAATATCTTAGCACTGCAGAGCTGGATCATCTAGTCTAGGTCATGTCAAGGAGGCACGGGGGGGGGGAATCAAAAACCCCCACTGAGACTCTTAATTTCCATGACAAAATTGGGATTGCTGAGATGAAAAACAAATAAGAGGCACAAAAATATGAATATACCGTATGTCCATTTGACTAGGAGCATATGCGACAGGTTGCCTCTCCCTCATGTCTCCCCACTACCCCCCCAACAACTCTGCAGTCTTCACATAATTTGCTTTAATAAAATTAGTGGGTACTGCTTTGCTTTAGGTTATTAAATGAAAGTGATTACAGACCTTCCACCTGAATAGTGGTACTTCTTAAGACGGTATTAATTTGTCCCAAGGGTCCTTTCATTTTCAGACATTTTCATCTTAAGAGACATGGTTTTCAATGCATTCCTATGCGAAGGCTGTATCACCACCACCACCCATACCCTCAATGAGTTTTTCGTCTTATGGGGCATTCGTCTTATGACGTATTGCTGTATAGAGATGTACATTACAGAATAAGTACCACAGTGGATATATGCAGCTGCTTCCTACCCTTGATAGAATTCTTAATATTCGCAAGGAGAAAAGAGATCTCCAAATTGTAGGCAAATATCTGAAAATCTCAGTACATATTTCCTCAAAGGTGAAGAAATCAGATAGTGTTACAACCCTGTGTGTAACACCAGATGGCAGTGTAAAATCAAATAAGCAGCTTGAGAGTTGATTTTTGAATCTAGTTATGGGAGGCAGTAGAATTAACATTTTAAAAATGATGTTTAAAAGGATACATTTATGTAATATTTTCCTCACTCAAACATAAGCAAATGACCCCCACCCAGGCCAAATGTCATGTTTTTTGAGATCAATGGGCAGGTCCAGAGATATACCTGAGCCTGAGATCTGTTATAATAATAATCCTTTACAATATGGAAAGTAGCAGATAAATTGAAGGATAAATAGGAATCGGAATACTATAAGCCCTGTTTAAATTGTACTTTGTTTGAAGCTGTTGTATTCTGCACAAGGATGAAAATCCTGAGTTGTCTTGAACTTGTAAATGAAGAGAATGATCTATTATATTGATGTATTTTCAAAGGATTTCACAGCCAGGATCTGATGGTTGTTGTCAGTTTTTCAGGCTGTTTGGCCATGTTCTTGACATTAGGAAAAAGAAATACCTCCAGAACAGGGCCAAACAGCCCATAAAAACCAGAACACCCAACTACTATATTATTCTCATCAACAACAAGGATAGGGAAGAATCTACAGGCACCGTTGATACTGATTTCAAAGTAGGAAGCACAAAGTTTGGTTCAAATGACCCATTTCTTGCAGAATTTGTTTTATGGACATCTAAGAAGCTGAAGCGTTTGGATGGATTGTTGGTTCCTTTCTTAACAGTCAATCTGTCCTTCCACAGTCCAGGAGAAGAGACATTAGTTTTATGCAGATGTATTTTGGACATGAACCAATTCAGCCTGAATGAGGGAACTTCATCAGTGTGGTTTCACAGGTACCACATGTATTCTCTCTCCTCCCTCAGTCAGCTGCTCCACTCACCCACCTCTGCACACTGGCCAGTTTGTCTTCCAGGATATGGGCCACGAAGGGAAAGAACAATAGTGGAAGTGAACAATTGGCTTCAGAGATGGTGCCAGCAGGAACGATTCGGATTCTTGGACCATGGTTTGCTTTTTCATTCAGATGGGATATTGGGCCAGGATGGGGTGCACCTCACCACTGCTGGTAGAAATCTTTTTGCCACGAGGATTGCAGATTTATTACGGAGAGCTTTAAACTGAGTTTGCAGGGGGAGGGAGAAAATTCTCTTAATGGTAGAGATCCAGAAGGGATTCTGGATATTAGCCCAAATGTTGCAACAGGAGCAGGACAAGAAGTAGTTCAGACAATCAGTGCGAGGAAAAACAGGTTAAGCAAAGGAGATGTAAGAAGCACACGGCAGCCTCAAATGTCTCTACACCAATGCACAGAGCATGGGGAACAAACAGGAGAGCTGGAACTCCTAATACAGCAAAATAAATATGACATAATTGGCATCACTGAAACATGGTGGGATGAGACGTATGATTGGAACGTAGTCATTGGGGAGTATAAACTGTTTCAAAGGAACAGGCCGAGTAAGAAAGGAGGAGGTGTAGCTTTATATATTAAGGACATTTATACTGCTTAAGAAATACAAGATAAACAGCAGAAGAACCATGTTGAGAGTATTTGGGTGAAAATCAGGGGTGAAAAAACTAGGAGGGATGTCACTGTGGGGGTATATTATAGACCCCCAAACCAGCTGGAGGAGTGGGATGATGCCTTCTTTGAGCAGATGGCCACACAGTCAAATGGGAGAGATGTAGTACTAATGGGATATTTTAACTATCCTGATATATGCTGGCAGTCCTACTCAGCTAAGAATGCAAGGTCTAACAAATTCCTTACTGCCCTTGCAGACAATTTCATGGTCCAGAAGGTAGAGGAGGGAACAAGAGGCAAAACCATTTTAGATCTGGTCTTAACCAATAAGGAAGACCTTGTAAATGGGGTCGAAGTGGTGGGATCATTAGGTAAAAGTGACCATGCCCTCTTGGAATTTGTTATACAATTGGAAGGTGAAGCTAAGCATAGTCAGACAAGATTACTGGACTTTAAGAAAGACAATTTTTGTAAACTTAGGTAATTATTGGCTGTGATTCCATGAGCCGACACATTGAAAGAGAAGGGAGTCCAAGATGGATGGGAGTTCGTTAAAAGCGAGATATTAAAGACACAATTTAAAGCTGTTCCAACAAGAAGAAAAAATGGGAGAGGTCTAAAAAAACCCGCAATGGTTTACTAAAGAACTTTCAACTCAGCTAACTATAAATAAAAACAAGTACAAGGAATGGAAAAATGGGAAATGCACCAAAGAGGAATATAAGCAAACAGCTAATATATGCAGGGGGATGGTAAAAAAAGCTAAAGCGAAAAAGGGAAAATAAGGAAATGATAGGCTCTCTGCGTGGCGATAATAACCAGTTACTAACAGGAGACAAGGAAAAGGCAGAACTACTCAACACCTTCTTTGCCTCCGTTTTCTCCAAAAAGGAAGAAAGAGATCTGCTGGGACAAAGAGTAGATGCAACATAGAATAGGTAGAGAGCTAGTACTGGAACACCTGGAAGCATTAAATGAATTTAAGTCTCCAGGGCCAGATGAATTACACCCAAGGATATTAAAAGAACTGGCAGAAGTAATTTCCGAACCATTGGCAATAATCTTTGAGAAGTCCTGCAGAACAGGGGAAGTCCCCATCGACTGGAGGAGGGCTAATGTTGTCCCCATCTTCAAAAAGGGAAAAAAAGAGGACCCAAATAATTACCGCCCAGTCAGCTTGACTTCAATTCCTGGAAAGATCCTAGAGCAGATTATTAAAGAGTCAGTCTGCAATTATTTAACAAACAATGCTGTCATTACAAGAAGTCAACACGGGTTTCTTAAAAACAAGTCATGCCAGACTAATTTGATCTCTTTCTTTGATAGAATTACAGGCCTAGTGGATGAGGGGAATGCTGTGGATATTGTTTCTCTGGACTTTAGTAAGGCCTTCAATAAGGTTCCCCATGGTATTCTTGCTAAGAAGTTAGTAGAAAGTGGGATAGATAGTGCTACTGTCAGGTGGCTTTGTAATTAGTTGACTGATCGCACCCAAAGGGTGACCATAAATGGCCTCTCTTCAGCTTGGAGAGACGTGACCAGTGGGGTGCCCCAGGGTTCTGTTCTGGGTCCAGTGCTGTTCAATATCTTTATTAATGACTTGGAGGAAGAAATAGAGAGTATGCTAATTAAATTTGCAGATGATACTAAATTGGGAGGGGTTGCTAATTCCCCAGAGGATAGGATGAAAATCCAAAAAGACCTTGACAGATTAGAGTGCTGGGCCAAAGCTAACGGAATTAATTTCAACAGAGGGAAATGTAGGGTGCTACATCTAGGTAAAAAAAAATGAATTGCACAGATATAGGATGGGGGATACTTGGCTGGAGAACAGTACCTGTGAAAGGGATCTGGGAGTCTTGGTGGACCACAAATTGAACATGTGTCAGCAGTGTGATGCGGCAGCCAGGAAAGCCAATGCGATTCTTGGTTGCACCAACAGAACCATCGTGTCTAGATCAAGGGAAGTGATACTACCACTCTATTCTGCTCTGGTCAGACCCCACCTGGAGTACTGTGTCCAGTTCTGTGCGCCTCAATTTAAAAAGGATGTTGACAACCTCGAGCGGGTGCAGAGGAGGGTGACCAGGATGGTTGAGGGTCTGGAGGAAATGCCTTATGAGGAACGGCTTAGGGAACTGGGAATGTTTAGCCTCTCTAAAAGAAGGCTGGGGGGCATATGATAGCTAGGTTTAAATATTTGAAAGGATGTCATATTGAAGAGGGAACAGGTTTGTTTTCCATGGCTTCAGAGACTAGGACTCGGGGCAATGGTTTCAAACTACAGGAAAAGAGATTCCATTTGAACATTTGGAAGAACTTCATGACAGTTAGAGCTGTTCGGCAGTGGAATATGCTGCCACGGAGGGTGGTTGAGTCTCCTTCTTTGGAGGTTTTTAAGCAGAGGCTGGATGGCTATCTGTCGGAAATATTGTGATGGGGTTCCTGCATGGCAGGGGGTTGGACTAGATGGCCCTTGAGGTCTCTTCCAACTCTATGATTCTATGATTCTATGATTCTATGATTCTAGGTCTGGCTGCCCATTCCAGGCAGCAGCCCGGGCTTCCCTTCCCCACCTCCTCTGGCAGCTACCCATTCAGATCAGGAAGTGGGACAGGGAGACTGCCTGAGCAGCCATTCAGCAGCCAGTGCATAGTAGAGGTAAGTGAGTGGGGCAGCTGTCCACGAGGAGTAGGGAGGGTGGCATGCCAATGAATTTTCCTAATTCAGGCTGAACCACTTTGTGCTCATCTCTAATTCTGTGTAATTACAGAGACCTAAAAGCAACATAAATACTTTTTGCCTTGCCCTTGTCTAAAAGGAGGAACCTCCGGGTGCTTTCTTCATCAAGTTGTCTTGTTAAGTGGTGGTAGAAAATTCAAGACTCTTATACAAATAGGCTTTCTTAATGCAAATAGTTATATCTAAAATAAAATATCTATTTGCAAACAGAAAAGTGCAATGCATCAGGAGTCCAACAAGACCATGGCTCAACGTCAGTAAGTGCAGACAGCACTATGCATTTATAGGCTTGGCACAAGCCTGTTGTATGGCTTTAGCAGTTATAAACTTTTGGGCCAAATATCTAAAAATGCTCTTAATCCCAGAAACTTCTTTTGTCATTCTTTCTGACAACCTCCTTCCTCTCTTTTGAATGGCCCAGCCAACTGTCAGCAAGAACAGTCTTTTTGGATGGCCCTATGGACAGAATCTCCTTTAATGTATCAAAGTTTTCAGCCTTCTAGTTCAGGCTTTGGCCCATGGTTTCCCTTATACCAGAATGTTTCCAGAACATTCTCACATCAGAGAAGCCTACATCACTGTAGAAACTCAACGAATACTTACATCCCCAGGCTCTGCTTATAGATAGTTAAAGGTCAGCAATCATCAATTACTAAAACTCTAAGAAGACACAATATTGCTGATAACTCCATGAGTATTTTCTGTTGACAGAATAATATTACTCAGTGTCTAGTAGAACTGGTACAAGTTATTATTTTGGATTACAGTCCAAACAGTATAGCCCATGTTACGCTGTTGAGGGAAGAAGGGTGCTCTTTCAGAAGTATTTGGTCACCGTACTTCATCACAGCTGGAAACAAACAATTACATTACCAACAAAGGCTGTGATTCCCCACTAAATGTAGTATGGTCTGTTGTTTCTCATGTTCAGGGAATTTTTTGCTTGTCTCCAATATATTAATGTTTTTCTCCATACAATCTCCTGTATCTTTTTAACTTTTCTGTATGCTATTCTTCTCCAATCTCTATTAGGAGTGATCAGAGAGAAATTATTTAAGCCAGTTCCATAGTTGACATACATTTTACCCTGTGCTGAGGGCCTATTTGTACATGAGGGAAGGCTTTCAGACATCCCTTCCCCTCACACATTATATTTTGATCCTCCACAGTATCAGCGAGTTGAGGTGGGTGATATTTAGGTGAAAGATGGGGAAGGTTTAGTGGTGTAGCAGAGCCACAGATCCCATGGCTGAAGCCCTGAGACTTTCAAAGCAGTGCAGGATTTCCCCAGGACCAGCATATTGATGCGAGCTTTTGTACTGCACAGCATTTGAAGGTACTGGAGAGGACAAGTAGCAGCCATTAACATGACCAATAAACCAGACCAAACCAAACTAAACTATCCACCAAACACATCCCTGTCTTAATTTGCTGATATGGACTACTCCAATTATCTCAATGTTGGACTTTCCTTATTAGGTCTTGCTATGCTAGAGCACTGAAAACTGTCGGCTGCAAGGTTGGCAGCTCAGTGGGTCAAATCCTGGGTGCTACGCAACAGAACTCCTGCTGTTAACCCCAGCTCCTGCCAAACTAGCAGCTCGAAAGCATGTACATGCAAGTAGATAAATAGATACCGCCATAAAAAGCGGGAGGGTAAAACAGTGTTTCCTTGCAGCCATGCTGGCCATGAACTTGCACAACAATGGCTCTTTGGCATGAATATGGAGATGAGCATCGCTCCTAGAGTTGGACACAACTAGCATGGATGTGCGGGGGGAAGCTTTACCTTTACGTTTTTATGATGAGCACCAGCTAAACATCACCTATAGAAGCAGATCTCTCTCTCTCTCTCTCTCTCTCTCTCTCTCTCTCTCTCTCTCTCTCTCTCTCTCTCTCTCTCTCTCAAATCTTGGAGAGGGAGGGTGAATCCAAAACTTGGATGACCCAGCACCCTCTCATCAACCATAGGACGTAGCCTTATTTGATCAAGGCAGTTCTTAATCATCACTACCAACGAGGCGTTCTGGTTTTTTAAAAGTGATTTTCTGTTATAAAAACCATTACAAAAGTTCTGTAAAACGCTAGTAACTTGTGTCTATCCCTGCTTAAAAACATCATATTCTTTCATCTACCCAACATCAACTGCAATCAAGACACATATGCGGCTATAATTTGAGATTTCATGTCCAATAAATATTCTATTAATAATTTAATATTCTATAAAACACTTCAGCTTAGGTTTTGTTGGCTGAAAGTTCCTGATAGGCAGCTACAACATTCGTTAAATAAATAATTAAAGTAAATCAATTTAATGAGGAACGTGTTCCTCCTTTAAAAAAATATCTGCATCAAGCTTCTAGACCAGGGGTCTGCAACCTTTAAGACATAAAGAGCCACTTGGACCCGTTTCCGATGGGGGGGAAAAACTGGGAGTTGCAAAACCACTGCGACATTTAAAACAAATATATACACCCGCCGCCGCCGTTCTCGCTGTTATGCCTCAGCAACCGGGCTCTGGGCCAGCCGCCGTTCGAGGCTCCGTGAGGCGATGACCCGCGCTCCGGGCCTACCAGCGCCGCCGCCGCCGCCGCCACGGTCCCGCAGCTGGAGGCGAGGGAGTGGCACCCGCCTCAGCGGTTGAAAGGACTGGCCTGCGACCCTGCGGCTGGTCCCTTTTTTTAGAAGTGGGCGAGCGGCGACCTCTCCCCCCCCCACACACACACTTCTTGCAGCCGTGGTGTGTGTGTGCGTGTGTGGGCAAAGTTTGGCTTGTGAAGGAGACGGAGGGAAGGGGCGGGTGATGCAACACACACACACACACACACACACACACACACACCCTCTTGCAGCCGTGGTGTGTGTGCGTGTGTGGGCAAAGTTTGGCTTGTGAAGGAGACGGAAGGAAGGGACGGGTGATGCCACACACACACACACACACACACACACACACACACACACACACACACACACCCTTCTTGCAGCCGTGGTGTGTGTGCATGTGTGGGCAAAGTTTGGCTTGTGAAGGAGACGGAGGGAAGGGGCGGGTGATGCGACACACACACACACACACACACACACACACACACACACACACACACACACACACACACCCTTCTTGCAGCCGTGGTGTGTGTGTGTGTGTGTGGGCAAAGTTTTGGCTTGTGAAGGAGACGGAGGGAAGGGCGGGTGATGCCACACACACACACACACACACACACACACACACACACACCCTTCTTGCAGCCATGGTGTGTGTGCGTGTGTGGGCAAAGTTCGGCTTGTGAAGGAGACGGAGGGAAGGGGCGGGTGATGCGACACACACACACACACACACACACACACACACACACACACACACACACACACACACCCCTTCTTGCACCCGTGGTGTGTGTGCGTGTGTGGGCAAAGTTTGGCTTGTGAAGGAAGGAGACGGAGGGAAGGGGCGGGTGATGCCACACACACACACACACACACACACACACACACACACACACACACACACACACACACACACACACACACACACTTCTTGCAGCCGTGGTGTGTGTTTGTGTGTGGGCAAAGTTTGGCTTGTGAAGGAAGGAGACGGAGGGAAGGGGCGGGTGATGCCACACACACACACACATACACACACACACACACACACACACACACACACACACACACACACCCTTCTTGCAGCCATGGTGTGTGTGCGTGTGTGGGCAAAGTTTGGCTTGTGAAGGAGACAGAGGGAAGGGGCGGGTGAGGCTGAAAGAAGCGGGAGGGTGAGTGGCGCGCTGGGCCACCGTGGATCTCCCCGGTCCGCTCCTCCATTCTGCTTTCGGACCCCCTTTTTGTCCGTCCAGGCCGCCGCCGCCGCCGCCGCCGCCACCACCACCACCACCACCACCACCACGAACCGACCGGCTGCTTGGGCCTGGCCGCCTCCGCCTCCCCTCGCCCTTTTCCCGGCCGGGCGCGGCCATTGTGCCCGCTTCCCCCTCGCCTCCGCCTCCTCCACTGCCGGCACTGGCAGGAGGAGGGGGAGGAGGAGGAGGAGGAGGATTACCAACATGCGTGGCTTCCTGCTGCTGCTCCTGCTGAGCGGCCCCTGACCCCCGTGGCGGGAGGAGACCCCGGCGGCCACCGATGCCACCCCCACCACCCCTCCAACGCCGCCGCCGCCATCCTGGCCCTGGCCGGCCCAGGAGCCTTCGCCACGGCCGAGGAGGCGGCGGCGCACCAGCGGCAGCAGCAGCGGCTGCAGCAGCACCAGGAGGAGGAGGAGGAGGAGGAAGATGAAGACGAGGAGGACGGCGGCGGCGGCGAGCTGGAGTTTCCCCCGCGGTCCTAGTTTAAATGCCGTGGGACCCCTTCCAGGAGGGGAACCTCCCGGAGCCACGGCAAAGGTTCCAAAGAGCCGCATGCGGCTCCAGAGCCGCGGGTTGCAGACCCCCGTTCTAGACCATTGTACTCAGGTTCAAACAGAGTTCAGAATTATTTATTTATTCGGACTGGAAATACCTAGGTGTGGTCCAAATCAGTCATATTTCATTCAAACCACACATGATGTCACCAGAAACGCTGGCTTAAAATCAACTGTGTTTCATAGACCAAAAGGTTGTGAGCAGGAGATGAGACTAAAAGCTTTCCCACTTATTATTTATGTTCTTGCCTTTCGGAATAACCTTTGGGCGATTGACAGTTCACTGGAATACTTCACCTACACATATATTGCAGATCATCCTGTGCTATCAAGTCAATTCTGGCTTACAACAATCCTTTTCAGGGTTTTTAAGGTAGAGAATACTCAAAAGTGGTTACTCATTCCATTCTTCTGGGGGCATTCTGGTAGTGTGCAGCTTGCCCATGATTACAGAGGCTGAATTCCCATCCTCTGGCTCTACAGCCAGATACCTAACAGGGAGTTCGGTTATACAATACATTTGAGACACTGTGTTCTAAATCAGTTTATAGTCATGTGGTTTTAAAATCACTGTGTGCATTCACTTTACTGTTGAGTACAGTAACCCCTCACCTATTGCAGGGGTTAGGGACCCACCCGACCTGCGATACATGAAAATCCGCGATATGCGGAAGCGGGTCAGGTGGGGGTAGGGGCGATCAGAGGGGCGGGTGGGGGTGGCGGGGAGCGATGCAATCGCTCCCCACTCCCCCCCCCTGTGGCTCCGAGGCCTCCTGGACGGGTCTGGGGGGCGGCGGGGAGCAATTTGATTGCTCCCCACTGCCCCCCCCCCGTGTGGCTCCGAGGCCTCCCAGAGGGGGGGGGCAGCGGGGAGCGATGCAATCGCTCCCCGCCGCCCCCCGCAGGTACTGCAATCCCACGATATAGTGGGACCACAGTACCTGAACCGCGAACTGGTGGGGGGTGACTGTACACAGTAAAACGTGTGCCTTAAAACTGCCTTAAGGAGGAAAGAGATCGGAGAAAAGGCTGTAAGAGTTCTGTTGCTTAACTGAAGTACAGTTCAGTGGTACCTTGCATAAAGGAATTAATTCATTCCAAATGAAATTGTTAAGCAAATTTTCCTTTATACAAATTTCCCATAGGAATGCATTGAAAACAGAGTAATCCCTAATCACAACCATTTTTATGTACAGATCCCCCATAATCACAACCCCTCTCTCCGGAATTTTTTATGTTGTACAGATTTTATGTTATACAAACCATTTGTTATACGAGGGTCCACTGTATACAGTTTTATAAACTGAATTTATGCAACAGATCTTTGGTTCCGTGTGGAAACATCATTAAAGTTAGGCAGCATTATGGTTAAAGAATTTTTTTAAAAAAATCGGACAAGTGGTCATATGACTGCCATTCAAAATCATGCAAAAGTCTTTACAATTATACCACCATTCACTTTAGCCAAAGTGAATTTAGATAAATCAAATTAACAGATATGTTAATTTTAAAAGCCCCCACCTGTCCTCCCCCCAAAAAACACCTTGGTTTTCTGTCAAAGTAAAGAAATAGTAGTGAGCTTTCTGTGCATCAAGTAGCCAAGAATTTTTAGAATCAATATTAATTATGCAAATTCCAATTGAAAATGGTGCTCAGTGCTCATTTTCAGTGTGATAGGGAGCTATCCAGCCAACATATGAATCGGATTGGAGGTATAAAGCAGGGTATTTCAAGAGAACTGTGACAGAAGGACAGCAGAGATGGAACTTGCCAGTTTTTTCATCTGACTTGGAAGAAAATATTATCATAGGGGAATCGAGGATGTTAATGGTGTGAAAGAATAAGCCAGCAAGACATTAAAATGTTAATAATACAGCCTTAAAACTCACAGGATTGTCATAAATAAGAAACAACTTAATGGGGTAAGTAACAGCCTATGATTGATGTTTACAAGGTATTCATTTCAAAATCAAGCAAGACTGCAGTCCTACCTACATTGACTTCTGGGTAAGCCATACTGAACTTTGAAATAAACATGTCTGCATACAATCCTTATGTAATAAATGCAGCATTAATTACATAAAGCTCCCCTGCTCCCCAACACACACACACACACACACACACACACACACACACACACACACACACACACACACACACACACACACACACACACACACACACACACTTGAAGATTTCTGGAAGGTGCTGCCGGGGCAGAAGAGGAGAAGAGCCATGGGCAAAAATCTAACATGACGTTAGATTTTGCTCAGTGACCTGCCGATTATTCCATGAGGCATGCTGAAAAAGGAAGCCAGGAAAAGCTAGAAAACTATATCTCCTTAAATTCATGCAGAGAAGTCAGCCTCTTAGAAGTTTTAAAGCAACTTGAACCCATCATTCATAGCTATCTAAATCTCATAATGAGTCTTCTTCTCCCAAAATTCTAAAAGCAATACCAAAGGTTACATCTGAAATCTCCTTAATTGTGTACAGTGTTCATCACTGAGGCTAATTTACTCCAGTTTATGGACTTTAAATGGGGTCCAAAATCCTCTTCTTAACCTCTTTTCCCCCTTGTGAGATTAATCCAAACTTTAAAACATCAGCGGGAAGACACTACTTCAAGACAAGCAGGCAAATAAAGCACAGTTCTATTGCTATATTTCTAAACCAAGCATAAAAGACTCAACTTGATACCACTTACATTTTCACTTTCGATTCCAAGGGCTGTAAATTAATATCATATTTCTCAATATTATTCTCCACATCCATAGCAAGCTGATGGCTGTAAAAGGCAAGAAAAGAGATATATCCATGAAAATATCATGTGTCATTTCTACAGTCAACCATGAATATCTATCTGCTTTTAAACAACAACAACAACAAAACCCAGCTGAGTCCGGCTACTTGCCCTAAATTGGGCCTCCCTTCAACAAGGTGTCAGGGAAAGTGTCACGAGCAATCTTAACAGTCAGGCTACTTTAAAATGTGCACAAAAACATCCAAATCTGCCACTCTTGCAGTGACCTCTTTGGCTTTCTTTCTTGACCTTTGTAAAACTGAGCTGCTTTGCTAAAATACTGATAGGTTCTTCAAGGTGAGATCAGCTGGAACTGCTCTTTATACAATTATAAAACTTGACAGGACTGTAGTAGAATTTGCTGCCATTTGGCATTCAGTGCCTCTCAGGCAAACATAAAGGGGGGTTTGTTGGTTTTTTTTTGTTTTTTTGTACATCAAGCTCTCTCCTTGCTTTGGCCATGAGACATACCACCCTCAAACCCTTACCCCAGCCTCCTTTCCGATTGCTTTTCATATACAGAAGCTTCCATCTGTCCCTGGAAAGCTTTCCAGGAGCTATCCATCATCGTTGTAGCCATAAATCCACACATGTCCCTGTTCTTTCTTTAGCTCCTCCATATAAAGCCAAATGAAAGTTCCCTACTTCTCTAAAAGACCCCACCTTTTCACCCTTGATACCATCGGCCCCGGCTCTGCTTCTCATAATACTTTCTGGATGCTACATTTCCTTGTTGTGCTGTCATGTTAATTCTGACTTTGGGTGACCCTATGAACGAATGACCAACAAAAGGCCCTATTGCTAAAAAAAAACCATGTTGAGTTTTTGCAAAAGGCTGTGGCTTCCTTTTTTTGTCAACCTATCTCATTTGTTTTTCTTCCTCTTTTCCTGCTACTTCCTCTTTACTTAGCGCTGTTATATAGTATTTTTCAGTAAGTCTCATTTTTATATGACCAACGTAAAATAGCCACCTCCCCTATTTCCTTCAAAATTCTCTTCAAATTTGACTTTCTATAAAGCTTTTGTCACACTTTCTTATTCCCAAAAGATAACTTCAACTAAGCATCAGTAGGAATAAATGGGATATTCACACATCCTTCCCTTCTTCATCTTTGCCTGCCTCCCCTCCCTTTCCTCCACTGTTTCCTCTGCATGAATTTATAAACTCTAAGGGTCCAATTACAGGGACTTGTGTCCCCAGTCTGTATGTCATACTTTTTATAAAATAAATTATCATCAACAGAGTGAAAGTGTATTGGTTGACTACATGGAAATCAGTTAATTCTGAATCCATTTAAAGTTGCAGTGTTCCTCTCAATTCTGTCTCAGCATACTAATTAAAACTGTTAATTTTAATTAAAACAAAGAGCTTTTTGACAACACCATCCACAAAGGCTTATGTCAAATTAAACAAGCTAGCTTTTAAAGCATCACGACACTGTTTGTTTGTTTTGTTTTGTTTTGTTTTCATGGTTTTGGGTTTTAGTTTGCGTTGTTTTTGCAGCTGAGCACATGTTTCTAGGAATGTCTGCAATTATCTGGGTGTTTCTGCAATCAAAACTGTTCTCTTGACCAACTCATCGGCTGAGACTATGCTGATTAATCTCTTGGCTAAACCAAATAAAGCTTGGAGTGCCTATTATAAACTGTGCAAGCTTTTTAAATTTACAAAAAAATTTAAAAGTTAGCACTTACTTTTCAAGTAAATATTTTCCATCACCAACTTGCTCCAAGGTGTGCTGTAACCTTTTGAGTTCCTCCTTTAGTGGAATAAATAGAAAGATATCAATGTATTAGCTTAGTGTATTAAATATTTGTCTTTAGGTGGGTCTTTGAAACTGTATGTGAGATTGCTGGATACATTTTCAATACAGAGTAGGAATGGGCACCATACAAAAAACGGCATGCTGTTGAAACGAAACGAAACAGGGAAGCAGTGTTTCCTTACAAACTGAAGGAAACACTGTTTCCCGCTCCAGAATGAAATGATTCATTCTAGAGAAAATTGCAGGGGAGTTTTCTCAAGCTCTTCCCTGAAAGCCCCTGAAATTTGGAAAGATTTGGGGTTCAGGGAGCTGAGTTATGAAGATCCAAATGGGGTGCCCATAGGAAAAATACCTTCTAATTGGAATTGGAAGCTACCGCCACTTCCCATATGATTCCAATTAGGTTTTTTCCTACAGGCACCCCTAGGTAAATTTACCATCTTCCTGACTGTTCCTTTCTCCCCTACCACCCCCTCCTCCCACGGTGGTTTTCTGGCTGGCCCCACTGCCCACAGCCCTCCCTGCTCAACACCCCCCATCATGGAATATATTCCTCATTGGAATAAGCTACCACGGAGGGTGCTGGAGTCTCCTTCTTTGAAGGTTTTTAAACAGAGACTGGATGGCCATCTGTTGGGAGCATTGTGATGGGGGTTCCTGCATGGCAGGGGGTCAGACTAGATGGCCCTTGAGGTCTCTTCCAACTCTATGATTCTATGATTCAGTGTAAAAAATCTTGAGTACTGAAGGGGGGCCTTTGGCATGGCTTTTTAGAAGCCTTGTTCTATTGCAAGGCATGTCTATATTGTTTTTGGTGCATGATAATGTGGCCTGAATAAGGTTGGTTGACATCATGAGAGGAGTAATATGCCATTTGGCATAATCCTTGCATCCAAATGTCTTATAAAATTTAACCAATATTCCAGGTCTTTCCATTGCCAGTTGAACACTTCCTCTGCTCCTCTGCAGAGGGGCAGAGGAAGGATTTCCCCCACCCCACCCCCATGTTATACCACAAGCAATGAACTGAATCGCTTTCATGATATTTTTTAGAAAACATATTTGCTTTTATGTGAAGTGGCTATTGAAGCCGTAGTTACACTGAAATGATTCAATGCAACAACATTGCATTGTTGGTCCCTCAAAGTTTTGTTTTTAAATTCACTTCCCCTGCTCTTCACCAAAAATTATGAACTACAGCTCCCAGAACCCCATCAGGTTGCATTGTAAGTTAGCATGCCAGCTGGGAGGAGTTGTGGTTCAAAGAGAGGAAATGCATTTCCCCTCAAAAAAGAAAAATTAGGACATTTGCCTAGAATTTGCAAAAGCAAATGCATATATCCAGTTGAATATTTATGAATAATTTCTATAATTTAAATGGAGATAAGATGTATTTCACTATGGCACAGAAGTTTGATGCACACAGTAGGCCATCTGCTGACTGTAGCTTCAGTGAATCTCCTCTTCCTTCTTTTTCTTTGAAGTGGACATAAGCAGGACCAGCTTTAAAAAAACAATACAGTATTGTCAAACAGAGGACTGCCTTCTGTAATGAAGGTCTTGTGGCCACTCTGGAGGAACGTCAAGTGTTGTTTTATTCCCATCAGCACTGGAGAGGAGCTACTCACTTGGCCAAATTTTTAATTCATTCATTCGTTAAATCAATCAATCAATTTTATACCGTTCATCTAGCAAATTGCAACTCTAGGAAACGTGCAACTAATAGGGCCTTTTCACACGACCCCTAAGATCCGCTGGTCCCTTAAATTCGGACCAAAGATCTTAGGGGTTCGTTGCCCTTCCTTCCTCCCCACCAGAGAAAGAGGGGGGGGGGAAATGCAGCTCACCTGGAGGAGCTTCCCGGAGCTCCGTTTCTCTTCCGTTTCTCTTCTGCTTGCTTTTCCCCCTCCCACCTCTTCTCTTAAAGGGGCAGGAGGCAAAAAAAACACAAGCAGAAGCCAGGAGAGCCCCGCATTGACCAGATTAAATCCAGACCTGGGGATTTTCACCCACCTCAAGCAGGTACAAGAAAGTGCAGCTGGGTCGCGCTTAGGTGGGCGGGGTCGCACTTAATTGTCTGCAAAGTCCGGAGCTGGTGGGAAAACACTTGTAAGGTCCGGACCTTGCAGCCATTTCCTGCGGAGCTTAGGGGTCGTGTATAAAGGCCCTCAGTCAAGTACAAATCATAAGAGCACGTTCTTAAATACAAAGACCAAGAAAGACAGACATCAAGAAACAGTTAAAAGGCAAAGTGCAGATGCTAAGCAGAAGGACTGGTTTGTTTGGTTTTTATTTTGCTTTATTCTGTTATTTTTAAAACTCCCAAATTGTCTTTTAAAATGTTTTAAATGATCTTGGTAACAAGGAACAGAACAAAACACTATTCAAAAGATAAGCTTGTAAGCCTGGTTACATTCACTGAATTGTAACAGCTTAATCCTTAAACAGTAAATGTTTTTTTAAAGGTTTATTATATAGGGCGTATTATTCAGTTCCTTCTCTGGAACAGAGAACAGTCCAAAGAAGAGCATTTTGGTAGATATTTTCCACTTTAAAAGGACACAATGGGATTGTATCAACATAGGAATAGTGTCCCCATCAATTTCAAATTCCCATTCCTGGCTCCAAAATCAGAACATGGTTATACTTCAAAATACTCCTAGATTTGTGTTGGGTTTGCCCCACCCCCCACAAAGAAAACTAATTTACAGATCTCCAATTACATAATCTACAGATAAGCATGCAGAGGTTTTGACCTGCATGTGAGGTTTTTATACAATTCAACAGGCATTTTTATTATGAATTTATTATGGTCATTTTCTAAAATTGTTTTTGCATGTGCAATCACCTCAATCAGAGTATATTGTGTCAGGGGTTGGGCAAGCTTTTTGTTACCAAGGTAATGGATGGTGGGCCCACCCCTCACCAGTAATTCAAAATCCTTTATAGATCCCTGCACCAATATACTGTGCAGTTTAAAACTGGAATACAAGTTGTCCCATGAAGACACACACATGGACATGAAGACCACATGACTACCATGGTGAATTTAAACCAACTTCAGATATCTTGATTTCAACAGTGTAACCACACTCTCATTGAACTACCCAGCCATCAAAAGAACAGAATGGTACATTAAATAAACAGTGTCTGCCCTTGATATCTGAAACAATTGCATATTCCTAGAAAAGGCACCTTTTCAGAATCAAGAGACTTTGGCAGACACAGTTATCATGGTATCTGTTCTACATATGGACTTAACATAACAAAAAGTTATTCAAGAAAGAAAGAAAGAAAGAAAGAAAGAAAGAAAGAACACATCATCTATAGCTTAATATAACTCACTGTTCCTTTTTGTACATCAGTCATATGCTAATTTAACATAACTAGACTTGAAGGCAATTTAAGAAGCCCAGGCATTGCTTTATGCTTTCCGTTTGCTCATTAACTTCAGAATATAATGTAAAGGCAAAAGACAATCCGAGCTGAGCAACCTTCAAAGTAAAATAGAATGCCTGTTTGCAAGGTAAAAACAACAGGGGGGAAACCCCCACAAGGTTGGGAGGTTGAATTAATTAAAGAGAGGAAATGAGGACATTTACCATGTACATTCTGCCAATGCTGACCTGGGAATAAATCAAAGTTTAGAGTTTGACTCCAGGAAGATCATAGTTCAGACATTTGTATATTCTGCTTGCTGAAATCTAGTCCTAATTTAAAACCGATTTGTAGGTCATCTAATATTGGATGTAAAAAAATAATAATATTTGCTGTATAAGAATTGCCTTTGTTATTTATATTATCGGTTCCTTTTCATTATATAGTAAAATTTCATTGCATTTTGTTGTTTCAAAGTGCCATTAACTGTCCTGATTGGTCTACATTAAACTGGAAGGAGTAATAAAAGCTTAAATAAACTCAAAAGTCATCCAAAAAAATGTCCCTATGGATCGCAATATCTGCTATATGAGGAAAGTTTATGATGACTTAGGCTTCTATTTTTTTCTTTTTCTTATAAAAGACTAGGATGACAGAAATAGTTAAATGTGGAGAAGGTAAATATTGTAGGTTGAAGGATAAGTGTGTGCAATGTGTTTATTGTCTTCACTGCATAAATAAATTCAAAGTAAGAGGAGTTTTCCCTCTCTCTCCTAATAATTCATTCACTGAACTGGTGGTCATGCACATCCAATCCACCAATGCTGAACGATGGGCCCTTCACAACAGATAGCAGAAAATACTTTTTCACTTAGCTCATATTTAAGCTGCAGCATTTGTTAACATAAGGGCAAAATTATTTCAAAGGAGATTTGTTGTCCCTTAAAGGACATTAGACATTTTCATGGACAATAAAGAGATCCATTGCTGCTGGTCAAGACAGCTAAAGAGCCTTCCAGCAGGGGTGTTGGCAAATCTTTGGATTTGAGTCCTAAGTCCAAGTCTAAGTCTTTAATACCAACTCCCAAACCCCAAGTCTGACTCCCTATTAAAAACAAGCCTTTCTCCCCAGAAAACAAGGAGGGATCTGGGCAGGTTCCAAGCCACATGTCGAAGACATTGGGGGTGGAGGGATGAGTTGAGTCTAAGCTGAGTCATCGGTGCAACTTAAGTCTGATTTGACAGCGAGTCTTGTGACTTAAGTCCCGATCCTTGCCCCCTCAGCTACTGGAACTGAGAGCCAGACAGTATGGCTCTCAGTTCCACTTGCTGAGGATCACGTTGTTTGAGAAGATGGTATTATACTCAAATCGTGCTTGTGCACTGCCTGTTGGCATCTGTTGGCAACTATGAGAACAAAATGTTGTACTAGATAGTCTTTTGGTCTGATCTAGACCTGCTCTCTTTATATATGTAAACAAATAAAAACAGCAGCAGTCGATGTGCCATACTAGTCGTGTTTGTGTGCCACCATAACTGTAGATGGTATACATTGGCCATCCTTTCTATAGCCACTTTCAACTCTGAATGTCAGCAACTAGGCCCAGAAATGTAATAAGTTATTTGTGGGGAGTACAGCCCTCAGTATTTTCCAGCCAGCATGGTACCGGTAGCCATGATGACTGAAGGATTCTAAAGTTGTACTCCAAAAAGAAATCTTGTTAAATTTGATTAGGTACAAGGTTTGAAGCTATTTTATACGAATTCATTACTTTGGTCCAATATGGTCTATGCTGACCAACTGTTGTTGCCAATCCAGGGATTCAGCTAGGAATCTTTTCTGCCCTCCCTAATATCAAATCTGAAACCTTCTCCATGTTCCTTATTACTGAGCTACAGCCCTTCACCAGCCATGAACTTATAGGGCTCGGTCCCACGTCCCTTTAAAAGCAGTTCAAATTACTAAATAAACCGAGTCCAAAAATGCTGTCCCCACGGCCACTTGGCTTTTTGGAAAAAAAGAAAAAAGAAAACCCGGTAATGATCCCTTAAGTGAGGTTTCTGTGACTCACCTACGAGGTAGAGAATTTTTTTGCCTCACTTTGAAAATCCAGCTTTTAAGGAGGCAGACGGCGTGGGACCACACTGATGATCCAGGTTTCTTTTTCTTTCTTTTTTTGGCTATTCCTGGGGCCAATGGGCTATGTTTTTTTTTAATTTATTTTCACCTTCGGAGAAACAGGAAGCTCTATCTGGTCCTACAAGCATTCATTTCCCCCAGCTAAGTGGTCCCTTTTTTTAAAAAATGCTAGCGCCATTCGCTGGCCAAGGGGGCTGAACTGCACTTTAAAATTTTTAAAAAAGCTTTTGATGTGAGAACTCTTGTCCCACATATTAAATCATGTGATGGGACGAAGAGGAAAAGCCGGACCTTCAGAAGATCAGGATCGAAACCCAGGTGTGACCACAGCCTTATTTATTTATTTTGTATATTTTTACCCCACCTTTCTCCCTGATTGAGCTCTGAGACCAGGTCTCCTTTTACCTAATATTCTATCCACTACATTTTCCTGTGTCACTCAGGAAACTATGTCACTGATTCTGGTGTATGTTGCAAGAGCAGCTTTAGAAATTACTATGCTGAAGCAATCCAATGTATATGTGGTGAAAAATCTCTGCTGACTTTTCACACAATGACAGAGCACTGTCATCAGTTACAGATTTACTAATTATGCAATGTTTTCCACATGAACATTGGAAAAGCTTATTGTGATATTTCAACAGCACCTGTGTTAAATTTTTTTCATTCACCGAAGAACACACTGTCACCCATTTCCAGGAAGTTGTGAGTGTAATACCACCACCCCAAACATAATTACCAGCCAATGGCATTGAGGTGCATTCATTGGCATCCTTCAGTCTCGAAAGACTATGGTATCATGCCTGGAGTAGCGATCCTAAAAACAACACCTAGTGTGACTAAGTAGACCAATTCGGGAATGGCAGTCTCTACCGCACTGGGGACAGATGTATTCTGTTTCTTGCCCGGTCCTTGAGTTTTGTTCTTTCCGTGCCTGCCTCTTTTCCTCTGCCTGTTGGACCAAGCCTCTTCAAATTTATGTAGACCATGCTGTATCTCTTGCCTCCAGACAGTGCGATCGGAGGTCAGGGTTTCCCATCTGTTGAGGTCCATTCCCAAGCCCTTCAGGTCCCTCTTACAGATATCCTTATACCACAGCTCTGGTCTCCCTCTGGGGCGCTTTCCCTGCACTAGTTCTCCATATAGAAGATCTTTTTGGACCCAGCCGTCATCCATTCTCACAACATGTCCAAGCCAGCGTAGGCGTCGCTGTTTCAATAAAGTGTACATGCTAGGGATTCCAGCTCGATTCAGGACTATGCTATTTGGAACTTTGTCGTGCCAGGTAATGTTGAATATTCGCCTAAGACAGCGCATATGGAAGGTATTAAGCTTTCTTTCCTGTCGGTCATGGATGGTCCAAGACTCGCTGCAATACAAAAGTGTGCTCAGTACACAAACTTTATAGACCTGTATCTTTGTATGTTCTGTCAGCTTCTTATTGAGCCATACTCTCTTTGTTAGTCTAGAAAACATAGTAGCTGCTTTACCTATACGTTTATTCAGCTCAGACTCTAGTGAGAGTGTATCTGAGATAGTTGAGCCAAGATACACAAAGTCATGGACAACTTCCAGTTCTTTTGCAGAAATTGTAATGCGAGGAGGAGAGTCCACATTCTGGCACATTATTTGTGTTTTTTTCAGGCTGATTTCTAGCCCAAAATCTTTGCAAGCTTTACTAAAATGGTCCATGAGTTGTTGGAGATCTTCGGCAGAGTGAGCAGTAATGGTGGCGTCATCAGCAAAGAGGAGATCCCGCAAGCATTTCACCTGTACCTTAGACTTTGCTCTCAATCTAGAGAGATTGAAGAGTTTTCCATCTGATCTGGTCCGGAGGTAGATACTATCTGTTGAAGATCCAACACCAGCGTGCATACTACCTTTGATATTGTAGGGCTGTCTGTGCAGCTATGATCAGTTGATTGTCCATGGCGGTACTACAAAATTATTTTACAGATTTACCATGGCTAAACAATTTGACAACCTTTTGGAGCAACCCTATTTATTTATTTATTTATTTATTTATTTATTTATTTATTTATTCAAATTTTTATCACACCTTTCTTCTTAAAATGACCTAAAGTGGCTTACCTTATTTAAAAAGCCTTTAAATCCTATAAATATTTCCTATACAAATATTTAAAAGAATTAAAATGTTAAATAAAGATAATATTAAAACACATTTAAAACTGCAGAACACAACAATCCATTTATAACCCTTGTCATTAAACGTCTTTCCACCTTCCCTCGTGAGAGTCTTAATCAATTCCTCCCTCCCCTCCCTGTTCAAAGGGATCTGGAAAACACTCTGAATTTTCCTGAAAAATGAGTCGCCTATAGTGAGCTGGATTCTAATGGAGAACCTCTTTCATTTTCTGAAGCACTCCACTGGTCAATTTTGTTTTCAATATGTCCCAAAGCAACATCAGGTAATTTAGAAGGTGGAAACAATTTACAATTGACTTTATATATAGCCAAGGGTGGCAAAACCTACATGGCTTACATAAATCATTTTGTGTATGTGTTTGACATCATTTTATATTAACCTTAGGGTAAAGACTTAACAAAAAGTAAGGGGGAAATGTCTGCAACATTTTTTTTTGCCATTCAATCATTCAATTAAATATTATTAGCTTACTTCTTTATGGGAAGCTGTAATATGACTACAAAAGGGGGTAGTAAAGTTTGCATAATTTGAAAGAGGAGAAGACATAAAATCTATACTAATTTCAGTTTTGCATCATTAAACATGAAGAATTGATTATGGCTCCTTGCAACAAAATTTATGAAGCTAGCCATGCTGCTGTGTCCACATAAAGTGATTTTGATGTTCTGCCCTCGGACCTCAAGTACAGTAAATGATGACTCCTGGTGACAAGCGACCGCTGAGATGCTGTTGTTCCAATTCACAGCCTTAGGAGATACATCTCGCAGATTATGCTGCGAATGACCCAGCTGCAAACTCCGAGCTTCAGAAAATTAAATTGGAAGCGATCCAAACCTCTGTTCAAATACATGGTGAATTACGAGGCCCCCATAAACTTGTTATAATGTAAATGAACTGTAAAATTCAAGGCAGTACACCTTCTTCTCTTCCCTGCTGTCGAGAGTGGACATTAATAGTTACACAAAATAGAGGGCCAGGGAAAAATATATGCAAGCTTGCTTTCCAAAGCACAAGGCACATTACTTATCTCTTGCTTATGTGTATACAACGTTTATGGCATTTGGAGGTCTTTATAAAAAAAAGAAGAATGTGCAGCTGTGTGCAAATGGTTGCAAAATCTATCAGCAGGAATGATGCAAAAGATCAATATATCCTCCTAATAGCAGAACACTTCCTCCTAAGCAGAACACTTTTACGTATGTGTACCTTAATACACTTGGATCACATCACCTTCATTCACACTAGCTGCATCACATGCATTTCCTGATAAATGCACCCTTGTAAGCTTGTTCCTCTGTTACTCTTACAGTCTCTCAAAGCCAAAATCCCATGGGACAGGACAGGAATCTCAATGCTCCCCTCGCAGTGGTATTTTTTTTATTTATGTATTAAAACATTTTAATGCCAACTTTTATCAAATCATGATCTCGAGACAAGCAGAAAACAAAGAAAGACAACACACAGGAATGAATGAATTTGAATGCAAGGAATAGTCAACTGAGGTTAGGAAAACATAAGGAAAAATAGCAGGATGTGCAGGATTCCCTATTCCCTTTGGCCTCAGGGGCAAATCTCGCAGAAGCTGGATGGTGGTGGTAAAAAAATTTTTCCCTCCAACAATAAACTCTTCCAGTTAGCCCATGTTTGGTCCATTGCAGGGAATGAGTTGATTCACCTCTTTTCCCAATAATCACATAACACAATGGCTGGAACAAATCCAATCCTCTTCTGGCATATGGGGACCTTTCTGAGTCCCTGTCAGAGACTTCTACTGTTTTGGCATGAGAAGGATCGCTCTAGTTTGGTCCATTTTGAGCATGTGTGATAATTTAGTATAGACCAAAAGTGAGCCATTTGGCTGTAAAGGCTCCTTCTGCTTTCAATTTCCAAGATCACAAGCTGGCTTGATAAGTGAGCCCTAGGAACTCAGCACCTTCAGGATCTCGGAAACTTGGACTGTTCCCCTCAGTGGAGGGACGAGGGAAGTGATTTTATTTTATTTTTATTATTTTTTTAGAATTTAGCAGATCATTTCTGATGTGCTGCATTACTTATATATATATATATTTGCTTTGTCTTAAAGAGCAGGTTGAAAATATGTCCACATCCAAATTCACAGATGATATACGTTTGTAAGGGACACACGCTCATAGTACTGTAAAACACAAAATAACTATTCTTCACTGGAGTTGATTAGTTGGAGGGGTATTGCTCACTAACAACTTCCATCCCACCAGATTTCAAACAGGGAAAATCTGCCTTTGGCCCACTAGTCAACTACTGAATTATAATATGCTGAGCATTCATTGTTAATACTCGCAGAAGTGTGTCATTCACCTGGGTATGAAACTCCTTAATCCACATCCAGGTCTCCTCTGTTGCTGGTTCTCTCCCCCAATTTTCCTGTGATGTTCAGCCTTTTCTCTCCTTCCTTCCATTCCTTCTCACACATTTAAGGGAGGCATCAGGGTTTTCAGTTGCGTATACAGTTTTTGTGTATGTAAGGTTGTCAATACCCCTAGAAAGGTAAGGACCAGTTCTTCATCCTCCCTTGTCACTTTCTTCATTCAAGCAAGGGGGTATCTGAAAAGAAGCTGCTGCTTGTGTGTAGGTCTAAAAGAAAATACCCAGGGAAATCTGGTATTTTGCTTAGAAATAAAGTCTACTTGCACACATCATCTTTCCTCCAGACTTACTTACTTACTTACTTACTTACTTACTTATTTATATTTATATTATTTATATATCGCCAGATTTTCCTAAATGGGAACTCAAGGCGGTTAACAAATGTAAAATATCACAATATGAGATGCAAAATGGAAAAATAACAATAAAAATAATAATAATAATTTTAATTATTAATTAAATTAATTAAATATTTAGACTTAACTCTGGTCATATGATGTAAGTGAACAGGACACAGAGATGACTGTCTTTTCTGTCCATACTGATAGGATAAGAAAAACTAAAGAGGGTTTTATCCTTTCCTCTGAGCCATTTTAAGACACCTGTACCCCAAAGCAGCCTCTGAGGTTGCTTAGAGACCCTATGAAAAATAGATCTCTAAACTTGCCTTCTGTTGGGTGAAGTGGGGACACCCAGTATTAAAAGTCGGCACTAAAAAAAGTAAATATAAAGTCCCCCCCCACGCACATGCGTGCTAGTCGTGTCCAACTCTAGGGGTGGAGCTCATCTCTGTATTCAAGCCGAAGAGCCAGTGTTGTGCAAGTCCATGGCAACGTGGCCAGCATGGCTGCAAGGAAACACTGTTTTACCTTCCCACTTTTCACGGCGGTACCTATTTATCTACTTGCATTTTACATGCTTTCAAACTGCTAGGTTGGCAGGAGCTGGGGTCATCAGCGGGAGCTCGCTCCACTGTGTGGCACCCAGGATTCGGCCACCAACCTGCCAACTTTGCAGCTGACAGTTTTCGGAAGCCTTAGTCCACTGAGCCACCATGCACCTCTACATGCACTATAGAGCTTTAAATAAACTTAAATTCACTACATTTAATAAACTCTAAATGCAATCCTTTAAAAAAAAGAAATTAGCTCCAGGATGCAAACCACTAGGGTCCCCTTGCATGCTTCTTTTATATTTAAAAATGCAGCCACACAGACACACAAGTTCTGTTTCTGTATTATAGATATACAGAGTACTGTTAGATAAAATCCATTAGATTTTGTAGATACAGTAATACCTTGGTTTAAGAGTAACTTGGTTTAAGAGTGTTTTGCAAGATAAACAAACATTTCTTCTAAATTTTGTCTTGATCAACAAGCAAAGTCTTGATATATAAGCACTGGCGCAGCTCACATGATTCCAAGTCAGCCAATGGTTCTCTCCCCCCCCCTGCTGGATTGTAGGTGATTGTCTGGAATGTTCCATCTCAGGCAAGCCTCCAAAGCAGATGGACAGGAAGGCAGGTTTCCCTTGCACCAGCCAGGAATGTTTTCAAATGAGAGAGCGGGTTTCTCTTTCTCTTTTTATTTAAATGTTTTCAACATTGTTTCTTATTTTTCAAACCATTTCAAGTCATGGGGCAGCTAGTCAAGTGTATATAGGGCTACACATTGCATTTTATTATTGTTACATTAGCAACAAAATCCAGTTGTTAGTCCCAAATAGAGCAGATTCTGCAGCCAGGTAACTAAACCAGGGTGTGGACTTGGACTTCTAGCCAACTTCTTTTGTGAGTTTTGGCATTTTGTGTGTACAATATGTGGTCTATGGGGTCCAAGCACAAATCATCTGTATTTTCATTATTTCTTAGGGGAAAATTTGCTTTGCTATAAGTGTGTTTTGGTTTACAGGCATGTTTCCATAATGGATTATGCTTGTAAACCAAAGTATGTATAATGGAATATACGTATCTATCAATTTAAACAACTACATTTCCAAGATGTTTGACTACCATGATATGGTATCATGATTTCAGATGCAAAATGTTACCTCTTTTTACCTTAAAAAGAATGCAATGTACTGTATTTACATTCTTATAGAAATTTTTTCAGTCATAAAAACAACTAATGGTTTTTGTACATAGTTTCAACTAGCAAATCACCTTGTCACTGTGGTGCAGCAGTTAAACTGCAATACTGCAGTGAAGACTCTGCTCACAATCAAAGTTTGATTCTGATGGACTCAGGTCACTGACTCAAGGTGGTTCAGGCATCCATCCTTCCAAGGTCAGTAAAATGAGTGCCTAGCTCAGTGTTGGCGAACCTATGGCACGGGTGCCAAAGGTGGCACTCGAAGCCCCTTCTGTGGGCACCCGACATCGCCCCTTCACAGTCACCTGTATTCAGGTTAAATTGCTGTATTGGCACTTTGCGAATAATTAGTGGGTTCTGAATCACAGTTTGGGCACTCGGTCTCTAAAAGGTTCGCCATCACTGACCTAGCTCATTGGGTGGGGGACTAAAGTTTCTGTTTGCATAATTATGTTGTGAACCACCCAGCAAGTGCTTTGCCACTATACACAAGGCATAAGAACAATAGCTGCCAGGAGTCCAACTACAAAATGTGTGGGCCTTTTTGATGGGTTTGGAGTCCAACATTTTGCTCCTGGTACCACCAGAAGACTCACACACAGCCCAGAATGGTAGGGTTGATTATAAGACTAATGTGTCCTTTCTCCCTTCCTCTATTTCAGATGTATTGTGTTTCATTTTGTTCTTGATTTGTAGAACTGAGAGGTATTGTAACAGAGGAGTGTGGCTCTAGTCCTCTTCCAACCCTTTTATCAACACCTCTGGAAGAGGCGCTTTGCTCTGCAGATAAAGGGCAACGCCCTGTTAAAATGAGGAACAAAATAATCTGGGGAAGAAAAGGTTGTTGCTTTCTCTTTCAATAAATTGATAGCCTCATTTCTATTATGGTGATTGGTGACTATCATGGTGGTGGCGGTGGTGGTGGTGGTGATATAATCAGGGTTTTGATGCTGTCATGCATGCATTTATCTTTCAAATCAACAGACCTCGATCAACCACCAATGAAAGTCAGAAGACATCACATTATACAGAAATGAAGACAAAAGCAACAGCTATAGGGCTGGCATAATTGGAGCCTTTCAAACTGGAAAGACATAACTGCTAATTAGAACACCACTGGGATAAACATTCAGCTTTGTGGATGTCTAGTGGAAATGGTTAAGTGATGATAGCGTGAGCAAGATTTCTAAATGCCTACCCGATAAATGGAATACACTTACAGGCGCAGTAGCCACTAAGCAATTAACTCGGTGTTTATTGCTCTTCCGTTCATTTTTGTCCACACTCGCAGATGCTGCCATTCAATGTGTGTTCTAGCATATTTTGTTAGAAATTGTCCACAGGATAGTAATCAAAGGTACAGCTCTCGTTTGGAAATGTGCAGTTGACATCGATACAAGTTCAGCCTTGAGAATCATAAGGGAAACCCACTCTCTTTGTTGCTAAACTGCAGGGCTGGATAGCTCCATGGGCTCCATATCTGACTGGGGAGCCCGAAGTTGGGAGTTTAATTCTTCACTGTTTCTCCTGTGAGTAGAGCCAGCCTGTGTGGCCTTGGGCAAGCTGCACAGTCCCAGGACACCCCCAGAGAAAGGGAATGGTAGATCACTTCTGAGTACTTGCTACCTAAAAAAAAAAACTTTAAAAAGGGTCACTATAAGCTGGAATGGACTTGATGGCACACAGTTGGAACTCCTGTGGAACTCCCTGCCACAGGATGTGGTGATGGCATCTGGCCTGGATGCCTTCAAAAGGGGATTGGACAGATTCCTGGAGGAAAAATCCACCACAGGTTGTAAACCATGGTGGAGATGTGTAATCTCCAGTCTTAAAACCAGGGTACTTCAAGGGCCAGATGCAGGGGAGTGGTATCAGGAGACAGATATCTAGTCTCATGCTCTCCCAGACGCATCTGGTGGGGCTGCCGTGAGATACAGGATGCTGGACTACATGGGCCTTTGGCCTGATCCAGCTTGGCTCTTCTTATGTTCTTAGTTATTATTGTTCTCCAAAGATAAAGGATCAAATGTATTAATGTTTGTTTCTGTTGAGGATGTGCATGCAACTGTCCTCTATGGGCTAAATATCCCAGGCTAGTTCCCCCCCCCTCAGATATACTGCTCTAACATTGCGTGTTTCTTTTTTATTTTTATTTTCATAGAAGATCATCTACTGAATGTATCTGAGCTTCCAAAGAATAATACTGAGATATGGATAGAAAGTTATTGGAAATGTTGGAAACAAAAATATCAACAATTGTACAGGCAACTAAATGTTCTCCTTTCAAAGTGACAAAGCTTCTGTACTGTACAGTCCAAAATAGTGTGAAGAAACAATAGGCTAGTGCTGCAATCCTGTGTGTCTGAGGCACTAAGGAGTGAACTCTGTAGGGCACAGTGAGGCTTTCTTTTGAACCAACATATATAGTAAAGTATACATAAGTGCCTATATACCACTAAGGGTGACATATTGCCTCATGTTGCCTCCTGTAATAACATGCACACTATACTGCACTGGCCAAAGTGTCCTTTAGGTGGCTCACTATTTTCTGGTTAATGAATAATATAACTGGTAATTACAGAGTAAATATAAACAATATGTAACAAGAAGGTACAAAGTTGCCTTTAGGAATAACCTGCCATCTTTCTAATTATTCTCAAAGGTTAACTTTAAAGGTCATTTTTAGAACAACCTGAATAGGAATTTTCAGCCACTTTATTACCAGTCATGAGTGACAATGGAATAATTGATTGGTTTTGCCTTTTAAAAATATTTCCAAGGTGTAATATCAGAGTTGGCCACTAAATTGAAATGGGAAGCATTTCTTTGTATCTTTTGTGGACTGCTGGAAACCCAATCAACATAAATAATGCATAATGCAACCAATTATTTGTGTGATCTGAGCAACTGTAATAAGGGTAAACAGCTGTCCAAGAACAATGAACCATGCCATAAGTTCATTTTGAAACAGAACTACTGGCAGGTAGTTAGGGTCCCTTAAGGTTTTAGACCAGAGTCTTTCCCAGCCCTACCTGGAAATGCCCATGATTGAAAATGAGACCTAAACCAGCATCTGGGATAAACTGCTAAGATATACTCTTTCTCCAGGATGTTGCTTCTAAACATGGAGGTTCAATTTAGCGATATCAGTCATTCTACTTTCCATGAATTTGTCTGGTCCCTTTGAGATTACAAAGAGATGTTTGTGCACCAGGCTAAGTGAAGCTGTGGACTTTTTCCTCCTTTGACTATATTCATGGCATGCCACATTTACTTTTGAAACTTCTGTTTCAGTACTGTATGGCTTCTTGTCTTATGGTCCTAGGCTCACTGAGGCCAACATCAAATAACCAAGGTTCTTTTGATGATGCTCATGATGTTTTTCACATCCCGCTAGAACAGGGGTGCCCAAACTTTTTGTAAGGAGTGCCAGATTTGGTGGCTGACAATGTGTCAGGGGCCAGTTGCTCCCTGACCCTGCCACCCCACTGCAAGCCCCACCCACTGACCCATAAGCCCCACCCACTGTCCGCGCGTGCACTCAACCTCACAATGTTCCCGGCTATGCCGGTGGCGGTGGCCCACCCGTGCACCACCCTGCGCGGGCGCGCCTAGCTTAACAAGGTTCCCGGTGATGCCAGTGGCAGCGGCCCGCCCACGCGCCACCCCCATGTGCGTACCCAGCCCCACAAGCTTCCCAGTGGTGCTGGTGGTGGTGGCCCTCCCCCTTGCCTGCCCACCCCACAAGCTTCTGTTCAACGGCCGGCCGGCCCAGCCCCTCAAGCTTCCCGGCGGTGTCAGTGTTGGCGGAAGATTTTAAAAAAAAAATGGGGCAAAGGAGGGGGAGGGAGGGGCCGCAGGCCACTCAGAATGGCCTGGCGGGCTGGATTTGGCCCCCGGGCTGGACTTTGGGCAGGCCTGCGCTAGAGCATTCATACTTCTGGATGGTACAATGGATGGTAAAGCAATGGGGGGCATATATCCCATGCAACTTCCTTCCCTCTTCTAGGAATGTATGGCTTCACACCATCTTTCTAAAGCCACTGGTGGCCACGCCCTGTCCTGCCACCATGTCACTGAGCTGGTCATGGCCAAATATAAGAAATGGTCTTTCCAAGGACAGCTATCATGGCCAGCATAATTCTATCTTGAGCTATGGAAGGCAACTGTGATTTCATTTCCCAAAAAGTTATGGGACAGTATGTCCCTGACCTTTAACTGAATTGTACTTCAGAGAAGCATTCAAGAAGAGGACTTGCAAGCAGCATCCTCAGTGGCATGAGGAAGGAAAGGACCAGATGGCAGCCTTAAAAACAGGAAAGGGGCCACCATATGGTACAGGGGATATGTGTTGCTCCCCCGTTACATAGAAACAGCCTTTTTCAACCCAAATCGCATTTCACCACGTCAGTGGGATCCTCTCTGAATCTCTGCATGTGGCACAGATTGATAATGAATGGCAATCTCAAGAAGGAATAAAGAAAGAAACAGAAGGGGAGGCTAAAAGTTCCCTCACGGAAAGCTTCCCTTTGCTTTTAGAGATGGCAGTGGAGAGTTAACAGCTGACATTTCTTTTACAACAGAGCATGGACTAATAAAATGAAAATCCAAAGAGCATTTGCCTATTTAGATCTCCCACCCACATGTGTCTCTGTATTGTAGCATGCTGAGGTCTGTCCCATTTCCTTGGCTGTTAATAAGTTGGGGGGAGGGTGTAATTCTATGCTGTTAGCTGCAGTAGCAAGAAAGGGAGTTATAAAAACCTATTGTTCTCCAGATGTTTTTAAGAGGACAGTGCAAAGATAGAAAGAGCAATTCCGATGCAGGCCAGATTCCTTTTCATCTCAGCTGCAGTGGCTCCTTTTTCATGACAGCTCTTCATCTTGAAACATACCACATTTTGGAAGGCAAGTGAAACCACAAGTGTTGGCTTCACAGGTGATTCCTTAACATATAAAATGGAGGCCAAAGGACTCTTGGGGAAAAGAGGCTCTGAAGGAGTGGTAATCGTGTCGCCCTTCATGCTCTGGAGAGGGTTGCGCCCGAAGGATCACCATCCCCAGGATGCATTCTGTCAGCTTCTTCCCCAAAAACATTACAGCAGAAAATAAGCCCTAAAGGAAGACCTCAGCCTTTCTTCAAGAGAGAGTAATGAAGGGGTCTATATAGGTATGAATTTGAGTGGTTGGGACTCACAGAATTTTGCATGGAGCATTTGAGGAGAAATTCCTGCATTTGGAGCAGGGGGGGGGGGAGACCCATCTCTAATGACCAACCGGGAGGCTTGTCTACGATGGTCATCCATGCACTTGCACACCATGTGCATGAGCTATATGGGCTTTTTAATTTTGTAAACTTTGTGAATTTTTATTTATTTAATTTTTTTAATTACTTCAATAATTTTTTACTGAAGTCTAGGTTTTGCTTTGCCCTAGTTTGTTTTAAAACTTAAAAGTAAGTTTTATTTTTATTTTGCCACAGGTACTTGAGCTGATTGCTCCTTATCCATCAGAACCATGACCTGTTCCAAGGTACCTGAACATCTGGTCAGGCTACTTGGATTTTTTTTTTAAAAAAGGGAATCTATTGCGTTGCTCAGAATTTGTTACAGACAAGTGTGAAATTGTTATAGCTGTTCTAATAACATAAGTAATTTATTGTGTACACACAGTTAATTCAGTGCATTGTCCTTACCAGAAGCATCAATGAAGAGGGAAATTCTGTCTAGTTCTCACTAGTGTAGCGGTCCCCAGCCTTAGATAACCCAGGTATTCTTGGATTGCAGCTCCCAGAAACCCGGGGAAGTACAGTTTATTTATTTATGTGAAGATGACTATGTTATCACGATAGTCCTTTTGATTGATCAGTGAGTTGCATAAAACAGAAAAAAACTGTGTATATATTTCTAAATGTGCCCTTATATACAGTAACTTTTGTACACAAATAGACAATTATTCATTGAACCCCAAAATAACTTTGCAACAACCTGTTACATTTGTTGCTGTAATTATTTATTCTTAGTTATTTCCAGGGTCTGACCCTGTTAATGTAATGACCACAAATCCTTATATGGGAACGTGGTCTGGCTCAAAGGCCTTTGTCAACTGTGTCCCCTCCCCCCACATCTCAATCACATTCTCCATGCCTGTAATTTATCTTGCCCAAAGGGGTTGAATTGAAACAAGTGAATCATTTGAGAGAAATGTAAATTGCAAGTGTAGGAATGATGACTCACAATGTGTAGTTCTGTATAATCAACATTCAGTTTGGCCATCAATTCTTAAAAAGACCCAGCCTGAGCAGAGGCTCATCCTCTGACCTTAAATGCCAAGTGGGTTCATATCAGGGAAGGCGCTCTTCCTAAGGGAGGCTTACGTGTTCAAGCCAGCACTTTTGAGATGGGCAAGGTTAGAAATTGTTACGCAATACAGACATTCCAGATGAGATTTGTTCTAGAACCCAGATTTGCCAACAAAGGCCCTATGACGTAGCACGTAACCAGATCAAGATGGCTTTGGGAAACATTGTGCTCATTCATTTGGCCAACAACATCCCAAAATTACAAGCCAGCATAGGAATCTGGGAGTTATGCTCCAAAATAAGTACTCTTTCCAAAGTCCACCCATGTGAACATATCTTGTCATGTCCCTGTCTAGCACTCATGTGCATGTTTATGTAGATGCTACAGTATTTTCTTTTCTGAGAAGTCCTTCACTAGCTGGCCTTCAAGCTGCTCTGACAGATCTCATAAGTATCCTGACACACTAGATCAATTCTTTTATTTTAATGTTTAAATTGCATGGGTCCATTTTTGAAAGAAACTTGTGATTCTCATTTTCTTTCATTCTATTTTAAATCAATGCCTCTTCTACCTTCCAGATTACAAATGTCTAACCTTCTTCTTTGTTTTATAAATAATCCTATTATTGGTTGGAAGCATCAATTAAAACAAAAGGCATTTTCAATACCTATTGTGGCAAAGATGGGAAAGTCTGATTCTGAGTATGATTTTAGAAACTATAATTTCCCGTTATTAAGAGCACTTCAACAATCATCTTCAGGAGGCTTTCATTAAGCAGCCTTCTGTTAAACAACCCACTGGCACAAGATAACAAGCTGATAACCCATTGAAAAAGCTGTTCTATAAATCCAGGTGCATCTGTAAATATTTTTACACAGAGGTTCTATTGTTAATAAATAGGCATGCAACACTTTCACTGAAATTAATGGCCCTCATGAACACACAACTATGCATAGAATTTTAGCTTTAGAATGGTGAATGGATTATGTGCACCTGTAATTCCAAGTGTTATTATGTAAGCCAGAACCTTCCCTGTTGCATTCTGGTCTCAGACTTTACATACAGTATAGGGTAATTTCCATGAAATACCCTCATCTTGTAGCCATGGCATTAAAAAAATCTCTCCCAGTATTGAAAGTAATGAAGCCCTTCAGTCATAGGGATTGTTTTTGCTAAGAAATGCCTGGAGAAACAACCTTCCTTTAATTATTGTCAGGCAAAGCACGGCTGGATTGAATCAGCCCTTTGTATTTTTATTCCTTATTCTGTGCCGTTTCCTTTCTGTGCCTTCTCTCTTTTTTTAAAAAAAAATATGAAATTATTCCCTTCCATGAATCTATAGAAAACACACTAAAATTTAATACCTAACAGCTGTTTAGCCACAGATGCAAACAGAACTCGGTCTAGGAGTGGGGAACTAAATAAAGAAGATGGTACTAATGAATGGAAAGAGCTTGGAGCAGTTTTCCTTTGTGATGCCTTTGCTGAGTAATGCTATTCAGACCCTACCTCACAAACAACATCTGGCAATACTGAAGGGTGGAGAGGAAACAAAAGGAAAAAAATAAATAAATTATTTGTGCCTATGCTGCACGAATAACTGAAAAGCCTGATTAGCTCCTATAAGACAGAGCATTTCACTACCATCATTAGCTATTGCCATACTGAAAAGACCAGTATGTACTGTACACCTGTGTAGCTTAGGCCCTGAGAATTAACTGCCCCGTGGCCATTGAGGTGTGAAAACAACCTCCAGCATACCTCTTTCCCCTTTCCTTTGGCAGTTACTTCATGTCCTTCTTTGTTCTGTGACTAGTTTTGTACCGTGACAGCACTGGTTGCGATCACGTGGTTTTTGTCCCTGTTTCACTGTTCCTATGGTTGTGATAACTTGTCTTGTGACAAGTGTTACCTCATAGTCTTGTACCATCACAAACACTGGATTTGTCCAGCTTCCTTTTCCCTTTTTTTTTGGGGGGGGGGGGTTTAAATATTCTTTTTCGATATTTCGCTTCTGAAAAGTAAAAAAAAAACGGACACAGTTTTCTGAGAGAAACAAATGTTTTGTTGCGTGACAGTCATTACTACACGGTGTCTTGTCTTGGAACAGAAAGCGGGAACAAAGAGTGACAAGGGAAAACCCTACCCCAGTACCAGGTACAGTATTGTCATGCTTAGCACCCATTCCAGGGGCGTGGTTGAGACAAATTTCAGTAGTTGTGCAACAGACGTGAAGTAACATTCTTTTGTACCGCTCCTAAGCTCAACACTAACAGAGACAAAACGGACGTGAAGTAACCGCCTTTGTCTGAAACAAGTTTGAGGAGCCTGTGACTCTGCAGATGGTGGTGAATTACAACTCCCATTAACCCTGAGCATCCCAGATGTGGAAAGGGGCTTGGAATGATGGCAGCTGGTCACCACGCCTGACCAACTCTCATCATCCCCAGCCATTTACATGTGATAAAAATGGGGGATACTCATCAGCACAAAAGAAACAAGTCAAGTGATAACTCACATATGCATAACACTAGACACACTAATTAGTCTGGAATACACTAGCTTCTCTCTACTTTTCATTATAGTGACATTTGGCTACTGTAAGTGGAAATGTTTAGCAAATCAATGTAACTCAATACAATGCAGTTTCTGGTCCCAGGAATTGCTGTAGCTTACCAGCATAGTGTTGTGTGACTACTGACTTGGGTCTGAGGGGAGCTGAACTTAGAGTGGATAGGTCTAGAGATCTAGGCTTTGGCCAAGAACCAAAAACCTCAAGCACTATCATACTGCAGATCTGGCAGTCCCATATTTTGTAGTTCACCATTATGACTTCAAGATATGTCATTTAGACATGCTCAGGACACTCTGGACTTTTTTATTATGTTATGTAGCATATGGAACCTTCACAGTGGCTTTTAAATTCATCACACAGTATTTGCATTAGCTCCCTTTTCCCCAGGCATGCTTTGCAAATGTTTCTTACATGTCTACTCTCTGTGGAATCACTAGGGTCTCAGATGTCAGCCCTAGAAATCTCAAGGAATTGGGGGGGGTGTTATCTGCTAACCTAGCACCCCTAGCAGCAGTGCAATGTCTTCTAAGGGCCCACAGGCTCCTCCTCTATTATGTAGAACAGGGTTGGGAAAATACTGGCCTGTGTGGGCCTACAAACAGGTGTGCCTCCCTCTCATCACTGTTTTAATTCATGAATCACCAGCACACAAGACAAACGCCTCCTGAGAGTAGGGGCTTTCTCTCTGTCCTGACCCACCATCATTCAATGGAAGAGGTTGGTAGAATAACTGTGGACCAGTCTCCTCTCTTTAGCATAACTTTTCAATATGGATGTTAAGGACTGCATAGGGCTATTGCACTCAGGATTCAACAAAGCAGTAAGGATCACTGCGATCCATGTATAACTTGCTGACATGCATAGTGTCAAATTAGCATACGTGATCAAAACCCAAAAGCTCGCACCTCTAGAAAAGAATCTCCAAGTTTACTGTATACCAGTGGCAGTGAACCTTTGGCACTCCAGATGTTTTAGAACACAACTCCCATAGTCCTTTGTCACTGACAATCTAGGCTCGGATTTCTGGGAGATGTGGTCCAAAACACCTGGAGTGCCAAAGGTTCTCCACCACTGCAACTCACAGTTCTTATTTTTCCCCTTTATCTGCTCAAAGCATTCTCTAGCTTTAAAAAGAAAAAAAGAACCCAATCTTGACAATTGAAAGCCCTCCTTAAAATTACTGCTAAGCTCACAAGCTGAAGAGAAAACAGAAGATTAAATAACTCTTGGAAACAGAAGCCATTTGATTATGGGTGCAAATGTGTTTTAAGACTCTTATTTAATGACTGCTTCTCTGGTACTTGAGAACATGAAGTTGATGCTTTTTACAAAGCAAATATTTCATCACTTAGAAGCCATTTAAACCAATTACATATCAGCTGTACCATGAGCCATTATCTCTTTGCCCTGTAAGAACAAGGCTGCAATTATACACTTACCTGAAAGTAAGTTCTTTTGTACTAAACAAGTGGTTTTTTCTCAGCAAAAATGTATCAGGTTGTCCTGTAAACATTTTATCCAACTCAAATTACAAATTACAAATTACAAATTAAGTTTATTGTGGTCATATGACCCATACATACAAATGTACAGAAAAAACAGGGAGAGAGAACAATGAAGACTACTGATAAATAGGAGCATCAGGGGAGTGGATGGTCAAAATGATCTCTGCCCTCTTGCGAATAACAGCTAGAAAAAACTTTGTTACCTGTGCCGTGACATATGAGTTCTGGTCTATTAGACAGTATTGTGCTAACCATCTGGAAGGGTGGCCTTGGAGCTTATTCAGCAATGTCATGGATCCAACAAACTCAAAGCCTAAGTATAAGAACATAAGAACATAAGAAGAGCCATGCTGGATCAGGCCAAAGGCCCATCTAGTCCAGCTTCCTGTATCTCACAGCGGCTCCACCAGATGCGTTTGGGAGCGCATGAGACTAATTATCTGTCTCCTGATACCACTCCCCTGCATCTGTCCCTTGAAGTACCCTGGTTTAAAGCCTGGAGATTACACATCTCCATCATGGTTTGTAACCTGTGATGGACTTTTCCTCCAGGAATTTGTCCAATCCCCTTTTGAAGGCATCCAGGCCAGATGCCATCACCACATCCTGTGGCAGGGAGTTCCATAGACTTACAACGCGCTGGGTGAAAAAATATTTTCTTTTGTCAGTTCTTACTCTCCCAGCCCTCAATTTGAGTGTATGTCCCCTAGTTCTGGCATTTTGGGAGAGAGAGAAGAGCTTCCCTCTATCCACTTTACTCATGCCCTGCATTATTTTGTATGTCTCAATCATATCCCCCCTCAAGCGCCTTTTTTCCAGACTAAAGAGGCCCAAATGTTTTAGCCTTTCTTCATAAGGGAGGTGCCCCAGGCCAGTAATCATTTTAGTCGCTCTCTTCTGCACCTTTTCCAGTTCCACTATGTCTTTCTTGAGATGCGGTGACCAGAATTGTACACAATACTCCAGGTGGGGCCTTACTATTGTTTTGTATAAAGGCATTATAATGTTCGCTGTTTTATTTTCAATCCCCTTTTTGATAATCCCTAGCATGGAATTGGCCTTCTTCACCGCTGCCACACATTGGGGAGACACCTTCATGGAGCTGTCCACCAACACACCAAGATCTCTTTCCTGATCCGTCACGGATAACTCAGAGCCCATGAGTTGATAGATGAAGTTTGGATTTTTTGCCCCAATATGCATTACTTTACATTTAGTTACATTAAAACGCATTTGCCATTTCTCAGCCCATTCCCCCAGTTTGGAGAGATCCTTCTGGAGCTCTTCACAATCTTCTCTGGTTTTTACCACACGGAAAAGTTTTGTGTCATCGGCAAACTTGGCCACCTCACTGTTTATCCCTGTCTCCAGGTCATTTATGAACAGATTGAAAAGCACCGGTCCCAGGACAGAGCCCTGGGGCACACCGCTTTTCACCTCTCTCCATTGTGAAAATTTCCCATTGACACCTACTCTTTGTTTCCGGGATCTCAACCAGTTCTCAATCCATAAGAGGACCTGCCCTCTTATCCCCTGACTGTGCAATTTTCTCAGCAGCCTTTGGTGAGGGACTGTGTCAAAAGCCTTTTGAAAATCCAGATAGACTATATCCACCGGTTCACCCAAATCCATGTGCCTGTTGACCTTTTCAAAAAATTCTAAAAGGTTTGTCAGACAAGATTTACCCTTAAAGAAGCCATGCTGGTTTTCTCTCAGCAAGGTTTCTTCTTTTATGTGTTTTAAGATTTTCTCTTGGATGAGGCTTTCCACCATCTTCCCTGGGACAGATGTAAGGCTAACTGGCCTGTAGTTTCCCGGGTCCCCGCTCCTTCCTTTTTTAAAAATTGGTGTGACATCTGCTATCCTCCAGTCCTCCGGCACTGTGGCCGTTTTAAGAGACAAGTTGCATATAACCGTTAAGAGATCTGCAATTTCGTTTCTCAGTTCCCTAATAACCTTTGGGTGGATGCCATCTGGGCCCGGTGACTTGTTAATCCTCAATTTATCAATTAGTCCTAAAACCTCCTCTCTTTTAACCTGTATTTGATTTAATTCTTTAGTCAAGAGGGGCGGCTCAGGCAGCGGAATCCGCTCAAGGTCCTCTGTCGTGAAGACAGACGCAAAGAACTCATTCAATTTCTCTGCAATGTCCAAGTCCTCATTAACCTCCCCTTTTCCTCCCTCACCATCCAGAGGGCCAACTGGTTCTCTGGCAGGTTTTCTACTTCTAACATATTTAAAGAAGCTTTTATTATTACCCTTTATATTGCTAGCCATGCGTTCCTCATAATCTTTCTTTGCCTCCCTTATCATCTTCTTACATTTCTTTTGCCAGAGTTTGTGTTCCTTTTTATTTTCCTCATTTGGGGAGGATTTCCATTTACAGAAAGACCTCTCCTTGCACTTTAGAGCCTCTCTAACTCCACTCGTTAACCATGCCGGTGTCCTCTTGGACTTAAATGAGCTCTTCTTTCTTTGTGGTATGCACTTGTGCTGGGCCTCTATTATTGTTGGTTTAAAGAGGCTCCATGCACTCTGAAGATATTGGATTCTTCTAACCTTCCCCTTCAATTTCTCTCTAACTAGTTTCCTCATCTGAGGGAAGTTTGCCCTTCGAAAATCAAGGGTTTTTATGTCTGATTTGGTTGACAGTCTTCCTCCGACATGTATGGCAAAGGAAATTGCAGCATGGTCACTGTTCCCCAGAGGCTCAGTGACATTCACATCCCTGACCAGGTCCTGAGTATTGCACAGTATTAGATCCAGAGTTGCCTGTTCTCAGGTGGGCTCCATGACAAGTTGCTCTAAGGCACAGTCATTCAGCAAGTCGAGAAACCCAGTTTCTCTTTCTTGCCCAGAGCTCGCATTGACCCAGTCAATGTGGGGATAATTGAAGTCCCCCATGATTACTATCCTATCCCTCTTAGCCACCTCCATGATTTCTCTCCTCATTTCAAGGTCCTCCTCAATTTTTTGATCTGGTGGACGATAGAATACTCCAACTATCACATCACTCCTTGGACCTGGTAGTTTAACCCAAAGTGATTCTATGGTGGAGTCAGACCCTCTGTCCATCTCCATTCTGCTGGATTTTACCCCTTCTTTGACATAGATGGCCACTCCTCCTCCAACCCGCCCCTCTCTATCCCTTCTATAGAGTTTATAGCCTGGGATTGCTGTATCCCACTGGTTCTCCTCATTCCACCAGGTTTCTGTTATGGCTATTATATCTATGTTATCCCTAGCTGCCAAATGTTCAAGTTCTCCCATCTTTGCTCGGAGGCTTCGAGCATTGGCGTAGAAGCACCTGTACAGTGGGTTCTGCAACAACAGCTGCTGCCTTGTTCTTTTCCCACGACAGCTTTTATTTTCAGTAGACAAACTGTCACATTCCGTTATTCTCCCAGTGCTAATACCTGCTATGTCTTCTCTATGTGATTCTCTACCCTCTCCAACCTCATTCCCCGAGGATGAGGTGTTCCGAACCAGATGCCACTCAGCTCCTGTCGGCTTTCCCCCAGTTATCAGTTTAAAAGCTGCTCTGCTGCCTTTTTGAGGTTGAGTGCCAGCAATCTGGTCCCATCATGATTCAAGTGCAACCCATCCCTCCTGAACAGGTTTGGCTTGTCCCAAAATGTTCTCCAGTTCCTGACAAATCTAAAGCCCTCCTCTCGACACCATCACCTCATTCACGCATTAAGGCTTCAATGCATATCTGAAATTAACCGTGGAAAGTGTGTGCTTCATTTGAGGTTATCCTATTGAGGATAATGGAACTCATTCGTAGCCAAGTAGATAGTACAGGGTTGCACCCACAGATACTCTTTACTGGAGTGGTGCTTGCCCGTTAACTAAAGCATTGAGAACCTTTGGCCCATCTGGTGTTTTGAATGGCAACTGCCATATTCCTTTTCCATTGTTGATGTTGGCTGGCAGATCTGGGGAATGAAATCAAAATATACAGAGCAAGAGTGCTGTTGACTTTTCACACATCCTCTCACTTTACTGGTTGAATCTGGACAGTGACTTTTCCCCCACCATTTGTACAGATTGTTCTGAAACATGCGCGCGCGCGCGCACACACACACACACACACACACACACACACACACACACACACACACACACACACACAAACTGCCACTTCTTCTTCTTCTTCTTCTTCTTCTTCTTCTTCTTCTTCTTCTTCTTCTTCTTCTTCTTCAAGTGCCATGTCCTCATAGAACGTTGGTGATCAATAGCCTAAACTGGTTTTTATCTAAAACTATTCTAAATAGAGCAGCTGTGCTCACTGTGCACCAAGCACATTACCTGGTAGTAAACGCCAATGAAAAAAGTGGGGTTTATTTGTAAGTAAACAGGCATCAACATGCTTGGTACCTGGCCATGTTTATAACAATTTATGTGTTTCTTTAAGCAATATTGCTTGCCAATATTACTGGCAAATCATAAAATAAGCGATCAAACCAGTATTACTACTACTTCTACTACCATTAAAATAGATTGTGCTTCTTCACTGATCAGTCTTCAAGGCAGTTTGTGAACAAAAGAATAATACAATTAAAATGCTTCTGCAAATCAGTAAAAGAGCAAATAAAGTCTAATTAATCATCTTTCTGTAGTATAGCCTGCAAAGAATTTGCAAAGCCAAATAGTTTGTTGATGCCTGAAGGATAATTAAACCTGACGAGTATGCATGGATAGGGCATTCTGGAATAGGAGTGTCACCATGGAAGAGGTCCTGAACCAGCCACCTGGCCTACAGAGTAGGAGAAAGCTTTTCAGCCATGCACTTTAGGAAATGCCTAAAACGATACCAATGGCAGGATACCAGCACTCCACACTCTATTACTATCTCCTGTACACCTCTGGATTTGGGGATCCTTTCATCCCTTTGCTTTACTAGGACGGCGGGAGGAATAAAGTGGCAAGAGCAGCCATTTTACCATGGCTGCCACCTTTGCCTTGATATAACCATGGGAAGAGAGTCAAAACAATGAAGAGGTCCATACAATCCGAGTAGTGGCTGCTAACAGGAGGACGTGCTGGCTCTGCTACATGGCAGGATGGCAGCCACAGGAGAGAAAAGCTACACACAACCTCTTTGAATTGTCATCTTTCCAGGAAAGAAATAAAGAAACTTCAAAGAAGCCAACTAAGGATTGACTCTACCTGAGGAAAATTAATGATGTGATCAGAACTCCAGAAAGGCTGCTGATCTCAGCAGAATGAGTCACTTTAACAAGAGCACGATCTCTTAAAGTGATCCTTCCATCTACCAGAAAATTGCTCCACACTAGCTTCCAAAAGTAGTAACCCTATAGAGATTCAAAGAGATCAGTTTGGAGACAGATTGGGGGAAGGCTTGATCACATTTGTCTGTACAAGAGCCTCATGGTACAGTGGTTAAACTGCTGTACTGCAGCTATAACTGTCCTCATGACCTGGGGTTCAATTCCAAGTAGCCAGGGTTTCTGGGGTTTTCTAGGTGGACAGTACTCACAGAATCATAGAATCTTACAGTTGCAAGAGACCTTGAGGGCCATCCAGTCCAACTCCCTGCCATGCAGGAACCCTCATCACAGCATTTCCGACAGACGGCCATCCTGCCTCTGCTTAAAAACCTCCAAAGGAGACTCCACCACCCTCCATGGCAGCATATACCATTGCCAAACAGCTCTGTCATGAAGTTCTTCCTAAAGTTCAAATGAAACCTCTTTCCTGTAGTTTGAAACCATTGCCCCGAGTCCTAGTCTCTGAAGCCATGGAAAACAAACCTGTTCCCTCTTCAATATGACATTCTTTCAAATATTTAAACATAGCTATCATATCTCCCTCAGCCTTCTTTTTGAAAGGCTAAACATTCCCAGCTCCCTAAGCCGTTCCTCATATGACATTTCTTCCAGACCTTCAACCATCCTGGTCACCCTCCTCTGCACCTGCTCGAGGTTGTCAACATCCTTTTTAAATTGTGGCGCACAGAACTGGACACAGTACTCCAGGTGGGGTCTGACCAGAGCAGAATGGAGTGGTACTATCACTTCCCTTGATCTAGACACTATGCTTCTCTTGATGCAACCAAGAATCGCATTGGCTTTCCTAGCCGCCGCATCACACTGCTGACTCATATTCAGTTTGTGGTCCACCAAGACTCCCAGATCCCTTTCACAGGTACTATTTTCCAGCCAGGTATCTCCCATGCTATATCTGTGCAATTCATAACCATCATGAAGTTCTTCCTAATATTCAAATGAAATCTCTTTTCCTGTAGTTTGAAACCATTGCCCCAAGTCCTAGTCTCTGAAGCCATGGAAAACAAACCTGGTCCCTCTTCAATATGACATCCTCAAAAGTGGTTTACCATTTCCTTCCTCTGGATGTGCCCTGGGATGGTCAGCTTGCAGGTGGGCTGTTCTCCTCAGAGGGACAGTGGGAAATTAAACTCCCAGTGTCTGCCCCCCACCAACACTTTCTTACTGACACTTACCATCACTTACTGAGCTATTTCCAGACAGGTCAAATGCAGCACAATAGAATGAAATATAAATATAACAAACCTCAAGGGTGGCGTTTGAAAAACAGTGGCATCTTGCATCGAGTCCACCAACAATGGTTTCAGCCTTGTGTTCTGTGACATTGGGATACAGTACTGGTACAAGGGGTGTGCAAGGAAAGTGGAACAAATAGTGTGCAACTCCCATTTACATCAGAGAAGTCAGTATTTTATGAGCTCACAGTAGATCGTATCTCATGACCGTTTGCCATACTCAAGGTGATGCACAAAAGGAGAGGATATTGTACAGACAACTTATCTTCACTAAAACAATTCTGCTGGGATTTACAATAAAATGGAACCATACTAATTAAGTATGCCATAAAGAGACAGAGCATGGCAATCTCACAGGTGACATAATCTGATCTTCGCTGCACTCCAGCTCCGTAGTTAATCACATGATAACAGTCATTAACATGATTGTCTGATCCGCTGTGGTCTCTTTACAATCTGTATTTAATTTTACTGTACCATTTAAAAAAGATGGCCCAGAGATTAGACTCAGAGGCAAATTATCCCACTATTCAGCTGTGTCTTGGAACATCTGAGCTGCAGTGAACTGGAGCTAAAAAACATCATGTGAAGTAACAGTTGACATGAAAAACATGCCTTTTTAAATAAGAAAGTCTAATTTACAGTATCATCTCCCTTTCTCTGTCTCTGTTTAATTATAATTCGGAAGGACACCGTTGTGTTGAAGGAAAATCTACCTCAACTTTTCCCCACTCCATGAATAGCAACAAATTACCTACACTGAAAAGAGTACAAAAGGCGTACAAGACTCTTTGATTAAAATCCAGGCTGGGATGTAGTGACTTAACTGCCTGGTCTAAGTTTCCATTAAAGTTAAATAGAACAGTAATTTCCATTGTCCATGTTGCACATCTGATAGGTTGAGCATCCCCCCCTTTAAAACAGGAATTATGGTGAACATTATAAAAGCACCCCCTGACCCATTTTTGCATGCTTATTTTTCTGTATTACAAGCTTGAGGCAGAGAGAAGGAAAAGCTATTAACACTCAGAGGGTCCATGAGATTCTTGGACATGTAGCCCAATTGCTGGCTTCGGGGTGGGGGTGGGGTGGGGAAAATGAAAGAGAAAACCAATTCGTACACAATATGCTTATGCATAAAGCAAAGCAAAGTGTTCTGCTTATATACTCTCCCATAGTGCTTAAAGCACTCTCTGGGCGGTGTACAATTTATTTATGCAGGCTATGGGCTGAGTACTCATTTTACCAACCTCTAGAGGATAGAAAGCTGAGTCAACCATGAGCCGGCTACCTGGGATTGAACCCCAGGTCGTGAGCACAGTTATACCTACAGTACATCAGTTTAACCACTGCACCACAAGGCTCTTAGGCATAGATACAAGTTCTGAAACACTTGTTTACATTTACAAAAAATATATAATGTGCTTCCCCTCAGAGTGGAGAAAACTGTGATGAGGGGGCCTGTGTACTTCTTTAGTATGATGTCAGCTTGATAACTGTTGATGTGCAACATCTAGGATCATCATCTCTCTTTTCAGAGTCCTTTGATCTTCACACCAGCCTTGGGATGGACAGCTCTTCAAATACATGACTAACTTAGCTTTAGTGACTAGTAGGGTTGCAGTAGAGTAGACAGAATATTACCAACAAATAAGTGGAGCAGGGAACAATACACCTCCTCACCATCAAGGATATATTGGGGGGAAAGAGCTGGTCTCTGAAAAAGTGTGTGTGTGTGTGTGTGTGTGTGTGTGTGTGTGTGTGTGTGTGTGTGTGTGTGTGCGTGCGTGCATGCGTGTGTGCGCGTGTGTGCGTACGCACGTGTGTCCTAAATATTATTTACCTAGAGAACTCTGAAAACGGCTGCATACTAGGAATAGAGTTGATGGCACATCATGATGACTATTTAACAATGATTAACCACAGATTAGTAATGATGGCTATCTATATTACTTGCACAAACTGTATACTGTATCCCAGGTGCAGGACAGTATATACAGAAAAAGGTATTGCATTTTTGTTCTGCTTGTGGGCTTTTCAAAGTCATCCGTTGATCAGATGGGGAAACCTAATGTTGTGCTTGGTCAAGCAAATGGTCTGATCCTCTTATGCTTCTATACAAGGCTAAATTAAGCTTTTTAACAGCATCGCCACTGTACCTGCCCTTAGTATCAGAAGGCTTACACAGTAGAGTCTGTGAAACATTTGCCCACTACTTTGCGTATCCTTTCACCTTTCCATTGCTTCTCCAAAGACGTGCCATAGCACCAAGAGAAGGTGAATTCATCAAGTTCCTTGAATCTCAGAGATCGGCCCTCTAGTCTAGTCCAATCAACTGCTAATGGCACATACACTGCTATTACGCCAACCCTATCATTTCCCTCTCCGGTTGCTGCAAGAAAATTTCTTAGATCAAATCCATGACCTTCAAAAGTAGTATGTTCCACTGTTGATCATTTCTAGAGCTCCATCACACCCAAGCCTCCTGTACGTTTCTTCCCCAAAGCCCTGTCCTTCCTCATCTTTCTTCCATCTTCTTTCCCCCAGCTGCAAACAACCCACCTGTAGAGCATCACGGGACAGCAAAGCCACATCTTCAGAAACACCCCCCACACACACACACACACACACTTTTCTGGTTTCTCACTTCCACATCAGATAGAGCTTCAGAAAAGTCAAGAATCCCCCAGTTCTGCATGTTGACTGGAAGAGTCTGGAAGCAAGTAACAACTTTATAAAAAGAAGCAATAAGAGGGGAACGGGGATTGTGTTGCATTATGCCTCTGTCATATTTCCTGCTTTGAGTTTTGCAGTGAAGTTTACTGGGTGCCCAGGAGCTAGCCAACATACCTCTGAGTCTCAAGTCATTGCCTTCAGGCTTAACTCACTTGAGTCTGGTTCAAAGACACTTGCCTGGAGTGGAATTTGACTGAAACCAGGCTAACAAGGAGTTGGCAGAAACTGACTAGGAGTAAAACAATCCCTGGCTTGGTGGGGGTGGGGGTGGGGAGAGAGATGGGAAGAGAAAGAACAAATTTTGGACCAGCAAGCATTTTGATACTGACAGGACAAAGTCTCATAGATTGGTTTTGTTAGCAGGACAAAAGAACTCAAAACGCCTTCTGGCGGTGGGAAAAAAACTCTGATTCTAGTCTTTGTCTCAGTGGGAAACTTCACTTTTATAAAGTATCTGAGTGGATTCTTTAAAAATGGTGGTTAGATAAAGAAGCTGACTGTTCTCAGAGGAAAAGAACAGGCAGGATTTTTGCCAGTGTTGCCATGCAGGAGGTCCAGCGATAAAACAGATCAAAGATACACAGCAATACCCTCCCTCCTTGTAGGCAATCATTTCGTCCCGTTTCTCCCTAAATTCTCTGTTAGGGTTATTCCTTATTTTAACTCCTACAGGACAGCTGCCTAGTGCTGAGCGTGTGGCTGTTGAAGAGAAGGAATTCCCCTGAAGAGTAGAAGGAAGCCAGAAGGAAACATAATGTTTATTAATGACGAAATCCATTTTAAGGATAATACAAGAGGGTAAAGGAAAGAACTTGCTAAATTACATAAGGCCCTAGAGATTTCCATGTTTCCAGGTCTGGTGCTCTCTCTAGATAAGAAGAAAGATGAAATGCCCTCAAAGAAAGAAGGAAGGAAACCTAAGAGTGGCGTCTGTGCATCGCTTTAGAAAAGACAAGAAAATAAGAATACATTCAGGCTACCTGTCGTTTGCCTCACTCCACTGTGGTTCAGGTAATTAATTAGTTGTTTGCATTGGTGCTCTATTTCAGTAATAGTACCATGCAAACACTGGCATAAAAGGATGGAATGTTACAACTTTGTGCTTACAGAAAGAACTTTGATCTGTAGAGATCAAAGTTCTTTCTTTTCACCAATCCAGGCACCCACTAGAGCTCCTTGGGTCCTGCTCTAAGCGTCTGGGGGACTTCCAGAGCCTGGGAATATACCACAGAGGACTTCTGTGGAATGGTGGGCAGAGCAAATAGAAGATAACTAACCTCACAGAAACAGATAAGTAATGATTTTTAATCATAGAACCCCAGTGCTTTCACAACCAGTGCACCATGCTCAATTGGGGATGTGGCATGTGTGGCCAACTTCCATGAGCAGAACAGGACCAGTAGCATGGCTTGAGGATACATGCTTTAGGAACACATGGGCTGATAAGTCTTCATCAGATGGTTCTGCCCAGCCCCAGGATACTTATCTCACAGGCATCCTCTCTATCTCTACCACGTTAGAATCAGTGTAAGTTATAATGGGCACATTGAGGATGAACCTAGACTTGTTGAAATTTGCTCTGAACCATTGTATGTTCTGTGCTGTGCTATCAAGTCAGACCTGACTTGCTGCAACCCTAATAGATCTTTCAAGGTAAGTAAAACATATTAAGGAGTGGTTTCACTGGTTCCACTCCCCAGCGAGGTTACATGGCCAAGTGCAGATCTGAACCCTGTTCTCCAGAGTCCTAGTACATCACCCAATTCACTACACTACCCTGAATGAGAGGGAGGGGGGAAATTAAAATTTGCAGGATAGTGCCAGCCATTTCCCAATAGGCAGGACTGTTTACAACTCCTGGGCTACAGTGTCAGATAAAACAAAGGTGGTCACTCATTGATCAGCACTTGGAGGTACCCTTTAGGCCAAAGGAGGATTTCTATGACCCATGGGGTAGAGTCATGGGACCAAGGAGAAAGGAAGGAACCCCTTTTGGGTCAGAGTTGGTCACAAACACAAGTTCTATCAACGAAGATGAATAAGTGAATAAAGTGGAAATGGAAAGTCACTTTAACCTTGTGAAGAGAGCAAGGAGAGAACAAGGAGACAGACTGCCATGTGTGGAAACTCTCAATGTGACTGGGCAGCCAGGAAAAAACAGGTTTCCTGATCATGTTGAGATGTTCCACATGTAGAGGAGGCTCTTGTCTTCAGAAAATTGTTCTCTATAGTGGCAGGATTAACTTCCCCTCTCCAAAGTTTTAGATTTACTCTTTTCAGAATGCCCAAATAAGATTCCAGGCACTGGGATTCAAGTTATGGTTTCACAACACCCAAAAGTGGGGGTGGAAAGCAGGTACAGCCTTGGCACGGCCTGCTTTGCCCTTCTCAAATGAATTAGCAAGTCTGAAGACTTGGAAAGAGTCTCTGTCATTTTAAACTACTGTACATCTCTCCGAGTCCCCCACACTGTTCCCACCATTTGCAGACCTTTTCCTATTAAATCAGGAATATTTGGATCCTAGTTCCATCCTGCTTTCTATCCCCTACATTCTCAGTTTTTGTGACTCTCTCCCTCAACCACACATGCTGGGCTCTACGTGCTTGTTTCCCACTGTAGCACCAAGAAATTCACACTGCGTGCCAACTGCTACAGGCATTTGTCCAGCTGAGGGAATTGCACTCTACACTAGTAAGCATCCTACTGCAACTATTCCTGTTCAGCAAGGGGCCAATTAGTGCACGACCCCTACAGGGAGAGGTGCCTTCTCCTGAGATGATACCTTTGGTGTTTTATTAGACTTAGAGAGCATCAAAGCCAGAAAGTTCCTTAATAGAGGGGATGACAGGAAAGCAGCAGGGAAGTTACTCTCATCTCACCCTGAAGTAAAACACTTTACTTGTAAGTTTGCTCCTTGGTATAACTTCTAGCTGAAATTAACAATAGCAAGGAAAGGGAAACACAAATTGACATGTGTTCTTCCTTGCCTTCTCTAGGAGGTAATCTAATCTCAGTCCTAATGCCAATATTTAAAAGGATTCTTTCTCCCTCTGGTTGCATAGCAACTTCACTCTGCATTACCTGTTGCAGATGACTACGATTTCTTACCTACAAGTAACAAATATTGATTAAAATTAGCACCAATTACTGAGCACCAGTAATGGCAGTATAAGCCTAAATGTCACTTTAAAAGTACACATCAAAGTGTGTGTGTGGGGGGGCAGCCTGACTTCCTTCTGTACTTCTCAAATATAGAGAAGTATTAAACAAGAGGAGAGTATTGTTTACTTCATAAGTAGAGATGGGCACGACCAGGAAAAATTACGTTTCGAGTTGTCGTGTGTCGGAGCCGGCCCGTTTCGGCTCGTTTCCGTTTGTCACGGAATTTTTCAAAAATTTGTCGTTTCGTTTGTCGTTTTTTTGTCTGTCGTTAGTACTGGTTTGGGGGGGGTAGCGGGCTCCTGGAGGCACCTCTCTGGGGTGGGTGCCTCCTCTGGCCCGCTACAAAGGGAAAGCGGGCTCCTGCAGGCACCTCTCTGGGGTGGGTGCCTCCTCTGGCCCGCTATGAAGGGAAAGCGGGCTCCTGGAGGCACCTCTCTGGGGTGGGTGCCTCCTCTGGCCCGCTATGAAGGGAAAGCGGGCTCCTGGAGGCACCTCTCTGGGGTGGGTGCCTCCACTGGCCCGCTACAAAAGGGTATGCATAGCCAATTGGATATGCATACGAAGTTGCAGTGGCAGGCAGAGGCACCTCTCTTTCGGGTGCCTCTGTGACTCATTGCCTGGCATACGGTGCACTTGGGGCCTTTTTACACGACCCCTAAGATCCGCTGGTCCCTTAAATTCAGACCAGAGATCTTGAGGGTTCGTTGCTGTTCTTCCCTCCCCACCCGCTCGGCACTTCTTTGTTCTGTCTGCGGGAGGGGGGGGAGGGAAAAAAAGCCTTAGACAGAGACAAAAGAATAAAAGGCTTACCTCCCGGTGTTGGGGGAAGTTGCTCCGATATCCGTTTACTTCCTGGTTCCTCTTTAAGGGGCGGAGGCAAAAGAAAAACAACAGAAAGAAGCGTGGAGATCTCAGGCAGTCTCCGGATCAAATATTTTTCACCATAAAAAAGCAGGTACTTGCTGTAGTGCAATGCGAGTACACAGATCTGGCTTAGGGTTAGGGTTAGCGCAAGGGCTAGGCTTAGGGTTACGGGTAAGGTTAGGGTGAGTTAGTGGGGTGCACCTCTGGGTGCCTCTCTGACCCACTAAGAAGGACAGTGTACTGGCGTATGGGTTAGGGTTCAGGTTCGGGCTAGGGTTAGTGGGCTTTTTATGCCCGACTGGCACATCCCAGAAGTCTCGGTCAAAACCTGGCCAGGTGGCCATGCAATTGGTGGAATGGCTCCAAAAATTTGCATGGTCCACTCCCATGGCCAGCCCATCATTGCGCAGGTGTAAAAAAATAAAAATAAAAATAAAATAAAATAAAATAAATGGAGACGTTTTGTTGCAAGAAAAACCCACTGCTGCTACTGAAAAAATTCAGGCAGTTTTAAAATAGCTATTTTTGCATGTTTCTGTGGTGCTCTGGTGTGTTTTTGGACCACGATTTCAAAATAAATATTGCGGTCGCCCCATTTTGGATCCCCCGCCCGCACCGCATGGCATGGCGAGTTGGCGAGATGACGAGGATGCCCCCCACCAGAGCAGCCCAGGACAGGAGAGGGGGGGAGGCCGGGGACCCCCCCCCAGAAACCACCCCTCTGGTAGGTGCCCTCACTCAGGCAGGCATATTTTCGCCTGCTTTTTTGGCCGTGAATCGGGTTTTTTTTATTTTTAAAACTTTTTTTCTGTGCCGCCCGCTTGGCATCGCGCGATCGCAGCATGCGAAGATGCCAGGAACGACAACGACAAATCAGACCCAATTTTTCTTTTTTCGGTTCGAGTTCGAGTTCTGGCGGAGTAATTATTGTTACCGTTTCTGTTGCGTAACAGAAACGAGGAACGGAAACGGAAACGAGAATTTCGCCAAGTCGTGCCCATGTCTATTCATAAGACTATTACTATTGCGTTGGACATGAAGCTAAGAGTTTCGCATTTGTATGTGAACTGAGCTCTTCCCAGAGAGTTTCCAGGGCTCACCATCACCATAGCTGTCCCTCCTCAGACTGATTTTAGCAAGGGGCTTGAATGGCCTAAAGGTGAACTGAGTGTGAGGTCCATGTGATCAAAATAGGGTGCCGGTTCTTCATGGAGAGTTCTTCTTAGCTGTACAACAAGAGGTTAACTATGAAACACTACCAAGGCACTCAGTTGATTCATGCTGAAGAAGTCTGTAGACAAGTGCCTTATTCAGTCACTAGGGCTGCTTTTACACGACCCCTAAAATCCAATGCAAAGGGCTCCCAGATGCAGAGCTTAAAATTGTTTTCCCGCCAGCTGTGGACTTTAAAAAAAATTAAGTACAACCACACCCACCTAAGCGTGCCCCAGTGCATTTTACAAGTACCTGGTCTCCAGAGGTAAAAAATTTCCGATGTTGATTGTAAAGCTGTGGATGCCGGGCTCTCCTCGCCTTCTGTTTTGTTGTCCCCGCCGCCCCTTAGCCTGCATTTTTTCTTCCTTTTTTCTCCTTCCCCTCACCACAGACAGGAGCAATGGAGTGCAGAAGGGTGGGAACACAGGAAGCAGAACAAAACCCCATGGTCCGAATTTAAGTTGCCAGCGGATTTTAGAGGTTGTGTAAAAGCACCCAAAGGAAGCATATGAAGAGTACAAGTTAGACATCATTGTATTCAACAAAAATGCCGCTGTTTTGAATAAGGAGCAGCTACTCTATCTAGGCAGCCACCCCTCATCGGCGAAGCCGCCAATTTTTGGAGGCTTTGGCTCATATGGGTAAGCTACCGAATCAGCAAGCTTGCTCTCTTCAGACAGCCACATTTCTGTGTTCAATGTGTTCATGAAGAGGATGGGGATAATGCTCTCCCTTCAGTCCTTAGGGGCTCCACATACCTCCTTAATGACTGAAAAGAGCTAAGGTGTGCCTGGATCTCTAAGAAAGCACCTTTGTAACACATGGCCTATGTTGGGGGCAAGGCCTTTTTAGCATAATCACTAAAGAAATACCACATGAGTCATGCTCATACCATGTGTTATGCTCATTACCAAACTTGGGTATTAATTGTTCTTCCAGCAGTGCTTGCCAAAGCTATTCTACACCTCCCTATAACAAAGATCCCCCATGAAATTTGCAATATTTCTATTGGATTAAGGAGTTATGTGTTTCTAATTTTGCTACAGCTAGGAGTGTTTTCACTAGGTCTTTATAGGCCAGAACATCACTTGTTGTTGTTCAGTCTTTCAGTCGTGTCCAACTCTTCATGACTCCATGGACCAGAGCACACCAGGCCTTCCTGTCTTCCACTGCCTCCTGGAGTTTGGTCAAATCCATGTTGATTGCATTGATGACACCGCCGAACTATTTCATTCTCTGCCATCCCCTTTTCCTTTTGCCTTCAATCTTTCACAACATCAGGGTCTTTTCCAAAGGGTCCTCTGTCCTCATGAGGTGGCCAACGTATTGGAGCCTCAGCTTCAAAATCTGCCCTTCCAGTGAACATTCAGGGTTGATTTCTTTCAAGATAGATAGGTTTTTATCTCCTTGCAGTCCAGGGGACTCTCAAGAGTCTCCTCCAGCATCACAGCTCAAAAGCATCAATTCTACAGCAATCAACCTTCTTTATGGTCCAGCTCTCACTTCCATACATCACTACTGGAAAAACCACAACTTTGACTATCCGTATCCGGACCTTTGTCGTCAAAGTGATATCAATGCTCCTTAAGATGCTGCCTAGATTTTTCATAGCTTTCCTCCCCAAAAGCAGGAGTCTTTTAATTTCATTGCTTCAGTCACCATCTGCAGTGAGCATGGAGCTCAAGAAAATAATTGCTGTGTGAATCAGAAAGCATTTCTGAGTTTTCCGACATGCCTAGAAAGGCCCTAGGAGGCCCCAAAAGTGCTTTCAAGCGATCCAAAGGTAATTTCCTGTTTTCTAGAAGTCACTTCCGGTTCGCAAGGAAGTCCTTTTGGAGCCTCTGACAGGCCTGGGAAGGCTCTCGCCGGTCCGTTCGTGGCAGCGCCAAGCCTGGAGTACAGAAGTCCTGAAACAGGCCTTTCCAGCTTACCTCAGGGGGCTTCTCCCCCCCAATATACTGTGGTCCTGTGGATTACTGTAAGAAGCTGATGTTCTGAGCCACAGTCAGCACCACGTCTCATTTTTGCTGACTGTATCGAGCTCCTCCATCTTTGGCTGCAGAGAACATAATCAACCTGATTCCGGTATTGTCCATCTGGTGATGTCCATGTGTAGAGTTGCTTTGGTGTCAGTTCTAGAAGGAGTTGTAAGTCTTCATAGAATTGGTCAATCTCAGCCTCTTCAGCATTGGTAGTTGGTGCATAAGCTTGGATTACTCCGATGTTGAAAAGTCTACCTTGGAATTGTACCAAAATCATTCTATCATTTTTGAGGTTATATCCCAGCACAGCTTTTCCCACTCTTTTGTTGACTCTGAGGGCTACTCCATTTTTTCTATGGGATTCTTGCCCATTGTAGTAAATGTGATCTGAACTGAATTCACCCACTTCCATCCATTTAAGTTTGCTGATGCCCAAGATGTCAATGTTTATTCTTGCCATCTCACAGTTGGACGTCCTTTCGGCTTTGACCCAGATGCTTCATTAGCTCTGGAGCTACTTGTCCTTGTACTCCGCTCTTCCTCAGTAACATATTGGACACCTTTAAACCTGAGGGGATCATCTTCCAGTGTCATATATGTTAGTCTTTTGTTACTGTCCATGGAGTTTTCTTGGCAGGGAGCCTGATGTGGCTTACCAGTTCCTACTCCAGGTGGACCACATTCAGTCAGAACTATCCACTATGACCTGTCTGTCTTGGGTGGCCCTGCACGACATAGCTCATAGCTTCTCTGAGTTACTCAAGCCCCTTCACCATGACAAGTGGTGAAGGTCCATGAAGAGAACATCACTAGTATTTGCAAAAACTGCACACATTCCACATTTCCTAAGAGTATAGCCCATGTTTTTACTACATTTGGAGAACCATATCCTGCCATGGCAGAAAAATAATTGCCTTCACCTATCTCTTTAGAACATATGACTAACCCTAGAAGAGGAAGCCAAGAACTGTGTGAAAAAGGGATCAGAATGCAACACGATTGAAGGGAACATGGGTCTGAGCAGTGAAGAGTCATGACAATCATCCTGCACCAGGATGTTTTGTTGCTGTTCCTTCTTGTTAACCATAATTCCCATTCTTAAGGTTGAATGGTTGGCAAACATCACTGAGCAGTATCCAGCTATGTGTCTGAAGATGAGGCACACTCTGTTAGAACTCTTAAATACAAAAAAGGGGGAAGGAAGGGGGAGAAGCTTTAAAAGGAGGATAAGACGGCATATGATAGAAACTAGTAGTATCCAACCTCTCAAAGCCAAGAGAGAGCTCAGTATGTATGAATAATTCAAGAATAACCTCCAACAAATTATCCTGGGTCTACATGGAAACAAAGCACACCCTCTAGAGTCTGCCACTCTTCGTATTAAAGCCCCTTTCCTACCAAATACTCTTTCTTCTGGGCTTTTTTTTGTAAAAAAATGTTTTTATAATAAATGAGCATTCAGGCAGGGTGAGGATGTTAACATTTACAACTAGACCCTACAGAGAAAAGATTTGAGTTGAAATTCATTTCTGAGTTGTTAATTATTCACCACCATCGTCCGTGCAACTGGATAAAAATTAAAAATTAGCAAATTAGTTTTCATTTGTCTATATAAATTATTTAGTGTCCATCCATTTTATTATAAAAACACATAGGGATAATCTGAGGCATTCAGTGAATTTTTTTTGTTTTTGTTTTCTTAAAAAAAAAGCTGGCTAGTGTTTCTTGCAGGAAATTAATATTCCTAGGCAGTGAAATAAACTTTGAAGGGAAGAAGGAAAAGCAAGATGCAGTTATTTACAATGGTTTGATCATGCGTCAGGCATAGCAATCCAGAACTCTAACAACAAGAGGGGCAACATTATTAGATACATTATCACTGTGCCAGTGGAAATGGTGCCTGATATCAGCAATGGTAAATAAACTGAAGTTTAATCCATGCAAGACAGAATTGCCCCCCAGGTCATTGGACTTGCAAATCAGGGATATGGATTCCAACTACGCTGAATGAAATCCAATGGCCCATGAAAACTTGGTTAGGTCAAGATGATACATATCCCATTACCATATGCCTTTGGGTCCACTAATACAATGTGGGGTGGGTGGTGGCTCTGTCTTTGAAAAAATATTTTGAAATTTCAGCTGGTTCAAAATTCTGCCACCAGACTGTTGTGTTGACTACGGCTGGTTCCGGTGGTTAGGTGTTATCAAGTGATTTCTGATTTATATCAACCCCATGAATTTGTGGACACCCTAAAGATCATTGACAGCCACGGCCAATCCATGCAAACATCAAAAGTCAAAGTCAAAAGCCAAACTATGACCCATGGCTTCCTTTGCTGAATCAATCTGACTTAATGTAGATGTTAATATTTTTCCCTACTTTAATTTCCAAGTTCTCCCTGCCTTATGGCCTTTCCAATGGAAAATCTTTTAGCTGTTGTGAGTTTTTCAGGCTGTTTGGCTGTGCTCTGGAACTTTTTCTTCCTGACGTTTCACCAGACTTTGTGGCAGGCATCTTCAGAGGGCAAGGAGCTGAAAATATTTTCATGTATGATACCTCAAAGACAAATATAAATTTCAGTGTGTTCTTCTCTGGATTACAATCCACTTCCCGAGTGCCAAATAACATTCTAAGGCCACAGGGTTTATATACACAGGCACCAGGACATAAGGCAGAGACCAGGTGGGATACAAAAATAAGGCATCAATTACAATGGTATCATATTTTCAAAGTGGCAGTCACGTTTAAACCAATAAGGATGAGACAAAGACTGGTATCTTCTGATGATACCGGTATGTACAAAGTATAAATGCCTCAGTTTCATCATTTTGGTCTTTAACAAGAGTTCAGGCTTGATTTGATCTACAACCCATGTATTTTTCTTCCTGGTAGTCCATGGTAATCATGAAGCCATTCCCCCAATACTGCATTTTGAAAGAAGAGTGCAGTTTCCCCTCCTCTCTTCATTGTCCAACATTCATATGCACATCTATGCTACTAAACACACACAAAACACCAGATACACCCGCAGCAACCCTGGAAACCCCAATCCCCTTCAGTCAGGGACCAGGCTAGTAATAGTGCTTATGGATGGAATCATAGAATCATGAAGTTGAAAGGGGCCTACAAGGCCATGTAGTCCAATGCCCTGTTCAAGGCTGGAATATAAATCATGGAATACCTGCCAGGTGGTTGTCTAAATTTCTCTGGAATGCCTTCAGTGCTGGAGCACTCACCACCTCCTGAGGTAAATGGCTCCATTGCTATACTGCTCCAACAGTTAGGAAGCTTTTTGCGATATTTACCCAAAATCTGGCTTCTGTAACTAGAGCCCACTGTTGCATGTCCAACACGCAGAGATGATCGATAGCAGATCCTGACCCTCCTCTGTATGGCACCCTTTCAAGGATTTGAAAAGTGTTATCCTATCTCCCCTCAGTCTCATTTCCTCAAGGCTAAACACGGTCAGTTCTTTCAGGATCTCAGGTACATGGATGGTCCTTAAAGTTACAAAAGTGCTACCGGTGGTCTCTTCGCTGGATTATGAAAAATTCAGTTTACAAGGGGAAATGGACATCCCAGTATTCGTTCTCTTCATCCATAAAATAATGATGTGTTCTTCCTAAATGTATTTCTCCTCCGTCTTTAATAAACAATCTTTGAGCCATTCCTCACGCTGAGAAACCTTTATCCATCAGAAACCTTTCATTCAATGCACTCATTCTCCTATGCATTATACTGGCTTGTGTTGTTATATATGTATATGCACATGTGCAAATAGCTAATATACGGTAGCTGAGAGGGCTAGGAGTTCCATATTGCACCTACTATTAGGAAGACCATCTGATTCTAAGATCACCCATGGTGTTTATAGTTAATGCACCTTGCCAATTGTGCAGTTCTGAGGCATGCCTCATAGCTCTAGAGTACCACCAGAAGGAAGCATCACAGTAAACTATTTGCTAGGCAGATGACTGAAAACCACTGTTTCACCTTTTAATTTTTATTTTGGACATGAAATAGTACCATAAGATTGAGAATGTCAACAATAACAACAAAAAGAGATACTTCATCATCATTTTTTTAACATTTAAATTAACAAGGTATTTGTTGATTCACACCCTCTTTGACATTCTAAAACATGCCAGTTTCAGCCATTCCAACCAGTAATTTCCAATGTCCAATAATATGTTACAGTGAATTGCATTCTCTGTGACGTGTTGCTTTAGTGGCCATAAATAACATAATGACATTACATAAGAACATAAAAACATAAGAACAGCCTTGCTGGAACAGGCCACAGCCTATCCAGTCCAGCATTCTGTCTCACCCAGTGGCTCACCATTTGCTTCAGGGTATTCCCAAGCAGATGTCTTCACCTGCTTAAGATTCCCTGCAAATGGCATCGAGAAGTATCCTGCCTATCTCTTCATCTCAGAGGTTGTCCTTAGGCATCCATCATGATAGCCATTGATATCTTTGTTCTCCATGAACTTGTCTAATCCTTTCTTAAAGCTGCCAAGGCTGACATCTGTCACCACTTATTCTAGCAAGGAGTTCCACAGACCAGTGATCCTCTGGGTGAAAAAGTACCTTCTCTTATCTGTTTGAGATTTAGCACCCAAAAGCTTTCATGGAGTGCCCCCTAGTTCTAATGTTGTACAATAGGGAAAACAGTTTTTCCTTATCTACTTTGTCCATACCATGTATGATTTTACTTTTTGCAAATAACAAATGTGGTAGTATCATAAGTTTTCTTATGCAATGAGTAATGTTTACTTGTTCCTTTGGGGATTATAAGCTGTTTTAGGTGTGGGTGTTTTAATTTATACCATTCATATTGCTTTATTGGGATGGTCTGTTTTCTTAGGAGCCAATAAGTGACAAAAAGAAAATGAGTAATAAAGGGAGTAAAATGAGGAGTGACTGATTTTTAGCAGCATTGATGTGATAAGTTACTTTGGAGGAGCAATGTAATGAGTGACTGAATAAATTCCTTTTTAAAAAGAATCGAAGCTCTAATAGGGACATTATGCTTACCATTTGAGATTTCTGTCTTTCCCCATAGTGCTTCCTTTTCATAATTCAATGAATATTTCACAAACAGTAGTGCCCTTATTTGTCAAGAGTTAATGCTTTCCACTTTTATTAGAGGCTCACACCTGAAGTTTAAGAATCTATAAATGCCATATACACACTGCTGCAATTAACAACAGTCTTCTGTGATTGGCTGTAGCTCCTTGAAATTGCAGAAAGAAATTTCTGTTTTAAATTCAGGCAGATTAAAAAAAATCCAAATCACTTTTCCTATTTCAGCCCCGCAATCCCATCAAGACTAAAAACATATTTCTCACTTAAGCCAGCATATGATAGTTTCAGTGCACAGATATATTCGTGCAGTTTAATCTAATCACTCCACGGAGGCAAAGAACGTCCTAAATCAGTTCAGTGATTTGAAGATCTCATGCTCTGAGGAATGGGCCAGCACTTGCATTAGTGACTTACAGATAATTCACTGGGAAAGTTACTAGGTTACACAGTCCCTTGATATTAATGAATTAATTTTATTGTACATTTTTCCATAAAATGGAGCAGAGAAATAATAAATAATAATTATGTGTCACCAAGTCAGTTCCAACTTATGGTGACTCTTTTCAGTGTTTTGTAAGTTTAGAATACAGTACGACCCCAGTATCCACTGCGGATTGGTTCCAAGCCTTCCCGTGGATAATGAAAACCGTGGATAAGAGAGAACACCAAAATGTCCCCAAAACTGCTGTTTTTGATAGTAGCTTTACAGCTGCTGTTTGTGATGGTAGCTTGCTTTACGGCTGCTATTTTATGACAGTAGCTTGCTTTACAACTGCTCTTTCTGACAGTAGCTTGCTTTGCGGCTGCTGAATTATTTATTTATTTCTCCTCTGCCGACCATGGATAACTGAATCAGTGGATATGGGGTCCTACTGTATTTACAAGTGGTTTGCCACTCACTTCTTACAGGGATTCTCTGGGACTGAGCAGCTTGCCCAAGGCATGCACACTGACAGTTTCCCTACAAAGCACAATGGAGATTTTAATCCCCAACCTTTGTGTCCACAGCCAGATAGTGACATTTCTGAGCTATCCAGACAGCCGAAACAGACAGCATTGTCCTAAAATTATTCCTATAAAATGCTTAAAAGAATTTAGAGGTTTGCAGACCTGGGGACATAGGAAATGGCTCCTATATCCTCAACCATCAATACAGTGGACCCTTGTATAACAAACGATTTGTATAACATAACATTTGTACAACATAAAACATTCCGGAGATAGGGGAAATTTGCTTAACATAATCGCCTATGGGGAGAAATCTGTACAACATAAAAATGGGATCACTCTGTTTTCAATGCATTCGTATGGGAAATTTGTATAGAGGAAAATTTGCTTAACATAATTTCATTTGGAATGAATTAATTCCTTTATACAAGGTATCACTGTACCTGGATTGCAGTCTGGGGAATTCTGGAGGCCATGGTCTAAAAATGTAAAATCATGAAGCTCTGGTATTAATGATGGTGAATAATAAAGGTCCATGATTTAGCAAAGCTATTCCAGCTTTCTATTGTCACAACAGCCAGCAGAGATCCATGAACTGATATTTACAGACACATAAAAGTCAAATTAGTTTTATGGCTGACTGGGGGCTTGAACCACAGTCTCCCTCTTCGAAGTATAACACTTGCAATACCGATACATTCAGCACTTCAAGGCAAATAGCCAAGTAGAGGCCATCTGGAGGGAGAAAGAGATACAGGCTAGAACTGAGAAGTTGTCAGGAGGACTGTTGTGTGAGTGACCCAGCCTGTGCCTGTGAAAAGTCTCAGCCCCTCCACAATTAGCTCATTGACTAAAAGACTAATCACATTCTACAATATTCCAATAATTCCATAATGAGTAAGGGTTGAACTTCAACCCACATGCCCCTCATATATTGCCCTAATCTGAATTACGACCCCAGTAGTCTTTGAAATACCCACAAGAAACCCAGTTACTAATCAGTGGGACCAAAAGTCAAGAAATGGACAGTCTGTGACAAGCCTCAATAACACCTCAATGTATACAATATTAGTTGAATGATCTTTTTTGTTTTACAGCTGTTTTAATGCGGTGAGGAGTGTTCAGACCTCTATATTGGAGAAACTAAACAGCCATTAAACATAAGGATGGCCCAACATAGGAGGGGTAACAGCTCAGGACCAGAATCAGCAGTACACCTCCATTTGAAGGACAAAGGGCACTCTTTCAAAGATGAGGATGTACACATATTAGACAAAGAAGATAGGTGGTTTGAGAGAGGAGTAAGGGAAGTCATTCATGTGAGCATCGAAACCCCCTCCCTCAACAGAGGTGGCAGCCTCAGGCATAGTCTATCTGCTACTTAGGGTGTGCTTTCCAAAGTACCCAGACAATTCAAAAAGCCTTCACCACCAAGGCTATAGCTAATGGCCCATTCTTTATAGGTTTCAGCACCTTAGGCCATTGTTCACCTTAAGGCTATGGATACTATTGTCTCCCTAACGAGCCTATTCAGGCCATTGTTCAACTTACAAGCCTAATTCAGACCAGGGTGACAAGAGGTCAAAGCTGACTGACTATAAAATGGAGGACTCATACTAGCTGTATTCAGACTGATGAAGCTGTTTGGATGAGCAGTGAAATGTTTCTATCTCTCAAAAAAAGAAGTCCAGTAGCCATGACTCAACTTCCAGATAAACTCACCTGGATGACTGAGAATCTTCACAGACATACAGCTGTTAAAATACATTGGCACCATCTCCTTTTGCTAATTTAACACCTGCAGTAGAAGAAGCAGCGACTGTGCCTTTTAAAATCTAAATGGACAAAGTCAAGCAGAGTATATTGTACTCTAGTCTAGCAATTTCACACCACACACAATTTCTCTTTCAATTTCCTTTGTTGAAGAATGATGACTTTCAGGTCAAGTGCAGATTATTTGGACCCTGAAAACACTTGCCAAAAGTTTTGAATTTTGTCCTGTTTATGCTACATTTGGGTCCATTTCAAGTTCAAGTTCAAGTTCAAGACATTTATTGGCATAAAAACAACAGACAAGTTGATAGTACAGTTCAAGAGAAAAACCGGGAACAAACAGCTAATAGTTCTGATATAAACAACTAATAGTGAAAACAGAAGAGGGGGGAGAGGAGAGCCCAGGGTCCCGAGTTGCTAAAATTCTAGAAGCAAAAGTTGCCACCTCCTCCAGAAAGAAGGTTACATGTGTGGAGAGAAGAAACTTGAGCCTAGTTGAGTCTTCCCACCCCAGCATCCTGCCAAGGACTGAGGACAGATGTTTCTTACGGAGTGTATCATGAAGTGGGCAGTAGAAAAAATATGTTCAAGTGTTTCTACACAGTTGGTTTGACATGGACAGATCCTCTGAGAATAGGGGATTCCACCAAACCTGCCCGCAAACAAAGCAGATGGAAAAGAGTTGCATCTAGCAAGTGAGTAAGCTCTACGTGCCTCTGGGCATGTCAGGTGGGTAAGGAAAAAGGCTGGATTCCCAGGACAAACTGGGATGTTAAATCGAAGGGGGGAGCATATGGTGTTGGCTTCACTGCACAATTCTTGCCATTCAATGTCCAGTAGCCTATCTTTAATAGTCTTATAGGCTTCAGATTGTCTAAGCATAGTGAGCTGCGCAATGTCCAATCCCGCTGTTTTAAGTGTAGCAAGTACTTCGGAAATCTCTACTGGGAGATCGGGGTCTAGCAAGAGTTGATATAGTAAGCGAGATTGGACTGGGTTGTAAAAGATTCCAAGCCAAAATTTTATTGATCTTAGCCAAGCCAAAGTCTTCAGCCGTGACATACCTGTTTCTAAACAGAGAACAGCATAGGGTACACATCTGGGTAGGCCCAATATACTCCTCAGAAATGAGGCTTTTATACGCTCAACTGAGCGATCTATGGCTTTGTACCAGATTGGAGACCCGTTTAAGACCTGGGCAAGAGTCTTGGCCTTAAATATTGTCAAAGAGGCAGGGACATACATATTACTATAGTTAAAGAAGAAGCGCAAAATTGCACTGGAAGAAATGTTACATGAATTTAAAACAGACTTACGATGAGAAGTCCATGTATGTCTATAATTGTAGTGGATATCCAGATACTTGAATGACTTAACCTGCTCAATGACATTTCCCTTTGCAGACCCATTTGAACGCTTGAAATTTGCTTGCAAAAACCATGATCTTGGATTTGAAATAGCTGAACACTAGTTTGTTGGCCTCAAAATATTCGGAGGCTCTATCAAGTAAACGTTTAAGACCTATGCAGGTACGAGAAAAAAGTGCCGCATTGTCAGCGTACAATAACAATAGGACTTGGACCGAACCCAATTTTGGACAGTGGCTATCTACTGCCAACAGAGTTGGAGCTAGATCATTTAGAAATAGAAGTGTTGGGGCTAGAATGCAGCCCTGTTTGACTCCTTTGTTGGTTATAACGGTTTGGGTTAAATTGCCATTCTGAGAGCATCGGACCTTGCATGATGTGTTAGTGTGTAAAGCTCTAATTAGCAAAAGGAGTCTTTTGTCAATGTCCCATCTGGATAATTTTTCCCAGAGTAACTCTCTGTCGACTGAGTCGAAAGTGCTCTTCAGGTCAAGAAAAGCCACATAAAGCCTACCCTTGCACTTCTTGACCTGTTTATGCACCAAATGTGAGAGGATTACACAGTTGTCTAAGGTAGATTTGCCCTGGCAAAATCCTGATTGCTCGGGGCCTAGGATGTTCTCAGTAGCAATCCAAGAAGAGAGCTTGTTGCTTAGATATTTGGCTAAATTTTGCCAATTACAAATAACAGGCTGATGGGTCGATAATTCCCTGGTGAGTTGGGATCCCATCCCCCTTTTTGTGAATGGGAACAATAATAGCAGTTGTCCAGTCTTTAGGTATGAGGCCAGTTCTATTGATTGTTGAAAAGAGAGGGGCAAGTAAAGTGGCCCACCAGTCTGGATTATATTTTAAAAGATCCAGAGAAATACCATCAAGGCCAGCAGCTTTGCCTGATTTTAATTGTGCAATAATCTTGTGAATCTCCTCTGGATGTACTGGAGGCCATTCAGGGTGGTTAGATGCGGAGAAGTCGGGACCACTGACTGCAAGTTTGTTCCTATCAAAAAAGACGTCTTTTGGATCCACTTAGATGGTGAAACTGCAGCTGGATCGTGCACATCTGATCTGAGGGCTCCTGTAACAATTGACCAAAATTGCCTGGTGTTATTCTGCAATATGGCTTGATGTAGCCTGTTTCATTGCTCATGGAGAAAATTTTGCTTTTTCTTCCAGAGAAGGACCTTTGCTTATTCCATCCTGTATAGATTGCAGAAGGGTACTGGTGGCAACAGTAGTGGCTTTAATCTCATTGGAAGATGAATAGGTGCGGTGACTTCCTATGAGAGTCTTGCCTAAACTGTTAGACTGATTCTGACACAATAAAAATTAAAGACAGGTCTGAACTGAAGTAGCACCCCTCCAAGTAAATTACAGTGGTACCTCAACTTACGAATTTAATCTGTTCCAGATGCATGCTCTTAAGTCGAACTACTCTTAAGTTAGGGTACCTATCTGAAAAAATTGAAAAAATAAGTTAAAAATGAAAAAAAAAATTGTAAGTTGAGCAGACCATATCTAAAATTTGTAAGGTGGCACTTAAAATGCCAACAGTTTTCCACTCTTAAGTTGAATTGCTCTTAAGTCAAGCTGCTCTTAAGTCAGGGTACCACTGTATAACTAAATAAGAATATTGCTGGTTATCCATCTGGGTTCTGAGGTATGCACAGACCATGTAAAAAGAAAAAGAAAAAGAAAAATCAAATAAAAACTGACACATTTCTCCCCAAAAGCTCTATACAGTATAAAGAAAATACCAGGAAAGAGAGGGGTGGACAGAAGAGGTATATGTTTTTAACTGAGACGAGCTTTCAATCATAGTGATTAGTTTTTCTAAGTCTCCAAACTCCTTTGAAGCATACTGCAGGACTAATTTAGTTGTTGGCCTTCCTTTCTAGGTCTCCCTCTTAAGAGACAGAATGCTACAACTTTCCCTATGGGAAAGTCAGACGGTCTATAAATGTAAATAATAAATAAATAAATAACTAGTTTTGCTGAGTTTTGCAATGGTCTCAAACTACAGGAAAAGAGATTCCACTTTAACATTAGGAAGAACTTCATGACAGTTAGAGCTGTTCGGCAGTGGAATATGCGGCCACGAAAGGTGGTTGAGTCTCCTTCTTTGGAGGTTTTTAAACAGAGGCTGGATGGCCATCTGTCAGAAATACTGTGATGGGGTTCCTGCATGGCAGCGGGTTGGACTGGATGGCCCTTGAGGTCTCTTCCAGCTCTATGATTCTATGAGTCCAAGAGTTTATGGGACCTTGGAGAGTGTAGGGCTGGATGCATCCTTGGAAACTAGTGCTGGGCAAGTGCTCAATGCCTTTTATCTCTGCTATGGTACATTTCATATCCACCACCCAGCCTTGCATTGTAAGTGACTTCCGTGCTGACTGAGAGGAAACAAAAAATAAAAATGAAACCACAAAGTATTTTTTCATTCCTCATAACCCCTTTGAACCTTACAAAATTGTGCAGGCTTCTTGCAAAACATGTCACCTCTTTGACACACACAATTTTTCATACAAACAGCTAAAAAGCCATGGAAAGGGAGGGGGAGCAAATTATTACTCACTTCCACAAGCAAACAGCCCCGCCACACACATTCCCTTTATATCTCTCCTTATGAAGTCTGGCAGGCTTTCAACATTCCTAACAGTAGGCATAGTGTAGCAGTTACTAGTCAGAGCATTCAACTAGGATACATAAGACCTGTGCTTCAGATCCTGTCTTGGCCATGGAAACTCACCAAGGGTGATGCTGGGAAAAACTCTTGTATACATTGGAAGTCCTAATAGGCTCACGTAGTAAATTGATAAATTGATTGGACAGCAAACTATACCACACACAAGAATCTTCTTAACTTCATACCTTAGTCTTCTTCTTCAAGTGCCAAAGTCCATGACCTTGTAGAACACTGGCGATCACTAGCCTGAACTGGTTTCAAGCTAAGTAGGCTATTGAGCCTCGTAGAGCAGTGGTTAAATGCCCATAGTGCAGGTAAAACTGTGCTCACAGCTAATTCAATCCCTGTAAAGGCTCAAGGTTTGACTCAGCTCCCATCCTTCTATTCGGTGAAATGCTTCCCAGCTTGCAGGGGGGGGGGCAATGTATAGCCTCACACTGTCTCTTCCTTGTAAACCGAAAGAGACACACTTGTAGTGGTATGGAAAAAGCAGAACACTTTGCGGGGGCTTTGCTTCACTCCCTGAAAAGAGCCAAAAAAAACCAGAAAAGTCCAGATTTTTACTGATGGAAGGAAAAGTCCCTAATTCGATTAGAGTATCTGTTTTGTAACATGTAAAAGTCTCAAAGGTACAGTCAAGTCTGCCCTCTATTTAGATCTAGAATTTGGCATGTTGTAACATCTAAAATGATTCACAGACTTGTTCAAGATCATACCTGAAAGGCATGCATACAGAGGAAATGGGGCATGAATTGTCTCTGTAATCATCCCTAAGCCCAAATTGAATTATGGGGATCAATTTTTCAATGGCCGATTTTGGATGATGACTGCTAAATCAGGGATTAAAACCTAGGTTCTAATTGAAACAAAATAACTCTAACTAGCAATGGAATACAAATTCTAAAACTGGCTCACAATGGGTGTGAGTGCAGTACTTATGGCATTTAATAACCTGTAAGCAAATATTATAGATAATAACCTTTGATTGGTATTCCTGCCTTGAGCAGGGGTTTGGACTTGATGGCCTTGTAGCCCCCTTCCAACTTCCTAACATTTCATTTGGAATTCCAAATCCAAATTCAACCTTGGACGTGACGGATATTTTTGGCCTGCCAATCAGTAAGAACTGAAATGGAGTTGTTTCCAAATCGTACTACTGGAACCCCAACTGAATCTTGTTCTCAATAAACATGTCTAACAGACAGGACCTTGAAAAACAAGAACAGCCATATTTTTGGTGGGTGGGTGGGTTGTATTGTACAAAATCTAACGGTAGGGGAGGTGATGCCTTTATTTAGAGCACTAAAATTCAAATATTTAACATGAGCTTTCATGAATAAAAATTCACTTCCTCATATGTAAGGTGGAAACATTCATTCATATATTTTTTTGCTCCAGTACCTGAAGAAGTAAACTTTATTAATGAACCATTCATACTGAATGTTTGATTCGGAGCCTCTTGTAGCTTTTACAGGAGTCTCGTGGCATAGTGGTTAAATGCCTGTACTGCAGGTAAAACTGTGCTCACAATCTGGGGTTCAATCCCAGGTAGCAGGCTCATGGCTGACTCAGCCTTCCATCCTTCCGAGGTTGGTAAAATGAGTACCCAGCTTGCTGGGGGGGGGGGAACGTGTAGTCTGCATACTGTAATTAAACTGTAAACTGCCCAGAGAATACTTGAAATGGTATGCGGCGGTATATAAGCAGAATACTTTGCTTTGATTTTCTTTGATTTTTAGTGGTCTAAATAAATATATTTTTTCTACATACAGACAGTATCTAGACACTAACCAGGATTTTCACAGACCCCCCTCCTCCTGCTTTTATTGATGCAAACTTCAGAAAGACTGAATGAGTTATTGTTTTCTATCACTAACTCACTGCAATGCGCTTGCAGGGAGTATAGAAATAATCTCTGTCTCTCCGAGTAGCAGGATGAGAACCCAAGAGTACCTCTGGCAGACAGCTATCTGCTATGTACTGGGTTTTTTTTTAAATTTTAATGGGGTATTAAAATACTCATCTGTACTTGACCTGTTTCATACTAAACAAATACAACATAAGAAAAGTACCAAGAGATAAATAAACTCATGAGTGACGTGAAATCATTTCTCACATACTTTCCCATGAGTATGGGAATACACCACAAGAAAGGAAAGAAAATTGAGCATTTGTTCTTTTCAAAGCAACAGGCCACATTGCAGTTCCCTTTCTGTACCTCGAGTAAGGAGAACTAGCAAAGGAAAATGTAACCTGCAATTTTCAAACACAGTTCTTAACGTGATGTAACTACTTAGCTTTCATTTACTTCGGTGGAAATGCTTATTCCTCCTGTAGCAAATATTGTAATTCCTATATCACAAGGAAGTCAATGTCATAGAAAACTGGTGATTTAAATGGAAAATAGGCTTGCGTAAACAAATAATCTACTTCTCAACATACTCCTTGGTTCCCCAGTGCCCTAACATGTATAAAATTGGTACCTTAAAGGGAAATGTATTCATAACTTTGAGGTGCACTTCATTCACTTTTCAATTCCCAGGGTGGGTATCCATATTTATTATGTATTTATGAAATACAGAAAAACTTTTAAGATAAAACTGCCCCAAATGTGAGCATGGGGTTTTTTTTTTGTACTTCAGGGATTCTAACGCTTTACAGTACTATACTGTCATATTTTTATTTACATATTTGTACACCATTTGTTTGCCTGGATGTAGCAGGTCTTGAAAGTTAGTTCCTAAGTATTTACCAGTAAATAGTTTAAAAAATAAAAGTAGTTATAAATCTTTCTGCTTGTATTAAAGATGGCTTAAAGGAACACGTTCTACGCCCCCCAGGGAAATACGTGGCATAAGTCAGGTTCACCCAATCTATAGTACGGATGAAGTCTCAAAAAGTGGGGAAAATGTACTTATTGTATTTCCAAAAAAATGCATTTTGGACAATTAATTCCAAAGAAAATGAATAAAAAATGTACACTGATATCTCAGACATCTCCTGATATTGCCTGTATTGTTTTCCAAGGTGAAATTCAAAAGAAAACAGAACTGTCAGTATCTGATGAAACTAGAGATGAAAACAAAGCAAAAAAAGTATTTTTTGCCATTCAGTTTCCCAAAAATCTTTTGACAACCCCCCCCCCCGCAATTCAGTAAGGGAGTCAGAGCGGGCAAGGCAAGTGACCATTTACTAATTGCTATATTAAATTTTGAAGACCATGGCTGCTACCTGCCTTTTGAGAGGTGGAGTTGTAGAGTTCAGGCAGAACCATGGTGAATGTCAGACACTGGTAATGGAAAGGTTTACTTGCTATGATCACGTTCAAAGCAAAAATAATTTCCTCATAATACAGGTTGTTGGTTTTCCTGCTATTGAATCAATAGATATAATTCCAAAAACTATTTTCTTATTAGCTACCTACGGCATTCTTTAGAGTTTAGAGTATCATCCCCCACCCTCGCTTTTATAACCTACTGTCCTATTTTTCTTGTCCTAACCCTTTCATTGTATCTTGTATCAGTGGGAAGTCGCCATAGCAACTCTCTGAAATAAATCGATGCAGCTACTCTTCTCTGGATGCTATTGCCAGTTCTGAGGAAATAATCCAAAGGCAAATTAAAGTGAAGACCTCCTCTTGGTTTCTATTGTTGTTATTTTCTTTCACCCTGACTAGTCTGAGCATAAATAATGAGATGGGATACAGTACTAGTTCTCCAAAAGATCACCTGCCAACAGTGCTGCTGTAGTTTCCCATCCACATACATCTCTGTTTTTAAAATAAACCTGACTGAAACGTAATGTATCCATTATTCTCTGGAAAGTTCAATCTGAAAAACTCTGCATCTGATCACACAGAGAAGCAGACTGGATTTGAGACTTCCTTTAGTGGTCCATTGTGAACTACTTTCAGGTGATCACGTAACACAGAGAAATGTCACAAGAGGAGAGGGAGGGAGAGGAATAAAGAATTTCAGCCAGTTCTTTACCATAGTCCATTCATTTGGGAAGCCTTCGAAATGCAAGCAGCCAATCACTTATCTTCCTGCAGGCCCTCATCTGTCCTTCTACCTGGTGCTGGCCAATCAGACAGGGAGGCGGGATGATGCATTTCCTTACCAGTTTCTGATTGGCCAGCACCAGTGAGAAGGGCAGATGATGTCAGGAGACTTCTTCCTGGTTGGAGTTTAGCCTGATGGGACCCTGCAGGAAGATAACTGATTGGCTGCTTGTGCTTTGGAGGCTTCCGAACAGCACCTGGGCTGTAGCTTCGGAAACAAACAGCCCATCCCTAGTTTCAATAATTTTGACATCATACACGAAAGCAGAAAAGGAGGCTTTTGTTTTGTGCTGAGCTCAGATTTTACAGTCTAAAGACCTCCAGTATGATTGCATCATTCCAAACAAGAAATCAAAGTTTTAATAGAATTTTTAATATTTTATGATCTGGATTAAGGGAGAAGTCTTATCTATATTCCTGTGTCAATATATCTTAATGCTAAACAAACCCACATCACACAAATAATTTAAACAATTTCAGCCTGCATATTTACCATTAGGATTATGGTTTAGTCAGCCTTGCTCCTATAATTCTTGCAATATTCCCTGGACAAATTTTCTTATTTAAATAAATACTATTACTCAAGGATGTACATTGCCACTTGGTAAATGAAGGAGAATTATCTTCAGTGCAAAAGTTTCATGCTGTAGTTTTGGAAATTGGTTATTACAATTTGTGACACTATAATGAGCATTTCTGGAGCATTAAAGATTTACTTAATGGAAGTGCACAGAATGTTCACAGATAACCTTTATTGCATTCCACAGGGAGGACAAAGGTTAATACCATTTTTATGTCCTTGTATAAGACACAAGTAAATGGGGAGTGTCATCCTAAACCAGAATAAGTTGCAACCAGGAAACAGAACCTTCTGTCACATATCTCTAGGTCTTTTTATGGTCCATAAACATGGCTTGACCGAGTGCTGAAATGCAACAGACACCACCTTAATGGCAGTAGTCATCAGATGAGTCCATAGCAGATCAAAGCCTTGATTTTAGGGAGATACATTGTTCGAGCAAGCTATCAACCAATCTACCACTTTTATACATTTACTATGCTTATGCAGTTAAATCCCCTCCTATTGAGGGAGTTAGGGACTGGACCCAACCCCATGATAATTGAAAATCCACAATATGTGGATTCTGGGTCAGGTTGGGGCTAGGGAGCCTGTCTGGGGGCCCCTACACTTACCCGAATGGGCCTCCGCTGGCCTTCCTGGGCCTGTCAGAGGCCCCCGAAGTAGTTTCCAGCAATCTGGAACTAACTTCCAGTTTTCCAGAAGTCAATTCCAGTTCACTGGAAAGCACTTCTGGGGCCTTTGACAGACCCGGGAAGGCCATCGGAGACCTTAGAAGTGGTTTTCAGTGATCCAGAAGTTTCTGGGCACAACTCCAACAAGGAAGAAGCCGCCAACATGTCATCATACAGGGAGGTGGGATGATGGATTTCCCTGCACAGCTCCTTATTGGCCAGCACCAGGAAGAAGCAATGATGACAATGGAGGCTTCTTCCTAGTTGGAGTTGTGCCCTGTGCAAACCTAGTGCAAGGTAAGGGATTGGCTGATTTCATTCCTCCGATTCTGAACGTCAGCTGGGCTTCTGTGATTCATTTCAGAAGCTGACTACTTCTGAAACAAAAAGCCCATCTCTAATTAGTTTTAATACTGTGCTAAAAAAAATCCTGATTCTAAGGTTATTTGGAAATCCGAAAGGGATTCCTCACTGGGAGGGCAGTGTTGATACAACTTCCTAGAGAGATAGTTTGCTCACCAAAACTGACCTTCCCTGCATTCTGCAGCTGCAGGACAATACTGAATTACAGGTGATGTTCTCAGTTGAGTTGGAGTAAGCATAAGGCCTACCGGCTACTTTCATCAAAGTGCAAACATGGCCCAGGATGTTTTGTTTCTTAAAGTAGAGAAGCAAATGGCCCCATTGACACTGAAATCCTGGTGCATCACACCAATAGCCAATCAAGAATATTTTGACACACAGAATATCTCAGAGGTGTCTCTGTTCTATCCTGGGATTTTTTTTTTCAAAAAAAAAAAAAGACTGTAATAGTTAATTAAATCATTAAATCTGCTGCCCTTCTCAATACCTCATTTCTGCTTCCTGAAGAGCGAATCTCACTTTGCCTAATGATAGTGTTGATGCTCCATGTGATAAACCATGAACCCAGAATCCTCTGATGATTATGGTCACTCTGAGGAATGTGATAAAGTCCAGGGTTCTGGTTTGAAAAAAAGCAGCACCAAAATATATTCCCTTGAACATTATGTTTGAAAAACAAACATTGATTGATATTATGTCCTAGGACCTTTTTATATTAACAGGAATTTGTATAGAAGGCATTTATTTAGCCCATTGAACATAAATGAATGATATTTCAAAACAATTTAAATGAAAGCCTGCCTGGAAAGCTATTTAAAGTGAACTACTCTGTATAGATTTTCCATTGCCTCCCCAAACACTATCTATTCTGCTTGAACCGTGGGATCACAGAAAAGCACAAAGGAGAAATTTGTTATTTACTCACAAATAATACACTTGATAAATATCATAAAGTAGAAGCCTCATTTTTTTTATTTTGCTCCCAAATCTGAAAATTCTTTAGAGCAGTTACTCTGTAGTCAGTGACAAATAGGCATGTCCAATTTGTGTATACATAATTTTAAACCAGCAAAATTGTACACAAAATAGATTAAGTTTTTTTCTGCTCTGAGTAGGATATCTCAGATGGAAACTCCCTCCCAGCTGAAATACATTGTGCAATAGATTTTTTTTTGCCAGTGTACTACAATATGTAGGAGAAACAGAAGTGAGCTCCCCCAACCTTTCAATGTCAGTCGGTGAACAGCAGACAAGTAAACATGCCAGAAGCAAAACAACCAATTCCAGTATGCATTAGAGAACACCTTCACTATTGCTGCTGAATTTAGCAAGACAGAAATCATTGCTGGTTTGAAACAAATAAACAATAAGGATGTCAAGATCCTCAGGATGGCATGGAAAGCCATCCTTGATTTATCTGAATCCTGTAGAAGTTGTGGGGTAAGTTATTAAGAATTCCTTTTACAGATATGACTGTTCAAAGGTTGAAATGTACATTTCTACCAATGGGATATCAGAAGACAGCCCCCCACCCCCACCCACTGAAATGGCACCCATTACATACAGAAATATTCACAAGTTGTTGCAATTTATAATTCTCTGCCTCCCTACTCATGAGTGTCGAAGAAGACACAAGATCTTCTATCAATCCTCCCTTTAGCCTTTCTGGCTTTTCAATTGATGGCAGTGTGATGGCCCAAGTGAGAGTACCTTACTTGTTTCACTCTCCCTACCCTTTGGGAACCTTCACCCTGCTACATTGTGCTCCTGGTGCAAGAGTTTAGGAAGTCTTGCAAAGTTGACCCCATCTGCCATTTTGCAGGGTTTCCCAAAGGGTTAAGAGGCCTTGGGTGGAGGTGCTGGAGATCCATTATTTATTTACTTATTTAAGAGTATTTTTACCTCACTTTTCTCCTTGGGAAACAACCCAAGGCGGCTTACAGTAATGAGGGACAATATACAGTCCAATACATATTCAAGTAATTGAGAGCAGGGAAGTGAGGGACATCTTGCAGCATTAAAAGACAACATTACATTAAAGCTACAAGAGAATGAAGTAGTTAAAAGAGAGTGAAAAATTCCATGAAAAGTTGTGAGTGAGGTAAACTAAAAATTGAAAACATAGTGTCAATGCAATCACAAAATATATAAACACAATGTCTAGTTTAATAATACCCATCCACCCCCATGTGGGTGGGTGGATAGATAGATAGATAGATAGATAGATAGATAGATAGATAGATAGATAGATAGATAGATAGATAGATAGATAGATAGATAGATATTGTACGCCACTTAGTTCTGACTTATGGCAAACCTTTCCACGGTTTTACGCCTTTCTTCTGGGGGCATCCTGGGGTTCTGAACTCCAAAACCTTAAAAGGATGTTCCCAATTTTATTCCTGGCCTTTTCTACTCACTTGCTACTAGAGATGGGCACGAAATGATCTTTTTGTTTCATTAGTCGTTATTCGGTTCGTTACGTAACGAAACAAATAACGACCCTAGGGCCAAATTTAACACGAAACGAACAGAATTGAGAAAAATTGGTTTGGTTAGGTTCGTTTAGTTAATGGGGGGGCGGAGATGTCTCCTATCTGGTGCTGGTCCGGAGGTCCTTGAGGGATGGTAATCGGGGGGGAGCCAATGACGGGTAGCGCGGCCTGGTGGGCAGTAAAAAAACAAACAAAATAAAAAAAAAATAAAAAAAAAAAATAAAAGGAGTGCTGACAGGGCCCCAGGGGTGGTCTGGTTGGCACCCTAAAATCTTTAAAAACATAACAAAAAATCCAGCGCTTAAAAAAAGCCAGCACTGCAGCTGTAGCGTGGCCAGGAACCCGGGAGTAAACGGATTATCAGGAGGGGGGAAGATAAGTTACAGAGCCCCCTCTTTTCTACCACCCCATGGGGAGGGGAGAAGAGGGGGCTCTTTAAGCTACTCTTCCCCCCTCCTGATGGGAAACCTATTTTTCCTACCCCCCACCTCTCAGCTGCTCCTTGCTGGCTTCCCTGCACCTCGTTTTCTGGGGAAACGGGGCGCAGGGAAGGCAGTACAGAGCATCTGAGAGGTGCTGGCTTGGGGCCAGTGCACAGCAGCTGAGAGGTGCTGGCCCCAAAGCCAGCACCTCTCAGCTGTAAAGGGGGGGAAGCCCCGATCTTTAAACATTTCCCCCACTCCCCATGACAGTGCTGAACGCCCGCTCGGCACTGTCATCAGGAGGGGGGAAGATTAGTTTAAAGAGACCCCTTATCCAACTCACCCCATGGGGAGGGGGAAAGAGGAGGCTCTATAAACATTTTTCCTGGTCCAGGCACTTGGCACTGTCATCAGGAGGGGGGAAATAAATTACAGAGTCCCCTATTTCCCCCCACCACATGGGGAGGGGGGTAAGAGGGGGTCTTTAAACTAATCTTCCCCCCTCCTGATGGGAAACCTATTTTTCCTACCCCACCTCTCAGCTGCTCCTTGCTGGCTTTCCTACACCTCGTTTTCTGGGGATATGGGGCGCAGGGAAGCCAGCGCACAGCAGCTGAGAGGTGGGGTAGGAAAAATAGGTTTCCCATCAGGAGGGGGGAAGTCAGCACCTCTCAGCTGTGAAGGGGGGGAAAGCCCCGATCTTTAAACATTTCCCCCAATCCCCATGACAGCACTGAGCGCCCGCTCGGCACTGTCATCAAGAGGGGGAAGATTAGTTTAAAGAGCCCCCTTATCCACCCCACCCCATGGGGAGGGGGGAAGAGGGGGCAATTTAAACTACTCTTCCCCCCTCCTGATGACAGCACGGAGCGGGCACTCAGCGCTGTGATGGGGAGTGGGGAAAATGTTTAAAGATTGGAGCCTTATTCCCCCTTCACAGCTGAGAGGTGCTGGCTTGGGGCTGCTGTGCGCTGGCCCCAAGGCAGCACCTCTCAGATGCTGCGTACTGGCTTCCCTGCGCCCTGTTTCCCCAGAAAGCGAAGTGCAAGGAAGCCAGCAAGGAGCAGCTGAGAGGTGGGGTGGGAAAAATAGGTTTCCCATCGGGAGGGGGGAGAGTAGTATAAAGAGCCCCCTCTTCCCCCCTCCCCATGGGGTGGGGGGAAAGAGGGGGCTCTGTAACTTATCTCCCCCCCCATGACCCGTTTACTTCCGGGTTCCTGGCCCGCACTACAGCTGTAGTGTGGGCATGTTTTTTTTAAAGCACTGACTGCTTGGCCCTTGGGGCCCCGTCGGTGTTTGGATTTTTTTTATTTTTATTTTTTATGATTTTAGGGTGCTGACCAGGGCACCCCTGGGGCCCCATCGGCGCTCATTTTTTGTCATTTTTATTTTTTCAAGCACCCACTGCGTGGTCCCTGGGGCCGGGTGGGCCCTTCTTTTACTTCCGGGTTTCTGTAGCACAGGTCTTTTTTTGTTTTTGATTTTCTTTCAGCACCAACCGCACGGCCCCTGAGGCCCCATCAGTGCTGGGGATTTTTTATTATGTTTTTAAAGATTTTAGGATGCCGACCAGACAATCCCTGGGGCCCTGCTGGCACTCCTTTTATTTTTTATTTATATTTTATTTTTATTGTGTTTTCTTTTTACTGCCGAGTGTCAACCAGGCCACACTACAGCTGTAGCGCCGCCGTTGGCTCCCCCCCCCCCCCCGGTCGCCCTCCCTCAAGGACCTCTGGATCAGCACCAGGTAGGAGACATTTTAAACTATTCTTTCCCTCTCCTATGGGAAACTTATCTTCCCCACCCCACCTCTCAGCTGCTCCTCGCTGGCTTCCTGCACCTCATTTCTTGGGGAAACAGGGTGCAGGGAAGCCAGCGGAGCACCTGAGAGGCGCTGGCTTGGTGCCAGCGCAGAGCAGCTGAGAGGCACTTACTACGGGAGCTCTTTCCCCCACCCCACAGTGGCTGGAGGGAAGATTAAGCCCAGCCACAGTTGCAGAAGCATCACACACACACACACACACACACACACACACACACACACACACACACACACACACACACACACACACTACACACAAAACGAAAAATGAATAAACGAACCAACAAAATGAATTTTTTGGAAAAAAATCACGAAAAACGAAACAACCGAACTGGTTCCCCTCAACAAAAAGAAATGAAATGAAACGTCATTTTTTCAATTCGTGCCCATCTCTACTTGCTACATCTGTCCTTGATCTGATTTCCTGACAACAAACTGGTGCCAAATGAAGTACTGCATAATAAAGTATAGCTTCCAAAGCTTGCAAACATTTAACAAAGCAGAGTGGCACACAATGGTACATTATTACAGTCTCTCCAATGCTGTACTATTTATAGAGTCTTTCTTTAGGAGTGTTCCATTTTGTGAAAATATTGTGTCCTAGTCATGTACATTGAGATTATGAGCCTTTATTAATAATTTTATCAAGTAACAAAACACACACATTCCTTTTTAGATTAGTGACTATAATGCATGGAGTGATTATAAACCCATTGTTGGAGGATTAGGTAACAAATGCATAGGGAGTCAGCTGTATACATGCTGTCAGAGTTTGTCCTCATGGGACAATGGTCAGACATTCTTTAATGAGGAACTGCTGTGACGTGGCCTGTCATGTGGGGTAATGACCAGCAAATCTTGTCACCAAGCCAAGGAAGAGAGGGTATCAACAGAGTGGCAGATCTTATTAAAAAGTCAGATAAAGGAAAAGAAATTTGTGAAAAAGCTGGAAATCAGGACCAGATTGATTTTAACACTGAGAAAAACATCATAAAGGGAGATGTAGGAAAACAGGAGCAGGATGAAGGGTAAACTTCATAGCATCATAGAGTTGGAATAGACCTCAAGGGCCATCCAGTTGAACCCCACCCCCGCCATGCAGGAACCCCCATAAAAATACTCAAAACCGATGGCCATCCACCCTCTGCTTAAAAACCTCTAAAGAAAGAGACTCCACCACCCTCAAAGGCAGCATATTTCATTGCTGGACATCTCAAAACTAACGTTCAAATGGAATCTCTTTTCCTACAGTTTGAAGCCATTTATCTGAGTCTTAGGCTCTGAAGCCATGGAAAACAAACCTGTCCCCTCTTCGATAGGACATCCTTTCAGGTATGTAAACAAGGCAAATCATATTCCCTCTCAACCTTCTTTTTATAAAGCTAAACATTCCCAGGTCTCTAAGCTGCTCATTGTAAGAAATTTCTCCCAGACCTTTAACCACCCTGGTCTCCCTCATGGACCCATTTGAGGTTGTCAACATGCTTTTTAAATATTTTTAATTTGATTCTACCAACCCTAGGAAAAAAATTCTGAGGCAATCTACAGTTCCAGTTAGACTTGTCACTGGAGATGGGCATGAACCATGAGCATGAAGCAATTTGTGCCGGTTAGCCTGCCTCCTCCAGTGGGCTAAGAGGCTGCTGCTGCTGCTGAGTGGGTGCCTGCCAGAGAAGGCAGGGTTTTGAAGTAGTGACTGTCTATTTGCTCACTAAACAAACCAGCATGAACCACTAAACCAACAGTTCATGCCAATTTCTACTCACCACTCTTCCTATATTAAGACTTGAAGGGGAATTGATCGAGCCCATCTACCTTGCCTTGCAAATATTGTGGATGATGGTGATATGGTTTGTGCGTGTTTAATGACTCACACCAACCCAGTTTGGAGCTCTACCTGGTAGGTATTAGATAGTGAACTCCACTATTTTTCCCAAAAGCTTCTGGGAGCATTGTGGCAGGATGCTCTAGCATCTCTTTAGTCTTCTTCTTCTTCTGAGCATTTTCCTGCAGGTGGAGTGTCCACTTTTCATATCCTAAAATGCCACTTTCAAGCATGTATTCAGGGCACAGGCTGATTATTTGCATGTCAACAGTATCCTGCCATCTCTGTTTTGGTCACCCTAGTGGTTGCTGGCTAAGTAAATTTTCAGGTGGTAAGCAGTTCTGTCAATGATGGAAGGTGCCACTCTGAGGACATAGCCATACCAGAGAAGTAAGGTTTTCTGCCATCTTCTCTGTAACTGATATCATATATAGTTACTATCAGATAGTATCATTGGTGAGTAGGAAGATAAACATCTAATGGAGCATATGCATTTCCAAAGCACAGAGATGGCCCTCTATGCCCCTTCTGTGCCACACAGTGCAACAGGATAGACAATCATTTTATTAATCTTAAATCTGAGATGTGAAGATTCTCAGTCATCCAGGTGAGTTTACCTGGAAGTTCAGTCATGGCAACTGGACTTCTGTTCTTGAGAGATTGAAACATTTCACTGCTCCTCCGAACAGCTTTGTCAGTCTGAGGAAAGTATAGTTTTATAGTTCACTTAGACCTCCTGTCACCCTGGTCTGAAATAGGCTCATAAGATGAACAATGGCCTGAATAGGCTTGTTAGGTAGACAAGAGTCTCAATAGGCCTTTAGGTGAACAATGGCCTAAGGTGCTGAAATCCATAAAGTATGGGTCGTTAGTTATGGCCTTGGTGGTGGAGGTGTGAAGTATGTTTGACTTGTCTGGGTATTGTTGAAATCACAGCCTGAAAAGTGGTAGGTAGACTGCGCCTAAGCCCCCCCCCACTTCTTTTGAGAATGGGTTTTCAATACTCACATGAATGGCTTCCCTAACCCCTCTCTCAAACCACCTATCTTCTCTGTCTAATATGTGTACATCTTCATCTTTGAAGGAGTGCCCTTTGTCCTTCAAGTGGAGGTGTACTGCTGATTCTGGTACCAGAGAAGATAGGTGGTCACTCTTCATTATGCCATTGAAAATCTTTGATAGCCAAATTATCCTCACGTGTTGGAGCTCCTCGAGTTTCCAGAAATGAGCAGGCTTCTCATTAGGTCTCTGCACTTTTGTATTCTTCATACTGTCTATTGCCATGGTGACTTTTGTGATAGTAATGGATGGTATTTCATCCAATATTTTTAGTGATGGGATGAAATACTGTCAAATATTAGTTAGTGAAATACATGTATTAGACAGGATGTTCTATATATATTTGATATGTATTTAATTGATTTAAAGATGGTGTCTGTAAAAGTGCAAAGTCATAGTGACTCAATGTATAGTTTTTTTCTACTGGAGTACAGATGTTAAGAATTAGCATAATGAATTTTGGCTGATGCAAGGGGTTGCAATAGCTATGAGGTAATGTCATTTATGATTGGACAGACATGTATAAAATGTTCTGTAAATCATTGTTCATTGGGTGTTCCGTGAGTAAGGTACCCACTTTGTTTCTCTGTTTTGTCAATGTAATGTAATGCTGTTCTGCTGTTGAACGTTGTGTAAGTTCTGTGATGCTGTGTTATATTTTTGTATAGTTTGTAATATAGCTGTTTGGTTTTAAGAAAACTCTGTCTCTGGCTAACTATTTATTCAATAAGTATTGCTTCTGCTGGCTGATCAAATAGCACAAAACTCTGACAAATACAGTGTCAATCCTGAGAATTTAGTTGAAAACTAAATGGTGGGGTTTATTTGTCAAAATATGGCAGGAGCTTCAAGTAGAGTACCTCCACTACTGCAGTGACCATTTTTGCCCCATAGTAAAATGACCCTGAACACTGCCAGATTCACCAACACCAAATGGGACAGTGAATCAAAAACATATTTCCTCCTGTTCTATAAGGCCTTCAATTTTTGGCCCAATATAGCAGATGTGTACTTTCAAATTCTCATCAGTTTTTAAAGAGATAGTTTCTTTGGTCCAACATAAGAAACAATAAAATCAGGAAGCAGAAAACCTTTATCGACTGAAGCTGAAGAAAAGGTCAGACAGTCAGATGATGTCATATGCCAGGCCTGCTCAAAGTCCGGCCCGGGGGCCAAATCCGGCCCATCAGGCCATTCGGTGTGGCCTGTGGCTGGCTGGCCCGCCCCTCCCTCCCTCTCCTTCACCCCATGTTTTTTTTTAAAAAAAACATCTTCTGCCAACACTGACACCGCTGGGAAGCTTGGGCGGCTGGGCGGATGGGCGGTCTGCCGCCACCGGCACCGCAGGGGAATGTGTGGAGGTGGGCAGGCCAGCGGGCCTCTGCCACCACCAAGGAGCTTTGGGGTGGGCTGGCGGGCGAGTTGTCGCCACCGCTGGGGAGCTTGGGGTGGTGCAAAATCACACAAATCGCCTCTTCCAAGGGGCGACCTGTGGCCATGGCTCACTGTGCTTCCTTTGGTCCCCACCTTGCTTCCTTCCTTCCTTCCTCCCTCTCTTGTTCCCCACCTCCCTCCCTCCCTCCCTTCCTTGTTCCCCACCTTCCTTCCTTCCTATGTTGGTTTCCACCTTCCTCCCTCCCTCCCTTGGTCCCTGCCTTCCTTCCTGTGGGTGGGGTTGCAAGGGGTCAGTGGGTGGGGCTTATGGGTCAGTGGGTGGGGCTTGCAGTGGGGTGGCAGGGTCGGGGAGCAACCAGCCCCTGACACATTCTCAGCCACCAAATCTGGCCCTCCTTACAAAAAGTTTGGGCACCCCTGTCATATGCCTCCTTATGGAAGTTTAGGTACATAAAGTGTTCTATGTAATTGAAAGGAAGTTGCCTTGCATTTATATTTTACAGTCTTGGAGAGGCAGGAATGGAATGCACCTGTCAAAATTTAAAGATTCAAAGTAAAAAGGTTACAGACCAGTTTATAATGAGTTCCATGCATTAAGGAAGATGCAAAGGTCAAGTTACTAGTTCCATGTTGGAGAGGGGGACCTTTTTCAGTGAACAAACGTCAGCAAGATGGGGAAAAATCATGTGCATTGTAAACACATACATATTAAATCAGTGAGGAGCTTCATGACACAGTGGTTAAGCAACAATACTGCAGTGAAGACACTGCTCAGAATCTAAGTTTGATTTCAGGCTCAGATAGCTGGCTCAAGGTTGACTTAACCTCCCATCCTTCTGAGATTGGTAAATTGTGTACCAAGCTCATGGGTGTGTGTGCAATGTATACCATGCATAATTAAATTGTACACTAACCAGAGGGTGCTGTAATCATTATGAAGCATTGTAGAGGTAAAACTCAGAAAATTAGAATATCATGCAAATGTTCATTTATTTCAGTAAGTCAACTCAAAATGATACCAAAGTAAGGCTTGACATATCTCGCTCAGCATGTAATGAGTCTATCTCATATATTAGTTTCACCTTTTGAGTTGACTTGCTGAAATAAATGAACATTTGCACGATATTCTAATTTTTCGAGTTTCACCTGTATAAGCAGCACACCTTGCTTTGCTTTGCTTTTTGGTCAGGTTAATCAATACAAGAAATAAGCATCTTTGATTTATCTCTAGATGGCTCCCAATGTTACCATGTAACATTTTCATCAAGGTCACCACATAATAAGGAGGCTGCTGTGAAACAAGGGCATAAGTCAGCCAAAGCTGAACATTTCAGAGGCCCATTAACTTCAATAGGAACACATTACAGAGGATTTTACAGCTCTCTAGTTTTTGTAGTCCCAAGTAGACAACAAAAACAAATGGCACATTAGCAACAACAACAGCAAAGAAACAGGAAGCCCTACTGGGCCATCCCATCCTGCTGACATAGGTGACTTTCTTCTAAATGGGTCACACATTAGTGACGTCTGCCTATATAAAACTGTGTTTCTCTCAACTGTTCTCCGGCATCATTCTAGATACTTGCTAACATATTTCAAACATTATTGATTTATGCCAAGCATGATCTATTGTTGGTCAATGTCATCAATTGAGGTCCCATCCAAGACATTCCGTTATCTCAGGTATAACTTTCCGATGTCAGGGTATACAATACAATGTCCAATACAATGTTAAGGTTTGTGTGTGTGTGTGTGTGTGTTTGCGTTGTTACAGTCGTGACCGACTCTTCATGACCCATGTCCATGGAGTTTTCTTGGCAGGAATACTGGAGTGGTTTGCCAGTTCCTACTCCAGGTGCCTACAGCACCTAGTATTCCCTGGTGGACTCCCATCCAAGTACTAACCAGGGCCGACCCTGCTTAGTACCTTAAACCGATTCTGTCTAGGACACTTGAGGACGGAAATGGGGATTGTTAGAAACAACAGACCAGACACTGGCACTGAGTAATTTCAATAGCTTTGTGCTGTAAACCTGTTCAAACTCCCATAGCAGAACATGCATAGGGGAGATTGATCCCACCCTTGAGCATGTAGAACTAAGGCTGATCTGATTCAAGTATGCGCTGAGTCTTACACCAAAGCAAGTGTGCCTCAGCATCTACTCCTCCTCTCTGGATGGATATGTTAAGGCAGTTTATAATTTCGTTCCCTTCCTTTTGGATGCAACGTCTGCTAAATCATTTATTTGGCTGCAGGATCACAAAAGGCTTTGTGGAAGAAAAAAAGGATGCCAATTTGGGGCTAAACCATATGAAATTAGGAATACATTTCATAAACTTACCCACCCAAGCAGACTGTGCTCTGCTTTGCACATCCCAGAGAACTTCCTGTGCACAGCCCAATTCTCAATTTCACGTTTCGAATAGGAGAGACCATATAATATCTATATAGCCAAGTGGTTTAGGCCTGATTCCCTGTTGTCCTCTCTGTGCCTCTTGGGGGAACAGCCAGCATGTGTAGTCATGGGAAAGCAGCATTGTCCCAGGGCACACACACACATGAAGAAGGGGATCATAAAGTATTTCTCAGTATCCTCTACTTAGAAAACCCTAGAAAGGTTCAGCACAGGTTGGAATTGACTTGACTGCATGCTGTTCTTCTTATTAACTGTCCATAGCTGGTGTAGCTGCCTCTAACTCCCTTCCTCTTTTAAATATTCTCAATTCCCATTATCACACTGAAAGGAAGGAGTCAATTAGCAACTCCCAGATTCCTGCAATTTTGCCGATGGATCCTCGCTTGGCTTTCTGATCCCTGCAGAGTCTAGAAACCTGAAGAGGCAAAGGAGAAGTACCAAGCAAGCACAGGGTGGGCATAGCCAGCGTGGCAGTCATGGAAACATTATAAACCCACTTTGTTCCTGACTGAGAGGAGGGGGTGACAGCACAAAGCAGGTGTCTGAAATGCCCACTTCCCAGCATTGAGTGGCATGGCTGTGTGAATGTAGTTAGTTATAGTAGGAATATGGTTTGGGGAAAGGAAAACAAAAGCAAACTGTGGGTATTTTAATTTCCCTACAGGTATAGTTTAGGAAAGAACCCCAGCCAGTCCACTCAGCCTTTCAATATTTACAGAATCAGGAGAGGAGGAGGAGAACAAGAACAATGGCATCCACGTTCTAAGAGTATCTGGATAACGGAGGTGGGGACTGAACATGTTTCTTATCACCCAGCAGCAGCCTTTTATCGGGGATGAGGCATTCAATGAAAGGAGCAGGCAGCTTCCCTGGCTCTGTAGCCCACAATGCAGAAAAAGGCCAATGAAGCACAGTACCAAGTGCATCCCGAAAGCCAGGTGTGAGGGAGGTGGGGCAAGAAGGCAGTTGAACCATAGGCCCTCCTCACCCTGAACTGCCGAATTTCCCAACCCACTGTCCGAAGAGGCCACCCAGGGCCAGGTATAAGTTCAACATAGGGTGTGACTAGACAGCCTAATTATCTTATCCTGGGTTGCCCTAGATCAGTGATGGCGAACCTTTTAGAGACCGAGTGCCCAAACTGTGATTCAAAATCCATTAGTTTTTTTTTTTTTTTTTTTTGCAAAGTGCCAATACAGCCATTAAACCTGAGTACAGGTTGCTGTGAAGGGGCAATGTCGGGTGCCCACAGAAAAGGCTCCGAGTGCCATCTTTGGCACCCGTGCCATGGGTTCGCCATCACTGCCCTAGATCATTCTAAATAGGGGTGCTTTGAGGTTTGGTAAGCCATTTGGGGCATACAATCCAAGGATCAACCACAGCACACTTCAGGAGACCGTGTTGGAGCTTTTCCTTCTTTCTTTCCCTTAAAGAGCATGCGGGAAAACAACAGCCAATAATTCCCATCCTTGTTGCCTCCTCCATGCTTTTCTTTGTTGTCATGGAAAATGAAAGCCTTCCTCCCACTCTCCCATAGATGGAGACAGAGAGGAAGCTGAGGAAAGAATAATCTTGCAGGGTTTTTTATTTCTTTGTTTGGTTGTTTTTTGGCATCTCACATCTGCCTTGCATTAACAGGGCTTTTAGAAAAACCTTTGTTCCCTTTCTCTCTCCCCGCCACTTTCATGCAGAAGTGGGAGGAAGCTTTCAATTTCACAATCTCATTAAGCAGCTGAAGCTAAGAAACAGTTTATGCAATCCACTTTGATTCAATCCCAAGGATCACACAAATGCTGGAACAAATTTGGTCTCACCCAGACCAAAACAACAATAGCCCCTGACAGGGAGACATAAACATGTGAGTAGGCATGGATCAGGACAGGCTGGTTTGCAGTGGCCCATATGTCACTCGGTTTATGGGGAAAGGAGTGAACCATCCCATCTCTGGAGTGGACAAGACTGCAGGACAAATCCTCATCTAGTATATCCAAAAGTTGAGTCATGGAAACTGGACTTCTTTTCTTGTGAGACTGAAACATTTCACTGCTCATCAAAGCAGCTTTGTCAGTCTAATGAGCCTTATAAGAGAGCCTTGTCACACAGTGGTTAAACTGCTATACAGCTGCAATAACTGTGCTCATGACCTGGGGTTCAATTCTAGGTATCAGGCTCAAAGTTCACTCAGCCTTCCATCCTTCCAAGGTCAGTAAAATGAGTACCCAGCTTGCTGGGGTGGTGATTATATGTGTGGCCTGCATAAATAATTTGTAAACTGCCCAGAGAGTGCTTTAAGCACTGTGGAGTGGTATATAAGCAGAATAATTTGCTTTACTATTCAGATTAGGGTGGCATGAAAACAAGGTGAACTATAAATTGGAGGCATCGCTACCAACTTTTTTCGGACTGATGAAGCTGCTTGGATGAGCAGCAAAACATTTTCATCTCACAAGAAAAGAAGTCCAGTTGCCGTGACTCAGCTTTCAGATAACCTCACCTGGATGACTGAGAATCTTCACAGACATCCTCATCAAGTAGTACACTCATGTTCTTCCAGGGAGACCTCTAAGAACCTGTACTGCATGAATCTGATGAGCTGCCCGTAACACTTTCAACTGTTCAAGACCTAAGCCACTCTCTTCCACCAGCTCAAGCAAACTGTGGTTAATAGGAGCAATAATGTTTGACTTCTAATATTTAATGACTGGAGAAATGAATTAATAGTATGCTTGCCTGGGCTTTCAATATCACTGCAGCTCTGCCTTGAGGTTGTGTAGTTACTATATGAAACCTTAAAAACTAATGCCAGATATCAAGGGAATTGCTCTTTTTCTAAATGTGGTTGTCATTCAGACCACATCAGCTCACAGTAATCCATCTTTTTTTGAGCAGGCTGTACAAAGTAGTACTGAGTGGGGGAATGTAAACTGTTTTGGGTTTGTTTGTTTGTTTAGGGTTTTTATTATAAACAAAATGATCCAGGAAAACAATTCTGCTTTGCAAAATATTGATTATTCAAATCTCTCCAGAAAGTGAAGCAACTGAATTGTTGCAAACAGGGAAAATATAATTACCCCTAAATTTAAAAGAAATACAGTAATAGAACAGGAGAGTAAATTGTTTTCTATTTAAATCTTATGTTTTCCTATTACCATGCAAAACCAATACTTTCTGTTTCTACGGTACCCTAATTATTTATAGCTAGACTTTGGCAATTACTCATTTTAAACCAGCATATTTGTGTTTAAAAATGTGTGATATTTTTAATTTCAGTAATGTACTTGGGGTGGAAAAATTATAAATCATGCAGCTAGCTCTCTGAGAGACTTGGGGAAAGAGTGAAAGGATGGAGGGAGCTGCCTGTTGTTTATTTTTGCCATATGTTAGTGCATCTATGTGCAAATTTGAAAAGGTCTGCTTAGCTTGGCAAAGTGATGGGAATGACAACCAAGGTGGGAGGGTGCTGGAACTGGTAATGCTTGTGCCTACTCTTTCTCTATCTCTCCCCCTTTGGGTCTAGCACCAAAAAACTATAGAAAGTATAGGCAGCCATCTAGACTATCAATTAAGCAATTTTTCATTCAGATTTTTTTTTGTAAATGAAGAAATGCCTCACTACATCAGATGCTCATTCCAACTTTGACAAAGGCACATGATTAAGAGGGAGGGGATAGAATCAATTTTATTTCATTTTTATTTCATATTTAATGAGGTGCTCATTGATTTATTTGTCTCAGCAGATCACCTGGGATATATCATAAAGGTAAAGGTAAAGGTTCCCCCCGCATATGCGTGCTAGTCGTGTCCAACTCTAGGGGCAGTGCTCATTTCCATAGTCAAGCCAAAGAGCCAGAGTTGTGCAAGTCCATGGTCATATGGCCAGCATGGCTGCAAGGAAACACTGTTTTTACCTTCCCACTTTTTTACGGTGGTACCTATTAATCTACTTGCATTTACATGCTTTCAAACTGCTAGGTTGGCAGGATCTGAGATCAGCAGGAGCTCGCTCCACTGCGTGGCACCCAGGATTCAAACCACCAAGCTGCCGACTTTGCAACCGGCAGTGTTTCGGAGCCTTAGTCCACTGAGCCACCATGCCCCTTTTGTGAGATATCATGGCTTTTTGCTTATATAGGTGCTGTCCCTCAAGCTTCTAGGTCAGCAGTAACACGTTCCCTGAGCTTTTAGAGCCAAAGTTGGTGACCTAGGCCCTGGGGAGGCCTAGCTGAAGCTTAAACCCCAAGACAAGCCCCTGTGCAAGAGGAAGATCCTTCATCCACAATCACAAAGGATGAATTTAAAGACCATTGTGTGAATGCCAAAAACAGCTGCTCTTAAGAATGCAAGACGAGGAAAATGACAAGAATGCTTCTGAGCTTGTCTGAATCCAAAAGTCTAGGATTCTCCAGTTGACAGCATCCCATCACCCACGATTATCCACAAATCTGAGCCTTAATTCCCAGACATGAAATCTGCGAATGCTCATCACTAGAGATGGACATGGATCTGGAAAACAGCAGTTCACGATGATTCGTGGTTTGTTGATATTCACGAACCATGAACTGCCATGAACTTTCTGATGGAAAGAACCATTTTGTGGTTTGTACAGTTTGGGACTTTGGGAGTGGTAGCACCAGAAGGTCAGCATGGAGAAGGACCTGTGAAAAGAGTCTGTGGGTGCATACACTTTGCCAATCATGGCATCTGGAGTGCCAGTGACTAGAAGAGTTTCCTCCTTGAACAACTGCGGTATAGGACATGCAAGAAAACACCCAATAGCCTGCTAGTAAGCTCCAGTGGAAGTGTAAAGCCTGGAAAACTCTCCATATGTTAGGAGCACTGTAGCTAGAAGTGTGTGATGGAAGCCCTAGCGAACATGCTGATAATTGCTGCAGCTGTCAAGCACATTCTGCTGCATGTCAAATCACACACACACACACACACACAGAGAGAGAGAGAGAGAGAGAGAGAGAGAGAGAGAGAGAGAGAGAGAGAGAGAGAGAGAGAGAGAGAGAGAGAGAATGAGTTGTCATATTAATTGGTTATCCAATTTTTAAGCAATATCATGAGTTAGAGATGTCAAACTGAGAGTACACCCTCAGCTGACTCCCCCCACCACTAAAGAGCACTTTCCTAGGGGAACCTGCTTGGGAAAGGTATGCAGTTCAGATGCCCCAAATACAAACTTCACCAAAACTAGATGGGGTGAAAAGAAGAAGAGTCAGGTGAAGATCTGCTGCAAGTTTGGCCTCTCTATTAGACACAGGGGCCATTCTACCAATCCCCAGAATTCCCAAACCACACAAACTATGAAGCGTACAAATTATCAATGTTGATAATACTTTAGTTCAGCGTTTCATTTCATTCCGCACAGGCATGTCTCCCTTAGGTGTCCTGAAATGAAGCACAAAATGGCCTGATTCATGTTTTTGCTTGTTTGCTTGGGTTCCCCCCCTTCATTGGTGGAAATACAAAGTTTTCACAGGACATCAACTCTAGGGAGATGCACAAGGGTAACCCTATGACACATTTATTTCATTTTTGCATTAAAGAAGAAATTGGGGAACATTAGATGGTAGCTCTGAGACACTGCGCCCATTGCTTTTTAAAATTAAACACAATGCCTGCTGAGTGGATAAGCAGGTGCCGGCCTGTAGCCAAGCACCCTGGGCCTCAGGCTAAACTTAGGGGTGAAAAGCGTCATCAATCAATGCAAAGCTGTACAGACCTTAATGCCAACAGTGTGGGATTCCCAGAGTTTTGATTAATTTTAATTTAAATAAACCATAACATTTGACAGAAATTAAATATAAGCACCAACTGTCCTAGTTCTTCTGAGTCAAGCCATTGTCTTTGCCCTCATTGGCTGGTGCAGCATTAATTAGGAGAAGGGTTCAATGAATGAGGTACAGGATTTTATGAGCAATATTCCTTCTGCAACCCTATTCCCCATATTTTTCTGTCTATAAGACACTCCCATGTTCAGTATAAGACCATCCCCACTTTTCCAACCCAAAATTACAGTTTCGCAGCCACTCAGTTCTCTTCTCAGCTTACTTCCATGTATAAGACTTCCCTGAATTTTTAATCTAACAATTTTAGACAAAATATAGTCTTATACACAAAAAACACGGTATATTTTATATATATTGTTACTTTTTAAAAAATATATATTGTAATAACCTATTGCTTTTAGCCGTTAATATTTTGAGGAGGGAGACATCATCATTGAGACTCTGGCTGGTGGACTATCTCCTCTTTCCCCTGGCAAAATTTGAGACCACTGCCTCCCCAATAGACCAGGCTTGGCACAAAGATGTCTGGACACATATTTTACACACCCATGGTATGACTGCACCAAAAGATCAGCATGGAGAAGGAACTGTGAAAAGAGTTTGTGGGTGCATACACTTTGCCAATTATGGCATCTGGAGTGCCAGTGACTAGATGAGTTTCCTCCCTGAACAACTGTGGTATATGATATGCAAGAAAATATCCCATCGTCTGGTAGTAAACCTTTCCCAAGCTCCAGTGGAAGTGTAATCCTGGAAAACTCTCCATATGTCAGGACCACTGTAGCTAGAGAAGTGTGTGATGGAAGCCCTAGCGAACATGCTGTCAAGCACATTCTGCTGCCTCTCAAATCACATACACACGTGTGCGTGCATGCATTTGTGTGTGCGTGCACACAGAGAGACACACACACAGACATATTAATTAGTTGTGTAGCACACACACACTGAGAGAAGACTACTTGTAGTGGTCATATAAGCAGAACATTAAGCAGAACACTTTGCTTTAGTTACCCAATTTTTAAGCAATATCATGACCCCATATACATACTTGGAATCCACTCATGCCCATTCCCACCAGTAATAAGAGGCTTGTTGTGCAGTGGTTAAATGCCTGTACTGCAGGTAAAACTGTGCTCACGACCTGGGGTTCAATCCCTGGTAGCCAGCTCATGGTTGACTCAGCCTTCCATCCTTCCGAGGTTGGTAAAATGAGTACCCAGCTTGCTGGGGGACAGCAATGTGTAGCTTGCATAATTAAAATTGTAAACCCTCCAGAGAGTGCATGAAGTGCTATAGGGCGGTATATAAGCAGAACACTTCACTTTGCTTTAGATAGCACAGAAAGTTTGGGCCTTCTCCAAATCTTTATCTGCACAGCACACATCATATCAAAGGAACTGCCCCCTCTGCCCTCACATGTACATCCTTCCCACTCAGCTAAAAGGACTGGTAGGAAGCTGGTCTTAGATTTTGCCCCTAAAATGCCAGAGAAACAATGTTGGTGGCCTGGCAACTCTCCCAAAGTCTGAGTTCCGTTCTGTCACTCTTGCCAACCCAAATGCATAGCCAGAGCTTGGAAATGTTACTCTCTCTTTTCTGGAAGATGTCTTCTAGAACCCCCCTACCAGTATGCCTTCTAGGAGCTGTGGGCCAAAAAAGTAACTTTTCCAAGTTCTGACTAGTGGTGCTACATCAGCTAGCAGATGATTTTAAGCCAACATTCTAAGGAGCAATGCCCATTGGCTCTGAAGAGAAAATATTTACTGATGTATTCAGTACACACACAGTCACACACAGACACACACACACACACACACACACACACACACACACACACACACACACACAGAGAGAGAGAGAGAGAGAGAGAGAGAGAAACCCCCACCCACCCACATTAATTGTCTGTTCCCATTTCAAGGATGTACATCTCTTCTTATTTCCCCCCAGAATTTTTTGGCATGTAGAACTTCTACCCCCACCCCTGACATTCATACCGACATTCATTTGAATAATTTAAATCAATTTACTTGTATAAATTATACAACACACTCATGGGTTCTGATTCTTCTTTTGTATGCATGCATGGGAGCTAATGGAAAATATGTGCAAAACCAAGGGCTAAATGTGACCTAGAATACGAAACAAGGGAGTTCTTAGTTGAACTCCCTTGCTGCCTCTTGTTCTTAGTTGAACTCACTGATCATTTATTCAAAAGCTATTAGTCATAATATATATCACACATCACGCCTATGTAATAAAGCACTAAGCTACATTTCTACAGGAATCCACTTCATATTTCAGCCTGCTTCCAAAAAAAGCAATAACAGCAACATGAAATTCAGAAACATTATTTCATAGAAACATCTTGCTTTGATGGCTCTTTCAAAACAATGAAATATGACCAATTTACACATCTGGCTGGACAAGGGAAAAAGAACCAAAAATGGCAAAGAATTTTAAAAGCATGCCAAATGGTTCTGTCAGTGGTTCAATAGCTTTTTCCCAGTTCAAGCACAGCAAAAATTTCATTAGGACTTTGGGTTTTATTTACTGACCCATAATAATAAAAAATATGTTTTGTCACCCTATTTCAACAACTAAAACCAGTCTTTACTGATGTATCCATTTTAAAAATACAAGTAGCCTTGGATGAAAAGAAGAAAAAGAGTGCCATCATTCAAAATACTTAATTTCAGGAAGTTACAGTAATGTGGTTATGGGAATTAGAATTTTAGCTCAAGACTAGCATAAATATTTTATTCTCTGCTCCTTTCATCGTATCAGCAGGCAGCTACGTGCATACAACTACCTAGATTAGAAACGAGCAATATTAACAAAACCTGAAATTAGGACAAAAGCCAAAAATTGTGTTGGAAAACCTCATGTGTGTAAGGGTAAATGCATCAGAAATTGTCATTGTTTGTCCATTATGCTATTGATCGTGCAATCAGAACAAAACTGGGCACACAACAGGCAGCTGCCAAGTTACCTATCGATGCTTATGCGATGGTTCTAGTTTGCTACAGGTCAAATATTTCAAGAGATCAGAGTAATTCACAAAGTAAAATGTGTAATAAATCTTGTTGTAGTAATGTGGTTTTGTTGCTGTTCCTGCGTCCCCAAGGACACACTTTATTGTTATGTAACTTCTGTGACCCACGGATGGGGTCCGCATCAAAATGCATTTTGTTTTGTTTTCTCACGGCATTAGTTTTGTTTTTCAAAAATTAAAACCCAATAGGTAGGTATATCAGTATATCAATGTTCATTTGTCATTTGTCAAACTTCGAATACTTCTTTCTGTGTGTAGTGGCTTCTCGTACTGTGAATTTACTGTCATGTGGCTGCTTCGAGTAGTGCCACTGGGTGGCCCTATAGTGACAGAACAGTTATGCTGCGGATTAAACAGTACCCCATGGTGCATGTACTGGTTTAAAAACCACAATGGAACAGCGACAAGGATTCCACCCCGAGGCCAGGCACAAGGAAGACGCCCTGAGTTGTGCTTCGGGGGCATGACCGCACTTTATTTTGCTTAAAGCATGACGGACGTGGGGGAACAATTTTAAGATCTGCATCTCAGAGCACTTTCTAAAGCAACAAAGTGGATGTGGGGTAACGGCCATATGGCTATCAAAGAGAAAGGCTGTGAATCATTGCTTGCCTCATTCTCACAGGCAAGAACAATAAAATGCAAATAATTTTCCTTTGCAAAACCTTTGCCACCCATCTCAACTGGTTTTGTCATATCTGTCAGAACCAGTTTTGTACAAAGGGCACAAATAGTGCCATTAAACCCTATGAGACCTTCTGCCTTGGTCAGCGGATAGCTTATTTTCATCTTTTTGACCAATAAGTCATCCATTGTCTTTGTGCTTTCTATGATTCACAAAAGTTTTGCATAAGGATATTCTGCACAAATTTCACAAACCTCAACCAAGAACCGTGTTCATTGTCCTATTCCTTGGTAAAAAGTCTGGCCGAGATGAATGAATTTTTAATAGATGATGTTAACAAGAAATTGTTGGTGAGGTTTCCTTGTATCCCAAATGAATGACTAGTAGACATAGTGATGACTATGCAGTCCCTCTCGATCGGGGGGGGGCAGTGATGCTTTACTATACTACTTGTTGGGGAACACAAGGAGAAGGATGTGATTGCCTTTGTGTCCTGCCATTGAGCTTCCTATAGATCTTTGTTTGGACACTGTGAAATAAGTTTCAAACAGGGTTCTGCTGCAGAGACGTCTGCCTCCCCTCACCACCTCATGCTGCAAATCCCACAGTCTGCCAATCTTTTATGCAATTGCTATAAGAGTGTTTGTGGACAAAAGTAAAATTCCCTTATCTACCGTGTCCCCAAAACTGATGACACCTAGCAGTCCCAAACCCACCAAGCTCACAGCTGTTTACGTTTCCCCCATCTTAGAATGTATTTCTCCCCCCCCCACACACACACACACACTCACACCCCACAGTGATTTGAAAATACAGAAATATCACCACAGACTCGAAACAGAAATGGGAATGTCAGCGAAAAGGAACCGAGTGGGCCAGAGACCTATCTATATGTTCTTATTAGAGCACAGATAGGATCAGGAAGCCACTTTTTTAAAGAAAACAAAAAGTAAATAAATAAGTATTCTGAGTACCTTTCGTTAATCACATAATTAAGTTATACAGCAATTCTCTTCTAGTAAACCCACAAGTAACACAACAAGTAACTTTCTGATTCCAGTAACATTAAGGATCATAAATTAATGTTGTGCCTGGAAAAAGTAATGTAACAAATTACAGTATTTCTAAAAATGTAATATTCAAACTGGTGGTATGGTTAAATATGTTTTTTTCAAAAATGAAGGCAATAGCTAATACTCAAATTTCATTGGAAAACACATGTTTTAAGAGACACTTAGCTTTGTTCAAAAGGATATTTAGGAGGGTTTTCCTGGCTAGAAGACATTGCTACCCTGAAAACTGACTGTGTTGCTACAGGTCTGTCAGGTCAACTGAAGCACTGGTGAACAATAAGACTTCGGTGGACCTCTTGACATTGTTGTTTGCCCAGAGAAATGCATCAATTATTTGCCATTCCAAAAGCAAGACACAACAAAATAGTCTGACAATTTAAAAAAAATCTCTTTCATTATGAATGCTGTTTTAAATATGTCTCCCCTCTCCACCCATCCCCACACATTGACATTTCAAATGTGAAAACCCACATGGAGTGGCGTAGCATTTGTATGGTCCCACAAATAGGCAGAGAAGCACACTCTGCAAATGTCTGGAAGGCTGTGGGGAATCTCCCATCATTTACAAAACAAAAAACAAAACAAAAAAAACCTCCCCATGAAGCTCCTTCATTCTGACTGGCATTTTATTTATTTCCTCCCTCAATTAGCAAACATGAAATCCCTCAACTTCAGAAGAATGCTTTGTGCTGGCTAAACTGGCAAACAAAAGCCATTAATTACTGTCCCTAAATTTAGTGATGTATGAAATGTTGCCATTCTGAAAAACACTGCAGGCACAACAGTTCCCAAGCTGGGCTCCAGGAACATAACAAGCAGCACTGTTGCTGTTGAGTGCTCTGTAATTCAAAGGCAACAAAACAGTCAATGCACTCTCTAACCCACACTGCACGTTGGAGCTGTCCATTCTGAAGAGCCCAGCCAATGCAAAACTGAGCTACTCTCCCAGAGAACAGACTACACCTCTCCTTCCTCTTTTCTTTGAGCAATATGTGAAGCCAGTTATGCAATTGCAGTAATACAGTATGTCAATTGTGTTATGGGTGGCAAGACTGCGCTTGTCTTTGATACCATGAAAAATCAGGCTCCAAAACATTTATTCTAGCTAGATAAATTATAGGAATTGGGATACATTAAGAATGTAAATTAACTTGAAGTACATGACTCCAGGAAGTGGCAGAACACCTGGATGAGGGGATTATCCTCAAAGTAAACTGTACCTGAGGGACAGGAGATTGTCTCATTGTCTGGAGTTCCACATTCCCTGTCTCTGCCCTGTCTCTGCCAGACTGGGCCCAGTTGAACAATAGAACACCAATCTATGGAACATTGACTCAAGGATTTGGACCATCAAGAGCTTGATGGCACAGGAGATTGGATGCAACTGTGAACAATCACCCACCAATGCCGATTGAGGGAAACCTTGAACTGGTTTGTATGTATAAAAACTGTTGTTAAACAAATGTTCAGGGCTCACTCACACCATCCAGGGTGAGACCACTGACTGTTATTTGGCTTGGCTTCAATAAATCAGACTCAAACAGTTCAGTGTTTGCACTTCCTTACTTTATTTGAATTTAATTATTGGACACTGGTTCCGAGCGAAGCACGGACTCAAAATAACCTGTAAAAACTGGTAACATCTTTATGGTACAGTTCAGAATCAGGGGGTAGATACTGTATATACTCAAGTATAAGCCTAATTTTTCAGCCCTTATTTTTGGCTGGGAAAAATGCCCTCGGCTTATACTCAAGTCAATAAGTTTCCCCGGGGGGGGGGGGATTAGGTGCTCAGACAGCTTGGGGAGGGCAGTGAAGGGCAAGTCCTGATTGGGCCCACAATAGCAGTGCCTCCGCTTCCCATATGATTCCAATGAGAAGGTTTAGGGCAGGCCTGGCCAAAGTCCGGCCCGGGGGCCAAATCTGGCCTGTCAGGCAATTCGGAGTGGCCCGTGGCTGGCTGGCCCGCCCCTCCCTCCCCCTCCTTCGCCCCATGTTTTTTTTTAAAAAAAATCTTCCGCCAACACTGACACTGTTGGGAGGCTTGGGCGGCTGGGCGGTCAGCCGCCACCGGCACTGCAGGGGAATGTGTGGGGTGGGCAGGCCAGCAGGCCTCTGCCACTGCCAAGGAGCTTTGGGGTGGCCTGGAAGGCGAGCTGTCACCACCGCTGGGGAGCTTGGGGTGGTCCAAAATCACACAGATCGCCTCTTCCAAGGGGCGACCTATGGCCATGGCTCCCTGTGCTTCCTTTGGTCCCCACCTTCCTTCTTTCCTCCCTACCTTGGTCCCCACCTTCCTTCCTCCCTCCCTCCCTCCCTTGGTCCCCACCTCCCTCCCTCCCTCCCTTGTTCCCCACCTTCCTTCCTTCCTCTCTTGGTTTCCACCTCCCTCCCCCCCTCCCTTGGTCCCCGCCTTCCTTCCTGCGGGTGGGGTTGCAAGGGGTCAGTGAGTGGGGCTTATGGGTCAGTGGGTGAGGCTTGCAGTGGGGTGGCAGGGTCAGGGAGCAACCGGCCCGTGACACATTCTCAACCACCAAATCTGGCCCTCCTTAGAAAAAGTTTGGGCACCCATGATTTAGGGGCACCCTCTTTGGAGCTTCATAACTCAACCCTCTTACCCCCCGAATGTTTCCAAATTTCATGGGATTCCCTAAAATCACTTTCTGACAGTACCCCTGCTACTTTGGTGTCCCCAATGTAAGTAATTTTTGAGTCCATGTTTTTTAAAAATTACGCACTCAAAAATTATTTTTAAAATATGCAATCAAAATTTACTTACCTTGGGACTCCAAAGTAGCAGGGGTACCTTCAGAAAGCATTTTAGGGAACACCCTGAAATTTGGAAACATTTGACAGTAAGGGGACTTAGTTATGAAGCTCTAAAGGGGCTGAGGGTAGTATTGGCAACTGTGCAGGGACTGTGGAGGCAATCAGGGAGTTTACTCTATGGTATTAACTCCCTTATTGCCTCCACACTCCCAGTAAACACTGCCAATTACTACCCCCAGCCCCTTTAGAGCTTGGCTGGCATACCATATATACTCGAGTATAACTAAAAAAAATGCCCTCAGCTTATACTTGAGTCAACAAGTTTTCCCAGTTTTAGGGGGTAAAATTAAGCCCTTGGTTTATTCTCGGGACAGTTTATACTTGAGTATATATGGGGTATATCGTTTATGTTTTTGTCTGTTGTCAGACACCCAAGTAGAACTTTGCACTAAGTCTGGTGGTATGCAAATGTATGTAATAAATAAAGTAAATGAATAAAATCCTGATACCTTTTTATTTTGAAGGATGTTTTAGGACAGTGTTTTTCAACCACTGTTCCGCGGCACACTAGTGTGCCGCGAGATGTTGCCTGGTGTGCCGTTGGAAAAGCTGAAGAATATCAGCTTTGTGTTCAGCCAAACAAGCCCAGGTTGCGCACTGAATAAAGTATTTTATAATTTTTCATATTTCTGTTTACTTACTATTTCATAATAAAGTAATTATAAAATACTTTCTTTGTGTTTATTTGATTCCTATTCAAGAGAATTACTTTATATATAGTCAATATAGGCACAGAGTTAAATTTTTTAACATTTTCTAATGGTGGTGTGCCTCGTGATTTTTTTCATGAAACAAGTGTGCCTTTGCCCAAAAAAGGTTGTTAAACACTGTTTTAGGATTTGCAGTCATTTGGGGGTGGCAAAAGCAGTAATAAACTTGAAAAGTGTTGTTATTGCACACATTCTTAGTTCTAACGAGCCAGTGTTTTTAAATATTCATGTGATTTGCACCTAGGTTAATGTGTTTGCATTTATACAGTGAGGAAAGCCAGTGCTTTCAGCCTCATTCAGAAGTCATTAATTGTGTCCACCAGTACTGGCTCTAGCAGAACAATACAACTCATATTGTCAGGGACCACCAGGTTCACTAGTCTATTATTAAAACATAGGCTACTCAGTTATTTCACAGTGCTTGGATTTAATTTCATTTATTATACTAATCTTGGAACTGCAGAGCTGGGAGGGACCTTATGGATCACCAAGTTTAGCCCATTTCAGGACGGCACAGAGGGGAATTGAACCCCCAACATCTAAACCCCTGAGCTATAATCAGCCGTTCACCAGGTACCACCAGTAACCACTGTCTGAGACTGTTCTCTTTCTCTCTTCCTATCAAGCATGCCTCCACATATTGCATTCTATGGAACACATCTGTCAGTAATCAGTTGCTTGGCTTATGAGATGAATGTAGAGTTACTCAAAAGGACAATAAAGCCCAGATTTTAATTTAAAATTCATGTAAGGATATTCATTTGCTTCATAGTGACAGGCACTGTCACCAAGGTCTATATTTAATTGCTTCCTCCACCCCCACCCCAAGTGAATATGTTTGCTGTCCTGATGATATATCTGCAGCCTGCCCCTTGCCAAAGAAAAATGTCCCAGGCTTCTCAGTATGCTAGTGCTGCAGGTCACATCTATCATCCTCAGGCCCCAGTTTTACTTTTAATTACAAAACTTCACTCAAGAATGTTACTTCCAATCCTAATGTGGAGGAGAAATGTAGGTTTTAATTTGCAGAACAGCACTTAAACTCTCAACTGCAATGACATTAATTTGCTGGTACTCAGCCACTCAATAAAAAGTGTAATTTAGACTTCTACAGCATCTCTTGTTAAAGTTTACATTATATTCTATATCTCTCACATGCATCGCAGTTTTGTAAGAATAAAAACTATGGCGTCTATCCTTCTATTGGAATGAATAGGATTATATTCTTTGGCGTTCAAAACGGAATATCATTTTGCTTATGAACTCTCACAGATACAAAGGTGGTAACACATAAATTTACAGATCAAGAAGCTGAGTTTCTTGTGAGATCTAAACCTTTCACTACTCATCCAAGTTGTTTTGTAGTGGATGAGTAGTGAAACATTTCGATCTCACAAGAAAAGAAGTCCAGTTGCCGTTTTTCAACTTTCAGATAACCTCACCTGGATGACTGAAAACCTTCATAGACATTAATTTACAGAGTTTTATAGAAATAATAGAATGGAAAGGGAAACAAATACTAGGTAGAGCCACAAACTATAGAGTTTATTCTGCTGGCTTCTTGTTTCATTCAATCCAGCAGAACCAGACAGGTTCTTGACAAGTAGACAGTTCTGTGTGGTCACTGCATGATTACTGAATGTGAATAGACTCATACTGGGCCTCAACGCAACATGTGGCACGGATTGGGGGGAGAATAAGGGGAGGTCTCATAGACACATGGTTCTTGGGTATTGTGTGCACAACTCCATTCTCTTCCCTAGACTCAGTCTTCATGTATCCAATGGAACATGATACATGTCTTGTTTGCCTGATACTTTTAAAAAACGAAGCTACATATATTATGAAGTAAAACCTATATTCACTAGTTCACTCCAGCATTTTTCAATTAGTGTTCTGTACTCATTTAATTCCAGTTTCAGTTTAAGGTAGCAACTTAAAAAGCAGAGACATCACTTTGCTAACAAAGGTCCAGATAGTCAAAGCTGTGTTTTTTCCAGTAGTGATGTATGGAAGTGAGAGCTGGACTATAAAGAAGGCTGATCACCACAGAATCAACGCTTTTGAGCTGGAGGAGAGTCTTGAGAGTCCCCTGGACTGCAAGGAGATCGAACCTATCCATCCTGAAAGAAATCAACCCTGAATGTTCACTGGAAGGACAGATTTTTTTTTTTTTAAATACGTTTTTATTAAAGAATTTTAGTATACAAAAAAAGTCAAGTTCAAAACATTAGTAATACAAAATCATTCTACTGAAATTTGGCTTCCCTCTGTTCATCCCGTGGTTTTAGCGTTATTCATCTCCTAGCCTTCCTTTCAGACAAACCCCTTTATATGTTTATAAAAAAGATTTGAAAAATAAGTAGTAATCCTTCGAGCTCTATCCTAATCCGGTAAGAGTCTTTAATTCCTTGCAATAAATCTCCATGTAGTTCTTAAATTTTTGCCAATCTTTTTGGAACTTCTGGTTGTCCTGATCCCTCAGTCTGCACGTCAGTCTGGCCATCTCTGCAAAGTCCAATATTTTCGCCCTCCATTCATCCAAAGATGGTATATACGTTGTCTTCCAATTCTGTGCCAGGAGCATTCTTGCCGCTGCTGTTGCATATAGAAATAGAGTCCTATCTGCTCCTTTAATTTCATTATCCACCAACCCTAACAGAAAAAATTCAGGTCGTTTTGGGAATGTACACTTTAACATCTTTTTGAGTTCATCATATATCAATGCCCAATACTCTTTCACTTTCTCACACGTCCACCACATATGATAAAAATCACCTTGTTTCTGGAAGGACAGATTTTGAAGCTGAGACTTCAATACTTTGGCTACCTCATGAGGAGAGAAGACTCCTTGGAAAAGTCCCTGATGTTGGGAAATATTGAAGGCAAAAGGAAGAAGGAATGGCAGAGAATGAGATGGTTGGACGGTGTCATCAATACAACCAACATGGATTTGACCAGTCTCTGAGAGGCAGTGGAAGACAGGAGGCTTGTCGTGCTCTGGTCCATGGGGTCATGAAGAGTCGGACACGACTGAACGACTGAACAACAACAATTCTTAACTTTGGAATCGCAAGTGGGATGGAATATAGGTAGGCTATGGACTCTCTTCCAGTGTGTGTGCCTGGCTGTACACCGCATTCATCAACATCTGAGGTCCTCTTTCATGTGAACCCACTGACTGAAGGGCATAGCCGTGTGCGCTATTTAATAACAAAATGTACAACTTACTTAAATAGAAATAGCATTTAAACTATGATGATTAGTAAAACAAATTTATGAAAAGAGCCTAGGAAAATAGCAAACACAAATGACAAAAATCCCAAACGAATTACGGTGAACAATGAGAAAAATGAATGCAAAGGCAAAAAACATTAGAAGCAGTATTTTCTTAGCAGTGGTACCACTCTCATAGAACAGGGCTGCCCAACACGTCGACCGCGGTCGACCAGTCGACCCCGGGGCCATTTGACTCTGGCGACGGGCTGGGGATCTGGGAGCATACAAGAGAGAGCAAGAGCAAGCGAGCGAGCAAGAGACTGGCTTTCTAGCCCAGGCATGCCCGAGAGTCGGTCTCTCTCTCTCTCATTCTCTCCCTTCTCGTTAGCTGCCTTTGCAGCAACGGAGATTTCTCTGCTGCTGCTCTCTCTCTCTCTCTCTCTCTCTCTCTCTCTCTCTCTCTCCCCCCCCTCTCTCTCTCTCTCTCTCGTTAGCTGTCTTTGCAGCTCTGGAGATTTATCTGCTCCTCTCTCTCTCTCTCTCTCTCGTTAGCTGCCTTTGCAGCAACGGAGATGGGGATTTCTCTGCTCCTCTCTCTCTCTCTCTCTCTCTCTCTCTCTCTCTCTCTCTCTCTCTCTCTCTCTCTCTCTCTCTCAGCTGCTCTTCTCAACGGAGATTTCTCTGCTGCTCTCTCTCTCTCTCTCTCTCTCTCTCTCTCTCTCTCTTTCTCCACTGCCGCCCAATAGCAGAGAGGAGTGGGTGTGACTTAGCAAGCTAGGCTGCATGGATCTTTTCCCCGGGGTGAGAGAGCGGCCCCAGCCCAGGTTTGCTTTGTCTAAAAGTCGATCTACAGGGAAATTTGAGAGCTCAGACTGCAGGGGACGTTCGGGAGCGTCAGGTAGACAGCAGGCTGTTCAAAGTTGGATAGGAAACTGCTGCTTTACTTACATTTTTTTTCTTACAAGCATGTGCTTAGAATGCATAAAATTCATAAGTAGAGGTATTAGTGTAGTAGCCCTCAGTCACTTTGGGCTAGAAAAAGTAGACCTCGACCTGCTCAAAGTTGGACGGCCCTGTCATAGAAGATAGGCACCGAAACTAAGTGCCTTCAGGGACTGGGTAGATTCAATTATTATTATTATTATTATTATTATTATTATTATTATTATTATTATTATTATTATTATTATTATTATTATTATTATTATTATTATTATTATTATTATTTACTTATCTTTTACTAGCCAGCTGGATAGCTCAATGGTTTAGATATCTGGCTGCAGAGCCAGAGATTGAGAGTTCCCCTCTGTGCAACCCAGAAGAGTCAGCCTCTGTGGCCTTTGGCAATCTGCCAGTCCCAAAGTGCCCCACCACCCCCCAGAAGAAGGGAATGGCAAACAAGTTGTGAGTAATTTTACTTGGAAATATCAAAAAGGGACCATAGTTGACTTGATAGCACACAATTGTTATTATTAGCTGTTACTGCAATAAGTGTTCTCTCTCTCTTTATTGAGTATTTGCTTTTTTTTTTTTTACTCCTGGAGCCATTATCTGATGGCTCTGTTCTATAACTGTTTATTGTTTTAAGTATTTGTGAAAAACTGTTTTGAGTTAATTAAAAATAAAACAAAATACTGTACGGATTTTCAGAAAAGATAAAAGGAATTTGTTCACATTTCTGGCCAGAATCCTGTTGGTGTAAGTTACATCATGGAACTCCAGTGACATCATAAGCCATGGACAAGCCATGGCCACTTCAGGAAAATTAAAACTTTCCTGTTCAATTATGCCAGATTCCTGAGATTCTCTTCATATAAGGAAGCCTTGGTTAACTGCAAAATGGAGCAGGGGATGATTTCAAGTGTTTACTTCCACAAACAGGATTTTGGCCTCTGGTTTTCAGAATCCTGGTTGATGAGGATTACATGCTATATATAAAGATGCCATCTTCTGTAACCTCTGTTCATATGGTTATACATTATTAATATCAGTATCCCCAGATTGTGGGGTATGATAAAAGCTTTTCATTTACAGGCAGAGAGAGATTCCCAAATCAATAAATGATGCATGGTAGAAATCTGCAGTCCATGACAATTCATACGGTAGGAATGCTTGCTGGTGGGTTTTTTTTTTAAAGTTAACCTCTAAGAAAAGACAATGTCGAATGAATTGCTACATTTCCTTGGGTTCCATAAAATCAGCTTCACTTTTAACAGAATTGTGTGAACAGTTCATTTCATGGCAAGTGAAATTTAAATTGAAGACAAATTCAATTTGATGTATACAAAGTCCTTTGAAGATTTCAGTGCACTTGCCATTAATGCACCAGTGAGTAAAGACTAGAAATACTGGCTGCTTTGTCTGTTACTTGTATATAGAACAGATCAGCCATGCTTTGTAATACATATGTACACAAAGTACCCATACATTTGTCAACAGAGACTGTTCCCTGTAACATGAGCACAGAATTGGAGCCATCATACATAGAATGGCACTTAGTAGATGAAGGGCAAACAAAGGCAAACACCAGGACTCCTTACTTCATCTCTACAATATGCTTACTACAAGCAATAGTTACTTAAGAGATTCGCCTTGTAGCTATACACAAATAAGATAATTTGAGAACTCAAGTAATAATTGTATCTGAATGGAGTTTATATTGGAATAATATGCATATGTAAAATAAATTTGCATTAACAGCACTTTGGATTAGTAATACCATGCCTTCTTTAAAAAAAAACTTAGGTACCGTATATACTCGAGTATAAGTTGACCCGAGTATAAGTCGGGGGCCCTAATTTAAACCCAAAAACTGGGAAAATTTATTGACTCAAGTATAAGCCTAGGGTGGGGAATGCAGCAGGGCCTGGCAACTCCTCCTTTGTGAGCTGTGTGTGTGTGTGTGTGTGTGTGTGTGTGTGTGTGTGTGTGTGTGTGTGTGTGTGTGTGTGTGTGATGTTTAAAATGACTTTTAGCCACCGAGGCAAGTGCTTGAGTTGGTGGCTAAAAGTCATTTTAAACATTGTTTTAAAATGACTTTTTAAAAAGTCATTTTAAACATGGGGGGTCAGGAGAAGTGGCGCACAATGTTTAAAATGACTTTTAGCCACCGACCAAAACTTGCCTCAAAAAGTATTGACCCGAATATAAGCCAAGAACCCTTTTTTTTAGCCCAAAATTAGGGCTGAAAAACTAGACTTATATTCGAGTATATACAGTATTTCACAAACAAAGTTCTGTTTGTATAACAGGGCTTCTCCAGTCCTATTCAGGTGTTGCCCTGAAAACACAAGGGTCTGGTGACAGAGGGGACAAAGGTAAGCCCTGCATTTCCATGTTGGCATTCCATCGAAAAGTCATGCAGAGCTTTGTGCAATAAGTGGTTACCAACCTTGAGTTTTCCAGGTATTCTTGGATTGCAACTCCCAGAGACCCTGCCCAGCATAGCTGGTGGTGAAGGTTTTTGGGAATTACAGTCCAAGAACACCTGGTTTACCCAAAGTTGGGAACTACTGCATTTTGGAATTGATTGACTGGTTGGTTGGTTGGTTGGTTGGTTGGTTGGTTGGTTGTATTTTTATCCAACCCATCAAATCAACATAAAAGTCAATTTCCCTCATCCATCCCATCCAGGCAGCGCTAAAGAGATGAGATAGCATCATCTGCCAATGGATGGAAGAAGAGGCAGAGTTGTGTGTCATCTGCATATTGATGACATGAAGCTCCAAATCCCATGATCACCCCCAGAAGTTTCATATAGATATTAAATAGCATTGGTGAGATGATCAGCCCCTGTGAGACTCCACAGTCAAGAGTCCAAAGGGTAGACATCATCTCACCAAGCTGAACTCTCTGAGGTCGGTCCTCCAAGAAGGATCGAAGCCAAGACAAAGCAAGGCCAACTATCCTGAACCCAGACAGCATCCCCAGGAGGATACAATAATCAACAATATTGAAAGCCACTGAGAGACTGAGGAGGATCAGCCGGGACTTTCTGCCCCTGTGAGACTCCCTCAAAAGGTCATCTTGCGGAGCGAGCAATGCTCTCTTCATGCCATGGTGTAGCCTGAAGATGGACTAGAACAGAGTGAAGGCACTGGGCTCTTCCAGAATAACTTGTAGCTAATCTACCACCGACCCCCCAGGTTGGGAACCACTGCTCTAGCATGTCCCAAAACTGTCAGGTCAGTGCGTCTGTGAAGATTCTCAGTGGTTACATGGAGAATGTTATAGAGACTAGGGAGTGGCAGGCTGAGTAACAAAATAGCTGTTGTGGCTCTGATAAACACCCTTCAAATGCCTCTAGAATCACAAAAGTTACAAAAGTGTTTTTGGGACATTAAAATGGTAGCTAACAGGCGGATCCCTAGTTTCTCCTAAAGGATTCTGACCCAAAATCTTAATCACCCTGTTAAAACCAATTTAAAAAATAAACCTTGAAATGAACAACAGTAATATCCACTTGAAAATATGGAAAAAGGTTTGATTCACATCTGTATTCAACAAGACCTAAACGTGATAGGCTTCTTGAGCATGTGTGGTGGTTGTAACACCACTACAGAGAAGGTCCTGCCCGCATTGCCAATATTCCCAAATGACAAACAATTATACTTCCTTAGCAGAACAGAGCTAAGAAGCTGACACAAAATCTTAGTTTGTATGCTGACTTGGAACACACGTTGGTATGGGCCTAGGTGGCTTTTTTTTAAAAAAAAGTAAATAAATAAACACAAAAGCTGCTGGCAGCTCTGGACAATAGCTGTTTGTAGGTGGCCCTCAGACAATGTGAAAATGCTCCTTTCTCAGATAGATAGATAGATAGATAGATAGATAGATAGATAGATAGATAGATAGATAGATAGATAGATAGATAGATAGAGAGATAGATAGATAGACAGACACACACACACACAAACACACACATATACAGTGGCACCTTGTATAAAGGAATTAATTCATTCCAAACGAAATTCTGTTAAATTTTCCTTTGTGCAAATTTCCCATAGGAATGCATTGGAAATGGATTAATCCCTAATCGTGACCATTTTTCTGTTGTACAGATTCATCCCATAGGCTAATCTGTTAAGCGATTTTGCCCTATCTCCAGAAAGTTTTTCCTTTAAGCGGATTTTCTATTAAACTGCTTGTTATATGAGGGTCCACTTTGTGTGTGTGTGTGTGTGTGTGTGTGTGTGTGTGTGTGTGTGTGTGTGTGTGTGTGTGTGTGTGTGTGTGTGTGTGTGTGTGAATTTCTGAAACGTATGACCAGTCACAAAGTAGAAAAACTATGGCTGACCTTGTTCATCAGGAATGTTCTCAAAGATGTAGTCTCTTTTCCCACCCTCAGCCGAATCATTGCTGACAAAGAAAATGCCACCTTCAGACACCACAGGTGCAAAATGAATTTGTGGATGAAATCCTCTTGCTGAGTTACATCTGCAGAATGTATGCCATTCATTAGCTTCTCCCTGGCAATTAACAAGTCACTGCTAGGAATCTTGGGGAAGCACCCATCCACTGGCTTGGAGTGCACACTAGGATCCCAGGAGGGGCTCATTAATAGAGATGGGCACGACTTAGCGGTATTCCCGTTTCCGTTTCCGTTACTCGGTTCCATTACTCTACGGAAACGGTAACGGGAATCACTCCCCCAGACTTCGAGCTCGAACCGACGAACGAACAATTTTGGTCTGATTTGTCGTGCTCGTTCCTTGCATTGCGCAATCGCGCGATGCCACGCGGCACAGAAAAAAAGTTTTTAAAAGTTAAAAAAACCCGGTTCCCGGCCAAAAAGCAGGCGGAAAAATGCCTGCCGTGCCTCAGGGCACCTACCAGAGGGGTTGTTTCTGGAGGTCCCCGGCCTCCCCCCCCCCCATCCCCCGTCCTGGGCTGCTCTGGTGGGACTCGCCGCAGGCTCGCAGCCAGCAAAAAGCCCAGTCTCGCCGCCGGCCGCCGCAATTAAAGCGCAAGCAAGCGGCACGGACGGCACAGGAAAAAACTTTTAAACTCTCCCCCCACCCATTCCCGGGCCAAAAAAGCAGGCGGAAAAATGCCTGCTTGACTAAGGGCGCAGGGCACCTACCGGAGGGGTGGTTTCTGGAGGGGGGGTCCCGCCTCCCCCCCCCCGTCCTGGGCAGCCGGACTCGAGTCGCCATTTCGCCATGCCATGCGGTGCGGGCGGGGGATCCAAAATGGGGCGGCGAACGCAATATTGTTTTTGAAATCGTGGTCCAAAAACACACAAGCACAACAGAAACACGCGAAAATTTATAAACTGACAGATTTTTCACAGTAGCAGTGGGATTTTTCTTACAACAAAATGTCTCTCCTCTCCTCCTCTGTCCTCCATTGATTTTATTTTATTTTATTTTATTTACACCTGCGCAATGATGGGCTGCCTGAGTGGCCAGCCATGTGGGAGCGGACGACCATGCAAATTTTTGGAGCCATCCCACCAGTCGCATGGCCACTTGGCCATGGAGACTTCTGGGATGTGCCAAAAAGCCCCCTAAAACCTGCCCTAGCCCCCCTAACCCTAACCCTAACCCTTGACTCCGTACCCATACATCACAGACTGTCTTCTTAGTGGGTCAGAGAGGCACCCAGAGGTGCAACCCACTAGCCCACCGTAACCTTACCCGTCACTAGCCTAACCCTAGCCCTTGCACTAAGCCACCTTAAAGCCAGATCTACTTGCTTGCATTGCACTACACGCAGCAAGTACAATTCCCTTCTGTGTGAGACATGGTGGTGCGAGAGCCTTGTGCAGGGAAGGCATGACGCTATCACTCTCACTGGTCTCACTGTCTGCACATTCTGTTATGCAATATCCATATGGCTATTGCATAGCATTTTGCAGCAGCAGCAGGTGAGGAGGGGAGACCCCCATGTAGAGGGGTCTCTTGGAGCCTGCTTCCTCTTCCTAGTGGGTGAGGATAGGAGGCACCCACAGGTGCCTCCAGGAGCCCAGTTTCCCTTTATAGTGGGCCAAAGGAGGCACCCACCCCACAGAGGTGCCTCCAGGAGCCCGCTCCCCCCCCAAAACCAGTACTAACGACAACGAAAAAACAAACCGACTAATGTTTTTGCGAATTTTCGCAAAAACCGGAAACGAGCCGAAACGGGACCGGCCCGACTAACGACAACTCGAAAAAAAAAAATTTCAAGTCGTGCCCATCTCTACTCATTAATGCTACATAATAGAAACAACTGGAAGTAATGTTATTTGGCTTCGACCTGCATGACAGGATTTTGGCCGGCATACTTGTGGTAGTGCTGGACCCTTCTGCTGCCAAGTACACAGGGGAGACTAAATTTATTTTCAGCTTGCTGCTCACAAACATAAATGATACTGTTCAAAATAGTTTTCTCCTTGTGTTTGCTCATCATGAGGCTACGCTAGTGTTTCAAAGACTCTGTTGCACTAAAAAGCGTCCAACTCCTGTGGACAGAACCACTTAGTATGCCACAGTAAAATATACCCAGCAGTGAAGTTACACACTACCTGGGATAAGAGAATATTCCTCAACAACAATATGTTTTTTTAAAAGTATTTTATAACATAAGCTACAGTGATAACTGCCACTAGCTTCCGACAACATCAACTTGGCCCCTTCAGCAACAGCCCAAGGGCAAGTATCAAATCAAAATATAGTCTGAAATGTGATGTAGAAGCAAATGTAAACACTTGGAATTGGAATTGGAATGCAATTTATTGTCATTGTATAAATACAACGAGATTAAAAGTGCCATCCAGTCAGTCATTCACACAACCCAGCATAAAAATCCGAGATGTAAAATCTACAATTTAAGAACAAACCATCTATACACATACTCCAACATTCACATGCCGAACATCACTTACACTCATTTACAACTGACATAAAAACCAAACATACACACACAGCCCTACACTCTTTCACCTGGCAACATTCATACCCAATCCATAAAAACTACAATTTAAAAAACAACAACAGCCATACACAATCCCCCATACAATATATGTGTAACACATTCAACACTAATATTACCCGTCAAGACATATTGGGAAGAATGAACATTATCTCTAGTTATTTATTCATTCATTCTGGTAAATGCTGTGGGTCATTTGAATAGCTTCTGAATCATTTCAGAGTGTCTTTTAGTGCCACTATAAATCACTGTCAAAAGATGCAAAAATAGATGACCAATAGGTAGAGAGCTCCTGCATGCATGTAAAGTTGACTGTCAGGCTGATAGGCTGAATGTTTAAATCACTGGACTATAGACTTGAAAGGTGAGACAATCTGCAGAAGAGACCTATGGGTTTCTCCATCGTAACACTCTTCTCTTCTCAATGAAGTCTTTATGTGCTGGATTTGATGTGTTTTTGGATGTCAGATTAAAGTAATCCAGTTCTACCAAATTCAGAATTATCATGGTCAATTTTAGAATGGCAACCTGATGTAGAGAACGTAAAAGCAAAACAAAAGAATTTCCTATGAACATAAAGATATATGTCCAGGTGACCTGGTACAAAAGAAATTATATCAATATTGCACTCTTCTAGAGGGAGCATCTGTCCCATCAATTCTCCTAGGTTCAGCACTGATCATTAGACATAGGCACGACCAGAAAAAATGACGTTTTGAGTTTTCGTTTGTCGGAACGGGTCCGCTTCGGGTCGTTTCCGTTTGTCGCGAAATTTTTCAAAAATTTGTCATTTCGTTTGTCATTTGTCATTTGTCGTTTCCACTGCGATTTAGCACGATTTGACTTCCCAGAGCATAGGGGCGTCCCACAATCAGGGCTGGCGCTAGGTGTTTTTGTGCCCTAGGCGGCAGGCGGGGTGGGGGGGCAGGCAGCGGGGGGGAGGTGCGAGTGGGCGGTGGTGGTGGCGGGCCATGGGCGGGCGGCGACAGCGGCAGGGGGGAGGCATGGGCGGGCGAGCAGGCGGGCGGCGGCAGTGGGCAGGCGGGTGGGCGGGCAGTGGCGCGGGCGGACGGGCAAGTGGGCAGTTAGGATATCACTTAGGATAGAGGTTCTGTTCTTGGCTTGCACCCCAAATGTGTGTGTGTGCAAGCAAATTGAAGTTGGGAAAATAGAAAATAAATGGTAGTATATATAATATATTTTTAAAATAAATCCACACCTCCCACTCCCAGTCGAACCTCCCCCTTTATCCAATATCAGAAAAAAATCCTCACAAACTGCCAGAGAAGAAATAAGGAATAAACTGCTATTCCCTTCAGCAGACAAAACTGCAGGGAATCAAAGAAATTATTTTTTAAATTCAATTCCCTGCCTGCCTGCCTGCCTAACTTAAATCCTAAAGCCTCCAGCCTCCCTCCTCAATCTCGATCGGATCACACCAGCACCAGCAGCCAGCCCTCCTCCCTCAACCACATCCATACACCCGACTGCGATTTCTGGAAGGTGCCTCGGCTTTTTATGCCCTCCGAGACATCCAGAAGTGTCAGTCAAAAACCTGGCGATGCCATTGGTGGAATGGTTCAAAAAATTTGCATGGTCCCATCCCATGCCCAGCCCAAATGGGCAGGTCTAAAAAAATAAAAAATAAAATAAAATAAAATAAAATCAATACGACGTTTTATTGCTATAAAAAAAAACCACTGCTGCTACTATTAAAATTCAGGCATTTAAAATAAATAAATTTCACCTGTTTCTGTGGTGATTTGGTGTGTTTTTTGACCACGATTTCAAAAGAAAAATTGTGGTCGCCATTTTGGATCCCCCCACCGCATGGCATGGTGAGACGACGAGGATGACCCCCCCCCCAGCCTGGTGCAAGCGGCCCAGGACAGGAGAAGAGGGGGGGAAAGGCCGGGGACCCCCCAGAAACCACCCCTCTGGTAGGTGGCAAAGCCTCAGGCAGGTATATTTTTGCCTGCTTTTTTGGCCAGGAGTCAGGTTTTTTTTAAAAAAAAAACTTTTAAAAACTTTTTCTGTGCTTTGCATTGCGCGATCGCCGTGATGCCACAAATGAAAACGAAAAACCCGACCAAATTTTTCTTTTTTCGGTTCGAGTTCGAGTTCTGACAGCTTAATTATTGTTACCATTTCCGTTACATAACGGAAACGGAAAACGGAAACGGAAACGGAAATTTTGCCGAGTCGTGCCCATGTCTACTGATCATAGTAGAATTTTTCTTGATATCAACATGACATTCCTGCTGTCCCACCTCACACTGGGGTTTCCTTGAATTCCTGGGCCCTTTTTACCCTATCAAAAGATGTGAGGTTTTTGTTTGTTTGTGTTTGGTTTTTGTGCTTCGTACTATGAGCAGAACTGGGAGTTGAGTCATGGCTACTGGACTTCTTTTTTGAGAGATAGAAACGTTTCGCTGTTCATCCAAACAGCTTCATCGGTCTGAATACAGCTAGTGCAAGTAGTCCTTCTTATAGTCAGCTTGACCTCTTGCCCCCTGGTCTGATTGGCTCATAAGATGAACAATAGCCTGAATAGGCTCGTTAGGGAGACATTAGTGTCCATGGCCTTAAGGTAAACAATGGCTTAAGGTGCTGAAACCCATCAAGAATGGGTCGTTAGCTGTGACCTTGGTGGTGAAGGCTCTTTGATTTGCCTGGGTACTTTGGAAAGCACACCCTGATAAGTATAGACTATGCCGGAGCCCACCACCTCTGTTGAGGGAGGGATTTTCAATGCTAACATGAATGGCTTCCCTTACTCCTCTCTCAAACCACCTCTCTTCTTTGTCTAATATGTGTACATCCTCATCTTTGAAAGAGTGGCCTTTGTCCTTCAAATGGAGGTGTACTGCTGATTCTGGTCCTGAGCTGTTACCCCTCCTATGTTGGGCCATTCTTCTGTTTAATGGCTGTTTAGTTTCTCCGATGTAGAGGTCTGAACACTCTTCACTGCATTGGACTGCATATACTATATTGCTCCTTTTATGGTTTGGTATCGGATCCTTTGGGTGGACAAGTCTCTGCCTTAGTGTGTTCCTGGGTTTGAAATAAGTCCTTTTAAGCTTCTCCGACACTCCCGCCATGTAAGGAATGACCAGGTTCTTCCGTCGAGTCTGGGTCTCAGACTGATCCCTTGTTCTTCTGGGATGGCCCACTGCTTTGTTGAAGGCCCACTTCTATCTCTCAAAAAAGAAGCCCAGTAGCCATGACTCAACTCCCAGTTAAACGCACCTGGATGACTGAGAATCTTCACAGACTATGAGCAGAGTTTTGTCTAGAGCACTTCCCAAGAACCATAGCACAGAGAAATGCACACAAATGTTACTGAACAGCAGCAGATGCCTGCTGGGTGCTAGAATGTGCAACTACAAAGACGTACAATGCTGAAGTGGAGAAACAGTTTTGTGCTATAGAGTAATAGTTATCGCAAGGATTAGGGACCCAACCCGACCTGTGATAAAGGGTAATCCACATTATACAGATACTGCATCAGGTTGGGATTAGGGGGCTCTTTGGGGCCTTCTGCACTTACCCCTAGCCAGGCGTTGCCCCAAGTGGGCCTCTGACAGGCTTCCTGGGCCTGTTGGAGGATCCAGAAGTGATTTCCGGAGAACTGGAAGTCACTTCCAGTTTTTCAGAAGCCACTTCCAGTTTGCCAGAAACCACTTCTGGGGCCTCCGACAGGCCTGGGAAACCCATCAGAGGCCCACTCAGGGCACGCCAGGACTGAGGTAAGTGCAGGAGGCCCCCAACAGGCCCACACAGGTTGCCCGAGGAGCCCTTGCCTTCATATATTGCAGTCACACAATATACCAGGACCTCAGTACAGTATATGAACCACAATATAGCAGGGGATGACTGTACCACACATAGTCAAGACATGAATCCTAGTAAATCTTATGAACTTCCATCAGCAAGTGTTGGGGGGGGGGAGACAAACCATGCAAGTACAAAGGGCCCATCTGGAACAACTCATTGATGCAGATGAAATACCAAGCACCATTCAGAAGATCAGGCATGTCTTTTATAAGTCACAAGACAGAGGATCAATAGTGAAGCCTCGGGCTATTAATATACTGTATATTTCTAAATAAGGAAGGGCATGTGGATGATTTTTTAATATATCATATTACCTACATGATTGTTTTCAGTTATGCAAATACAATCTGTTGCTCAAATTAATGCAGAGCAAAATATATTCAAGATGGTTTCAATTAATTGCTCCCAGATTATCTATTCAGAGAAGCACCTGCATAATATATGTTTTAAAAGTTGCTGCACAACTTTAGGAAAGAAATATGCCCCTCAGGCATCACAAAATTTGACTCTGATCTTATTATGCTTTAAAAAAATAGTATTAGCATTTGGGAACAAGAGAACAGCTGGCTTCAAATGTGCAGGAAACTGCTATACCTCTCCCCCACCCCACCCCTCGCATCCCCCTCACACATATTGTGTATACTCTTAAATTGTGTTATTTATTTATTTATTTGCATACCATCAATACCGAAGTTCAGCTCACTAAGCCACCACGAGCAACAACATTAATAATTTCCCCCAAACTTCAACTATTGCCTAGATATCACCAACATGAATACATTTTGATAAAACTCACAGAGATATTTTTGATTACCTTTGCACTAGGAGCCTTGTGGGACAGTGGATAAACTGCAGTACTGCAGCCCAAACTCTGTTCACAGCCTGTGTAAATTCATAGGTAGCAGGCCCAAGGTTCACTCAGCCTTCCATTCATCCAGGGCCATACTGCTGAGTACCACCAGCTAACTCACGGGTTGCGGGAGGGCAAAATGTAGCTTGGATAATTAAATTGTCAAGTGCCTAGAGAGTGCTTTAAGCATTATGGAGCATTGTTTATAGGCTTAGTGTACCATACCATGCACAAGTGTGCATAGCTTAAAGCGTTATGTCTGTGAAGATTCCCAGTCATCCAGGTGAGGTTATCTGAAACATGAGTCATGGCAACTGGACTTCTTCTCTTGAGAGATTGAAACATTTCACTACTCATCCAAGCAGCTTTGTCAGTCTGAGGGAAGTTAGTGGTAAGGCCTCCAATTTATTGTTCACCTTTGATTTCACATCCCCCTGGTCTGTATAGGCTCATTAGGTGGCCTGAATAGGTTCAATGGGTGGTCAATAGCATGAATGGGCTTGTCAGATGTACAATGGTCTGAGGTGCATGAAAGTCCCACCTATGCAACCTTTTCCAAAACCCATAGCTGTGACCTTGCCAGTGGAGGTGTGAACTGCTTCTGATCAGTTTGGGGATGGTTGAAAGAACAGCTTGATAAGTAGCAGAGAGATTGTGCCTGTTTCCCCCACCTCTGTTGACACACATGAATGGCAGTGTATCACTGCTAATGGCAGTGTACTTCCTTTCAATACACACATAAATGGCAGTGTACCTCCATTTGAAGGACAAAGGGCACTCATTCAAAGATGAAGATGTACATACTCGTATGTTAGACAGAGAAGATAGGTGGTTTGAGAGAGGGGTCAGGGAAGACATTTGGAGTCACCATTAGAAACTCTGTGAGTAAGAGTATCAGGCCACAAGCATGGTGTAACAGTAGGCATATGCTATCAGCCTCCGACCCATGTCCCTGAGGGAGACTAGCTGTTGGAGAATGGTGTAAAGGAGGTATCCCAGAAGGGAAGCCTGGTTATAATGGGGGACTTCAATTACCCTCGCATAGACTAGCTGAATTGTTGTTCAGCACATGATAAAGAGATAAAGTTTCTAGATATGCTAAATGATTATTCTCTGGAACAAATAGCTGGAGACCCAACTAGAAGTATGAGAATCCTTGACTTGATCCTGAGTAATATACAGGATCTGGTGCAAAATGTTAGTGTGACTGATCCAATAGGGAACAGTGACCACAACACAATTACTTTTAACTTAATCCTAGACTCAAAATCACTGATAAACTCTAACACAGAGACCTTAAACTTTCAAAAAGGAAATTTCCCAAAGACAAGGAAACTAGTAAAAAAGAAGCTGAAAGGAAAAATTGAGAGACTCCAAACACTCGAAGAGGCATGGAGGCTGCTCACAAAAACCGTAATAGAGGCCCAATTGGAATGCATACCAAAAAGAAAAAGGGCACTGCCAGGTCCAAGAGGATTCCTATGTGGCTTACAGGAGCTGTTTGGGAAGCAAGAAAGGCTCATTTAGAAGATGGAAGGCTTGTCCAAATGAGGACAACAGGCAGAAACATAAATTCTGGCAGAACAAATGCAAGGCAACAATCAGGAAAGCAAAGCAAGATGTAGAGGAGCGCATAGCTAAAAACACTCAAAGAAATAACAAGGACTTCTTTAAGTACATTAGGAAGGCCATTGGACCATTAGAGGACAATGGAAGGCAAGGGATTATTAAAGAGGAAACAGAGATTGCGGAGACTCAATGAATTCTTTGCTTCAGTATTCACTGAAGAAGACAGAGACCACATGCCCTAAATAGAGCCTATCTTTGTAGGGAGGGAAACGGAAGAATTAAGCCAGATAGAAATAACCAGGGAGGAGTTCCTTGCATGTCTTGTTAAACTAAATGCTAACAAATCACCAGGACCAGATGAAATCCATCCACGAGTTCTCAAGGAACTTAAAGATGAAATTGCTGAGGTCCTAGCCAAAATATATAATCTTTCCCCTCAAATCAGGTGTTGCGTCTGATGACTGGAAGGTAGCAAATGTAGTAACACCAATCTTCAAAAAATAATCCAGAGGTGATCCAGCAAATTACCGACCAGTCAGTTTGACATGTGTCCCAGGTAAAATGATGGAAACCATCCTAAAAGATAAAAATGATAGGGCACATGGAAGAGAAGGCATTGTAGACAGAGAGCCAACATGGCTTCTGCAAGGGCAAATCATGCCTCATTAATCTGTTGGAATTATTTGAGAGTGTCAACAAGCATATGGATAAGGGAGATCCAGTTGACATTGTTGATCTGGACTTTCAAAAGGCTTTTGACAAGGTCCCACACCAAAGGCTCTTGAATGAACTTGCCAGTCATGGAATCAAGGGACAGGTTTTATCCTGGATCAGCAACTGGCTAAGGGACAGGAAACAGAGGGTAGCACTAAATGGGCTCTTCTCCATGTGGTGGGAGGTAAAGAGTGGTGTCCCCTAAGGTTCAGTACGTCTCTTCCTACACTGTTCCTATGGAACTCCCTTCCGCTAGAGGCCAGGACTGCCTCATCTCTGATGTCTTTCCGGAAACAGGCAAAGACCTTTGTCTTCAGGCAAGCTTTCCCTGAATGATGGACTACCTATTATGTGTCTTTCATATGAATCTATAGGATCACATAGACTTTGTGTTTATAACCACTTATAATCTTGTACGATTACACTGATACTATGTTTTCAATGTTAGTTTCCATCACTCATAACTTTACATGGAATTTTACTCTCCTTTTAACTGCTCACATTCTCTTGTATCTTTTACAGGAGTCTTGTGGCATAGTGGTTAAATGCCTGTACTGCAGGTAAAACTGTGCTCAAGACCTGGGGTTCAATCCCAGGTATCAGGCTCATGGTTGACTCAGACTTCCGAGGTTAGTAAAATGAGTACCCAGCTTACTGGGGCGGGGGGTATGTGTAGCCTGCATACTGTAATTAAACTGTAAACCACCTAGAGACTACTTCAAGTAGTGTGAGGTGATATCTAAGCAGAACACTTACTTTACTTAATGTAATGGTTTTTTAATGCTGTAATATGTTCCTCAATTACCTGTTCTAAATATATGAACACGTCTTAATTTTATTGAACTGTATATTATCCCTCATTACTGTAAACTGTCTTGCACTCTTTTCCAAGGAGAAAGGCAGGGTAAAATACTCTAAAATAAATAAATAAGTAAGTAAGTAAATAAATACATCCTAAAACAAAGCTGTTTGGAAATGGATGTAATACAATATTTTCCAGAGTGAAAACTGACGCAAAAATCCAAAACTCTTTGAGCCCTGCTCCTAAATCTCCTCCAATCAGCCTTCCACATCTTTATCATTAATTATGAAAGACACTTCTCTAAAAGACCACTAATAAAAAAAATCATTGCAAGCTTTTGTGTTCTTAATACCAACTTCTTCAAAGCAAGTACCAAAAGCCCAAACATGGCAAAATATGTGGTTTGCCAGGACATTATTCTAAGATGTAAAAGTTCTTCCACTGGTTGGGAAGTCTTCCCTTATAGATCCCTTGTCTCACTAGCCATGCTGGCGCCCTCTTGAACTTATTTGTATCCTTTTTAAATCTGTGGTTAGTGATATAAATTTTTACCTGAGCTTCCATTACAGGAGCCTTGAATAACCTCTAATTACAAATGCACCATTACATTTTTTTATTAGATTGTATTGTCAAATGAGAACAAAACTGTAAGAATTTCAGGTAATTAATTTTGGCATGTTGCTCTGGCTCTCAATGCATTCCAGCTAATAACGTATATAACTCATATAATGTAGTCTCATAGATGAGAGTAGCCAGAAGTGAGTGAGAGGTGGTAGGCCATAACCTCAGGCTTTACCCTACAGTCAAATAATCCATAGCCCAACTGGAGCAGAACCATTAAATCCATTTTGAAATGACGAGTCAGCATTTCTTTTTTTTTAAAAAGCCAATAGTGAATCAACTTTAGTTGGGATGTAACAATAGGATTCTGCCTCTTAAGCAGTTTTGTACCTACAGTTGACCAACAGGGATTTTTCCCCAAGGCAACAAATTTAAAGAGGGTGTGCCCATCTCCTAAATGTCAGAGATACCACCATACGGAAAGACAAAATAGACCAGGCTTCCACAGCAGATTTTCAGCAGGATATGAGGCAGGGCAGAAAACAGATAAGCCATTATTTAACCATTCTTCTTGCCCAAGGCTACACAGGCTAGATCTTCTGGGATGCACATGAAAGACGCAGACTCCCAAACAGCTCAAGGAAATGGGTACATCCCCTAAATTATAACTCAGGGCCTTGCTGAAAGAGCAGACGTCACATCTGTCTGAGATTGGTAGACCAGTCCTCTGACTTAAAACCACAGAAGGCAGTAGCATCCAGGTGGAGGGCCACTGTACTCAAATAATAGTTAAACAAGGCTCCACTAATCAAGAAGTCAGCAACATTCAGGCCATCAATTGATCTACCTGTACTGTGGGTAGACCAGGTCTTCTTTGTCAGAGTGTGTCTACCCCATGTTCATGAGACAAATCTTCTAGTCTGGAAAACAGAAAGTCAATTCATTAATATAAAATATGCTAATATTTGCTAGGCAGGACAGCTCAATGAATTAGGTATCAGACTGTGGAACATGGGGTTGAAAGTCTGATTCTTCCCTGTATACCTCAGAAGACCCAGCCTGTGTAACCTTGGGCAAGAAGAAAGAAAAGTAAATAACTACTTAGTACTCCATAGATTGAAAACTATGGGAAGAGTCACCATAAGTTAAAATTAAACATTTGTGGTTGTGGGTTTCTGATTGTGCTGTTGATCCCCTGTGGAGAGGGGAGGAAAGCTAGCAGGATTGTCACGGCTGTGGTTACTTCTTGTATTATTGTTCCATCCTGAATTATAAAGTTGACTTGAGGGAACTTTTATGTTGTTTGCTTTGGGCACTAAAACTGCTAGTTGCGGCTCTGGTCTTAAATATAATGTTCTCTGAAATTAAATTACCCACATGTGGAGGATGTCATCAGATGACTAAGTGTGGGCCCCAGAAGATCTCAAGTTTCCAATACATCCACTCTCTCAGAACTTCCATCATGCCACTCTGCCCTGGGTTGAAGATGTTGTGCTGCCATTGTCCTCAGGCTCCAAGATTTCCAGCCTCAAAAAGTTCTCCAGTACTGTCAAAGTCAATGGTTGCTAGACCTTGGACAGCTCTAGTTAAAGCTGTCCAAGGTCCTGCAACAACTCAGTTTTTGCAAATGGCTGTGATTATCATCAGGAACAGAACATTCCATGACTTTCCAGGGAAATGCTGTTGCCACAGAAATCACTTTCTGTGCTCCCTTCTTATCTGTCAGTTAGCACCTGGGAGAAAGGGAACCAGATTTATCTCAAAGCATCCCAGTTGCTGGTTGCAAACAGAAGGAGGAAAAGGACTGCCAACAAAAGGAGTGCCAGCTTCTCAGGACTACTTTATTCTCCAGACGCTCGCTTGGAACTGGAACGTGGATGACCTGCTTAGGCGTAGGTTTTATAACAAGGCTCATAGTGCCTGAGCTATGCAGATATGGCATAAATTGGCTCACATGGAATAAAATTGTTGGAGAAGAAGGTTGAAGAACTCCCAAGCTTAGGGAGTTCGGTGCTGATTATTTGTTATTTCAGAATGTGCATGATATTCATTCATTCATTCACTCACTCACCTTTTTTGTTAATCAGCTCCACTAGACGGCTTAACAACAATGTAAGCCATAATTAAACAGCATCATCCTAGGGTTTTAGTAGATGAAAATACATCAAAACCAGACAAGCCACAGAGACAACTATTTAGCTTCTATTAAGAATAGAGGGAGCTACATTTTACACATACTGTAGAAGCTAGACCAGACCTTGCTTAGTTTTCAAAATTATTTTAGACCAGTTGTGTTCAGGCTGGCATGCATCCTGAAATAGCAGCATTTGAACCTGCCATTTTATTATCATCAGTGGTGGAACGAGAAGACCTCTGCTTTGGGAGTTAAACAATTACATCCCAAAAGCCCTGTTCTGAGTGCTATGGCACTACATGCTGAGTTTCAGGTAACAAAGAGATGTGGAAGAAGTCTCCAAAATATTGTCTAAGGATGTGATCACACAAGCATATCGTTCAGATTTTGTACCACATGTGGTGCAATCCAGTAGCACCAGTTTCCCAGCAATCACATGATGTACAGATAAAAATGCTCCAGTTCAACTCCAATCTGTGTTGAAGCTGAACGTAATTGGTCCTTTAGAAAAGAAAGTAAGCAAATGTATATTGAGTATATACAGATTTATTGCTTGTTTTCTTCACCAGCATATTGCAAGCAGTAATTTTGCACCAGTCTTGATAAATTCTGCCCCAAATTTGCTCTAAAAGTAAATTTCTTTCTCTTATAATAATTAGGCTGTGATCCAGGAGCAAGGCATCTTCAAATATTGCATAGGTTATACTATTCTTAATTCAGAACAAGTTGTACTCAGGAAAATACCACCGTTGGCTTTAATAGGGCTAGAGATATTTTCAGCATGCTTCTGACACAACTGGCCTGTTTCTGCTAATTTAAGCATCACTACCGAAGTGAACTGTTCCTGGGTTCATACGGTTCACTTCAACAACTCTCATCTCCTGTGACCTTGGCAATTACAGCTTCACCCCAAAGATGATAATAAAAATAAAGAAGGCATGAGCTGTGTTAGAGAAGCAGAACTTGTAATGAAAGTTGGTTCAGCGTGCCTTGCAATCAAGACGCATGGAGATACTCGGTGAGCAAGCAAGGGGATAGAAATCTGACAAGGTTTAATTAGAACGAAGTGCTTCTAGAAATCAGAACTGATAGGTCAATCACTTAACAAAGAATTCATTCTGTGTTCACCTGTTACCATGAAAATTGCACTCTGAAGACCAAGTTATCTCTGTTTTGCATTTGAGTTAATGCTCAATGATCCACTCCTGTGGAACAAATGGTATGTTCCCTGGAATGCAGCGATTCTTTTAACCCCATGTGGTTCTTTTTTTAAAAAAAATCTGCTTAGACAAGAGATGATTCAGATGAGACAAAAGTAGGAAGATACTATGACATTCCTTTTTGTCTAGTTGTTTTTTGAGCTGAAAAAATCCTCTTTTTAATTAATCTGTCTTCTGACTGGGTCACACAAGTGAACAGGTGCGGGGGCCAAAGCAACCAAATGAGAAAGGGTTAAACAACAATAACTACAACTACAACTTCTTCTTCTTCTTCTTCTTCTTCTTCTTCTTCTTCTTCTTCTTCTTCTTCTTCTCCTCCTCCTCCTCCTCTCTCTCTCTCTCTCTCTCTCTCTCTGTTCCAATGCAGAGTCTCTCTCAGCTGAATCTATATGCTTTTTTACTGTGTGTGTGGGGGGGGAGAGATTGGTATTCAACCAAAGATTTAGTTTGTACGTGTTCAACCATGAAACTCTGCATTGCATTCAATTGAATTCTGATTATTTAAGCAAAGCATAGATATGATATTTGCAATAAAATATATGTGACAAATTACATACCACACTTAGGTATGCTGATTCTGGCAAATAACACAAAGACTACCAACATACAATGAAGACACACAGATTCTTCTGTGAAAGAAAAGCTATGCTTTAAGTACAGCCTGGTTTCCAATCTGTAATATTATGTGAAGCAAAGGAGAAACCACAGATGAAAACGAGAGATGTGAACTTAATAGTGACCTGTATTAAATTAGCTTTCTTTCGGCACCATAATTTGTCCATTTTCATTTTGTTCCTTCTGTAGGTTGGTTTTCCACTGGCTTTCTGCTACAAAAAAAAGAAACAGATATACTGAGACCTGAGACATTTTGGTGATAAAGGCAAAGGACATGGTGATAACTTCCTTTTCACATACAAATGCTGAAAAACCTGGCAATTGTATCATTTTTACCCTGATAAGGCTGACTGGATAACTCAGTCATTTAGATCTCTGGCTGCAGAGACAGAGATGTGGAGTATGATTCCTCATTGTGCCTCTTGCAGTAACAGCCTGCCTGTGTGGCCTTGGGCAAGCTGCAAGGTCCCATGGCATCCCGAAAAGAAGACTAGTAAACCACTTCTGCATAACCTTCACCTAGAAAACTGAGAATGGTCACTGTAAGTCAGAGTTGCCATGATGGCACATGGTGATTATTTACTCTAGCTTGGTGGATGTATCAGGCCAGTTTAGATGACACAAGGCAGGCACTAGAAACACCGTGCCCTGATCATCTGCCCCTATGACCCTCTGACATTGGATGGTCACAGTGCCTAATGTTGACATATCTCTCCTTTGAGACACAGTTTGATTCATCTCTGCTTCCAGAATGCAAGAAGAAACCCATGTTATGGACGACCAGTAATTGGAACTTCAAAGAAACATTACTGAATCCAGGCATCTGGATCTGAGATATCATACTTCAAGGAAATCCCGTATTTTAAGTCCTGAAGACCAGTCAAAAGACAAAGCAAAGTAATTTGTCAAACCTGGTTGGTGTAGAAGAAGCTTGTGTTGTCACAATCCCTGACAAAAATATCTTTTTTTTAAACTCTGAGAATATCTGACAGGGGGTTGGGCAAGCTTGGAGGTCAACAACCTACCAATTGTCCCTTCTGTGTGCAGCACAGAGGATAGAAAGCAAAGTGTTCTGCTTATATACCGCCCCATACCACTACAAGTAGTCTCTGGGCGGTTTACAATTTTTTGATTACAGTGTGCAGGCTACACATTGCCCCCCCCCCAGCAAGCTGGGTACCCATTTTACCGACCTCGGAAGGATGGAAGGCTGAGTGAACCTTGAGCCTGCTACCGGGGATTGAACTCCCAGGTCGTGAGCACAGTTTTACCTGCAGTACAGGCATTTAACCACTGCGCCACGTGGCTGTTTTCTGTCATTTTACAAAAAGAGCCCACTGGAAATGCCCAGATAGGCACATCTGGTTTGGTATTGTTATTATTCAATGGAAATGTACGGCCATCCCCTTTGCCCCCATGTACTAACAGCTGGTGTGGCATACCTGCAGGAACAGAAACTACCATTTTATTATTATTATTATTATTATTATTATTATTATTATTATTATTATTATTATTATTATTATTATTATTATTATTATTATTATTATTATTGCCAGAGGCTCTTGAGGGCTGCAAAACAGCCCCATTCCTTTTCTAACAACAGACCATCTCTATCAAGACAGGGTCTGCTCCTAGTTCTTAAAAGTGCTTGTCCTCCATTTCCCTTGCAAAAGCATTATGCAGACCATTTTGTGAGACGGCACAATTGAAGTACAGTATTTTAGCTGTGAAAAGTGGTATATTTTGTATGCCCTCTCTGTTCCTGTTGCAAGGCAGGAGCACACCTTTTCTCCTCCTCGTTTTTTAGTCTTTTTATACCCTTTAGAGACATCATTTGCTCTCCTTGATCTCAGAGGGAAGGAAACACTGTTATTGATCCATGTGGTACTCAGTGTTGGTGACCTGGCTCATAGATAAAAATCAGACTTCCATTTCCCTGGGTTCTAGCATAGCCATGTCTATCCAAAGCACTGGCAAGGTCAGGAATCGTGCGGATTTCTTTTTCCTAAAGCAACGGTAAAGGAAATTAGATTACAGAGAGGGAAACGTCATCATGTGAGAGCTTTATCAAACAAACCTGATATTTGCAGAGGGTACAGATGGGAAATGCTGGAACATCTGTGCTAATTCATCAGTAAGCCTAAAAAAATGTCTATGGAAATTCAGCATAACACCCGCTTTCAAAACAAATAAAATAAATAAAGCTTAGCATGTAAATGAAGGTTTGAATTATGAAACAACCAGCAGCTGTTAGAACTGACCCTCAGCAGCAATAGACAGCATGTATATTAGGATGGTCAGGAGACTGGAGATTATAATGGAGGCATGTGCTTTACAAATATCTAGCTACAAATGTACAGGTACAGGTTCAATGAACTGCACAGATGTTCTCATCTCTGATAAAGAGTATTTGAACCCATAGAAACATGCTGGAAAAAATGGGTCACTATGTGTTGTTTTTACAAATACTCAAAGTACAATGTTTTTAATGCACAGTACAAGGTCTACTGGGCAAAACGCATGACTTCCTGTGGAAAATACAGTTTAATGCAAAAAGAAAAAACTTCCACCAGTTTTCTTGAAAAGTGCCACAATGTGACACCTGCACACATGCTCTCTTGATTTATCCCATAAGTGAGAAATCTTTTAAATATTTTGCTCTCTCTTGAAGACAAAAATAATAATAATTGGCCATTGATGTCCCTAGGTACAACAGGATCACTCCCATATAATGAAAAATTCAAATTTTGGCATTATCTTCTTCATGCTATTAAGAGGCCTGGATCTATTTAGATTCCATGGGAACTATGGTCTGCTCCAGAGGACAGCTCGCCAAATGTGTTTGACACGACAGATGTTGGATTTATTATTTTGCAAATCTGGCCTAATAATTGAAGTCATGGTGACAGAAGGTGTTATTAGCAGTCATAGTCATGCACCAGGGTACTTTCTATATAGCCAAGGTCACAAAAGGAGAATTCTGTGTCATACAATACTGCTCAATACCAAAATCCCTTTTCATGACTGCCACACATCCATCAGTCTGTTATGCACATAGTTGTCCTTTCCCAGAATGTATGCAATGGGATGTTCACAAATGGTAGAGGAGGTGGAATCCACATTGTTTTTAAAGGGATGATCTGTAACTCAAATTACTGCAAGCTGGAGGCTGCACATAGGCCTATGCCTGCAGAGCAATGTCTCCAACAGAATACTAGCCCAAGTACCTAATGTTTACTTCATATGCTGGCCTTGAGTGTCTGCCATTAAACTCCACCTGTGGCTGCAGGTCAGTGAAGTAGCCAAATAAGCAGAAGCCACACACTTTGGCCTTTATTTATTTATTTATTTATTTATTTATTTATTTATTTATTTATTTATTTACTGCACTGATTTTTTCAAAGGAACTCTGGGCGGTTTAGAAACAGAGCAGCACAAACAATTAAAGCCATCACAATTCCACTCAAATAATACACAACAAAGAGAAGGGAGGAAAAAGTAAAAGAGCCCAGCAATAGGCATTACACATACTAACAAAACCAACAAACCAACAAAGGGCACATTGCAAGTAGCACACTCTTCACATAAAGAGGAGCCATGGCTCAGAGGTGAGGAGCGTTTAGCTGTTGTAATGAACTGGATGAGAATGAACAAATTGAAACTAAACCCAGACAAGACAGAGGTGCTTCTGGTCAGTCAAAAGGGAGAACAAGCGATAGGGATGCAGCCTGTACTGGATGGGGGTCACCCTCCAATTGAAAAATCAGGTACACAGCTTGGGGTGCTCTTGGACTCATCCTTGAGCCTAGATGCCAAAGTCACAGCTGTGGCCACAAGCGCATTTGCACAATTAAGGCTAATATGCAAGTTACACCCATTTCTTGAGAAACCAGCTCTGGCCACAGTGATACATGCCCTAGTGACATCCCGGCTAGACTGTAATGCGCTCTATGTGGGACTGCTGATCAGAAGTCTCAGGAATCTTCAGTGGGTCCAAAATGCAGCAGCCAGACTGCTGACTGGGGTGGGGTACAGAGATCACATTACACCCCTATTAAAACAGCTCCACTGGCCACCAATCAGTTATCGGGCACAATTCAAAGTCCTGACTTTAACCTACAAAGCATTGTACGAACTGGGTCCTAACAACCTCAAAGATTGAATCTCACAGTATGAACTGGCTTGGGTGTTAAGGTAATCTGGAGACGCCTTTCTCTCCACCCCGCCACCCTTATAGGTACGTCTCGTGGGAACACATGAAAGGGCCTTCTCAGCTGTTGTGCCCAGATATGGAACTCCTTCCCACTCAAAGCCAGGAATGCCCCATCTCTGCCATCTTTCCGGAAACAGTCAAAGACCTTTCTCTTCAGGCAAGCTTTTCCTGAATGATGGACTACCTATTATGTGTCTTTTATATGAATCCACCGTACATGATCGCATAGACTTTGTCCTCTATCACACGACCGAAAAAGGTGGTTGATATTAAAATGCGGTTCTTCTCTGCTGCAGAACACATGATTAAAGAGGCGCATTTTCCATCCCCACGACAGCAGCTTAATGAGCCACATTTTATGCGCCCCCACTACCAAAAAGCGCATAAAATCGGATTTGTATCCTCTCTTACACGTTGCTGCCATTTTATAGTGAACCACGTGGTCGAGCCAGGGTGAATCCTCCGGCGCCAGTGAGCCACTGCTTCCGCCTCATGAGGCAGAATTGGCTTTACGCCCCCACCTTGCCTTAGTTCATTGACCCTGGGTGTGTTTGGGACTGCACTGGTGCTGATTTGGGGGCACTAGACATGCGGCCACAGGTGGCTTGCTGGGCAGCTGGAGTCCTTCTCCCACCCCACCTTAGCCATCACGCATGATCACTGGGAGCAGTCATTCTTGGGTGCTAGCGGCTGGTGCTAGCCATGCCACTGCTGGCATCTCGCCTGGCACCGAGGGGATTCCTTTCCAACATCAAAAGAATGAGATAAAAAGATTTTTTTAAAAGGGGGCAGAACGGGAGCCAAAGGAACAAGACCCCATTACCATTTGCTTCGGCTTCTGTTCCCCATTTGGTGTAGCTCAAATAATTACTACCCTCGGAGCATGAAACAGGAACACATGGTGGGTTGTGCTTCAGAGGGCGCGGTTGAGGTTTTCTTTTTAAGCTGGCTCCTGGTGGGGACAAGATTTTTGGAGTTGGTTTTTCAAGAAATAAAAAGCAGTTTTTAAGGATTATGGGATAGAGGTGTTTGTGTTTATAACTTCTTATCACCTTGTGTAATCGCACTGACATTATGTTTTCAATGTTAGTTTCCATCCCTCATAACTTTCACATGGAATTTTTACTCTCTCTTTACCTGCTTGTGTTCTCTTGTAGCTTTAATGTTGTTTGCTGTAAGATGTCCTTCAATTCCCTATTCTCAATACTTGAACATGTCTTAATTGTACTGAACTGTATATTGCCCCTCCTTACTGTAAGCTGCCTTGGGTCCTTTTCCAAGGAGAAAGGCAGGGTAAAAATACTCAAATAAATAAATAAATAAATAAATAAATAAATAAATAAATAAATAAATAAATAAGAAAGAGTGCAATTGGTTGGGAAAGGGGCAGAAAATGGTGACCAAAATGTCTGGTTAATGTGCTGGAGTAACTGCCTCATGAGGAAAGGTTACAGAGTTTGGAGCTGTTCATCTTAGTTAAAAAGGTGAAGAAAGGAATACATGAGGGAATTTTATGGATGACTGAATGGCAGCCATTCTCAATTTTTTTTTACCACAGCCATAAACATATGAAAGTAATATAGGCCGAATCAAGATTGACTAAGCTGCATACTGAAATTGGTAAGGTGGTATGTGAAGAATTGTTTCCAGCCAGTGGTCCCCTTCAAATGTGCTGAGACTTCCCGAGGTGGGTGGGGCATGCAGCAACTGTTGACAATGGTTAGTGTAGAGAAGACAGAAAGCAAAAGCTTCTGCTCTTATGCCATTATATCTTAATGAAGTGGCTTAGATCTCCAGCTGCACATTTATTGATAATCCATAGCAGTGGTTCTCATCCTGTGGGTCCCCAGATGTTCATGGACTGCAACTCCCAGAAGTCTTCATCACTAGCTAAGCTGGCCAGGATTTCTGGGAACTGCAGTCCAGGAACATCTGGGGACCCACAGGATAAGAACCACTGATCCATAGGGTCGCTTCCAGCTCTGCAGCTCAAAAGTTGTTGCTATCATCATCATGGACATGGTACTGTATTTCATCGACTAAAAATGAATGATGAAAAAACAGGAGAGGAATGGATTGAGGCCTCCATCTAGCATATAGTCAAACGGTGCAATTCATTCTCACAAGTTATACTGATATGGCTCTCTCCCAGACAGGACACACGTGATTCCTTTTATTGGGGTTCTGCTTAGATCACATCAAAACTTTCTCCAACATCAAAGCAACATTGCTCCTGTTTCAGCTTACACAGTTCTCTCCCCCCCCCCCCGATTAGCTTCTCAGATTTTTTTCTATCCTGCCAAAATCCCGAATCTATTTTTACTTCTGCTTTGTACTGGGAGGAGAGTACAATACTATGGAACTTCTCAAGACCTTCAGCATTAGGCTTTTCAGAAATGCAGTGTTTTCTGTTAGAATTTCAGTGAATAACAGGGAACACTTTGTGGATGTTGACAAACAAAAGTGCAGGTCAATCACAACACTGAAGGGGAGAATCAGTTCAATTCCCAGCCACCCACAATCAGAACACAACTCCCTCACAAATCCCAAGAATTTAAACGTGAAAGTGATGGATGAAAAGAAATGTATCAAGAAATCATGAAAAGCATAGATGGCTTCAAAGAGGGACTGCATTAACAGAGGATTGGGCTATCAGTTGCTTGATAGTCATTATAAATATATATTTACTACAATATCAAGGGCAGGGTGTTTCTGTATCTGAGTACTTGTCTTCATGGCTGGGATGGAGTGGGCTGAATAGAATTGCGAGGATGTCCAGTAAAGCATTTAGTGTGGTCCCCGCATCCAAATGACATACAGACTTCAAGCAACCTTATTTGGTCTACAGGAGCCTGCATCAATTTGCCCGTATTGTGAAATGGCTTAAGGACACAACCATGCTGGTAAATTAAACACTTCCTTAGCACTGTTGAGGAATATAATATAGGTATAGCAAGACCAAACATGTGCAGTGTTATCTTGCATTACTACATGTATATTTCTTTGCAGGCATGAATTGTCATACACCAGAACCTGTACTAGAATCATAGGCAACTCATTACCGGAATCGAGAGTGCTCTTCCAACAGGTGGAGGTGAGGCACTCATTTGCCCCTCCCTACTCAGCCCATGAAAAACCATTTCATATAGCATGTGTACCATATCCATAGTAACTCTGTGCAGCAAATGAAACCTGCAGAAAGCAAAAGCAAAGTGTTCTGCTTATATACCGCCCCATACCACTTCAAGTAGTCTCTGGGGGGTTTACAGTTTTTAATTACAGTATGCAGGCTACACATTGCACACACACCCAGCAAGCTGGGTTCTCATTTTACCAACCTCGTAACGATGGAAGTCTGAGTCAACCATGAGCATGCTACCTGGGATTGAACCCCAGGTCATAAGCACAGTTTTAGCTGCAGTACAGACATTTAACCACTGCGCCACGGTGCTCCTTAACAGGTATAATACCCAAGGTTGGCAATCACTGGCGCTTGGGTTATTTAAAATGGTTTAATTTGTGAAGGGGAGCACAATTAGGGTGTTTTATGCCACTAAGCTGCCTTTCAAATAAATTATGCATTCAATATGTAATTAAAGTTCCAAGGTTGGCACTTTGCATGTGCTGACCTTTCTAATATATAGGCAACCATTAGCAAATGGATACTAAAGCTTTGGCTGGACAATGGAGTGAATCATAGTCTAGCCACCCTGTGTAAATTAATCATCACTAATGCACATTTTCATTTGTATAACTTAACGAAACAGTGTGTAATTGTCTAATAAATTTGTTAGAGAACACAGAGACTTAGATTTATATAACTGTACTTCAGTACAGCCTATCATTCAATATTTTATTTCAAACCAAAACACAGTGTAGGGCCATTGCACTATTTGAATGACAACACAAACCTGTCCACAAAGATTTTGGTCTGAGACTGTTTATTAAGAGAAAGGGAATAGATACGGACTAAGTCATGAATTTTCCATAAATACAAGATTTAGAAAACAATTGAGGGAAGTCCAATATTACATGATTCTTGCAATAGGTCTCTGCAAAATTAGGTTGTCCTTAATATTCCAGAGTATGGGATCATACTTCTGGAGGTGTCATTCTTACAGTAAATTCCATTAAATAATATAATGTCCTGAAAATCCCACAAGATACTACAGAAGTTTTATAAGAGGAAAATAGGATCTGCTCTGGAAAAAAAAACTTCATAAGAAATGGTGACACCTGCAAATAAACACTTGTGGCTGCCTTCTAAGGAGGCAATTACATGAGGATTTTAGGCATTTCAGATGGCACAAACAGCATCAATCAGTCTGAGAATGTGAAGAATTCTAACTTAAGGTGCAGCCTCCATGGACAATAGATTCTTGACAATATTAAAGAATTTCCCCCCAAGTGCAAATTCCAATATTTTTTGTTTTTGTGCTAAATCATGGAGCGAAAGGTATGGGAAAGTTGTGTATGACATGCTGTAAGATTCTAACATCCATAGAAGACCAGAACTTATGTGCAGTTTCCTTGACATCCTGTCTTCTTGTATTCCCTGATTAAAATGTTACTTCAGAGACTGCATTATGAAGCCTGAAGCAAATCAGCACAATTTATAATAAATGCTTCAACAACACATAATACTGTTGCACAGTTAGAGGGTCACTTAACTCATATAATGATTTTATACGCCAGAACAGTAAGTATTGGCACAACTGGGAATATCGACTGATCACCCACAGAGGATTTCTCTATTCATTAGAGTCCCATGTATATTGTATCACCCTTTTCTCCCTTCTTTTCAAATAATTCATCAATACTGAAATATTCTTTTACCTGCGAATGTCCAGTAATGAAAACTACAAGCCACCAGATGGGGTAAGTTTTGTATCATTCTTTAAAAACAATGCATAGATCAGATGATCTTGAACTCTTCATGAACTTGACTTTTTAAAACTACTGTCCCAATTAACCTTTTTTTTGTGGTACAGTATCTTTAACACTATCAGATTTCTTTCAAAATGAGCTTTCACATGTCACAATCCACTTCTTAAGCAATAGAGAATATGGTATCTATTTAAAGTTCATTCCAGAGGCATCTTCAAAAGAATAGGTTTGATACAATAAAACAGAGAAGCAAACATATTACTTTCAATTGACAAATAAGCAATGGTAATTACTTAATAAACTAATATATGCATTGAAATCTAATGCCTGTTGGTTTGCCCCTAAAATTTGCCCCTATATTTTATTCCTTTGCTAACATTGTAGGCAGTGTTATGCTATTAAATCATTCTCCTTACCTAAAGTTATTTTAAAAACATCCATGAGACAAAAAATAAGTAAGGTGTACAAATAATACACAGTGCCATTTCATGTCATAGGGCTGTAGCGTGAATATTTGTTTCTATAAACTTAAATGAACACATATATCTTTTTATATTAAAAATACCTGTGGTGCCTGTTGAAGTCAGAACAAATGTAAACAAATAGTAAAAGGCAAGATCAGGGTAATAGGAGCATTACTTTGGATTTATAGCTGCTTATGCAGTCTAGTAGTCCCATTCTATATAGGTTTGCTCTGAAATCAGTCCATTGTGATTATTAAGGCTTGCTCTCAGGTAAGTGCAAGGATTCCAATCTAAGCATCATACCTACCAGTTAATTTACATTGTGAATTATTTTTAAACCTCAGAGGCATATTTGTAGATTTTTCACCCTGCACTCTTTCAACTCATATTTACAGTGTAATAATTAGGTGCTAATGAGCCTTTGGTTGTGACACTTGTTCCTCACCACCACCTTTTCAATGTTAACTTGAAATGCTACAAAATTATTCTCATCATATGCTCAGAGTTACAATGCCAGTGCTATCAAACACATCTCCCAGAAACAAAACTGAATTGCCTCTTTACCCAGTTGTGTGGAATTACACACACACACACACACACATGGGAGAAACAGCCCCACATCTGAGTTCAGAGGTTTACCTTGATCAATTTACTACTCAAGGTCTAGTACTTAGAAGAGCTAAAATGCCTCTTGAATACTGAAACTCAGAAACCTTGTGAGGGTTCTCTGCAGCACCACCACCTCCTTCATTTTTTCCTCCAACAGCACTCTGCAGGACGAAAACATTAAATATCATTTTAACATGGATCTACCAAAATTGTGCAACAGCAGCAGGATTTTTGCTTTTCCCGAGTTCACTGAGTCTCCAGATATTCCACCCACACTTTACAGTGAGAGCTGCTTTTTAAAAGTATCCCATCTCAGTGGGAAGGCACAGCAGTGTGAGCAGTAGTCTTAAACGTTCGTTTGCTTTGAAAACTTAACTCATTATAAATTGCGTGCACACGCTTTGTTCAGCGAGAAAACCATGCCGGAATCAGAAACGAATTCTCTGCCCAGACCCTTAAAATGCATTTCATTCTAAAACTACTCTCTTTCTCATAGAAGCACCAAATGTCTTTTAAAAGCAACCACCTTCACCTTCATTTTAGTCCGAAAATGCTCTGGAAGCTTCACAGGAATCAAGGAAAACAAGCTTGCGTTATTGTATTTAGTAAAAGGTATACATTACCAGATGCATTGTGAAGTTGCTGGATGACCTGCAGGGGGGGGAAATAAATCAGAGCTAGGAATCAGATGCTTCCACACAGTATTCCTCAGTCCAGTATCAGAGAGAGCAGAATCTGACTGTTCCAGCATGCAAGGCAAGTGTGAGGCTGGAAAACCTTTTGAGTTGAGCTCACTCTATAGGCATCAGAGAGCCTCAAAGGCGGGAGGGTGGAGGGAAGCGAAGGAGTAGGGGAGGAGGAGGAGGAGGAGGAGGCTAGAGGAGAAACTTCTGGCACCTTTCCAGCTCAGGAATGAATTCACTGTAATTTGGAGATCTATAGTGAAGGAAATGAAGGGAAACTTACGTTTACAGATGGATTTTCTTCCCTGCTTAACAGGCTCTGCAAATATGTGCAGCTTGAGCTCAGCTAATTTTAACAGTGCTGTTCCAGAAACAATACTGTACAAATCTGACTCTCTCCACCACTCCTATGCACACGCACACTCACAGACCATAGCTGTTCTGACCAGCTTCCCAAGGTACCAATGCGGGTCACAAATGGATCATTCAATCACCTATTTGCTGTGCATTTTATTAATCCCACCACAGTGCTGGAGCAGCAAATCCAATTCTTTTTATGCCTCAAAGTGGATTCATAGCTTTTAATAATGCATTTTAGACATATAAACAGATTTATTTATGTCAATTGAACATTTCAGATAGTATGAAAAAAACAAAATATATCTTTACAACCTCTCTTTTTTTCTCCTTTCTCTGTCACACCTGCACATGAATGCACAAGTGTGCATGCATGCATACTGTGTTGTGTCATGGCAGTCGTGACTGACTCTTTGTGACCCCATGTCCATGGAGTTTTCTTGGCAGGAATACTGGAGTGGTTTGCCAGTTCCCACTCCAACATGCAAACTACCAATGTGGAAATATTTGAATTTTCTTTTGTGATAGCAAGGGGGGGATCATGAGCCTATACTATAACTGCTGTCAACAAAATGTAGAAAAGAGTTGGCAGATCATTCCCATTGCATCTGATAGAAATATCAATTTTACTGATCCATTTCCATGTGTCTATAGCCAAAGCACTCCTGTAGTACTGCAGAAGCAATATAGTATTCATTCTAATGGGTGAAGTCCAGTATTGCACGAGCAGACCTTTCTTCATGCAACACTTTCTCCACATTCCTTCTAAATCTCTCAGGTGAACCAACAGTAGAAAAGAATGAATTCCATCATAAAAAAGGTTAATTGGATATACTCTAATTCTAGGGATGGATCCAGACGAAGTTGGACATGTTTTTCATCTCAGTGCAATTAATGCAGTGGAATTTACCGAATGTCAGTGGGATCACATCATAACTAAAGGTGAGATCAGACAGCAAGAAAGGTATATATCTGATCATATCAGAAAGGTTCACTTTGCAAGGAGCAACCTCTAATAAAGCAAACCTTCCATCTGTTGGGGAATTTCTCCATCCTGGCTGTAAAAAGTAGTAGTCCTACAGCTGGAAAACAAAGGTCCAGTTTTGGCATGAATCGGGTTCAGGCTCGACTGCATTTTCCCATACATCATGTGATTGTTGAGAAATAGACCGTACCAGACCACTGCACGAGCCGTCCATAATGCAATCTATTTGTGTGTGTGTGTGTGTGACCACAGGTTAATACAGTGGTCCCCAACCTTCCCAATACTGCAACCCTTTAATACAGTTCCTCATGTTGTGGTGACTCCTTGCCCTGCTTGGAAGAGGCCACAAGCCCCCTTTGGCAGGCCACTGCCACAGGTGCCATAGAGAACTTCCCTCTACAGGCACCCTCAGTCAATTGCAGCCTCCGGTGCCATTGACTGACATCCCCTCCAACCTATCAAGCTGTAACTCACTCTTTCCCCCATTCTTCCTCCCCCGTCTCCTCTAGACCCAAGCCGTTTGTGCCTTTTTCTTCACTGGCTCATGGCAACCCCTGTGAAATGGGTCATTCGACCGCCAAAGGGGTCCTGACCCCCAGGTCAAGAACCACTGCTTTAATATAACCTGTATCCAATTCAAATATATTAATTGTGCATCTGCTTTGGAAGTATTATAACACATTCACACACATTTCTAGGTATTTTCTAACCATATTCTTTCCTAAGTATTTTCTAACCATGCCTATGAAATGAAAACAACGGAAGAGAGAAATCCTTTGCAGGTCTTCACTAATATGTTTTCTCTGAACCAAAAGCATGTTAGTGAAGAACGGTAAAGGACTTCGCTCCAGTGTTCAGGTTCTGAAAAGCAACTGAAGTGACTAGAATCCTGCCGCTCTCCCCCTTGTACTTCTTACTGTATATACCTCAGGCGGATTTCACACAACGATTTCCTCCAACTGAGAGAGATGTTTTTAACCACCTCGCAGTGAGAACCCCATGCCATCCTGAAAAGTGTGAATGGCCCAACAGGCATTCAGTTCCCCAGTTCCCATACAAATCAGTAAACATGAGAGGTTTTCTAGGACTGCAGAGCCAGAAGCCAAATGAGTACCTGTGGTGCAGCGGTTAAAAGCCTCTACTGCAGCTAAAACTTTGCTCACTACCTGGGGTTCAATCCCAGGTAGCCAGCTCATGACTGACTCAGCCTTCCATCCTTGCTTTTGAATTGATACGTTAATGTCTTCACAAGAACCAGGTCTATTTTGTAAAAAAAAAAAAAAAAAGGACTACTACTTCTTTGCTCCCTCTCATACCCTAAGAGCAAAAACTTGACCACAAAGACAAATAGAAGTCACATTGCATCAACAACTGCTCACATGGAATTTTTTTAAAAAAAAACATTCACTGCAAAAAATTCACTTCTGCAAACAAAATAAGTAAATAACTTCTCTGAAATGACTGCATCCACTGATGAGAGGAATCTTTCTCAATGTTTGGCATTAATTGAGGATAATTTGTTACCACTTGTTATGATTATTTAAAAAGTATTCCAATCAATTCAATATCAATAATGTCTAACAGCCTGAGTAACAATCAAGATTTCGCACTAGAAGATAGTTTTTGGAAGAAGCATTGGGGGGGGGTTGACCTTTTTGGTTCATGAGCTGGCTAGACTCACTGATCTAGTCTGGTATTTTTGAGTGATGGTGTCTGGGGCAGGTGTGGTGTTGTTATTGTTTCAACTTAGAGCACTCTCCGGGTGGTTTACAAAATAATACTGCTAACAATTTGCTCCTCGGTGAGCTTGGTATCATCTTACTGACTTTGTAAGGATTGGAGGCTGGGTCAGTTACCTCAGCCCATCATCATAAAGCTCAAGTTGTGATCAGAGGCATGACTGCAGGACTGCAGTTTAACCACTGTCCCACTCTTCTACTTTTCTAATTTTTATGGTTGCACCTCGTCTTCTCCCCCCCGACAAAGCCTTGACACTCCTTCGCAGAAGCTATTTAGGAAGCAGACACCAAGGTCACTTTTCAGTTTTAGGTAAGCATGTGTAGTCTTAATATTGCTAAAGTTATTATATGTCACCATGGACATTTTGACACAAATGTCTTAAATGTAATAAAATATATAAAAATAATATTTTACTACTTTGTTGTACGGGCTATTCTTCCAGTTGACATTTTACCACTGCATTTTGACAGCTTGGGATGCTGAAACCTGCCAGTCTTGCTTCAGATCCCACCTGTATTTCTTCTAATCCCACCTGCAATTTCTTCATCCTGGTTTCATATATCCTCACAAGATTTTGATTTATTTTCTTCTCATATTGAAATTTGTGCAATTTTTTTCACACAACATGCATTTTTTCCTCCAGTCAACCTAATACATATGCCTTCCCCTTCAGACTAGTGTTTGTGTGAAATGTATGTATTTTAGCTGTTCCCATTTTAAAGTGTATACATAGATTTTTGCACACTTCATTTCTCCCAAGTAAGCTGAATTGCTTCTTCCACTGAAGTGCACCTTTGAAGATCTCTGGAAAAGCTTTCCCCAGAATCACTGAGGATAATGCAACTGCATGGACTATAGACATCACACAAACTGAATTGCAACTAAAATAACATTTGCTTGCAGAACTCATCAGGTAACATAATTAATAATGGAAATTAATTTGACTTTTTTGATTGGCTAGTTACTACCTGGTGAGTTAACGAACATTTATCCCAGCCTTAGGATGATGATAGCCAAGTTTCTGGATGGCCTTACTTACTTAAAAAATAAAATTTTATTTCCAAAACAGGAGTGGAGGTGAAAGGACTACCTCCTATCCTGGAAGATAAGTAGAAAATATCAACCAAATGATACCAGGGTTGAAGGTCTGTGGAGATTCTCAGTCATCCAGGTGAGGTTATCTGGGAGTTGAGTCATGATAACTGGACTTATTTTCTTGTGGGATAGAAACATCTCACTATTCATCCAAGTAGCTTCTTCAGTCTCATAAAATTTGGTGGGAGGCTTCCAAGTTACAGTTGACCTTGGTTTCATGCCACCCTGATCTGAATAGGCAATGGCCTGGTGTGTGTTAAAGACCCACCTATGCAACTCTTCCCAACACCCATTAAGTATGGGTTGTTATCAGTGGCCTTCCTGGTGGAGGTGTAAAGGGCTTCTGATCTGTCTGGAGATTGATGAAAGGGACGCATTATAAATCAGAGACAGATTGTGCCTAAGTCCTCCACCCTGGTTGAGAGAAGAATTTTCTAAACATACATTAATAGCTTCCCTGACTCCTCTCTTGAACCAGTTATCTTTTCTGTCTAGTTCCCTTTCATTGATTTTGCATGAGTGTATCACAGGAATGAAGGTTTACTGCACATTATGGTTCCATTGAGTAAGCCATTCTAAGTGTTCATTTTTTTTAAAAAAAACCTAAAGAACAACATCCAAATAAATTATTTTAAGGGCCACATTCTATTGCTAGTCCCAACTAGAATAGCCTCATTGATTCCATACGAATATAGTAAATACCAATTTACCATGCAGCAGCTGCTCCAGTGGTTTCAGCAGGATACAGACCTAATTGAATGAACACTTAGTAGTATTCAATGGCACCTATTTTGCTACAATTTTGCTTGAGTATCTCTGTAAAAAATGTTAGACTTCTCATTTCTGATATTTTGAATAAAGAGCTTTTTTAACTGTGGAAGAGAAATATACAACCTGCTTTGAGTAGAAGCAGACTATACTAAATCTCCCATATTCCATTGTTAGTTATGAGTGACTCACTGGAAACCCACAAAAAAGGTTGCCATAGACCAGAACTGACTTATAGAACTACTACGACTCGGGTTAGTGTAAACTCATATTTATTTTTATTATTATTAAATTTATACCCCGCCCATCTTCCCTAAGGGAACTCTGGGCGGCTTACAGATTAATAAACACAAATATACAATGATAGTGTTTGACAAACAACAAAATTAAACAATAAAATAAAATGAGGTAAAATATTCTCAATATTCTTACTTCACACAAAATTAATAGTCTTATTTCATATGTTTTAAAAAAGCAAACATCAAACTATGCTACTCTCTTGGTAGTTTAAAGTTTAATTATTCAGGCTACACATTGCCCCCTCTCCCCAGTGAGCGGGGTAGTCATTTTACTGACCTTGGACTGATGGGTCAACCTCAAGCCGGCTGGGTCAGCCTCAAGCCAGCTGCCAGAATCCACTGGGATCAAACACAGACCATAAGCAGATCTTTGATTGCAATACTAAAATTTACTCACTGCACCAGGAGGCACCCTAATTAATGCACACAAGCAATGAATAATTATATTTTTAGTTGTTGTGAGTGTTTTGGGCTGTTTGGCTGTGTTCTGGAAGTTTTTCTTCCTGATGTTTCGCCAGACTCTGTGGCTGGCATCTTCAGAGAGCAAGGCCTTCTGAAAATGCAAGCCACAGAGTCTGGTGAAACGTCAAGAAGAAAAACTTCCAGAACACGGCCAAACAGCCTGAAAAACTCATAACAACTATTGCATCCTGGCCATGATAGCCTTCGAGAATACAATTATATTATTTGATTGGTTGCTTCTTTGTCCCTGCATTTTATCTCAACTATTTGAAAGCAGTGGTGTTCTTTAACTAGCATTTTTGCAGATTAAGGGCCTTTTTACACGACCCCTAAGATCCGCTGGTCCCTTAAATTCGGACCAGAGATCTTGAGGGTTCGTTGCTGTTCCTCCCTCCCCACCCGCTCGGCACTTCTTTGTTCTGTCTGCGTGAGGGGGGAGGGAAAAAAAGCCTTAGACAGAGACAAAAGAATAAAAGGCTTGCCTCCGGTTGCTCTGACCTCCGTTTACTTCCTGGTTCCTCTTTAAGGGGCGAAGGCAAAAGAAAAACAACAGAAAGAAGCGAGGAGAGCTCAGGAACTCTCCGCATCAAATATTTTCACTATAAAAAAGCAGGTACAAGAAAAATGCAGTTTGGTCACGCTAACTGGGCGGGGTCGCACTTAATTGTCTGCAAACTCCGGAGCTGGTGGGTAAACATTTTTATCGTCCGGAGCTTGCAGCCATTTGCGGTGGAGCTTAGGGGTCGTGTATAAACGCCCTAAGTAGATGAAAGGTATCTTAAAAGATTTCCACATGAAAAACTTAACTTGTTCTGCAAGGCACCCAACAGGATGCAACTTTGTTTGTGCATGGATGGTTGGTTCTTTTAAGGCTTCTTTCACATTTGGAATTTAGATCCATTGGAGGTTTAATAAGAAACCTGTTGGAGCTCCTCTAGCTCAAGGTGTGTGGAAACTTCCCATCGCCATCGCAGTCACTGAAGTGATGGACCTGACACAAGCCTAGCATTGCAGACATTTTAATGGGGCAAATTTTTAAATCAAGAGTTAGGGAAACAAAAAAAAAGAAAGGTACAAAACGAAATATGAACATAGTTCATTCTTTCTACTGGAAAACAATTGAGGAGCCTGTGATGCCCCTCTATTCAGCTGATCTTGATTAGTCTAGGGAAAACTCCTATAACAAATATTTGAAGAGCCAGAGTTCCTACAGTAATATTACATTATAATCTAAGAAAAACAAATATTATTCCACTGTACCTATAGCTGCCTCTTGTTCCTGCAGAGATGACACCTTCAAAACTAGGAAGAACATGTAAGAACAAAGGGGGAGGAGCAACCCGCGGAGATGGGGTGGAGAGGTCCTGCATATTAGCTATGGTAGGATGTAACTTACCCTCAACAACCCGCCCCACATGCATGCAAGTCGTGTCTGACTCTAAGGGTGGTGCTTATCTCCATTGTCAAGCCAAAGAGCCAGTGTTGTGTAAGCCCGTGGCCATGTGGCTGGCATGGAATACTGTTTACCTTCCCACTTTTTACTTGCATTTGCACTTACATGGTTACGAACTGCTAAGTTGGCAGGATCCTTACTGTTACACAAACTTTGGAAATGTTATTGCCATCTGAAGAATGCTGTATTAGAGTTCAATAAAAGCAGCTTTTTTCAAGCTCTGGATAAGGTGCACTGCTTACATACATACTGCATTTCCTTTAGGGCATGTAACACACAGTGGTTTCTTTATCATAAGCTAAGAACCATTACATTTCACAAAGAAACCACAATATGGGGCATTTTAATTTTAGCCAACTCAAGTTACATGTTTTTAAAATGATTTCCTGTGTTTTAATTACTCCTACTGAGTAATTGAAATGCTCCCTTTTAAAACTGGCTGTAACATTCATACGGGCTTAAGCTGACTAAGGCCGCAGTCATACCAGTGTTTTCTCTGTAGTTTCCCTTCAGTGGACTGCGCAGAAAAAGATTGCATCCTAACTGCGAAGGGAAGTAAATTCCACTCCCGTCCGACCATGCCCCTTGAACAGCAGTTTCAGCGAAGTTTCAATAGCCACCACCAGGGGCTGGATTTAGAAACTTTGCTGGAAAATGCTTACTTATTTGCTTCTGTAACCACGACAGGACACCGAAAATATGCAGTAAAGCTGTTGTTCTGCTTTTTCGGCAACAGAGGCTAGGGAAATAGAGCAGGAAATAAGGGGGAAATGTGAAGTAGACTGGTAGAGACGGAAGTAGATTAGGAAAATACGACACAGAAGAAAGGACACTAACTGTACATTAAAAACTACGTGACTGCCTGAAAAAAAATATGCATGAAATTTATATATGCAGAGAAGGCTGGTGTGACCACAGCCCAAGAAAACTCTGTGCAAAAATAAACATCCCTCTGGTGGCCAATATTATAACTTGCACACTAGGAAAATAATAGAACTATAATAGAAAATAATAGAAAATAAATATACACTTTTGAATTCATTGTGTGAACATGAAACCCAGCATGGTTTTTAACACAAGTCAAATCCCAGGGGCTGTGTGACCAGGCCCTAGACTTCTAGAGCTTCAAATGCAGCAAATGCATATCAGAACAAAAATGCTCACAGCTATTCAGAGAGGGATAAAGGGAAAAGAGTTCAGAACAAAGAGTTAAAATATATGTATATTCCATTGAGGGCACTAGTCATAGGAGCTCTCTCTCCCAGCTCTGACTGTACTGTTTTTATTATGTTTACAAAAACAGTATCCCATAGTCTGACAAACAAACAAACAAAACCACACAAGCCAGTTCTATAGGCCTATGTGCCTTCCTTCAATCAACAGGATTAGGAGACCAGACACACCAATGGACACCACAAAAAAGTGGACATCTAAATCTGTCTATGGTCATTCTGACTTTTACCAAGAAATATAACATTAGCCTAGGACAGGTAACTTGGATAATGGAATGTTAAAACCTCCTACATCCTCATCAACTAGGTATGCGGACAACTTCCACTTTATATATATCTGCATTTGATTTTAGTCAGGTGTGAGAAACCAAGCACAAAATGTAAACATATTGCTCTTTCTTCAAATATAAAGGGGCTGTACACATAAAATTTGGAGCATATACATTTTGAAGAAGCTTAATGGAAGGAAGGCCAATATTTTCACTTGGAATCATTTTTAAGGACATCAAGGAAATTTTAAATGTGCATGCCTTTCACAGCTGAAAAGAGTTTTGTGTATTCTTGTCCTTAGATACCACTAGTTTCTTAAATATCAACACTGACCTTTTTTTTAAAAAAAAAGCCATTTTCCAAATTATGGGGGATTTATACATCAACGTGAACGTCTGCATGCATGGTATTAGAATGGCAAAGCTGAATGTATGGTTCAGCATTTGATGTGCTTTCTTACTTAGTCTCCAGCTCTCATTCCCAGAAGTGGCAATGCTGAGGCAAAGCCAGAAGGCACAGCTGTTTTACCAGAGGAAGTCTTATTTTCAGGAGTTAGAGAGGGAAAATGGCATGGCATGTAGACAGCATGAAATACAGTATGCAAAGCTAGAAAACCTGCTTTGTTATCCTGAATACGTCACCCAGCTCCCACAATGCTCCAGTGGCCACACTAACTGAGGCATTCTACAGTCAAAAAGAGTAATGGGGGGGGGAGATAGGGAGGCAGGGAGGCAGAAGAGATCCAATGATTTCTCTGGTACAATTTGCTTCACGGTCTCTGCAGGTGATAGGTTGGGTTCTGAGTTTGTTACACCACGAGTGGATAAAACAGTATAAAGTGATATATCTGCAGTGTTCAGTCATAATTGCTCATTGTGATATAGGTTTTCACAGAACCCAGGAAATGTAGATTAATGCACTTCCTCCTATATTCAAATTACAGTGGTACATCTGCTTACGAATGTAGTCCATTCTGAATGCATGCTAAGTCAAACAACTCATAAGTAGAGAAGCCGTATCTAAAAAATAAAAAACAATATTTATTTATTTATTTATTTATTTATTTATTTATTTATTTATTTATTTATTTATTTATATTCCACCCATCTACCCAATAAAAAAAATAAAAAATTTTAAGTAGAGCAGACTGCATCTAAAATTTGTAAGGCAGCAGTTAAAACGCCAATAGTTTTCCACTCCTAAGTCAAATTGCTTGTAAGTAGAGCTGCTCATACATAGAGATACCACTGTACTGTTCATCCTTCACTGACTGCACCAGGTCCTGCGAGGTGATGGTCCTGGAAACAGCCCATCAGTAAGGTCTGCACCGGTGAAGGAGAAGAACTGCCACAATTCTACCCTGTGACACATCACTCCTATGTAAACAAGGTAGATTTTTCACACTCCAGCTGGCACTGAATTCCACACAGCAGGAATATGAGAAAGTTTTGGAACTGTTACAGCCAGTGTAGATAAGCCAGAGAAGAGTTCCACAAAAGGATTTCAACTGTTTCTCAACACAGGATAATCCTCCCATGACAACAACAGAAATGTAACAAATAGGGATGGGCGCAAAACGCCAAAATGGTGTTTTGTTTCATTTTTCGTTTCTACCCTTTTTCCGTTTTGCGCTTTTTAAAAACACCATTGGGGCCTTTTTTTTCTCTCCTGCTGACCAGCTGGCCTGTGGGAAGGCTGGTGGGCACTTTTTTAGTTTGTTTTTTCAACCTAGCACTGACCAGCTGGCCCACAGGCTGGGTCGGTGCTTTTAAAAAAATCTCCCGCCAACCAGCTGGCCCGCAGTCTGTCAGCGCTTTTTTTTAAACCTGTGGCGGCAAGCCGTTTTACAGAGGAAACGAAATGGTTTGTTTTAACAGAAAAAAATGACTGTTTTGTTTCATCTGTACTGAAATGCTGCTTCATCATTTCATTTTGTTTTGTTACGTTATGTAATGAAATGACAAAACAGCATTTCATTTTTTGTTTTCTGTCCATCCCTAGTAACAAAGCATTTGGAGGAGGAAGCACCAAACACATTTGATTTGGTTGTATGATGACGATGATATAAATTTATGGTTGTGCTTCTAAAAAGGTTCAATATATCATAACTATTAAAACATATAGTGTTTTAAGAATAAAGTAAAAAAAAACCTATATGCACTACACTCCAAGACAGAAGATCATAAAGCAAAAGTGTTCTACTTATATCTTGCTACATAGCGCTTAAAGCATTCTCTGGACTACACATTGCCCCCCCCCCCAGCAAGCTGGGTACTCATTTCACCAACCTTGGACGGCTGGAAGGCTGAGTCAACCATGAGCCGGCTCCCATGGAAATGAACCCCAGAATTAAATCTCTATGTATTACATACATACTTTAACTATTTGCTGAAGTGATATATGGAACCAAGAAGGCATGGCTTGGTAAAGGGGAGGGGCATAACAAAGAAGGGCTTTTGCTATCTCATTCCTGTCACAACCTCTTAGAAGAGGTCTTGAGAGGAAGACTCAGATATTGCTCTCTGGACACTGGAAGTTCATGACTGGCAGTAGGCAGATATTCTGTTATGGATCAGGATCCACAGCCATATAAGACTTATATGGCAGGTTTGTACAGCACTCTGGTTTAAAAAAAACAAGCAGCCTTTGTAGTCTTTTTTCATGCATAAGAAATAGTAGCTTATAAAGTTAACAGTTTATAAAATTTCTATAAATCAGAGAGCACCAAAGCTTTCCAGTGGCATTAAACATGCTAGTCAAAACACCACCGCCCCCCCCTAAAAACTTAGCAAAAGCTATCCTTAAGGATTTAAATATTTTCCTCATTTTGCTACTGCCCCAAAAGTAGAAGGCATTTGTTAACCAGATTTGCTTTCTTATGTCTTTTGAGCAGGGTCAAAAAAGACACAAAAGGACATCACACATTTTACATCCATTCCGTGGTATCTATTTAATATGTATCCATTTAGTTTACTAGCAATGCCATGTTTTTACTACTCTCCCTAGAGCGCTCATTCACACCTCAAAAGAACAAGCTGCATTCCTATCTTGCCCCATAAACCTACACAATCAGCAACCGGGCATGAAAATACTTTTAAAAGGGACTCAAAGGAGCTCGTGGTATCTGGACTAAACCCAGCTAGATAGTGAAACAGACATAGCACTTTTTTTGTTACTGAATGGTATTATGTTCCCTGCAAAACTGCACAGAATTCCTAACATAAACAGAATGGATGTAAGCAAAAAAGTGGAATTGCATATTTGAAGGAAGACAGATCACCACTGGCTATGCTAGTGCCATGCCAAGATCGCCCCTCCCTATCTCATTATAATTGGGGCTGCCAATTCATTCATTCATTTATTTTGCTAGTTATAGCCCTGCCAAATTTGACCAAAGCACCTCTTCTTCCTCTGAGCAACATATGACAAAAGTTACATAAACATTCTGAATAGACCCAGTTCTGCTGTGTAATTCCCTGGTCCCACAGATATACATTAGCAGTCACTGGTAAGGGTGGGTATTCCAGCCAAAAATAAAATAAATATAAAGCAAAACAAGAGACAAAAACACGTGGCACCTTAAAGACTAACTTCCATATTTTAATGTAATGTTTCATGGACATGTCCACTTCTTCAGATATACAGCAGCAGAATGAGGTGTGCAATATAATATGTAATGGGATATATGTTTCATACCAAATATTCATTGGCTGTTGTATATAGGTATGCAAGCTCTTGTAAAAATTGTTAAAGAGACAGAAACCAGATCTGGGTGAGGGTGGGTAGGGGAGGGAGAAGAGGAAGAGGGAGGGAGGGTTCCTTTGAGGTTAAGGGAGTGGGAAAGTTTAAGAGATATGCAACCGCACTTCCTTGAGCAGCCACTTTTTATTTTGCATTGCCTTATCTCCTCCTGCGGTCACATGGTCGCTACAGTGGTTCGGCAGTACGCACTTCAGCAGTTGCTTAGCAATTGGCTTCCCCATTTGCACTTGGCTGAACCGCTTTAAACTACGACAGGGAAACGGCAGAAACAGACGAAAATCGAAAAAGGCAGCGTAGCATTTCTGCAAACACACCCAAATTGCCTTAAAAGGGGGTGCAGGAACCGATTTAAAAAAACACCACCCCCAGCGGTCATCGCAAGAAAAACCGACACAGTGGTCAAAAATGGGTGTGACCAAGGGGGCTCTTCAGAAAAAGCTATTTGAAAAGTGGACAGTGATTTTTAAGGCGATTTGTCTTTAAGGAAAAGGCATTTCAAATCTATAGTGTGGTAAGGGAAGAAAGGGAGTTGCAGGCAGTTTTTGCCTAGGGTCTTGTGGTGGGAGCTGGCTTTGTTGGTAATGGAGAAAAGAAAGAGAGAGAAACAGAAAATTGGTAGTATGGAAGTGTTACATAGAATGGGTTGTTGGACATAGGTACATTTGCAGGCAGTGATATGGTTGATGTAGTTTTAGGGCTATGTAATAAAAATTCTTCAAGAGACTGAAAACAGACACCAGAACAGGGAGAGGAGGGAAGGTGAGACCGGGTCATAAGGATGGGGAAATTCTCTGTCTAGTGAGGCAGTTACATAGTTTGAGTCTTTGTGGTTACAACGTAGGTGGCAAGAATTCGGCATGGGGCTTCTATTTTAGTGGCAGCCCTTCATTTGTTTCATGGGCTAATGTTCATGTTACAGAACAATATCACTGGAAAACGGGCTTGTTTCCACAAGAGAGCCATCACCACCTCATTGCTGCTGCGGATGCCACTATTGATGCCACCACTGCTGTTACTGCTACTACTGCTTCTAACAACCCACACTTAATGGGTACTGGGAAGGATTGCATTGGTGTGCCTTTCACAAACCCCAGGCCATTGTCCACTTAACAAGCCTATTCAGACCAGGCTAGTATGAAACCAAGGGGAATTTTAAATTGGAAGCCTCACACCAACTTTCCTCAGACTGAAGAAGCTATTTGGGTGAGCACCAGAACATTTTGATCCCACAAGAAAAGAAGTCCAGTTGCCATGACTCAACTCACAGATGACGTCACTTTCCCTCATAATTGTAGCGTGTCCCCACCACCACCACACACACAAAAAAATTGTAAGCCGGACAAACCTGGTTCAGGCATAACCCACTCTTGCCCAAATAAACATCCCAACACTCAGCGCACTGGTTTCCCTTTTTTTCATTCCAGCCATCCTTGTAAAGTCAAATATTCTAGCCTCCCAGAGTTTGCTGTTTCTGGATACCCTTGACATGTCTAGTTTTTGCTTCTTCTGTTCAGCTTCATAGTAATGCCAGTGAGCATTCTAGACACAGATGGGGAGAAGCCGCTTACATAAACACTAGGCTCATAGATCCTAAGCTTTCAGCCTGGGCTCAGTATTTGAATAAACAGAAGCATCTCCGGAGCCAGAGAGAAGAGAAACTGAACTTCAAGGCATTAACAAGCACATCCTGTGCAGCACCCCTGCCAGGCAGGAGAAGAAAGCATGGCAGGACTATGAGAATAGGTGAAAAGTGTGATTACAGTGAAAATATCAACAGTCAATGGTTTGCAAAGTGGAAAAGACAAGGCATTAACCTGAGGGATAGGTTCAAAAACATCTTTAAACAAGCCTTTGATGGCATAGTCAGAGAAACGTATTTCAACACCCCATGTTAGTAAGCTCTCTCTCTCTCTCTCTCTCTCTCTCTCTCTCTCTCTCTCTCTCTCTCTCTCTGTCTCTGTGTGTGTGTGTGTGTGTGTGTGTGTGTGTGTGTGTGTGTGTGTGTGTGTGCGTGCGTGCGTGCGTGCGCGCACGCGCGTGTTTCAAAACTGATGATGGGTTTGTTTTGATAGAACAGTTTTTAAACAGAAAGAAAGCACAGGCATCTACAAATAAATTACTATACTCAAAAATCAACATAAATAATAATTACATAAAAAAGTAAAAACCAGAAATTGTCAAAATTGCTGCAACAATATATAACAAAGGTCCATTGCCTTTCATTAACTTAAATCTCATTGTGTTGTCAAGCGTAACCAATATATTTGTCAGATGTTGCAATCATATTAATTTTGGGGGTGGGGTGGAGATAAATTTATATGATAACATGTCATGTGATGCACTCACTTGTTTTATGCTGAGCTAGCAAAAGTGTGTGTGTGTGTGTGTGTGTGTGTGTGTGTGTGTGTGTGTGTGTGTGTGTGTGTGTGTGTGTGTGTGTGTGTGTGTGAGAGAGAGAGAGAGAGAGAGAGAGAGAGAGAGAGAGAGAGAGTTCTTTCTACTGTCCTCTCTATCAGTTCTTCAGAGCATCAGGAAAGGCACACAGTGAGTCAAAGATATCAACCTGGTACTCGGGTAAGTCTTGTCTGACAAATCTTTTAGAATTTTTTGAAAAGGTCAACAGGCATGTGGATTTGGGTGAACCGGTGGATATAGTCTATCTGGATTTTCAAAAGGCTTTTGACACAGTCCCTCACCAGAGGCTGCTGAGAAAATTGCACAGTCAGGGGATAAGAGGGCAGGTCCTCTTATGGATTGAGAACTGGTTGAGATCCAGGAAACAAAGAGTAGGTGTCAATGGGCTACGAAATGGCAAATGTGTTTTAATGTAGCCAAATGTAAAGTAATGCATATTGGGGCAAAAAATCCAAACTTTATCTATCAACTCATGGGCTCTGAGTTATCCATGACGGATCAGGAAAGAGATCTTGGTGTGTTGGTGGACAGCTCCATGAAGGTGTCTCCCCAATGTGTGGCAGCGGTGAAGAAGGCCAATTCCATGCTAGGGATTATCAAAAAGGGGATTGAAAATAAAACAGCCAATATTATAATGCCATTGTACAAAATGATAGTAAGGCTGCACCTGGAGTATTGTGTACAATTGTGATCACCGCATCTCAAGAAAGACATAGTGGAACTGGAAAAGGTGCAGAAGAGAGCAACTAAAATGATTACTGGGCTGGGGCACCTCCCTTATGAGGAAAGGCTAAAACATTTGGGGCTCTTTAGTCTGGAAAAAAGGCACCTGAGGGGGGATATGATTGAAACGTACAAAATAATGCAGGGCATGAGTAAAGTGGATAGAGGGACACTCTTCTCCCTCTCCCAAAATACCAGAACTAGGGGACATACACTCAAATTGAGGGCTGGGAGAGTGAAAGCAGACAAAAGAATTTTTTTTTTTTACCCAGCGTGTTGTTAGTTTGTGGAATTCCCTGCCACAGGATGTGGTGATGGCATCTGGCCTGGATGCCTTCAAAAGGGGATTGGACACATTTATTTATTTATTTATTTATTATGGGACTTATATACCGCCCGTCTTCCTGGTGGGGAACTCCAGGCGGTTTACAACAATTAAGGGAACAACAAATTGCATAGACTAATGAAAGTAAACAAATAAAAACAACAGATGCAGGATATATCAATGGCGATGGGGGGGGGGGGGATCAACCAAACGCCTCCCGGAAAAGAAGGGTTTTCAAAGCCTTCCGGAAGGCAGGCAGGGACTCTGCTAGGCGCACTTCTGCTGGTAGATGGTTCCAAAGTGTCGGGCCAGCCACAGAGAAGGCTCGGGAACGAGTGGAAGTTCGCCGAGCCTCCCTGGGCGTGGCCACGCGCAGCATGTGCGCCCGCGACAACCTAGTTGGACGGGCCGAAGTTGACCGCTGGTCGATCGGCTCTGTCAGGTAGCCAGGTCCTAGGCCATGGAGGGTTTTGTAAACCAAAACCAGGACCTTGAATCTGATTCGGGCTGCAACGGGTAGCCAATGCAGGCGGGCCAGAACTGGGGTGATGTGCTCAAACCAACGCACACCCACCACCAGTCTGGCCGCCGCATTTTGGACCCGCTGCAGGCACCGAATGAGAGTCAAGGGCAACCCCATGTAGAGCGCGTTGCAATAGTCCAGTCTCGAGATCACCAGCGCCTGGACCACTGTTCTAAGGGAGTCCCCATCCAGGTACGGACGAATCTGGGCGATTCGACGAAGGTGGAAAAAGGCAGCCCTGGACATAGCGGACACCTGGGCCTCCATGGTGAGCACCGGGTCCAGGACTACTCCCAGATTCCGGACAGAGTCCGATGGCCTGAGGGAGACACCCTCTAAGGTGGGAACGGGCCACCGTAGCTGGATGGAGTAGCCCCGAAGAACATAACCTCGGTCTTATCGGGGTTGAGTTTGAGCCTGTTAGTCCTGGTCCACTCCATGACTGTGCCCAAGCACCGATCGAGGGTCCGGACAGCCTCATCTGCAGCGGTGGAAAAGGAGACATAGAGCTGCGTGTCATCAGCGTACTGATGACAGCAGACTCCATGTCCCCTAATGACCTCTGCCAGCGGCCTGATGTAAATGTTGAACAGCATGGGAGAGAGAGACGACCCCTGTGGAACCCCACAAGGGAGTATCCAAGGGGCCGACAACTCGCCCCCATGCTGAACCTGCTGGGGACGGTCCCCGAGGAAGGATCGGAACCAGCTGTGAACAGCTGGTTGTAACCTGTGATGGACTTTTCCTGGAGGAAAGGTCCATCACAGGTTACAAACCATGATGGAGATGTGTTATCTCCAGGCTTAAAACCAGGGTACTTCAAGGGCCAGATGCAGGCGAGTGGTATCAGTAGACAGATATCTAGTCTTGTGTCCTCCCAAACGCATCTGGTGGGGACACTGTGAGATACAGGAAGCTGGACTAGATGGGCCTTTGGCCTGATCCAGCATGGCTGTTCTTATGTCCCAAGCTGTGTGCCCAAAGTCAGGTATGGTTTTCATGTTGTTTTCATGCCATGCTGTCATGATGGTAGTCAGCGCTAAGGGGAGAGAGAATAAGAGTACACTCATATTGCAGATGTCCACAGATGAAGCATGAAATAACAGGATTTAGTTGTAGAACATCAATCACCCGAAGCCCTACCCTGATAGTTCATCACATCCCAGAAAGCTTGACAGGGCAGATGGGTGCAAACACATACACACCCCTAAAAATCTGGGGATTGAGGTACCACTGAGGAGTCCACGAGCTGTCTCTGCATCATGTTAATTCTTGTTGCTTTAGAAGAAAGAGGATAAATTTCAGTTCATCGAAGAATCAGGATGAATTTTAGTTCACCACAAACATACATCATAACAAGGAATACTTCATCATTTTAAAGCTAACACCACAAAAATTGGGGACTAGGTAAAAGCCCAATCGGAACAGAACAGAATAGGGAGGAAGGAGGATTTCTTAAGAAAATCTCATGCCCAAAATAAGGGATGCAATGGACAGACATCAGAAAAATATTATGGACCTCAAATCTAAACATTGTTTACTCTTGCATTAACCCTTTATAGTCCCCAAACCCACTAGAACTGAATACAAAGACCTGGAACAGCAACCTCTGATAGGATAATCAAGCCAAGTTAATGACATATGTGTGCCTAAATAAGCCAAATGCAACAAGTCACTAATCATCCCCAGAAACAATGTGTCATGCTGAAAATTGATCTTGGGGGGGGGAATATCTCGAATGGCAGTTTCCAAGTAAGGTAGTCCAGTGAAATTCATCATATCATCTGACTACGGAAGTATGATGCAACTAAAATGCCCCCGGGAACAACATTCCATTGCCTGCTCCAGCCAAAAAACTGAGATTGAGAGTAGAAGCCCAGAATTGTGACTTAAGCTCAGTGAAAATCACCTGTCAAACAACACTAATGAAACAACATATAAACAGTTTGAAGGTACAAACAACAGTCCTCTTAGTCTTCTAAACCGCCCTGAGTTCCGGTACGGAAAAAGGTCGCAGTATATAAATGCACCTAATAAATAAATAAATAAATTCTCAAACCTAAACTTTTATCACCCTTTCTTTGACCCTTCTTTGCTCCAAAACCCACTAGAATGGAACACAGTGTCTCAGGACAACCATGTCCAAACCAAATTCTTGACAAATGTGAGACTAAATAAGACAGATGTAGCAAGCCACAAATCATCCTCAGGACTAACGTGTTCAGACCCATTCCATGAAGAAAATCAATTTTGTGGGGGGAAGCCCAGTACCATGACTTCTGAGTTGGGCAGCTCAACAAAATTCACCAGTTCCATCCAACTAGAAGGGTTGATGCAAACAGACCCCAACACCCCCAGGAACAACATTCTAGTGCTGATTCCAGCCAGACAATTAGTATTGCAAAAAACGCAGCCTGGAATGGTGACTTCTGAGTAGGACAGGAGAATGATTTTCATCCATCCCATCTGACTAGCAGGGATGATGCAACAATCTAGAAAACAACCATATCTACTGGGGAATTGTTCAGCACTGGGTCCCAAAATTAAAAATCCTATGGCTAATCCAGAAATATCCATCTTGGGTACAGACTGAGATCAGGCTGAAGTGTGTTTTCCAATGCTTCATGTGATAACTGGAAAATAGATGGCACCAGACTGCTTTTTAAGTGCTCCAAATTGTGACCTATTTTCCTGTGTAATCACATCCATTATTGCTGTGGTCACAAACAGTTCCAGAGGAAACACCTGTCATGCAACACAGAAACACACTGGCCATTCAGGGGTGCTTATGTGCAGGATAAACTGGACTAACTGGATTCAGTTTTTATGTCTACTCATTTACTTTGATTGCTTAATTTTGTGTATAGGCAGCCTTTCCTCCAAACAGCAAGAGGTGGCATACAATGTTTGCCTCCTCTAAACATTATCCTTTCAATAACCTGGTGAAGTAGGTCACACTGAAAAAGATTGACTAGCTGAAGGTCACCCAGTCGAGTTTCATGGTTTACGGGAAACATGAACTGACATCTCCCACGTTCCAGTCCTTTCCTCAAACCCACATAGAAATGAAAGCCATTTGGTTTGCACACTTTCAGTATATGTCCAGAGATTTCAGTATAACTTGGTGTCCTGGTGGACAGCTCAATGAAGGTGTCAACCCAGTGTGCTGCAGCAGTGAAAAAAGCAAACTCAATGCTAGGGATTAGAGATGGGCACAAAATGAATTTTTTTGTTCCATTATTCGTTATTTGTTTCATTATGTAACAAAATGAATAACGACCCTAGGGGAAAATTTAACACAAACAGAACCGAACCGAGCAAAATTGATTCAGTTAGGTTCATTTCGTTAATGGGGGAAGTGGAGATGTCTCCTACCTGGTGCTGGTCCAGAGGTCCAGTCTTCCTAGCTTTTGGGATGGTGACCAGGAAAAAAAGCCTATGGCCGCACTACAGCTGTAGCGCCGCCATGTGGTTGGCACAGGCCCCAAGGGTGGCCTGGTTGGCACCCTAAAGGGGCGTGGTCAGCGCTGAAAGGAAAACAAAACAAAAAAGGGCCCCACACTACAGCTGTAGCGCGGGGCCTGAACCCGGAAGTGGAGGGGGAACTAAAAGAAAATAAAAATAAATTTTAAAAAGGGGGAGCGCCCTGGTCCCCAAGGGTGGCCTGGTCAGCACCCTAAAATAAAAAATAAAAAATTTAAAAAAACAGCGCTGACCAGGTTGCAGGGGCTGCACGGTCAGCGCTGAAAGGGGAAAAATAAGCCCAGCGCTACAGCTGTAGCACGGGCCCTGAACTCGGAAGTTAAAAAGGCAGAGGGAGAGGACTGGGGCGCTGAGCTGGCGGCATGAAGCAGGCATTTCTACGCCAGCATCCTTGCTGCTGGGACCCTCGGCTTCCAAGGCTGGGTGAGGAGGCGACCCGGCTCCTGGGGAGAGGTGAGGCCGGTTTGGGGAGGAGGATGCGCACTTGGGCAAACCACTGAAGCTACGGCGCCTCCTGCCGCGCACAGTGGACGCTTGGAAAAAAAAGAGGTGCTGGCCCCATGCCAGTGCCTCAAAAAGCCCATGCAGCAGGGGCCAGGTAAGCCACTACCCCGAACCCGAACCCGAACCAGTTCGGGTTCGAATGAATCTTTTTAAAAAAATCATTCAAACCTGTACTCGAACCGAATCAAGGGTGGGCCCGAACAAGACAAACCTGAACCATGGGTTTTCTGGTTCGTGCCCATCTCTACTAGGGATCATTGGGAAGGGTACAGAAAATAAGTCAGCAAGTGCCATTTTGCCTCATTATAAATCTATATGGTGAGGCCCCGTCTGGGGCCTCGTATTGTGTACAGTTCTGGTCACGGTACCTCGAGAAAGATATTATGGAAATGGAAAAAGTGCAGAGGAGGGCAACCAGAATGATTAGGGGACTGGAACATCTTCCTACCATCTGAGGCTGCAATGGCTGGGTCTCTTCACTCTTGAACGACGGCACCTAAGAGATGACTTGATTGTTTAGAAAATCATACACGGTGTGGACAAAGTAGATAAGTAAAAGCTGTTTTCCCTATTGCACAACACTAGAACTAGGGGGCACTCTGTGAAACTTTTGGGTGCTAGATCTCTTTTTCACCCAGAGGATCACTGGTCTCTGGAACTCCCTGCCAGAAGAAGTGGTGACAGCTAGACATGGGCACGACTTGGCGAAATTGTAGTTTCCATTTTTGGATATCGTTTCCGTTACGTAACGGAAAGGTAATGACAATTAAGCTGTCAGAACTCGAACTCGAACCAAAAAAGAAAAATTGGGTCTGATTTGTCGTTGTCATTCCTGCCATCGCACGGCGATCGCGCAATGCCAAGCGGCACAGAAAAAAAAGTTTTAAAAATTAAAAAAACCCGATTCCCAGCCAAAAAAGCAGGCGAAAATATGCCTGCCTGAGGGTACCTACCAGAGGGGTGGTTTCTGGGGGGGGGTCCCCAGCCTTCCCCCCCTCCTGTCCTGGGCTGCTGGTACCGGGCTGGGAGGGGGTATCCTCGGCGTCTCCATTTGCCATGCGGTGCGGGGGGATCCAAAATGGTGTCCGCAAGATTTTTTTTGAAATCGTGGTCCAAATAACCACCAAAGCAGCACAGAAACATGCGAAAATTAGCTATTTTAAATGCTTGAATGTTTACAGTAGCAGCAGTGGGTTTTTTATAGCAGTAAAAGGTCACACTGATTTTATTTTATTTTATTTTTATTTTTATTTTTTTACACCTGCGCAGTGATGGGCTGGCCATGGGATGGGACCATGCAAATTTTTGGACCCATTCTACCAATCGCATGGCCAGGTTTTGACTGACACTTCTGGATGTATAAGAGGGCATAAAAAGCCGAGGCACTCCCAGAAGAGTCGCAGTCCGGGCTTGGATGTGGGTGGGAGAGGGCTGTGTGTAGCTGGCTGCTGTGCTAGACTAGTTTCGATTTCGCGGAGCCTTTAGATTTCAGTTAGGCAGGCAGGGAGGGAATTGATTCAATTGAATTTTTAGGAAATAATAATAATTCCTTTCATTCTCTGTCTGCTGTGGGGAATAGCAACGCAGTTTATTCTTTTTTATTCTCCTGCAGTTTGTTAGGATTTCTTTTCTGATAGTGCTTCAAAGGGGGGGGAGGTTTGAGTGGGAGTGGAGGTGTGGATTTATTTTAAAATTTTCATTTGCTTGGTGGCAAGCCAAGGTCCTTTCATACCCTGCCTGCAGCTCTACTGTGGGTGCACTGCACACTTTGTTTGCAAAAATTGCAATTGCTTTATTCGATGCAGTCTTGTGCAGCAAGTCAGTTTAAAGTGTTTTCCGCCTGCTCTGGGTCATTGCGGGACCCGCGCCCGCCGCCCGCGCGCCCACGTGCCCGCCCCTCCCCCCTGCCACTGCCGCCGCCCGCCCATGCCCCCCCCGCCACCCCGCCTGCCGCCTAGGGTGCAAAAACACCTAGCGCCGGCTGGACGCCACTCTCTGGGACGTCAAATCACGCGAAATCGCGGCGGCAGTAACGACAAACGACAAACGACAAACGACACAACGAAATGACAAATTTTTAAAAAATTTCGCGAAAAATGGAAACGACCCGAAACGGATCCATCCCAAAAAACGACAACTCGGAAAAAAAAATTCTGGTCGTGCCCATCTCTAGTGACAGCTGTCAGCCTTGACAGCTTTAAGAAAGGATTAGACTAGTTCATGGAGTACAAGGGCATCAATGGTTATCATTATGGATGCCTAAGGACAACCTCTGGGTTGGAGAGATAGGCAGGATATCTCTCATTGCCATTTTCAGGAAATCTTAAGCAGGTGAAGACATCTGCTTGGGAATACCCTGAAGCAAATGATGAGCCATTGTTTGTTTGTTTGTTTGTTTCATTTTTATACCGCACCATCTTCCATCAGGAACTCTGGGCAGTTTACAGGATAAAAAAACCATCAAGTTAAAAAAATAACAATAGGAGCAAAAGAGCGGGAAATTCCTCGGCAAGATGCAGCAAACACATACAAAAAAAAGTGGGGATAAATAAATTAAATTAGATTAAATTAAATTAAAGGTCACCATATGCCTCCAGGGGAAGTTCACCGAAAACAGATCCAAAACCCCCAAGAAGGGATGCTTGCCAGCTTTGCAACCCCCCCCACCCCACCTGAAATTTGCCTTTCTCGGTGGCCCTCGGGCAAAGGAAAACTGGATGCCTGGGCCTTCTGAGATATGAACCAGTTCCCGCCCCTATGAATGAACGATTTCCAAAATGTCCCTGCTCCGACCCCCCCAGCCGTAGAAGCACATCTTCCAGCACTATCCCTTGTTTCATCTTGCACCAGCCCAGCCATCGAGAGGTTTCCTAAACAGGGGGGAACACATCCTTATTCAATGCACACGAAATGGGTCACCGGCTGGCAACTTAACAGGCCGTGATCAAATCCGACCGCTGAGGCTGAATATCCTAGCGGTGCAAAACGGCCGGGATTCATGGAGAGCAGCTTCAAGATCCCCAGCGTAGACCACCCCTTTTTTATCCCCCCCTTCTCATCAACTGGCACTTGGGGTCTCAATCTCTCCCTCCAAGACATTCATCAGAGAAAGAAAACGGGGAAAGAAAATTGTGTGCGACAGAATGCTGGACTGGATGGGCTGTGGCTTGTTCCAGCAAGGCTGTTCTTATATGCTGGAATTCCACATTAGCCAATTTAAATAACTCCTCACTTACAGATTGACACAACTTATTTGGATAATTGCTCCGACACACTGTTCTTTGCTGAATAAACCCTGCTGGGCCCTCTCAGTATGATGAGGAGATTTGTCAGTTAAGTGTAAAAAAACATAGTCAGAAGAATAAAAGAAAGAAAGACAAGGACACTTGAGAAAATCCTTGACACTCTGTTCTGATTTGTTTGTTACAAATGCGTCACTTGCATTTGGCCCAGCCTGGCTGCTACTTTCAATACAGTAGAAACTCTGGATGTTGCTGGGGAACCATCTCTTTGGATTGATTCGGATGATTTACTTTTCATAGCAAGAGAGGGGTGATTGGTGTGGTATACACAAGCTACTATATGTCTCCTTGATGTTTGGCTGAGAATACTCAATTTAAGAGATGGTTGGCTGGGTTTCAGCAGTAAATAACACATCATCACATAAGGGAATAGTGCGTTTTTCTACTATTAGGTAGAGCAGGCCAGCAAATGGAGGGAGAAGAAAGTACCTGTATGGAGAATCCCATGACCACTCTCTTTTTCAGAGGTACGTGGGCCAAACGGGCTCTTCCACTAGCCTGTTGCCCTCTCCTGAAGCAGAGGACATTTTGACAACATCAGTATAAAACATGAAATTAAAATGTCAATCCAGTTCACATCTGTCTGCAGAATGAGGTAGAGCTAGAATCTTGTCCTTTACCTCAGGCAGCAAAGAGTTTCAGGTATGAAGCATATAGCTTTCATCTGGTTATAAAATTTAAAACATAAAATTTATACAACATAAAAATTCCAGAGATAGGGGAAATTTGCTTAACATAATTGCCTATGGGGAGAATCCGTACAACATAAAAATGGGATCACTCCGTTTTTGATGCATTCCTATGGGAATCTGTATAAAGGAAATTTTGCTTAACATAATTTCATTTGGAATGAATTAATTCCTTTCTACAAGGTACCACTGTATATTACAATTATAAACAATTCAATTCAGGCTTATGCGAACATCTAAATAACAGAACAATTTTGACTTTTGGAGCCACGTGGTGCAAAAACTGCTCACAACCTGGGGTTCAATCCCAGGCAGCAGGCTCAGGGTTAACTCAGCCTTCCATCCTTCTGAGGTTGGTAAAATGAGTACCCAGCTTGCTGGGGGGGGGGAGGCAATGTGTACCCTGCATAATTAAACTGTAAACCACCCAGAGAGTACTTGAAGTGGTATGGGGCGGTATATAAGCAGAACACTTTGCTTTTGCCTTTGTCATATTTTCAGCTTAAGTTTTTGCCTTTTTTGTAACCACATATAAAACTTCTCCCAACATTCCTGGTGTTTCACCTTTTGGTGTACCTCTAACCATTCTGTTTGACCCATTAAAGCCTTGGGTTGTTTTTTTTTGCTGCGCTCTGTCAGCATATTATTTTCCTTAACACTATGCCATGTACAGTAGAGGCAGGTTAGAACTGAACTATTCTCTGCTGACTTGCAGTATGTTTAGTTTGCTAGATTGTTTTCATACATAGTGCTACCCTTTAAAAATTCACTTTTGTCATGTCAAAACGAATGTTTGTTGTTTGGTTGGTTTTTGTCCTAGTTCTCCAAACTGTCAAGGTCCTCTTGAATCTGAATTCTGTCTTCTAAAATATTACCGCCCCTCCCACTATGTTGGACATCATCTGCAAATTTGATAAGCATTGATATCATGATCTTTGTTATTTATATACGTAGATGTTGAATGACACCAGGCTCGGGACAGAACCTGTTGCACTACACTTGTCAACTTCCTTCCGGATTAGAGTGAAATTCACACATCCCATCCAACTAGAAAGTTCTAATGCAACCAGCTACAAAAGCCTGCAGGAACAATATTCCATTTCAGACAGAAAATCGATAATGTGTTGGGGGGGGGAGATAAAACAGCAACTTTGGAGCAGTACAGCCAATAAAGAGTACTCATCCCACCTCATAAGAAGCCATAAAACAGCCGCAGGCACCATATTCTGACACCCATTCTAATTTTAAAAATCTACAGATGAATCTTGAAGAATTAGAATATTGTGCAAATGTTCATTTATTTCAGTAAGTCAACTCAAAAGGTGAAACTAATATATGAGATAGACTCATTACACGCAAAGAGAGATATGTCAAGCCTTACTTTGGTATAATTGTGATGATTCTGGCATACAGTTCATGAAAACCCCAAATTCACAATCTCAGAAAATTAGAATTGTGTGGAAAGGTTCAATATTCTAGGCCCAAAGTGTCCCACTCTATTCAGCTAATGAATCCATAACACTTGGAAAGGATTCCTGAGTCTTTAAATAGTCTCTCAGGCTTGTTCAGTAGGAATCACAATCATGGGAAAGACTGCTGACCTGACAATTGTGCAGGTGCACTGACACCCTCCATAAGGAGGGAAAGCCCCCAAAGGTACAGACTGCAAAAAGAAGTTGGATGTTCCCAAAGTGCTGTATCAAAGCACATCAATAGAAAGTTATGTGGACGGGAAAGGTGTGGAAGAAAAGGGTGCGCAAGCAGCAGGGATGACCGCAGCCTGTAGAGGATTTTCAGGAAAATGCGCAGTGGTCCAACTTTTGCATCTCATTTGGAAACCAAGGACCCAGAGTCTGGAGGGAGAATGGAGAGGCACACAATGCACGATGCTTGAAGTCCAGTGTGAAGTTTCCACAATCTGTGCTGATTTGGGGAGCCATGTCATCTGCTGGTGCTGGTCCACTGTGCTTCATTAAGTCCAGGGTCAACGCAGCACTTCATGCTTCCTTCCACAGACAGACTATATGGGGATGCTGACTTCATTTTCCAGCAGGACTTGGCACCTGCCCACACTGCCAAAAGTACCAAAACCTGGTTCACTGACCATGGGATTGCTGTGCTTGATTGGCCAGCAAACTTGCCTGACCTGATCCCCATGGAGAATCTATGGAGCACTGCCAAGAGAAAGATGAGGGACATGAGACCAAACAATGCAGTGGAGCTGAAGGCCACTATTGAAGCATCCTGGTCTTCCATAACACCTCAGCAGTGCCACAGGCTGATAGCATCCATGCCACGCCGCATTGAGCAAGTAATTGATGCAAAAGGGGCCCAAACCAAGTACTGAGTACATATGCATGCTTATTGCTTATACTTTTCAGAGGTCTGATATTGTTCTATTCCCAATCCTTGTGTTACTGATGTCATGTAATATTCTTATTACAGAAGAACACTTTATTTTCTGAGATTGTGAATTTGGGGTTTTCATAAGCTGTACGCCATAATCATCACATTTATACCAAAGTAAGGCTTGACATATTTTGTTTTGCATGTAATGAGTCTATCTCATGTATTAGTTTCTCCTTTTGAGCTGACTTACTGAAATAAATGAACATTTGCACTTACTGAAATAAATTAACATTCTCCTAAATGTTAATTTTACTTTTATTTCTATTTTTATTATGTTACTGTATTTTATGTTTTTATTGTATGAATTATCTGAATTTATTAATTGTTGTAAACTGCTCGGAGTGACCTTGCTGCCACATGGGTGGTATAAAATCCAATAAATAAATAAATAAATAAATAAATAAATAAATAAATATTCTAATTTTTTGAGTTTCTCCTGTATATTGCACCAAACAGCCCAGAACAGTGATGCTTACATGTCATATCAGATGATAAGGAATGATTTAATGACGCACAAAACATCAGGTAGCTCGTTACAGGCAGGAACCCAAAATTAAGTTCGATTGACAATTTTCAAGTTGGGCAGCATTCCAAAACTCCCTTGTTCCATAAGATGCAAAATTTCTGGAAACCTTTGGGGGCAAAATGTTTTTGTTTTTCCCCAAATATTTTTTTCCTATGGCTTCAAAATTTCTGGATATTTTACATCTCTAGAGGGGACAGATGATTTTGGTGGAAGAAGAGAGAGCCAGTGAAGTGAACTCTTTAAGTTGGTAACCATTGAGTAGGGGTGTGGCTGGCTGCTACTCCAGATTGTGGACTATCCTATGAGCCCAATGTATCAGTCTTTTACAGAGCTCCTATGTAGGGCCAGTCTTGCTATTGGACAGACACAATTGGATGCTGCTCTATAAGAATGTCTCCTGTCCATCTTTTCTCACTGTTCTTACCTGGGCCAAATCATGAGGTCAAAAGGAAGTGTCTTTCCTGCTTTTACACCATATTCTTCCCAACAATATGTGGTGGTTCCTTATACCTGTATCTAGAATAAGACATGTAAAGGAAGTCTTTGTTTACATTCCAGAGACAATCCCCAGAACACACATTTTAACATATTTTCACATTCATACCTACTTTGCCATTTGAGAGCACTTTTTCTAGATATAGAATTAGCATAATATCTATGCTGATAGACACGAATATTGCCCATATGTTCAGTGGTACCTTAACAGGAAAATGCCAAAACACTTGGAATGGTGGAGAACTATGTTGTGAAGATGGGACACAAGGAATGGGCTTTCTCAGAACTAGTGGTTTTGAATAGAGATGGGCACGAAATGAAAAAATTCATTCCATTATTCGTTATTTGTTTCATTACATAACGAAATGAATAATGAAAATTGTGATGAAATTGGAACGAACCGAACAAAACCATGAAAATTAGGTTCATTATGTTTTGTTTTCGTTAATGGCAATGCGCAATGAAATGAGCTGTTTTTAAATGTTAAGAAATGTCCTGAATATCTGTAAAAACCCAGCGATAATTATTTATTCTGTCTGATAATACCTACCGGGAGGTTGGGGTCCTTAAAACGTGCATTTATGTGTTTTCTCAGATCACTGTATTTTTTTTCCTTTAAGGGGAGTTAGGGAACATCAACCCAAAATGGCTCCCAGATGCCTAATATTGATTTCTTGGGTATTAAAATGCCCTGGACATCCATAAAATCACAGCGATAATTATTTGAAACTATTGCCTACCAGGAGGTTGGGGTCCTTAAAATGTTTGTTTTTGTCTTTCTTCCATTGTGATGTATTTTTTCTTTTCCCTTTGACACAAAATGGATTCCAGCCACAAAATGGATGTAAGCCATGTGATGGGATCATGTAAATTCTTTGACAAATTCAACCAATAGCATGCCCAGGTTGCAGACTGGGTAGGTGTGGCAGCCACAGAGGGCATAAAAAGCTCTGGCAGCCCCTGTCCTCCTTGCAGTCTGCAGTGGGAGTTAGGGTGGGATTGCTGTCTCTGCGACTCGTTACTTTAGGCCAGGCAGGCAGGTGTGTGTCTCTGTGTTCCTGCTGGCTGCAGCCTGGCTCTTAGAGGAGAGAAAGAGATTTCTCTTGCAGCCTCCCTGTGTGCGTGCGTACCTCTCGGTGAGTACTCTCCCCTGCCCAGCAGTGCAGTCACTCTGTGGCTGCCTTATGCCCTGGGCAACACCCGCCGCTGCCTTTGCAGCCTCCCTGTGTACCTAGTCTATACTGTGTCTCTTCCAGCATATTTTTTTTAGTGTTTTCCCTCCGGTCTGGGGTGTTAGGGGACGCCCGCATGCGGAAATGCTTTAAATTGCACAAAAAGCGGGTAAAAATGAAAAATGAAAAAATGAAAAAACGAAATGAAATTTTTTCAAAAAATTCACGCAAAACAAAAATGAACCGAAACGGGACCCACAAAGAAAAACAAAAAACCAAAATGTAATTTTTTCGATTTGTGCCCATCTCTAGTTATGAATTATGTGAATATGAACTGCTTTTATGCTTGGCTGGTGATCTATATCCATTCACCTTCCTTTAAAGGAAGTAGCCAGCTTTGATTCTACAATAATTTCTTCTCATTATTACTGTAGAAGACTAAGTCAGCCACTGGATATTTCTACATTAATAGACTGGGATGATCTTGTGTTGCATCCACGAGAAAAGGGAAAGAAAATCCATTGTTTTGACTTATATGAAAACCCATCTCTCAAGAAATTGTGACAATTGACCAAGTGCTTCTATCGGGGTGGTAACCTTGCCTCAAACCTGGAACCTGAGCAATCAAACCCATGCTCTTTTTCAGCACAGCGGTTTATAGTGCAAGAAGTGAACAATATATTTTTGTAAATTCCCCTGTAGCTGCTCATACTTGTCACATTTTTATGATATGCTGTAGGAAATTCACATATATGGATCTGTCCAGTACATGACATATATCAGCCAGCACAATATGCAGAAGTAAATCTAATATCAGATGGATATACACATAATGTCTAATAGCTGTGCACCAGCCACGTTCTCCTATTTCTAAGCCCCTGACCATGTGCATTTAGAACACCTATTTATGTCAAAAATATTAGTGCACAATACATACTTTGCCTGGAATATGCGGAAATTGTCATGATCTCTTATATTTATGTGCCATATAGTGTTCGGCAGTAGAATAAAATGCTTTAGGCAGTCCTAGTGTGTGAATGTTAGCTTAGCAATAGATTTTTATGAAGGACCATCTATGTGCTGTGTAAATTGCACACAACTATGTAAGTTTAACACCTTTTGCAGCAACCTTTCTTCTTAATACAGTACTTTCTTTGTGTCTCTATGATTGAAGACACTTTGTTACTAAGAGGTAGAAGAGTTGTAAAACTAGTGTGAGTATTTTTATTCTTATTTTTTTTCCCTTGGAGCAAATGCAATTTGAGCATATTTGGGAGGTTTCATACTTACTGTATGACAGCCTTCTGGGTACATTGGCTTAGTTGATATAACTCAACAGCATTCAACAGAACAGCCATCATTTATGCCTCATACACATCACTTATGCTGACATGCAATTATTTCTTTTATAGAGAGACAGAATACAAGACATGGAGGAAAAATGCTATGCTCCTAAAAATATCCTGTGTGTATGTTCCATGCTGTCAAATCAGAACTGGCTTATGGCAGCCCTAATAAGGCTTTCAAGGTAAACAGGATATTTAAGGCATAGTTTTACCAGTTCCTCTCTCCCACTAAGGCAGTTACTTCATGTCCATTTTGTCTCTCTAAGTGTTGCGCTTCGGACCAGTACGAAAAAATCTTACTTCAAGTCCGTCACGCAACAGCAGAAATTTGTCTCAGCCACGCCCATGGAGCAGGATCAGAGCGTGACAATACTGTACCTGGCGCTGGGTTGGGGTATTCTCTTGTCACGGTTTGTTCCCAGTTCCTTTTCAAAGACAAAGGGCCGTGTGGTAACAACTGCCACGCAACAACCAGTGTCCACCTAGTGGTCAGCGGCTGAAGCAGCATTCAACATTAGTTTCCTTATGGGAAATACAATGCAGTGCAAATGTTCATTAAAGAAAGTACTGAATATTCTGTAGCATTGACGTGCAAATCCCAGAAGACCAGTAAGTCAAAATATTGAAAAAGTTTTATTTACAATATTTAAAAAGGGGGTTAAGAAACCAGGACAAATTCAGAAAGCGTCACGGAACAAGGACGTGAAGTAACAGTTGTCACGAGACAAGTTATCATGACCATGAGAAAACGGAAACAGGGACTAAACAGGGACAAAACCACATGATCGCGACCAACGCTGTCACAGTACAAAACTAGTTGTGGAACAAGGAAGGACAGGATTTCTACCAATGCTGTCTTTTCCTGCTATTTTGAAAAACAGCATTTCTGCAAATCCAGGCTACCTTGCTTTCAAACAGCTTTGGCCAGCTAGATCCTATCATATAACTCATTCAATCTGCCAATAAATGGGACATACAAATATATTTTCATGAGAAAATGAACTGTTTGAAGAGTATTGCTTGCAGTTTAATCAAAACATTTATATTCCCCTTGTGGAGATAGGAAGTGTTGAATGCAAACAGCAATAATTAAAAGCAATTGCTTGAAATATGTGCCTCAAATCTCCAAATGAAATAAAACAACTAGAGCAGCGTTAAACTATAATTCACATTGTAGAACTAAATGTACCGGTAGTTTCCCACCAGATAAAATCATTGTGCCACAATATCCAAATTATGATTTCTGGTAAAATGAGAGAATCGCTACAATATTACTCTATCTACCATCAGTACTTCCAAAATAGGAAATCGTGGAAGAAGGATTTAGGAACTCTTTCTCAATCCCTTCTGAAATATTCTCTATACTTGCCTTTTACCTATCCTGCTTCCCCTAATTACCATGTCTGCAACTAAATTAAGATCTGACCCACCAGTCCCTAAACAGAGATGTGCAGCTGTCGAAACAATACTGCTAGAGAGTTGTAAAGCACTCCCCAAAATTTAGCACACAATTCTATGTATGAAAGTAGAAACTATGTACAAAACTTTATGAAACTAGAAATCCCAGGAATTCATAGCATGGAGCTATGCTTTAACTATGGGGTGCAGATGCACTGACCTTCCCACCCCTGCTCTCAAGACTGCCATTGTCCATTTCCACATATTGTCTATGCTGTTAACAACCCCCACCTCCTCACCCACAACAGCTCTCAAAAATGCTTGTGTAAGAGCCAGGATGTAGCCTCTCAAATCATTGATAGTGTGATTTCAACTCAGAATGGTTAGGAGGCTGAATGATTCCTCTTATTAAGATAGCACCATTAAATTTTATTACTCTGTTTTTAATCAGTAACTAAACATTAACTGATGGAAAAGTAATTTGAAAACCAGGCTGATTAAAGATGAGATTATTTATGAGAATCAGTTCATGAAGCAGAGCTGGAGGACGAAGCAGCTAAACCCTTTTAAATAAAGTGAAAAAATAATAATTAAAATCTTATGTACCAAGTGCTGTAGTTCCTCGATTTATTTGTGTAATCTTAGATTGAGTGGGTGGGAATAGCAGTGTTTTTTTACCAGAACCATCTGTTTCAGCAATAACTAGTGAGGTTAAGTAAAAAACACTAAGTGTCTGTCATGGCTTATTGGTCACCAAGAAATAAGCACAGAAGACTTGCTGATGGCTGTTGTTTGGTAATACACGAGGCAACAATAATGTAAGTAGCATTCTGCAAGTGCCGTATGTTTCTGGTACATGACCACTAGCCACAGGGAAAGGTAGCACATGATCACTTCCTTTCAGAGTAAGTAGCATTAATGGTAGACAACCTCCATCATTTGATGGAAGGTTGGTGGTCCAACAACTTCTTGGAAACCCACATCTCTAGACTAGACCAAGTGATGACTCAACAGTCGGTAGTGATTCACAACAAAAATAAGCCCTTTGAATCAGTGGGAATGTCTTTATTGTTTAATATATTTAAAATATTTTATGCTGCCTTCAGCTTACATAATTAAAAGATAATATTTAAAAAGCAAAAAAAAAACAATCTATATAAGCATTTTTTTTAAAAAAATCAAACAAATACTGCATTAAAAATGGTAAATAAAAATCAACACCAAAAACACATTCAAAGCAACAAGGCACAACACTCCATTTAAAAACCCATCTCAGACAGCCAATTGCTAAGAGAAAGCCTGTGTGAAGAAAAAGGTCTACATCCACTTGTGAAAAGACGACTGGGGGATAAACTGAGTCAACACTGTAAGTTCCATTAATTGAATAGTATGTCTGCTCCATAGCTCCATTTACAGGCCTAGCCTAATGAGGCCACAATGGATCCCAAGACATTGCTTATCTCTGCTTCTGTTTGATGTCACCTATAGTGGTAGAAGGTCCTCTCTGTAATTCACTACTTAGGTCACAGTCCCTGCTAGGGACTGCCAGTCTATATCATCAGTTATTACCTGACACTAGAGGGGAAAAAATTCCACTTCTCACACACCAGATTTGGTTGCACAGTTGTTAGGGGTTTTTGTTTTGTTTTGTTTTTTGTTTTGTTTTGTGCCAGAAAATTTTATTCAGCCTACAAAGAAAGGCATTTTAACAGTATGGCTATTTTACATGTCACATTATACGTAGAGTTACATACATATGCTAATAGATTAAATGTACCAAATAAAATTGCCAGCTATGGAATATGATGGTAGGCATCACAGAAGCCTAGCTGTAATAACTGGAAAAGATAATACCTCATAACCTCATAACCTCATAACATATAAACTCTCTGCATAATATCAGTTTCTTGCACGTCACACAATCCTTATAATGAAATTATCTAAACAATAGAAGGCAGAAAATTGCTTACTAAAATGTATACCAAACTATATATTTGTTACCAAGGATCTCTGTGCATTTTTCAGGGTTCTCTTACATTAGAAATTTTGCACTAAAGAGAAGATTGAATTTTGGCATCAATTTGTTGACCATAGGATAACAGAACCATGAAGTTGTAAGGGGCCGACAAGGCCACTGAGTTCAACCACCTGCTCAAAGCCAGAATACAAATCAAAGGATAGCTGCCAGGTGGTTGTCTAGATTTTTCTTAAAGGCTTCCAGCACTGGAACACTCACCATTAGGGATGGGCACCTAACAAAGAAATGAAATGCTGTTTCATCATTTCGTTAGCTAACGAAATGAACAAAACAAAACGGGGAAGCAGTGTTTCATTACAAACAAAACGAAACACCATCTCCCCCTCTAGAACAAAAAATATTGTTGTAGAAGAAATGTCAGGGGTACCTTCAGAAACCGATTCTAGCCTACCCCATGAAAAGGTTTCGGGTTCAGGGAGCTGAGTTATGATGCTCCAAAGGGGGTGCCCTTAGGGAAAAAAATTCTAATTGGAAGTTTGACTCATTTTCTAATAAAAAGTTAATTTATCATTGATAGCCATATTCCCCATTTCTTTATACCAATCTTCAATTTTAAATTGGCTACTAGTTCACCAATTTTAGCCTTGCTACTGATACCATAATAATTATTATATCTTCTTGTACTTTATTTAGTTGTTCCTTATCAATTAGGCTCAACAATGGTGTTTTAGCAGACATGTGCACCTCCTTTCTTTATTCTTTAATATTTATTCTTTATTCTTTATTTCCTGAAAGACTGAAATCCACCCTTTTTTCAGAGCCACCACATGTGTAAATTGATCCTTTTATCATTTTTACGCCCACAACAAGATGGACTCAATCCATTTATTAAATTCATTCTCACCAGCATTAAAGAACATCTCCACAGTACTTTGTAGCAATTTTCTTTGACTTTTATTGACATGTTTTTCATATGTGCCCCTCCTCTGTATGACAAACATCCAAGTATTTGAAAAGTGCTATCACATCTCCCTTCAGTCTCACATCTCCCCACCCCAACCCCGGTCTCCTTTTCTCCAGGCTAAACCTGCCCAGTTCTTTCAGTCTTCCCTCATAGGGGTTGGTTTCCAGTCCCCTAATCATTCCTGTTGCCCTCCTCTGAACTTGTTCCAATCTGCTTTCCCTGGTCACTAATTACCTTTCTGACACTCTGCTTTCCAATCTTATTCCATCTTTGCCAGTCTTGCTTCTTGTATATGTGTTCATGATTTTATTGTGGTTTCAGTTATGTGTATTTTTGATTTGTTATGCTATTTTATATTGTGTTTTGTTCTGTTTTGATGTCACTTTGTAAACTGCCCAGAGTGGCCTAGTTGCTAGATGATGCAGTATAGAAATCCAATTCTTCTTCTTCATCGTCGTCGTTGTCGTCATCGTCGTCATCATCATCATCCTTCTTGAACTGCGGTGTGACATAGACCTCAAGATGAGGCCTAACCAGTGCTGAATAGAGAGGAACTAGTACTTCATATGATTTGGAGACTATGCAGCCTAACACAATATTTGCCTTTTTCATAGCCATATAGAAACAGCGCAATTCAGCATAAACTTAACAAACTACTGAATTTCTTTTTAAAACTTCTAGGAATATATGGATACATTTTATACCAAGAAGAGTGCCATTTGTTTACATATCTCCATAATCTTTCCAAATTGTCCCAATCAATTTCAAGATACAGCCATAGCTCTAATTAGTAGAGATGGGCACGACTTAGCGGTATTCCCGTTTCCGTTTCCGTTACTCGGTTCCGTTACTCTACGGAAACGGTAACGGGAATCACTCCCCCAGACTTCGAGCTCGAACCGACGAACGAACAATTTTGGTCTGATTTGTCGTGCTCGTTCCTTGCATCGCGCGATTGCGCGATGCCACACGCGGCACAGAAAAAAAGTTTTTAAAAGTTAAAAAAACCCGGTTCCCGGCCAAAAAGCAGGCGGAAAATGCCTGCCGTGCCTCAGGGCACCTACCAGAGGGGTTGTTTCTGGAGGTCCCCGGCCTCCCCCCTCATCCCCCGTCCTGGGCTGCTCTGGTGGGACTCGCCGCAGGCTCGCAGCCAGCAAAAAGCCCAGTCTCGCTGCCGGCCGCCCCCGCAATTAAAGCGCAAGCAAGCGGCACGGATGGCACAGGAAAAAAAACTTTAAACTCTCCCCCCACCCATTCCCGGGCCAAAAAAGCAGGCGGAAAAATGCCTGCTTGACTAAGGGCGCAGGGCACCTACCGGAGGGGTGGTTTCTGGAGGGGGGGTCCCGCCTCCCCCCGTCCTGGGCAGCCGGACTCGAGTTGCCATTTCGCCATGCCATGCGGTGCGGGCGGGGGATCCAAAATGGGGCGGCAAACGCAATATTGTTTTTGAAATCGTGGTCCAAAAACACACAAGCACAACAGAAACACGCGAAAATTTATAAACTGCCAGATTTTTCACAGTAGCAGTGGGTTTTTTCTTGCAACAAAATGTCTCTCCTCTCCTCCTCTGTCCTCCATTGATTTTATTTTATTTTATTTTATTTACACCTGCGCAATGATGGGCTGGCCAAGTGGCCAGCCATGTGGGAGTGGACAACCATGCAAATTTTTGGAGCCATCCTACCAGTCGCATGGCCACTTGGCCATGGAGACTTCTGGGATGTGCCAAAAAGCCCCCTAAAACCTGCCCTAGCCCCCTAACCCTAACCCTTGACTCCGTACCCATACGTCAGAGACTGTCTTCTTAGTGGGTCAGAGAGGCACCCAGAGGTGCAACCCACTAGCCCACCGTAACCTTACCCGTCACTAGCCTAACCCTAGCCATTGCACTAAGCCACCTTAAAGCCAGATCTATCTTTGCTTGCATTTGCACTACACGCAGCAAGTACAATTCCCTTCTGTATGAGACATGGTGGTGCCAGAGCCTTGTGCAGGGCGGGCATGACGCTATCACTCTCACTGGTCTCACTGTCTGCACATTATGTTATGCAATATCCATATGGCTATTGCATAGCATTTTGCAGCAGCAGCAGGTGAGGAGGGGAGACCCCCATGTAGAGGGGTCTCTCTTGGAGCCTGCTTCCCCTTCCTAGTGGCAGGAGGCACCCACGGGTGCCTCCAGGAGCCCACTTTCCCTTTATAGCAGGCCAGAGGAGGCACCCACCCCACAGAGGTGCCTCCAGGAGCCCGCTCCCCCCCCAAAACCAGTACTAACGACAACGAAAAAATGAAAAAACGAACCGACTAATTTTTGCGAATTTTCGCGAAAACCGGAAACGACCCGAAACGGGACCGGCCCGACTAACAACAACTCGAAAAATTTTTTTTTCAAGTCGTGCCCATCTCTACTAATTAGCAATCACGACAGAAAAGGAAAAATGTAATTTAGATTGCCTTCTGAACAATGAGATATAAAAAATCAAATTTTGATCAGACATTACAAACAAATATGTTTCTATCTATGGTATAACGAGATAGGGAAGCTGTCCCAGGTGAATTGATTCAAAAGTTTTGTATGGCAGCTAAATCATTGTGGTTGTTCACATATAATGTTTCATTATCCCAGACAATGTTCATGGAAGAATCTGTACTGTACATCACATATTCATAGTTTTCACCAGGATCACAGATCGCCCATTCCCTTCTTTAAAGAAAAATTCTAACAAGTAACATACCACTGGATATAAAAACTTATGAAACTGTTCCTCAGACATAGCACTATGCTGGAAAAGCACCATTTAAAAATAAACTGCTCAGAGAAGAGACACTGCCATACTACTTCACAATGAAGGATATACCAATACAGCAGGAGCATGACCTCCAATTATCTCTTGTGTCTCCTCCAACCATTCTTTACCATTCTTGTTGTATCAATTTAGTGCTATGTCACTTTTCAATTTTTTTTTGGGGGGGGGAATGATATTTCACCACCAAAGTCACCCTCGGATATATCTGCCACTGTTGCTTTGTACCAATATAGGTTGTTTGGACATGCCAGAAAAGAACAAAACAAAACAAAAGACATATGAGTGAAATGTTCAAATATATACTAAACCACTTCAACTGAACAAAAAGCAAAGGAATGTCCATCCAAAAAAAAAGTCTGGGGTTACTTGTAATTTGCTATATATCATATAGTCAAAGGAAAATACAGAGAATTTAACCATGCCGATTCTGTTAGAAAGTGCAAGGTAAACTATCATCATAACAGAAGTATTCCCTTTTCACCAGGCTATAGGTGTTTAATTAGTGATGACCTAATTCAGTCCAAATTACATGTTCTTTTAAGACAGGTATACAACATGGATATACAATATGCTGAGCTGGCCAATCTTTCTCAGCCCAAACTTCCTAGTATTACAGTGGTTCCTTGTATAAATGAATTAATTCATTCCAAATGAAATTATGTTAAGCAAAATTTTCCTTTATACAAATTTTCCATAGGAAGGCATTGAAAACAGAGTAATCCCTAATCGCAACCATTTTTATGTTGTACGGATTCGCCCCATAGACGATTCTGTTAAGAAAATTTCCACTATCTCCAGAATTTTTTACATTATACAGATTTTATGTTATACAAACCGTTTGTTATACAAGGGTCTACTGTAGTTATTGTGAAGAGAAAGTGGACACAAGGAGATAGTTGCATATTCTGTGCTACAACATGTGTTCTCAAAGCATATAGAAGAAATAAACAATCTGAAATTGATGGATACCAACAGACCTATTTCATCTACAGCGACTGAATCAATCAAAATCCTAACAAGAATATGCTAATTAGATATGGAAAACAAAGTAATAGACTACAGAATGGAAATGTTTCAATCCTGAAATAAGGTTATATCAAAGAGTGAAAACAACATGATGTCCAATTTTTGTCCACATATATTTTTTTATTAAATGTTGAGTGCAAAGCGCCTAATATATTGATCAAAGGAACAGGGAAAAGAATTTCAAAAGAAAATATCTGGATGCTTTATAGATTACAGCAAGGACTTTTACTATGGATTATGAAAATCTCTGGATCATTCTAAAAGAAATGTGTGTATAACTTTTGATTGCCCTGATACATAACCTATAAGAGCATAATACTATTGTTACAGAATACGGAAAACTGAATGATTTCACATGGGAAAAGATGTTATGCAAGATTGTATTTTATATCCCGTTTAGTTCAGTCTATATGCAGAATAATTCATATGTAAAGCTGGATTAGATGCAAGTGAAGGGTGTGTATGTGAAAATGGCAGAAGAAACCTCGGTAATTTAAAATATGCAGATGACACCATATAACAGGCAGAAAGCAGCAATAATCTGAAATGATTACTAATGAGGGCGAAAGAAGATAATGCAAAAACAGAATTGCAGTTGAACATTTTGTAGAGAAAATAAGGGCTACAGAGGAACTGCATACCTTCAACGCTGACAAGGAAGGAATTCAAATAAAGATCTTCCATAACTTGGTCTAATCAACCACCAATCCAAATGCAGGTTACAGCCTAGAAATCAGAAATCTGAGACTAAGAAAGGTGGGATAGGGAATCAGGAAAGATGCTCAAGCGTCAGAATTCCCCACCCCACCCACACTTCCCCTGCTCTATGCTGAGCATGGAAAGTGGCTAATTTGCCTATATCCTGAAGTGGCCCTGTTATTGTCACTTCACAATCACAATACTGGCAGGAGCCATTTCTGTGTGAATGGTCAGGCTTGTTTAGATCATCCCCAGGTGGTTGACACTAGCTCACCCCCTGCCTCTAGGTGAGTATTAGATGAGTTCAAGACAGACACTGGAGCTTGCTGTACTTAAGGCATATCATGAGATGAAAAGTCTCACTGGCAAAGAGAAAAACACTGGAGAAAAGTGAATCCAGCAGGAAAAAGGAAGATTAAACATGAAATAGATTGTTTCAGTGATGGGAACCATGATCATGAATTTATAAGATCTGAGCAGGGCTCTTATTAGGACCCTTTGGCAATCACTAATTCATAGGTTTGCCATAAATCTGAAGCAATCTAATCTCACATAACAAAAGCAAGCTGAATAATATTAGTCTTTCCTACAAGTCAAAATTATTAGGTGGTCAGATGATATTTCTGTGGGATTCTATTAGGATTTTGAATCTCTGATAAAATTCCCTTTGCTACAGAAAAGTAGTACAGAGAGTGACAGAAGAGAGTAGTAACAAGTTTTCCAGAGTCCATCCCTTTCTCATTAACTGGCACTTACAGTCTCTATGAATTCATTCTGAATTATTGTAGAAAGAATAAAAACATTTTTGCCTAACATTTTGCTTGAAATTTCACAGTTGGGTATACTGCTTTCTTTACTGCATACATACTTAACAACCAGTCAAACAGATCAATAGCATACAAACAACAGACGCCAGCAGACTAAAGAGAGAGAGAGAAACACTCAGCAGAGAAATTAAAAAAAAACTGGAAGGAACAATTGGTTAGTGTTGAATAGATCAACAGTCACCCCAACCCATAAAAGTCCTTCACAATCACATAAATCATAGACAGCAAAGCTCCAACACGTTTTGCATTGTGGGAGTGATCCAGTAGAAAGCCCAACAACCAGAGCTCTGTAATTTGTGAACTTGGCAGAGTCCAAGCCCAACAACATTTCATACCCAACATCCAGGGATAGGAGCTTTTATTAATTACGTGGAGCTAATAAAGATTCTCACCCCATAATCCTGAATCACTTTTAATGTTCATAAGGCCTAACAAACAAATTTCCAGTGTAATTATTTTGTAAGGCAGGAAATAAGAACGACAAAAAGATGTCGCTATTGTACATTGCAGAAAAGGGTACCCTACAAATAGCATATTAATCTTTTATGGCCATCAGCTATGGCTTGTGATTTTAAACAATACACATTTTGAATGCCAATGGAAAGAATTGGAGACAGGAGGGAGGGACTGTCTCCTTCCGTTCAAAGCTGAAGTCAGAACAAAAATCTCTCACCTCTTGGGAGCTAATTAGTGGAGAAAGACTGGCTGGAAAAAAAATTCAGCCATCTCCTAGCATAGGGGGTCTGTTTGCTATTTGAAATCTTAGATAACAAATCATAACAAATGCTATTAGGCAGCTCTGAAGCCTCTTTGTTTCACTGCTGTCAAGAAACTGATTTTTCTGAAATTGAAAGGACTGCTAAACTATTTACTTATCAGGACTGATTTTTTTCTCTTTTTTCCTTTCTGAATGAACTGCAAGAACTTTTTAATGTACATATATCCTGACCAAATTTGGGCATCTTCTGCAAATATTGATCCAATCAACATACAGAACGCATAGTTATCCAAACAGGAAATGAATTAATATAGCTATATACTGTACTTTGTTCCATTTTTTAAATAAATATCCTTCCCATTTTCTCCCAGCTGTGTGGTAATGGGAGTTTTCCAAATAAATAGCTCTTAAATGATGTTTGCACTGTGTAAACCCAAACACTGCTGCATAAGTTCTCCATGTAATACCCATGTCAATTGCATAGTTCCCCCATAAGCACTTGGTCTGCTACTCCTTCCTAATTTTGGCTGATATGTCACCATGGAAGTCTGATGAAGAGAGCTTATCTTCATTATGAATGAATACATTTTATACCAGGTCAGATATTAACCATGGTTAAAGCCAACTACCATCAACTGTAACCATGTCTGAGAAACAGGAACATCCCTTTTAAAAAGTCAAACATTTAATTCGTTTGCCTTATTTTTGTCCTTGTCGTCAACTAGCAGCAGTTCTGTGGGATTCAGATTCTAGGCTAAAGCAAAGAACTTTTTTGCTTACGCTGCTTCTGATCTACCATTGAGCAATAGCCTTGCATCGATTTGGTATCTCCAGAATCCTTAATCATAGTTAAGACAGACAAACATTTTTGTTCCAGAAAAGAAAGGCTGCAGAAGATGCACCCAACTCTTGTGCATTATGTACCAGCCCATTATCACTTTATGTAGAGTTCAAAGGCTACAAGCAACACAGTATGTTAGACAATTCTTTGCCTATGATTCAAAGTCATTTACTTGAATCACACCATTCAAATGGTAGATGTAAATTACAATATATACAAGCTAAGCAATAGCAAAGAAAATTGATCAGAATTGCACAAAGCAAAGTGATTTTCTCTCCTTCTACAGAAATGGTCATAAGAACATAAGAACATAAGAAGAGCCATGCTGGATCAGGCCAAAGGCCCATCTAGTCCAGCTTCCTGTATCTCACAGCGGCCCCACCAGATGCGTTTGGGAGCACATGAGACTAGATATCTGTCTCCTGATACCACTCCCCTGCATCTGGCCCTTGAAGTACCCTGGTTTAAAGCCTGGAGATTACACATCTCCATCATGGTTTGTAACCTGTGATGGACTTTTCCTCCAGGAATCTGTCCAATCCCCTTTTGAAGGCATCCAGGCCAGATGCCATCACCACATCCTGTGGCAGGGAGTTCCATAGACTTACAACGCGCTGGGTGAAAAAATACTTTCTTTTGTCAGTTCTTACTCTCCCAGCCCTCAATTTGAGTGTATGTCCCCTAGTTCTGGCATTTTGGGAGAGAGAGAAAGAGCTTCCCTCTATCCACTTTACTCATACCCTGCATTATTTTGTATGTCTCAATCATATCCCCCCTCAAGCGCCTTTTTTCCAGACTAAAGAGGCCCAAATGTTTTAGCCTTTCTTCATAAGGGAGGTGCCCCAGGCCAGTAATCATTTTAGTCGCTCTCTTCTGCACCTTTTCCAGTTCCACTATGTCTTTCTTGAGATGCGGTGACCAGAATTGTACACAATACTCCAGGTGGGGCCTTACTATTGTTTTGTATAAAGGCATTATAATGTTGGCTGTTTTATTTTCAATCCCCTTTTTGATAATCCCTAGCATGGAATTGGCCTTCTTCACCGCTGCCACACATTGGGGAGACACCTTCATGGAGCTGTCCACCAACACACCAAGATCTCTTTCCTCATCCGTCACGGATAACTCAGAGCCCATGAGTTGATAGATGAAGTTTGGATTTTTTGCCCCAATATGCATTACTTTACATTTGGTTACATTAAAACGCATTTGCCATTTCTCAGCCCATTCCCCCAGTTTGGAGAGATCCTTCTGGAGCTCTTCACAATCTTCTCTGCTTTTTACCACACGGAAAAGTTTTGTGTCATCGGCAAACTTGGCCACCTCACTGTTTATCCCTGTCTCCAGGTCATTTATGAACAGATTGAAAAGCACCGGTCCCAGGACAGAGCCCTGGGGCACACCGCTTTTCACCTCTCTCCATTGTGAAAATTTCCCATTGACACCTACTCTTTGTTTCCGGGATCTCAACCAGTTCTCAATCCATAAGAGGACCTGCCCTCTTATCCCCTGACTGTGCAATTTTCTCAGCAGCCTTTGGTGAGGGACTGTGTCAAAAGCCTTTTGAAAATCCAGATAAACTATATCCACCGGTTCACCCAAATCCATGTGCCTGTTGACCTTTTCAAAAAATTCTAAAAGGTTTGTCAGACAAGATTTACCCTTACAGAAGCCATGCTGATTTTCTCTCAGCAAGGTTTGTTCTTTTATGTGTTTTAAGATTTTCTCTTGGATGAGGCTTTCCACCATCTTCCCTGGGACAGATGTAAGGCTAACTGGCCTGTAGTTTCCCGGGTCCCCCCTCCTTCCTTTTTTAAAAATTGGTGTGACATCTGCTATCCTCCAGTCCTCCGGCACTATGGCAGTTTTAAGAGACAAGTTGCATATAACCGTTAAGAGATCTGCAATTTCATTTCTCAGTTCCCTAATAACCCTTGGGTGGATGCCATCTGGGCCCGGGGACTTGTTAATCCTCAATTTATCAATTAGTCCTAAAACCTCCTCTCTTTTAACCTGTATTTGATTTAATTCTTTAGTCAAGAGGGGCGGCTCAGGCAGCGGAATCCGCTCAAGGTCCTCTGTCGTGAAGACAGACGCAAAGAACTCATTCAATTTCTCTGCAATGTCCAAGTCCTCCTTAACCTCCCCTTTTCCTCCCTCACCATCCAGAGGGCCAACTGGTTCTCTGGCAGGTTTTCTACTTCTAACATATTTAAAGAAGCTTTTATTATTACCCTTTATATTGCTAGCCATGCGTTCCTCAAAATCTTTCTTTGCCTCCCTTGTCATCTTCTTACATTTCTTTTGCCAGAGTTTGTGTTCCTTTTTATTTTCCTCATTTGGGGAGGATTTCCATTTACAGAAAGACCTCTCCTTGTGCTTTAGAGCCTCTCTAACTCCACTCGTTAACCATGCGGTGTCCTCTTGGACTTAAATGAGCTCTTCTTTCTTTGTGGTATGCACTTGTGCTGGGCCTCTATTATTGTTGTTTTAAAGAGGCTCCATGCACTCTGAAGAGATTGGATTCTTCTAACCTTCCCCTTCAATTTCTCTCTAACTAGTTTCCTCATCTGAGGGAAGTTTGCCCTTCGAAAATCAAGGGTTTTTATGTCTGATTTGGTTGACACTCTTCCTCCGACATGCATGGCAAAGGAAATTGCAGCATGGTCACTGTTCCCCAGAGGCTCAGTGACATTCACATCCCTGACCAGGTCCTGAGTATCGCACAGTATTAGATCCAGAGTTGCCTGTTCTCGGGTGGGCTCCATGACAAGTTGCTCTAAGGCACAGTCATTCAGCAAGTTGAGAAACCCAGTTGCTCTTTCTTGCCCGGAGCTCGCATTGACCCAGTCAATGTGGGGATAATTGAAGTCCCCCATGATTACTATCCTATCCCTCTTAGCCACCTCCATGATTTCTCTCCTCATTTCAAGGTCCCCCTCAAGTTTTTGATCTGGTGGACGATAGAATACTCCAACTATCACATCACTCCTTGGACCTGGTAGTTTAACCCAAAGTGATTCTATGGTGGAGTCAGACACTCTGTCCATCTCCATTCTGCTGGATTTTACCCCTTCTTTGACATAGATGGCCACGCCTCCTCCAACCCTCCCCTCTCTATCCCTTCTATAGAGTTTATAGCCTGGGATTGCTGTATCCCACTGGTTCTCCTCATTCCACCAGGTTTCTGTTATGGCTATTATATCTATGTTATCCTTAGTTGCCAAATGTTCAAGTTCTCCCATCTTTGCTCGGAGTCTTCGAGCATTGGCGTAGAAACACCTGTACAGTGGGTCCCGCAACAACAGCTGCTGCCTTGTTCTTTTTCCCCGACAGCTTTTATTTTCAGTAGACAAACTGTCACATTCCATTATTCTCCCAGTGCTAATACCTGCTATGTCTTCTCTATGTGATTCTCTACCCTCTCCAACCTCATTCCCCGAGGATGAGGTGTTCCGAACCGGATGCCACTCAGCTCCTGTCGGCTTTCCCCCAGGAAATATTTTAAGTAACAGAAAATTTTGCTTAGAACTTGGATTCCTATTTATTTATTTAAGTCTATGAGCCGTAGCATTTCCCAGGTAGCATGACTATGGACAATTTGGGAATAGGTGGAATAATAACAATTTTAAAAAACTCTCTACCAAGCTTTAACTTAGATATTTTGGCAAGTATACTATTATTATTCTTAAGTAAAGTAGACCTGTTGATTCCATGAGGTTACATTTGGGTTGGCTCACCATTCAGCAATTGTTAGTTCAGACTAGCAGTAGGATAGTGGCCTCTATATGTATTTGTGCACTGCTCACTCTAAGTAGTGAGCTACAACATGTTATCCGCATTACTATACTCCCCAGGTTTCATGCTACCTTGTGTGTTCCTCTGGGGTCATTTGTAGATTGACTGCAGTGCTTATACAGATCTGCATGGAAAATAAAGACTATATATATTTTTGAGACTGAAACTCCACTGTATCGGTGGTTTTGCTGCATACTTAATGAGCACGCAGATAAAATCATTTCAATGCTTAATCTATGCATGGGTTACAAGGAAATTTTAGGATTTAATTAATAATAGGATCAAAGTTATTGAACTTATACAGTAGTTGTGAGATTTGGGGGCTGTTTGGTCGTGTTCTGGAAGTTTTTCTTCCTGACATTTCGCCAAACTCTGTGGCTGGCATCTTCAGAGGGCAAGGACCTCAGGGAACTAGGAGTTCTATCTGGAGAACTCTCTGGAGTTTTACTCTCTGGAGAAAAACTCACAACTATCAGATCCCAGATGTGAAAGTCTTTGAGAATTTATTGAACTTAATTGTAGGCAAATAGTGGTAAATTCTTCTTTCAACTAATATAACATGGTTACCACATCCCCACCCCCTACAGTTGATAGTTCTTGTTAAGTTTAATACCTATTTCTTGGTATAACTAAATTATGCATATTTATTTATTATATTGATATATTTTTAGCAAATCAACCCCAAACACAACACATTTGTATTAAGAAGCACACTCTCAACACCTGAGATCCAAGGGCTGCACAGTTAATTATACAAGGGGGCAGAGATGGGCATGAAATGAACACTTTTTCATTTCCGTTTCCATTTTTTTGTTTCGTTATGCAACGAAATGACAAACAAATTTTTTCTCTAAAATGAAACGAAATGAACAGAAACACCAGAAATTTTGTCGTCCGTTTCATTTTCGTTATGGCAATACATTGAACTGCTTTAAATGCTAAAAAAAACACAAACAAAAAAATGAAATTAATGGTAACAAAACGGTAACGAAATGAACGAAAATGAAAATGAATTTTTTTGCAAAAATTCGTGAAAAACGGAAACGAACCGAAACGGACCCCCCAAATGACAAACGAAATGCCATTTTTTGATTCGTGCCCATCTCTACAAGGGGGATCATATTTAAAACAAAGCACAGCAGACTCCCTGTATAAGAGCAAAAGTTCCAGCCTTCATTTGCTCAAAAAGGAGCTAGGAATAACCAAGACCTTCATTTTGAATTTAACTCTATTCTGCCATTCACGTCTCTTTATTGCATGTCATTTATGATTAACTAGCATACCCAAGATATATTGCAATGACACTCTAACTCCAATTTTATCGTGAACCTGGCTTTATATAAAAGCCTTCGGTGTTTATTTTTATTACTTTAAAAAAAGAGAGATAGAGTCTTCTCCAAGTAATATTTGTTAGTGTTCTGAGAGCAATGCTATGAAAATAATTTGGGTGAAGATAGGAAGGATGCCTTTGGAACGGAATATCTTGTTCTTCAGCCAGATAGAAAAAAATGCTTTCCAGAATTATTTGAATGACCATAAATCCATTTAGAAATCTTAGCAGTTCATAGAGCTAAGGACATGTCCAGACAGGGAAAGTCGAAAGAGTGTGGTGTGAGCTTAAAAGGTTCTTATCTTCAGTGTGATCTTTCTTACCTCAGCCTTGAGCAATCCTTCTAGTCACATTGGAAATATTTATTCTCTCAGGAGAAGAGTCCAGGCAGGTCTTTGAATAACCCTGTTTGGTATAGTGGCTAGAGTGAAGGACTAGAACACAGTTCACATCCCAGGTCAGCCCTGAAAACATGCTCTGGGAGTGGAACTGGTATAACCACTCCTTTAATATCCCACTTTGTAAATTCTGGAAGCAGGGATGGTTTCGTGCTTTGGTGCAGTTCAGTGAATCAGGCAACAGGTGTTGTTGCATGGGCACCACGGATGCCTCCCCACCTCCTCCCAGGGTTGTCCCGTCAAAGCAGCACTGTGGGATTCCCTGCCTCACCTCCTTTTCTCCGGGGTCTCCTATGCCCGATCCACCAAGCCGTGTCAAACCGCCAAAGTGCAGTAAGTGCCCATCTCTACCTCTAACGGTCACAATACCTTGACTTGACAGAAAACAGGTTTACCTGATTTACTCGAATGAGGAGGCTGAAGGAGACAGTGGTGGTGGTCCCATCACAAGGGGGAAAGATTGAAGTAGGGGCTGGAAAGACAGAAGGGCCATAACCCCTGATTTTATGCCTTTCTCCTTAGCCTGGGTTCTGTAGGGGCTGTGCTGTCTTATGGGTTCTGAACCCCACCTCCTCTGGAGGGTGCCCACTCAGAAGCAGCATTCCAGCTTCCTTGTCTTGCCTCTGAGTGGGTGCCTGTTGGAGGAGGCAAGGCTCAGAACCATGGTAAACCTATTGGATAAAGTGACAAACTGGCACGAATCACCAAACTGGCTCTTTATGCCCATCTCTAGTCTCCACCAATGGAAATCAATTGAGCCTCCCTGACTGTTCTAATTTGTGATGTGAGGCAGGCCATTTGTGACTGTGCTGATTCAGAACAGGGCATCAAGAGCTCAGATTGAACAAAAGGGTCAGAAGAAGAGTAAAAAGAAAAAGGGAATTGCTGCTGCAGTTTTCATTACATAGGATTCAAAGGAGAAAGCTTACAATTTCTGAATTGCAGCTTGGCACCCCTATATTAAAGCAATTGCCATAGCAATTACCTGATGGAGTAATGCTGGGTATGTGCATGTGTCTGTGGAATTTGAAGCCTGATTATATCAGATTTATACAGATGCACTTTTTTCCATCCCTATAATCTGTGCAGGGAATATCCATGCAAAGCTAGAGGAACTAAATATTTATGTCACCCAGGTCTGAAATTGGCTTCACACATACTATGATGGATTCCATGAAGCCAGCCACAGAGTCTGGTAAATATCAGGAAGAAAAACTTCCAGAACATGGCCAAACAGCCTGAAAAACTCACAACAACTACAGTGGTTCCCCCACCCATTCGTGGTTCATATACTGCGGTCCCATGATGTAGCAGGACCACAGTATATGAAAAAAGGCCCCCTAGGGTAAGAGGGGAAAGGCCTGTTTCAGGCCTCCCTTACTTACCTCAGCCTGGCGCTGCACTGAACGGGCCTGCAAGGGCCTTCTTGAGCCTTCTGAAGGCCCAAAAAAGGGCCTCCCTGCGAACCGGAAGTCATTTCTGATAAACCGGAAATCACTTTCGGGTCACCGAAAATCATTTCTGAGGTCTCCAAGGGCCTTGATGGTTTACCAGTAGTCACTTCCCGTTTGCAGGGAGGCCCTTTGGGGGCCTCCAGAAGGCTTGGAAAGGCCCTCGCAGGCCCGTTCGTACAAGAGCCCTCAGCTAAGTGCCCCAGAACTGGGTTGGGTCCCTAACCTCCGCGATAGGCAGGGCGTCACTGTATCAGATTCCATTACTATTTTCCCAAGAATACACCATTCACTAATGTGAAGCTGGAGTCGCTTGCATCTTTACTCATTCAGATGGGGATGGGCCTGATCTACACCTCCTAGACTAACATGCACATCAGAAGGCAGTTATTTGCTGGCCTTTGCATGCTGGTCAAGTCCCTGGGCTCAGAAACAGCAGTAAAATACATACTGGAAGGCCACATTTTGAGAGGCAATATATTTTAGAAATGCGCATTTTAAAAGAAAATGAATTTTAAAAATGTAGTTTTAGATCTATATTCAAATGGAAGATTTCATACAGATTTTTTTTTAAAAAAATCCACAGATCAATATGGAAATCTGCACAACAGCCATTTGAGTGAGCATCTGGGAAAGAGACATGAGGAAGAAAGGGGCTGCTATGACCATCACTAGGTTGAATAATCTTTCTTTCCCCCAGAGAGTGCATTTTGTGCTAATAATACCTGCTGCTCCCACTTATTATCTTGCAATGAATAAACAAGCATTCGGGAAATGGAATGTTTTGTTTGACAGTTACTTCACATTCATTCTCGTTCCGGGAGGAAGTTTGTTGCATGTTAATGTCGGTTGCGGTAACGTGGTCTTCTCCCACTTCTGTCCCTGTTCCCGTGTACCCACGGGCATGATTGATGATACTGGGACTACTGTTACCACACGTCCTTGTTCCATGATGAGATGTGAAATTCTATGCCTTCGTTCTCTTTTTTTTTTCAGTCAGACCTTCCATTTTTCAATGTTACGATTCTCCAAAGCTTTGCCTTCAATGCGTTATGGAGCAGACTTCAAGGCATTTGTCTTTTAAAAACTCAGCACTGCATTGCTAACTCCATAGGGAATTTACTGGCGAATGTCACTTCGCACTAGTGCCACTAGATGGCAATGAGCTACAATCGGCACTAATTCCGTGACGAGGCTTACTTCACGGGCTCTCATCTTGGAACGAAAAGTGAGACGAGCAGATTCCTGAGGCCAGTGAAGGGAATAGCTCATCCCGCTTAAATCACAGTTCAGGGGGCGTGGTCGGGGTGAACGCCCGTCATCATGCAATGGACGTGCGGTAAGATTACTTTGTACCAGTACCAAGCAGGACCGTGAACCACAATGAAAGGAATGTGAAGTAATGGCCTTTGAAAAGGCCAGTCCACACAACTGTTGTCTTCATCCCCAGAAAGCCAAACGTCATTACTTTAACTTCAAGAACCATCTGCTCTGTAACTCTTTTAATGCCCTTCGAGCCAATTCCCTCGAGCTGCTTAGAACAGATGCCAGATCGACTTGAGGTAATTTAATAAGGCAAAACCCCAAATTTCCACAGATAAAGGGCACATTCAGTTGTGGTAAAGCAACAGCAATGATTATTCCTATTTGCACAACGATCCAAGCTGATTCCCACTGCACCTTGAAACTCAGTGGTTTTGAAGAGTAGGCTGCTCAAGCAGACTTACTGGAACTTAATATGTTTACATACAGTTTGTGTAACATGCCACAGCTAAATGATACGACACACCAGGGTGCATCTTGGCTGCACAATCAAGCACGTGACCAGGCATATGCCTGAAATGCACCCCAGAATGTGGCTAATTAGCCAAAATAGCCACAACGAGCTATGTAGACCTTACATAAGAACATAAGAAGAGCCTTGCTGGTTCAGGCCAAAGGTCCATCTAGTCCAGCTTCCTGTATCTCACAGTGGCCCCACCATATGCGTTTGGGAGCACATGAGACTAGTCATCTGTCTCCTGATACCATTCCCCTGCATCTGGCCCTTGAAGTACCCTGGTTTTAAGCCTGGAGATTTCACATCCCCATCATGGTTTGTAACCTGTGATGGACTTTTCCTCCAGAAATCTGTCCAATCCCCTTTTGAAGGCATCCAGGCCAGATGCCATCATCGCAACATGTGGCGGGGAGTTCCAAAGACTAACAATGCGCTGGTTAAAAAAATTCTTTTGCCTGTTCTCACTCTCCCAACCCTCAATTTGAGTGGATGTCCCCTAGTTCTGGTATTTTGTGAGAGGGAGAAGAGCGTCCCTCTATCCACTTTACTCATGCCCTGCATAATTTTGTACATCTTAATCATATCCCCCCTCATCAGGCACTTTTTTTCCAGACTAAAGAGCCCCAAATGTTTTAGCCTTTCCTCATTAGGGAGGTGCCCCAGCCCAGTAATCATTTTAGTCTCTCTCTTCTGCACCTTTTCCAGTTCCACTATGTCTTTTCTGAGATGCGGTGACCAGAATTGTACACAATACTCCAGGTGTGGCCTTACTATCATTTTGTACAATGGCATTATAATATTGGTTGTTTTATTTTCAGTCCCCTTTTTGATAATCCCTAGCATGGAATTGGCCTTCTTCACCTCTGCCACACAAACATCTATACAGTTCTGGTTATTTTATATTAATTATGTGATGAAGCATGAATATAGCAAGTTGGACATTAAGAACTCAAACCCTTTCCCAAAAAAAAAAAACACACACACACACACACACAAACAAACACAGATATACCAGCAGTCCGTAGGGGAGACCAAACAGAGGTTTTATCACACTCTTGGCTGGTGAATGGAAATGGGACAGACCTCTTCTCATCATGAAGAAGCAGCCTTGACCCAGATATAACATGCCTTCTTTATTCAATTGCCTCACTAATGTTACTGATTACGTTTTAAGTTTTTTGATGTTTGATTTATTTATTATATTTGGATGCTCTAATATTGTATATATTTTCATAAGATGGTTTTATATTGTGTACTTTGCTGTTCCCTGCCCAGAGTGGCCCTTAGGCTAGATGGACATTATACAAATCAATCAACCAAACAATCAAACAATCATGTATGACATTCCAAGAGGAAGATGTGTTTTTTTTTTCCTATCTTCCCCCTAAAAAAAAAAATCAACAAGATTCATTTTTTTAAAAAGCATTATTTTGGGATAATTTTCTAAATAGTTAGCTATCCGTCACAGAAAGGGGCACAACACAAAAGTAACAGTAGATGTGCTTTATTTTTTGGTCAGTGTAATCAGATGTGAATATGTTTCTATTCTGCTGCAAACAGATTTTCTCTTCAGCATTTGCATTTGAGGTTTCCCTAGCTGGTAACATGTCTGTGAAGATTCTCAGTCATCCAGGTGAGTTTATCTAGAAGTTGAGTCATGGCTACTGGACTTCTTTTTGAGAGATAGAAACGTTTCACTGCTCATCCAAACAGCTTCATCGGTCTGAATACAACTAGTGCGAGTCGTCCATCTTATAGTCAGTCAGCTTTGACCTCTTGTCACCCTGGTCTGAATTAGGCTCATAAGATGAGCAATGGCCTGCATAGGCTTATTAGTTGATAATAGTATCCATAGCCTTAAGGTGAACAATGGCCTAAGGTACTGAAACCTATCAAGAATGGGTCGTTAGCTATGGCCTTGGTGGTGAAGGCTTTTTGATTTGTCTGGGTACTTTGGAAAGCACACCCTGATAAATAGCAGATAGACTATGCCTGAGGCCGCCACCTCTGTTGAGGGAAGGGGTTTCGATGCTCACATGAATGGCTTCCCTTACTCCCCTCTCAAACCACCTAACAGCTAAAAAGGAGTGCTGATCAGTTCAAATGCAAAATGTGAGAACATACCAACACAATATGTAATGATAAGGAAAAGCCCTGGAATGGATATCAGTAGACTACAACAGAGTGTCACCTGGATCTCCTCCCCCCCCCCCCCCGAAGAAGAATGAGTACTTATAGGAAGGTCACTGTAAGTAAGAGAGCTATAATTCTGCCTTCTAATGTATTATTGATTTCGAGGCATCTCAAAATGCCTCTTGATTGTCAGCGCACATTTCAAGAACCGCAGGAAACCCTCAAAGGAAGTCTCCATTACACCTCAATTCAGCCAAAGCCAAACATCGAGACATCTTGGGTTTAGAACTAGTAAACAGGACTCCACCATGGTCTGTGAAAATCAATAGCTCAGTAACCATGCACTGTTGCAGGTCCATGTTATCAGAAAAGCAGTAGGATTCACGCCAATTTTCCCGCAATTGTTCTAGGGCAACATGGAACTAACAAGTACAACAAACTTTCCACAGAGTTTTGTGGAGAGTTACTGATGGTAGCAATAGAAATCTGCAGCAGGAGCCCAGGGGGAAGAAAAGAGTGAGAAATTGCTTGGAAGAAAGTACTGTGAAGAAGAAAATGCCAACAAAATGAATGTCTTTGCTGTTTTAAGGTGATTTTAAGATTGGTACTACAATTTTGTAAGTCATGCTGTGGGATCATTGATGAGAAAGAATGGATATCAATTCATGAAAATTAATTTTTAAAAAACTGACTTTATCCCACTGACTCATGCTACTCTACAAAATGATTGCATATTCTAAAAAGACAACATTTCTTCACAAATTCGGTCTTTAAAGCAAGACATAGTATTGTATCAACTCTTACATGGGGTGGGGTGGGGTACAGGTATTCATATAAGGTTACTAAAAGCCAAAATATCTGTTAGGAAAATTGAGAGAAGAAAGAGCCAAAGCAGCTGAACTTTGGGAAAGAAAAGTTATGACTGTACAAAGACTCCACAACCTGAGTGTTGACAATGAAGTAACTGAAGAAATTAAAATAGAGATTTTCTGTACCTTGATTTAATACAAATGGAGACTGCACCCAAGAAATCAGAATACTGAAACTAGAACAGGACAGGAAAGAACAAATTGGAAAAGATAATCAAATGTAACAATGTGTCACTTGGAGACCAAGATCAACCACACTCTTGTATTTCCAATTACTATGTACAGGTATGATAGCAGGACAGTTAAGAAAGCTGACAGGGGGGGGAAAGCTTTCATTGGATATATGTTGCTTTGTGGTTACCCTGGATGGCCAGAAAGACAAAAATAGTAAGTCTTGGATCAAAACAAGCCTGCACTGTCTCGGGAAACAAAAAACTGGGGCTATCCGGCTTTGGTTACATCATAAGAAGGCAGGCGGAGTCTCAGGAAAAAGCAATAATACTGGAAAAGGTGGAAGACAGTAGGAAAAGAGGAAGATGTATCAACTCCCTAAAGGAAACCATAGGCTTGAAATTACCAGAGCTACACAGGGCTGTTGAGGATGGGACATTTTGCGGATCGCTTATTCATATGGGTGCCATAAGTCAGAGGCAATTTGACACCACATAACAACAACAAAAGTGAAAAGCAAATAAAACCAGAACTGTTCCATTTGCATTATAAATGAAGTGGCCAATCACTTTAGATAGATAGATAGATAGATAGATAGATAGATAGATAGATAGATAGATAGATAGATAGATAGATAGATAGATAGATAGATAGAGTTTCTAAACCCAAACTCATTGATATAGGAGAGGGTCTGGTAAAGTCTACTGATGTGTGCATTGAGGCACAATTCAAGCACAGCCATGTAATGCCATCCACTCCAGTTTTCTGCATTTAGCTAACACAAACAATATAGACAGTAACTTTAGGTCGGGTTGGAACATTGTGGGCTATAGTTGTGGATTCATGTGTCAGAATATTCTCCCCACCAAAACTCTTAATGCTTACAACTCTTTGGTGCTTGTTCACTTGGAACGTAGACAACTGTTCTATCCTTTTAGAAGCAATCAGAAGGATGCCTGTGTCTCCCTTTATTATGATACATGCACAGGAATACTAAACCATTATGCAATTCAGCAGCCAGAACTTGGAACAGTTACTTTCCAGTGAAACACTTATCTGAATAATAGTGAAACACTTATCTGAATAATGGCCCACCTTAGGCCATTGTTTACCTTTAGGCCATGGACACTAATGTTTCCCTAACGAGCCTATTCAGGCTTTGTTCATCTTATGAGCCAATCAGACCAGGGGACAAGAGGTCAAGCTGACTATAAGAAGGTCTCTTGCACTAGCTGTATTCAGACCGATGAAGCTGTTTGGATGAACAGCGAAACGTTTCTATCTCTCAAAAAAGAAGTCCAGTAGCCATGACTCAACTCCCAGTTAAACGAACCTGGATGACTGAGAATCTTCACAGACTTATCTGAATGTTGTTCCTTGCTACTGGCATCCAAACCTCTGTTGAAAAGGCAACATTCCTCATCATTGCCCTTTCTGTGAAGGGAACCCATTCTGCCTGATAACCAGTTCCTTTTTCTGGATCATAGTTCCTAAAATCTCACTGGCAGCACAGATGGTGATGAATGGCTGGCAGACATTGGGGTCTGTAGTATTTTTAAAAGAAACTTTTCTACTCGAGTCAATGATCATATAATAACATTTGATTTGATTTGAAGAAACTTCTCAAAGGTCTGGCTGTGTCTGCAGTTTAATATACTGCACCTGCTCTTGGTATTGTTTAACCTGCTAATAACTTTAAAACTTTTGAAGCCAAAAGAACAAAACCTTTCTGGCTTTTGAATCAGTCACTGGCTGAAAAAATTCAGCATACAGCAAATAGACAAGAAGTGACTGTGATATGGAAGACTGAGGCACTCTTAAGCATTTAGCTTTGGTACCAGGGCATTACAATCAGTCCTTCATCCATTATTACTTTGACCAGACAAGGAAGTAGCACTCTCTGGTAAAGGGTAATCAGCTGATTCTGCTGAAGATAGAAACCTAACTCCTTTCCACCTGTCACGTCCTCAAGCCTCCCATTGGAATCAATAGGCATAGAGGTGCTTAATCCAACCATAATGTCTCTGTATGTTTACTGCAACATATTAGCCTGTTTGTTTTGGATCCTAGAGCAGAGATAATCAAATGAAAATTACTTCCAGGGGTGGGCAAAGTTTCCCTGCCTCCTCTACCAATGCTACAATGTCATTTTCTTTTCAAAACTGGAAAGTTAAATTCAATTTCTACCACTTACATTATTTACTTTCATCATTACCCACCAAAGCCTGGGGAATGATAAGGAACCCGCCAGCATCCATTTTGTTTATAGCTCTTTGCTATTCGTTTTCACTACGTGGTTCATAAATTAGCAGAATGTTGCCATATTTAAGGTGCTTATGTTCGAGGAAGCTTCCCAAACTAAATTGGTTCATTGAATTTAAGAAGTCGTGAAAATATTTCTATGCAGTTGTGGGTTTTTTTTTTTTTTTAAAAAAAAAGATACGGCTTTTTTTCTAAGCCTAAATCAAGAGTAAAACTGACAGTAACCTTTAATTGGAACTTTCTAATCATTGGAGTTCTTTAATAATGACCTTCTCAGGAAGAAGAATCAGGTGCTTAATTATCTCTGTGCCTGTTTACTGCAGGGTACTTTCATTACATCAGAATTAGAGCGTTCGTTCATTGGTAAAAATACTGTTTCTTATTCTACTTATGGGTCATATATCAATAAGCCACCATGCTGATTCCAAATTACAAAACTGTTTGCACTAAATAGAGCTAGTAGGTATGACACAGTGTGGAACTTGGAGGTGAATGATATTCTGTGTTGTATGCTGTAAATCAAGCATAGTATGTGGCCATGAGGAACTAGGCTGGTTGTGACATGGATAGCCAATACCATAATTGTAAGTACAACTGGTACTAAAATTCCCAGGACATCCATCTGATGGCTATTATGGATGGGGGACTCTTGGGACAGTAGTCCAAATAAGTAACTTTTCAAGTTATGATCACAAGTTACAACACATCCCACCGATTCTGTATAACCTTCATTGGTTACTAGTTGCTGCCTGAGCCCAATTCAAGGTGCTTGTTTTGACATATAAAGCCCTAAATGGCTTAGGACCTAGATACCTGAAGGACCGCCTTCTTTCATATGAACCTACCCCACAATTAAGATCTAGCCAGGGACCCCCCTCCTGAAAGAGCCCTCCCTCAAGGAGATGAAAGGGATGGCTTGTAGGAACAGGGCCTTTTCGGCAGCTGTCCCCAGGCTATGGAATGCCCTCCCAAATGAGACCCACCTGACGCCAATGTTGATGACATTCTGGCACCAGGTAAAAACCTTCCTGTTCCAGAAGTTTTTAAACTGATGATTGTGGGTCCTGATGGCAAATTTAGTGTAGTGTTTTAATGTATTGTATTTATTACATTTAAATGTTTTTATTGTTTTAATTTTATTGCAATTTTGATGTTTTAATTGTATGAATTGTTTATTTTGATTGTGAGCTGCCCAGAGACTTTTGGGTAGTGGGGGGCATACAAGCTATATAAAGAAATAAAATAAATAAATAAACTACCTATCTGTTGCTCACATTCCTCAGCGGAATAACTCTTTAACTTGTGTGTTCACAGAATTAAGAGCCAATTTCCTGACATTTATTTATTTATTTATTTTCAAATTTGTATACCGCACCTATTTCCCGAACGAGAACTCAGGGCGGTTTACATAAAAGTTTTTTTAAAAAGTTAAAACCAATACCAATAACAGTAACATCCGAAGCAGGCAATCACTCTTGGCGAGGGGCAGAGGGGAATTAAAAAAGAAAGAAAGAAGGAGTGCATCCCTAGCCGTTACCGAAGGCGTCGCTAAATAGCCAGGTCTTCAGAGCTTTCTTAAACGATGCCAGTGAAGGAGCCTGGCGTAACTCGCTCGGCAAGGAGTTCCAGATAGCGGGACCAGCAACCAAGAAGGCCCATTTGCGAGTACTTGCTTTACGGGCCTCCTTCGGAGTGACGGTCCGAAGCGAGAGGGCCAAGGAAGATCGGGTGGGTAGGGCCAGGTCTAATTGTCGGAAAATACGCTCTGCCAGATAGACAGGGGCCAAGCCATGGAGGGTTTTGTAATCCAAAACCAACACCTTGAACCTTATTCGGGAGGCAACGGGCAACCAGTGCAGGCGGCCCAGGATGGGGGTGATGCGGTCATACCTACGCGCAAAAACCACCAACCTGGCCGCCGCATTCTGGACCCGCTGCAGTCGCCGAACAAGGTTCAAGGGAAGCCCCATGTAGAGAGTGTTGCAGTAATCCAACCTCGATATGACATCCAGCATGGTGGTCTTAATAATTATAATTACATCCCATCAAGTCACTTCTGAGTGATGGCAACCCTCCCTATATTTTCTAGGTATAAAGTATTCGGCAGGGATTCACCAATTCTTCCTTTAGCAGAAGACAGATGCCCTGGCCTACCCAAAAGTATACTCTGAACAAAATGCTACTCAGCTCTTCCCAGCCTTATTTTCTGGACAACTACAGAGGCCATAGCAACTACATCCAATTTCAATATAATAATACAAAAGTAATAAAAGGAGCATTTCTGAAGTTGCCAATCAGAAATGCACTACCAGTTGTGGCAACCTGCATGTCATTCTGTGTAAACCCCACAGTTTATTTTAAAGCTGATGATGTAATTAATGCATTAATAATGCCAACCCAATGAATTAAATGTCAGACTCTTTGAGATCTAAACATTAACGGCAACAAATTAATCTCCCTTTCCCTAACATTTAACACCAGCGAATAAATTTTCAATCCCAAGGTCCCAAGCTCTGACCAACCTTTTGTTTTCTCCCTGACAGGCTTCTATTTCCAGAGAGTTTAGCTCCTCTAGTGGCATTTAAATATGCTTTGCTTTCCCTCCTGGAGGATGAAGGGAGAGGATCCAGGAAACATATCAACAAGAGACAGGCCAAAATCCTGTTGCTTAGCACAGGAAAGTGCACTAGAATAGGCCCATTGAAGCAATGGGGATTTAGTCAGGCAACTCCTCCATGAATTCCGTGAATTGGCCTATTCCAGCTGCATATTACTAACTTAAAGTAAGTTACAACTATAGTCATTTCCTGTAGTCAGTTCAGATACAGTGGTGGAGACTTTTCTGTTAGCCTAGGTTACCCAGCCAGCCAGCTCTTTCCTGCCTCTTCACTAGATGGTGAGGTTATGGCCCAACTTGTATTCCTTTCTTAGTGAAATCCCAGGCCTAGCTTCTGTGTGTTCTTTGTGAGTGTGTGTTGTGTCATTACAGTCGTGACTGACCCTTCGTGACTCCATGTCCATGGAGTTTTCTTTAGGCAGCATAAAATGAAAGAAGGATGAAATGTGTAAGTAAACTGTCCTGCTTTGAAGCAAAATAATAAAAAGTAAGAATAACACTATTATTTATTTATTATTTATTTATTTATTTATTTATTTATTTATTTATTTATTTATTTACTCATTTATTTATTTATTTTAGAGTATTTTTACCCCACCTTTCTCCTTGGAAAAGGACCAAGGTGATGGCTTACAGTAATGAGGGGTAATATACAGTCCAGTACAATTAAGACATATTCAAGTATTTGAGAACAAGGAATTGAGGGACATCTTACAGCATTAACAGACAACATGACATTAAAGCTCCAAGGTTATAAGTTGTTATAAACACAAAGTCTATGTGAGCCTATAGATTCATATAAAATACACATGGTGTATTAGGGGTCAAGGTATATTTTTCTGCTCCACAGCTGAGTTGTGGAGCAAATGAATGAGATGAGTCCGAGGCAACCTTGGCAGAATATATCAAGGACTCGTTCTCTGGCACCTTGAAGATCAACACGTTTCATCTGGCATGAGGTATTGTGGATTGCAGAGATTCTGTTGTATCTGACTAAAAGAACTGCAGTCCATAAAAGCTTGTGATGATGATGATGATGATGATGATGATGATGAAGAAGAAGAAGAAGAAGAAGAAGAAGAAGAAGAAGAAGAAGAAGAAGAAGAAGAAGAAGAAGAAGAAGAAGAAGAAGAAACTGCCTTAGAGGCTTCCTTGAGTCCCCAGATGTTCTGAGATTACAGCTCCCAGAAATCCTGCCCTGCTAGTGGTGAAGGCATCTGAGAGTCCAAAGGACATCTTAAGACCCAACATTGAGAATTATTGCTCCAAAATGTCAGAAAACTCCTTGCTGGAACCAATTCATCTCACTTCCCCACTTGGAAATGTCAGAATAAATGCCTACCTGCTCTCCTGCATGTAAATGCTTGCTTGCTCATCTCTCCATGTGCAAATGCTTAGAGCTTTATTTAGTCACTCACTACTTACCTGGTTCTTAGCAATGTGCTCAGAAACCTTTCACCCACTCCTTTCATTTTCACATCCCTGTTCATTGCAGCTACTGAAGGACCACTAAAGGGCCGGCAATATTGCTCTATTCTCCAAGATATCTCTCTGCATCTTCATGCATAGAGCTCCACTAGTTGTTTCTGCCCCCTCCCTTAATTGCCAGCCACAATTCCATTATCTTCCCCATTTGCAGGAACATAATGATGCGAGATTTGAATCTGTGGGCAACAGTTATGCTGCTTAGAGTACGAGCATGAGTGATGGAATGAGCCTTTCTCCAATCTCTGTCCATTTCACTGCCATTTCCAACTCCTTACTTGGGCATTCATTTCCTCCAATTGCACTGCATCCTGACCATAGCATCTGTTTTCCAGGTATATTATAGAAGTGTGGTGTCACCAAGAGAAATGGCCCTTATGGCTTGAGTGTTAACACAAGACGAGAGCTCATTTTAAATCAGATCAGAGCCATCAGCGCAGCTATTTGCAACTTCAAGATTCTACACCAGAGACTTTTTATGTGCACCTTTGCTAGCAGTAGAAAGGAATGTTTTTTGTACATCATTAGAGGGAGGTGTGCATGTGCATGACAGAGGAGGAAAGGGAAGGTACGGGTTCTACCAAATTGAAGACAGGCAATTTGAAAATGGCAAATAAAATTCTGCCACTTCTAAATCATCCCACTGTTATATACCAGCAGTCATTTGAAATAATTTGAGTCTGCCAAAATTCAATAGCATTTGCTGTAGCAGGAATGGAAATGAAGTAACGACAAACAGCCTTTTCCATTGAAAGCAGCTTCTCAGAACTTGGCGTCCTCCAGATGTGCTGGATTATGACCCTTACAATCTGCCATGTAACCACTGTTGAAGGTGCAGGAAGTCCTAGGCCAGTGATGGCAAACCTTTTAGAGACTGAGTGCCCAAACTGTGATTCAAAACCCACTAATTTTTCACAAACTGCCAAGACGGCAATTTAACCTCAATACAGGTGGCTGTGAAGGGGCAATGTCAGGTGCGCACAGAAATGGCTCTGAGTGCCATCTTTGGCACCCGTGCCATAGGTTCACCAACACTGTCCCAGACCCACACCTCTGATCATGAAAGGCTAATATAATAGCCTTTTTTTTTCTTAACGCAAATCTTCCTAATTGAACAAATTCACTATTTCTTTGCACTACTTGAAGAGGCAGCAAAATTCACTATTTCTTTGCACTACTTGAAGAGGCAGCAAAATCAGCTGCCAACACTACCACACCAGTGGCACGGTCACATGTTTAATTTGTATTTTGTCATCTTTGCTGCAAATTTTTTCCCCTTTGCACTACATCCGCTGGCACTCTTGTTTCACTGTACCAAATTCCCTGAAATACCAAAGATTGGAAGAGATTTTGTAATGCTGGAAAGATAACTCAGGGGCAATCAGGTCTATGGCCTGCTGCCTCTCATTATTATCACAGGAAAACCAGGGCCTTGACAAGATTGCCACATCTCTCCACTCTGGAAGTTTGTGAGGATTTTTTTCTGATATTGGATAAAGTGGGAGGTTTGACTGGGAGTGGGAGGTGTGGATTTATTTTAAATATATATTATATACTACCATTTATTTTCTATTTTCCCAACTTCAATTTGCTTGCACACACACACATTTGGGGTGCAAGCCAAGAACAGAACCTCTATCCTAAGTGATATCCTAACTGCCCACTCGCCCGTCCGCCCACGCCACCACCCGCCCGCAGCCCATGCCGCCGCCTGCCCACTCGCCCGCCCGCGGCCGCCGCCTGCTGCCTAGGGCGCAAAAACACCTAGCGCCAGCCCTGATTGCGGGACGCCCCTATGCTCTGGGAAGTAAAATTGTGCTAAATCGTGGTGGAAACGACAAACGGAAACGACGAATTTTTGAAAAATTTCACGACAAACAGAAATGACCCGAAACGGACCCGTTCTGACAAGCGAAAACTCGAAATGTCATTTTTTCTGGTCGTGCCCATGTCTAGCCCTAACAATCTGTTGAATGGCAGCATCTATTCCCTAGTCTTAGTGAGATGGTAGCCTCTTTATAAGGTCTCGCCACATGGTGAGAGACCTCTTTTGTGATCTAGCCGTCTTCCCACTTTCCCTCCCAATTGACAGTATGAGAGTAGCGTAAGGGGTGGGTTGGGATTTTTGGCTGCTACTCAAATTGGACTGGAGTGACATTGTGTTTTCGCCCATCCCACTCTGTTTAAGGCTTAAGGGGAGTTTTGTAACCGGTCACAATTGGCAGGTAGTGCAAGCGGAAAATTTAAGTCAGGTGAAATTTATTGAATATTATTCCCTAGTGAGCTGGTAGTCCTCAATATGAATTAGGACATGAATTAGGAAATTAGGAACATTAGGTGTTAGATATAAATAGGTACAAAGATTAGGAATGAGGGCTGCCCTGACCACAGGTTTGGGGAGGGTGCTGAACACGTGGGCAGGGCCTTTTTGATAATATTAGGAATAATTAACTGATCCACTTGCACTACGTTCAGGCCCCCTTGTTTAAGGGATGTTCAACAGCTGAATTGAATGTTTTTCATATCAATAAATTGTGGCTCAGTTTCAATCTCACAAACGTGTCTTGCCTCTTTATTTCCGGACTAGGAGGGCAAAGAGAGATGTAAAGTCATTTGTATTGATTGAATTCATTTCTTCCACCACCTACCTAAACTTACTTTGCCAAAAAGTAACTTGGTCAAGATGGCTGTGGAGAAGGAAGGCAAGGAGAAGAGGGAAAATGAACAATACAAATAAAAAGTAGCCAGGTGAGAAAACCTGACTGCCTCCTAGGAGAAATTCTGTGATGGCTACTAATAATTCCCCAAAATGAATCGAGAAATACAGTGCACTGACTGATTTATAATAGTGGTCTCGCCTGTGAAAAGTAAAGAGCAATTTATGGAATTTTAGCATGCAGGGAGACTAACATGTCTATTAAAGGAAAAATGTCAACTCTGGGTCTCTCATCAGGGACTAATTTAAATGCAATTTTGCTAAATTAGGTACTGAAAGAGCCAGAGGAAGAAGAAAAGCCAACTGTAAATTCAGATAATATAGCAATTTGTAGATAACAGCAGTTTTTTTTCTCTACATGCAAGTGGCCTGGTACGGTCAGTAAATAAGTAATCACCTTCCTTCACCTTATGTCCTATTGAAGCAAATTTGGACTACACATGCAGTAATGATATATTGACATAGTTGGTGAGCAGTATCGTACTGAATGATCAGAGTGGCTATCTGAGCAAAGTGAATTTGGCAGAAGATGAAAGAACAACAGCTAACAAGTAACTAAAAATAATAATAACAGAAAACATTAAGACAACAAATTAATGTTAGGTTGCCACAGTACAAACAGAGCTGGTAATGCAATAAACCCTGCATGGGGAGATAGAGGGCAGGCAACCCACCTTTTGTCACCTTTCTCCTAAGCCCGTGGTGGTGAACCTTCGGCACTCCAGTTGTTTTGGACCACAACTCCCAGAATTCCAAGCCTAGACTGCCAATGACAAAGGATTGTGGGAGTTGTATTCCAAAACATCTGCAATGCCGAAGGTTTGCCATCACTGTCTAAGCTGTGCTGACCTGTGACCATGATGCACCAGAAGTTGATTTGACACCCCCTCTATTTGTTCATGCAGCAGTCATTCAGCATGCAACAGTGACTTTACTACGCCTGTCTGTCTGTCTATGTCTGTCTGTCTGTCTGTCTGTCTTTCTTTCTTTCTTTCTTTCTTTCTTTCTTTCTTTCTTTCTTTCTTTCTTTCTTTCTTTCTTTCTTTCTTTCTTTCTGTTGCTGTTGCTACTTCGGTCAAAGTTGCTCCTAGCATGGTCTTATAATTTCTTTACATCAGCTTGAAAAATATTTTGAAAAGAAGACAAAAATAGAGGGGGGGGGGTTCCAGCGCAAGGACATTGTATGAGCCCAAGGGCAGGCTTCTGTCCATTCCAAACCCGCCTTGCGTACCTTTGAGCTGGGATTCCATGACCATTTTGTGGAGGACACAAAGAAAAAAACATGTATGTGTGTGTGAATTGGGAGCAGACGCGTGTCTGCGAAGGCAGGCCCGCACCCACTCCTACGAGCACACGTCAATTAGACAAGGACAAAATTAGACCCCCTCATCCGGCTGCAATCATTGATATCGTCACAAGCACAATGCAAACAAACCTGGTCCATATCGGCCCAGCCGTTCCCCAAAAAGAAATGGCTGAGAAGCTCCGGTTTCTTTCCCTACAAGCGAACAAGCTTGGTAACAAAGGTTAGGGGTGATTGACAGTGGATTTGATACTTTGTTTCCCCTGGACATGTGCCCCCCCCCAGCCTCAGGAGAGTAGGGGGAATGGGGCAACCCCTTGCTCCCCACTAGACCAGACTTTGGCACACTTGGGGGGATGGGGAATCATCTCATATTAACCCCTTTTCATAACTGCATCGTTCCCTGCACAGCCAAAAAGGCACCAATAATTTTTTTCTCTTTCCCTCTTTTCCCTTCTTCTTCGCCTTTCTCTCTCTCTCTCTCTCTTCCCCAAATAAAGGTTCCTCCACCTCTCCCCTCTGTGTCCTTCCTCTCCCTGCCTTCCAGTAATATCCCCGACCCCTCCATTTTCCCAATTCCTTCTTCCTTCACGTATCTCAAGATCTGGACAAGGGTACACGCTGCCTCCATGTTGGGGAAGTGACCTCCATTTCAAATCAAGGACCGTCACCCTGCCACATGGCAAAACCAGTTCAAACTGCTTGGTTCCCCTGAATGGATTTTGCCAGAGGGAATCTTCTCCTTCCTCCACAGACACAATGGGCTGTATGGGTCACCTTTTCCTGCTTAGCCCTCCATCCCCCAGCTCTCTCTCTCTCTCTCTCTCTCTCTCTCTCTCTCTCTCTCTCTCTCTTTCTCTCCCTCTCCTATTTTCCTCCCATCCATCTTCCCTGGGTGTGCTTAAAACTGTGCTCCTGCACTCTGCTGCTTTTTGGACCTACACCATCTTGGGCAAGGCGTGGTGACCACATGGCAAGAAGGAAGAATCTCCAGATGGACTCCATTTCTTCAAGACGGCCTCAGCACGCCTCACTCTCGGATGTGTCAAAGATTAAATCGCAAAGATTAAATTGCAGCTCCATCGGCTTTTCTGCTCTCCATTGTGACTTCTCAGCTCCCCATTGTGATTGTTCCGTCTCCCATCGACTTGTTAATTACTCTGTGATTACTCAAACTCTTGGACAATACTGACTCCTTCCTCCCCTATTGTTGCCCCCATATCCACCCATTAAAGGATTAGTTTTGGCCTAATCACACCTGTGAAGGGGTCCTGTTCCAGGACATCAGGAACGCCCAGGACCTCCCCCAAGAGACCCCTGGACTGACCCCCGTTGGTTGTTCCAAAACACCACCCCTAGCCCAACCCAGAGGGGGCGCCACTCTGTGGGGGGGAGGAAATAAAGATTGTGTGTTTCCTGTTTTGGGTGCTGAACGCCTCACTTCTGCCTTGGGTGATCCGTTCGCCTTACCATCTTTATTAGGCCTAATAAACTGGTAATATTTGCCTGGATCTCTCTGTGTTGGGTTTCTTCATTGGGTCTTGTGAAATCCAACAGCTTGCAGCAGGATTACCTTGCTGTGGTCTCAACAATTTCACAGGGCTTTTGTGAGAAGGAAAGATGATCCATAATTCCATGATGACCGGGCTACAGTTGAGAGGTTGAGAGAGGAATCTGGAATGACTGAGAATCTTCACAGACATATTGAGAGAGGAAGGAAGCCCATGAGAAGCAAACAAAGAGCTCCTCACCCTTCTGTAATGAAAGCAGCACTAGCACTAAGGTGAGGCTGGCATTTTCATGGAGCAAACCAACCCCACCCCAATATATCCCATTAGGAATCTACTTTACTGTAATTGACTCAAAGAGAGAATTCAAAATTCTTCAGAAAATATAGAACATAGAAGTAAAGTTGATGAACAAAGCTTATAGAATTAGATAAACTGATCTTGCCTAGAATAATTGCACCAATAAAATAACCTATACCTTGATACCAGGATCAGTTTTGATCTGCTGGGAAATGATTGCTTGATTTCAATCTGGAAGCTTAAATGTGATAAACGCCAACTGTGCTAAACACAGGCCAGTTCTTGTCACATATCCAGTTCCGAATGTTGCTGCTTGTCCCATATATTGATTTCTTAGGAGCCAGATAAGGTAGTCAGGCACTCCCATTGCTTTAAGAACTTGCCATAGTTTGTTGTGGTCCACACAGTCAAAGGCTTTGGCATAGTCAATGAAGCAGAAGTAGATGTTGTTATGGAACTCTCTAGCTTTCTCCATAATCCAGCACAATGTTGGCAATTTGATCTCTAGTTTCTCTAGTTCCTCTGCCCCTTCGAAATCTAGCTTGCACTTCTGGGAGTTCTCTTTCCACATACTGCTGAAGCCTCCCTTGTAGAATTTTGAGGATAACCTTGCTAGCGTGTGAAATGAGTTCAATTGTGTGATAGTTGGAGCATTATTTGGTGTTGCCCTTCTTTGGGATTGGGATGTGGACCGATCTTTTCCAGTCCTCTGGCCACTGCTGAGTTTTCCAAATTTGCTGGCATATTGTATGTAGCACCCTTACAACATCCTCTTTTAAGAATTTAAAGAGTTCAATTGGAATGCCATCACTTCCACTGGCCTTGTTGTTTGCATTGCTTTCTAAGGCCCACTTGACTTCACTTTCCAGGATGTCTGGCTCCAGGTCAGCAACTACACTATCTTGGTTATCAGGGACATCCAGATCTTTCTGATATAATTCCGCTGTGTATTCTTGCCATCTCTTCTTGATCTCTTCTGCTTCTGTTAGGTCCCTACCATTTTTGTCCTTTATCATATCCATCTTTGAATGAAATGCCCCTCTAATATCTCCAATTTTCTTGAATAGATCTCTGGTTTTTCCTCCCCCCCCCCTCTATTTCTTTGCACTCTTCGTTCAAGAAGGCTGCCCTCTCTCTCCTTGCTATTCTTTGAAAGTCTGTATCAATTTTCTGTATCTTTCCCTTTCTCCCTTGCATTTTGCGTTCCTTCTCTCCTCCGCTATTTGTAGGGCCTCGTTGGACAACCACTTTGCTTTCTTGCATTTTCTTTTCTTTGGAATTGTTTTCATTTCAGCCTCCTGTACAATGTTACAAGCCTCTATCCATAGTTCTTCAGGTGTTCTGTCCACCAAATCTAGTTCCTTAAATCTATTCTTCACCTTCACTGTATATTCATAAGGGGTTTGACTTAGATTATACCTGACTGGCCCAGTGGTCTTCCCTACCTTCTTCAGTTTAAGTTTGAATTTTGCTATAAGAAGCTGATGATCTGAGCCGCAATCAGCACCAGGTCTCGTTTTTGCTGACTGTATAGAGCTCCTCCATCTTTGGCTGCAGAGAACATAATCAATCTGATTCCAGTATTGTCCATCTGGTGATGTCGTGTAGAGTCGCCTTTTGTGTTGTTGGAAAAGAATGTTTGCCATGACCAGCTTGTTCTCTTGATAAAACTCGATTAGTCTTTGCCCTGCTTCATTTGGAACTCCAAGGCCAAACTTGCATGTTATTCCTTTTATCACTTGACTCCCTCCTTTAGCATTCCAATCCCCTATGATGAGAAAAACATCTTTCTTTGGTGTCAGTTCTAGAAGGAGTTGTAAGTCTTCATAGAATTGGTCAATCTCAGGCTCTTCAACATTTCTAGTTGGTGCATAAGCTTGGATTACTGTGATGTTGAATGTTCTGCCTTGGAATAATACTGAAATTATTCTATCATTTTTGAGGTTGTATCCCAGCACAGCTTTTCCCACTCTTTTGTTGACTATGAGGGCTACTCCATTTCTTCTATGGGATTCTTGCCCACAGTAGTAGATGTGACAGTCATTTGAATTGAATTAACCCATTTCCATCCATTTAAATTTCTTGATGCCCAAGATGTCAACATTTATTCTTGCCACTTCATGTTTGACCACATCCAGCTTACCCTGGTTCATAGATCTCACATTCCAGGTTCCTATGCAGTATATTTCTTGGGAACTTTGGACTTTCCTTTCTCTTCCAGGCACGTCTACAGCTGGACATCCTTTTGGCTTTGGCCCAGCCGCTTCATTAGCTCTGGAACTACTTGTACTCATCCTCCACTCTTCCTCAGTAGCATGTTGGATGCCTTCAGACCTGAGGGGTTGATCTTCTGCCCAGGGAAGGGTGTGGCAGGCAGTTTTTGCCTAGAGTCTGGCGGTGAAAGCTGGGTTTGTTGGTAATGGAGAAAAGAAAGAAAGAAACAGAAAAAATGGTAGTATGCAGTATTGCATAGAATGGGTTGCTGGACGTAGGTACATTTGCAAGCAGTGATATGGTTGATGTAGTTTTAGGCCTCTGTAGTAGTTGATATAATTGATACCATATGTAGCTGATATGATTGTGGCATATCAACTCAAAGCCCTTACACAAAAATGCAACTCTAATAGGCTCATATTTAGAGGTTAGGGTACACAACCGCAGCACCTGAGGCTCACCCCCCCCCACCTCCACCTCAGGCTGGCTAGTCCATTTACTGAGCTCTGAATGGCACTGGGGCCTTTCTTCAGGGCTGGTGCTCCAATCCATGCAGGAGCCCACCCAGTCCTTCCCCGCCTTCCCAGGTACTCCCTGTCCCTCACTCCTTGCTGCAGTGGTCAGCTGCCTCAAGGAGGCAGGGAAGGGCCAGCCAGGCTCCTGTGTCTATTAGAACACTGGCGCTGAAGAAGGACCCCCGTGCCATGTAGAGCCTGGTAAGCCGACTGGCTGGACCAAGGGATTGGGGATGGCCTCTGTGGCACCTCAGGTCATATGGCTGTGCTTCATACGACTTTATACAAAGCCTCCAATCATATTCCTAAGTAAACTTCAGGAAATGAAACTGAGAAGAAATAAACCAAAACCACATTATGCAAAGGCTACACGGCCATGTAACTCCATCACTTTATCATGTCATTCCTTGAAATCGCTGGCTAAGCAGCTGCAAGGAAATATACTGCATGGGGGCCTCAGCCTGAACCTTCCCTACAACCTCAGTGGTTAGAATGTCAGATCTTGGTCTTTACTGAGTGCCTCGGCTATCACTTTCCTTCTTCTTTGGTGCAAGCAATTTATTCTAATAATACTGTGTATATTTTCACTTTCCACTTTCCTCAGTTCAAATCATTTTCAAAAGCTTTCAGGTTCCATCCAACAAATGTTGGATGGAAAACAAAGGATCCACAGGTGCATTGCTTTGCCCCAGGTATAACCTGCATTTCAAATACTCCAGGTTACATCCATTTTTGCACATTTGCCTAGAGATCGTGTACATGCCTGCATAAAACTAGCTTACTGCATGTTAAAGCATTTATAATTGAATGTGATATGGATACATTAGACATTATACGTAAATGGGCATGCACCTTAAAGAATATTGGTTATTGCTGTACTTTTGAGTAGAGATGGGCACCAAATGAAAAATGAAATGCTGTTTTGTCATTTCATTAAGTAACAAATTTGTTTACATAACAAAAGGATAGAATCCATTTCATGACAAAATGAAATGAACTACCTTTTTTGGTCCAAAACACAAAACGGCGGAGCTTCCTCAAGCTCTCCCCTATAAGCCCCCAAAATTGGAGAGATTTATGGTTCACGGGGCCAAGTTATTCAACTGCAAAAGGGATCCCCCCCCCAATTCAGTAATTAGAAGTGCTGCACTGGCAGTAGTTCAATTTATTACTTTTTTATGTACTCAAAAATAGAGGGTAGGAAATCTTTGACTTTGCACTTGTATACGCTTTAACCATGGTTAATGCCAGTTACGGGTTATTTTCTTAATACTGGTTTATCAAGATGTTGCCTGTTTAGCCTATTTAATTAGCTGTTTGCTATAAATAATAATAATTGCATACCATCAAGTCAATTCCAAATTATGGTGACACTTTCCAGGGTTTTCTAGGGAGAGAATACAGTGCTCAGAAGCGATTTACCATTCTCTTCTTCTTTGGGGCTGGGGGCTGGGATTGTGCCACTTTCCCAAGGCCACACAGGTTGGCTGCGCTCACAGGAGACACAGGAAGGCATTAAACTCTCAACGTCTGGCTCAGCAACCAGATACTTAAACCACTGAGCATGCAAGTACAAGTCAATGAAGTTACTCTTCAATGCAAATTAAACATTTTAAATTGCAGTCTCACAGAGCCACGTTATTGTGGTATCTGAAGCAAAGGAGAAAACAGTGCCCTTCCCCCATCAAGGTTCAATATCCAATGGTAGGCAAGTGATCCTCATAAATCAGGCACAAAATACCATGGGCATCTTCTGTGTTCCTGATGGTACAAATACAATGTAACAAATTAAATAACTAGGCATTTGCTCCCCCTTCACAACACCAAAAATCTGAAGCACCCTCCTTACTATGCCTAAAGTAAAAACCAGTCTTAGATAGATAGATAGATAGATAGATAGATAGATAGATAGATAGATAGATAGATAGATAGATAGATAGATAGATAGATAGATAGATAGATAGATAGATAGATAGATAGATAGATAGATAGAGTGGTACTTCTACATACAAGCTTAATTCATTCCAAATGTTTGCTCATAAGTCAAACAACTTGTAAGTAGAGCAGCCGTATCTGAAAAAAATCAAAAAGCAAATAAATAAATTGGGGCGGGGGGAATTTAACTAGAGCAGACCGCATCTAAAATTTGTAAGGCAGCAGTTAAAATGCCAATGGTTTTCCGTTCTTAAGTCAAATTGCTCGTAAGTAGAGCCGCTCATAAGTAGAAGTACCACGATAGATAGATAGATAGATAGATAGATAGATAGATAGATAGATAGATAGATAGATAGATAGATAGATAGATAGATAGATATGACAAGAAATTGATAAGTTCATCTTCATATCCTTCCAAACTCCCAAAGTCCTCTCACTTGATCCTTTTAAACATACTCTCTGTGGTTGCCTCTGAACAAATATTTCCCTCTTTCATATAAAGGGCCTTCTGGTTTTCAGAGACAGATCGTAATCTTGCCTTTATCAACAGCCCTACCATACACAATGATTATAAATGGAGCAGTTGGGAAAAGGAGAAACTTTTTGGATGTATAATATGATTCACAAAAGAACAGGAAAATGCAGAAACTCCAGGCTCTAGTTTGGAATGCACAAAAGCAACCCGCACGCGCGTGCACACACAAAAAACCCACACTCCTTAGTGAAGTTATTTTGGCATATTATTAAGCAAAAGAACTGCACAGCAAGATTCGTCTTTGTGGCCTGGAACACTATTCTGGAGGGAAATGATACGTCGTGTTGCCAGTCTTCAGGCAGTTCATTTTAATTGGTTTGTTATAACGTTGTGCCAGAGCTCCAGGGTTCAAATACAAAAGGAGAGAAAATATATTTTAATGCCGCACACATGACAGAATATATGAGGGAAACTGGTTGAACATTTTTTTAAAAAGGAGGCAGATACATTCAAGTAACTGGATAGATTTGCAAGCCGCTAATTCCCCCCCCCCCCCCCCGAGTTTCCTTCTTCAAGGACATCACCCAAGTGGTGGTATGTGTAGTGGTTAGAAACCCTGGAGGGTGGGGTGGGGTTTATCCTATCTGGTCAATAAATATCTTTTTGCTTGGAAATATAGGTTGATACCTTACATGACATGAGACACCTCCAGCTCAATTCACCCATTTTGTTTTGGACAGGTTTGTTTCTCAACCCTACCTGGAGATGACAGCAGTAGAGCTTGTGAAATTCTGCATGCAGAGTAAGTCACTCTTAAGAACATAAGAACATAAGAAGAGCCATGCTGGATCAGGCCAAAGGCCCATCTAGTCCAGCTTCCTGTATCTCACAGCAGCCCCACCAGATGCGTTTGGGAGCGCATGAGACTAGATATCTGTCTCCTGATACCACTCCCCTGCATCTGGCCCTTGAAGTATCCTGGTTTCTCCATCATGGTTTGTAACCTGTGATGGACTTTTCCTCCAGGAATCTGTCCAATCCCCTTTTGAAGGCATCCAGGCCAGATGCCATCACCACATCCAGTGGCAGGGAGTTCCAAAGACTTACAACGCGCTGGGTGAAAAAATATTTTCTTTTGTCAGTTCTTACTCTCCCAGCCCTCAATTTGAGTGTATGTCCCCTAGTTCTGATATTTTGGGAGAGAGAGAAGAGCTTCCCTCTATCTACTTTACTCATACCCTGCATTATTTTGTATGTCTCAATCATATCCCCCCTCAAGCGCCTTTTTTCCAGACTAAAGAGGCCCAAATGTTTTAGCCTTTCTTCATAAGGGAGGTGCCCCAGCCCAGTAATCATTTTAGTTGCTCTCTTTTGCACCTTTTCCAGTTCCACTATGTCTTTCTTGAGATGCGGTGACCAGAATTGTACACAATACTCCAGGTGGGGCCTTACTATTGTTTTGTATAATGGCATTATAATGTTGGCTGTTTTATTTTCAATCCCCTTTTTGATAATCCCTAGCATGGAATTGGCCTTCTTCACCACTGCCACACACTGGGGAGACACCTTCATGGAGCTGTCCACCAACACACCAAGATCTCTTTCCTGATCCGTCACGGATAACTCAGAGCCCATGAGTTGATAGATGAAGTTTGGATTTTTTGCCCCAATATGCATTACTTTACATTTGGTTACATTTAAATGCATTTGCCATTTCTCAGCCCATTCCCCCAGTTTGGAGAGATCCTTCTGGAGCTCTTCACAATCTTCTCTGGTTTTCACCACACGGAAAAGTTTTGTGTCATCGGCAAACTTGGCCACCTCACTGTTTATCCCTGTCTCCAGGTCATTTATGAACAGATTGAAAAGCACCGGTCCCAGGACAGAGCCCTTACTGCATGCAGAGTAAGTCACACACATTTACAGCCTTTCCTCTTCTTTAACCATTCTTCCTTGCATTTGCCATCAAGTTACTTTCTTTGCTCCGTAGCACTGATATAAAAAGAAGAGGACACTTTGCAAATTCAATATAAATCAATAAACAACCAGGATGGCATGGGGGCAGTCACGCAAACTGATTATTTTCTGAGGCTTGTGAGAGGTGGAAATTCCTGCATTAATAAAACAAGGTATTTTTCCATTTTCTTTTCATGCCTCAAAAGGAGAAAGGTGGTTCCTGACCCTTGGCAGAAATGTGGGGCATGTGTTCAGTTTTCCGAATAGTTACTGGTGTCTCCTTGGATGTGACTCCAAGCTGCTCCAACAATTTCCTTTTTTTCCCAGTACCCGAACCCTTGAGTTGGCAGGTTGTGAGGAGGTGTTGGCCTTGCTGATGGCATTGTTTACTGGCGGCTTGCCTCTTAGTTTGGAAGGCCAAGCTACACAGATGGTTGGCTTCCCATCACTTCCCACTTCCTGAAATTAAAACTGAGAGCTCAGATTTGCAATCAGTTTCTTAAATATTTCCAGTAGCCTCACCTGAAAAGAAATAATCAAATCATTAAAAATGTTCCTTCTCATGCACATGCATGCACAAACTTTTAACCACTGCTGATGTTATAACAATACGAAGCTTGCTAAGGTCTCAAAATGGTCAGATCCATTTTCTTAATACCTATATGTTATGTACAATGCCCAAGACTAGGGTCGTCGTAATAGACATTGGACCTAACTGCTCCACAGGGCTCCATGTGATTTCCACCTTGTAATTATGGAAGCTAGTAGAGACTGTCCCATTCAGGGCAACAACACTTCTGCTCACACAAGAAGGCAGAGATACAGAATATTATTATGTAAGCAGCAGAGAAGGAGAAACCATATGCCTAACAAGCTAGCAATGCATGAGGAAAAAGCAAACTGGATGTGGCCCTACGACATCTATTTATAGGCATGGGCCAAATTCATACCATGTAATGATAAGATGTGTGCTGTGAAATTAGCACACCAAAAGGTTCTATGCCTTCCTCTCACCAATGCTAGACAGCAATGTGGGTTCTTTAGCTTGAAATCCACAGGGGATACAGAGAAAATAGTACAGTGTTGTTTCACTATCAAACAAAAGGCCTCTTAAAAGGCAACTGTTCCTCGTGGGAGAATACGCAACAGGGGGGTGGGTGGTCAGGAGAAGTGGCACACAATGTTTAAAATGACTTTTAGCCACTGACCCAAGCACTTGCCTTGGTGGCTAAAAGTCATTTTAAACATTCCATGCCACTCCCCCGCAACACGGGGGTGGGGGTCAGGAGAAGTGGCACACAATGTTTAAAATGACCTTTAGCCACTGACCCAAGCACTTGCCTCAGTGGCTAAAAGTATTGCCTGAATATAAGTTGAGGGCCATCTTTTTCAGCCCACAATTAGGGCTGAAAAACTAGACTTATATTCGAGTTTATACAGTAATTTCTTATATCAGGTCCTGCCAATGACAACATGAGTCCTGGACCTGTTACATGTGGAGAAACAACCTCCTTCAGCTAATCACTTAAAAAGAAAAGGAAAGATGCTCACAACTTCTCATAACTTTTTGAGCAGTGTAGAAGAGCTGTTTCACATGACTGAAATCAGTGCATGGCATCCCACTGCCAAGCATTTCTTCCTGTTCTAGAAAACTAGCATGCAAATCTGACTCTGGGTAAGAGGGAAAGTCTCCTGCTATGCATTTAGGGCAGACGGGGAGGGAGGGGGAGGGAACAAGGAATCCTTGGGCTCAGCAGTGGTCGGATTCAGAGAATCCTACTTCCCTGGCCTGCTGGGGTTGATTTAAGCAGCAGCAGCAGCAGGTAGAAGAAGAAGAAGAAGAAGAAGAAGAAGAAGAAGAAGAAGAAGAAGAAGAAGAAGAAGAAGAAGAAGAAGAAGAAGAAGAAAGTCAAGCAGCATCTCCTTTTTTGAGAACCACAAGTTGAACCTGAGCTAAAATCCAGCTAGAATATCTCAGAAATGGAGAACACCAAAGAAAAGGAAGGAGTCACACTGAGTCCACTGACTGTTGTCAGTGCGGCAAGCCATAATGAAAGGGCAATGGCGGCAGCCACGTATGGGGGAGGAAGCAGCATCAGCTGCAGGGTGCAGACCCGAGCCTGTAGGAGGGCTCAGGCAGACCATGGGGCTCAGATCAACTCAGGCCTCTGGGAAGTATGATGTGCACCCAGGGGCCAGCCAGGTCAGCACTTGATTTAAAGTGTGTGTGTGTGGGCAGAAAGCAGAAACCCCCATTTGTCGCAAGCAGGAGACAGAGCAACCCCAGCCTGCCCACCATATATATAAGAAGAAGGAAAGAAAGAAAATGTGTTAGTTATCAAATGGTTCATATGACTGTCACAACTTTTGAGTGTTTAGCAGTTTTACAGGCATTGGCCTGATCCAAGTGGTTAAAGTTGCAGCCTAGAACCTGCACAACATAGCAACTACTGACAAGGTCACATAAAACAGGAAAAGGCCATGGGCTGGATCATGAGGGGCAGCCAAAGGCCTCTGGAAGGTTTCAAAGACACAGGCCAGCAATGGGGTCCACGCCAATCGGGGGACCTGATGACAGAATAAGGGACATGGGTCACCGATGGGGTGGACACCCCAGGGGCACCTACAATTAAAAACGACCAGGGCATTCCTGAAAAAGGGCAGCAGGTAACACTGGATCATCAAGGGGCAGGCGGGCTCCTTGATGAGTTGATCTGACCCAATGACTCAGCCAGAGTACTGCTTGTGTGTAACCAATAACGTTGTGGCCAAAATATTTCCCCAAAGATTGAAGGGTCATGTCTGGTTATTGCTTTACACAAAAATTGGGAAGCTCAGCTTTAGGCAACAAATAGTTGTGCCTGCAAGGATAACTGCCCATACTAATTTGTTGCTCTTGTTTCTGCTGCTATTGTTCCCATGAGGGGCTCCCGAGTCTTCTCAAACAGTCTCATGAGCATCCCATGGTTTAGGAGAGGGACCACATAAACTGCTTATTGGTTTATAATTTGAATTACTTTTTCGTCTTCTGGCAGAGCATTTTAAACTGCTATGTGGCATGTATGGATGTCACAGATGCAGCATTGCCACTATTTCTTTCAACTTTCTTCCAAAAACTTTTAAAATACAATATGTGTGAAACTGTCGTAGGGTATAAATTAAGAAAATATATTATCATTTGAAAAAAAATGAGTTAGAGTCCTCCTTCTGTGGGATATGTTTCTGCTAGTGTACTTACAGTATATACTGCCTGAGAACACAAAATTTAAAAAACCCAGAAATATATATATATTTATAAGCATTTCTGTCGTGTATTTAGCAGAATTGGCCATTAGAAAGAGCCAGAGACCATGCAGTGTATAGTTTTCAATATTTCTGCATTTTTGGCACCTGTGGGGGGACTTAGGACCAATCTCCTGAGGATACCAATTTCCCACTGTATTTTGAAAATCCTACACCCAATAAAACCATAAAGCTTTTCTTTAAACACATATAGTTGCTGTTTTCTTTCCTTATACCCCTAGTTTATGACAAGACAAAGGTGGTCAACCAATGCCAAAATGCTACAAGCAGAATGGGCATCGGGAACTAACTCCCTTCCTACGCTGGAAAACAGGGACCTGCTCTCCTAGTCCTGCCTTCTGCAAAAAGGGAGCTGTCCAACAATGTCATCAGTGCTTATGCAATGCTCTACTGCTGACTGTAAGCAGCTGCATTCTTCTTCAAGTGCCATGTCCTCATAGAACATTGGTGATCGGTGGCCTGACCTGGTTTCTATCTAAAGCTATTCTAAATAGAGCAGCTGTGTTCACTGTGGACCATTGGCTTAAATTCTTAAGCCAGAATGTTCTTCTACACCCTGGGCCACACTGCCCCTATTTTTCCTTGAAGGATAACCAGCAGCAGATGGCACTTCTCATTGTGCATTATGTGTCCAAAATATTGCAGTTTTCTTCTGTTCATGGTATTGAGGATTTCTAGCATTTATTCATGTGCTATAATACATCCATATTAGTGACTCTGGCTGTCCAAGGTATCTTCAGAATTCATCTGTATGTCCACATTTTGAATGCTTCCAGCTTCCTACATAATGTGTATGTAAGGGTCCAAGTTTCAACACCATAGAGAAGTATACTAAATAAATAAGATCGACATATTCGAATACAAAGTCTGATAGATAAAGCAAAGGTTTCTGCTTATATATCACCCCATGGTGCTTCAAGCACTCTCTGGGTGTTATACAATTTACTGTAATTATGCAGGTTACACATTGCCCCCCCATTGGGCTCAGTACTCATTTTACCAACCTCGGAAGAATAGAAGGTTGAGTCAACCATGAGCTGGCTACCTGGGATTGAACTCCAGGTTGTGAGCACATTTTTAGCTGCAGCGCAGCCATTTAACCGCTGTGCCACAAGGTTTGTCCTGATTTGTCAAGACTTTCCTCATTTTCTGGAAGGAATTTCTAGCTTGTTCAATTCTGCAATGGATTTCATGTGAAGGATCCCAGTTATCCTTCACATGGCACCCCAAGTACTTATGAGATGGCACTCTCTCAATTATATCACTGCTGATCTTGAGAAGGTTCTGCGAACCATTTTGTTTTTTATTGATAACCATCCATTTGGGTTGGTTTGAGCTGCTTTGAGGTAGCAATTGAATGGTCGAGTATTATTTCGGCCTTCCTAGCATATCTGTAAAACTTTTCTTCAGACCTTTTCTTGACATGTTGAGCATTAAGTCTCAAGATACTCATTGTAGGCTCCATCCTCTAAGATCCTAGAATTTGTAATTTGGTAAAGAATGTCAAATTCTCTGCTAGAGAGCACTTATGCAGGCCCTTACTAAGCTCTTCTCTAGCACAATGGTTCCTAACCTTGGCCAAATCCAATGTTTCTGGGGTGGGGTGGAGATTTAGTTATAGCCCAGTAATTTTTCAATAAAGTATACACATGGTTACTTAAGAACAGGCTCTAGTAAAATGGCTTTCCTTCCTGTAAAGCACACTCTAGTGGCTGCAGAATACATTAAAAGTTACATTTTTCAGTTGAATTTGGGGAAACCACTTGATGCATTAGTTGTGTTCAGCTATTTCAATTGCTGTTGTTTGATTTGCTCATTGCAAACTGCTGAAAGTCGGTACATTTTTACAATAAACCAGATTTGCAATGGAGGGTGAATAATTTTGATGACAACTTTACATCTAATAGTCTTCTTTCATAAAAACAAACCAAAAAAATCACAGGTTAGTTCCATGCAACAGTTTTTGTGCCTGCAAATTCCAGTCCACTTCTATTTAAATCATAAATACCTTTCAGTGTGTCCTTGCTATGTTTAATCACAGCTGGCAGTAGGAGAAACAGGCTGGATTTTCCTGATCCACAGAGTAAACTATCTAGGTGATTCCTAGCAAATCCTCTCTGGGACATGCACTTCATTAGATGATGGCAGGCTGAGCACATACATTCAGTCTAACCCACCTTACATGTAAGAATGATTCAGGAAGGTACTATTCTCACAACCCTGACATGAAATAAATGTTAACAAATTAATAGTAATGAATGGCATTTTGTTATTATTGATGCCATTGAATTAGATACAGACTTATTTATACTTTAGAATAGACCATTAAAATAAAGGGGACTTGACCTAATAATTCCATTGGGTCTACTCTAGTTATGAAAGACTGGAACCTACTTGCATTGGGTTTTGCTTTATTGTTGCTTTACTAATTGAATTATCAAACATGTCTATTTTCATTGTTGTTCTTACAGCATTACTGTTTTAAGAATATTTGAGTGGTCATCTAGTCTTCTTTTGCTCCAAGCTCCAAATCATAACCATTTATGTAATGAGCCAGGCTGTTCAAAGCCCTTCAAAAACATTATAATAAAACTTGAGAAGTCATTATCTTTATGGAGAGCTAAGGGTAGAGTTGACTTCGCTGAACATGTGCCATGGTGCATTGGAGAAAATAAATTTGCACAAAAGCATTTATACCTAATGGCAGGTTTATGACCACCTTCCCCATTTATCACTGCTCTCAAACATAATTATTATTAACTGTATTTTCCCCTTATGAAACCAACTTCACTAAATTATACACAGAGGAGTCAGACAATGCTCTGTAATATATATCAAGGTGTTGACAAGCAGGTAGCAAATCATTTGCATATGCCTCAGATGGAATCTCTTTAATGGGAGGCCGAATCATCAAAACCTAAGCACACCTGTAAATCAACATAACAGCTGGTATGGTATGTTGAAATATCACTGCTTATGGAACCCAAAGTTGAGAATTCAAATCCCCTCATGGCTGGCTGCATACCTCAGTGGTCTAAGTATCTGTCTGCAGAGCCAGAGTTTGGCACTTTAATTACCCACTTCACTCATGGTGACATTGGTTCTGATCACTTGCTGCTACATTTATCAGTGATCTATTCCAATATCAAATATAGCCGCCTGTGGTCCCAAACTAGACTCCAAGCTAGTTTAGGCCTGGTAACTGGCTGCATGGAAACAGGTGTATTAGGCCCAACCCCATTTGAAACCAAGGGTAACCATGTTCCTTTCCTTGCAGTGCAGCTGTAGTGTGGCAACAGGTTGTGGGAGAAAAGAAGGCAGGACTCATTCTCACCATTTCCTTATTGATACTTCAGACCAACCCAATGAAGGAAAAATAGCTGAGGTTGAACCCATATTGCTACGGATCTATCCCTACCATTGGAAAAAGTGAGGCCACTGCATTAGATAGTAAATTGTGTTGGTTATGACAAAGCAGCAATCATTTGGTTCCTTAATTTTTGCCACCAGTGATGGATTCAAGTAAATGTGGGTTTTTCCACCTCAAGGGTCAGAATCATATGCCTGCCTTTGGAAGTGAGCACTTTGATATGCGGTAACATTTGTTGCTTTACCTCAGGCAGTTACATGTCTTGTAAATTGTGTAGGTCATGACAAAGCAGCAATCATTTGGTTCCTTAATTTTTGTCACCAGTGATGGATTCAAGTAAATGTGGGTTTTTCCACCTCAAGGGTCAGAATCATATGCCTGCCTTTGGAAGTGAGCACTTTGATATGCGGTAACATTTGTTGCTTTACCTCAGGCAGTTACATGTCTTGGTCATCCCTGGATCTATTATTCAAGTTCATGTAGCAGCAGGTAAAGGTAAGGGTTCCCTACGCATATGCGTGCTAGTTGTGTCCGACTCTAGGGGTGGTGCTCAAGCCGAAAGAGCCAGTGTTGCACAAGTCCATGGCTACATGGCCAGCATGGCAACGAGGAAACACTATTTTACCTTTCCACTTTTTACAGCGGTACCTATTTATCTACTTGCATTTACTTGTTTTCAATCTGCTAGGTTGGCATGAGCTAGGGTTATCAGTGGGAGCTCCCTCCGCTGCATGGCATCCGGGATTCAAACCACCGAGGTGTCAACTTTGCAGCCAACCGTTTTCAGAGCCTTAGTCCGCTGAGCCACCATGCCCCCCTGTAGCATTAGAGTGACTGCTTTTAACAATATGGCGGATTCTTTTCTATATGACAAACAAGCACTTCTGTTCTCCATTTGACTGCAATTCTGGAGAAATATTTCTTAATCAAAACAGTTCAGCCTCAGAGCCACTTTCAATATTAAATTTTAATCTTGATGGAAGAGGTGATACTAGTGAGGTATGGATTCAATAGAGCAGTGGTTGTTCGGCAGTTAGCATTATACAGCTGGGGGCATTTCAGGTCATGGTAATAAACACAGATCTGAAAGCTTTGTTCTAAAACGGCACGAAGCTGAGATGGTTGCAGTGATTAAAAGATATGACCCCTCAGTAAATGGAATTCCTAAAGACTGTAAAGCATTCAAAAACTAAACTGATGACCCAGAAAATGAGCTCAAATTAAGACATATGTGGTGGAAACTATAAGGGGGAAAGATACACTTAATAGCTCATCAATGGGGCAGAGGCAGAAATGAGAGCAAAAAAAGGGGGAGAGGCTATAGCTGGAAATAGAACCCTTCCATTAAAAGCCCTCCCTGAATGGGGGCCTTGTTGCTCATCAGAGTGCCTTTCCTAAAGAATATCAACGCATCCCAGCAGATCCTTGCATGCCTTGCTCCAACACATTGCCACACCAAGGGAGGCCAGAAAGACATCCATGAGAAATCAAGCCTTTGGGATGGGCTTCTAGTTAAGATGCACCTGGCCCCTTCCTCCAAAGAGATTAAGAGATTATAATGATGCTCTTTATAAAAGGTTACATGAATTAGCCAGCTTTGTGCTGGCTATCCAGCTACTGCCCAGTGTTTGTTGTTTGCCTGTTTGGCACGTTGTGGTCTTCCTTTTAAAACTTGACATGACATTATCACTGTATTTTCATTGCTTTTATTGTTTACTTGCATTGCGGTACAGTAGTCCCCTGTCACAATGCAGTTCATGGTCTCAGTATATAGCGTTTTGGTTTTTTGTTTTGTTTTATTTTGTTTTTTTAGAGAAGCAGGCTTCCAGAGAGAGGTTTTTTAAACCCCTCCTGGCACCTCAGCAAACAGAGCTGGGGCTGCTGATCTGCTGTTTCCAAAGAGAAGTTTTAACCCCCTCCTGACACCTCAGCAAACAGACCTTGAGCTCCTGGCAGCAAGGTTTGCTGAGGTGTCCGGAGGGGATTAAAAACCTCTCTTTGTAAATGCAGACAGCAGAAGCAGGCCAAGGTCATTTTACGGTGGTGTCTGCATTTTGCAGATTTTCCTTTATGGCTCAGGCACCTAACTCCTGCAATAAACGGGGGAGTACTGTATTACTGTATTTGATTTCATTTGACTGGTAACTTCCCAGGGTAGTGCCTGGCACTAATCAGACAGTAGAAAAATGAAAGGGAGGAAGGAAACATAAGAAACATGAGTGAAAAAAGAAGAAAAGGAAACCCAAGAGACTGGCACAAACCAGGTCATAAAAATCTGTTCAGATAGCCCAGAGGTGGGCTAATTGACAACATCAAGATGCAATTCCCAGGAATCCTTGACCTTGGCTATGCTCCTCAGGACTCCTGAGACATTCCCAAAATGTCAAGGTTGATTTGCTTTAGCCAGTGTTCTGGATTTTACCAATTAGGCACCTAGTAACTCTTCAGCCTTACTTTTTAACTCATTACAAAGATGTGAAGATCACTAGGACGTCAGTAACAACACAGCAAAGTGAAATTTCAGCAGAACTGGGAACTTCCCTGATAGTCATCCCTCCCATTTAAATTTAGACATCAAGCAGGTCTTATGCCTTCAGGACTTCATAAATCTTACATCATCAAAATAAGGTATTTGTTCTACACATGTATAACTTTATTTCCTACTGGTTGAAAAAAGGAGTCCTTTCACCATTTCTCAAATAAGAGGAGTCAACTCTTTATTCAGAGAGGCCTAAAAATCCCCCCCCCTCAAGTCAATGTTGTGACAGTCAACAAAAATGTTTTCCCCCAGTGGAAGCTGAACAGTAACTGACAAAGCAATGAAGCATGAAAGCACACACACTCCTTATGGAGTCCAGTCCTTTTGCCTGGACTCCATAAGGAAATCAATTTCTTGAGCATAGACACACCATGGAGCTATTGGTCATACCTTCATCATATTGTTCCTACAAAGTATAAAAGTCATCAGTACATGTGAGAGGAGCCCTGAGGCTTCCTCCCCTCCCCTCCACTGCTGCCAAAAAAGGCTTGCACCTCCGTTAGGGTCATTGATGTATTAGCCAAAGGCAACCTGCATTTGCAACCAACTACACACCCATCAGAAATCAAGGATACTCATGGCCTTAGAATGCAAGAAGAACATCCCAGAAAAAGCAAGTCTAGAATTAATATCAGAATATTAGTCTCATTCACTCAAACATTTCGTGGGGGATTCCCTTACCATTCCGGTTTACCATCAATTGAACTCGGTTGGATCTAATTGAAGCCATTTAGTAGATTCTGGAACTTGTGGAATGCCATGAACAAGACCCACATTTTGAATAGTCCACTAGAAATGTTCTACAAAGTAGAAGAAAGTAAAAAGAGGAAGAATGGCATTGTGGTGGCTTTCCCCTAGGCATGGTGGTTAGGGTAGAAGTAATATCTACTTGAGGTACAAAGTCAAAGAAATAGGGGTACTCATCCTTTGTGGTCATGCTTCTTCATTGTTACTGGGGTGTACTTTCATAGATGACAGATAGCTAAAAAGTCATTGTTCTTAAATAGCACCAGTCAGTAAGTGTGGCAATAAAAATGACATTTTCCTCTATTCATATCTGTAAGATGCACACGTGGAGAGGAAATGAACAGACATGAATTTCTAGCAATGCCGAGGGTTCATAAACTGACTAAATCCCTTATGTTGGTCATATAATTCTATTTGTCAGCTATGGAACCTATATCACAGACATGTAACCTTCTGTTCTTATGCCAATTTTTATTCACCACTTTTTTGAACATCTCATTTGCATATAAAATATACAAATGTGCAGCAGGCTGATGAGGACAAAATGTGATAACCCTAAAGCTATTCTTAGGGCTTTAAGTCTTCTTTTGGTCTCTTAACAAATGACTGTTTATCTATTTAAAACAATAAATCATTCTTTATTGTACAGTCACAGACCCAGTTAAAATTTTACAATAACACAAACATAACTGAAAACAATAATTATAAATCAGGGGCAAGAATGGTCTTGCCTATTATTTGTGCTGAAACAATGCTTGCCACTAATTCTTTATTGGATTTATTTGTATCAGCTAAAAATATCCTAGATATCAATCCAGGTAGTTTACGACCTCTATGTTTCAAAACTTGAAACGGACTTCTAACCACTTTGTGTTTCATTTTGTTGTATTTACTTGCACTTCTTGATGATCTGTGCAGGCCCCGAGGAGCAAAAAAAAAAAAAGTTCCCTGAACCTACAAAATTTCCCACCCCTGCTGTAGGTAGTTTTGGATCAAAATAATAGAGACATCAATGGTGGAGAAAAATGCACTAAACGCACTACATGACTTTCACCAGTGAGCAGCAACTAAGGGACTATCTTTAGGGAAGATAGAAGATATTTGCTTCCAGCGAAAAGGTCATTGGGCTTGTCTCAGTCTGTACTTCCCAAATGGTCCACAAAGCAGACCAGAATTGTCTTCTTCATAGAGATAGACTATTGCAGAGGCATATGAAAAAAATGTAAACATTTCAGAAGCATGCATAGGAAAAGGTACACATTTGAAATATGCACAAACAATTGCTTCAATACCCCTTTAGACAATTCAGAGAATGTTTGCTTCCTCCTATGAAGTGCTCAAACTGGTCACCAGTGCCTATTAGAGGTAGCCACAGAAGCAATGGAAAAGCAAAGGCTACAGAGTGTAAATGCTATTGGTCCTTCGCTTCACAACACTCAACAATATCCACATTAAAGCATCAACATCTTGGAGACATGTTTACCCCCATCTTTTTATCAGTAGCATGTGGCTCCCACACCATCACCCACATGTTCATTTGAAGGCTGTTAAGTTGCTGAGATAGGGCCTTTTCACATGACCCGTAAGATCCGCTGGCCACTTAAATTCGGACCAGAGATCTTAGGGGTTCGTCGCTCTTCCTGTAAAAGTGGTTCTACCGAAATTCTATCAACATATTAAGTGTGCAACCAGGGGAGAAAGGACTTTGGACAGATTGTACACGAATATCAAACAGGCCTATAAGGCAGAACCATTAGCACACTTGGGCCAATCCGATCATGTGTCTCTACTTCTGACTCCCGAATATATTCCTTTGAGAAAGCGGATGCCAATAATAAAGAGGACTATCATGATATGGCCAGCAGGAGCATCTCAACAGCTGCAGGATTGTTTTTATGACACTGATTGGGAGGCATTTGCCCAACAGGATTTAGAAATTTACACTGAGGTAGTGTTGGACTATATCAGATTTTGTACTGACAGTGTAACGCAAAAGGGTTTCCTGTTTGGATAGATAAAGATCTATCCAAACAGGAAACCCTGGATGACAAGGGAGGTTCAGGAGCTGCTAAAGGCAAGAAATGCTGCTTTTAGAAGTGGAAACAGGTCACTGTATAGTGCAGCCAGAGCAGATCTGAAGAGGGGCATCCGTGTGGCTAAAGAGGCATACAGGCAGAGATTGGAGAATAATTTTCAGCGTAACAACACTAGGGAGGTGTGGCGAGGTGTACAGGAAATGACTGGGTACAAATCTAAAGTTTCCCCAGTAGCTGAGGGAGGGGTATCTTTGGCAGAGGAACTGAATGCCTTTTTTGCCCGTTTTGAAGCAACATCAGTAGAGACATCAGCAGAGTTTCTGCCACCTTCACTATTGTTATCAGCATCGGCACAAGGGAATGTAATTTTTAATGTGGAGGAGGGAGAGATGAGGAAGGTGTTGAAGGGGATCAATCCAAGGAAGGCTACGGGGCCAGATGGAGTTGCCGGAAGGGTATTGAAGGATTGTGCAGATCAATTAGCAGGAGTTTTCACTGGGATTTTAAATCGATCCCTATCCCAAGCTATTGTGCCGTCATGCCTAAAGTCTGCCATTATTGTTCCGATACCAAAAAACCAAATCCAGAAAACTTGAATGACTTTCGTCCAGTAGCACTTACACCTGTAATCATGAAGTGCTTTGAAAAGTTGGTACGGAACTATGTTATTGCCTGTTTACCAGAGGGACTGGACACATTCCAATTCGCCTATAAAAAGAAGAGATCAACAGAGGATGCTGTGGCATGTGCTCTTCATGCTGTTTTTGAACATCTGGAGCAGAGGGGGCGCTATGCTAGATTGCTCTTTGTGGATTTCAGCTCGGCTTTTAACACCATTCTTCCACGACGTTTGATCTCTAAACTAGAAGGCCTAGGGCTTCCACCATCACTTTGTGGATGGATCTTGGATTTTCTGTCAGAACGTTCTCAGAGGGTCCGGTTGGGCCCTTACACCTCTAATACTCTTAGTACCAACATTGGAACACCACAGGGATGTGTACTTAGCCCACTCCTTTATATTCTTTACACATTTGATTGTGTCTCTGCCTATCCCAGCAATAGGATCATTAAGTTTGCAGATGACACAACTGTGATTGGGCTCATCTCTGGCAAGGAGAGTGAGATGGCTTACAGAGATGAAATGGAGAGGTTGATCAAGTGGTGCAGAATAAATAACTTGCACCTAAACATAAAGAAAACAAAGGAGCTTGTGGTAGACTTTAGGAGGCAGAAAACTGATATTCAACCACTGGTGATTGATGGGACTGGTGTGGAGAGGGTTACAGGTTTTAGATTTTTGGGCATTGAGTTACAGGAGGATCTGTCCTGGAGTGTCAACACAAGGGGGCTTGCAAAGAAGGCTCAGCAGAGACTATTTTTCTTGAGAACCTTAAGGAAAAACCATCTTCCACAAAAGCTGCTGCTGGCCTTCTATCATTGTGCAATTGAGAGTGTGCTTACTTACGGGTTATGTGTGTGGTATGGAAGTTGTACCCACCGGGATAAGACAGTGTTGCACAGAATTATAAGAATTGCAGAGAATATTGTGGGCTGTTCACTCCCCACCCTAGAACAAATGTATACTACCAGGTGCCACTGTAAAGCATTAGATATATTAAGAGATCCATCACATCCTGGTCATCGCCTCTTCGAGTTGCTGCCATCGGGACGGAGATATAGAGTACTTAGGGCTAGAACAAACCGTCTCAAAAATAGCTTCTTTTTCAGAGAAATATTGGCCTTAAATGGAAATCCTGGACTTTGAAGTCAGCTTATTTTATATGTCATATTTTAGTCATTTTATATGTCATATTATGTGTTGTACCTGTTTTTAAGTCTATGTGAAATGTTTTAAATGAGTTTTTATATAGCAGCCACAAAATTTCGTTGTTCCTGAAAGGGGGCAATGACAATAAAGATTCCTATTCCTATTCCTATTCCACCCCTCCGCACTTCCTGGCTGCTGGCTGCGTGAGGGGAGGGAGAAAAAGAGAAAGAAAAGCATGACGCTCACCTCCGTTCTGCCTCTCGCTCTTGCCGGCAACATTCCAGTCTCTGTAAAGTAGCTCTTAAAGGGGCGGGAGCCAAAACAACAACAAACAGAAGCAAGGAGAGCCCCGCACTCACTATCCTTACACCGGATCAAATAATTTTCACCTCCAAAGAGCAGGTATTTGAAAGGTGCGCTGAGACGCGCTAAAGTGGGCGTGGTCGCACCTAATTTCCTGTAAACTCCGGAGCTGGTGGGGAAACATTTTTAAGCTCCGGAGCTGGGAGCCATTTGCCCCGGAGTTTAGGGGTCGTGTATAAAGGCCCATAGTTTCCTCTATGTACAGTCCCCTTGTTTCCTCTCTCTCCCTCTCTCTCATTCAGGATTGTATAAATCTCTGCCCTCTTTCCACTTCAGCAATGTTTTTCACATCTTAAGATTTCCCCAAGCTAGAGCCATGTCTCATTGAAAAGTTTCACAATTTCCACTTGCTTAAATACCTTTGGGCTCTATCATTCTTTTCAGAAGGTACAACCAGAATTTAACACAATAAACTAAACTTCTAACTATCTCAGTCCAAGAGATCATACAGCCATCTGTGTCTGTGATTCAAACTGAAGTCAGCATTGTGTGGATTAAAAGCATACTCTAGGTTTGGAATTTTAAGTTCATGAAACCTGCCCACATTCAAAATGTGTGTAAGAGAAAGGCTTTCCAGCTTCCATAAATAACTTTTTTGCTTGATTTGGTTTCTGCTATAGCAAAACAGTGAGTGAAGTGGCTATTCTCTCCTCAGGCCACCTCGGTTGTTTTGTTTCAACGGCTTTAGTGGTATGAAAACAAATTAAAGCTGTTTTCTCCCAAGGTCCTTTACCTTGACATGTCTATCTCATCATTTAAGCTTCTGCTTATAATAGGATTTGGAATCCTATCGTAGTTCTGCAATTAACAGACCAATCTCAGAAAAGAATAATTTTAAAACAATCCAGATAGGAGTGCTGGTGCCATAAAGCTTAGCTTAAAAAAAATCTACCTTGTTCAGCAATTTTCTGCACAACCTTTGCCACACAAACAACCAAGACTATTTCAATCTCCCATGTTACAGAAAAAGATGGCCACGACACTTTCTGAGCCCAAAAATAATGATTTATGACCCAGTCCTGAAAATCCATGTATCAACACCCACCCACTGAAAAGACAAATTATTATTTGGTGTTGCATGAATGTTAAGCCTATGTGATATACTATCTATTTATCTCTCTATATATACTATATATCTATCTCTGAGTTTTGTTTGTGCTGTACCCTCTTGGTCTCTTTGATTCATTGAGTTTGAGCCTATGACTCCAGATTAGGCCTCCAGGGCGCTGGCACATTGATGGTGGGCAGTAGAGATGGGCACGACTTAGCGGTATTCCCGTTTCCGTTTCCGTTACTCGTTTCCGTTACTCTACGGAAACGGAAACGGGAATTACTCCGCCAGACTTCGAGCTCGAACCGACAAATGAACAATTTGGTCTGATTTGTCGTGCTCGTTACTTGCATCGCGCAATGCCAAGCGGCACAGAAAAAAGTTTTTAAAAGTTAAAAAAAAACCTGATTCCCGGCCCTAAAAGTAGGCGAAAACTGTCTGAGGGCACCTACCAGGCCAGAAGGGTGTTTTAATTGGGGGGGGTTCCCCGCCCCCCTCTCCTTGGCTATTGCTACTGCTGCGCTGCTGGTACCAGGCTGGGAGGGCGCATCCATTTGCCATGCAGTGCGGGGGATCCAAAATGGCGACCGCAATATTTTTTTTGAAATCGTTGCCCAAAACCCCACCAAAGCACCACAGAAACATGCGGAAATTAGCTATTTTAAATGCTTGAATTTTTACAGTAGCAGCAGTGGGTTTTTTCTTGCAAAAAAAGTCTCCGTTGATTTTATTTTATTTTATTTTATTTTATTTTATTTTATTTTATTTTATTTTATTTTTTTACACCTGCGCATTCGCAATGATGGGCTCGCCCATGGGAGTGGACCATGCAAAGTTTTGGAGCCATTCCACCAATCGCATGGCCAGGTTTTGCTGACTGTACCAGGCTGGGAGGGCGCATCCATTTGCCATGCGGTGGGGGGGGGATCCAAAATGGCGACCGCAATATTTTTTTTGAAATTGTTGCCCAAAACCCCACCAAAGCACCACAGAAACATGCGAAAATTAGCTATTTTAAATGCTTGAATTTTTACAGTAGCAGCAGTGGGTTTTTCTTGCAAAAAAAAGTCTCCGTTGATTTTATTTTATTTTATTTTATTTTATTTTTTTACACCTGCACATTTGCAATGATGGGCTCTCCCATGGGAGTAGACCATGCAAATTTTCCACCAATCGCATGGCCACTTGGCCAGGTTGACCACAGAGACTTCTGGGATGTGCCAATCGGGCATAAACAGCCCACTAATCGTAGCCCAAACCCGAACCCTAAGCCTAACCCATACGCCAGTACACTGTCCTTCTAAGTGGGTCAGAGAGGCACCCAGATGCACCCCAATACTCACCGTAACCTCACCCGTAACTATCCTAACCCTAGCCGTTGCGCTAAGCCGTCTTAACCCTAAACTACATGCAAGTACGTGAGACACAGCGGGTGCAAAGAGTCTGCCAGTCCGTCACTTGTGGCTCTGGCTGACTCCTGCAGCTCCCTCCAGGAGCCCGCTACCCCCTCCCCAAACCAGTACTAATGACAACGAAAAAACGAAAAAACAAACCGACTAATTTTTGCAAATTTTCGCGAAAAACGGAAACGAGCCGAAACGGAACCGGCCCGACTAACGACAACTCGAAAAATTTTTTTTTCAAGTCGTGCCCATCTCTAGTGGGCAGCTTCTCCATTCGACCCCTGCCCATCCTGGCTGATTAAGACTGCCAGGGGAGGGGAGCATGCCAGAGTGGGCTTTTATGATTGTGTTTGCCTCCTTCAGGGACAGAACTCTTCCTGGTCGCCTGAAGGAGACCGTGATCAAGCCCATTCTTAACAGGTCTGGCCTGGATGTGGACGACATATCCAACTATCATCCGATAGCTAATGTTCCCTTCCTGGGCAGGATGGTCAAGCAGCTCTAGTCATTCCTGGAGGAAGATTGTGTCCTGGATCCTTTCCAGTCCAGGTTGAGGCCACGGCACAGTACCGAGACAGCCCTGGTAGCATTGCAAGATGACCTCCTGAGGACAGCGGACGGGGATGCTCTACCTTATTGGTCCTCCTCGATTTGCCTGTGGCCTTTGATACTGTCAGTCACGGTATCCTCCTGGGTCAGCTTTCTGAGGCAGGAATTGCTTTGAGCTTGTTCCATTCCTTCCTTGGTGGCTATGCCCAGAGAGTAGGACACTCTCTTGTGGTTTGCCCCAGGCGATCTAACCCTAACCCTAACCCTAACATCTACATGAGGCCACTGGCTCAGGTTATTCAGAGTCATGGGGTCTGCTGTCATCAGTACGCTGATGACACACAGCTGTCTCCTTTTCTACCACTGCAACAGAGGCTGTGCAAACCCTTGATTGCTGCCTGGCCGCAGTTGTAGAGTGGATCAGGACTAACAGGCTCAGGCTCAACCTGGAGAAGACTGAGGTTCTCTTCCTTGGGGGGTCCCCGAATAGGTACAATGGGCCTCTTCCCAGCTTCGGGAGTACTACTGACTTACAGCTGGTTGATAGAGTGAGGAGTCTGGGCATCGTCTTAGATCCAGCTTTGTCCCTGGAGGCCTTGGTGTCAGCTGTTTCCAAGGCAGCCTTTTACCAACTTAGGCTTCTTGCCCAGATTCACTTGTACCTTGACGAGGACTCCCTGAGGACAATTGTGCAAGCTCTGGTGATCCTTATGATAGATTACTGTAACACTCTGTACATGGGGCTTCCCTTGACCCTTGTTAGGCAACTGCAGAGGGTGCAGAATGTGGCAGCCAGGCTGGTGGTTGGTGCGGGCAGGTTTGACCACTGTCCTGGCTCACCTGCATGCGCTACCCATCGCCTCCTGGATAAGGTTCAAGGTATTGGCTTTGGTTTACAAAACCCTCCATGGCTTGGGACCTGAGTATCTAGTGGAGCGTTATCTCCCAAAGGTTAGTTTCGTCCTGCCCCACCAGAGCATCGTCACCCTGAGGGAGACCTGCAGGGTTTCTACCCATAGTCGGGCTTTCTTGGTTGCCAACCATCTAGCAACAAATTCCACTCTGGGAAGTTTATGTTTATTTGCACATTTGATCAGCCATAACCATTGCTTCTCATGGCCTCGGTTTTGCAACAGAGTGGCCAAATGGCAAGTAAACACAGCTTGGTAAAATGTTGAGCAATGGAATACATCTTGTAACTTTCACGCCTCACTGAAAATAAATAAATAAAGAAGAATAAGGCTCTTTGGGACTTCATAATACAGTGGCACACTTCTCCCCTCTAACCCAGCAGTAGATTTTCAGCAAGGGAATCAGAATAAAGAGGCCACAAAACATTTCCAAACATTAAAAAAAAAATACCAAGCACCAGTGACCACAGATATTTCCAGGCGTTTTTGCCCTTCACAGTGATGTACAGCCTCTCATTATCACATTTATAATAATTCAGCAGAGCCATTTCCTGGTGCACCTATCGGATTGTGCAATTTATGAATGCATTACCACAATAAATACAGTAACAGGTCAGCTCTGCAGTGCCAAATGAGAGACTGGGGAGATTACATTTTTTTAAATAGGAGGGAGAGAAATCAGGTGAACACAGAGGTGGTAAAACACAGCTTTTGTGCACAAATGTACTCTTGACTAAAAGGCTTGGCTGTTCACCAAGGCTCAAAAACATGTGTGAACAAAAGCCCTGTGCTGATTGGCGTGGTTTTTTCCACACATTTTTATGGAGAGATGGGGGGGAGTGGCATCGATAGTAGGCCCTGCTCTGTGACAACAGCTCTGAGCTGGTATTTAGCAGCATTCCCAAAATGCCACAATGGCTTCTCAGCACATATACCCAGGATAAAACCAACATTCATAGAAAGCACAAAATGGCCTGGGTCTAAGCTACCTCACAGATCGAATCTCGCAGTATGAACTGGCTCGGGTGTTAAGTTCATCAGGAGAGGCCTTTCTCTCCATCCCCCAACACTCACAGGTGCATCTCATAAGACCACATGAAAGGGCCTTCTCTATTGTTACTCCCAGACTTCGGAATTCCCTCCCACTGGAGGCCAGGACTGCCCCATATGTGCTGTCTTTCTGAAATACCTTCCTCTTCAGGCAAGCTTTTCTTGAATGAGGGACTACCTATGATGTGACTTTTAGGTGGATTACCGTGCATGATTGAATTGACCAATTTCATAAGAACACCAGTGTTTTCCATGTTAGTGTCCACCCCCCACCCCCCGTAATGGATATTTTTGTTCTTTTTGAATGTTCTTTGTAGCTTTAATGTTGTTTCTTAGTTGTAAGATTCCTCTTTAATTTCCTATTTTGAACTTGAATGTGTCTTAAATGTTCTGGGCTGCATATTGTCCCTCATTACCATAAGCCACCTCGGGTCCTTTTTTCCAAGGAGAAAGGTGGGGTAAAAATATTCTAAATAAATAAATAAATGTCTCCATGGCTGGATACATATTTTGTAATCTCACCTTGTACCGGGATAACCTTCATGTAGAAAATGTTGGTCATATGTAAAGTGGCCCAGCATGCCATGTAGATTTCCTTCTTGCACGAGCTCCATGAATCTGAGAATTGTCAGGTTAGGGTAATACATTTATTGGATTAGTAAACTGTCATTGAAAGAGTTGGCCCTTCAAGGCCATCTGGCTGAATATTGCAGAGCTTTGAAAAAATTGTGGTCTCACCTAATAACATCTCAGGCTGCTTTTACACGACCCCTAAAATCCAAGGCAAAGGGCTCCCAGATGCGGAGCTTAAAATTGTTTTCCCACCAACATTTAAAAAAATTAAGTACAACCACGCCCACCTAAGCACCCCAGTGCATTTTAGAAGTACCTGGTCTCCGGAAGTAACAAAAATTTCCAATGCAGATTATAAAGCTGTGGATGCCGGCTCTCCTCGCCTTCTGTTTGTTTGGGTGGGGGTTGTCCCCACCGCCCCTTTAACAGCCTGGGATCCTTACGGGGATGCTCTGGACGGCAGACAGAGGTGAGCGGAGGTGAGCCTGCATTCTTTTCTCCCTTTTTTCTCCCTCCCTTCACACAGACAGCAGCAATGGAGTGCAGAAGGGTGGGAACACAGGAAGCAGAACAAACCCCCACGATCTCTGGTCCGAATTTAAGTTGCCAGCGGATCTTAGGGGTCTTGTAAAAGCGCCCTTAATGTTTTGCTATTACTCCATATCATTCCCTTTTTAAAGTGCTGTATATTGAAATTTATTAAAACTATGCATAAATACATTAAAACATTGACACTGTACAGACTTGTGCTTCACAGAACAACATCCATCACCATCCATTTCAGTTCTGAGCAAAAAGGGACAGGGACGCTAATCACATCAATTTCCTTTTTTAACAGAATGAATCAATAGTTCCACATTATTATTAACTTCCAGGAACCATCTTTTATATCTCTTCAGGTTTTCCACCAAATAAAAGGAGGAGAAACTTTCTTGGCTACTCAGAAATTCCTATAACAATAAACTAGATAGCTTACAATGCATAGATCTTCAGTGGTTGGGGAGGTGGTGACAAGAGACAGGACCCTCTCAGTGGTGGGGCTCTGCATGTGGAATGGTCTTGCAGGAATGCTTGTCCTCTAGTGTTAACTTGATCTGCTTTCAGGATATAGATATTTTTAGGGAGCCAAAACGGTATACAGTGGAACCTTGACTTACATGCTGCTTGACTTGCATCATATTTGACTTGCAGCAAGGGGGGCCTGTTTGACTTGAGTTGCAGGCTTTGACTTACAGCTCGGAGCCCCGACTCAAGGCACTGGAATCGGGCAGCATCCACAACCCAGCATCGCGGCTGCCGCCTCCAAACTACTCCTGCTTTCTTCCTCTCCTCCGGCAGCGGCGGCTTCGGCGAGGCCAGCTCCGAGCACCTGGAGCTGGTCCTCGGCCTCGCTGAAGCAGCCACTGCTGCTGGAGGAGGAGAAGGGCTGGGAGCTCGGGGGTGGCCTCGCTGGTTAGACAGCCAGCTCAGTCTTGTAAAAAATCTGGCTGCAGAAATCTGGTCCACAATGGAAGCATTTTAGTTGGGGAGCTGTACAGTTGTGGGACTCTAATGGTAAGCATAGGGTTGTTCAGAACTTGGAACGTCAGGCTAAAAATCAGTAAAACTTAAATGTTAGACGTTGGTGCTATGAACATTAAAAAGTGGAGGCATATAACTAGTGGACTATAATTCCACTGCCTCCTCCTCTCTTTGAAGAGACATTTCATTTACATCCCCAGAAGGAATCTCCTATCCCAGTCAAATTTGTGTTAAATTGCTGTTTTTGAGGGTCTTTTTCATCATCTGGAACGGATTAATCCACTTTCCCATTACTTTCTATGGGAAAAGTTCATTTGACTTAAGTCATGTTTGACTTATGTCTACACCTCTGGAATGGATTAATGACGTAAGTCAAGGTTCCACTGTAGTTAGGCATAGGCACTCATCACAGGGATAGCCTAGTTTGTGATGGCACTTACTTCTTGTCCTCCAGAAACAACCAACTCAGCCCATTCCCAGAACAGACCCAACAATGATGAGACAAATCTTCATCTAGTCCCACCCTACTCTGTGGCCAGGTTTGAAATTTTTTTCAGTTGGTTCCTTTTTGTCATATTTTTTTTCTTAACGAAGACATAGGAAAGTATTTAAAGTTAAGTGTGGTACAATACCAGAAGTCTAGGAGTTTTCCCTCATAAGCTGGTTGATCATCACTACAGCAATTTTGACATGATAAGGTATGCAAGGGTTCTATTCCACATGTGTCTGCCAACAAAAGAAGTGACCCTCATACAGTCAACAGAGAGAACACTAGAAATGCACTGATAACCTGGATAGCTCAGAAGTTTAGGTCTCTGGCTGCAGAACCAGAGGTTTGGGATTTGAGTCCAAATTCTAGCTCTGCAGTTCAAACTCTTAAGTCATGTGACTTTCTTTGGTTCCATCCACAAAATCAACATATTACTTATTACTTTTACTTTATTTATTTATTTATTTATTTATTTATTTATTTATTTATTTATTTATTTATATAGCTTGTATGCCGCCCACTACCCAAAGGTCTCTGGGCGGTTCACAATCAAAATAAACAATTGAGACAATTAAAACATCAAAATTGCAATAAAATTAAAACAATAAAAACATTTAAATACAATAAATACAATACATTAAAATGCTACACTAAAATCGCCATCAGGACTCACAATAATCATTTAGAAAACTTCTGGAACAGGAAGGTTTTTACCTGGCACCAGAATGTGATCAACATTGGCGCCAGGTGGGTCTCACTTAGGAGGGCATTCCATAGCCTGGGGGCAGCTGCCGAAAAGGCCCTGTTCCTACAAGCCATCCCTGTCACCTCCTTAAGGGATGGCTCTTTCAGGAGGGCTCCCTGGCTAGATCTTAATTGCCAGGTAGGTTCATATGGAAGGAGGCGGTCCTTCAGGTATCTAGGTACTTGTAACTATAACTATCATAAATGGGAGTATCAGTATACATACAGTGCTATGGCCTAGTACAGTGTCATTGAGAGAGTTGGCCTTTCCAAGAGTGGCAACCTTGTATATTTAGGGTTCCTCTCCTTGTAATTATTATATATGCTAAGACATCCACACCAAACACTAAGACTGTAAGAGATGACATGGGATCAGTGTAACAAGAAGTGGGACTTGGCCCTCTGGTTATCCTATACAGTAAATATATCCCTTCATGTACAAAATACACAGATATTTTATTGTGTGCTTTTGCTAAATATTTGACTTCAATCCAAAATACTGCAGGTGGAGAGAAGAGAATACACTTTCTCACACCCACCAATACATTTGTGATTCAAGATCCACATTCAGGAAAATGTCAGCCAGCCGTAAAATCTGGAACTCTTAAGGCAAGCTTCACAAACTCATGTAGCTACACTCCTGTGGCATCCAACTGGAGTAGGTGAGTGTGAGCACCACAGCCAGCTGCCCCAAGCTAAACATGTGGGGTTTCCCCCCCCCCTAAGTTTCTTGCTATGATAAAGATGGAGTTCCTACAGGGAAGAGACCCAAGAAGACTTGATGGAAAAGGACGTTAGAAGCAATCACACACGTCAAAGCTGGCCAGACCCTTCAGGAGTTACTCCCCTCCCACCGTGGTCACATTGTCCCGTTAGGCATAAATATATATTGGATAAAAAAAAATTACTATCAGCATAGCAGAATGCTTTACAATCTATCATAGCATTGGGAGCGTGACAAATGATCATTGAAAATGCTTGCCATTTTCGAGCTGACTGATCTTTTTATCAGGCAGACGGAAAGCAGCACAAGAAGCCATGACATTTTGTCTCATTTCAAAAAGAAGCCAGTCAACTGTCCTTGGCAGCTGACCCACATCACACAGTGAATGACAAATCTCCTATTCTTATTTTTTTTTCTCCGTTTGCAGCAGCAGTTACCCATCTCCCAATACTTTCCAGGTCCTGGTGGATACTAACACAAGGGGAAGAACCCAGGCTCTAGGACTGAAGTGAAAATATTCTCCAGTGTCTGCAAATTCCTTCTTCCTTTTTTTATTATCTGGCTAGTCTAACACTAGGAGCATGCTAGAAGGAAGAAAACAAGCTTCCCATCAGATGTGGGAAGAAGATTCAATACTTAGTTCCACCACTCTAATTATTTGTGCATTTTGATTTTGCACTGGGTTTTTGGCATTGTTTTGTTTTGCTTCTGGTTTTTATTTATCTTGTTGTTTTATGTAAACTGCCCAGAATAGTGCTGTGCACTAATGAGGAAGTATAAAAGATTGGGAAATGAAATAGTAGCTCCAATATTTGGATTAATAATTATATCAGTATTAAGATGCTATGAAAAGTTGTGCAGTTTGCATTCTAAGCCTCTGCCTACGCTGCAGTTCCATAATATTATCAGTCTAAATCTAGACTGCACTTCCTTTACTATCTGTGAAATATAGAAGGCATATTTTGGGGATCAGCTGGTTTGGGGAGATTCCTTGAGAGCTAGGAGACCTCTATAACCACTGAGAGGTTTCTACCAGCCTTCTTAAGAGGCATGTGAAATCATGTGATTGAATGTGAAAATGGTTGGAAACAAACTGCAGGTTCTTGCTCTATCAGAATGATGCGACAAAATTCCACATCCTATTGTCTAAGTAAGAAATATGTTTGCTTAAATGAAATGCAATTTGATGAGGATGAGCTAAAACTCATTCAGTTCTCCCCCTCCACTTCAGCTACTACATTTTCAAATGCAGCCAGTTGTCTAAATGATCTAATTTAGAGTCTAATTGTCTAATTTAAGTCCTTTTAAAACAAAACTCCTAATTTGAAAAAAAATGCAGACTAGGGAAGTGGTTTCAGATAATGTGTGCTTAGTAATTTGATTCATTCATCAAATCCCAAAACCTCTTTACATTAGTAGTACTATTCTCCACTGTTTGTGATTCCCTTTGCCTCTGTAATTTCATATGGAAAGCTATTGAAATGAAAAGAGATGTCTTTGCTCTTACTTTCATCTGAAGAAGACCGAGGTTGCGATCACTCAAGAGAATAGCTCACATTTTGGACAAGTTGTAGAGCGGTCGGCTGTGATCTATTTCCTGGCAATCACACAACACAGGAACAATTGGGATGCAGCCCAACATGCATCAGTGTCCCCAAGTTGGATGCTTATGGTCCAGCTGTAGGGCTACTATTTTGGGGCTGGGGGCTGGGATGAAGTGATTTTTGGAGAGATGAAGGACCACTTAAAGAAAGAGCACTGCCTGCAAAGTGACCCTTTCCAGGTGTGTGTGCCTCTCCAGCCAACTGATTGCACCCCAGGCTTCCCAAAGTTGTTCTGCAATTACCTAAATATATATTAAATGCTTTGTTCCTTTCTTATCCATTTATAGGAGAACAGCAAAAGATGTATACTTCCCCTTTCAACATACAATCGTAAGGGCAATCATCTCTGCTAAACCCGAGCCACTTTTGTGCTAATGCAGCAGCATCAAGGTGTACTCTTAATGAGAAGGTTGATGTTGGAAAAGTAAAATGGAGGACAGAGTGAGGCCATGCTGGCTGGAAGATTCTAGGTGTTTTAGTCTGGAAAAGGAATTTTCCCATGCTCAGTCTAGAATGCTTCTGTCAGCGGTTAAGTGCAGTACTGCAGTATTTAGATATGTCATAATCTCGGCATCATTTTGCCCTTTAAGTGCATTTGAATTATCCTCAATCGCCAAACTGGTATCATTCAGATTTTACTAGAAATTGGTCATCCTCTGTTCCTGCTTTGTTCAAATACTGTTCTGGGAATTAATGTTTGTTTTTCATCTTCCCATAGAGCAGACCTCCTTGCCATTCACTGTGTTGTAGAATAAATGCCGTGTCTCAGGGCGGGGACATGTCACTGGTACAGGCAAACCTTCTGCAGAGTTCTTCATAGTCTTAGAGGTATGTGTATTATAAAATACCTTTTTTAAAATCCTGCTGATTTACCATATAGAATGCAAGCCTTTAGAAATCAGTTTGGAGGCCTGCAGGGGTAACATTTATACTGCCTTTATTCCTGGATTCTGAAGCAAGGAGGAAAACTACAAGTCACACACAGGCACAAAACAAAACTGGTAAGCTGATTTCCGAAACAAAAGCAGCCAGGAAAAGCAAGAGGGCCTTAATCCTCTTCCTTTCTGCTAGTTTGTCTGCTGCTGTCCTAAACAAACCCAAGTTCAAATTGTATGATTGCAAAGAGAACCAGCAAAAGGGACCTAGAGATTAGATGTTTTACATTAAACATATAGTTGTTCCATATTTTTCTTGCAACATTCCTGTGACAGTGACATCGAGCAGAGGCAAGGAACTGTATGTCTGAAGAAGTGGATGTGTCCACAAAAGCTCAAATAAAATATAATAGTCTTTAAAGTTCCATGTGTTATTTTATTTTATTTTATTTTTATTTTATTTTTATTTTTTTTTTTATTTTATTTTTTTTTTTTATTTTATTTTATTTTATTTTATTTTATTTTATTTTATTTTATTTTATTTATTTTTTTTTTATTATTTACTTAGGCCTGGAATTCAGAATTACTGTACAGTTTAAGGCTGATCCAAGTGATTTTGTCATAGTACGCTTAGCAGATAAGCATCCCTCAGAGATCACCATGCAGACTGTGTTTGTCATTTTGAAGGGTATCCTGATCTTGCAGAAGAACAATGAAGTGAAGCCCTGTTCATTTCCCTTGAGCAGTCAACAGTTCCGAATGCCATTGATCATCAAATAATCGGTCCAAAAGAATAAAGGTAAAATACTGATAGATTGACACATGACATCATTAATGAGAAAGAAAACAACAATTTGAATAAATGGGACATGAAGCACAAAGATGGTAAATTGGTACAAGGCCAAATATTTCAACTTAACAAGAATTTAGGTCAGAATATGAGGTACAAATTGCTATAAGAACATAAGAGCCATCCTGGATCAGGCCAAAGGCCCATGTAGTCCAGCTTCCTGTATCTCACATTGGCCCCACCAAATGCGTCTGGGAGCGCACGAGACTAGATATCTGTCTCCTGATACCACTCCGCTGCAACTAGCCCTTGAAGTACCCTGGTTTTAAGCCTGGAGATTACGCATCCCCATCATGGTTTATAACCTGTGATGGACATTTCCTCTAGGAATCTGTCCAATCCCCTTTTGAAAGCATCCAGGCCAGATGCCTTCATGTTGCTACATGAATGAGTAGCAACATCTCAGACACCACATGTATGTATGCTCATTAGCCTATGTTTTTCTCTCCCATGGGCTCATTCAGAGATTTTAGTTATCTCTCATATTAGGATAGCTTAACTCTTTAATATTCAAAACCGATTCTAAAATGTTGGTCTAGAAAACTATACCAGATTCACCTTTCTTCACCCTTTAACTATGATCAGACATAGCCTAAGACAGCTATGTGTTCTTTATTTCTGAAAGCTTCTGATTGCTTTTATCTTTCAGGAAAGATTGGGGGGAAACTGGGGGGAAATGTGAATTCTTGAGCAGATTTCTATGAAACCATATTGCAGCGCTCCGAACAGAATCTTGTCTCCACCTGCTAATTAATATCATGCACTGCAAAAAAGATTACAACAGCAGAAGCCAACCTGTCATGCTTAGGAGGAAAAACTTAACAAATGTTGAGTTTTATAATTGCCCTTTCTCCTTTTAGAAATTAAACACCTTCCTCACACCTTTCAGTTTGGACCTGATACATACATGAATCACAGAGTCTACAAACACAAAGGAACAAAATTAACCCTCTCTGAGGAATATGAGAAATATAATATATTGATTTGTTCTCAGTATGCTAGATGTTTAAGCACTAGTGGAAGCGCTCTGCCCAGCTGCCCTGAATCCAAATGAAAAGACAAGCTACTTGACTGCCTCCCATGTGGGATTGACCCTCTTCTCCTTTCTCTCCATTTTATTCCTTGCTCTAGTGGTTCCCGACTTCATTCCCTGCCAATCACTCTTCAACTTCTAAAAGAACCCACTTCACAAACCCAAATTCACGGAAATAAAACTGGAAGTAGGTGTCCAGGGTGGGAGGTAAGTAAACAGTGTTTAACTCACATGGAGTTACTATTTTAACATTTGGAGACAAACACACCGTTTTGCAATGCAACACTTTTGGCCTCCAAATTATGCTCCTTTTCCCAGGAAAAACTCCTGCAGAGGCTTCTTTAAATTCTGAGCAAGGATGTCTAAGATGTACCATGAATGATGCAATATTATTTATAGTGATACTTAGATAATAGTTAGGTGTTCCCATGTTGGTTTGTCTACAATAAGGATGAATTAAAAATGACCAAGTATGGAATCAGACAAGGATGCAATTTGTGTCCTCTCTAGAGTATTCACTTAGCCCTAAATTGTTACTAAACTAAAGCATAACTGTATAATAGAATTTTCAAGGCAATTGAAATATGTTAGTAGCTTTACCAGTGCTACCACTTACCCAGTGAGTTTTTATGGCCAAACCAGAACTCAAACCCAAGTCTCCTAAATTCCCTTTTGTAACTCTACTACACCGCACTGGGTATAGAATCATAGAATCATAGAGTTGGACTTGGAAGAGACCTCAAGTGCCATTCAGTCCAACCCCCTGCCATGTGTTTTTAAAACCTAGCATTTGCTGCTGTTGCTTTAAATATTTCTTTCAGGAAGCAAAGGGGAGCGTGGAGGAGGTTTTTTTTTTTTCAGAAGTTGTTTGGAAATTACTGGGAGCACTGAGCTGGAACTTGGTCTGTTTCTCAGGGCAGTTTCTCAGTGAGGCTTGTGTTTTTAAAACCTAGAATTTGCTACTGTTGCTTTAAATATTTAAGTAAAGAGGAGTGTGGAGGAGGGTTTTTTCCCAGAAGTCTTTTGGAAATTACTGGGAGCACGTGTTCCTGTTGATATATGCCATCAAGTTGACTCTGACTTAAGGTGACCCTATGACTGAGGGACCTCTGAAATGTGCTTCCCTCAGCAGACCTGTCCTCAACTGCTCAACTGCTATGTTCTTAGTTGTGCTCTTCTCTGATCAAGCGTTATCCCAAAAGTGTTTGAAGATGGAATACTATCCATTTGATATTTTTGTCATGTCAGACATTATGCCCAGCATAACCCAGTCCTCACAAAGTTAATTGTGCCACATTTTCCAAGTCACCTGCAGCAGTGCTGATGGTGACTTGATAAAGCTTGGCCAAAGTTGAGCGGACAATTCCAACGTCAGCAACATAGATGTCTCCATTGATTTTGCTTACGTTAACAAGACTGGAATTAGTGACCCAGCTAGCAAAAGCATCCAGTAGCAAAACAGATTCGACAAAGCACCCACTTCTTCAGCGGAATGGTCACAGCAGAAAGGAGTGAAATTTTAATTATTTACGTCGGATCGTTCATTTTAAAACTGCTGAAATGGAGTGACATCAGTTAAGACTGTGTTTTTATATCTGGTCATAAATGTTTTTCATTGCAGAGGAAATTAAGACAGTCTCCTGTGTCAGAATGTTGAGTTTCCAAGCCATGGCTAATTAGGCTGTGGCGGTAATTTGCAGTGAAACATTTCACCACATTTTATAACTAGCAAAGAGAAGGAACGGCCCTTGCATTTTTTAAGACAGCTTCTCGGCGAATCCCTTCCAAAAAGTTCAAAAAATCTGAAATGCAGCAGATTCTCCCATTGTGTAGAACTCCTGTCACCAGTAATGACCCATGCATCGTTATAATTAGAGCCTTAAATAGTACAGCGATTTGCATAAAGAAGGTCCCAGGTTCATTTCTCAGGTAACAGAGCTGGAGAAGAATACCTAATTGAGACACTTTTTAGAACTATTTTTGGCTATAGGACTGGCTGGTCCTGTTACCTTCAGGGCAACCTTTGCATTGATAGTTGCTAGGAGTTCCAAGCCTTAGTTGCATTGATAGTTGCTAGGAGTTCCAAGCATCATTACCTTTCCTCTTCCTGAAACAAGTCATCAATGCATGCAGCAAATTATTTCCAGATTATCCAAGTATGTTGTCTTTTCTAGACATACAGGTAGATCAGTACTGTTAGGATTCCTTCAATCTTTCTCTGAAATCGTTTCCAATTTCTAGAGGTTTCTGTAGCGAAGCGTAGAATCTGTTTTTCGCTTGTCATAATGGTAAATAACTTTTGCTTTATTAGGAGATTCCAGAAGGGGTTACTCTTTTCCAATAATCATAGGTTTAGCAGTGGGTTGTTCCACGCCTTAAGCAGAAACACAGAGGGCAGAATGCTGATGTCTAAATAAGAAGCAGAAAGGCAATTATGTAAGCAGACTTCTCTTAATGTGCCTGCTTGGGTAACTAATCTCACAACTAGGGAGAGAACGGGGATGCAAGAAAGAGCAAGCCACAGCAGCTGATATTGCCCGTGTGTTCCATTTAGGCAATAGGAAATTGGCCGAAATAATTTTAACAATTCTGTACTTTTTCCAGGTCAATCAGAAGCTCTTTGTTACTTTCGGCTACAAAGATGCTGTCTTTTGGAGCACAAACCCCGCAAAACAATCTACTGCAAAAGGAGATCCAGGCAGAATCTATCCAAATGGCTGAAAACAGAGGATCCAACATCCTGAGGACCCACCCCGACTGAGAAATTAGGAACATTTTAAAACATATTAAAGAAAGGCAGTGTAATTGGAAGAAATAAGCCTGAAAGGTAGAGTTGAGGGCCTTTGTAATTGATTTCAATCAGCAGTTTGTCTAAAGACTCAGGCAGGATTCTTTGGATGAAGACAAGACTTTGGTTATCCAGGTCAAACTATAAAGACAACCCATCTTTTCAAGAAAGAGTTTCCTAACTGTAAAAATTACGTAATTTTCATAGGAGGGTATGTCTGTGAAGATTCTTAGTCACCCAGGTGAGGTTATCTGGAAGTTGAGTCATGGCAAATGGACTTCTTGTGAGATCACAAAAAAGAAGTCCTGTTGCCATGACTCAACTTCCAGATTTCATAGGAGGAGTTTTTCTCACCTCCATAGCTTGAAAATTAGCTTAATTTGTTCTATTATTCATCTTCAGGAGTTAAGTATGACTTTGATTTCTTAGGGACAAAGCAAACAACAGTTTTAGAAATGAAGGAAATAATACCTAAATCCATCTCAAAATTCTGGAGAGGTAGTGAAATAGCGAGGTCCGTTTGGGTTCTCCTCCACCCCACCCCTGCTATTTCCCACTCCCTGATGTTTTCTTTTCTTTCTAGGAGCGCTTGATTGCCCTCCTCTTTGCTTTTGCAATGATCAGCACCTTCTTTTCAGTGTGGAAAGGCACTTCTTAATGGGCTGCTTAAACGAGAGGCTTTCCTCACTGAAAAGAAGGCACCAATCCCACAAAACGTAAAAGGAAGAAGAGTCTTCAGGACACAGAGAGTAAACAAGGGCTGCTGGAAAGGAAGGGAAACTGCAAGGTCAGTTTGGGTTCTCCTCCACCCCACCCTTCCATGTATATGACACTCCTTCATTGTTAGTGTCATGAATTCAAAAAAATTACCATAGTATACATATAAAACGTGCTTTGTTTAGCACACATTAGCAACCATAAGTCTGGCTCCCAGTCCTAAAAGTTAGCACTGTAACGTGAAATTGGAAATGTATCTTCAGCCAGTACAGTACAAAATGAGTGTCAAGTGTTTCGACCTTGAAGCCACCATTAACATTTAAGAGGTTGCATTTTGTACCAGCTAAGTTCTCCAAACACTCTCCAAAGGCATCCTGATGTCTGTAGAGGACATTAAAGCAGTCATACCTATATGTGGCTCGTGCACGGTAACCACATTCAGGTCTGGCTGATTTTAAATGGGTTATACTAACTGTTCTAAGGTCTACTTAAAACCGGGGTACTTCAAGGGCCAGATGCAGGGGAGTGCTATCAGGAGACAGATATCTAGTCTCATGCGCTCCCAAACGCATCTGGTGGGGCCACTGTGAAATACAGGAAGCTGGACTAGATGGGCCGTTGGCCTGATCCAGCATGGCTCTTCTTATGTTCTTATGTTCTTATGTACTTTCTTGCTCTAACTGGATATTAATGAAAATGTAAGTGATGACTGCACTTGTTATGTTATAAATCAGAGAAGTCATACATGTTCTCTCAAGATTGTGTCACATCTGTACAGAGGCAGGAAAAGGGATGCACCCTGCTTTGGTCAAGGTGGCAGTCCTGGGGCTGAGTGACCAGCAGAGGGAGTGAGAGCTGGCATGACGGGAGGTACAACTCTTACGGGCTTCACACTGAATGGCAGAGAAATTCCCATTGAAGACTTCGGGGTAGGCAGACCAGAGACCGTAGGCTTCACTTCATTCTTTCTTTCCAGCATATCACGAGGACCAGCCAAGCTCCTTCAGCCATTTTCTGAGTTTGCTGAGTTTTCCCCTTCCCCCTTCCTTCTTTTATGATGGTAGGAAGATGGTACAAGTTAGTGTTAATGGCTTAGATACTTGGGACTGGTTGCCTGATGACATCATCAATATTATGGCACGGAAATATGAACAGGATTTCAGCTAATAGAATTCACATTTAAAACAAAGTCAAACAAATTATAATACTACAATGCAAGTGAATTAAAATCAAAACATCTCCTTTTGCACTCTACTACCAAAAACACAACCATATAACAAAGCCATGACCATCTTAAATAGGACTGGTTGATCACAACATAAATGGTTACAGCAGAGAAACCATTTTAGCCTTTAACTAAACCACTTTTGCTTTTAACTAAAAGCTAAAGTTAGAGGCTAAACCACTTTAGCCTCTAACTTTAAAGCTAGAAATGTTGAGCTGAAAAGCCAATAATGGGAGAGCCACAGCCATGATGTATATGCTTTTGATGCTGAGGGTCCCAAATTCCATTCTCCATATAGTGATTGATTAATTTACTTGTATTTCTTCAATACTCCCTGCTCCCTCTTGATTGCTTATCCAGCTAATTCTTAGCTTTATAGCCATCTTTCCAAAACTGCCCACTTTTTTTAGTAATCTCTTTACTCTTGTTTTCCAAAAACTTCTATAAACACTCTTCCCTATTTCTACCCTCCAAGGAAGATATAATTGGTTTGATAAACCATTCCCTGATATGATTATATATTTTGCAATCCAGGAGCACATGGCTCAGCATCTCAATGGTTCCCTCACCACAAACACACAATCGAATAACTGAGTCAGAAATTGAACTTCAGGCCTGTCAAGTATTAGCCCAGCATTCCTCCCATTTTTGTCAGGTTTTTTGTCAGGTTTTTATTGCGGTATAAAACCATAAAAGTCATTAAAAGTCATTAAAACATGATTGCAAAATTGTAGAGTTACAAAAACAGTGTAGATATAACAATATACATAGAAATATTAAAACAAAAAAAGAAACTAAACCAGTAAAAGAAAATAGATAATTTTCTAGTTAAAACTAGCCCGCCTTCTTAGAATGGAATTTAATCAGGTATAAGCAGAATTTTCCCATTTTTCACAGGCTGGTATTTAAAAATCTTGTTATTTTTTTTTGTCTGAACATTTATTTTTATAATGTAACATTTAGCATAGCACACAATGAAATGCATAATGTTTACCACATTTTTTCATTCAGGCGCATTAGCCTCCTGAACCCGTAGCACACAGTATTTAAAAATCTAGTTATTTTTTTGAGAAAAAGAGAAAACCCATTTCTGCTCACAGGGAAACACAAACATCAAGCCAAGGTCATAGCAAATGGTTCAACGGCAGGAGACCCCTTCGTTCTTTCTGTGGCTCTAAGATTAGTGATGCTGCAGCCCTCTCCCATTGTTGCTCTGTGACTGCTAAGAAGCAGGATGACGGATGACTGTGGAAGTCTCTAAGGGTATAGACTTGAATGGCTAGATCATTAACAGCAGCGGGACAGGCAAAGTTTTGTTCCAAAGGAGGACCATATATTCCTTCCCCATTGGTGCCAAGTCAATGTCATTCTTAATTTCTCTTGCCCTTTACCGCCAGGTAAATGCATAGTTTCTTTTAAATTTTTAAATACCTTGAATGCTAGATGTAGCAAAAGGGATGTGTGGAGTTGCTGCTGTGTTTCTTGACTCTTTGCTCTACCCCATGATTGGCTGCAAAAATGCACAAACACCCACAAATTGGTCAATATTTACACATTTGTCTGCAGCTTACTATTTTTTTTACTACAGCCCTCAAATCCACAGGTTGTAATATACACAGAAGAGATGACAGTTAAACCTAGTTGTCCCTAGAAAAGAATAAAAGAAAAACAAATATATTTTATATTGATAATGAAAGTTTACCAATAATAGAGGAAATCAGTGCATGATGAAAAAATGGATAGATGGAACTTGTGAGTCCTGGGATCAAACATAACATTAAGTTGTTTACAAATTTTGTAGGGTGCCTGTGCTAGAATCTATAAGCAGTCTCTCTTGAAAAGCCTTTTTAAAATGGATAATGGATATGCACTCTCCCAGAAGGTTTTTATGGAAAATATTTGCAGTGACAGGAAAAATATCAAGTTTGTTATTCAAAGAAGGGGAGAAGTCTGCAGAGTGCTGAAATGTATTTCATGGTCTCAAGGTATAAGAAGAGTAGTGAATACTTTTGAAGCAATATATGTAAAAGGTCTATTTTAATAATATTTTGAATCCTAATTTATTATTATTTATCATTTATGTATTTATTATTTACACATATAAACTGCACCGACTTTCCCATAGAAAAACAAAATGCCCTTTTTAAAAACTGAAACAAAACAAAACAGATATTTTCATTTCACTCTCATTTTATTTTTGTTTGTTATTTATCTCGGCGCTTGTCAAAATAAATAATAAAAATAAATGCCGAACGGCCTGCAGGCCAGCTGATCGGCATGAGGCAAAAAAAAGTGCCGACCGGCGGGGCTGGTAGACTGTAAAAAACATTTTTAAAAAGAAACAAAACAAAGAATGAAATGAATTTAAAAAAAAAACAAATCAAAAAACAAAATGAAAAATGAAACAAAACGCCATTATGGGGTTTCATGCCCACCTCTACTGCTGACAATGGCAACATGATGAAAGACTGTTCTCAGGCCAGTAGAGAGAGACACATCCATCTGCCTCCTCATATTGCTCACTTGGGTTCAGCAGCACTATTGTCTTTGCAACCAGACATACAGTAATCCAGTTGCCTAGATGCCCTAAGCACATCTGATCTTGCCTGATTTCAGAAGCTAAGCAGGGTCGGCCCTGGTTAGTACTTGGATGGGAGACCACCAAGGAATCACCAGGTGCTATAGGCGCTTGGAGTAGGAACTGGCAAACCACTCCAGTATTCCTGCCAAGAAAACTCCATGGACATAGATTCACAAAGAGTCAGTCACGACTGTAATGACACAACACACACACATACAGTAATCCCCTTCCTATCATGATTAAGGCGAGAAGTCAGTTGCCAATTTACAATAGGTGAAATTGTATAAGGCACAAGGGCAAATTAACAAGGTATCAATTAAAAAAGTGCTGGCTGCATTTCTGGGCTAAGGCTTATCTTGACTTAGGGTGCTTTAGGAGCTATAGCTCCCTAAAGTAACTTTTCTGACCGCTACCTATTGTTCTAGTTAGAGAACAAAACACAGTATTTGCAATGGCAGACAAAACATCTTTTGGGGTAACTTGCCTGTCTTCAATTATCTCGTGGAAAAACTGTGGATAAATTTCCTAAGAAAGTTAGGGTATAAAAAAACATGGGGCGTAACTTGCTTCTCTGTCCCTTAATTATCCAATAATCTTTCTTCGAAGGAGCTGTAATAGTTCACAATAAGGAAGCTAATCAGCGAGTCTTGCTAGTATATTTCATTTGGCATCCAGAAAGCAGTTCCAGGAAAACAAAGTCAAAATTGTTGGGTTTTTGGTGGAAGTTTTTCTCCCTCCTCCTCTCCAAGTAAGAAAGCAAGCATAATTGATCTACTGCTGTGTCAAATGGATGCTAAAGATTGCCAAGCATGTGTTGAAGCGTAGTGGGATATTGCACCCAATGGAGCCAATTTGTGTTTAATTTATCAGGGGAGAATGTAAGTGTTAGATTGCTCCTTTGTTCTGCAGTAGCGGAAAGCCACAAGGAGGAAGACTCTCAGAAAGAAAACATTAGGCAAAATTGCTTTTTGTCATTTCTTTCTTGGTGAGCTGGACTGAACAGCTTTTAATCAGGCTGTTCTTCAAATCTAGAACAGGGCAGCCCTGAAACGAAGGCTCCTGTGCTGGCATCAATATAATTGTTAATAAATTGCTACCCTCGCCACTTATTCCATTTCCCCGAAGCCTTTCAGAAACTTTGCAATCCTCAGTCAATTCAAAAGTGCGGTGGCATTTTTTCTCTCTCTCTCAAAGCCCTGAAGAGGTGTAAAGTGGTGGTGACCATTTATTCCACTGAGGCTGGGCAGGTGAAAGCATGTTTGATGGTAAAAGGAAGAATGAGGAAGGTTCATTCTTGAACGACAGACAGCCATCCTGTGTGAGCCAAGAACTGCACAAAATCTGAATACATTGTGTGTGTGTGTGTGTGTGTGTGTGTGTGTGTGTGTGTGTGTGTGTGTTTTGCGTTGTTACAGTCATGAGCAACTCTTCATGACCCCATATTTCATTTTTATTATTATTGCTTTTCTTTTCTTTTTTACTATTTAGTTTGTTATTATTGTTACTGCTACTGCTGTAAACTGCCCAGAATTCCTCCGGAAGATGGGCAGTATACAAATATTTAAATAAATAAATAAATAAATAAATAAATAAATAAATAAATAAATAAATGTCCATGGAGTTTTCTTGGCAGGAATACTGGAGTGGTTTGCCAGTTTCTACTCCAGGCACCTACAGCACCTGGTATTCCCTGGTGGTCTCCCATCCAAGTACTAACCACGGCCAACCCTGCCTAGCTTCTGAAATCAGGCAAGATCAGATGTGCTTAGATACTGTAGAGTCATGGCGGAAAATAAAAATTTACAGCCCGCTCCTCCACTCCCCCCTCCCTTCCTGTTATAAGGTATCTCAACGAAAGACAGCCAGCTCCTCCGCTCCTTCCCCCTCCCTTTTCTGTCTCAATGCATCTCTATAGGCAATGTTTCTCTATGAGGACTCTGCTTCATATTCCTCTATGGAAGCGAACCGCTTTTTGAAAAAAAACTAACACAATGACCGGTTTATGGCTGGGGCTTCAAGCAGGTCTCTCCAGAATTCATTAACCCCTTTCTGCCTCCCGTTTTAACCTTTTTCCTGCCTTCCTTTTGACTTTTTCCTGCCTATCCCCGTAGGCAGTGTTAACTCTTTCCTTCCCTCCTCTCTCAGCCTGACTCAGGGCCCCGGTTGAGATTTTATTCCCTCTCTGCTCTGGTTGGGGAGGAGAATGGTTACCAACCTCATTCTCCAGAGCCAAGGGACTTCCCTACCCTCAAAAACCCCGGTCCCACAGCCCTCGCCTGGCACAGGCCAGAAGGACAGGGGTTCCCCCCCTCTCTCTCTCTCACTCTCTCCCCTTCACCCTCCCTTCTTCTATTCCTATCTTCCATCCACTCTTCCGCCATCTCTCTCTCTCTTGGGCATGCTTATCCGTGTGCCTACTCTATCCCCTGGCTCTCACACTCTCCCATATGGGGCAAAGGAAGATCGGAACATGAAGGAAGAAAATGGCAACTTCGCCGGCTGGCAGGGCTGTCTGAAAACTTCCATCATCATCAAGATCCCCAACACGTATCCCAGCAGCTGCTCTTCAGAAATCAACATCCCTCTCTGTCAACCCGGATTGTCATCAAAGCCTGAGGACACTCTCCATTGTTTCATTCACACACCTTGAAAGGACTCGTATTCTCATGTTCTTAGCCTCTGTAACCACTCAAACACTCATATGTAATCCTGTAAGAGTTCACATTCTTGTGCCTTCAAATTCTTGTATTTTTCCAAACACCTGTATATAATCTCATAATGGCTTGTATCCCTGTGCACCCAAATCATTGTGTCTCCCAAATGCCTGTATATGCGATCCCATCAGCCCTTCCTGCCCCCCACTGGTTCTGATAATTGCCTTCTCTCACCCACTATTGATTTACTGATTCTCCTCAGTTTACCTGTGTCCAAGAACAATGCCACACTTCCCAGCCCTATTGTGTTACCCTGTCTGGACCCATTAACATTTGCATAAGCCCTGGCTGCTACCAGGGACCACCCAGGACTGCCCCCAACTGACCCCCAACCCCTTCTGATTGGATCATTTAAACTTTCTCCAACCAATCTCTGGGCTGGCGCCGCCTGGGAGAGGAGGGGAAAGGTAATCAATAAAAGTTGGAACTCTTCATGTGTTCAGGGTCGAGCATCTTAGCCCGGCTGGAAGGCGGATGTTCACCTACTGCTATTTATTGGGTCCAATAAATTCAGTATTCCTCGGATTTCTCGCGTTGAATCTTTATTGGCTTCTGTTGGGATTCAGCGGACTTCAGTGGGGCTAGCCCATCTGAAAAATAATTTCTAGGCTTTTTTTCGGTCATTACAATACTGTGAGGTAAATCAAGTGGTGACAGCACTGGCCATTTCCCCCATAGTTCGTATCAAATTTGGCACCAAAGAAACCTAATTAAAAACCACAACTGCATGACATACAGCTAAGCAGTATGGTGATGAGTTATTTCTTTTTGTTCAGTCAGCAAATGTGGTTTTATTTAGCTCCAGTATGGCTTTCTCTGCTTTCAACCCTCTGTGATCACCTGATCTCATGCAAATGGATGGCTGTGGGACTGTCCGTCCTCCTCACCTAAGCACCTGTTGTCTCCAAACAGTGTTCCTTTTCTCTTTTTTTTAATGTTTTCCAATTTGTCGCAACAACAGATAAGCATTATGTCACTTCCTTAGGATATCACCTGGAGATGTGACGGAGACTGTCTCCAGTCGACCAAGTGCAGGTTATTTGTGGAAGGATCACTAAGTCTCAATCTAAAGGCCAAGAATTGAAATACACTTTATATTTCATTTCTTTAGAGAAAGCATGTATAATATGATTTATTCATCCAGGTTGGGACTAGTGAAGGTGATTATGATTTCACCCCACCAGGCAGCATGAAAACCTATGCAACTACTAATCTACACCAGCTTGCAGAGGTGGGGCGGGTCAATAAGCTGGCACGTTGTTGAGTATTTTCTCTCCCATCTTGTCTCTTTTAATCTCCAAACAAATTGCTACTTTCAGGCTTTTTCTTCCCCTACCTTCTCTGAGGTCATTTGCTTCTTGTTGGTCCTGCATTTTCATAAATCATTTAATAATCTGTTGCATCCTATAAATTCCTCCTCTTTGATCATCAAATGGTGGGCGGGAGAAAAGAATGGGACATTATGACTATGGGTGCGGGAAATGTACCCACACTGAGTTTAGAGATCCTTCTGAATCCTATAGCATCCCCAAAGCAAATTTTATCTCTCATAAGGGATTCAGAACACTTATTCATATACATATACATGCATTTTCATTATAGAGACACAGGGGTAAGGGAGAAGAAATGTGAGGTGCAATAGAAATATTGAAGGTCCACCATGGTTGAACAGTAATTAAAAGCATTCAGAGATGAAAGCAGGCATTTTAATGGTGGTCATTAGGAGTCATTAAAAGGAAGATAGATGGGAAGCACAGTAGGACCCCGGTATCTGCTGGGGATTGGTTCCAGGCCTTCCCGTGGATAATGAAAACCATGGATAAGAGAGAACACCGGGCCGCCCAACCCCAAACTGCTGTTTCCTGACAGTAGCTTGCTTTATAACTGCTGTTTTGAGACAGTAGCTTGCTTTATGGCTGCTGCTTGTGACAGTAGCTTGATTTACGGATGCTATTTGTGACAACAGCTTGCTTTACAGCAACTGTTTGTGACAATAGCTTGCTTTACAGCTGTTTGTGACAATAGCTTGCTTTGTGGCTGCTGAGTTATTTAATTTTTTTCCTCTGCCACCCATGGATAACTGAATCAGTGGATAATGAATCAGTGGATACGGGGGCCCTACTGTACATCCAAACATGAATAAACATATTGACACATACAAGTCCATATGCCATTAGCACTTCTTTAGTCCTTTAAGTTCTAACACTGGAGGGGGAAGTCTGCTGAAACAATTTTTTTTATCTCTTTAGTTCTCAGAGACATAAAAATTTAACTCAGCCTATATAATTGTGTGTTTTATTTAAATTTGATCAAGACATCTCAACCATAAAATTTTAATAGGATTCTCAGCTATACCCTCCCTGCATCCACAATCATCTCTCAAAGTACCCAGTAAACCTCAAGTCAAACTATCACTCAACATAATGCAATCAGCGATCAGGTATGGGGAAAGACAGGGAACCCAAGTTAAGCTAGGTACTTAAATGGAACAATTTATGTTCCCATTTGCTCCAGGTTCTCTGAGCGAATGTTGTGAGTACATTTTAATCAATAGGGATACTTCCCTTGTTGGAGATGCTCCTTCTGGTAAAATAATATAGCTATTTGAGTTCTCTTTTCAAAAAAGAAAAAGAAAGCATATTTCATACATAGCAGCTCCAAAATGCTGTTTCATTACCAAGTCCCAGCAATGAGATGGGAAATATAGTAATATAATCTGTCATGTCAAGGATGCAGTATTCTTCTATGCCACCCCTCTTCCTCTGCTCCTTTTCCTCTTTTGTCACTCTTCTGTTTCAATCCTTCATCAATTCCAGTTGGAACTCAGAAAGAAGCGACCACAGCTGGAAGCATGCAGTTGGTTCTCCAGCTTGGCAAATGTGACCCAAATCTCTCCCAAAATCATGTTGTGATTCATGCCAGTTCCAATTACCAGGCAAGATGTTGCCTGGTCATGATTCTTCTGAAACGCATGGCGGTGCATATTATTTCTGCGCAGAACACATTAAATCTCTGACATACCAGTTGTTGACCCTATTTATGACTCATTAATAATCGCGAGGTAAGCAGATTGGTAGGATTCTGGGCCTAGGTCAAGGACAGCTGGAATGTACAATATCAATGGCCGCTTTACAAAAGCTTGTCATGAACCTGGGGATTGTTGCCTGTTTGCATATCTGATTGCAGATAATTAACATAATTTACATGAGCAAGTTAAATGTCAGTGCATCTTGATGGAAATTTCCTGTCTCACCAAGAGGAATCTTCCAGCCATCTGGGGTGAAAAGGGCCTGTAATCACTTGCTGCCAACTGCTTAGGGCAACTGCCTCAGGCAACAAATCTTGTGTGTCTTAAAATGGCACCAAATTGTTATTCATTTATTATTGTTTTTCTGAATGCCATGGGGAAAGGGAGAAGTGGTTGTGTGATTTTTCTGTTTCAGATATTACAATTAGACATGGGCACGACTCGGCGAAATTGTCGTTTCCATTTTCAGTTATCGTTTCCGTTACGTAACGGAAACGGTAACGATAATTAAGCCCTCAGAACTCGAACTCGAACCGAAAAAAGAAAAATTTGGTCGGGTTTTTCGTTTCCGTTTGTGGCATCGCGGCGATCGCGCAATGCGAAGCACAGAAAAAGTTTTTAAAAGTTTTTTTTTTAAAAAACCCCGACTCCCGGCCAAAAAAGTAGCTGAAACTATGCCTGCCTGAGGCTTTGCCACCTACCAGAGGGGTGGTTTCTGGGGGGTCCCAGGCCTTCCCCCCCTCTTCTCCTGTCCTGGGCTGCTTGCACCAGGCTGGGGGGGGTTCATCCTCATCGTCTCGCCATGCCATGCGGTGGGGGAGATCCAAAATTGCGACCGCAATTTTTCTTTTGAAATCATGGTCAAAAAACACACCAAATCACCACAGAAACAGGTGAAATTTATTTATTTTAAATGCCTGAATTTTAATAGTAGCAGCAGTGGGTTTTTTAATAGCAATAAAACGTCATATTGATTTTATTTTATTTTATTTTATTTTTTATTTTTTTAGACCTGCCCATTTGGGCTGGGCATGGGATGGGACCATTCAAATTTTTTGAACCATTCCAACAATGGCATCACCAGGTTTTTGACTGACCCTTCTGGATGTCTCGGAGGGCATAAAAAGCCAAGGCACCTTCCAGAAATCACAGTCGGGTGTATGGATGTGGTTGAGGGAGGAGGGCTGGCTGCTGGTGCCGGTGTGATCCGATCAAGATTGAGGAGGGAGGCTGGAGGCTTTAGGATTTAAGTTAGGCAGGCAGGGAGGGAATTGAATTTAGAAAATAATTTCTTTGATTCCCTGCAGCTTTGTCTGCTGAAAGGAATAGCAGTTTATTCTTTATTTCTTCTCTGGCAGTTTGTGAGGATTTTTTTCTGATATTGGATAAAGGGGGAGGTTCGACTGGGAGTGGGAGGAGTGGATTTATTTTAAAAAATATATTATATACTACCATTTATTTTCTATTTTTCCAACTTCTATTTGCTTGCACACACACACATTTGGGGTGCAAGCCAAGAACAGAACCTCTATCCTAAGAGATATCCTAACTGCCTACTCGCCCGTTCGCCCGTCCCGCCACCCGCCTGCAGCCCGCCATGGCCCCCCGCCACCGCCGCCCGCCCGCCCCTCCCCCGCCATCCCCCCCGCCCCGCCCACCACCTAGGGCGCAAAAACACCCAGCGCCGGCCCTGATTGCGGGACGCCCCTATGCTCTGCGCAGTCAAATCGCGCTAAATCGCGGTGGAAACGACAAACGACAAACGACAAACGAAACGACAAATTTTTGAAAAATTTTGCGACAAACAGAAACGACCCGAAACGGACCCGTTCCGACAAACGAAAACTCGAAACGTCATTTTTTCTGGTCATGCCCATGTCTAATTACAATAACCTTTAGATAGATAGATAGATAGATAGATAGATAGATAGATAGATAGATAGATAGATAGATAGATAGATAGATAGATAGATCTTTATTGTCATTGTCCTGTGCAGAACAATGACATTGAAAGAATCTACATCAGAATCTTTATATAACCTTAGAACTGCAGGGCTGGAAGGGACCTTACAGATAATCAAGACCAGCCCCTGACAAGAATCGAATGGCTAATCTCTCTCTCTCTCTCTCTCTCTCTCTCTCTCTCTCTCTCTCTCTCTCTCTCTCTCTCTCTCTCTCTCTCTCTCTCTCTCTCTCTCTCTCTCTCTCTCTCTCTGTGTGTGTGTGATCTGATGCCGTGTCTCAAGCAGTGAATTGTTTTCCATCAGTTCTGCCTCCCATTTGCAAAAGCAAGTGTGGGGCCTTTGTGATTTTCTTGTATTTTAATCTTTAATTAATTTTTTTGTATCTTTCATTATGCAATATATCAGGCCTGCCCAACAGGTAGACCGTGGGCTACCGGTAGCCCGCGAATGGTTCAAAAGTAGCCCGCCGGCCATCAATTTTAAAAAGTGAGGGGATAAGTTCTCCATCCCTCCCTCCCCTATCCCAAGGGCCACCACTGCCCCAGCAAAGTTCTAGGTCAGCCAGCCCACTGTCCTAGCTGAGTGGGGCAGTTCAAGGCCATGGTGCAGTCGCCTGTTCCCCCCACCGGCCAGATGACCGGCATGGCACTCTTTCGTGACTAGAGATGGGCACGACCAGGAAAAATGACGTTTCGAGTTGTAGTTTGTCAGGACGTGTCCGTTTCGGGTCGTTTCCCGTTTGTCGAGGAAATTTTCAAAAATTTGTCGTTTCCGTTTGTCGTTTGTCGTTTGTGTTGGGGTTGGGGTTGGGGTTGGGGTAAGTGGGCTCTTGGAGGCACCTCTCTGGTTGCCTCTGACGTCTGACCCACTAAAAAGGGAAGGGAAGGGAAGCGTTTCGCGTTGCTGCCGCGTACCATACATTACGTTAGGGTTGGGGGGTAAGTGGCGTACTGGCGTACAGGTTAGGGGTAGGGGTAGTGGGCTCTGGCTCAGAGGCACCTCTCTGGGTGCCTCTGTGACCCACTAAGAAGGGAAGCGTACTTGCGTACGGATCTGGGTTAGGGTTGGGGTTAGGGTAAGGGCTAGGCTTAGGGTTATGGTTAAGGTTAGGGTGGGTTGGTGGGCTGCACCTCTGGGTGCCTCTGACCCACTACGAAGGACAGTGTACTGGCGTATGGGTTATGGTTAGGGTTAGGGTTAGGGTTAGGGTTAGGGTTAGGGTTAGGGTTAGGGTTAGTGGACTTTTTATGCCCTCTGGCACATCCAGAAGTCTCAGTCAAAACCTGGCCATGCGATTGGTGGAATGGGTCCAAATATTTGCATGGTCCCATCCCATGGCCAGCCCATCATTGCGCAGGTGTAAAAAATAAAAATTAAAAATAAAATAAAATAAAATCAATAGAGACGTTTTATTGCAAGAAAAACCCACTGCTGCTACTACAAAAATCAGGCATTTAAAATACCTAATTTTCAAATGTTTCTGTGGTGCTTTGGTGGGTTTTTGGACCACGATTTAAAAATAAATATTGCGGTCACCATTTTGGATCCCTCCCCACTGCATGGCAAATGGAGACAACGAGGATGGCCCCCCCAGCCTGGCACCAGCAGCCCAGGACAGGAGAGGGGGGAAGGCCAGGGACCCCCCCCCCAGAAACCACCCCTCTCTGGTAGGTGCCCTCACGGAGGCAGGCATATTTTAGCCTGCTTTTTTGGCCGGGAATCGGGGTTTTTTTTAAAAAACTTTTTTTTCTGTGCTGCTTGGCATCGCGCGATCGCCACGATGCCATGAACGACAACGAAAAGTCAGACGCAATTTTTCTTTTTCGGTTCGGGTTCGAGCTGGAGCGGAGTAATTCTTGTTACCGTTACCCGTTACATAACGATAACGAGAACCGAAAACGGAAACGAGAATTTTGCCGCTCCGTGCCCATGTCTACTCATGACCAGCGGAGTCGCTAGTGCGGGGCAGAGGAAGGGGAGGAGAGGGGCGAGAGGTGGGGTTGCAGGTGTGCCCATCTCCTTTGTGCAGTGACATCTCCCTTCTTCTTCCCCCCTGGACAATTCCCTCCATAATGGATTAATTGATTTTCAATGCATTCCTATGGGAAACCGCTGCTCTATTTATAATTTTTTTACTTATTATGACCATGTGTTTGGAAGGAATAGATAAAATTTGTAAGTAGAGGTTTTAGAGTAGTAGCCCTCAGGCACTTTGGGCCGGAAAAAGTAGACCTCAGCCTGTTCAAAGTTGGACAGCCCTGCAATATATGGAAAGGTTGAGTTTAGTTTAAAAAAAATCAGCAACAGGCAGATTTAAATTAATGTAAATAATGCTCATTTCTCCCCTTGCTTCATCAGTCCAAAAAGCAAGAGAAAATCCTAATCTCTCAATGAATTGACTTTCAAATACTGTATTACAAGCTTCTCTGTCTTTTAAAATGTCAGTTTCATCATAATTGTAATGCCCCTTATCCCAGGCATTCCCAACAGATCCCCTATGGCTTCATTGGGGGGTGGGGGGGCTGACATATTTGAAGGAGGCACTGGTTCATCTCTTTGTGTTGTATCTTTCTTCTACAGCCAAAGGGTTTCCTCCTTGTTTGCCAGGGGGCCCTGGAACCTGAGAAGAGGTCCTAAAAGTTCTGTGGCAAAAAAAAAAGTTTCAGAACGACTGATTTATCCTAGTGTTACCATTTTTATAGATTGTATTTGAGTCCATGCTTGGCTTGGAACCAGTGTCCAATAATTAAATTGAAATAAAATAAGGAAGCACAAACACTGAACTGTTTAAGTCTGATTTATTGAAGCCAAGGGCCTTTATACACGACCCCTAAGCTCCGCAGGAAATGGCTGCAAGGTCCGGACCTTACAAGTGTTTTCCCACCAGCTCCGGACTTTGCAGACAATTAAGTGCGACCCCGCCCACCTAAGCGCGACCCAGCTGCACTTTCTTGTACCTGCTTGAGGTGGGTGAAAATCCCCAGGTCCGGATTTAATCTGGTCTCCTGGCTTCTGCTTGTGTTTTTTTTTTTTTTTTGCCTCCTGCCCCTTTAAGAGAAGAGGTGGGAGGGGGAAAAGCAAGCAGAAGAGAAACGGAAGAGAAACTGAAGAGAAATGGAGCTCCGGAAGGCTCCTCCAGTTGAGCTGCATTTTTTCCCCTCTTTCTCTGGTGGGGAGGAAGGAAGGGCAACGAACCCCTAAGATCTTTGGTCCGAATTTAAGGGACCAGCGGATCTTAGGGGTCATGTGAAAAGGCCCCAAGCCAAAAGAAACAGTCATGGTGTGAGTGAGCCCTGATCATTTGTTCAACATCAGTTTTTAATTTTTATTCATAAGAGACCAGTTCAAGAAACCAGTTCAACAATCACCTCAAACAGCATTGGTGGGTGATTGTTCACAATTGTCCTGATGATCCAATTTCCTGTGCCACTAAGCTCTTGATGGTTTACTCCTTGAGTAAATGTTCCATAGATTGGTGTCCTATTGTTCAACTGGGCCCAGTCTGGCTGAGACAGGGGAATGTGGAATCTCCTGTTCCTCAGGCAGTTTACCCTGGGGATGATTCTCTCATCCAGGTGTTCTGCAACTTCCTGGAGTAATATGCTTCCAGTTAATTTACATTCTTAATGGTTTCAAGTTTCTATAATTTATCTAGCTAAAATAAATGTTTTGGAGCCTGATTTCTCATAGTATCACTAGCAAACTAGTTCGAGTGTGTTTCTACTCATTTTTTTTAACAAAAGGAAGGCTAGAACCTAGGAATTTACACTGCAGTAAATGTAATTGTGTTCATTGGGGCAGTGAATTGCTGCTAATTAACAAGTTGCTACTTGCATTCACTGTATGTGCCAGTCACATGACTTCGGTGTATGTCCAGTACTAGAAGGGGCAACACATTATAAGTGGCAATTGGTTGCCATAGGGCGTTTATACACGACCCCTAAACTCCGGGGCAAATGGCTCCCAGCTCCGGAGCTTAAAAATGTTTACCCACCAGCTCCGGAGTTAACAGGAAATTAAGTGCGACCACGCCCACTTTAGCGCGTCCCAGCGCAGCTATCAGGTACCTGCTCTTTGGAGGTGAAAATTATTTGATCCGGTGTAACGATAGTGAGTGCGGGGCTCTCCTTGCTTCTGTTTGTTGTTTTTTGGCTCCTGCCCCTTTAAGAGCTACTTTTACAGAGACGAGAGGCAGAACGAGGTGAGCGGCATGCTTTTCTTTCTCTTTTTCTCCCTCCCCTCACGCAGCCAGCAGCCAGGAAGTGCGGAGGGGGTGGGAACGCAAGAAGAGCGACGAACCCCTAAGATCTCTGGTCCGAATTTAAGTGGGCAGCGGATCTTAGGGGTCGTGTAAAAAGGCCCATAATTTACGCAATTACACTTAGGCCAGCAGAAAACCCCAACATAATTCTAATCAAGGTTGCTATAAATAAATTAAATTCCAATTCCCAGGCTTTGTCATCTACCAAATATTTCCAGTAACTCAGAACTCCTCTAAGTGGCTCCACTGAAAACTGACACCCTGTGATTTATTTTACAAATGTCAAGGCCAACTTTTCAAAATGGCTTTTTTTTTTACCATTCCTAAAGGCGTGGATATTCCCCACCCCCAGATCACCAACAAGCAATCTGGATTGGAAGGAACACAGCGGTGGCAAAGCCTACAGCTCTATTTCTCCAATGCCATAAGGCTGTTTCAGCTTCCTTCCACACCCTGGCTCTTTGTTCTAAAAAGCAGGCCTGGCACAGCTTTAATGTGTAATAAAAATCACATTTCGTTTGACCTGCACTGCCCATGAATTTGTCTAAGCCCTGTTTGAAGCCATCACAGTTAGTGCCTGTCATTATATCTTCTGGCAAGGAATTCCATAATTTAATGGCAGAGGGCAGATAACTATTCTATTAGTACATGCAGAGTGTAATGGCTCTGGGGGTGGAGCATTCCATTTGACCCTCCGCTTTCAGTTGCACAAGACGAAGATTGCACCATTCAAGCAATGGGGCCTTCCAGGGAACAGGAATCAGAATACTTTTATTGGCCAAGTGTGGTTGGACACACCCAGAATTTGTTTTGGTAAAATATGCTCTCTCTATATAAAAGGAAATATAAGAATCATATAGTCAACAATAAAAACACAGTATTCAAAAGGAGTATTTCATCCATTTTGTTGGTTAGTGAGCATACATTTGATAGTAGAATTGAAGGGAGAGGGGACTTCAAACCATTTTTCCTCAGACAATTCAGAGCCCCTGCCCTCTTATCCCTCCTTCTCTTTCTCCTTCTTCTCCAACTCCGACCTCGACCTTCATTGCTGATAACCCAGGGATTTACAGCTCTCAGGAATTCCCCTTTGTTAACAAGCAGCGGAGGAAGCAAGGGAGGCAAAGCTTCTGATAGTTGTTCCTCATAATGTTGACAAATGCTTAGCAGGTCATTTCTGGTATAAAAAAATCCGATGAAATGCACAAGGAACAGCAAAGCAGAATAGATAAAAAAGATAAAAAGAAAAAGTCGAGGAGCATGTTACCAAGGCTGCCGTCCGCGGCGCCATCAGAGGGTAAGTGAATGCCTCCTTGCACAGACATCAGGGGGGAAAGAACCACACATGCCACAAATGTGGCAAAAAGGATTTTGATGGCAACGTCTAAAGAAAAACTTCCATTTATGTGTTCTGCATTTTTCCCATCAGTCATCTCCATTGGGCTGTTTGAGGTTCTAGTGCAGGCATGTCCAAACCTCAGCTCTCCAGATGTTTTGGACCACAACTCCCACAATGTTTTGTCATTGGCAATACAGGCTTGGAATTCTGAGAGTTGTGGTCCAAAACATAAAGAGGGCCGAAGTTTGGGCATGCCTGTTCTAGTGTTATAATTCAGATTGTGTATAATTTAATATACCCCTTCAACAAAGTGTCTTGTTTCTTGTCTTGTTTCTTGTCTTCAGAAAAGCAACAACTTATATTTTGAAACCTCTTCTCCCGGGGCAGTGTTTCCCAACCTGGGGGTTGTGACACCCAATGGAGTTGTGAAGTGCTTGGGGGGGAGGTTATATGTGTTGTCCCATGTTAAATAATTTCTGCCTTGATGTTTCAGAGTGGGCTATTCAAATTAGTGTTTATGTGTATATATGGAAACCAGGTTCTTTGTGAGAGAAAGCAGCCCCTACTTTCTGAGAAGTAGTGACTTGACCCCAGTAAAAATGCCTTTTTACTTGGCTATTATAAAAGGGGGTTATGACTCAAAATAAGGTTGGAAGCCACTGTCTTAAAATATTTGAATGTCAATTCCACTTAGAGCTTAGAAAAATTCCTTTTCATGGATGGGGTGGAATTATAACTCATTTTAAACTGGGAGCTCTGCGCTAAAAATATTACTTTTCCAATTTGTCCATGAAGATTCTCAGTCATTCAGGAACGGTTATGTGGAAGTTGAGTCATGGCAACTGAACTTATTTTCTTGTGAGATCGAAATGTCTAGCTACTCATCCAAGCACCTTTGTCAGTTGTTTTGATCTCACAAGAAAATAAGTCCAGTTGCCATGACTCAACTTCCAGATTACTTTTCCAGCTTCTGATTCTGCTTCTCAAATTGCAGCTGTGAAGGAACCCCCGGAAGAGGTCTGTCCAAGGTCCTGTTCTGCTGTGACAACAAACATAACTCACTTAATTACTTCCTCTGAAAAGAAACTGTTTGTCAAGCTCTAGATAAAGTGATCTTAAAAGTTAGAAATTTGCTAGATCAATATGCCAGTCAGGTGGCTGTTAATTTTCAAGGCATTGGTTTAAAGGAAGCCGAAAGTAAGACTGAGAAGCCAACAACTTTTAAATCAGGAAGGTCGGTGACATGCATTTTAATTTTCAACCGCTTCCTATCTTGCTAGGAAGCATAACTTTGGCTTTCCTGTCAGCTTTTTTTAAAAAGAGTTTTCTTTTCATTTTCTCTCTCAAAACAGAGCACAGGTTGTTCACTAACTGAGGCCCATTCATTTTATTGGAAAGCCAAGGAGAGGTTTCGATGGAATTGTCACAACAGAAAATAAGTTGCTGGCAGCCACCATCCTTCATGCCAAGGAGATGCATGTAATACGTTTCATTCAGCGAGATAAATGCATTGCTGCTGTCCAGCTGCAGAACGTGTGTGTGTGTGTGTGTGTGTGTGTGTGTGTGTGTGTGTGTGTGTGTGTGTGTGTGTGTGTGTGTGTGTGTGTGTGTGTGTAGACACTGCTGTGGATAAATTGGATAAGTATGCAGGTTGGCCGAGGTGGCCTGATATTTTAGCCTGATCATAAGATAATGGACTTTTTTTTTCAGAATACTGGGTTTTAAATTGTTGGGGTAAAACCAGGGGTGGGAAATGTTTATTTATTTATTTTGAATTATAATTCTCAGAATCCATGCTACTCATATGAGATTTTGAAAGTTGTACTTTAAAAATCAGTGTTTCTCATCTTGGGCTGAAACATGCTACTCCCCCCCATCTTTTGTTGTCATTCCAGATCTTAATTCAGAGTTTCCATTTCAGATATGTAGTGGCTACAAAATAAAATCCTGTTACAGGACTTTCTGTCCTCCTCCATTTCTATTACATCTGCCTACCTTCCATCCAAGCCTGACCCAATCATAAGGGTTCGGTGGACCATTACAACAAAGAAGGTGTGTGTGTGTGTGTGTGTGTGTGTGTGTGTGTGTGTGTGTGTGTGTGTGTGTGTGTGTGTGTGTGTGTGTGTGTGTGTGTGTGTGTGTGTTGTGTGTGTGTGTGTAGCTGGTGTTGTCACTTCAGAAGAGGATATAAAAACACAAAACTGCTTATTTTCTTTCTGACTTGCATTCCTGCCCTGTAAAGCTTATAGAGTGGCTGTGAACCATTCTCTAGGATTCTAGGGGACTCCTTTTTAAATGAATATTTCAACCACAATTAGAAATGTTCCAAGGATTTGCATGTAGAACAGGTGGCAAATCAATGACAAAAATCAAAGACATTCTGAGCTGGACACTTCAACTGGCAGATTGCCGATCTATCTATTGATCTATCCAACCCTTATTTTTCCCTGTGACAGCAACAAACCACTGTTGTAGCTCACCAGAAAAATGTTTAATTGAGTCCCTTTTTCCAAATTCAGACCCTTATCGTCTCCCCAGAACATGTCGTGTTAAGTCAAACAAATAAGGACCCCAATAGCTGTAGCAGGTAAAAGGTTTAAAACTCCTTAATAAAAAACAAAACAAAACAAAACAGTGCATAATATCTCCTCTACTGCAAACAATTTGTCTTTCCATTCTCCCTGGATTACATAAATTAATGTCCATTACTCATATCAAGGTGATCAAGACCTACATTTCTGCTCGCTGTAGAGTAGACACTCCATGCTTTGCTAACTTTTTCATTTTCAATGCCAAACCCAAAGAGCTCAGACTTTTCCTTTAGGATGCCTCACCCACTGGGCTGAACCAATTATTTCTTTGCAGTCATAATTGCTGCGTATATCCCCCTGTAATTCGTACTGTCTTTATGAATCTTAATTGCTAGCTATTAGCTGCCTTGATTGTTACCCCCTAAAGAATGGTGGAATCTGATTATATAAAGTAAATAAATTGCCAAGTATTGTAGGATGCAAAATATCAAGCTGTGTAAATGCACAGTCCTGGAGTGGCTCCAGAAAAAAGGGCAGTCAAACCATGAGTACAGCAATACATTGGTTTAACAATAACTTGGTTTAAGAGTGCTTTGCAAGACAAGCAAACATTTCTTCTAAATTATGCCTTGATCAACAAGCAACGTCTTGATATACAAACACTGGTATATCAAGTGATCACAAGTGAACCAATTATCCCCCATCCCCCTGCTGGATTGTGGGTGATTGTCTGGAACGTTTCCTCTCAGGCAGCCTCCAAAGCAGAGGGAGGAGAGAAGAAGGGAGGTTTCTCTTGCACCAGCCAGGAACGTTTTCAAAGGGGAGTGCAGATTAGAGTTGGATTTTTCTTTATATTTTTATTTAGTTTTTCAACATTCTTTCTTATTTTTAAAACCATTTCTACCCCTGGGGCAGCTAGTCGAGTGAGTATAGGGCTACAAATTGCACTTAATTATCGTCAGATTAAAAAATTAGAGTAAAATCCAGTTGTTAGTCCCAAGCACAGCAGATTCTGCAGCCAGGTACCTAATAGTGTGGACTAGAGATTGGCATGAAACAGAAAAATAGTGTTTTGTTTCATTTTGTTTCTTTAGTAGTTTCATTTCATTTTGTTTGTAAAGAATTTTTAAAGAAGTTTTGTTATGAAACAAAACGAAATGAAATGAAATGCTATGCTCCCCTGGGTCCTAAAGAACCAAAATGGCAGAGGAGCTTCCTCAAGCTCTTCCCTGTAAGCACCCAAAATTTGGAAAGGTTTGGAGTTCAGGTGGCTGAGTTATGATGCTCCAAAGGAGGTACCCCTAGGGAAAAAATTTCTATTGGAATCAGAACTTTGGAAGCCAAGCTGCAGGTGAGAGTAGCACCACCACAGCTTGGCTTTGAATTCCAATTAGAAATATTTTTCCTAAGGCCACCCCCTTTGGAGCTTCATAACTCAACCCCCTGACCCTAAAACCTTTCCACATTTTGGGGGCTTGCCTAGAATCGCTCCCTGCCATTTCCTCTAGGAAGAATCATTTCATTCAGGGGTGGGCTGGTGGCAGTTCATCACAAAATGAAAGTGTCCTACCGTTTCATTAGGTAACAAAGTAATTTGTTACCTAACAAATGACAAAACAATGTTTCATTTTTTTGTTTCAGGCCCATCTCTAATGTGGACATGGACTTCTAGGCAACGCCTTTTGCGAGTTTTGGTATTTGTGTGTGTGAATGTGTGCAGTATGTGGTCTATGGAGCCCCCGAATGAATCATCTGAATTTTCATTATTTCTTATCGGGAAATTTGCTTTGATATAAGAGTGTTTTGGTTTACAGGCATGTTTTTGGAACAAATTATGCTTGCAAACCCAGGTATTACTGTACTCTATACCTAGAAAACCACAGAAACCATTTCCATGAGTCATAAGCAACCTGACAGATGATGACGATGACAACGATGATGATGACAATGATGATGACTATCAAGTACAGTACTTGGAAAGAGGAGGATGTGAGGTGGACGGAGGGACTAGAAGAAGGGGGGGACGAGGACAATGGTGGCTGGCACCATTGCCAGTCTATGTACATTCAGGGGACTGAAGCTTCTGGATTGGGTTCACAAAGCAGTCTGCAGAATGCTCCTCTCTTTCTCTGAATCTCTGTGCTTCCCCCAGCTCCCCCCCCTGCTTATCTCATGCATGTGACATCAGAAACTACTTCAGGATTCTCCAGCTGGGACATAGTTTCCACTGGAGTAAGAATGGATCATTGTTCTGCATCTGTCTCATACTCCTACTAAGCAATTTGAGTCAGAGAGAAATCCTGCAGCAGTTAGAAATCCTAATCCTAACCTCTCCACCTTCCCAGTGGGAAACACACCTGGGCATGGCTCGGAGTATTTAAATACAGTATACAGGTTTGGGATCAAACTACATGGTATATTCAAATCATGTAGAAATTGCAGGGATTGTTTGGGATTTTCTGCACTGACAGAATATAGTAGCCCTAATGCAGAGTTTGTGATTACTGCAGTCGAACAGACCCTCTGAAGACTGATACTAAGATAAAGGCAAAATGCAAATGTGCAGTATTGTCAGTTGCTAAGGAAACCTGTTTGGAGATACATGCTGGTATTTGGCCACAATTTTTAAAAAGTCTCTTTACTTGCTTAGATTTTGGTAATGTACAGGAGGAAAAAAATAACTGACCTTCCTTACTGGAAATCTCTAGAGCTGGCTTTGTTGTCTGGAGGTCTATCGCTGTTCTTATTAGTCTCTTCATTTGATGGTGTCACGAATAACTACTTTAACACACTCTTCCCTCCATGTTGATTCTGAAGGTGTTGCTTTAAATATTGCCACCAGTGACCTGTATTTTGAGTACTAAGGAAATGTGATTTCTCTGCAATAGATATTCTACCTTTTGGCAGAAACATTTCATTGTAATAGATGTGCAAAGTACAAGGATTTTGCTTAGGTCTCACAAAAGGGAAGCAAGAGGTCACCCAAACAAGCCCCAATCAACAGAATCTTGAAATATTTTTACGGGCTACATTTGCTTCTTCTCATTTCTCTCCTATTGGAGAGAAATGAGCATCATCCAGGTTATTCTGACTTTGGATGTGACAACAACATTGTCCTTCATTCGACCTTGCCTCTGAGGTTTTTCAATCATGACATTAGTCTCCTTCCTGCACTTCTTTTTCCATGTATTTTACCTTGAATAATCAGCTGTAACTATATGGGGGTTTTATTTTTGTTTTTCAGTCTTCAAACTACAATACTTTTTGCATATTTTCCTTTATTCTCCTCCATGATGGATTTGATTTAAACCATAATTGAAATCATGGTTTAAATTTTACAAAGTTGATTTTTAATAACCTTTTATGATCAATTTTTTATTTTAACTGTGATTTAAATCAATTTGATATTTAAAAATCATTGATTTTTAGCTACCTTCTTCTCTTCATACCTCTTCCTTGGTCATGCTCTCTCCGTTCAATAAATTGTTAGCATCCTGAGGTAAGCACACATTTCAAATGGTTCTGTCTTTTTTAAAACAGTAGCCTGTTTTAAAATCTACAATTCCACACCATACAATAGAACCAAGACCAAGACCATTAGACATAGTAGAACTGGAAAATGTGCAAGACATAATAGAACTGGAAAAGATGCAAGACATAGTAGAACTGGAAAAGTTGCAGAAGAAAGCGACTAAAATGATTACTGGGCTGGGGGATCTCCCTTATGAGGGAAGGCTAAAACATTTGGGGCTCTTTAGTCTGGAAAAAAGATGCCTGAGGGGGGATATGACTGAGACGTACAAAATAATGCAGGGCATGAGTAAAGTGGATAGAGGGAGGCTCTTCTCCCTCTCATAAAATACCAGAACTAGGGGACATCCACTCAAATTGAGTCTTGGGAGAATGAGAACAGACAGAAGAATTTTTTTACCCAGCATATTGTTAGTCTGTGGAACTCCTTGCCACAGGATGTGGTGATGGCATCTGGCCTGGATGCCTTCAAAAGGGGATTGGACAGATTCCTGGAGGAAACGTCCATCACAGGTTACAAACCATGATGGAGATGTGTAATCTCCAGGCTTAAAACCAGGGTACTTCAAGGGCCAGATGCAGGGGAGTGGTATCGAACGAACAATTTTGGTCTGATTTGTCGTGTTCGTTCCTTGCATCGCGCGATCGCGCGATGCCACGCGGCACAGAAAAAAAGTTTTTAAAAGTTAAAAAAACCCGGTTCCCGGCCAAAAAGCAGGCGGAAAAATGCCTGCCGTGCCTCAGGGCACCTACCAGAGGGGTTGTTTCTGGAGGTCCCCGGCCTCCCCCCCCCCAATCCCCCGTCCTGGGCTGCTCTGGTGGGACTTGCCGCAGGCTCGCAGCCAGCAAAAAGCCCAGTCTCGCCACCGGCCGCCGCAATTAAAGCGCAAGCAAGCGGCACGGACGGCACAGGAAAAAACTTTTAAACTCTCCCCCCACCCATTCCCGGGCCAAAAAAGCAGGCGGAAAAATCCCTGCTTGACTAAGGGCGCAGGGCACCTACCGGAGGGGTGGTTTCTAGAGGGGGGGTCCCGCCTCCCCCCCGTCCTGGGCAGCCGGACTCGCCATGCCATGCGGTGCGGGCGGGGGATCCAAAATGGGGTGGCGAATGCAATATTGTTTTTGAAATCGTGGTCCAAAAACACACAAGCACAACAGAAACACATGAAAATTTATAAACTGCCAGATTTTTCACAGTAGCTGTGGGTTTTTTCTTGCAACAAAATGTCTCTCCTCTCCTTCTCTGTCCTCCATTGATTTTATTTTTTTATTTTTTTACACCTGCGCAATGATGGGCTGGCTGAGTGGCCAGCCATGTGGGAGTGGACGACCATGCAAATTTTTGGAGCCATCCCACCAATTGCATGGCCACTTGGCCATGGAGACTTCTGGGATGTGCCAAAAAGCCCCCTAAAACCTGCCCTAGCCCCCTAACCCTAACCCTAATCCTTGACTCCTTACCCATACGTCACAGACTGTCTTCTTAGTGGGTCAGAGAGGCACCCAGAGGTGCAACCCACTAGCCCACCGTAACCTTACCCGTCACTAGCCTAACCCTAGCCCTTGCACTAACCCACCTTAACCCTAAGCCAGATCTACTTGCATTGCACTACACGCAAGTACGATTCCCTTCTTTGTGAGACATGGCAGTGCGAGAGCCTTAGGCATCACTTCACCCTATGGCTCTGGGTTCACTCACTGGTCTCACTGTCTGCAACTGGTATGCATATCCATATGGCTATGCATGGCATTTTGCAGCAGGCGGCAGCAGGTGAGGAGGGGAGACCCCCATGTTGAGGGGTCTCTTGGAGCCTGCTTCCCCTTCCTAGTGGGTGAGGGAGGATAGGAGGCACCCACGGGTGCCTCCAGGAGACCGCTTTCCCTTTATAGCGGGCCAGAGGAGGCACCCACCCCACAGAGGTGCCTCCAGGAGCCCGCTACCCCCCCAAAACCAGTACTAACGAAAATGAAAAACGAAAAAACAAACCGACTAATTTTTGCGAATTTTCACGAAAAACGGAAACGACCCGAAACGGAACCGGACCGACTAACGACAACTCGAAAAAAAATTTTTTTCAAGTCGTGCCCATCTCTACAGGCAATTGTATCTGAGTGGAACCATCCAAGATTACCCCATAATTGTTAAGGGACATTGTTGGGCTAATCACTGGCGAGGTCCCTAGGCGTCATGTGAACTTTCCAGGCTTTAGCAGAAATATGCATCTCCTGAAACTTTGTTTAAAATGTCATTCTTCATCTTTAGCTATGCTGAGTGGACTCTGAATATTTATAAAGGACATGAACTGTTTCATTAGGAAGTTAAAACATTGCACTATATATTGCTGAGACATTTATGGAAGAAGGTTCATAGCTGAGCAGAAATGGAATTTCAGTCCAGGTCAGTTTAAGTGCAGCCACACTGAATACATCTCCTCTTGCAGTTTGATATTTAAGCTGCATTTTGCCATTAAGTTGTATCGGGCTGTTTCAACCATATTACCTAGTCAGACTGCATTAATGTTCAGTTGCTCCAGCAATCTCTTGAGCGGGAGAAAGAAAAAGCACCTAGGAGGAAATTATCATTATGAGTGAATGAATATATAAGCTTTGCCTGAACAATATCCTTTTAAAGGAGCAGGGATGTGTTAAAGGAAAAATACAATTTATTGAGTACAAAAGCAGGTAAACAAGAGAGTTTCTCTTGGCAAACAATACATAGTCTTAACAGATGAAGTTGTAAACAAAAAATTCCATTTCACTTTAAGTGTAATATGCAAAGGCATTGACATTTAAATTTGAAAATCAACTTATAGTGATGCTTCTTGAGTTATTCTAATTGATGCATTCCCTTAAAACTGAATGCAGAGAAACAATGGCATAACAATATCGAATTAGAAATAACAGCACTCCTGGCTGACTTTGAACTTAACAATATCATTATTCAGATGGTAGCAATTATTGTACTTTGGGCATGGGAGGTGCTGTGGCTGACTAAGCAAGGGAATGACAACGTGTTGCTTAAAGGTCAAACTAAAGCAGGCACTTGGGGCAGTGAAAGGCATCACTTTGTCATAGCAAGTGGTCTTTCTCAGTATCTGGAATTTAGTGCCATTGGAATGCACCATTGAAATTCCTCTGGCTGCTGCTTCTCTGGTCTCAGGCGATGATGCAGCACCTGTGTAAACTTGGGAGAGAACTTAGGAAAGCACTACACAACCCATTTACTCAATTCCTTGACAGGTGGATACACAATTGGCTACAGACTTGTAAGAAGATGATGACTAATGGCTCCTTTTCAGACTGGGGGGGATGTAACAAGTGAGGTTCCCCAAGGTTCAGTCCTGGGTGCAGTGCTCTTCAACTTTTTGGTTAATAACTTCAACAAGGGTGTGCATGGAATGCTTGTCATATTCCTGGATGACCCAAAATTGGGTGGACTAGCAAATACCCTGGAAGACAGAAACAAAATTCAAAATTATCTTGATAGGCTGAAGCACTGGGTAGAAACCAACAGACTGAAATTGAACAGGAATACAGTGGTACCTTGTATAAAGGAATTAATTCATTCCAAATGAAATTCTGTCAAGCAAATTTTCCTTTATACAAATTTCCCATAGGAATGCACTGAAAAAAGAGTAATCCCTAATAGTGACCATTTTATGTTGTACGGATTCTCCCCATAGGCAATTCTGTTAAGCAGATTTCCCCCATCTCTGGAATTTTTTATGTTGGACAGATTTTATGTTATACAAACAGTTTGTTATAAGAGGGTACACTGTAAGTGCAAATACTGGCACAGTGAAAACCTGGCTCAGCAATATTACAAGCAAGAAGGATCTTGGAACTACTGTAGATTATAAAATAATATGATCCAATGCTGTGATGTGGCTACACAAAAAAGGCAAGTGCTATTTTAGGCAGCATTAACAAAGTATAATTTCCAAATCCCATGAGGTGCTCATCCCCCTCCATTCAGCACTGGTTAGGCTTCAACTTGATTATCGTGTCCAGTTCTGAACACTGCCCTTCAAAAAAGATGCTGACAAATTGGAACAAGTTGAGAGGAGGACAATAAGGATAATCAGGGGGCTGGAAACAGGGCCGGCGCTTCCATTAAGGTGAACTAGGCAGTTGTCTAGAGCGCCAAAATGGAGAGAGGGCGCTAAACAGCCTGCCGCCCCCCACCCACCCACAACTGGCTACTGCCGCCCGTCCCCCCGCCAGCCGCCCATCACCGGCTGCCCATCACTGCCGGCCACCGGCCGCCGGCTGCCCTGCCCCCTGCCCCCTGCCCTTCCCCCCCCCGCTGCCACCACCCTGCCCACCCACCGCCCCCTGCCCCCCACCCCTCAGCTAGGGCGCAAAAAAACCTAGCACCAGCCCTGGCTGGAAACCAAGCCCTATGAGGAAAGACTGGAGAAAAGAAAACCGAGATGTGACATGATAGCATTTTTCAAATATTTGAAGGGCTGTCATACAGAGGTTGTGCAGGATCTGTTCTTAATCACCCCGAAGTTCAGGACACACAACAATGGGCTCAAGTTAAGAGAACCCAGCTTTCAGCTGAATATCAGGAAATAACTTTGTAACTATTTGAACAATATGACAGTGGAACCAGTTAGGGCCTTTTCACACGACCCCTTAGATCCACTGGTCCCTTAAATTCGGACCAAAGATCTTAGGGGTTCGTTGCTCTTCCTTCCTCCCCAACAGAGAAAGAGGGGGGGAAATGCAGCTCACCTGGAGGAGCTTCCCGGAGCTCCGTTTCTCTTCCGTTTCTCTTCTGCTTGCTTTTTTTCCTCCCACCTCTTCTCTTAAAGGGGCAGGAGGCAAAAAAAAAAAACAAGCAGAAGCCAGGAGAGCCCTGCACTGACCAGATTAAATCCGGACCTGGGGATTTTCACCCACCTCAAGCAGGTACAAGAAAGTGCAGCTGGGTCGCGCTTAGGTGGGCGGGGTCGCACTTAATTGTCTGTAAAGTCCGGAGCTGGTGGGAAAACACTTGTAAGGTCCGGACCTTGCAGCCATTTCCTGCGGAGCTTAGGGGTCGTGTATAATAACTCTTACTTGGAGAGGTGGAAAGTGCTCCAGCGCCGGAGGCATTCAAATGAAATTTGGACAGCTACTTGGCAGATATCTTTTGATTTCTACTCCTGTATTGAACAGGGGATTGAATTTGATGGCTTTTTAGGCCCCTTTCAACTTCACTATCCTATGGTTCTATGATTTATATCAACCACGATTGTTATCTTTGAATGAGAACCAAACTCAGAAACCGAAATAAATGCCTCAGCCAGTGCAAATTTCCATTCTTTCATATGGTGGACAGGAACGTTGAAAACTATTGCTTATATTTAGTCTTTAAAACTGATTCATGTTCAGGTTAGGAGCTGTGTGGTAAAGAATATATCCTATAAACTGAGGAACCCAAAACAAGTTAATTTGTTCCAGATGATTTACTGTTATTCATCTATACTTAACAGGGCTGTAGAACACTATGTAATAGTTTATCACTTATGGCAGGACATGATACATGCTGATATCAGCTGAAGATTATGATATAATGGCCTACACTGTCTTATCAGAAAGAGAATAGGGTCTAGAAATCTTGATTAGCAATTCCAGCTACCTTGTAATGAGTTTCCAGATCAGCAGGGGTGAAATTACATGCCAAAATAACATATAAATTATTCCTTGTTTAAGCAGAGGGCTCTTCTGCTCTTACCCCTATTTGCAGGATCATGAAGTTTCAACTTCCTAAATATATTACTGATCAAAACCTCGTATTTACTTTGTAAGAATGAACCTGGCTGTGTCTTTGTTAAGAAACTGTTAAATAGCCACATGGAAGAATGGAATGTCTATAGACAGTTCATTTCAATATATTAGTTGGTCAAATGTATACATTTTGTATATATTTGTCTATAAAACCAGTGTGAATGGATGTGAAAAGGCACAAGAAGGGGAGTGCAATGTCTCTTCCAACCTTACCTTACTGGAATTTGTTGCTTTATAAGCAATCTTTCTCCTTCTCCAACACAATTCTAGCCTCTCAGTCAGGGTTCAAGAGAAAATAGCACAACTGCACAAGGCAATGGGTGGGTAGACAGGTTTATTCTCCATCCCTTATGTCATCTTCTCATGTAGCTTTTTCAGCAGTAGGTGGTAAGGTCCCAGTGCACCCTTCCTTAGATGTAAGCTCTATTGAACAGAAAGGGACAGGCTTCCAAGTTACCCCAGTCACGCAACTTGACTGCTCATTTGCAATTCCCATAAACGAGACACAGCCAAGTTGATTCCATTACACTTTAAAACTTCCAGTTGGAGCTAGTTGATAGAAGAGTTAGAGGGAAACTTTATTTTTACTTACCATCTGTTCAGTGAGTTTTGTGAATTTATGGGGATGTAAATAACTGCATTGTGTACTATTTTGAGCTATTATGGGGGAAACTAGATTCATTGTTCTCTCAAGTATGTGCTTTTACTGCTTAGCTGATGTCTTATGAGACATGTGGCTAAAGACAAAAATGAACTTTTCACTGCTATTTACTCAGTTTCATCAATCACATAAAGAGTGCTCAGGAATGGCTAGAACAGCTTCATTTTTTAACATGATCTACTTTTAGTTTCTAAATCTGCTACCAACCATGGCACAAGGAGAAAGCAAGCATTTCGGATTCCAACTACACCGTGACAAGACAACTTGATAAGTGCTCCAGCTTATCAAGTTGAATTCCCCCAGATAAAGGGACCCTAATAAGGGTAAAATTTCCTTGGAGGAGAAATGAAGAAGAGGCAGCAAGTGTAGACCATGAAGGGAGCGGCAACAAACTTCGTGGAAGCAGGAAAATGCTTCCTCTTCAACTGGAGGAAGTTCTTTGCTATGGTGAAGGCGGAGCTGTCGGTGCCGGACATTAAAGCTGTAAATATTTGGCGTGTCGCGAAAAAGTTCTAAGTTCTATCTCTAAGTTCTATCTCTTCCTATGCAAAGCTTCTCCTTGGTATCTGGAAAATATTTCCTTCAAACAAGCACTGCAGACAGTTGAACATAGAAATCATAGAATCATAGAGTTGGAAGAGACCTCAATGGCCATCTAGTCCAACCCCCTGCCATGCAGGAACCCCCATCACAACAACTGATGCCTCACCACATAATGCAAACTATTTGTGTGAGGAATGTTGCATGTGTGCATATTTCAACAGGATTCTAGATCATACCAGATTAGATGAAGGTGAAATGCTTGTTTTTGCTCTCTCTTTTTTTACATTTTTAAAATTTATTTTCTACACTAAATTGCACAAAGCAAATATATTGCTTGTCTCCTGTTGTTTTCCCAACATTTGAGCCCAATATAATTCATATCTCACTTACCAGCTTTGGGGAAGATGATACGCCACTCAGAGAAAACTTCAGCTCATGCAGTTCTATAGAGTTGCCACTCAGAGTTCCCCCACTATAAAGAGTTGGTTTATTTTATTTCTGCTGAAAGGATCATTTCCCAAGTGCGCTGATTATGAATGCTCTCTTGAGCAGTGAAGCATCAGTTTTAGCTTTGCTGGACAAATATAGGGTTCTGCTTGGTGTGTCAATATATAACGGCGGAAATAATCATTATGTGCCATCAAATTAATTCTGACTTATGGAGGGTTTTCTAGGTAGACTGTAGTCAGGATGCAGTGGCCAAAATCCAGCTGCAAATCCTTTTCCCTGCAGCAACAGGCTATCCTTTGCATGACGGGGGATGTGATTGGTTGCACTCACTGTTGTTTAACTAGGGTGGGACTGGGAACTCAAAGGACCCCTGCCAGGGGGAAGACACTGCTCACACAACTGCTTTGTTCCCAGCATTTCTCCAACTGGATTCAGGCCAGTATGCATTTCCAAAACATTCTGCCCAGTAGCAAAGAACACATCATATGTCAATATATGTGGCCAAGACTTGTGGTCTTGTTTAAGTCCGTAAACCGTGAGGTTTTTCTTCTAGAAACTGACTGTTTTTGTCTTGGGAGGATTCCAAACACACAGGTATTTTCACATATACTGTACAGTGTTTGGAGGTGGAGAGCAATATGAGGCATTCTTTCAGGCTGAAAAGTGACATGCAGACAATGGCTTAAGCACTGTCCTCCAGCAAAGTTTCTCTGCTTCTTGCCTCACATTCTCCTAGACGGTTACTTCACGTCCTTCCTCAAGCTGAGGTGAACTTGCCTCCATGTAGAAATCGGTTTTAGTCACATGACCTAATGCTGGTTCTGCCCCTGTTTTTCTGTACTCACGAGCATCCCGATTGAAACCGGCAGTACTTTAACCGCACGTCCTCGATCCTTACATGGTGGTAAGGAACAAACACAAACCAGGGTGAACTGTTCGAGGAGGAATTGGTCGATAAGCGGGGGAAATGGATTCATAAGAAGGAGTTATCATTCCTGTTGTTCGATAAATCGAAATACCGATGTTCCTCCCCCCTTCTCAACCAAAAAAAAAAAAGTAATCGCACTAAGTATTTTCTCGATGCGGGTTAAGAGGAACCGCACGTCCCTTGGGGGGTGGATCGAGAAGCGGATTGAAAAGATTCCCGAGCTCCAGGATGGGAATCTCTCACCCCGCTTAGAGCGCAGTTCAGGGGGCGTGGTCGGGGTGAACTCGGATTGACCCCACAAGGAGGTGAGGTTCCGTTCCTTTGAACTCAGATTGACCCCACAAGGACGTGAGGTTCTGTTCCTTCGAACTGGTCTCCAGCGGGGCCGCGAACTGCAGCGAGAGGAACGTGAAGTATCAGCCCTAGTAGTTTTGCTTGACTTTTCGTTTGCAGTTCAATCATGGTGTTGTAGCACTCGTTTTCAAGTAATGTGTTTCTTGCATTCAGATGAGGCTTTTATTGTGCAATCAGTTGTACTCACTGAATTTTACAGCGCTTCTAAACTGGAATACTCTGTTCAATGAATTTTGCAGTACTGGACAATATCACCCACCAACTGTAGTCCTGGATGATTTATGTGCCATGAATTGCCTCCAAGTTATGGCAGCCGTATGAATGAACAAGCCCCAAAATGTCCTGTCCTCAATAGCCCTCTTCTAAAATCGAGCCTACGGCTTCCCTTTTTTGAATCAATATTGGGATACTGGAGTGACAATCTTAGCAGTGGGAAGGAGGATTTGCAGCCTGGTGTGATTGTCTTTTGCCAATAACTTGTTTTGTAAAGTTCTTTTTCCTGCGTCTAGCATTTGAGGCAAAGCCCTTACCCCCACCCCCGTTTGTTGGTTTGCTTGCTTGCTTGGATCCATTGTTATGATAGTAGTCTCTGTTCTTCCTCTGACCATCCTCCAAGCAACAAGAATGCAAGATCTGCTACCTGCTGGAGACCCCATTGCCCCCACCTTTTCCTTCTTCTAACTGTAACTACAGATGGGAATTGTAAGTAAAGATAGCTCTTTTTTCCTACCTTTAATGCATCTTCAGTGATTTTTACGCTACAGAGTGTGAGTGTGTGTGCAAACCAGGGAAGGTGTGGTTTGATGAGACTGGGCTGATCCTCCACTTTCCTCTGGTGTTATTTTTCTCCCTTATACTCTGCTAACTAAAAGGAATAATCAGAGTCTTCGAAACTGCATTTTTTAAAATTTTTCCTAATAGCCGATCCATCAACTATCTAGTCTTCCTCTTTTCCTGCTGACTTTCCACCTTTCCCAGCATTATTATCTTTTCCAGACAATCCTTCCTTCTCATGATGTGCTCAAAGTTTGACAGCCACAGTTTCACTATTTTTGCCTCCAGAGATAGTACAGACTTGATTAGCCCTAGGACCTATCATCTTTCCAGTGGTCCAAGGTTTTTGCAAAGCTCTTGCCTGGCACTATATTTGAAATGAATCATTCTTCCCCGTCAGTGTTCTTCATTGTCCATCCTTCACACTCATACATATTTGGAAGCTGAGACATGGCAATTGGATTTCTTTTTTCCTTGAGAGATCGAAATGTTTCCCTGTTCATCCAAGAAGCTTTGCCAGTCTCGAGAAACAAAGAAGCCCAGTTCCCATGATTCAACTTTCAGATTAACCTCACCTGGATGGCTGAGAATCTTCACAGACACACCCATACATATGGAATACCATAGCGTGGATGATCTTGGCTTTGGTCTCCAGTGACACGTGCATACATTTGATTATCTTTTCTAGTTCTTTCATTCCAGTCTCAGTGTGTGAATTTCTTGACTACAATATCCTCCAGTCATGTTGGATTGACAGTGTCCAAACAGCACAGGATTGGGTACGCAAAGGACACCCTGTCAGAGGGAAGAAGACACTGGCAGGGTGTCCATATATCATGACAAAGCCATGAAGTGTAAGCAAAAGTTTCCTTTAACCAAGAAACATCCATGTTGTATTGTCAGATGGTAGGCACTTGTACAATGTGTGCAATAGCTGCACACTGATGGATGGATGGTTTTTGAGGGCTCCTCTGTCGCATCAACTGGATTGCTGCACAAACATTGAAATGAGAACGGATCACAGGTCCCCGCCTAAGGTGCCAAAATGCACAGTATTGAATGTGTTTGAGATGGTTACAATTTTACCACCTGGAATTTAGCCCAGAAGGCATTGTACTGGAAACAGGTTTAAGCTAGATAAAAGAGGGTACCTGGCAAACCGACAGCTGCTGTATCTACCTGACCTCAATTTCTGAGACCACAGAAAGATGTCTATTCACACATTAAAATGGTTAAATGAGAATTAAATTCATTCCCCGTGGTTTCATGGGTTTCCCCCAGTGTTTAACACAGTGCAGGGATGCTACGGCCCTCAGGCTGATCTACAATTCTGTACTTCCTCACAGTTTAAATATATGACTCTGTTATTGTGGAATTCCATACAAAAGGGGGCACTGGTAGATCCAGTTCTTCATTGTTTTGAAGAGATAGTTTTTTTTAAAAAAAAGAAGTTTTATTATACCATCAAGTGAAGCAACATTAAGCTTTTATATTAAGCAATATTAGGAGCCTCGTGGCGCAGTGGTTAAATGCCTGCACTGCAGGTAAAACTGTGCTTACAACATGGGGTTCAATCCCAGGTAGCAGGCTCATGGTTGACTCAGCCTTCCATCCTTCCAAGGTCGGTAAACTGAGTACCCAGCTTGCTGGGGGGGGGCAACGTATAGCCTGCATACTGTAATTAAAAAACTGTAAACCGCCCAGAGACTACTTGAAGTGGTATGGGGCGGTATATAAGCAGAACACTTTGCTTTGCTTTTGCTTTTTCTCTTTGCACTTTGGTTAAAATTGATATTTTTCTTGGAGGTGCTTGCTTTGGCTGTTTCTTCTAATTCTGAAAGTCTTGAGGACACAAAGAGCTGTGTTCCACTAACACTAACCCAGAGGTTCCCCTATCCCAGCATAATCTCTGTGGCAGTAGATGCTTCTGTGACCAGCTGCCCCTATCCATGGACTCAAGCACAGATTATTCTATAGCTTTTTTAATGAGGCCATTTTAACTGATAATGTCAGGGTTACATTTCCCACATGCAAAGCATGTGTGCTATCCCTGAGCCCCCCTTTTGTGTGCAAAATTATAAACAGGAGTGGGGAAAGAGACAGAGACATGAATCATATAATTTTGATTTGGCTGGAGCAATAAAAAGGTGAAACTATAGGTGCCACTCCATTGTTTCTACCAAAGGATCTGTTCTCATTTTCCCAATATTCAGCCTAAATCGGGCTTCCTGTAGCTTGAGCCCATTATTTGATGTCCTGCATTCTGGGATGATCAAGAACAGATCCTGCTCCTCCTCTGTATGACGGCCTTTCAGGTATTTGAAAAGTGCCATCATATCGCCCCTCCTTCTTAATTTCTGAAGGCCAAATAGTCTTTCAGTCTTTCCCAACAGGCTTGGTTCCCAGTGACCTGATCATCCTTGTTGCCCCCTTCTAAACTTACTCCGGTTTGTTGGCATCCTTCTTAAAGTGGGGTGTCCAGAACTGAACACTGGATTCTAGATGAGGCCTAACCAGTACTGAATGGAGGGAAACTAGTACCTCACAGGATTTGGAGACTATATGCCTGTTAATGTAGCCTAAAATACCATTCCCCCCCCCTTTTTTTCCCCCCAGGCACATTGCAGGCAGACGCTCTTTTGGATGCATTAACAGAAGTATAGTCTCCAAATATACCACTCTGTGACAGACCAGTCCATTGTTCAATGTTTATTTATGAAACAGACACCTCTCTCTCTCTCTCTCTCTCTCTCTCTCTCTCTCTCTCTCTCTCTCTCTCTCTCTCTCTCTCTCTCTCTCTCTCTCTCTGTGTGTGTGTGTGTGTGTGTGTGTGTGAGAGAGAGAGAGAGAGAGAGAGAGAGAGAGAGAGAGAGTCTATAGTGGAAGAACCACCAAAACCAAAGTTCTATAAAGTTTTCTTTACACAGCAGAAGTTAGCAGCTGGCGGAAGAGGTACACACACAGACACTATTCTGAGGGCATCAGCAAAGTGGTCATTAGATAAACTAGATATTAAAACAAATGTGTGATTTTATTTCTCTCTAACAAAAAGATTTCCTCAGAGATATTGTCTTGGCAATCATCTGTTTATTAATGTGCAAACACAGAACAAAACACAAAAAATGCAAGACATGTAGGGGAAGAAAAGTATGTGCTATGACAATTAGGCACCTTTCATTATTAGAATGAGAGCTCTGTTTAAAAACACAGAGAAACATACAAACCAGAACCCTGTTAGTGTTTTAAATATCCTTTAAGTTAAATCCTATTAACTCACCATGGGGAAATGCTACTAACTCATGTGGTTAAATGCCTGTACTGCAGGTAAAACTGTGCTCATGACCTGGGGTTCAATCCCAGGTAGCCAGCTCATGGTTGCCTCAGCCTTCCATCCTTCCGAGGTTGGTAAAATGAGGACCCAGCTTGCTGGGGGGGGGGGCAATGTGTAGCCTACATACTGTAATTAAAAACTGTAAACCACCCAGAGACTACTTGAAGTGGTATGGGGCAGTATATAAGCAGAACACTTTTTGTTTGGAACTGAGTATTACTTGGTGGATATCTCCTATGCACATTATAAGATCAGCAGCCTTGTTAGTAAACGCCATTTAGCCTTGGTACATTTACACATGCAGACATTACAGTTGCTGAATAGCCTTGGAATAACTTCTCAAGAGTTGTGTTCTCAACATACAAGTAACCTGAAAAACATTTCATGAAGATTATTGTTAGCAGAATGATTTTTTAGTTCCATTTCTCCCAATAAAAATTGTCTCCTGGTTGCCACCAGTAGGGTGGTCGCTATATGGCCCAGTGGGTATTCAGATCTCGAGTAAGACTGACTTACATGGAACGGGAGAGCACAAACTTTCATTCTGTGTGTGTGTGTGTGTGTGTGTGTGTGTGTGTGTGTGTGTGTGTGTGTGTGTGTGTGTGTGTGTGTGTGTGTGTGTGTGTTTATTAAAAGAAAGAAAGAGTAGCATGTAAAGGGTAACGGTGGTGTCATGGTGCCTGCAGTTTACACATACAGGTTGCGGGTCTAAGAAAGAGCACAACAAATTTCTCTTCTACGCCACTGGAATGAGGTTTTATTTTTACAGCTGTGAACTGAACATTATTCATTTGAAGGACAAGCCCTGAAAGTTCAAATAAGTAGAGAAAAGTAGAAGCCCTCTCTGATATATCAAGACAGACAACTGAATGGCTAGCAAGATTTATCGTCCTTGTGCACTCTGGCAGCCTGGCATTGCAGCAAACGACTATGGATTTACAATTGCTTCTTTAGCAGGAAGAAGTGATTGGGGATTTAAGAAGAGAATGTGCTGATCTTACAGCTCTTCGTCTAGCCATGCATACAGTAGTTGTGGTTTTAACCACGTTAGTCTGTGCTAGCATATCAGGCCCAAACCAAAATGAATAAATAATACAAAAATGTTGTAACATGTTAAAGACTAGCCTCTATATTTTAATGTGAGCTTTTCTTGTTCAAGCCCACTTCCTCAGAAGTAAGAGCGATTCGAAGTGGCAACTATTTATCCACTTATACATAACTAAAACAGATAATGACTGTTTCCTGTGCACAAAACAATCAGATATTCTTAACTTATGACAATGTTGCTCCTGAATTGCAGTGTGATGTAGTGGAGGCCTGGGTTCAAATCTACACTCCACCATGTAAACTCACTGGGGGAGTGAAACCAGTAAAGCCAGTCCTTAAATGTATCACACCATTTTGGGGTTCACTATAAGTCAGTTCAAAAGCTGTCTAGATGCCCTAAGTACATCCGATCTCACCTGATTTCGGAAGCTAAGAAGGGTCGGCCCTGGTTAGTACTTGGATGGGAGACCACCAGGGAATACCAGGTGCTGTAGGAGCCTAGATTAGGAACTGGCAAATCATTCCAGTATTCCTGCCAAGAAAACTCCATGGACATGGAGTCACGAAGAGTCGGTAATGACCACACACACATAAGTCAGTTACTGCTTGACAGCACACACCAACCATGTTGTTCTTGCTGTGTTATCAATAGGTAGTTAGCAGTTTGCTATCAACTCATGAGTGACTTCCAGCAAGCCTAATAGAGCTTTCAAGGTAAGGGAGACATTTAACAAGTAGCTTTTCCAATTCCATTTCCCCAGGAGTTTCCATGGTGAATAACGGTGCCTTCTTATTTCCACATGACTATCAAATTGACAAGGTCACGATGTAGTGCCACCACATAAATGTGCAAATATCAAGCACATAAATAGAAAATCCACACACAGCCCTGCCTGGTCACTGAATATGTCACTGAATTATCTTTCAAGAATGTTAAATTTGCCATCCCCTTTTATGCTCGACTCCAAGATTAAGGAAGGGAAGAGTTAAATCCCCAATTTGCTGTAACACAAACAGATGAATTTTATGTTATTGTTCATAGGCCCAAGATAATACAAGCAAGCCACACTCATGTTCTCACAAGTGTTTAAATCTCTCTTGTGAATAAACAGGATGTTACAGTCTAAAGATCCTGTTAGATCTTTAGACTGCATAACCACAGGTACTAATATAGAATCATAGAATCATAGAGTTGGAAGAGACCTCAAGGGCGATCCACTCAAACCCCCTGCCCTGCCCATCACACTATTTGCAACAGATGGCCATCCAGCCTCTGCTTAAAAACCTGAAAGAAGGAGACTCCACCACCCTCCGTGGCAGCATATTCCACTGCTGAACAGCTCTAACCATAATGAAGTTCTTCCTAATGTTCAAATGGAGTCTCTTTTCCTGTAGTTTGAAACCATTGCCCCGAGTCGTAGTTTCTGAAGCCATGGAAAACAAACCTGTTCCCTCTTCAATATGACATCCTTTCAAATATTTAAACATAGCTATCATAAGAACATAAGAACATAAGAAGAGCCATGCTGGATCAGGCCAAAGGCCCATCTAGTCCAGCTTCCTGTATCTCACAGCGGCCCCACCAGATGCGTTTGGGAGCACATGAGACTAGATATCAGTCTCCTGATACCACTCCCCTGCATCTGGCCCTTGAAGTACCCTGGTTTAAAGCCTAGAGATTACACATCTCCATCATGCCCCCTCTCAGCCGTCTTTTTGAAAGGCTAAACATTCCCAGCTTCCTAAGCCGTTTCTCATAAAACCTTTCTCCCAGACCTGCAACCATCCTGGTTGAAGGTTATCTCTCTTGCAATGAGTGGATGCATTATGCAAAAACCAACAGTATGTGCATATAGGCATTGGAAGCAACTTCTAACAGAATGATTTCACATATGGTACACCGGATTGTCTCCTTATGCAGGTTTCATGAAACAGATGCTAGCCAGCGTCACTTTGAACCAACTGATTGTGTGATCACATAGATTGCAATTCGGACTGCTTGTGGAGATGTCCAGTACAATCTGTTTCCTGGCTGTTACATGATACATGGAAAACTGCTCTCCAGTGTGGATGGCCCTGATTCATGTCCAAGCTGAACCTTTTAAGTCCAGCTATAGGACATATACTTGTTGTGTCCAGCTGGAGCAATTCTCCAGCAGGCAGAAGGGTCGTTTTACGGGAGAATGCTCTTGTTGCAACAAATCTTTCTGATGCAACCAGGCGCTTATTTGCAGCCATCTGATTGCACAGTTATTTACTGAATCTCTAAAAAACATTTTTATGTAAACATAATAGATGTTAACAATTTATTATAATATTCACAAAAAGAGTAACTATCAGTCAACACAGTTTGGTAAAGTTACTGTTTTGGATGAAAATGTCCAGAATCTCCAAGCAGCAAGGTAAGTTTTATTCAATACAACTGTGGTGAAGCTGGATGAGACATTTTACCCTTTTTCTCATCCAAGTGGCAAAACGCATCCACAGGCCTTCCCGTGGATAATGAAAACCGTGAAAAGAGAGAACGCCAAAAAAAAAACCAAACTACTGTTTCCTGACAGTAGCTGGCTTTATGCTGCTTTTTTACTAAAGTAGCTTGCTTTATAGCTGCTGTTTGTGACAGTAGCTTGCTTTGCGGCTGCTGGATTATTTAATTTTCTCCCTCTGCAAATCATGGATAACTGAATCAGTGGATACAGGGGTCCTACTGTATTTTCCTCACTTATATATCCTGGGTGTAGCATGCTGTTGTTTCATTTTGTTTTTGTTTGGTTGGTTTTTTATTTTTTTAGACTCAACACTTGGAAATGAACCAATTCATTGCTGAGGAAATCCTGTTGTATTAGGGGAAATGGGTTGAACATAGGGAGCATAAATTCCACACAATTTGACCCAGAACATTAGGTTAATATAATACTGTATTGGAAACTTCCAAATGGTCATAGTAATGACTTTAAAATATTTGCTGAAGTGAGAACAAATTGAATGGCATGCTTTGGCAGAACATATCAAAGCTGAATCCTGTGTAAAGTCTTGGTTTACTGTATTTGTTTTATATTGGAAGACGTAGTGTGATGTAGTGGTTAGCGTGTTAGACTTAAGATCAGGAGATTCAGCTATGGAACTTAATGGGCAACCTTGGGCTGAGCACTCTATTTCTCATCATCACAGGGCTTTTGTAAGATAAGATAAGATAAGATAAGATAAGATAAGATAAGATAAGATAAGATAAGATAAGATAAATCTTTATTGATCCCACATCTCAGGAAATTTACTTGTTACACAGCTCCCAATATAAAAAACAAGTAAAGATGGCTAGGTGCACAAAAAAGTGTAAGGTGTGAGAGAGGGGAAAAATAGAGATTAAATAAAATAAGAAACCCAATATACAAATATTACACTAACATTTTGCATATAAAAATAAATATATATAAAGAGAAGCTACAGTACACCCCATATGAATATGTTAAATATGTAAGGATAAAATGGAGAGAAATCAAAACATGTATGTCACCTTGGATTCATGGCAGGAAAAATACAGAACCTTACTTGAAAAATTAATATTATAATGCCATTATTTTTAAATTAAACCATTTAAAAAATTAATCTCATTGAAAAGGGTGCCCACAACACTGAAATGTGGTGTTCAACATATGGACAAGGGAGAGGATATAACAGTGGGGATGCAGCTTGAAACTTACTCAACAGAATCAATTGTAGCTCCTTAAAGCCTTTATTCATAATCCACCAGCAGTGACATGTATATATCTGGTATTTGGATGACCTCTGGGAGACGCTTGGTTCAAACTATACAGACTATATTTCATTGCTTTTTCCTTGAGAGAGATAACTCAGTGATTCAGCCTGCTGAATCTCACCGAGAACAACTCAATCACAACCATTTGATTCAAGTACTCACACGGCAGTTTCATAGGTAGTAAATCCTCAGATTCCAGTGGACTAGAAAAAATGGCAAGACTGCTGTAGCGCTGTATAGAAAAAGAAAAGGGCAAGTTGTGATTTGTGGCCCTGTCACCTTAAAGCCACTATATTGCATTATGGTAATACCAAAGATCATAATCGGGTGGCTTTTGTTGGACGTTCCGTTGGGTCAGAAATGCAGTTGTTAACAGCCACCTTGCAAAAAGTGAACCTACTTAATCCATTTATAAAAGGAAAAGAATGGTCAATCCCTATTTCTCATGACTGTTTGAGGAACGGAAGAGACAGCCTCTGGAAATGAACGTAGTTAACCACCTCCCTGTACTGAATTGATAGCGTGCACATGTTAAATCACAGGGAATCCATGTTCTCAGTGTTTGGTTTGAATCTCAGCCTTCTTTTTAAGTCACAATTAGGTGTCAAAACTAGCAGGATGCAATTAAGTGTTGCTGTCAACAAGTCCACATGAGCAAAAGCTGTGGAGATCTAATACAGTTATTACAATTGATTTTAAAGGTATAAATCCCTCCAAAGATGCATTATATAACATAAGTATCATGCAGTCTGGATAAAAAAGCAATCTTTAGCTTCCATACCAGGTGCTGTAGGCACCTGGAGTAGGAACTGGCAAACTACTCCAGTATTCCTGCCAAGAAAACTCCATGGACATGGGGTGACGGTCATGACTGTAATGACACAACACACACACACACACGTGCGCACACGGGGGAGAGCTTGTATTACTGCACAAAAGTCAATGTGCAAGAGATCCTGGATTATATTCAACCACAGTTTCATGCTACTGGAAGTTACTTTTACTCACTGAGGCTACAATATTCAATTTTGACAAAGACCTATTGCAGCCCTCTTTCCCATATTTCGTATCATGCTGGAGAGTCCCACAACTGTTCCTTTCCAACAAGTATGTGTCTGTTCTCTGGTGGAACCGAAAACAGGTGGTACATTTGCACTCACGTTTGGATGGTGAACTCCCCACTGGTAGCTGGTTGACCGCTAAGTGAACATCATGTTGGATGAAGTAGCCCTTTGGTCTGATCCAGCACAGCACTCCTTAAAGAAATAATAGGTTTCAGTGCAGTATTGGAAGACTGATGAAAATTGTTTGCTGTACCTTTGACAACTTTCTGTTAGTGCAAAATCAGTCCAGGATATACCTATGCACATATTTATCCCGGGTCTTTGGCAGAGATTTCTCTTGGCCATATTTTCCAAGGCCTTGAAAAGGTAGAAGATGTAAAAGTGAAGAACATTACTCACAATACCTGCCTTTTCTAAAGTGGGAAACCATGAGGGTGGTGGAGGGTTACATACCACTCTTTTTGAACTGAGATTAGAGCTACCCAGGGCGCTTTTACACAACTCCTAAGATCCGCTGGCAACTTAAATTTGGACCAGAGATCTTGGGGGTTTGCTCCTCTTGCTGTGTTCCCACCCCTCTGCACGCCATTGCTCCTTTCTGCGGTGAGGGGAAGGAATACAAAAGGGAGAAAAGAATGCAGGCTCACCTCCCTCATCCTTGAAACAGCCTCGGAAACATTCCAGTGTCTTAAAGGGGAGGGGGCAAAAAAAACACCAAACAGAAGGCGAGGCAGCCCTGCACTCACTGCTTTACAATCCGCATCAGATATTTTTTTTACCCTCCGGAGACCAGGTACTTTTAAAATGCGCTGGGGCACGCTTAGGTGGGCATGGTCATACTTATTTTTTTTAAGTGCGCAGCTGGTGGGAAAACAATTTTAAGCTCCGCATCTGGGAGCCCTATGCCTCGGATTTTAGGGGTTGTGTACAATCGCCCCCAGTCATTCGGGAATGTAAGCTAACAAACATACTGAAAAGAGGAACAACACTGGCCCTTTCTATCATCCTTCCTTACAGTTACCCTCCACATAAGGAGAGTGACTTCCTGAAGAGTTCCCTCTGTGCATGAAATCTCTCTGCACAACTCTGAATGCTTGCTTTACAGCATTCTAGATCATGTCCTCTTCAGAAAGTTACTCTCCACATTGGAACACTGAAAAATGTAGACATGAGAGGTGCTGGCTGTGTTCTAGCTCCCCATGCATTCTCTTGCTGTACAGTCCACAGAGACTGAAAAGAGCTATTAAGGTACAACAAGAGCTATTAAGTCCACTCCCCTGTACCCCAGTTTCCAACTTCCAGATAAGTTTGGAAATGTAACCACCATAAAGGAGGACTGTATTTTCTACTATGGGAAGTAAGAGTCTGCTCAAAATCTCTCCCTGTCAGGAACTTTGGTAAGAAGATGCCAAAATCTGTTCTTGTCCTTTATCTTCTTACTTTTTATTGTGGGTTTCCCCTTAAGGACACCTCACAGTTAAAATAAATATTCAGATTTAACCTTGAGTCAAGCTGGGTGACCTCTGAATCAGACCCAAGTGACTCTGTTTCCCAAATCACCTATGTAGGGTACAAAACTAATATTGTGGTCAATGAAGATATTTAGTAGCCAGCATACTAGTTTCCTTTCTATGGCCACGATCCTGTTCCTTCCCCAATTAGTGTAGCCTCATTGCCTCAGTGCTATTTAGGTGAGCGCCAATTTACCATTCAGCAATTGATTCAGTGGGTCTACTCTGTAGTTGAGACTACCAAGAGCTCAGAAGTGAGTGTTCTCGAATGAAATCTTTTGAATCGCTTTTTACCCCTTTAAAGCAAAGTGCTTATATACCGCCCCATACCACTACAAGTAGTCTCTGGGCGGTTTACAATTTTGATTACAGTGTGCAGGCTACACATTGCCCCCCAGCAAGCTGGGTACTCATTTTACCGACCTCGGAAGGATGGAAGGCTGAGTGAACCTTGAGCCTGCTACCGGGGATTGAACCCAGGTCGTGAGCACAGTTTTACCTGCAGTACAGGCATTTAACCACTGCACCACCTAACTTGCTGCCTTTAGTAGCCAAGCAAACCAATTAATTGTATAAGCTGCTTTTCACCAGAGTCCCTCAGTGAAGCTTAAAACAGGAGAAGGTAAAGCTTTACATTTTAATTACCACACAAAATGCTGAAAAGCTAATTCTTGGAAGTAAACAACAGTCAACAGCTGAACATAAATAAACTTTTAAAAAATTATTGTGTTCTGCACCGCCCACCAACCTACAGAAGTATTTGCCTTGCCACCCATGCCACCCATTGCAGTAGGTCATATCTGTTAATGTTTTTCTAGTTCATTAAAATTCAACCTGTAAGGTGAGCTTTATGGTCGGTAAGAATTCAATTTAGAGAGAATCATTTGCTTACATGGCCATGAAACCGTGAAAGTCTGTGGACAGAAGGCTAAGTATGCTGTAATCCATCTGCTTGCTTCCTCCTCCTGTACAGTTTAAGTGGGAAAGGGAAGCAACCAATGTCCAAATGAATGCTTTGGTTGCTCCAGGTGTATTCTGATATCCAATGAGCAGGAGGATTAATACACTGAAACATAAATTATAAAAACAAATGTGAATCGAGTTGCCAAGCATGGCTTTAAGATATTCATATATTCTCTCAATGAACACTTTCGAATTCTGTGGTGACATCCGTGCATGGCACTCAAGTTGAGCCGTATAGATTTATCTCCCATTCCTTAAAATGCCTGAATTGTTTCTTATTCAACAGTTCCCTGTCTGCAATCTAATGTGCAAGGTTGTGTATTATTACACTTTAAACATTCCAGATCCTCATCTTATTGTATGCCCTTGCCCTCTTGGACTAGCCTGAGACTGTGAGTCTACTTGGCTACTTTTTTTCCTCCTGCAGAAAAATATAGAATGCTTGTCAGTGGTTATGTCTTTTCCATCATTCCTGTCCAGTTCATCTAAGGGTGCTATTACACGTCCCTTTAAATCCAGATTAAATTTCAAGATAAACCATCTCCAAAAATCTTGTCCCCATGGCCACCTGGATTTAAAAAAAAACCAAGAACGCCCCCTTTAGCGAGCTTTCCAATACCTACCAGAGAAGCTGGGATTTTTTTGCCTCGCTTAAAAAAACCACAATTTTAGAGCCAGAAATCCATGGGAGTGCGTATATGATCCAGTTGTTGTTGTTGTTGTTGTTGTTGTTGTTGTTGTTGTTGTTGTTGTTGTTGTTGTTGTTGTTGTTGTTGTTGTTGTTGTGCCGACTGGCTGTTCCTGGGGCTGGTCGGCACAGTTTTTTAATTTTTTTAAATTGTTATTCCCCCTCCCAGCACCAGTCAGCTGGCCTGCCAGCAGGTTGAGCGTTTTTATAGTATTTAATTTTTATATACTGTATATATTTTTTATTTTTCCTTAGCCCCCACCAGCCAGACCTAGGGGGTGCTTGGAGGTTTTTATTGTTTTTTATTCCCTCCTCCAGCGCCAGTCAGGTGGCCTGGCCGGTCTGGGCATTTTAAAATTTATTTATTTATTTATTTATTTATTTATTTATTTATTTATTTATTTATTATTATTTACACTTATATACCGCTCTATTTCCCATAAGAGGGACTCAGGGCGGTTTACAACAATAAAGATAAAACAACAAGTCAATACAATAGCTAAAACAATGATTTCCAAGAATAAATAGATCGGCGGGATATTAATAATAAGGAGGAAAAAAAACATACATATTTGGGTCCTTAGAGATCTCCAAAGGCATCACGGAAAAGATAGGTCTTTAGGTTTTTCCTAAATGACGCCAGCGAGGGAGCCAGCCGTAATTCACCGGGGAGCTTATTCCACATGGTTGGTGCAGCCACCGAGAAGGCCCGTCCTCGAGTTCTTGTTTTACGGGCCTCCCTCGGGGCGACAGTCCTCAGTGAAAGGGCCATCGATGAGCGGGTGGGTCGGGCTAGATCTGATTGTCGGGACAGACACTCCGCCAGATAGGCAGGGGCCAAGCCATGGAGGGTTTTGTAAACCAAAACCAACACCTTGAACCTTATCCGGGAGGCAACGGGTAACCAGTGCAAGCGAGCCAGGATGGGGGTGGCGCGGTCAAAACGGCGCGCGCCAACCACCAGCCTGGCCGCCGCATTCTGGACCCGCTGCAATCGCCGGAGAAGGTTCAAGGGGAGCCCCATGTAAAGAGCGTTGCAGTAGTCTAGCCTCGACATGACCAGTGCCTGTACCACAGTCCTCAAGGAGCCCTCATCGAGGTATGGGCGAATCTGGGCGATAAGCCTTAGATGGTAAAAGGCCGACCTGACCACGGCTGACACCTGGGATTCCAGGGTCAGATCCGGGTCCAGGACGACGCCCAGATTCCTCACTCTTTGCGCCAGCTGGAGGGCGGACCCACCCAGACTGGGAAGAGGGCCACAATACCCCTCCGAGGTACCCCCGAAGAACATAACCTCGGTCTTGCCGGGGTTGAGCTTGAGTCCGTGTGTCCTGGTCCAGTCCAGAACCGCAGCCAGGCAACGGTCAAGGGTCCGAACGGCCTCCACTGCACCGGTGGAAAAGGAGAGATAGAGCTGCGTGTCATCAGCGTACTCTTTAGCTCCCAGCAGCCAGCCCTTGGGGTGGTCAGCCATTTTGTTTTATTTTATTTTTTTAATTTCCTCTGTGCCTGCTTGAAGCAGGTTAGGGCTGTGGGGACAGAAGAGCAGCTTAGCAACTCCAAAGGGATGTGGGAACTCGGAACCCACATCTCCAATCAAGTAATCAGGTAAGGAGAAAAGCTGGAGTTTCTTACTGATTGCATCTTCCCCCTCGTGTGATAGCGTGTCACATGGTAACTTTTGTTATCTGAGTCTATGAGAGTCCTGAGGCAACTGCTCATCTCATTCTACCCTCTTTTTAAAATTTCCTCCAACCAACTCCTGTCTGATCCACCCAACTAAACATGTATCTGGAATGAAGTTATGTCAAAACAGTGTCACTCCAGAATATTAGGGGCAAAACACTGGCAGACCAGGAAGCGACTACCAGAAGAAGTGTCACCAAAAATATTTAAACTAAGCTGTCCAAACAGAACTTGGGGGAATTCTCCATATATCTCAAATGATTCTTCAAGCCAATCATATGGGGGGGGGTATGAAAGGGAGACATTTTTACGCAGGCCTAAATGCTATAACATATAGGTTTCATCCATGCCCTATTTGCTCCTGTTAAAGGTATAATTTGGTCACCCTTTCATTGTGATTAGTTTAACAGATTTACATAACATTACAGTGGAACCTTGACTTACGTCATTAATCTGTTCCAGTGGTCTAGACTTAAGTCAAACATGACTTAAGTCAAATGAACGTTTCCCATAGAAAGTAATGGGAAAGCGGCTTAATCCGTTCCAGATGATGAAAAAGACCCCCGAAAACAGCAATTTAACACAAATTTGACTGAGATAGGAGATTCCTTCTGGGGATGTAAATGAAATGTCTCTTCAAAGAGAGGAGGAGGCAGTGGAATTATAGTCCATAAGTTATATGCCTCCACTTTTTAATGTTCATAGCAACAACGTCTAACATTTAAGTTTTACTGATTTTTAACCTGACGTTCCAAGTTCTGAACAATTCTATGCTTACCATTAGAGTCCCACAACTTTACAGCTCCCCAACTAAAATGCTTCCATTGTGGACCAGACTTCTGCAGCCAGATTTTTTACAAGACTGAGCCGACTGTCTAACCAGTGAGGCCAGCCCTGAGCCCCCGGCCCTTCTTCTCATCCGGCAGCAGCGGCGGCTTCGGTGAGGCCGAGGACCAACTCCAGGTGCTCGGAGCTGGCCTCGCCGAAGCCGCCGCTGCCGGAGGAGGGGAAGAAGGCAGGAGCAGTTTGGAGGCGGCAGCCGCGATGCTGGGTTGTGGCTGCCTCCCAATTCCGGTGCCTTGCGCCGGGGCTCCGAGATGTAAGTCAAAGCCTGCGACTCAAGTCAAACAGGCCCCTTCTTGCTGCAAGTCAAATATGATGCAAGTCAAGCAGTATGTAAGTCAAGGTTCCACTGTACTGGAGTCCTGAATCGGTTCCTCCTAATACTCTTCCATTTGGGGATTATTTTTCCTCCCTCCCTCGCAAGCTTGTTGTGTTTTATCTTCATTTGTTCTTGCTTTCTTTATTTTGTTTGTTGAGTTTTAGGCCAGGTCCTTCCAGATCTGTTGTCCCCACCTGTTCCCTTGTGTCAAACAAGCCCAGTTCCTTGGAGGTGTATACAGTCAGAGCACCCTTGGCATCAGCTATGAGAGCTTTTCTCCCCAGCAGAACTTACTTCTTATCAGTTTTGTCAGCTTCTTGTTGTCGTGTGCAGATGTACAGTAATTCTGTTGCCACCATCTTAACTATTATAACATTAGAACCAACTGTAGTGTTTTAAATCATGGTGTCTCAGAGACTTGTCTTCCAAAACAAATAAAAATAGTTTATTGTAATACAAAGGACAAAAGAAACATTCATGCTTTTGGTATTAACTCAACTTATTATTTCATGTCTTTACAACTATCCCTACACATTCTCTTTACATTCCCCAGGCCCTATCTCTTCATCTGCCAGGCCCTATCTGGCTTCTAAAGGCTTACATATATATCTTCCAACTTCCACCCACAACAATTCCCATTGGAGCATGCAAAAACAAGAACTTTCCGACATTCCAAATAATTAATATTCATAAACCAGGCTAAATGCCACACTTGTCAGCACCAATGATCCTCCATTGGAGATGAGTTTATTTATTTATATCCTACTTTATTACCAAGGTAGGATATAAAAGTCTTACAGCTTTCTCAATTTTTTTTCTGTTCCCCCCCCCCTAAATATTGGGAGAAAGATTCACTGATAGGGGCCACGTAGTTCGTGCAACCTTAGAATTTTGAAAGTGCCATCTTGAAAGTCTCAAGCAAAACCCTTCATACAAAGTGTACAGAACATTCCATCCAGTTTATTGCACTGGTTTTTAAAGTATTCCCCAAAGTGGCAACCATGATGACAAAACTGCAGGATTCAGCTCTCTTGAATATATGTAGGGCACTAGAAGATCTTTCACACAATAATTAAATGCTTTGCTTCCTACACTGAAGCAGCTTACTGTATTTGTTTTTTTTCTGTCATGTTCTCCAAATCAATAGAAATATAATTTCATAACTCTGCAAGCAGGATAAGTCACAAGAAAATGAGGAACTGCATTATTTCTGCTCTTCTCCCCTTCATTTCAATTCCCCTACCTCTGATCAATTTATTTATCTGGTTCTTAGACAAATGTCTTGTACCAGTGTCATTCCATTTCTAGTTGCTGGCGGACAGCCTGAAAAGAGGACTTTTTATTGTCCATAGTAACAATATACAATGTCTTAAAGGCCTTAAGAATATTTCCTTCAGGTTAAAGGAGTAGGTAGCTTTCAAACTCCCCTAAGTATAGAGTATCAACAAATCTTGATGACACAAAATGGCTTCCAGTTTAAAAGATCATCCGAAATTTAGAATAGACGTTGGGGCCACTGGCAGGTATTTTCATGAGGGTTCTTTTCACATGCTACTGAAAGCCTGTATTGAAATACTATTTAAAATAAACTTGTGAAGAAGTTCTTTTAAACCTTTCCAGGACTTAAAATCTAGTCACAAAGCCCTAATATAAGGAAATGAGGATGTGCTGTCTTTTTTTTAGTCCTAGTAGCCTTTTAATCTTTGTGTCTGATGGATTATTATTATTATTATTATTATTATTATTATTATTATTATTATTATTATTATTATTATTATTATTATTATTATTATTATTATTATTATTCATCCCCACCACCACCACCAGTATGGGGCCATGAGCAGAGCCTGGAAGTCACTACCATCTTCAGAAGCCTCACTTCTGCTGGCTGGCAGGACTCATGTTATACCTTTCACATTGTTTCTCCTACATGCAGTTGTTGGTACAAACTGGCATCAGGATCCTCTGATGGAAATGTACAGGTTTTAAACCTGGTCATCATGGTTCCTGGAGCTGTCAAAGGCTGCTATCTCACCTGGGGAAGATCCTGATCTCCTGAAGGTCTAGCTTTCCTCTTCCTCCCGTCACGTGACTGAATATGTGGGATAGCAGTTCCCATGTACAAAGGTGTATTTTTTTTAATTTTAAAGCACAGTTCAGCCCCATGCCCAACAGGTGGTGCTAGGATTTTAAAAAGGACCAGCTGGCTGGCAGAAATTAAAACAAAGAGCAACCCATCCAGCTTCCTGATGCTCGAAGGGTGGGGGGAAATTAAAAAAATAAATTTTAAAAAACCGCCGATCGGCCCCAGGAACATCCGGTCACGCTATGAGGGGAAAGAAAGAAAGAAAACTGGATCATCTACGGGGTCCCTACCTCTCCAGTAAGTCCTGGAAACCTTGCTTAAGGGGGCATTACCGGGTTTTCTTTTCTTTCTTTTTTCAAAAAGCCCAGTGGCAGTGGGGACGGCATTTTTAGACACAGTTTATCTACAAATTTAAACTGCATTTAAAGGGATGTGGGATAGGGGCCAAAGTATCAGATCCAAGGGCTTGCTGTCCAGCCAATGAGGAGATTTCACCAGGGCCAAAATGACACACACTCCAGAAAAAAAAAAGAATGGTTCCATAGCTCCCCTGTGTGGTGAGGGAACGCTGAGGTGACCAAGAAGCCTCCAAGCACAGGCTGGCCAGCAACATTGTACAGAGGACCAGCTTTAGCGGCTTTTGTTTTCACAGGGCTTCAGGTACTGCCTTGGCCCCAGCTCTGTCAGTACCTGGAAAGCCCCCCCCAACATTTTAATGCGGATAACATGTACTGCAAGTGGGTTGTACCTCTTTGCAGCTAACCCGCGGTAAATACGCTTCTTCCTTGAATTGCACATCTGAGCAGCCTGGCTTTGACTGTACCCAGCTTCATTTCAATAACTGGATAACTAGGTATACACATATTTTTAATTACATGGAGTCCAGCACCCCTAATCCCAGTGTTGTTGAAGGGAGAAATGTACTTTTCCTGAGGAGTATTGCCAACATCTAGTCCCAGTTCAGGTGTAAAAAAATAAAAACAAAACTGTATTGCATTTTTGATACTCCTCAAACAATTCTAAATTTTATTGGCTTCTAATAGAAATTTGAGATGCACATTAATGTGTAGGCAGAATATCAAACATTGCATATCTTCAAAGGTCAGTGTCAAGCACCAGGGAGAGCAAGGGTGAATCATTATGACAAGAATAGCTCCTAGTCCTTCAGAGTAGTGTTCACACTGTTCTTAAGAGAACGCCAACAGCCCTTCTTTCCTTCACAATTGACTTCTCTGAAGAGTTGGAAGCAGACGGGTAAGAGCAGTTTCAAATGAGACGATCATGCTGTTGCCCTGCCTTTTAATGGACTTTTACAAGGTTTTCAAATGGTGTCATTCTCCCCTCACAATCACGCCCTCCAGCTTTGATTTTTGACTTCTTCCATCTTTCTCCTCACCATACACACAAAAAAATCCATTAAGTAAAAGAAGAAGAAGAATAGCTATATAGGTCCTTGTAATTGCTAGCATGAGGAACTCTCTGTCTGGAAATGCTCTTAGTCAATAGATTTTGCAGCTTGAACTGCCTGAAATGGTCCCGTCAGCCCGTACTTGAGTGCTACATAAGGAGCCTGCTCTACAATTAATCTTAAAAAGAATGGAGGGGGAGGCTCATTGCTACACTCTACAGCCCTAGTCACCTGTACCGAAGACACACATGGTTCACACATGATGAAGTGGAGGCACATTTTGTTGTCACTTGAATCATGTGATAGCAACAGTCTGAAGAAGGAGAGACTGTTTGCCCATGTAGGTTGCCCACCTGGGCCAAATCTTTGCCATTCCAGCTCACACAGATTGCCTATGTGGGCAGTCAATCCATCTCTTGTCAAACTGGGAGTAAAACCATGAATGTAAAGTTATGATTATACGAGCAAAGCTAGGACAATGGAGGGGCCAAGTTAGCATTCTCCATTCATCCCATGTGACTTATCCACACTTTCTTGACAAGCTAATAAGGTTTTGTTGGTACATACTGTTATAGTCAGTATTATTACAAATTGCCATATAGCTGTAACATGACTACATTTACAACACTGACCACAATCCTGGTCATTAGCATAGTAAATTGCATTTGGGTAGGCATATTTAATTAAAGGGGCTCTGGTAACTCAACTTCTCTGTAATTTTCTTTGATTCAAATCAGCCTACGTTATTTGTTTTGGAGAATTTGGTTAATTCCTTTTAAGTTTGTTTATTTAATTATTTATTTTTACAACTTATGTGCCGCCCACTACCCAAAGGTCTCTCGGTGGCTTACAATCAAAATAATTAAAACAGTTCTTCAAAGGCTGCCCCACGTACAGCACAAAGTAAGAAATGTAGAAGCATCAGCATAGTTTCACTACCAACCCTGCTCACAGAGATGACCATTGTATGTGTAAAAATAACTCTAGAAGCCTTTAAAGTAGAAAAAGAGTATCTTTATTTCCAGTTGTGATCAATAGTTACAATCAGAATAATAAAATGAAATAAATGAGGAGTAAGAGTCTGCCAAATCCTCCATATCTGCTACATAGTCAGAGGAAGACAGTAACAAAATAAATGGAAGCAAAGAAGAGAGGAGGGGTAGGCCAGAAGTAGGAAAAAGAACGTGAGCAATAGATTAATAAACCAATAGAGTATCATTTTAGGTCTTAAGAGCTTCCTTCCCACTTTTACCAGTGTTACAAAGCATGCAAAAATGCTATTATCACAGCAAATTGCATCCTCTTTTAGCATAGTACATCTCGTGGGAACACATGAAAGGGCTTTCTCAGTGGCTGTGCGCAAACTCTGAAATGGTCTCCCACTGGAGGCCAGGACTGCCCCATCTCTGCTGTCTTTCCAGAAACAGGCAATACCTTTCTCTTCAGGCAAGCTTTTCCTCAATGATGGACTACCTATTATGTGTCTTTTGTATAAACTACCAGACAGTATGACTACACGAACTTTGTGTTTATAACCTTTGTGTTTATATCTCTCCTTGTGTGATTGCATTGACACTACGGGCCTTTTCACACGTCCCCTAAGATCCACTGGCCACTTAAATTTGGACCAGAGATCTTAGGGGTTTGTCGCTGTTCCTGCGTTCCCACCCCCTCCGCACTCCTGGCTGCTGGCTGCATGAGGGGAGGGAGAAAAAACAGGAAGAAAAGAGATGTGGCTCACCTCCGTTCTGCCTCTTGCTCTTGCCGCGGCAACATTCCAGTCTCTTAAGTACCTCTTAAAGGGGCAGGAGCCAAAAAACAACAAACAGAAGCGAGGAGAGCCCCACACTCACTATCGTTACACCGCATCAAAGAATTTTCACCTCCAGAGAGCAGGTACTTGAAAGGTGCGCTGGGACGTGCTAAAGTGGGCGTGGTCGCACTTAATTTCCTGTAAACTCCGGAGCTGGTGGGGAAACATTTTTAAGCTCCGGAGCTTAAAGCCATTGGCGGCGGAGTTTAGGGGTCGTGTACAAAGGGCCTATGTTTTCAATGTTAGTTTCCATGAGCGTCTTGCCCTCTGAAGATGCCGGTCACAGAGTCTGGCAAAACTTCAGGAAGAAAAGCTTCCAGAACATGGCCAAACAGCCCGAAAAGCTCACAACAGCTATCAGATCCTGGCTGTAAAAGCCTTCGAGAATACATTAGTTTCCATCCCTCATAACTTTTAGATGGTCCACCATACATGAATGCATTGACTGACTTCATAAATTCACCAGTGTTTTCAATGTCAGCACCATTCTTCATAATGGCATTTTTATTATTTTATTTAATGCTCACATTCTCTTTTAGCTTTAATGCTCACCGATTTTTTTAGGTTTAATGTCATCATAAAAGCTTATTGTCCCCCTGCAAATGCGTGTTAGTCGTGTCCAACTCTATGGGCAGTGTGCATCTCTGTATTCAAGCCAAAGAGCCAGTGTTGTGCGAATCTGTGGCCATGTGGCCAGCATGGCTGCAAGGAAACACTGTTTTACCTTCTTGCTTTTTATGCCAGTACCTATTTATCTACTTGCAATTACCTGCTTTCAAACTGCTAGGTTGGCAGGAGCTGGGGTTAACAGAGGGAGCTCATTCTGCACCTGGGATTCAAACCGCTGAGCACCTGGGATTCAAACCAACAGTTTTCAGTGTACTCACCGGCTCAGCCAATACACCCCTTAATTCCCTGTTCTCAAACTTGAATATATCTTAAATGCACTGGACTGTATATTGTTCCTCATTACTGTAAGCCACCTTGGGTTCTTTTTCAAGGAAAAAGGTGGGGTAAAAATACTAAAAAATAAAAAAATAAAAAATAGTAAGTCACATTTAGAGTAGACCCATTTGAATCAAATAACTTACAGAGGACTTGACTCACTAAATCCCCATTGATTAAATGAGCCTATTCTAGTTAAATTTGCTATACTAAGTAACAGGATTTTGGCCATGGTGGTGAGGTAAGTTAAGCTGACAGGAACAACTCAAATCAATAACGTACTAGGAATGAATTGCTTCTGGCATTATGACAGTAGAAGGAAAAAAGGAAACAAAAGTAACACTATAAGATTCTAATAAATGCATTTTAATACATCCTTTATGAAATTAGCTGAAATGTTATCCCAGGTTTCTTGCTCCTCTGAACCCCAGGTTATGTGATGGAATTTATACTGTGTCTCTGCCATTTGCTGTATGATGCTTTGCCTCTTAGGTAGCCAAACTGCAAAGCAAGCAAGCTTTCCAATTGCAAATCAAATCCCACCTGAAAAACCAGAAAGCCATCTTTCAGTGGAACATCCAGGTTGTGTATAGGGTGGTGGCAGACCAGCTTCAGGCACTTCTAAATGAAACTGATGCCCTCGACCCATTCCAAACCAGGTTCAGGCCACATCACAGCAAAGAGACAGCCTTAGTCACCCTGCAAGATTTTTTTACATTAATGTTTATTAATTTTTTAAAGAAACTAATAAATAATACATACACAATAATATGTAATTAATTCGCTTATTTTTACATCCCCCCCTCCCCAACACCTCCCCAACCCCTGGAACCGAAGAACAAATTATTTTCCATACTTTCATACAAGCTCTTTAGTACATCCCACCAATGTCTTTGGCTTCCTCTTAAACCTCCTTACTTTATTCATAGCTTAAGCCAATCCTTCAGTTTTTTACATTTCTCCCATATTTCTTTGGATACTTTTTCTTCCCTATTCCATCTAAAGTAACTATACCACTTTTCTTTTTCGTAATTTCCCAATCTTCCCATTTTTAATCTTGCCACTATGTCTGATTGTATTGTTTCAAGAAGATATAAATTCCAATTATCCTCATTCCATTTAGTGGAATCTTTCCATCCCCATGTGATCACTGCATGTGCTGCAACCAGCATTGCTTTCAATAAACATCCAGGTTGTGGATAGGGTTGTGGCAGACCAGCTTCAGGCACTTCTAGATGAAACTGATGCCCTCGACCCATTCCAGACCAGGTTCAGGCCACAGCACAGCAAAGAGACAGCCTTAGTTGCCCTGCAAGATGACCTCCTGCTGGACACTTCTATGCTTCTTTGAGCCTGGAAAGCTGACCTTACAGGCAAGAGGTCAATGCATAAACAATAAGCTCACACCTTTGACTCATCACCTCCTATTGAACACTTTAGAGAAAGGACTAAGCAAGGAGAGGATACTCCCATGCTCATTTTTATGAGAGGGCATATCAAAGCCTCACACAAGGACTCTAATACCTTATCTGTAACCCTTAGAGTAAGCCTATGTCTATTTCCAGATGTTATGGAGATTTGACATGGGAAATGGCAGCAGATCAGCAAGCTGACATAGAAGTCTGTAAGATTGCACAAAGGATACAGCACCCAAGTGCTCTGGGGAGATACCCATAGTTTGAACCTTTTGGGAGAACAATTTTAGACCAGAAGAGTAGAAGGGATCATTCAAGGTGACTCTAATAAAGGGATCTTTATTGGACACAAAGCATATTCTCAGCCAGTGCTTGAATTGTCTTAACTGCACTTGTATACTACTCAGTCTAATTGATTGGGCCTCCAGGCACAAAGCTGCATAAGGCATGCAATGGGGCGCAGTAAAGATTTTCTAAAGAAAAGGGTTGTAACTCATCATAAAAAACAAAACATAACTTATCACCATTGCCATTATAAGGAATAAAATTGTAGTAACTCATTATGCTGCCTCTTACATTATTCATGACTTTTCCTTTACATTTTAATAAATAAATTAGTCTAAGAGTGGAAAAGTTACCTAAATATTGAAATACTGTCAAATGCCTCTACAAATGTCTACAAATGCTCATTAAAAGATATTTCAAAATAACTAGAAAACACTATTTTCTGGACCAGAAGATGAATCCTTTTTATTTTAAATTTTTTCAGGCCCTGTGAGGAAAGACTGAAAAAACTAGGCATTTTTAGGCTTGAGAATGGTAGCTCCGCGGGTGGACCCTCCGCCCGCGGGGCATGTTTGCCTGCCCGCACGGGGGGCGGGACAGCCAGGACGCCATCAGGCGTCCCGAGGGGAGGGGGGAGGAGCGCCCTTTAAAAGGGGCTGCTCCGACCCCTCCCGTCAGCAGTCTTTCGGAGCGTTCCCCACCCGCCCACCCTTTAAGGACTAGTGTGAGTGTTGCTGGTCGCCTTCGGGGGCCGGATAGGAATTTTTGACCCGCACTCTAGATTGGCCGAAGAGAGCGGGGATTTTTCGCCTATCCCACACTGGTACCTGGGCATTAGGTAAAGCCACAGCGGAATTTTGGTCACACTGGCGGCTAAAGCGGATGGAGGGCAGCGGTGAGATGTTTAAACATCTGTTCCCAGGTACTCTTTAGCCCAGGCACTGCCGATCGGGAGGTCACAGGGCCTGGGTTGGGGTACAAGGAGACGCCTCCCTGCGCTGGGGATAACCCAGCTTTATTATAAGGAGATGCAGGGATGGTAAGTAGCGGACCGGCCCGGGTGGTGTCGTCGGCTGACCGCGACACCTGGGGGTCAAACTCGCCCAATGCTGCCTGGTTGGAGGGGTCAGGTATGACCCCGGGGGTCCAACCACGATTGCTGAAGCCAGGCCCCTCCTTGTTACTGTTGTTGTTGTTTAAAGTTGTGTGAATAAAGTGTGGCCCAGTTTTACCCCATCTTACTGCCTGGTCTCGTCATTCCGTGTGGGTGGGCAATAGAGAATTGAGGAGAGATATGATAACACTTTTCAAATACTTGAAAGGCTGTCTCATACAGAGGAGAGCCAGGATCTGTTCTCGATCATCCCAGAGTGCAGGAAATCCAGCCATGGACTTAAGTCACAGGAGAAGAGAGATTTCCATTGAATATCAGGAAGAACCTCATAACTGTCAAAGCAGTGTGGCAGTGTAAACAATTTCGTCAGTAGATGCACCAACGCTGGATGCATTTAAGAGAAACCACAGTAAATATACACAGTGATTTTGGATTTCTTCATCCGACAAGGAGTTGGACCCAGCGGCCTTATAGGCCCCTTCCAACATTATTCTATGATTCCATGATTTTCAAATGCAGCTTCATTATGGCTCTTTGAGATACATAGGGGTTTCCCCAAAGAAAGTGAGAATTGTGAAAAATTTGATCAGTCTCTGGTCAAGATCAGAGTTTGTCAGTTGTTGCTTAACACTGGATTGGCTTGCTTCTGAATGAAGAAGATATTCTTTCTAAGGGGAAATAGGTCCAGTGAACAAGTATTTACAGCTAACTGCATTGTTTGCATTTTTATATATTTATATATTTATTTTTATTTATATGTGTATCTCATCTTTCAATATCTGACCCTCCCCCAGACTCTCACCAATTCTGAGTTTTATTTTTTTAAGTGCAAGTTAAAGACACAGACACACTTTTATTAATAATTTATTCTAAAATTATAAAAAATTCCTGCACTCAAAACTTGGATTCTTCCCCGTCTGTAATAAGCCCTGCATATACTCCTCACTCCTCCTGCCCTCCAACAGATATAGCTCCTGTTTACCTCTTTCATCTGGTCTCAGACAATTCTGCATGTAATTCCAAGGAATCATACCAAATCTCTTGAAACTCATCATGTAGCATTAAGTGCTATCCCCCCCTTTTTTTTTTTTTTGGACAGCAAGAATTGGAATTGTTTCGTCCATAACTGCCCAAGAGAGTGGATTGTTCCTTCTTTAGATTATGGATCAGAGATAAAAGCACAAACATTCTCCTGGTGATGGTTAGAAATTATGTATAAGACATGTGCTGGCAGTTTTGGGAAGGTTTATTTATTTATTTTGAGGCAAGGAATTATACACATTTAAACATACAAAGATTCCCTTGGCCTTTTTATTCTAGCACTACTGTTTTATCTCATTAATATTTTCCAGCCCACAAACAAATTACATTACCTTTGCTTTCCACATCGAAATCAGCACTGTTTAACTTTAGGGTTGAACTATTTATTGCAGAAGTGCTTTAGAAGATGGATGTCATTAACTGCAGAAAACAGAGGATTATTATTATTACAACAAGAGCTTTTCTCGCCTCCCATATCTTGCAATCAAGCTTTCTAAACAGAAGCACTTGCAGATGAGGTACAGTATTTGTTTTCCTATTCACATCATGCCATATACCATATCTATCTGCCAGGGAGGACAGGCCTTGTAGCTCCACATAATGTAAGGGTGTATCGTTTGCAGCTGCCAACAGGCAACAAAATGTGCTGCATAAACCTTACAATTAAATGTTGCAAAGGTCGTTCTTAATCTGCAAAAACCAGCAAGAAGGGCCATTTTGAATGACGGAGAGAGGGATATTCAGCCTTTTCCTTGCCAGCTGTTTTCCTCTCCAAAATGTTTGCTTCCTTTGCTCCCCTCTCCCCAGCTGCCCCTCATCACAGGCTTCCAGAATGTTTTTACAGTGGTACCTTGTATAAAGGAATTAATTCATTCCAAATGAAATTCTGTTAAGCAAATATTCCTTTATACAAATTTCCCATAGGAATGCATTGAAAACAGAGTAATCCCTAATTGCGACTATTTTTCTGTTGTACGGATTCTCCCGATAGGCCAGTGATGGCGAACCTATGGCACGGGTGCCAAAGGTGGCACTCGGAGCCCTTTCTGTGGGCACCTGACATTGCCCTTCATAGCCACCTGTATACAGGTTAAAAGCTGCCTAGATGCCCTAAGTACATCCGATCTCGCCTGATTTCAGAAGCTAAGCAGGGTCGGCCCTTTTCTGGCAGAGCAGCAGAGAGGAAGCAGGCTGTGAGAGGAGCACACAGCCAAAGGGCAGAGAGCTAACTTCCTGTTCTTGCAGGAGCAAGGGGCGGAGTTTTAGCTTTAAATACTTGCTCCCAGCAACCCCTCAGTCCTTTTCTGGCAGAGCAGCAGAGAGGAAGCAGGCGGTGAGAGGAGCACACGGCCAAAGGGCAGAGAGCTAACTTCCTGTTCTTGCAGGAGCAAGGGGCGGAGTTTTAGCTTTAAATACCTGCTCCCAGCAGCCCCTCAATCCTTTTCTGGCAGAGCAGCAGAGAGGAAGCAGGCTGTGAGAGGAGCACACGGCCAAAGGGCAGAGAGCTAACTTCCTGTTCTTGCAGGAGCAAGGGGCGGAGTTTTAGCTTTAAATACTTGCTCCCAGCAACCCCTCAGTCCTTTTCTGGCAGAGCAGCAGAGAGGAAGCAGGCGGTGAGAGGAGCACACGGCCAAAGGGCAGAGAGCTAACTTCCTGTTCTTGCAGGAGCAAGGGGCGGAGTTTTAGCTTTAAATACCTGCTCCCAGCAGCCCCTCAATCCTTTTCTGGCAGAGCAGCAGAGAGGAAGCAGGCTGTGAGAGGAGCACACGGCCAAAGGGCAGAGAGCTAACTTCCTGTTCTTGCAGGAGCAAGGGGCGGAGTTTTAGCTTTAAATACCTGCTCCCAGCAGCCCCTCAGTCCTTTTCTGGCAGAGCAGCAGAGAGGAAGCAGGTGGTGAGAGGAGCACACGGCCAAAGGGCAGAGAGCTAACTTCCTGTTCTTGCAGGAGCAAGGGGCGGAGTTTTAGCTTTAAATACTTGCTCCCAGCAGCACGCGCCAAAAAACCTTATAATTTCTTCTGGGTATAATTGAGTTCCTAAAGCCAAGCTACTCCTGAGGAAGTCCTACACACATTAGCAAGTTAGCACTGGAAACTTCCTGACGTGATTGCAGTTGGAGTAGAGGTGCTTTAGCAGCCCCTACACAGTTAGATTTTCAATAAGCAACAAAAGAAGTAAAGAGTCTTACTAGATTAAAAAAAATTAGTGCAAGTTTACATTTTTGAGACCTTCAATACATTTTATTGCTCTTGTTAAAATGGAGTTGCAGGGAGCAGCTGTAGTTACCTGCAGTACTTGTGCCATGTTTGTTATCTTGACAGAGCATGTGCAGAACTACATCTGCTGCAAGTGCAAGCTGGTGGCGCTATTGGAAGAGAAGGTCCAGCAGCTGGAGGCTCGCATATCCGACCAGCAACATATTAAGGAGCTTGAGCGGTTCCTGGACAGAGCGGAACAGACTACTCAGGTCCAAGAGGAGACAGGGCAAACTTCAGAGGAGGAAGTCACTCCCGCAACTCAGGAGGTGGATGGGTGGAGGAATGTGACTCAAAGGAGTAGAAGGCCAAGGCATCGCTCAGAGAGTCTCATCTTGCACAATCAGTTTGAAGCTCTTTCCCTCAGCACACCTCATGAGGCACACATAGAGGAAGAATTGGTTCCACCGGAGGATCTCTCCCTCATCACTATTGATGAGATACAAGATCAGGTACATGTTGATGACCAGGCTGCAGGAGAGAAGCTCATTGTACTAGGGGATTCTATAATTAGAAATACGGAGGGATGGATTTGTGAGGAGCATGATAACCGTATGGTCACTTGCCTGCCGGGTGCAAAGGTTGCAGACATCACCAGAAATATAGATAGCTTGTTAGAGAGAACTGGGAAGGAGCCAGTGGTCATGGTACACGTCGGTACCAATGATGTCGGGAAGGCCAAGCGGTCAGTCTTGGAAGCCAAATTCAGGTTGCTAGGTAGAAGATTGAAGACCCGGGCTTCCAAGGTAGCATTTTCAGAAGTGCTACCTGTTCCTCGTGCAAGACCCGCCAGACAGGCAGAACTCAGAAGCCTCAATGCGTGGATGAGGCGATGGTGTCGAGAGGAGGGCTTTAGATTTGTCAGGAACTGGAGAACATTTTGGGACAAGCCAAACCTGTTCAGGAGGGATGGGTTGCACTTGAATCATGATGGGACCAGATTGCTGGCACTCAACCTCAAAAAGGCAGCAGAGCAGCTTTTAAACTGATAACTGGGGGAAAGCCGACAGGAGCTGAGTGGCATCCGGTTCGGAACACCTCATCCTCGGGGAATGAGGTTGGAGAGGGTAGAGAATCACATAGAGAAGACATAGCAGGTATAGGTATTAGCACCGGGAGAATAACGGAATGTGACAGTTCATCTACTGAAAATAAAAGCTGTGGGGCGAATAGAACAAGGCAGCAGCTGTTGTTGTGGGACCCACTGTACAGGTGCTTCTACGCCAATGCTCGAAGCCTCCGAGCAAAGATGGGAGAACTTGAACATTTGGCAGCTAGGGATAACATTGATATAATAGCCATAACAGAAACCTGGTGGAATGCGGAGAACCAGTGGGATACAGCAATCCCAGGCTATAAACTCTATAGAAGAGATAGAGGGGGGCGGGTTGGAGGAGGAGTGGCCATCTATGTCAAAGAAGGGGTAAAATCCAGCAGAATGGAGATTGACAGAGGGTCTGACTCCACCATAGAATCACTGTGGGTTAAACTACCAGGTCCAAGGAGTGATGTGATCGTTGGAGTATTCTATCGTCCACCAGATCAGAAACTTGAGGGGGACCTTGAAATGAGGAGAGAAATCATGGAAGTGGCTAAAAGGGATAGGATAGTAATCATGGGGGACTTCAATTATCCCCACATTGACTGGGCCAATGCGAGCTCCTGGCAAGAAAGAGAAACTGGGTTTCTCGACTTGCTGAATGACTGTGCCTTAGAGCAACTTGTCACGGAGCCCACCCGAGAACAGGCAACTCTGGATTTAATATTGTGTGATACTCAGGACCTGGTCAGAGGTGTGAATGTCACTGAGCCTCTGGGGAACAGTGACCATGCTGCTATTACCTTTGCCATGCATGTCGGAGGAAGAGTGTCAACCAAATCAGACATAAAAACCCTTGATTTTCGAAGGGCAAACTTCCCTCAGATGAGGAAACTAGTTAGAGAGAAACTGAAGGGGGAGGTTAGAAGAATCCAATCTCTTCAGAGTGCATGGATCCTGTTTAAAACAACAATAATAGAGGCCCAGCACAAGTGCATACCACAAAGAAAGAAGAGCTCATTTAAGTCCAAGAGGACACCGGCATGGTTAACGAGTGGAGTTAGAGAGGCTCTAAAGCGCAAGGAGAGGTCCTTCTGTAAATGGAAATCCTCCCCAAATGAGCAAAATAAAAAGGATCACAAACTCTGGCAAAAGAAATGTAAGAAGATGATAAGGGAGGCAAAGAAAGACTTTGAGGAACGAATGGCTAGCAATATAAAGGGTAAAAATAAAAGCTTCTTTAAATATGTTAGAAGTAGAAAACCTGCCAGAGAACCAGTTGGCCTCTGGATGGTGAGGGAGGAAAAGGGGAGCTTAAGGAAGACTTGGACATTGCAGAGAAATTGAATGAGTTCTTTGCGTCTGTCTTCACGACAGAGGACCTTGAGCGGATTCCGCTGCCCGAGCCGCCCCTCTTGACTAAAGAATTAAATCAAATACAGGTTAAAAGAGAGGAGGTTTTAGGACTAATTGATAAATTGAGGATTAACAAGTCACCTGGCCCAGATGGCATCCACCCAAGGGTTATTAGGGAACTGAGAAATGAAATTGCAGATCTCTTAACGGTTATATGCAACTTGTCTCTTAAAACGGCCACAGTGCCGGAGGACTGGAGGATAGCAGATGTCACACCAATTTTTTAAAAAAGGAAGGAGGGGGGGACCCAGGAAACTACAGGCCGGTTAGCCTTACATCTGTCCCAGGGAAGATGGTGGAAAGCCTCATCCAAGAGAAAATCTTAAAACACATAAAAGAACAAACCTTGCTGAGAGAAAATCAGCATGGCTTCTGTAAGGGTAAATCTTGTCTGACAAACCTCTTAGAATTTTTTGAAAAGGTCAACAGGCACGTGGATTTGGGTGAACCGGTTGATATAGTCTATCTGGATTTTCAAAAGGCTTTTGACACAGTCCCTCACCAAAGGCTGCTGAGAAAATTGCACAGTCAGGGGATAAGAGGGCAGGTCCTCTTATGGATTGAGAACTGGTTGAGATCCTGGAAACAAAGAGTAGGTGTCAATGGGAAATTTTCACAATGGAGAGAAGTGAAAAGCGGTGTGCCCCAGGGCTCTGTCCTGGGACCGGTGCTTTTCAATCTGTTCATAAATGACCTGGAGACAGGGATAAACAGTGAGGTGGCCAAGTTTGCCGATGACACAAAACTTTTCCGTGTGGTAAAAAGCAGAGAAGATTGTGAAGAGCTCCAGAAGGATCTCTCCAAACTGGGGGAATGGGCTGAGAAATGGCAAATGCGTTTTAATGTAACCAAATGTAAAGTAATGCATATTGGGGCAAAAAATCCAAACTTCATCTATCAACTCATGGGTTCTGAGTTATCCGTGACGTATCAGGAAAGAGATCTTGGTGTGTTGGTGGACAGCTCCATGAAGGTGTCTCCCCAATGTGTGGCAGCGGTGAAGAAGGCCAATTCCATGCTAGGGATTATCAAAAAGGGGATTGAAAATAAAACAGCCAACATTATAATGCCATTATACAAAACAATAGTAAGGCCCCACCTGGAGTATTGTGTACAATTCTGGTCACCGCATCTCAAGAAAGACATAGTGGAACTGGAAAAGGTGCAGAAGAGAGCGACTAAAGTGATTACTGGGCTGGGGCACCTCCCTTATGAAGAAAGGCTAAAACATTTGGGCCTCTTTAGTCTGGAAAAAAGGCGATTGAGGGGGGATATGATTGAGACATACAAAATAATGCAGGGTATGAGTAAAGTGGATAGAGGGAAGCTCTTCTCCCTCTCCCAAAATACCAGAACTAGGGGACATACACTAAAATTGAGGGCTGGGAGAGTAAGAACTGACAAAAGAAAATATTTTTTCACCCAGCGCGTTGTAAGTCTATGGAACTCCCTGCCACACAATGTGGTGATGGCATCTGACCTGGATGCCTTCAAAAGGGGATTGGACAGATTCCTGGAGGAAAAGTCCATCACAGGTTACAAACCATGATGGAGATGTGTAACCTCCAGGGTTTAAACCAGGGTACTTCAAGGGCCAGATGCAGGGGAGTGGTATCAGGAGACAGATATCTAGTCTCATGCACTCTCAAACACATCTGGTGGGGCCGCTGTGAGATACAGGAAGCTGGACTAGATGGGCCTTTGGCCTGATCCAGCATGGCTCTTCTTATGTTCTTATGTTCTTATGTTCTTATGTACTTGGATGGGAGACCACCAGGGAATACCAGGTGCTGTAGGCGCCTGGAGTAGGAACTGGCAAACCACTCTAGTATTCCTGCCAACAAAACTCCATGGACGTGGAGTCACGAAGGGTCAGTCACGACTGTAACGACACAACACACACACAGGTTAAATTACTGTATTGGCACTTTGCAAAAATAATAGTGGGTTTTGAATTGCAGTTTGGGCACTCGATCTGTAAAAGGTTCGCCATCACTGCCATAGGCGATTCTGTTAAGCAAATTTCCCCTATCTCCGGAATTTTTAATGTTGTACAGATTTTATGTTATACAAACCGTTATACAAGAGTCCACTGTACAGTGAACTGATCAAAGTTCAGTTTTGAATACATACTCTAAGGAACCACAAATCTGAACGTCTTGCTGGAGGGAGTGCCGATTGTTTATCTAGAAGAATTGAGAAAAAGAGGGAAAGGCCATCTACTTTTACTGTAACATGAGCCTACTTTCGGTCTGTATTTGGCAAGTTAGCTTTGTTTAAGTACCTAACAGGGATTCATTTGCATACCTGATGTCTCATGCCTGGAAATATGCATACATTGCCTATCTGGAGGGAAAGCATAAAAAAGAAAAAGAAACAATGCCTTTCCCTTAATGGGTGATTGGAATCTGCAGTAAATATTATATTTACATAGATTTTCCCGGAATTCTTAGTGCTCAAGTTTTATGGAGTTGGTGGTGGTTTTATTTTCAGATGTTTGGCCAAGTCAATCACAATTGTATCTAAACTCTCCAAAGCTGACACAGTGTTATATTAAAACTGTTTCAATAAGCTTGGAAAAAATAATATATCATGGAGTCTTGGAAATATATGATCTCATTAAAAAAATTTGCTGGCACTTGGAAAGATGTCTGGTTACCAATCACGACTTCAGGGTGGGTGTGATTTATAACTTTTGTCCCTGGAGCTAAACCATTTAATCTGATAATAAGCATCAATCAAGAAATTTTAGTGCCACATTTTGCAGTCTGGGCAGAAAACCTCTCTCTTGGGGACAAATTAGGCACCCCAATGTGACACTTGCAAATAAATATTGTTTGTGATAACATTCTGTGCTATGATTCAGTTGGATCGATTCAGAACAGAAATGCTTTTGAAGCTAGAAAGAAGTGGGTAATTACTTTTAAAATGTATAACAAATTACCATTATGTAATGTCATTTGTAGAGGAAGGGGTCAGAATGACACCTTTCCTAGCCGCTCAGGAAGAGTATCATATACCTCTGTTTATGTTGCTTTACTCATAAATGAAAGATACTAGTGCCCAAACAGACTTCATGACCATCTATAACTCACCATTAAAATGACACAAGATCCTGCTATGCTGGGACACAGTCTTTTCCATTGGTTCAGAGTAGCACAGTTTTGCATTCAATATTTGAGGTAGGGAAAATCTCATTTATATATCCTATAACACATCATAACAAGGTATGTGTTGCCCAAAACAAAACAGAGGCACAAAGGTAATATGTAGTGATATCCCATTTTCTATTAATTTAGGAACACCTTCTGAAGCCAGGCAACTCCTTGAAAATAACTGTATCAATGTTTTTCCTATTCACAAATCAAAGATTCTATTGAACCTTATATGAACCTTCCATTGGACATTTTTTTAAAAAGTCTACAAAAGCAACAAAATGTGTTTGCTATGCAACTTGTTATAGACATCCTTCTTTATTTTGAAAATTACTTGTGCCTTCATTGACCAAAAGATTAGATAACTTAATCCAATTTTACAGAAAAGATTAGTGTCTACTCAGAGACATGTTCCTCATGGATTACAAACAATACAATTGTGGTACGTTGCTCTGACTTTGAGCAGAGCAGCACTGTTTAATTTAGGCCCTCACCTCACCTCACCTCACCTCATATCCTCCTTATTCTTGGGAAGAAGAAATGCAGAGAAATGGGTGAATGGGTCAGGAAGTGTCTGCATCCAGTGTCTGCATCTTCCTTCTTTGCTCTTTTGATCTTGCTGGATGTTTTAAAATATCCTTGGCATAGCCTCTTTCCATGAGGAGAAACCCTCAGTATTTAATCTCTGCATTTGTCCGCCATTTTCCTCTACAATAGTTAATTAATAACTATTGTAACAGTGGTAAAAAAAAGCTAGAATAAACAAAAAATATTGGTATATGGCCCAAAATAAAGGTGGTATAGATTTATCAAATGTTAAAAGTTATTATTATTTAGCAAATCAAATAAGGTTTATTGGGGATATTGTGTTTAGTCCAGAAAGATTAATATGGTGGAAAATGGAATCATCGGAAATAAAGGAGATATGAAAAATACTTATTTGGCACTATTAAGAAATCAAAGTTAAATAAGATTAATAACCCCTTTCTTAGATCTATGTTAAATGCATGGTACTTACATTAGAAAAAATTATGTCCCTCAGACTCACCATTGAGATATGTAACTGAAATGGAGAATTTACCTATAAATTTGAAAGTTTTCAAAAAAGTATTTAGGGATAAACAAGTGATTAGATTGAAAGATTGGATAGGCAAGATGAGAGGGAAAGTACAAATGAAGGAAATTCTCCAAAGTAGGGATATATCTTGGTTTAATTTTATACAATTAAAGAAATGGACTGATACTTGGATAAAGAAAAATAATAAATGCAGAGAGTACACAAAATATGAACAACTCTTATTGTTGTATGAGGATACTCAGAAGGAAATAGTAGTAAAAGGTATTGTTAGCAAACTATATAAAATTATTTCGGATTTAGATGAAAATAGGGGAGGATCTGGATCGAAATTATTGTGGGAACAAGATTTTAAAAAAAGAAATAAGAGAAGAAGACTGGGCTAAAATGTGGAGAATGAGAATACTTAGATCTATTTCTGTTAGAATAAAGGAAAATTTCTTTAAAATAAGTTTAAGATGGTATTTGACGCCAGTGAAACTGAATAAAATGAATGCAATTTTTTCTAAGCTTTGCTGGAAATGTGATAATGAGATTGGTACCTTTTATCATTTGTGGCGGGAATGTAAAAAGATACAGACATTTTGGAAATGTATTTTTAAAGAACTAAGTGACATACTAGAAATGACTATGAAGCCCAAATCTGAAATTGCTTTGTTATCAATATATGTGGGTCATAGTTATGATGTTCAAACTAAAGAGTTGATTACAAATTTGTTGACAGCAGCTAGATTAATAATTGCTAGAAACTGGAAATCTAAATATGAACTATGTTTAGAAGAATGGTATAATGAAGTATGGAATATTGCTTTAAATGATAAATTGACTTGTTCTCTCAAGGTTAAAAAAGGAGAGTTAAAAAGAGATATTTTCTATGATATATGGGGTAGATTCATTGAATATGTGCTTGTACGGGATAAGGGTAAGGTTTCCGCGCAACAATCGATTTTGTTCTGGAGGGGAGGATGACGAATGTAAATATGAAGAGTGATCCTGTTGGTGAAGGGGTGCACTGTTGTTGATGTTTGTCTTTTTTATGTAATTTGTATATGTTTTTAATAAATATAAAAAAAATAAAAAGAAGCTTTTAGGTAGGGACCAAATCCTCTCCTTTTTGGTAATGTGTTGCTTTCATGGTGCTACACTCATGGCACCATAAAAGCAACATGTGGTTACATTAAAACATTAGTTACCAGCTGCCTTCTCCCATGTTGTCACAGAAGAAAATATTTTTCCCCCATCCGCTTTTAACATACAAAGAAAACCAGCCATGTGTCTCATCACTAAAGAAACTGGAAAACTGCTATGTCATCTGCACATGAAACTGAAAGAAAAGAACATATTTCTCTGAGACTGCTATGCAGCTGTGCAGCAGACACAAAAAACCACAGTTGTAGGATCGACACCTTCTCCAAAGAAGAATGTTCTGGAATGAGTTACCTGCTTGAGGGAGAAAGAGGTACTTGTTTTGATTCTTACTCCCAAAATTCCCCAGCTATCTTCAGAAAATAACTTTTCCTGAATGGAATTTGGTTTTTAATGAAATGCAAGAAATATTAGGGGGAAAGATTCCAATGTCCCCCCCCCCCAGGTGGTATTGTTAAACATAATTGCAGATACACAACTGAAGAAAGAGGAGGGGGAATTGGTAATTATAATGGTTACGACTGCAAGGCTGATTTTTGCCAAATATTGGAAATCTAATAATCAATTAGTAATGGAAGAATGGTATAAGGTGTTATGGAATCTAGCTACTAACGATAAACTGACTTGTGAAATTAAAATTAGGAAAAGGCTGAGCACGTCTAATGACTTTAATGGAATATTGGTATACGTATTTCAAAATGGTAAAGGGTACACACCTGGAGAATACTCAATGTATTTCTGGAGGGAAATGGACTGGTCAATATAGGGCCTTTTTACACGACCCCTAAGATCCGCTGGCCACTTAAATTCAGACCAGAGATTTTAGGGGTTCATCGCTCTTCCTCTGTCCCCACCCCCCTCCGCACTTCCTGGTTGCTGGCTGCGTGAGGGAGGGAGAAAAAGAGAAAGAAAAGCATGCCAGCTCACCTCGTTCTGCCTCTCGTCTCTGTAAGGCCATCAAGTCCAACCCCCTTGTCTCTGTAAAAGTAGCTCTTAAAGGGGCGGGAGCCAAAAAGCAGCAAACAGAAGCAAGGAGAGCCCCGCACTCACTATCATTGCACCGCATCAAAGATTTTTCACCTACAAAGAGAAGGTACAAGAAAAGTGCGCTGGGTTGCGCTAAAGTGGGCGGGGTCACACTTAATTGTCTGCAAACTCCGGAGCTGGTGGGGAAACATTTTTAAGCTCCAGACCTTGCAGCCATTTGCAGCGGAGCTTAGGGGTCGTGTATAAACGCCCATAATGAAAGTTGTAATTTTGTTCAAGTCCCGAGGGGGGTGGGTTGCACGGGGTTTATGTCTGTTATATTTGTTATATTTTTGTTACATTGATGTGTGTTATTATCTCTTCTTTATGTTATTTTGTTGTTTTATCTGTTTCTTTATATAAAATTAATAAAAAATAAAAATAGAAAAAAGAAAAAATAGAAAAAATAGAAAATAACTTTTCCAACTTCCACTTCTTCTTACACAGAAGACATGAGTGACTCAAGAGGCACCCTGACATTTGAATTAGTTAGGAATACTCACTGAATATTGTGATTAATTTGCTTAGGAGGAGAGCCAAACTGCATGTTTATTCATGTTTTAATAATGTTCACATCAGTCCAAGTTGGGGTTTTTTTCTAAAGGGACCCTTAGACTGCAGATGAGGCACAGCAGAATTTCCATTTAGGTTTTACAGTCACGGTAACTAACAAGAGAGACCTCCCCCATTCCTCACCCCTTAATCAAAAACATAGCTATCAATTAAGCATGAAATGCTTAGAGGTGAAATTCTATTATGCAACCACCCTTGTCTCTTTCACAGAATTCTGTGGAGTTTCCACATAATGATGTATTCTCTTTATAATCTTTCCATATTTTCCTGCTGCTGCTTCTATCATTTTATTTTTTTCTATTGAAAAAAACAATCAATCAAAAGACCTACAAAATGGCTGTCGGTTGTGTTAAGAACCAGCCATCTAGAAGTGCCTATAGTCCCATGCACACCCTCTAGCCCAAGCAGGAGCTGCAAATAATAGAGCAGAAAAACCAGAGAGCATAGGAGAAGAAAGCAAGAGAAATGGAGTCATGTTCAAAGTGATAAACACAAGTTCAAAGTGATGGTTCTAACTTATAAAGCCCTAAATGGCTTGGGCTCAAGCTATCTCAAGGACCACATTTCCCCTTACGAGCCTGCTTGAGTGTTAAGGCCGTTACCCCACGTCCAATATGTTGCTCTAGAAAGTGCTCTGAGATGCGGATCTTAAAATTGTTCCCCCGCATTTGTTGCATTTTAAGCAAAATAAAGTGCAACCACACACCCCCCGAAGCATGACTCATCGCATCTTCCTTGTATCTGGCCTTGGGCTGGTGGAATCTTTGTCGCTGTTAAATTGCAGTTTTTAAACCAGTACATGGGCGCCATTGGGTACCGTTTAATCCACAGCATAACTGTTCTGTCACCATAAGGCCACCTAGTGGCACTACTTGAAGCAGCCACATGACAGTAAATTCACATTACGAGAAGCCACTATACACAGAAAGAAGCCAAAAAAGAAGTATTCGTGTTCAACAAATGACAAATGAAAATCGATACACCAATATACCTACCTATCGGGTTTTAATTTTTTTAAAAAAATAGTGGTGGGAAAACAAAACAAAATGCACTTTGATGCAGATCCTGTATGTGGTGTCACAGAAGTTATGTGACAATCAAGTGTGTCCTTGGGGATGCAGGAACTACAACAAAACCATGTGACCACAACAAGATATATTGCACATTTTAATTTGTTGCGGTACAAAGTGAATGTGGGGTAACGGGCTAAGATCATCAGGAGAGGACTTCCTTCAGTCCCTACACCTTTGCAGATGCTGCGGGTGGGGATATTGAAAAGGGCCTTCTCTATTGTTGCTCCCAGACTCTGGAACTCCCTCCCAAAAGAGGGCTAGACAGCCCCCCCCCCATCATTGCTGTCCTTCCAAAAGCAGCCGGAAACCTTTCTCTTTGGCGAGGCTTCCCCCAGTTGAATGGCTGCAAAGTGTTTTTAATGGATTGTTTTACCCTATAACATTTAATGGGTTTTGATTTTTTTTGTATTGTATTCATTCATTGTTTTAATATTGTATACTCACTGTTATTCCCAAACATAGAAAAACATGCATTTTAAGGGGAAACATTGTGCCTGTAGGAAATTTAGGCCACGGATTATCCCTTCCCCAGGCAGAATAATATATCTGTAACTTTTACCACAGATCAACACTATGGTCAAGTCCCACTAGTCACCCCTCTTGTGCATTACTGGTGGTAGAGAAAAACTGACAAGAGGTAAAGGCATTGGAAAAGCAAACCTCTGTCAGCAGCAGATTTGCAGCACATTCCTGTCCATCACTGATCTGTTATTGGGAGACAAAAGTCTTGTTGTGTTAAATGACCTTAATCCTATGTGATTTGAGATCTTTCCTCTTCTGAGAAACAAAGAATGGAGCTCATATTTTATGTTTCTTTGGGGTACAAGCAAAGTTGCAAGAAGGTGGAAGTTAAGGTGCAGCAATATTCACATGTTTCGAGTAAGTACTGGACGTGATCTGAGATCTTATTAATTTATCCCAGATATTTTATTTTATTTTATACATGCTGTTAAATTGGGGGAAGTGCATTCATTATTTTAACCTACGTATGACTTCAAAAGCTATAGCCGCTTGTGTACCTTTCGGAATCCATCACCTTAATAACATTTGTAAATGATTTCCAAATAAGCAAAATTACCTCTTCTGTTTTGGTAACAAATGAGTGTTCTTTCCAGCAGGAGATTGGTTTTAGATCCCAATTCATTATTCTGATGGTGAGCTAATTCGAATCTCGGTCCCAAGAGTGCCACTGTTGGGTCTAGAAAAAGGCAATATTTACAATGTCTTATTGATATAATGGTTATATAACTTGGATTTCACATGTGCATCACACAAGGGTCAGCAAATGTAGTCAAGATTAGTAAAAAAATCTATTAGTTATAGATTTGGGTGTTGATTCTGATCTTCAGACGTGTTTCTTCTGTACTCCAAGCAATTCCCTTATGTACTGTCTACAGTAGTGGAACTTACATAGACGATGGACTGCAGTTGCAAACTCTCTTGCATTGCTGTTGCTAAAATGGAATGCAGGTTGTTCTTTAAAATTCACAAAGCACCAAGCTCAATACAAAATCCCCAGGGTACCTTGGACAAATTGCCACTTATTCCTATTTCTGCTTCCTCGGCTTTAACCAATTTCCTATCAATGTTGGGACTTCTACTCACTTGACAACTAAGACAGAATTCCCATTGATGGGAGGAAATAAACATGTGTACGGTGTGTTGGTATCTCCACCTATTAAATTATACATACTGTACATCACATGGGTGCAGCAGACAACAACCGGGGTGTGAATGCACCACTCATTTGTTTGCCCACTATAAAAACTCTCCCCTAGACCTACCCCAAAGTCTCAAGATGGGGGAATCTTTAGAGTAGGGGTGAGAATCATGGCCCATTTATGGCAGAGTGTTAAGGCAATGAGCCAGTCAAAATGGAAGGAAAAAGATGAGTCTAGAAAGGTGGAGAAGAATGTTACATGGAACCCCCTACATTAACTCCCCAAAATCACAGCACTGGAGCTGCCTCTTTTCGTTGTGCTGCTGCTGTTGTCACCAAGGGCTGAGCTGCACAAAAGTGACCCCACTTCCAAATCAGCAGCCGCCTAGAATTGCAGAGCTGGACGGTGCCCTCTGAATCATCAACTCCAGCCTCTGTCAAGGAGACCCAGTGGGGACTCAAATGCCCAACCTCTAACTTCACAGCCAGATATCTCAACCACTGAGCCACCCAGCAGCCCTATTGTACACCAGAGAGGAAATTAGGAGGCAGCCAAAGTACTTGGCTCAGTCATAGTACATACTCTTCTTGCCAATGGCAGCCCCTTAAGCAACAGACTCCAGAAGGATGCCCATCACCAGCACCTCCACCCCAGCCTCTACCTCCTCCTCCTCCTCCTCCTCCTCCTCCTCCTCTTCTTTCTTTCTTTCTTTCTTTTCCACCTTCAGCTCCTCATGCAACCTTCCTCTTCCTCATGCAAAATATTACCTGCCAGTGAGAGAAGGAGAGGAACAAAGAGAAATGGATCCAAGTGGATTATAAAAAGGGAGGATATAGACATTCCAACCATTGGGAGTTTCTTTGCCGTTGCCCAGGAGGCATTAAATTGGAGAGCGCATATGAGGCGTACTAAAAAAGGAAAATTAGATAAGGGAATACAAGTGGAAGAATGGAAGAAGAGACAAGTAGATAAGGAAATACAAGTGGAGGAATGGAAGAAGTTAGGAAAGGATGTCTCGATGCAAGTGGATATGATAGCTAGAAGGTTAATGCATAATGTCGGAATTCAAGCAGAAATAGAAAAGAAACGTTCTATAGTAGGTAAAGCTTGGCATATAGGTGTACAGGTTAAATTGGGTAGTGAGAAGGTAAAGAAAGACTTAGGGGTGCAAACGGAATGGGATGGTCGCCCGAGGTTATGTTGGGATGCACAGACACAGACTGAAGGGGGCGTGAGAGGGAATACAGGTGGTGCGCATGGCAGGGAGGAGGGGCGAGTGGAGCGTGCGACCCAAACAGTTAGGAAGGTAACGATTTGAACGGAAAGGGGAACTCAGAGGGAGAAGGAGGAAAAAGGGAAGGTGGAGTTAGGCTTGCCCCTACCTATACCACCTAGTTATTTGGGGCTGCCTTTGCCTACTCCTCCAGGACCTCCTAGGCTGAATGCTCCCAGACCTACTGTCTGACCAGACGTCAATCAGAGGGGTCTGGAGCCGAATTCTCCAAGACCGATCCCCGGATGGGGATGGAGTCTGGGACCGGAATTCGATCCCCAAGGATTTGGACTCTCTTTCATGGGCACGGGTCAGTTCCCCCATGTAGTACGCCCCAAATAAGTATACATAATCCTTTCCGAGAAGAACGTGTTATTTGTGAACCCCCAGTTAATCCAAGTTTAGAGCCTCCTTTGTTATTCCCATTTACCGACGGTTGGAACAAAAGAGATGTCAGCCAAAAGTTGATGAACGTTGTTAATAAAAGTTTATTGGATTTTGATGATAAACAAGTCTCGCCTTCTCTTTCATCCACGGAACCATCAGTGAATCTGCTCGGTCTCTCACAAATTGGCGCCCGAACAGGGATGGTTCCAACAGCGGAAGAAGAAGAAAGAGAATGGTTAAGGCAAGCCTTAAAGAGACAGGATAAACTAATGGAAATTTTAGTGAAGCAATTAGAAGGCAAACAAGCGGACTCGGGAAAAGGGGGAACAAGAAAAAATTGAACATATAATTAAAGCTGTTCCACATGAAGGATTCCCAGTTAAGTTGCAAAAGATGAATGAAGGAGATGATATAGAGACTTTTATAAATACGTTCGAACGGACGGCCACAGCAGCTAAATGGCCCAAAGAGCAATGGGCTCTAATTTTAACACCATATTTAACTGGGGAATTACAATGTGTCGTAGATGCCTTATCACCAACCGAAGCTAATCAATATGAGATAGTAAAACGAACTATTTTATTGACTTACAATATTTCAGAAGAGGCATACCGGAAGAAATTTAGAGATTTAAAAATGCAAATGGGAGTGCACCCTCACCCACTTGCGCAAAGGATGAAAGCATATGTAATTAAATGGCTACGGCCAGACAAAAAGACATTTGAAGAAGCGATAGAGGAAATTGTAATAGAGCAGTTGCTCACCACCGCCAGTCCATCAGTGAACAATTGGGTACAGAGAAACCGGCCGAACACGCTGGAAGACATCATACGCCTTTTAGAAAATTATTGCCAAAATAACGAGAGACCTTCAACGTCTCGCGAGAACAGCAGCGGCGAGAGGAGGGAAAAAGACAAAATGGCGACGTCCAGAGAAAAAACCCCGAAAGGAGAAATCGGATGGAATTCCAAAGAAGGATTCAAGAAAAGGGAATTCGGAGGAGGTATCCGGGCTGGGAAAGGATTAGCTCCCTCATGGGGGGCTGGAAATCGAGTAAGCAACCAAATATCTACCCAGAGAGACCGTAAGGCCGGCTGCTTTCTATGCGGCTCCGGGGAACATTATAAAAGACAATGCCCCCTCTTTGACTGTTCATGGGTGGCTGCAGGGGCCACGACAAAAGTGGGACTTTCTCCAAAATTGAGAGATGGTTGGGAAGTAACAGCAACTGTAAATGGAGAAAAGAAGAGGGCATTGGTCGATACTGGATGTGGGCAGACTTTGGTGCGCAATATAAAAGGACAAAATGGACAACAAAATATATTCGTGCAATGCATTCATGGAGATAAAAAGTTATATGAGACTGTATGGGCAGAGGTGGAAGTGATGGGGGAAAAGCAGAGAATGAGGGTGGGAGTGGTCCCTTCTTTAGCTAAAGAAATGTTGTTGGGAAGAGATTGGTTATGTATTAACGATTTGCTACCAATGCAGGAAGGGCTATGCTGCGAGTCCAACCCTGGTGATGATCAGATGTGGAGTGAAATGATGGAGGCCTCAAGAAACAGGGTGAGATTATGGCAGCAGGAAGACGACAGCTTGAGTTACATTTGGGAAAAGTGAAGGCTGAAAAGGGGGTTGAAGAAGGCGAAGAAGGGTTTGAATTAAGAAAAAATTTGTTACATTATATTGATAAAAATGAGGTAGATAAGTTAATAGTCCCTAAAGGGTGGAGAAATATTATCTTATCTTTAGCTCATGATATTCCTTTGTCTGGTCACTTAGCAAAAGAAAAGATGTTGGCAAGAATAGAACAAAGGTTTTGGTGGCCTAATGTGAGAAAAGATGTGGATTGGTTTTGTCGAACTTGTAAAAAATGTCAAATGACTCAGCCAAGACCTAAAAAGGGAGGAGAATTAATACCTTTGCCTCTAGTTGATAAACCTTTTGAGAGAGTAGGTTTAGATATAATTGGGCCCTTACCTAAATCATCAGGGGGTCATACCCATGTTTTACTTATAGTGGATTATGCCACCAGATACCCTGAAGCCATCCCTTTAAGGTCCACTTCATCCAAAATATTAGCTAGAGAGCTATTACAAGTATTCACTAGGGTAGGTTTCCCTCGTGAGATATTAACGGATCAGGGGTCCAATTTCATGAGTGTCACTCTCAAAGAAATGTGGAGAATTCTAGATGTAAGGCCTGTAAGAACTACTGTTTACCACCCGCAAACGAATGGGTTGGTCGAACGATTTAACAAGACTTTGAAGAGTATGTTGAGGAAAGTGGTAGGGGAGAATCATAGGAAATGGCATATGATGATAGCCCCTCTGATGTTTGCCATAAGAGAAGTTCCCCAAGAGTCAACAGGATTTTCCCCATTTGAAATGCTATATGGTAGGAATCCTCGGGGAATTCTAGATTTGGTAAGGGAGAAATGGGAAGAAGGTGAAGATAATTGCTCTACTACTGTAAAATATGTAATTGAAATGCGAGAACAGTTGGCTAAGGTGGCGGAGTTAGCTAAAAATAATTTAGGGAAGGCACAACAATATCAAAAGAGACATTATGACAAGACAATTACCAAGAGAGAATTGCAACCAGGACAAAAAGTTTTATTATTGTTGCCAATAGAGCATTCAAAATTGTTATCTCAATGGCAAGGTCCTTATAAAGTCCTCCGAAGAATTAACAATGTGGATTACGAAATTGAGTTGCATGATAAAGTCAAGAAAAAGGGAATATTCCATATTAACTTGTTAAAAAAATGGGAAGACACAGAAGCTTTCTGGACAGAGATAGAAGAAGAGGAATTTGGACCTAGTTGGACAGGGGAGAAAGGTCATATCGAAATATGTCAGGATTTGACTGATATTCAGAGACAGATTTGCAATCTTTGGAGGATGAATTTAAGGATATATTTTCAGATAAACCTGGGAAAACAAATTGGGCAGAGCATCAAATTAACACACCTGATGGAATAGTAGTTAGAGACCAAGGGAGAATGTGGCCTAAGCATCTGATTCCTGTAATTGAAGAGGAGGTAGATAAAATGTTGCAATTAGATATTATAGAAGAGTCTAAGAGTCCATGGAGAAGCCACCTGGTGGTAGTTCCTAAGCCAGATTGTAGTGTTAGATTCTGTATTGACTTTAGAAAGATAAATAAGGTATCGAAATTCGACGCCTATCCAATGCCTAGAATAGATGAATTATTAGATAAATTAGGGAATGCTGGAGTGTTATCCACGTTAGATCTTACTAAGGGATATTGGAAGATCCCGTTAAGGGATCAAGATAAAGAGAAAACGGCATTTGGGACCCCTAAGGGTCTCTTCCATTTTAAATATATGCCTTTTGGTCTCCATGGGGCAGGAGCTACTTTTCAGAGGCTGATGGATCAGGTTTTGAGTTCTTGTCGCGAGTTTGCTGTAGCTTACATAGATGACATCATAATCTTTAGTGTAGATTGGGAGCATCATATGAGACACTTACAATGTGTATTAAAGAGATTGAGGGAGGCAGGATTAAAGGTGAACCCTAAGAAATGCAAGATTGCAAGAAAGGATATTAAATTTTTGGGATTTATTGTGGGAGAAGTGAAAATATATCCTCAGGAAGAAAAAGTAAATAAAATGTCTAAATGGCCTATCCCAAAGACCAAGAAAGAGGTACAGCAATTTTGGGGGTTGGTGGGATATTATAGACAATTTATAAAAGGTTTTTCATCTATCGCTGCCCCATTAACTGATCTTACTCGGAAAAAGATGCCACGATGGGTGAAGTTGGGAAGAAAAGAACAAGAAGCATTTGATCTATTAAAGAATTTGTTGTGTTCTCATCCGGTGAGGCATGCACCTGATTTCAAGTACCCCTTTGTAGTACAAACTGATGCTTCAGAAAGGGGTATCGGGGCAATTTTGGCTCAAAACATTAATGGGGAAGAGCATCCGATCATATTTCTGAGTAGAAAGTTAAAAGATAAAGAAGTTAAATATGCGACTATCGAAAAGGAAGCTTTAGCCGTTAAGTGGGCCATACATGTACTTCGATATTACCTTTTAGGGTCAATTTTCACTTTAATAACTGATCATGCTCCACTAGTATGGTTAAATAGAATGAAGGATCTGAACCCGAGACTAACTAGGTGGTATCTCAGTCTTCAGCCATACTCTTTTGAGGTCCAATATAGGAAGGGTAAAGAACATACTAACGCAGATTATTTCTCCCAGCAGGGCCCGTGGGTGGAAGAGCTTGAACAGCGGACGACCCACTTGGTGGGGGGGGGTGAGCAGGAGAATGTGGGTTTGTCCGCTGACAAGGCTGAGGATAATGAAGAAAAGATTAAAGAAGAAGAAACAGGGACAGTGAGAAGGATGAAGGAGGAACAAAGAGAAATGGATCCAAGTGGAAAAGAAGGAAGTGTAAAGAAACAGCATGAGGATTATAAAAGGGAGGATATAGACATTCCAACCATTGGGAGTTTCTTTGCCGTTGCCCAGGAGGCATTAAATTGGAGAGCGCATATGAGGCGTACTAAAAAAGGAAAATTAGATAAGGGAATACAAGTGGAAGAATGGAAGAAGAGACAAGTAGATAAGGAAATACAAGTGAAGGAATGGAAGAAGTTAGGAAAGGATGTCTCGATGCAAGTAGATATGATAGCTAGAAGGTTAATGCATAATGTGGGGATTCAAGCAGAAATAGAAAAGAAACGTTCTATAGTAGGTAAAGCTTGGCATATAGGTGTACAGGTTAAATTGGATAGTGAAAAGGTAAAGAAAGACTTAGGGGTGCAAACGGAATGGGATGGTCGCCCGAGGTTATGTTGGGATGCACAGACACAGACTGAAGGGGGCGTGAGAGGGAATACAGGTGGTGCGCGTGGCAGGGAGGAGGGGCGGGTGGAGCGTGCGACCCAAACAGTTAGGAAGGTAACGATTTGAACGGAAAGGGGAACTCAGAGGGAGAAGGAGGAAAAAGGGAAGGTGGAGTTAGGCTTGCCCCTACCTATACCACCTAGTTATTTGGGGCTGCCTTTGCCTACTCCTCCAGGACCTCCTAGGCTGAATGCTCCCAGACCTACTTTCTGAACAGACGTCAATCAGAGGGGTCTGGAGCCGAATTCTCCAAGATGGATCCCCGGATTGGGATGGAGTCTGGGACCGGAATTCGATCCCCAAGGATTTGGACTCCCTTTAATCGGCACGGGTCAGTTCCCCCATGTAGTACGCCCCAAATAAGTATACATAATCCTTTCCGAGAAGAACGTGTTATTTGTGAACCCCCAGTTAATCCAAGTTTAGAGCCTCCTTTGTTATTCCCATTTACCAACGGTTGGAACAAAAGGGATGTCAGCCAAAAGTTGATGAACGTTGTTAATAAAAGTTTATTGGATTTTGATGATAAACAAGTCTCACCTTCTCTTTCATCCGCGGAACCGTCAGTGAATCTGCTCGGTCTCTCACACCTGCCCAGGATGGAGAAGGTGAGGAATGGAGAAGGCTGCTTGAAAGACCACTCCTATCTCCTCTATGGGCTCCTCATCCTGTCTTCTTTAGGCACCAAGGCTCTGAGGATTGGGCTGTGATCTGCAAAATTCCTGCTGGGTACATTGCCCATTATTCTAGCAGTGCAGCACAGAGGAACACTGGTTATCATGTCATCACTTCTTCCTCTACTGCTAAAACACTACTAAAAAAAAAGCAGAGGCAAGGTGGTAGAGGAATTTTCGTGTACCCCTCATTCATTAATATGAACCATTCTTGTTGAAAAGGCTCCCCTTGGAGAATTAACTAAAGAACCCAACAATGAAAAGAGTCTCTTTTGTGCTTTCCTTCTTTCATTTTTAAGCAAAATTCCCATCCCTATTCAAGAATACATGAGGTCATGTTGACAAAAACACAATGACTACAATGTATACTGTAATGCTTAGAGAGCATAGTGTTATATGAAATTTTTAACGTAAGATTTAATAAATCATTCCACATAGTCTTCTTCCTAAAGAAGCAAATGCTACAGATGGATATACTGTAGTACTCTCAGTGAATTATAGTCAGCCACCAACTAGGCAGTTCTTCCAACAGTTTTGATTTATTGGTTTCATTATCACTCAAGTACAGTACAGTACTTCTTTTTCTCAAGTTAACATATAAAGAGTAATTGTATAAAAAGTGTTTCAGACCTTACTGTATTGAGAACTACAGAGTGGGGATTATTTTCCATTCAGAATTGTACTCATCAGTTAAGTAGTACTTTCAGTTCTGAACAGTATAAAATACATTCCAGAATTCTGCCTGATCTCACCTAGCTAATAAGCACAGCCTTCAGATGACTTGGTTTGGAATCAGTTTTTTTTAAGACGATTAGGCAAATCTCCCTTTTCTGCTTCAGTAGGGTTGTCTTCTATAGTAGCAACTCTAGGTTGCTGGAGAAGGGGCTTGGGGAGGATGAGCTCTGGACTACAGTAGATCCCTGGTATCTGGTGGGGATCAGTTCTAGGCCTTCCCATGGATAACAAAAAATGTGGGTAAGAGAGAATGCCAGCCCCCACCCAAACTGCTATTTTGTGACAGTAGCTTGCTTTACAGCTGCTGTTTTGCAACAGTAGCTTGCTTTACGGCTGCTGTTCATGAAGGTAGCTTGCTTTACAGTTGCTGTTTTACAACAGGAGCTTGCTTTACAGCTCTTGTTTGTGACGGTAGCTTGCTTTATTGCTGCTGCTTATGACAGTAGCATGTTTTGTGGTGGTTGAAATATTTATTTAATTTTTTCCTCTGCCAGCTGTGGATAACTGAATCAGTGGTTAATGAATCGGTGGATACAGGGGTCCTAATGTATTTGGTATTGCCTGCAGAGTACAACAGCATAAGGTTGACCTTGTGACTGACCAAAGAGGAATAACCACTCTGGGGGGGGGGGGGGGACAGTAAACTTTCATGTTTTAGGAAATCCAACCTCGGCTAGAACTGGAGGAAAATATCTCCATACTTGGTTGCAAAAGCCCCAGGAATTGATCATCCTGTCTGCAGTTCTCCTACAGCAGATAATATTGAGAAACCACGTGAATGTGCTTTTCACCAGCTAGATAGCAAACAAGCAGGAAATGTTATTATAGGAGTGTATGGGATCCCGGGTCCTCAGCCTCTGGAGTCGCGTTAATTTCTAGCCTCTACAGGCTCTCTCCCTGCCAATCAGCTGAATTATCGCAGGTAGACATGGGCACGACTTGGCGAAATTGTCGTTTCCGTTTTCGGTTATCATTTCCGTTACGTAACGGAAATGGTAACGATAATTAAGCCATCAGAACTCAAACTCGAACCGAAAAAAGAAAAATTTGGTCGGGTTTTTCGTTTCCGTTTGTGGCATCGCGGCGATCGTGCAATGCAAAGCACAGAAAAAGTTTTTAAAATATTTTTTTTTAAAACCCGACTCCCGGCCAAAAAAGCAGGCGAAAATATGCCTGCCTGAGGCTTTGCCACCTACCAGAGGGGTGGTTTCTGGGGGGTCCCCGGCCTTTCCCCCCCTCTTCTCCTGTCCTGGGCTGCTTGCACCAGGCTGGGGGGGGTCATCCTCATCGTGTCGCCATGCCATGCGAGGGGGGATCCAAAATGGCGACCACAATTTTTCTTTTGAAATAGTGGTCAAAAAACACACCAAATCACCACAGAAACATGTGAAATTTATTTCTTTTAAATGCCTGAATTTTAATAGTAGCAGCAGTGGGTTTTTTATAGCAATAAAACGTTGTATTGATTTTATTTTATTTTATTTTATTTATTTTATTTTTTTAGACCTGCCCATTTGGGCTGGGCATGGGATGGGACCATGCAAATTGTTTGAACCATTCCACCAATGGCATCACCAGGTTTTTGACTGACACTTCTGGATGTCTCGGAGGGCATAAAAAGCCGAGGCACCTTCCAGAAATCGCAGTCGGGTGTATGGATGTGGTTGAGGGAGGAGCGCTGGCTGCTGGTGCTGGTGTGATCCGATCGAGATTGAGGAGGGAGGCTGGAGGCTTTAGGATTTAAGTTAGGCAGGCTGGGAGGGAATTGAATTTAGAAAATAATTTCTTTGATTCTCTGCAGCTTTGTCTGCTGAAGGGAATAGCAGTTTATTCTTTATTTCTTCTCTGGCAGTTTGTGAGGATTTTTTTCTTATATTGGATAAAGGGGGAGGTTCGACTGGGAGTGGGAGGTGTGGATTTATTTTTAAAATATATTATATACTACCATTTATTTTCTATTTTCCCAACTTCAATTTGCTTGCACACACACACATTTGGGGTGCCAGCCAAGAACAGAACCTCTATCCTAAGTGATATCCTAACTGCCCACTCGCCTGTCCGCCCGCGCTGCCACCTGCCTGCGGCCCGCGCCACCACCCACCCACTCGCCCGCCCGCGGCCGCCAGCCGCCCGCTCACCCGCCCCCCGCCCCGCCCGCCACCTAGGGCACAAAAACACCTAGCGCTGGCCCTGATTGCAGGACGCCCCTATGCTCTGGGAAGTCAAATCGCGCTAAATCGCGGTGGAAATGACAAACAACAAACGACAAACGGAAATGACAAGTTTTTGAAAAATTTCGCGACAAACGGAAACGACCCGAAACGGACCCGTTCCGACAAACGAAAACTCGAAACGTCATTTTTTCTGGTCGTGCCCATGTCTAATTGCAGGAGCCAGGACACTTTCAAAAAAACAACAACAACCAACATGACTTTGGTTAAATGAATGACTTCTCCAACCTTTCTATTGCTGAGAGCTTAAACTAACCAAAAACCACTTTCAATACACCATCTTTATAATTAAAAATATATTTATTAAAACTACTGGAGGTTACACAATAATACTACTTCTCACTGAAACATAACAAAGAATGATTTCTACACTAACTTATAAGGGCTGAGACGTAGGCCCCTCTAAATCGCTATCACTTACATTATTAAGCTGGAATCTTGAGTTCATGCGCAGACTAAAATCCTTCTCCAAAAAAGTCCTTTCTGTTCATGCACAAGCATGGGAAACGACAGTCACATGTTGCTTACAGAACAATCAGATTTCAGTTGCTTCTGGCTGGAATCTCCTCTGGCCTTTGTTTACACAGACTCTGAGATAATGGCATAGCTACTAAAACGAAACTACACATTAACATTCTCCATGTTTACATATGGCCTAAGCTAACAGGCTTCACTACTTCTAAAATCCATTTCAAGGAGTAAGACAGCCAAAGAAGAAACAGAAAGGGGACAGTTGAGGGCCAAATAGATGCTAAGGGAAACATGTGTTCCCTGCAAATAGCCCATTTTACCTCCTTTTACGTGATTTGCTGTGACATGAGTGCATCAATCATATTTGAAAAGTAAACCCATGTTTATAGTCTAGTGGTCAGTTGCAAAACAAAATAAACTGGAACACAATATACCAAGGTGAAAGAAATGTGGTAGCAAAACAGGTATCTTTCACCACTTGAGGGCATCACTTTTTAACAGAAGGATGTCATCTAGTTTGAACCACCTTCTTCCATCTTGTCTCTATCCATTTTACTCTCAACTGACCATTTTGCCTAATCATCTTAATATACACCATTTACCTTAACTAATTACCATATTACTCTACAATGCAGAGAAACAAACTATGATGCAATGTATATGTAATGAACATCATCCCAAAATGCAAATCACCATTTCATAAAATTTGAAAACTAATCTGTCATTCAGGTATTCGGCATAGATAAAATTCTGCATAAGTTTTCTACCCTTCAATCATTATGATATACAGTACTCTCAAACCTTGGTTAGTTTTTCTGGCATACCAAGAGATGGTGTGAAAGACAGGACATTTTCATGGTTTTTGGAATGAATTCTCTTATTATCCCATCATAGAGTTTTTCAAATATAAAATATTCTTAATTGTTTATCTTAGCCTTCCTCTTTGTAGTACAAAGAGTGGGTGCCACTGTCATTGTCTATAAAGATCCTGTACTGATGTCACATTTCACTATTGCTGCTATCCAGTAGCTGTTTTTCAGTAATTTCACTGCTCCAACCACCACTGTAACTATCAATTCTATTCTGGTGATGCAACCATTAATTCCTAAAGAGGACAGGTGCATCTTAGGGCCTTTTCACACGACCCCTAAGATCTGCTGGCCACTTAAATTCGGACCAGAGATCTTAGGGGTTTGTCGCTGTTCCTGCGTTCCCACCCCCTCCACACCCCTGGCTGCTGGCTGCGTGAGGGAAGGGAGAAAAAAAGGAAGAAAAGAATGCCGCTCACCTCCGTTCTGCCCTCCCGGCACTGCATTCAGATCTCTTAAAGGGGCAGGGGGCAAAAAAAGAACAAACAGAAGCAAGGAGAGCCGGGCAGTCACTATGTTATATCCGCATCAGGAATTTTCACTTCCAGAGAACAGGTACCTGAAAAGTGCGCTGGGACGCGCTTAGGTGGGCGTGGTCGCACTTAATTATCTGTAAACTCCGGAGCTGGTGGGGAAACAATTTTAAGCTCCGGAGCTGGGAGCCATTTGCGGCGGAGTTTAGGGGTCGTGTACAAAGGGCCTTAGTCTACATCCCAGTATTAAGATTCCATCCTGGGTAGACTCATTTCCTGACAGGATATGTTCAGCCATATGAACATATTCAGATCCAGTCAGAAATTAGAATTTGTAGCCCCTTTAAAGACTATGTATGAGGCAAAAAGATGAAACTTTCTCCAATAACTTCCTTCAACTATAAATGAACGAGAAAAGACCAGGGCCAAGGTAATCCATTCTGTAGTGTTCCTTATTGCACTGTACAGATGTGAAAGATGGACAATTAAAAAGTTGGCAGGGGGGAAATGATTCATTTGAAATGTGATGAAAAGCTATATGTATACTATAGACCAGTGTTTTTCAACCACTGTTCCGTGGCACAGTAGTGTGCCGCGAGATGTTGCCTGGTGTGCCGTGGGAAAAATTCTCCCTACACCAGCAATGCCCCCCCCCCGCATCCCGCTTGCGACCAAGGCAGTGGTGCGGCGAGGAAAGGCTGGCCGTGGGCGGGGGAGGAGAAGAAATAAGGGAGGAGGAGGAGGAGGAGGAGACTGAAGAGCGAGAGAGTGAGAGAGAGCCGGGAGACCCGCGCAGGCGCATTGCGGCGAAGGGCACTCCAGAAGCCGCTCTTAAAGGTTCTTGGGGTTGGTTCCCCCTCCTCGCTCACCGAATCCCCCTCCCTCCCTCCCCCGCCTCACGCACTCGCTATTTACCTCCCGAGGGTGGGCGCGCGCCCCAGCCGAGCCAGGTAGGAGCGCGTGTGCGTACCCCTCTTTTAAGGGTGGGGAGCGACCGGCTGTTGACAATGGTCATTTTGGGGGGGGGTAAATAAAGGGGAGGACGTGGGAGGCTGAGGAGGGGATTCCTAGGACCTAGGGAGGAGACGGGAATGGGGGGTCCCTTCCGGGCCTGTGGCTGCCTGGCTGGAAGGAGGCGGGGGGGAGAGAAGGGAGGCTTATACTGGAAGGGGTTTGGGGGGTCGTATATGAAGAACCTCCCCCAGCCCCACCTTCCTGGGTTTGCAAGTTCCTCTGAAAAAAAGTGCCAGGAGGAGGGAGGGGGAAGGTGAGGGCAGGCGGACATTTTGATAGGGATGCCTTGGGAGGGCCTGGGCTGGAGGATGGATTTATTGTTGTTGTTGTTTTGGGGGGTGAGAAGTGTGTTTGTGTGTGTGTGATAGGCACAGAGTTAAATTTTTTAACATTTTCTAATGTTGGTGTGCCTCGTGATTTTTTTCATGAAACAAGTGTGTCTTTGCCCAAAAAAGGTTGAAAAACACTGCTATAGACTCCCAAAAAACAAATAGACTCCCAGAAAAACAAATTAATGAGTTCTATATCAAATCATGATGGAGTCTCAGGATGTATAAAAGTAGAAAAGACCTTTATTGTCTCTCAAATCATATGTAAAAAGCTCTGGCTCGACACTTTTTGGCAGAGGCCTTCTTCAGGAGCAAGCTTTTTTCTTCTGTGGTCTATAACAGCTCCAGACTTGATTTAGAGTGAAAAACACTGGTAAAATGTTCCTTTCGCAAGTGTCTTCACTCTAAATCAAGTCTTGACCACAGAAGCAAAAAGCTTCCTCCTGAAGAAGACCTCCGCCGAAACACACGGAGCCAGAGCTTTTTAAAATGTTTTGTGAGAGAATAAAGGTCTTTTCTACTTTTATACATCCTGAGACTCCGTCTCCCATTCATATTTGGATTTACGTGGATGTAGCAGTTCCTTTTCCTTTGATATATCAAATCATACCTGAATTCTCCCTAATACCTAAAATGGCTAGTCTGAGGCTACTTCTGACAGATCATAAGGAAACAAGTCTCATTGGAAAAGATGATCATGCTGGCAAAAGTAGAAGGCAGTAGAGAAACAGAAAGAGTATGTATGAAATGGATTGACTCAATAAAAAGGGAGCCGCAGCAAGAGCAGAACTGAGGTATTATTGACAATAGGGACTTTTATAGGGTCACCATAAGTCAGAAATATAGTAATGACAGTATGCAAGAAAAACGACAGTGAAATTCTTAGTGGATGTACAGTGGTCCCCCACCACACTGTGGTTCATATATTACGGTCCCAGTATATCGTGGGCTTTTTCTTGAGAGAGACACACTTCCAAAGAATGGCTTTAAACCCCTCCTGGCACCACAGCAAACTGACCTTGGGCTCCTCCTGGAAGGGAGCACCACCAGCAGCAGCCCTACATCTGTTTGCTGAGGTGTCAGGAGGGGGTTAAAAGCCTCTCTTTGGAAGTGCATGCCAACAGGAGCAGCCCAAGGTCAGTTTGCTGAGGCATCTGCATTTCACGGATTTTCCCTTATCGTGGGTGGGTTGGACATCTAACGCCTGTGATAAATGGGGGGGGGGTACTATAAATGTATGTACAATCAAGAGAAAATTATGGGAGAAGTTGTTGAGGATTGTGTAGACATTTAGAAAAGTTTTGATAAATGGAACAAAAAGGGTTAAATTCAGACTATATTTTCAGTGTTTTAAAAAGTTTTGCCCCTTCTCATGAAACATGGTGTTCATATATTGCTTGCAATGATGAGGTTTTCTTCTTGAGTCAGCTTAAAAATAATGTTGACATTGTGGTCAATACATAATGGATGGCCATATTTATGTCAGAACATATTGGCACAGGAATACATCAATATTATGAAATACTTAAGGATACGTCTTATATTTAAATTAAACTTTACAACTGCATGTCCTTCTTCATCTTTTCCTCTGCTGCTCCTAAATGCATCCTTGATGACTGGTTGCACAGATAATGATTTCAACATCTATTTTTATCCAGCAACTAAAGTTACTGTTATTAAATACATTTTGCAGAGGAAAACTGGCAGTCAGCTCTTTGTTCACGGGTTCTATACATTTTTAATAAATAGCAATTTTATAGCTCTGTATGTGACAGTGTAGCTATTGGTTTGCACTGCAGCTAGTTAAGGTTTTGCCTCAGTAGAAACTGTTCTCCTCACACAAATCAGAGCATCCACGTTGTCCACAGAGAAGCGATATCTACTTTATTCCCTGTTTCCTCTGGAGGCTTAAGGAAACATGCAGTGCAAAACAGGATATGGCATGAGAGGCTGAGGTATAAAGGGACACTGACAGAAATCATGGGTCTCATTTGAGGCAATCAGAAGTATTTCCTGCTAAGGGACAGCTATTTATTTATTTATGTAAAACATTGTAACCCCGCCTTCCTCCTTAAAGAGGACTCAAGGTGGCTTACAAGATCGAAAGTCAATATTTAAAGATGAAAACAGTGAGTATACAACAGAGATTAACATCATTAAAAGACAATATTTAAATCTTTTTAAAAATGAGTATAGAAAGGCAGCTTACATCATTAAAAGGTGTTTTGGTTTGGTGTTCTACTAGCACCAGTCTTTCTTGCTGGAGTTGATTTGCCACGGTTGTTGTGGTGCTATTGCCCATTTTATTTTAATTATTTTTAGTACCTTTATATTGGTATTATTACGGTTTTGGTATTAATCCTATTTTATTTTTGTTGTTTTTGTTTTTGTTTTTTGTTTTCTTCTGTACTTTATTGGGGGGGTTGTCTTGGGTCTGTTGCTATGGGCAGTTGCTGTTATATGTAACATGTTGTACACCCGCCCAGAGTTCCCGTGGAGGAACTGGTCCAGAGGAGGGTGACCAGGATGGTTAAAAGTCTGGAACATATGTCTTACGAGGAACAGCTTAGGGGGCTGGGAATGTTTAGCCTTACAAAAAGAAGGCTGAGAGGGGATATGATAGCCATGTTAAAATATCTGAAAGGATGTCATATTGAAGCGGGGACTGGTTTGTTTCCCATGGTTTCAGAGACTAGGACTTGGGGGGGGGGGTTAAAATGCAGGAAAAGAGGTTCAGTCAGAACATTAGGAAGAACTTCCTGACAGTTAGAGCTGTCCAGCAGTGGAATAAGCTGCCATGAAGGGGGAGGGTGGAGTCTCCTTCTTTGGAGGTTTTTAAGCAGAGGCTGGATGGCCATCTGTCAGGATTACTGTGATGGAGGCTCCTGCATGGCAGGGGGTTGGACTGGATGGCCCTTGAGGTTTCTTCCAACTCTGTGATTCTATGATTCTATGAACCCAAGTTACTGAATGAAGGCTTACCTGAAATGAAAGGTCTTTGCCTCCTTGCAGAAGGACAGCAAAGATGGGGCCAGCCTGGTCTTATGGGGGGTATTTACAAAGTCTAGGATAATTCAGCAAACAGAGAAGGATCTCTCCTGTGCCCCCATCAGTTACACCTGTGAAGCTGACTCATAGTGGGAGATGCAGTCGTTGAGATAACTTGGCCTCAGGCCATTTAGAGCTATATAGGTTTAAAAAAACAGTGCTTTGAATTGTGCCTGGAAGCTGATTGACAGGCAATGGAACTGCTGTAACAGGGGTAACAAGAGCCCTAGGATGAAGATTGGACAGCCAGATGAGAACTAGAGAGACCAAGGTTCAAATCTCCACACAGGGATAACCAGGCACACTGCCATGAGCACTTTGGAGGATAGATGGAATACAAATTTAATTAGTAAAATTAAACAAGAGAACTGAAAAGACAGGATTTGAAAGTTGCACAATATTTGAAAAATATTAATTTCCTGTGAGGCTCTGGAATGGCATCTCAGTGAGGCTCTGGAATGGCATCTCTAATTTGAATGTTCACCCGATTTTGAAGGTGAGGCTCCAGTACTTTGGCCACCTCATGAGGAGAGAGGACTCCTTGGAAAAGTCCCTGATGTTGGGAAAGATTGAAGGGAAAAGGAAAAGGGGCCAGCAGAGAATGAGATGTTTGGATGGTGTCATCAATGCAACCAACAGATTTAACCAAACTCCGGGAGGCAGTGGAAGACAGGAGGGTCTGGCATGCTCTGGTCCATGGAGTCACAAAGAGTCAGACATGACTTAAAGACCGAACAACAATACCTCTAATTATTTCAAGAAAAAGTACACTGCAATGGGTTGATTGTTGCCCTCTGTACAAGTAACATTGACAATATATGGTATTCTTCAACACACAGCTCCTGTGTTATGACTGCCTACCAATCTGCTCCAGGTACAATTGGAGTGTTGGCTACAGCCTAGTCAACTCTATACTGCCTGGTACCTATCCATTTGAAAGTCTGTATTTTATATAAACCTGGCTGGACTTTAAAATCTCCGCAGACGGCTCCTTTCTTAATACCACCACATGCTACCATGTCTGGTAGACACAAAACAGAGGGCTTCTCCCCGCCTGTTTCCCTCCCTGTGAAACTCCTTGAGGTAAAGCTATCTTGGCTCTCTTCTGAGCCTTCCTCCCAAAAGCAAAATGTGTTTGTATTTAAATTAAGGCATATTTTTGTCAATTGATTGATTGTTGATGGAGATTTTTTAAAAGCCTGCTAGATGCTGTATTTTTTATCGTTCTATTGATCTGTTTTAATATGTGGACTTGGTTTTGCATTTTAATTGCATTTTTATTCAGTCTTGCTGTGATTTGTCTTGCCCCATTTGTGGGAGAAATCCAGAATATACATCTAATAAATAAATAGAAGAAGTCCAATTACAACATGTCCCTTATACCCAGTTGTCAGGCCATGTTAATTAGCAACTAGGGCATTAGTCCCAATTTTGGTGTTGTATTTATCACTGTTCCTTTCTATTAACTAACCAACTTTAGCTCTAATTGGCACTAAAATATCTGGTCTTTTGCCATGAGCATACGGTATCTGTTGTTCAGAATGAAAGGTGTGACATTCTGGCAAGCTGCCCCCTCTTCGGCAACCTCTTCCTTTGGAGCAGCATCAGACAGAGGCTCTTTTGAAACATGCAACGGTTTATGTTCATCAGCATTATTAAACTTGTTTTCTTCCTTAATAAAATGCATTTTACAGCTGAACTCTTACTATCCCATGGTTCTTGCATGAGAGTGTCCATAGGGGTCTCATGGCTTAGTAATAATGGTTCAACGAGTAATAACAAATCCCCCATCATAGGAGTAGAAGTAACAGTAACATTACAGGGTAAATTCACTTTTGAAAGATCCAACCAAAATTAGGTTTCCAAACCCTCCAGGCCAAGTCTCTGTGGAGGCTTGGTGGCGACTGGGGTTTCCCACAGTTGGTGCCAAGTGCATGGCCTGGCCTCCGGGTAATCAGCATCTCTTGTGAACTGTTCCCTTTCTGTTCTCCTCTGTTCTCTTTCTCCCCAGTAAGGTGGCTTTCTTACTGGTTTCTCATTCCATTCACTTTTGGCCGCTTCCTTTGGTAATTTCAGAGGGACCTACTCCCTAGTCCTCAGGTCTTCTTTAACCATCTCTACCCAGCCTTCCTCAATGTGGTTCCTTACTTCATCTCTCTGACCCTCTGCCTCATCAGTCTTTTTCCCAGCCTCCTTTTATCCTCTCATTTCCCCAATAAAACAATGCCCTCAGTTGGTGTAGGGTTTCTAGTTCTGCTATATCCTCCTTTCTAAAACCAAAGACCTTGACTATTCTGTCCATCAGCTCTATTATTTCAGTCTTGGTACTATCTTGGAACTTCTTAGAAGCAGACAGCACACTCTTTTTTCCTCCTTACAAATGGCTTGTGTTTTTGGTTTATGTGATCCCATGTCACTCCTTTAGGCCCTTTATTGGGCATGCCCAGATGACATCACTGATGATACATAGAGTGAGGTGTGTAGGGAGGTTGAACTCTATACCGTTTGCTGGCTTTGTGCTCACAGTGGTTAGGACAACTACAAAGGAAACAACAAAGCCAGAGGTTGGGAGTTCAATTCCACACTGTGCCTTTGATTAAGAATGTATGGCCTTAGACAAGATGCACAATCCTAGGGCACCCCTAAAAGAAGGGAATAGTAAGCCACTACTAAGTATTCTCTACCTGGAAAACCATGAAAAGGGTTGCCATAAGTCAGGATTTATTTGATGGCACATAATCATTATCATTTCTGTTTAACTAGAGTGCTAAATGGATGCCTCAGTAATTCAAATTCTTGCTATGTTTTCTCACTTCAGCAATATTTCACTTGTTGACCATTAAAACAGGTGCTATTTGAATGCTGGTGAAATAGGTGGTAACAGGAGAGAGATAATGGCAGAGAAGAGTGATGGGTCAATGGGACTATATGTGAGAACACTTGTAAGTCACGGGACAACTAAACATTTCTGTTTTAAATGCCAGAATGCAATATACAGACATTTGCATCAACCCAGGGCAAACTTCAGAGTGGTCACACCCTTACTTGACCATGAGCCTCATGGATGTCAGACCAGATTTGTTTTTGGGAGTTCAGACTACATTTCTGCCTTGTGGATAGGTCTTCGAGCAAGATCCTTTTCCTTCAGCCTCACCAGTGTGCCTTGGGGAATAAATAGTATGTGTATGTTGTGTATGTTACTGGCCTACTATATCCTACTATAGCAGCCATTTTGTGATGAAGTCCTCTATGATTGACTTTGCTTCCCAAAGACATTTTAATGAATCACATCATATTAAAAAAGCAAACCAAAAAGGTAGAGGAGGCAGATTCTACCACTACTGGGACTGACAATTTAACTGAAAGAAGATATACACTATGTTTGGTTAGCAAAGAAATAAGAAACCAGTTAGGGCTTGAATTAATAAGATAGGTCTTGTTGCCGTATGTTGCAAATAGAGATGGGCACGACCAGGAAAAATGACGTTTTGAGTTGTCGTTTGTCGGGACGGGTCTGTTTCGGGTCGTTTCCGTTTGTCGCGGAAATTTTCAAAAATTTGTTGTTTCCATTTGTCGTTTGTCGTTTGTGTTGGGGTTGGGGTTGGGGTTGGGGTTGGGGTTGGGGTAAGTGGGCTCTGGGAGGCACCTCTCTGGGTGCCTCTGACGTCTGACCCACTAAGAAGGGAAGGGAAGGAAATGAAAGCGTTTCGCGTAGCCGCCGCGTACCATACATTACATTATGTTAGGGTTGGGGGGTAAGTGGCAGAGGCACCTCTCTGGGTGCCTCTGACTCACTAAGAAGGAAAGCATACTGGCGTACTGGCATACAGGTTAGGGGTAGGGGTAGGGGTAGTAGGCTCTGGCTGGGAGGCACCTCTCTGGGTGCCTCTACTGTGACCCACTAAGAAGGGAAGTGTACTTGCGTACGGATCTGGGTTAGGGTTGGGGTTAGGGTAAGGCCTAGGCTTAGGGTTACGTTTAAGGTTAGGGTGGGTTAGTGGGATGCACCTCTGGGTGCCTCGGACCCACTAAGAAGGACAGTGTACTGGTGTATGGGTTAGGGTTAGGGTTAGGGTTAGGGTTAGGATTAGGGTTAGTGGGCTTTTTATGCCCTCTGGCACATCCAGAAGTCTCAGTCAAAACCTGGCCATGCGATTGGTGGAATGGGTCCAAAATTTTGCATGGTCCCATCCCATGGCCAGCCCATCATTGCGCAGGTGTAAAAATAAAAAAATAAAAATAAAAATAAAATAAAATAAAATCAATGGAGACGTTTTATTGCAAGAAAAACCCACTGCTGCTACTATAAAAAAATCAGGCATTTAAAATATCTAATTTTCAAATGTTTCTGTTGTGCTTTGATGGGTTTTTGGACCACGATTTAAAAATAAATATTGCGGTCACCATTTTGGATCCCCCCCCCACCGCATGGCAAATGGAGACGACGAGGATGGCCCCCCCAGCCTGGTACCAACAGCCCAGGACAGGAGAGGGGGGGAAGGCCGGGGACCCCCCCAGAAACCACCCCTCTCTGGTAGGTGCCCTCACTGAGGCAGGCATATTTTCGCCTGCTTTTATGGCCGGGAATCGGGGGTTTTTTTTTAATTTTTAAAACTTTTTTTCTGTGCTGCTTGGCATCGCGCGATCGCCGCGATGCCATGAACGACAACAAAAAATCAGACCGAATTTATCTTTATCGGGTCGGGTTCGAGCTGGAGCGGAGTAATTCTCGTTACCGTTACCCATTACGTAACAATAACGATAACCGAAACGGAAACGAGAATTTCGTTGCTCCGTGCCCATGTCTAGTTGGAAATGTTGCATTATTGCAATGTGGTGCATTATTCTTATTCAGCACAGGAAACATAAGTGCCAACATTTTGATCCAACTACAGTGGAACCTTGACTTACATACTGCTTGACTTGCATCATATTTGACTTGCAGCAAGAAGGGACCTGTTTGACTTGAGTCGCAGGCTTTGACTTACATCTCGGAGCCCTGGCACAAGGCACCGGAATTGGGCGGCAGCCACAACCCAGCACCACGGCTGCTGCCTCCAAACTGTTCCTGCCTTCTTCCCCTCCTCCGGCAGCGGCGGCTTCGGCGAGGCCAGCTCAGAGCACCTGGAGCTGGTCCTCGGCTTCACCAAAACCGCCGCTGCTGCCGGAGGAGAAGGGCCGGGAGCTCGGGGCTGGCCTCGCTGGTTAGATAGTCGGCTCAGTCTTGTAAAAAATCTGGCTGCAGAAGTCTGGTCCACAATGGAAGCATTTTAGTTGGGGAGCTGTAAAGTTGTGGGACTCTAATGGTAAGCATAGAGTTGTTCAGAACTTGGAACGTCAGGTTAAAAATCAGTAAAACTTAAATGTTAGACATTGTTGCTATGAACATTAAAAAGTGGAGGCATATAACTTGTGGACTATAATTCCACTGCCTCCTCCTCTCTTTGAAGAGACATTTCATTTACATCCCCAGAAGGAATCCCCTATCCCAGTCAAATTGGTGTTAAATTGCTGTTTTCGGGGGTCTTTTTCATCATCTGGAACGGATTAATCCGCTTTCCCATTACTTTCTATGGGAAACGTTCGTTTGACTTAAGTCATGTTTGACTTAAGTCTAGACCACTGGAACGGATTAATGACGTAAATCAAGGTTCCACTGTAGCTCTTTGCCATATTACCACACTCCCATTTTCAGGAAGGTCGCACCACCACCACCACCACACTATTACAATTCCAAATTTCCCCACAAGAACTCAGGAAGTCCTTATCACACTGTCTGCATAGGCCTAGAAAAATAGCTGGAGGAGGAGGTTGTCATGGCATTATCCTGGGTTATTTACAGTATGCCTAGTATTTCCCCTCAGTCGCATTATGTGGTCTCAACATTTAACGTGATGAACGTAAAAGGGGGAATTAGCCTGTCTTGGAATTGTATAATGTTATGTCATATTACTCTTTAAGTCATCTTTTTTCCTTCGCTTCTGTTCTCTTTATTGTGCCTTGCACTGAAAGTATTTCAGAACCTATTGTGAAGTACAGTCCTAACTCATAAGGAAAGCTGAGGGCCACCCGAGCTAGCTGAAGCTGTGCTGAATCCAAACCTTTTCCAGCCTGGGGAAGTTGGACATGATTTGGGATTATTCCCCTTCAACCTAACTTTGTGCTGTCAGGGTGGTTTGTCCCTGGGATGTAGGTGTTCTGGATCCGGCTACTTTGCTCCTACACTCTTTCTCTGCCTCTTTTTTTGACCTTTCCACTGGCAGGTTTTAACTTGCCCAGGAGTTGTAGTGGCAAATTAATTGCTAGTAGATCTCAGAGATCAAGTAGCAGAAGCCCGTTCTCTGACTGCAAGAGTGCTTCTGCCAGCATATCTGAATTTCTCTCAGCAGGAAATGCTTAGGGCTATTCCTGTAGCCAGCACATTCAATCACTGTTCTTCTCTTTATTTATTTATTTTCATAATCTACAGGATTGTCTCTTTAAAAAAAGAATAGGATTTTTCTTTGCTTTTATAAATGCTCCATTTCGAAATGCAGCTGGGAATAGTTGGTTAACAGCATAAAAGTTTGGCACAGGTATAATAATATTCAACCAGTACTTTACTGTTTATCGTCCCAATAGCAGATTATGGGTGCTCATGCCTTGTCTCCCCTCATGCAGCTAATTCTCTTGCTTCTGTATATCATGGCATGTACTACTGTCATGATATCGAAATGAAGCAGGTTTTGCTAAATGTTCCAGTTGGTTTATGCTTTCAAGCAGGAACAGATTTACAGTGGGTTTAAGAGAACTTGCCACTTTGTCCCCAGTGAGTTTCCATGACTGAATGGGGATTCAAACCCACAACTTATGAGTCCTACTCTGTCACTCTTGACTGTACACCACATTCGGTACCACATCTAATTGCATGCTGTCATGTAAATTCTGACTGTTGGTGACTCCAGGATTATCTAGGCAGAGAATACTGAGAACAGATTTACCATTCTCTCTCACCTGGGACTATGGAGCTTGCCCATAGATAGCACCACAGGCTGGCTCTTTTCTTCCGAAGCACAGCTGCAAATCAAACTTCCAACCTCTGGCTCCACAGCCAGAGACATAACTCACGGAGCTATCTAGCCAGTCATCTTCTAAATAGCACTTGATCAACCAGGATTTTATGTTATGTGTTGTCAAGTCGGAACCGACTTATAGCAATCTGAATAGGCATTTCAAGGCATTTCAACTGCCTTCTTAAACTTCCTGGCATTGTATTTTCCCCCATTATATTCAGTTAATTTCCCTGCAGACACACACACACACACACACACACACACACACACACACACACACACACAGAGAGAGAGAGAGAGAGAGAGAGAGAGAGAGAGAGAGAAATGGATTCCATTTCTCTTCCCAGGATTGTCATAGGTACTAGAATATAGGCTGCTATCCCACGACCAGTAAAAACCACTTCAAACTGCTTGAAGATGCGGTTAATAAAATTGTGTTCCCACAACCAGCGGAATTTAAAGGGGGGGGAATATGACCACGTCCACTTAAGTGTTACCCAGTGAGTTTTGCAAGTACCTGGTCTCAAGGGGCGCTTTTACACAACCCCTAAAATCTGAGGCAAAGGGCTCCCAGATGCGGAGCTTAAAATTGTTTTCCCACCAGCTCCGGACTTTTAAAAAAATTAAGTACGACCACGCCCACCTAAGCATGCCCCAGCGCATTTTCCAAGTACCTGGTCTCCTAAGGTAAAAAAATTTCTGGTGTGGACTATAAAGCTGTGAATGTCAGGCTCTCCTCACATTTTGTTGTCCTCCTGCCCCTTTAACAGCCTGGAATGCCTACAGGGCTGCTCCAACGGGCAGACGGAGGGCAGACAGAGGTGAGCCTGCATTTTTTCTCCCTTTTTTCTCCCTCCCCTCACGCAGACAGGAGCAATGGAGTGCAGAGGGGTGGGAACACAGAAAGCAGAAAAATCCCCCAAGATCTCTGGTCTTAAGTTGCCAGCAGATCTTAGGGGTCGTGTAAAAGCGCCTGAGCTGGTACAATGCTTGTCTCAGTTCCGATGCGGATTTTTAACTGAGTCTGTGGGGACTCTGAAAATCTGCATCAAAACCTTTTTGTTCCACTGTGTTGCAATTCCCACTCATGGGAACGCAAAAGATGTGGTTCTTTAAACTTCACCTGCGGGGACACAGGAACAGCATTTTCAACCACGTGACCATTCTGGGGGGAAATCTGCATATTTACTTTGATCCAGATTTTCTGGCCGTGGGATAGCAGCCATGGAATGAGAAGTTTGAATTCTAGTAGAGATGGCCCAAAACTCCTTGCACTTCTGCAGAAACGAGTATGCACATCAGCCTACACCTAACTGTTCGGACTCATGTTTATTGAAGAAACTGCTTTGTATATCTGCTTGTGTCACGTGGCATTTGTTACTCTTTAAAGGAGAGGTGGAGGACCTATAGGCATCATTATGTTATTTGGTCTCCAGCCCTTACAGGCTCCAGAGATTATCCTAATTATAAAGTGATGATGAGATTTAATAGTTCAGACACATCAGGAGAGCCACAGATTTCTCACTGTTTATTTATGAATTCTTGCTGGTTTTCCTGCAACAGACAATACAGAATCTGTTCTGTCCTTCACGACCATTACCAATGCCTCTTTGTATGGTTATGACACATAATATTGTGTCCTTCTCTCTTTCTTGGTTGTGTCCATCAGCTATATTTTAGACCTGATGGTGAGACCTTTGGGAAATGGGAGATCATCCTGTCACATTATTGGACAGTGTCAGTACCCATGACAATTAAACTCCAATCTAATTGACTGCAGCTCTGGGACAATCTGACAATAATGAGTCAATCAGCAGCCTCATTGATTTCACTGTCATTTTTCATGGCAGTAATGTTATGTGCTCAGAGTATCTTTGCAGAATTCATTTAGTATATTAAGGACCCCTTGTATGTCAGGAAAATCTTAATTTAAAGTGCCCAAATAGAGCAAATGGAAAATAATAACTAAATGGCTTTCCCACTGCTGACATTAACAGCTGCATAATAGCTCCACGAGCAAGCTTTGTAAACACGTAAACAGCACAATTAATTGCAGTGATTATGCTCTTGGAAACTAGAGTATTGAAGCTTCGTGTTTACAGAACTCCAGGCATATCAGAAAATTAAATATATTTAATTTAGCCTTCACTTGACTCCTCTTCAATAAAAAAAACTAAACCTAAAACGAGTCAGGTCCTTTACACCCAGTTCCACAAACACTGCTGAATCTGGTTTGACGAACAATTCATTTGAGGGGTGGAAGTTTGTTGCCTTTTCTGTTGATCTCGGCGGGAAGTAAATTCTTTGATCTGGGTCCAGAAGCAGCCATATCTGGAGTACAGTGCATAAATAAATGAGATTTAAGCAGAGTTGAGATATTTCCTTTTTTAAAAGCATCTATATAATCACCTGTTAAGGTTTCATTTACTTACTTACTTATTGACTGACTGACTATTTTTCCAGCTAGAAGATTCTGCCATATATTAGCCCCCTCCCCATAATTTTAAGACCCCAAATTAATACAATCAATAAATCCTCCTTGAGGTCTCCTCCACCCCACTGTTTCCTTTCCTTTCTGCATTCTGAAGACTCCTCTATTGATCATTGCAAAAGCAAAGTGGAGAGGAGGGCAATCAAGCCAGACAGAAAAAAAAACAGCAGGGGATGGGGTGAAGAACTCAAACTGACCTCCCTGTTTCATTTTCTCTGCAGCAGTTCTTGCTTTTGCAATGTGATTTTCAGCATGGACTGCTCAGCCCCCAAGCCTTTCCCGCTGAAAAGAAAGCACCAATTCTGCAAAAAAAAAAAAAAAAAAAAAAAAGCAGAGCAAGGGAAACAGCAAGGTCAGTTTAGGGTTGTCTTCCACCCCACCCCCACCCTTGGGAAAGGCTTGCTTCCATGTATACACCCCCGCTTAATTTTAGTATCATGATTTTAGAAAACAATAGTGCTGTATACATGGAAAATATGGTATTTATTTATTTATTTTGTCATTCTTTATATTAAGTAATCTCTGGTTTATAGTGTCCAATCAATGAGTGACCTCCAAAGGGTGCTATCATTAACAGTCCTTCTCAGCTCCAGCAAAATCAATTCTATGGCTTCCTATATTCAGTCAATTCATCCCACATTGGATATTTTCCAGTGTCCTTCAAGTTTTCCTAGCAGTACTCATGTAGCCTTTTCTTTCTTGTACACAAACCCATTTTGCAATTCACCTTCCTTGAAACTCACTTAACTACATCCCCATGTTTTATGAACTACAAACTATGGTCACCAGCTTTGGCAGAAAATGGAATCTTAAATCTTAAATGTTTACATAGTAACCTCTGTTACTTACCTTATTGCCATTTTCTGATTACTAGTCAAACATGGAAGCTTGATAAAAGAATGCCAGAAGCCATGAAAAATTTCCCTCAGAATACCTCTAAATTGTCTTTAAATGTCTTTGGAAAGTAACTAGGAGAAGTAGAAAGGGGCCATTATCATGTTTTACCAAAACATCATGTTCTTTCTCAAATGTTAACTTCATTGTGTCTGCGAAACAATAACACTAAACCAGTATCCTGTTTGCTTTTAACTGTATGTGGAAGTGTAACCACAGACAATGACACTGCTAAATTAGGGATAATTGATGAGGTGTCGGCTGTGTGACTGGGCAAGCAACCAACACACAGTAAGCACCTCATCAATTAGCTGTGAAGGCTTTTGCAAGTCATTTCATGCACCGTAAAAGGCTAAGCCAATGAAGAAAAAGGCACAAACGGCTTGGTTCTGGAGGAGAAGGTGGAGGAAGGGAGGGGTGAAGAGTGAGTTACAACTTGATAGGTTAGAGGAGATGTCAGTCAATGGCACGGGAGGCTGCGATTGGCTGAAGGTGCCTGTAGACTAGAGGGAAGTTATCTATGGCAGCTGTGGCAGTGGCCTGCCAAAGGGGGCTTGTGGCCTCTTCCAAGCAGGGCAAGGGGTCACTACAACATGAGGAACTGTATTAAAGGGTCTTGGTATTAGGAAGATTGGGTACCACTGCTCTAAAAGATCCACCATCACTATACTAGGGGGATTCTGGGAGTTACAGTCCAAAAAAGCCATGACAAAGCTATTACAAGCTCAGCTTTAGGAAGGGTTAAAAAAAGGAAAGAGCCAAGAGTGACTTCAAAATTGGTGGCTGGGTGGTCTGTGTATTGGCATCTTCGCATAATTTATAATGAAATATCTGTCTATGTGCAATGAAACAATAAATGTAGGATTTAAAGAGAATTTGGGGGTGCAACTGTTATTTCCTGAAGCTGTTATTTTCAGAAGTGATGTAATGATATACTGTTTTCACAGCTCTTCAACTAGTCATGTTTTTCCTTTGCAGCACAACTAGAGAAATATTATGAAAATATTCATGTATTAAAACACCTCCTTGATGCTTCAGATTATAACCCAATTCCTGTGTCAACAAGGAATTGTCTACCATACGTGGCATCACGTAGGCATGAATTACCATGAAATAAAAATAGGGGACATGTATCTGTACTCTCTTCCCTTCGCCAACATGCTGAGGCCAACTAACAACATAGTTACAGTACTTCTTTGGCACTTTTCTGTAAAGGTTTGCATTAATGGGACAGTGGTGGCATCTAGTGGTTGGTTAATGGCATATAGCCAGAAGAAAAAAGGCTATACAGTGGACCCTCGTAAAACAAACAGTTTGTATAACATAAAATTTGTACAGCATAAAAATTCCAGAGATAGGGGAAATTTGCTTAACATAATTGCCTATGGGGTGAATTTGTACAACATAAAATGGGATCACACTGTTTTCAATGCATTCCTATGGGAAATTTGTATAAAGGAAAATTTGCTTAACATAATTCATTTGGAACAAATTAATTCCTTTATACAAGGTACCACTGTAGTTGGCCTCTTCAGATAGCAACATTCTGATCAAGTAGCAAAGGGAAACCAAAAGAATTTGCAACCCCAGCTGTGACACTGAATTATACTGTATAAAGTATTCTGAAATAAAAAGTACAAAATGGGGATGGGGGGTGTGATTTACTGAATTAGAGCCCAAGCTAAATTTAGAGAAGATTTTTTGGTGATATAAAATTTGATTATTCTGGGGGAATGCTGTCATCTGAATGCTGAAGTAGCACCATGGAGTTTCTATGAATGAGAACACTTTGGAGACAAAGGGTAACAAGATCCTTTTGACACCCTAAAAATGTCTTTCATTTGGCATAAAGTTTCCAGCACGGCCACAATCTTAATCAGATGGCCTGGAAATGACTTTAGAAATGAATTCTGAAATTCAGCTTCATGGCTGATATTGCTAAAGGCCAAATGACGTTTAGCAGCCATACAATGTTTGAGATATCATGCACTGCATGCTTTGCATGGAGAAGGTTTCTACGTTCAGTCATTCTATGGCATGTCTGGGTGGAGTTCAAAGGACTAAATTCAAAGCTATCAGTCCAGGAAAACAACATTGGACTACGAGAACCATAGTTGTGACTCAGTGTGAAGTCACTACTCTTTCTTTGTTGTTTGGGGGACTTTAATGGAGACCTCAGTCATATCTTCTACCTTAACCTTTTGTATTATTTTTAGTTTTCAACGGGGATTAATTTTATTTCTATTTGACAAGTGCAGTACTCATGTAGCCTTTTCTTTCTTGTACACAAACCCATTTTGCAATTCACCTTCCTTGAAACTCACTTAACTACATCCCCATGTTTTATGAACTACAAACTATGGTCACCAGCTTTGGCAGAAAATGGAATCTTAAATCTTCAAATCATGGCTTACAATTCTGCCTAGTTTCAAATCTGTAAACCAGAGATCTATCTTAAGTTTCTCAAACTCAGCCCATAGTTAGAAGTAGTGTTCTCTCCGGTGGAGAAAGGTATTTGTACCAGTTTGATTCACAAGCTAAAACAAATGGTGAAGGTAATGTTGAGTAGGGCTCAATAGCACATAGCATGGAATATTGTTTTTAAAAAATATGAGGTCTCAAAGTGCCAAAGTGTTCTCATAGGCGGTGAAGGCACACAGAGATGCACAAAAGCACCCTAGAGCCCTCTACATGCCCCATGTCAGTGGTTGTCAACCTGTGGGTCCCCAGATGTTCCTGGACTGTAACTCCCAGAAACCCCTTCCAGCACAATGAGTGGTGGAGGCTTCTGGGAATTGCAATCCAGGAACATCTGGGGACCCACAGGTTGAGAACCACTGCCCTATGTTATTTTAAAAACATATATTTAAACACTAGACTCTAGTGACTAGAGGGTGAAGCTTTTGTGAAACTCATACAAATTGGACCAAGAATGGGCATATATGCCCTTCTCCATCTCTAGAAGTTGCCTATCCCCAAGGTAAGAGATTTCTTTATCTGATTTGAAAGTGGGCACAGATCAAAAAACAAATTGTGATATTTGTCAGAAATAGCCAATTTGTCTAAAATTTATCACTTCGTATTTGTTGTATTTGACAACCCTGACAAACACAAAGCAACTAATTGTGTTGTTTTCATCCATCCATTTGCCAACCCTTTTGTATCCCCTTATCTGTACCCTCTGTCACTCTCTGTGGGAGGGGTCTCTTTGGGGATACATAACCTGGATGTCCAAACCCAAAACTTCATCAAATGTGCAGGGAATTATAGAGGAGAGTTAGAGGAAGTTTCACTGTTATTTTTGTGTCTCTAGGTGTTGGGGGGCATTTTATAAGGTTTTTTTAAAGGCAAGATGACAATTTGTTAGTTCATTAAAAACCTTAAATTTGTAACTTGTGATTCACCAACATTGCTGAATTATGAATTATCACAAATCACAATTTTTCCAATTCATGCCTATCTCTAATCTGATTGCTTTCCATTGCAAAGGAACAGTGTATGCAGCTAACAGGTTTACTTAGCTTTCCTCAGTACAGAAAGATTTGGTTGTTGAAGCCAAACCATTAATTACAGCTCTACTTTTCAGTTGTTTTAGTCCTAGAATATACTTGATTTTATTTTCACATTAGCCAATGGCGTAAAATCTCATGAGTGTTGCACCCACCACACTGATTTCTCTAGATATCTTCGGCTTTCGTATCTACCAGTGCCTATTTTTGTACTCATCAGAGAAGTATGATTCCCAGAATCCCCCAGCCAGCCTGGCTTCTGATCAATTAACATTTGCCGTGCCCTCAATCTACAAAACTGCAATGTTGTTCAAAATATGCAATTTTCCAAACTCAGGTCATTCAAATCTTTTAAGATGATGTGCTGCACAATTTTGGTGGCAGCAAAAGACAAAAAAAATTCAGGGAGCCCCTGAAGACCCCAAAGTATTTTTTGTGTGCCATATAGCCTATATTTTAAGTCAGACCACCCCACACTATCCTCTAAATTTATTGAAAGAACTATCTAGCCATTTAACAGAAAACATTTGGTGTAGTGTTATTAATTATGCATACACAGAGTTTTGGGGTACAATCATCTCCTGGTCCCAGGCTGCGTCTCTGTGTGTGGATGTCTCTCTCTCTGTGTGTGTGTGCAAGAGTGAGTGTGTGGGAGTGTCTCTGAGCTGTGCCTGGCACCCAAAGCTCTTTACTGGCAACAGTAAACAAGTACACAAGGGGTGGAGAGAAGCATTGACAATAGGGCAGGAAGACAGAGGAAGGATGGTCTTTGGTCATGTATGCATTTCATTGGTGGAGGGGGTATGCACCCTTATCTAGGAGGAAATGCTGGCTAGTGGAGACTCATTGATAAGGGAGAGGGGAAGGAGCTTTAGGCTGGTCACCGACCAGATGTGCCTGACATCTGTTTCCCTGGACTCCTGACCTGTGCCAGCTCCAGGTCAGCTTAACCACACACTGGGTTTCCTGCTTGCTCTCTGGACTTGCCTGTCCAGGGCCTAAGGCTGCCTCAGTGCTGCCAGGTTATTTCGGGGTTTGGAGCCTATTGGGGTATGGAATCCCCACAATTAGGAGTGCTCCGTTACAGTACATCAGTGATTTTCTGTGAAAAACACGTGTTGTGAGGTTATGCTGAACATATCTTTGAAATTTGCAGAAAATCCATCCTGCTGAATTGGTGCACTAACAAATAGGATATGAGCTTACTTTTACTTATACAAATCTGTAATTTATTGAGTTTTAGTTAAGGTGATTTCTAAGTACACTGTAAGCCACCTTAGGTTCCATTTCAGAAGGAATGAAATGTTTCAAATACAGTAGTACAGTATATGCACATAAAAGAGTACAGAGGGGTTGTTCTGTAGTTATACACCCAGAGAACTGTAATAGGTTAAAACACAGTAGGAGACTACTTAAAGGGTTGTGCACTTAGTAAATCCACTAGTGAACAGAGAGAATCATTCTGGCAGATAAAGGCATCTTTATCTGATATGCAGCCCGAACAACTAGTTCGGTGGTGTGTCGACAGAGATGCCAAGGGAGTTTTATGGTTATCCTGAAAAGTATTTCATGATGGATCAAGCTCTTAGAAGTGACCACTGGAAAACATTGATCCAGGAGATGAAAGATGAGGGCCGTGCACATGCCTTCAGTCACTGGGATTATTGAAACACATTGGAGAAGACTCTCAGGAGAGTGTCAGAAGCTGAGTATGCAGTATTGATTCCCATTATGCTCTTTATTGCACAGCCATCTATTTATTAGGGTACTAAACAGCAAATGGCAACAATGTTATTCCTTGAAAAGCAAGTATGATAGCAGTTCTTATTGCCTTGGTATACAAGAGGGGAGTGCATTATTTATAAAGGTTCCCCACCCTTCTTGGGAGGGTGAGTGTACTTTTAGCTGCTGGGTTGGTAAGCAGATGGTGATGTTTTGTGACATGCACTCATCATAGTGGAAGGAACTCTACTGTATTTCCTCTTGGCAAACTCTTTAGGATACAATGGCCTGCTAGTATTAATTTCAAAAACAGCGGGCAATACTGTTTCAATGCTGTTGATGGTGGAATTAATGGTGCAACTTCTGCCTACGTTTACGATGGCCAATGCATCCTTTGTTTATATCTGTCTCTTCTCAACCCGGTGAACTCCCAATGTTTTGGATTACAGTCCCCATCATCCTTGATCACAGTCCATAGTGTCTGGAGTTTATGGGAGAAAGCTACAATTCATACCAGCTGGAGGAAACCTTATATTTTGATACTGTTCTTGCATTGTTTAAAGGCTTACATATTTTCACACTGTTCTTGCATTGTTTAACCACTTTTGTCCCACTTTTATCTCAAACGAGGAGCATTTTCAATTATTTTTACTCTGCATTATTTACTAATTTACTATCATAGCTAATTTTGTTATTATTGTTGTCTGCAGAAAGAAAAACACATTTTGCAACAACCCATAACTATTCCATTGATACAATGCAATGGCTGGCATCTTACATGTTTCTACCATTGTTAACGTTCTGCAGTTAACTGTCACAAGAAATGAGTGTAGATAGTGTAGATGAGTGTAGACCGTGAGTCAAATGATTAATGTGAAATAGTAAAGGACAATAAAACCTGACAATCTTGGAGAATTTAATTGCCAAAATTCACACCAATAGTGCCACCCTGGCAGTAATCACTAACAGGATTCTGGCTGATATGGCATACAAGTCAAATTCCTGTTGATCAGTTATGCCTAGGGAAGGCAAACAGCACCACTTGTAGTGGTTTCTGGCTGGCAACTAAAGAGTCCCTTCCTGGCTTTTCAGGGGCTTACCAGTCCAGTCGGTTGTCTTCAAGCTTGGACTCTTAAACTGCCAGCAAGAGATTTTTACAAGTAATACCTGCAAGTGCCTTCTGCAGGTGTAACCATACAACAGGATTTTGGCCATAAAAACACCAAGTGTTTGCTATTTGGTACCATGATTTTATGGATTTCTCTCACCCATAGCCACACAACAAGCAGCTATATCTTAAATGTTCGATTTCTTTCCAAGGGCAGAAAATGGCTGCAAACACTTATCAGTTCTTTTGCCTTTAGACTATTTTTCCAAAACCAGTAATTCAGATTGCATTGGGCAAGAGCCAGCAGAAGAAATGCAAAGCCCCACAGATTTCCTGCTTTGTCCCATATTCTAAAACATCTAAAAATGTTTGCTGTTTTCCTAAATGTGTACATTTATTAATTTCTCTCATTATTCGGTTTCTGTATTGTTTTCCCAAAAGAGCAGTTTCTGTATTGTTTTTCCAAAAGAGCATCTTTGAAGTGAGATGCAGATGAACATCTTTTGTTTCCTGGATGATTAGAATTCTTCCTCTTTCACCAGAGTGATAAATATCAAAACCTATTTCCATCTTCACTAATTAGATGTGAACAGATTCAGAAAGATATATGGAGAGAACTAGAAAACAAAAATACAGACTGCATACACACACAAGGATCAACATCTTGGCTACAATGAAAAACATTTTTTTGTCTTTGACCTACAATGAGACCCTCACCCCTCACTCAGTAGTTGAGACCACTTTGCAGACTTAAAGGCAACTTGCACCTGAGGTTGCCTATCAACTTTTTGTACCCACAATGGCAAACTGAGTATCGCTACACTTTCACTTCTCTGGTTCAATACAAGTCAAAAGTGTGACTCACCATGATTTCCTCCCCTTATCCTTATGGAAGTGAGGATTATCTTGGCCTCTCAAAGTAACAGGGCATACCCACATTTAAGTAAATATGTACAATCAGATGTCAAATTGTTTTCTACCAGAACCACCAATGCAGGGCTTTGATCTTTCCAAACAGGAAATGGCCACCAATGTGCTAACTTTTTTTTTTTTTTGCAATATTCACTTGAAAAGCTTGACATATTATCAAGCAGTTTCATTACATTTCTGGTTGGTATATGATAATATTGGCTTGTATCTATGACAACATACGTCTCTTAAATGTAATGGCAGTCACAAAATGCTGATATTAAATAAAAGTGAAAAGCAACATTAAAAGCCGTCATGTTTACTGATTTATTAATAAAGTCTGATAAAGAAATACATTTCTGAATGCACAAGTCCCTGATCAGTGGATAATTCCATACCTCCCATATCATTTTTCGCCTTATTCTTTCTAAGCTTTTATCCCCAGTAACAAAAATACATTTGATTAACTTATGAATAAGTACATTTTTAAATCATCAAGTAGGCTGCAAATACATGCAGTACTTAAAACGCCTCTTCCTATTTGGGTCAAGAACACATTTGCTTCCAGGAGCCCTCACATGTACAAGATAATGCAGATATTTCTGCACACTTACAAAATTAGATAGTAAATCTTTCAGATAATGGAAGATTAAGAAACTCACAGAAGTGTGTTTGTGCAACATCTTGGGCTCCAAGTACTATTAAAATCAAAAAAGTACTTCAGAAATAGAAACTACCATCAAGAGTTGAGGTCAATGGACTCAAGATTGCAGTAATGAAAAGGGGTACCATTATGAGCTCGATATGAACTTTCCAGTATTTGCCCATTTCTTCTTTCTCTCCTCCTCAGCCATGCAACTCAAGGAAACCAGCTTTAGAAGATTAGGGGACCTATCCCCATATATATGGTAGACCACATAGTTAGCTGCAGGGATGAGTCAGTGGTTTAATCCAATAAATTACAAGCAGAGTTGGCCCATTAAATCCATGGAGTTTATGGAGGAGATGAGTCATCAAATCTCCACTGATTCAATGGTCCCACTCTAGTCATAACTCTCTACTGGATTACAGCCACTGCCATTTTCTTCCTCTCCCTTCTCCCCAAAGAACTTCTGTTAACATTCCAGTGTACAAGGAAATATTGTAAAAAGGCCAATCTTAATTGAACACTACACAACTACAACTTCTTAATATTTCTCTTACAATGCAAGCCTAATAAGACCCCAGAAAGCTCTGTCTCACTAAATTTTAATCCATTTATGGACCAAAAATATATATAAAAGGTTCTTTTCATCAATTTCTATTTTTTTTCTGTAAAATTTACTTGATGTGAAAGATTCATACAGTTATTTCCATAGGAAATGTCAGCCTTCTGTTTTCGTCAATACAAACAATGAAAATACCTGACATTAAAGCTATTTTCAGTACAGCTACTGCTACATAACAATATGTTTGCCCAAGTGTTCCATTCTGTTCTGATAAAAGCTATGAATTTCACAGAAATTAATAAGTCTAGTGAATTAAATTACACTGCTTTCCTTCTCAAGAAAGAAGCATAGAACACGAATAAAGTTGTCCAATACAGAAAAGCATGTGTAGTTATACTGAAGCCTCGAAAAAGCTGAGCCTGTCTTTATGTGATTCTTCTTCACGTCCAAAATGCCCCTGAAGACACGTAATAGATTTTGAGCAGAGCAGAAACACACATTAGAACTCTAGGAGAACCTTCTTTGAAACATTGCTACCCACACACTTTGGCACAAAGTTCACTTTAGCATTTTCAAGGGATGAAGTATTGATTTTGTTTTAAGAGATCTATTGAGTTTTTCTTTTTTTCCTCATCTATGCAGCTCTCTGCAATGGAAGACTGAGGGTTCACATTCCAAGTCTTGGCACAACTCTGCTATTTCAACACACTCCTGTGAGCCAGTGCAGGTATGTGGCGCACACAGTTGTCGGGCAGCTGCAAAAGTAAGAAAGAGCAAGTTGCCTCGTCAACAAGCATTTCCAACTTATCAGCTAAAGTAATCAATGAAAGACAGGTTCATATATATGTATATTTGCTTCCTCAAGGCTGCAGTGACTTGAATGTGTCAACAGGTCAAAACAGATCTACAACACATTGACCTTTTAAATGAGATGCTTTTCAGTGGAGTCTGTTCCCATTTCCAGCTGCCCGTTACAAATTTCCAAATGGTGTTAGATTCCAGTTCCCATCATCCCTTACAACTCACTATGATGGGTTTGGCAGATGGCATTTACAATCTGGTAATATCTGCAGACCTACATATTCCTCACCACATCTGCAGAAAATGCTCATGAATGCGTGAAGCAGCTCTTAGGTTTCCATCTTAAGCACAGATCCATCTTAATTGACTGCTATCACTTTTGGCAGAAGGGCAAGGTTAAGAGAACCTTTCACCTACCCCTAATAGCAGTGGTGGTGAACCTTTGGCATTCCAGATGTTTTGGAACACATCTCCCACACTGGCAATACATGCTTGGAATTCTGGGAGTTGTGGCCCAAAACATCTGGAGTGCCAAAGGTTCACTACCGCTGCCTTATAGTAAGGTGGGCAAAGTGAGGCATCCTCAGTTGTTGCAACCCAACAACTTTTGGAAGAGAAGACTTTGCCTACCATTGGCTTTATAAAAGCATGTCTGCAGCACATGTGATGCAAGTCACCAAAAATGCAAGCCTGACATATTTCTTTTGCTTTGGCTGCAGGGCTGCATTTTTGCTCAGCTCCATATGTATGATATTGTCTTACAGCAAAGACAGATCACTGGTCCACCCGCCCCAGAAACCTTCACTTCTGACAAGCAGTAAGCAGGTGCTCCAGTAAAGTGATGCCTGCTCCCTTTTCCATGGAACCTTCAGCATGCAAAACACATACTCTAACATTAAGCTACGATTCTTCTTTTATCACACTACTGGGTTGGTACTGAAGGCCATCAGGGGCTTCAAGAAGATCAGTCCTTCCCAGAGTGATAAGAATTGCCATCCTTTAAAGAGAAACACTTTGGTGATCAGTACCTGGGCACCTAATCTGGAGAGATACCTATTCCTCAAACTAAAGTCATTCTTAGGTTGCAATTTGGCTAAGTCATCTTCATTCTGACGTCTGATTTTTTCCCGCCTTTTTTCTCTGTGAAGACAAAGGGAATGCTATTAATGTACACAGGTAACCATGAAACGGCCCAGAGTATTCATAGATTAGGATCATGGAAAGGCTAGTAAAGCAAAGCAAAACTGATAAACAGCAAGGACAAGTGCTCTTTTTCTACAGTATTTATTTACAAAGGTCAACATTCCAGTGCAAAATGTGATTTTCAACATGCTCAGTCAAAGTTTAAGTCCTGCTGTTAACAAACAAAATTGCACTTAAATTGGAATACAGTTCTTGTATAAAACAGGAGATAAAAATGCCCTACCCATGAGACTGTTTAGCAGAGACATAGCATGTGATTTCAGATTCCCAGTCACTCCCATACATAAAACCAGATTTTTCAACTTAAAATCTCCTGGTCCTGGAAGTTACACCATAGTTTTATTAGTAGCTGCCCCTCGCATAAAAAAACCTATGTATATATTTTACCACCACATATTAAGGCAATCATTGCTTTGGAACCCAAGATGAAGTTTTCACTAATAGTACGCCATTTTGACCAGACAAATCTCCACTGCTCCACAGTAGAATAAAGCCATTTAAGTGCTGCCGTATCCCAAAAGGATTTGCTCCAAACTAAGACAACAGCTTCAGCTGAACGGGAATCATCTCTTTACTGATGTGCCAATGCTAACGCAAGTGCTGTGTTCTGACTGCATTCCCAGGGCCTTGATCAAAGTGTGAATGTACAAATCAAGCCATTAAAAATTCAGCACATATTATTAGTATGGATTCCTAAGCAACTACTTGGAACAGCGTGGGGTTCAGCCCTTGGATGCAGACATGCTAGAATGCTCTTCAACTGGACATGCTGCTGATCAAGGGCTCCTCACTTCTGGAAGATCTTTTCTATTCAGATCTCTTTTCTGAAAAAGATATTGCAGTGACAGGTTACTGTAAGTGTCAAGGTAGTCAGATCTTCTCTGTATTGATTGGATCATAAGACTAGCCTTCCCCAAGCAGGTGTCTTCCTAATGTTTGGGGCAACAACTCACATCACCCCTGACCACCAGCCATTCTGTCTAGGACTGATAACTGGTGGATACCAGGATGCAGAAAGTGGCACTAGGTTAATAATGTAGGAGCCAAGGACAGAAGCGCTTGCCAATGGGGGAAGTACAGATCAAACTCCTAATATATTTTTAAACACAAATATCAGTCCCACAATTTCACACATGCAAATTCAGTCCCAGAATGTCTGTGAAGATTCTCAGTCATCCAGGTGAGTTTATCTGGAAGTTGAGTTATGGCAACTGGACTTCCTTTTTCTTGAGAGATAGAAACGTTTCGCTGCTCATCCAAACAGCTTCATCAGACTGAATGACCGTTTCATCAGACTGCTGAAAATTTCTATCTCTCAAGAAAAAGAAGTCCAGTTGCCATGACTCAACTTGCAGATAAACTCATCTGGATGACTGAGAATCTTCACAGACATATTGCTATAATTACTATGCAATTTGGGGCAGAGGCCCTGAACATGGCATGAGAATATGAATGAATTTTCAGACTGATGAAGCTGTTTGGATGAGCAGTGAAAAGTTTCTATTTCTCAAGAAAAAGAAGTCCAGTTGCCATGACTCAACTTCCAGATCAGTCCCAGAACAGCATTGGGAGGGCCAGCTTTGCAACATGCCTGAAACTGAACTTCCCAAGAAGGAATTGGCACTGTTTCTTTTATACGTGTGGCATGAAATAAATATCTCTGACAGCCCTTCAGCAGCCATTCAGTTTCTAAATACACAGTTTGTCCCGTAGAGGGAAAGAGTTCACAGCACCAACTTTTACGTAGGCAGCCCACAGTTGAAATGTCACCAAGTAGACTTTTGAGATACACTGACTATCTGTTGCTTAGCCTAGTTAAGTCACCCTAGAGTAGGTCCACTGAATTTGCAGGGATTGGATGAGTTGCCTTCTCTATGGGTTCCAATTATTCAAATGAACCTACTCTTGTCGGTGACTTAATATGCTCAAGCAAATCAGGACGAGAGCAGGCACATGGAATCAACTGAACATATGGAGGGGTTAACTCACCAAATCCCCACTGCTCCAATTCTATTGGATCGTGGTCCTATTCTATGCTAAGCAACAGGAATTCAGCTACAGTGTCATAGTAAAACTGTTATAAAGCAGACATATAAAAAGTGTTCTCAACCGAACCACAGGTATATTTCCTATAGTTAAGAACCTGACGTTAGGGCATCGGTATCATATTTGGCTTCTTCAGGTTCTTAAATTATGGAAAGTAAAAAGACCAGCTCAGCTTCTCACCCCAGCAAGGGACTGAGGTTTGTTATCTGTCACAATAAAAGCTGAAGCTATACTTGAGATATGTATTAGCTTCAGGACTACATTTAATAACTTGTCCCAAAGCGGCCAGATCAGGGCGAGTACAAGACACTTTTCACATCGTACAAAACATTTCACAGATGCTTGGTTGTTACCCCCCTTTCACACACACCAGAACTATTTTCGTTCCCATAATCTGGTTTCGATGAAAAGTTAGGTGAAACGTAAACGTCACTGAAAGAGCTAAAGAACTTCAAGTGGTCATCACTACGTAATGATGGGATAAGAGGTTTTTATAACAGCATATTTTATTAATGTGGCAATCAGAAATAGGAAATCCAGAGCAGCATGACAAGACTAGGAATAACAGCGTATATGAAATGGTCTGACTAAGAGAAGGAAGGGAAAACACTGGAAAATGATACAACCAAGTCATGTAGCTGACAGAGAGAAGTGAAGTGAGAAAACAGAAAACAACTCTGTAAGATAACAATGGGTTTAGTATCGACCAGGAACAGGGCAGATGTTATTATCAAGTTAAATTTATATAATCTGGAACTATGTATTATTGTTGTGTTTTTGAAAAGTGGAATTCTCCTTTGGCATCGTAATACTTCAACTCAATATCTTATAACTGAACAATAGAGGAGAATCATGCATTTTTATTAATTTCTTAAACCTGAATAGTTTATATAATCTGAAACTGTGTATTATTGTTATGTTTTTGAAAAGTGAAATTCTCCTTTGGCATCATAATACTTCAACTCAATATCTTATAACTGAACAATAGAGGAGAATCATGAATTTTTATTAACATCTTAAACCTGTATCAGAGTAAAAACTGTTTCAGTTAGAAGTGTGCAAATCTATATTTTTGGAGTGCAGCTCCTAGCAGAACCCAGGCAGCATGCCGGTAGACTTCTGAGAGTTGTCATTTTAAAAAATGAGTTCTGACTGCACACTTCTGGTTGCAATCACCCCAGCCAACGTAATTACGATCAGCATGTATGCATCACTTAAAGAGCCCATCACTTCATCCAGGAATACATATGAGGGGAGAAACGTAGGCCTAAAGAAAAGCCCTAGTGACAAGTATACCTCAAAGAAGAAAGGCTAAAGGTGGTGAGAAACCTTTTGCTCCTTGCAGGAGAACAGGAATAAAGATGGCAACCACAAGGCATGAACAAGGTCCATAATAACTAAACTGTCCCACTGATGACAATGCAACTAAATTGCTTACATAATCCAGAACCAATGCATTACCCTGCATATAACTGGCTTGTATCACAAGCTGCTACATTATCAATGACCATTTTTCCAATCTCTTATATCTCAACTGGTAAGGAATGCTTTGACCTCCTTCATTTGAAATAGTTCATATTTTGCAAGTATATCCTATTCCTGTTTCCACTGCAGACCCATCTGCACTTTGCAGTCTGATCACTTTATTAATACTTCACAGATGTTCCAGATACATAAGAACATAAGAAGAGCCATGCTGGATCAGGCCAAAGGCCCATCTAGTTCAGCTTCCTGTACCTCACAGTGGCCCCACCAGATGCGTTTGGGAGCGCACGAGACTAGATATCTGTCTCCTGATACCACTCCCCTGCATCAGGCCCTTGAAGTACCCCGGTCTTAAGCCTGGAGATTACACATCTCCATCATGGTTTGTAACCTGTGATGGACTTTTCTTCCAGGAATCTGTCCAATCCCCTTTTGAAGGCATCCAGGCCAGATGCCATCACCACATCCTGTGGCAGGGAGTTCCATAGACTAACAATGCGCTGGGTGAATTAGAGACACAGTTAGATACTTACTCAGCGACAGCTAGCTTCTGAATTTTTTCCCTTTTCTTTGCAGACCAGTTAAGGTCACCTCCTGTGGAAGGAGGAAAATGAAAACAAGATAAACAAGTGATCATTTGAACATGTTTACAATGAGCCCCTTTCCACTCTAAAGACTTGTACTGAAGCACAATCTTATGTGGATCACACATCCAGTTTTTGCAACTCGGATAAAGTAATTGCAACTTCTTTAAGAAAAGGAAGATAATCAGAACTGATTTTTATCTTATGTTGCTCCTGCTTTATGTGCCTTCAGGTCAGAACCAACTAGTAAGGACTCTTAATAGGGCTATCAAGGTACAGCGTGAAGGTTACCAATTAGGCAACACAAGCTGCTAGTATTGGCTGCTATCTTGTTGTGTAGCTCCACCTATGACAAGAATGGTAGACATTTAATATGAGCCACATGACATTTTAGTTCTGAACTTGATAACGAACCCATGCTTTTAAATGATATCTATTATATGCCATTTGGAACAATATTGCAATTCCTCAATATTCTACTCTTGAACAGCATGAATAAAACAGAAAATTTAAGAACGACAAAGAATCATAGAATCATACAGTTGGAAGAGACCTCAAGGGCCATCCAGTCCAACCCCTTGCCATGTATGGTAGACTCATGAAATACAGGGATGTTCGTAAGTCTTTGAGCCCTGAGTCCCAAGCCCCTACTAAAAACAATATCCCCACCCCCCAGGAAAAAAAAAAAGGGAAGGGTGGGTTCTGAGTCACAAGTTAAATCCAAGTCCCTGAAAAAAAAAAAAACAAATTCCAAATTCAAGTCATCAGTGCAACTAAAGTCCAACTTGAGAGTGAGTAACGCAACTCAAGTCCCAATCTCTGGGTATGAAGAGGGCCCAACAAAGGTCCATTTCATTGGATGGTTGTTTTCCCTTTTCTAAATTGGACATTACATTTGCAAGATTCCTAAGTCAAAGACATACCGTATAAATGTAAGCAAACAGAGTGAAAGGCAGTCAAAAGGGGGCTTTGAGCTTGGTGCATGCTGATGTGATTGGAGCCATGAATTCAATGACTAAAGGGGCCAGATATGCCTGTTTGACATTTACACCACAATGTGGGTTGTTTTTTTAAGGCTTTGTTTTCTGTTTCTGTTCATCCAACTTTACTTGAGCAAATGGTTTTCTTCTGTCTGTTCACACAATGTTTCTAAAACAGCATATGAGTATCACTTTTTGTGAAGTACATTTGGTATATAGGTTCTTTAATTACTGGTTATTCTTAAATTCATTCAGGTTATAGATATGAATAGGAAGAAGTGTTTGGGTGGGCTAAGCTCAGTGGGAGATACAAGGATTTAGAGGACTGGTAGTATCTCTGACCATTAGCCTTTGCACAGGGTTCCTTTTTAAAAGAACTACCAGTCACCTAAGCCCTTGCAGATCTCATGAAACTTTCCTCCTCATGTGCATGCAATAGGTTCCTCACGTGTTTAACTGGAAACTCACAGGAGGACTTTAATTTCTTGGTTAAAACCCCCAGAATTGTAGCTGAAGAAATTCTTGATGAGCTCTGGGGTCTGATGTCAAAGAAATATGGAAGCCCTATGGCTAATAGTTACTGAGCTAATAAGCATTTTTAATGCCATTTTTGTTAGCTGTCATTACAATTTGTTAAAGAACGTATATTACAAAAATATCCACAGAATGCAATAAGCTTACAGTAAGCTAAATTAAAAGCTATCTGATGCAGCATATTTTCAAATAAAAAGAACAAAAATGCAATCGGGGAAGAGAAATAAAAGAGTGAATTTTAATATACAAGACTTATAACACAAAACAAACAGGAGCATGGAAGATAAGGAGGTTTTCTACAGTTACTGTGAAATATCTAAATTAAAAAAGACAAATATGTAATGCAAAAGAGATTGGAGGAGAACTTTAAGAAACATGCATATTATTGTTTTTTTAAAAATCATTCTAGCTCTAAAGCCTGAGTCACTGTGGAGTATAATGGTAGTTCACATTGCAAGGTTGCCACTAAATTTTTATTTTTCATTTCTCTGACCAACATTTGCCAATTTCCCTGACTCTGTGTTGAGTTTAGCAGGAAACAAAACTTCCTTTCCATGCACAAATATGACCCCAAAACATGTTTATCTTTATATGTAAGTTAAATACAGTACTAGCAGGTAGGGTAGTATATTGCTAAGTTTGCTATATAAAGTAGAAACTTGCAAACCACTCCAGTATTTCTGCCAAGAAAACTCCATTGACATGGAGTCATGGACAATCACTCACGACTGCAACGAAACAACTCACACAATCATTTAAATTAGACTTGCTTTGTAAATGCTATAGGCCAGTGGTGGCGAACCTTCAGCACTCCAGATATTTCGGAACACAACTCCCACAGTCCTTTGTAATTAGCAATACAGGCTTGGAATTCTGGGAGTTGTGGTCCAAAATATCTGGAGTGCCAAAGGTTCGCCAACACTGCTATAGGCAGACCTTGGAAATCATGCAGGAACAGAGCTCATCAAATGCATTTGGCTGGTTGCTGGGGGTTGAACCTGAGAAAAAGGTGGAGCTGGGATAGGGCATTATTAAACTTTCTTCTTCTTTTTCTTCTCTCTTCCAGTAGCCACAAGGACAGATCAGTGCAATCCACTGCTTGAATATATCTTAATCACAATTTCCCTGACTTTCCCTGACTTCAGACCAATCGCCCTGACTTCCCGGAAAGTGGCAACCCTGCATTGAGATCATCTTCCATAAACACTGAAGACTCAAATAAAATGCATGCATCACACAGAGAAAGAAAAAGATTGGTGCTTACCTCTGAGCAAATTCACAAAGTACAGCATGACCACAGCAATGAGCGACACTGAAAGAGAGAAGCAGATCAAACTCTCCAGGAAGATGTGTTTGAGTCACAAGGATGAAATCCTTTCATTTAGGAGACAAGTTTTTGAGGAGGACACTGGGTGCAGTGAGACAAAGCAGGTGGTCCAAAACCAGTTAAGGGCTAAATCCAATTATTAGTCTATCCAGCCAACGTTATTTTAAAATTTAAATTTAACAAAGCAGCCACTTAGAGATGAAATAAACAATACTAGCTGAATTCTACTTCCTTTGTAAGATCAAATGTTTTCACAAGCACTGAAGAGGGAGCTTTTTCTTGCTGGACTCTGAAGCTATGGAATGCACTCCCTTCAGAGCTGTGATTCTGCTTACTTACTTCTACATAATTACTTACTTACCGTATATACTCGAGTATAAGTCGACCCACATACAGTAAAAGTCGAGGCCCCTAATTTAACCTCAAAAAACTGGGGAAACTTATTGACTCGAGTATAAATCTAGGGTGGGAACTGCAACAGGGCCTGGTAGCTCCTCCTTTGTGAGCTGGGGGAGCGGTGTGTGATGTTTAAAATGACTTTTAGCCAGCGAGGCAAGTGCTTCCCTTGGTGGCTAAAAGTCATTTTAAACATCGCATGTCACTCCCCCGTAATGTGTGTGTGTGTGTGGGGGGGGGGTCAGAAGAACTGGTGCACAATGTTTAAAATGACTTTTAGCCACCGACCAAAGCACTTGCCTCAGTGGCTAAACGTACTGACCTGAATATAAGTCAAGGGCCCCTTTTTTCAGCCCAAAATTAGGGCTGAAATACTAGAATTATATTCGATTATATACCGTACTTAAGCTTCTACTTATTTACTTACTTGCTTTCCTTCACTGACCATCTAGTAACAAGACCACTCTGGGCGGTTTTCAAGAATATCAGAAATACAAACCCAGTGACACACATAATCAACACCTAAATAAAACCAAAACATATTATACACTAAAATCAGGAACATATCTAAAACAGTACTGAAATTTAATGGAGAGCGTGAAAGCACATCTTGAAAAAGTGGCTGCTGACACAATTCAATTAGGATTATTTAATGGAGCGTAAATAATAATAGCAAGGCCCACAGTCAGGATGATGGAAAAGAATGGTGGCCCTAACTCAGGTTCTATCAGAACACTTCTAGCACAGTCCTTTTTGAACCCTCTTTGCATATGAATTAATTATGGAAGAAAAAAACTATTTCCATGTTCAGATGATGTTATACTTACAACACACACAAGCACTAAAGAAGATTTCTAGGAACAGGTATCCTCGAGAATCCAGGATCATACCAGCTGCGATGGAAATGACGGCAAGACCCAAGTTCTGAATTGACTGCATGCTAGAAAGTAATCAGAATATTAGGTTACACAGCCAGCGTAATCATTTTATTACTATTTCATATAAGGAATGGTTCTAAAAGATCAACACCACTCTTCTGTAGAATTCAAACTAGTTTATAGGCTGTGTGGTTAAAAAAAACTATAACCTGCTACATATTGAAATATAAAAAGTGCATATTCAGAGATAGGATAACCCGTTGAGTCCTTTAAAGTAGCAGCATTTTCAAACGCAGGCATGTTATTTACTGACATGTATCTATACAAATTGACAGCAGTGCACTATCAAGCCGGGCTACAAAGCTGGAAATTCAGGGGCACTTGGCAACCCTTTCTGCCAGATGGGTGGTATATAAATCAAATAAGGCCCATCTAGTCCAGCGTCCTGTATCTCACTGTGGCCCCACCAAATGCGTCTGGGAGCGCACGAGACTAGATATCTGTCTCCTGATACCACTCCCCTGCATCTGGTCCTTGAAATACCCCAGTTTTAAGCCTGCACATTACACATCTCCATTGTGGTTTGTAACCTGTAACAGACTTCTCCTCCAGGAATCTGCCCAATCCCCTTTTGAAGGCATCCAGGCCAGGTGCCATCACCACATCCTGTGATAGGGAGTTCCACAGACTAACAACGTGCTAGGTAAAAAAATATGCCTGCTCTAGACAATGCCTCTGAGTGGGCACCCTGTGGAGGGGGTACAGCTTTGAAGTGCTGAGCACCTGTTCGGCCACTGAACAAACCAGCACAAATCACTGAACCAACAGTCCGTGCCCATTTCTTCTTCCATCCCTTTCTTTTTGCATAACATGTTTATCTTCCAAGTTGAGAGCAGTACTCTTCATTAAGAGTGCAGGACTGGGGCTTGAAGAACAACGCCAACCCTCCAAACCCCTTTAGCAGTCCTGGTGTCAAGAAAAATGTAGTTTTCATGACTGAATGAATCCAAGAATACATTTTTGGATGCTTACCTTAAGTTCATTAAGTAAAGAAAACTTTTATTCACTAAGTATGTAGCTGTGCCTAGATGCTCTGAGCACATCCGATCTTGCATGATTTCAGAAGCTAAGCAGGGTCAGCCCTGGTTAGTACTTGGATGGAAAACCACCAGGGAATACCAGGTGCTGTAGGCACCTGGAGTAGGAACTGGCAAGCCACTCCAGTAATTCCTGCCAAGAAAACTCCATGGACATGGGGTCACAAAGAGTTGGTCACAACTGTTCGACACTACAACAAAAAGTATGTAGCTAGCTTAGTAGCTGTGAGTCAATGAATATGAAACACTAGAAAACTATGAGGAGTTTTATCCATACATTCAAGAAGAATGCCTACAGATATCTAGTCTTGTGCGCTCCCGGACACATTTGGTGGGGCCACTGTGAAATACAAGAAGCTGGATGAGATGGGCCTTCGGCCTGATCCAGCATGGCTCTTCTTATGTTCTTAACATCAATGTATTTCTTACTTACAAACCATAAGCTGTTCCCAGCTGGTGTTCAGGGACAACATACGCCACCATAGGCCATAAGGCACAGGCAAGGAGGGAGTAAGCAACTCCCAACAAACACTGTGGAAGAAAGATTTCAAAGAGCTCATTAGGTGCCATCTAACAACAGCTCCAAAGGTCTTAATAAATTATATGCTACATTTACGCTTATTTGCATCATGATAAGAGGCTGTCTTTGCTTGTTAATTCTGTGATTGAAGTAACACATGGGAATGTAAAGCAGGTGATCAGCTGATTTAATGTGTATCTATGACAAATGCAAATACTCAGTAACGTCTAGATCTGTTTTTGTATTTTGTTTTTGTATTGTTTTTGTATTTTGTTTTTGTATTTTGACATTACCAGTCATACTATGAAGCTGTCCAGACTTTCATTAAAAAAAAGCTATTACAAATTTTTTTATGTCAAGGAGAAAGGAATCTGGACTGCATGTACATGTTTATTATTTTGTATTCCATCTTCCTTCATGCATATAGTTTGAGAGCACACCACATGCAACCGTTCATTGTGCAAAATGATTAACTATCTCCATATGTACAATGCTCACTCCAGAAAACTAAAATCAGGGGAAATACTTACCATGGCAATCCAAGGGTTAAAGAAAGTAAAAGCCAACATGATGTGAGAAGCTAGGGTAGTCACCACAGCAAATATTACCCAGGTAATATTCCTTCCAACTTTATCTACTAGGAATCCAAAGACAGGTGACATGGGTGCTGATATGACATACACAATGCTGCCAAAGAAAAACAGTTACTTCAGAAAATCTCAACAACCCAGAATGGGATGTATAAATCATTTATAATGGTTATCTGCTCATTCAAATCAAATCATAATATATGGTTATCTGCTGATTCCTAAGTCACTTATTTATCAGAGTCAAAAACAGCAACTTCCAGTCCCTGAAAATATTTCTGACCTTAAAATGGAAAATGTATTTAGAGTATATTTTGGGAATATAATACTTACGGGAATGGGAAATGAAAATTTTTCCCTGTTTGAACAGCAGGGCCTAATTCCATATCACAAACTGCTTTGGCAAGTGTCATTCTCTAAAATTTTATGTACAGATATGCTGTTGTCCACAAACAAGCCCTTTTTGTACACACAGCAGGTGTTTCTTTGGCTCACAACATAGCAGGCTAACGTGATTACAGAAAAGCATACAGACACAAGGGCTAGATATTTCACTTCCTACTTTTATGAACATTAAGAATCTGAAGATTCTAAAAATGTTGCAGGTACCTATGTTTGAAACTAAAAAATCTATTTTTTTATTTTAAATTTTAATTAAATTTTCTGTGGCCTTGCTTCTATTAAGAGGGGTGTCAGCCACACAGCGCCCTCACGTTGACATTAGGATAAGACAATGTACTCACTAAGAAAATGTGTAACATATTACCTGTTGATTGCACTTGCTTCTTGAGAGGAAAATTTGAATTTCTCAATGAAGAAAACCCTGTTGAGAAAAAGCCACAGGAATTTTATAATCACACAAGTTTAAGATAGTCTACAACAAAAAGATCACAGTCCAGCAAGAAAGGCATTGTTGAAAAGGAGTTTTATTTCAAGGAATGGGTAAGAATAAGATGATAGCCCTTCCCATTCCAGATAGGATGGTGGGATAAGCTGTACAAGACACAGTTCTCTGTTCTCTTGCCTTGCTACCATCTCCCCCCGCGCCCTGGCGGCATCTGACACGGCCACCGACGAGCCGCCGCCTCCTCCTCCATTCCTCCTCCTCCTCCTCCTCCTCCTCCTCCCGCTAGCAGCAGCCACCCCCCCCCCGCAATACCAGCAGAGGCGGCCTAAAGAAGAAATTATTTCATGTTGTACACCAGATGTGGGGAATCTTAACAGGGCTTAGAATAACCTTCAGATTTCTTGGAAGCCTTCATGCTACACATCCAAGGAACAGGAGTATGAAAGGAGGAAAAAGGCTAAAAGCAGCACATTTGCATATTTTAATTCTCTTGTTATTTAAGAAATGTAAAGGTTTGTTTGTGTCCAGATAAACATTGGGTGCAATTAAAACTGGTTGAGGGGGTTAAAATGAAAAAAAGCACATTTGCATTTTTATTTTTGTTATTTATTTAAAGGTTTATTTGTTTCCAGATTTATTTAAAACTTTGATTTATTTATTTATTTATTTATTTATTTATTTATTTATTTGTGAATTTATTGACCGCCCGTCTTCCCTAAAAGGCAACTTCAGGCAGTTCACAATCGAGCAAGAGAGCAGCAAGACTTTACAACTCCGAAACTTGCAGGCAAGAGGGCAGCAAAATAAACAGAACCCCAAGACAACAAGCATCAACAAAAACAACAACTTTACATGTCAACGGTCATCAAAGGCCTCTTTAAAGAGCCAGGTTTCATGGGTTCATCTAAAGGCCGGCAGGGGTTGTACTAGTCGTATCTCACTTGGAAGGTGGTTCCATAAGGTAGCTGTCAGTTTATCGTGATGTTTGGCCGTGTTCTGGAGGTTTTTCTTCCTGACGCTTCACCAGACTCTGTGGCTGGCATCTTGAGAGGGCAAGGAGCTCAGGGAACTAGGAGGGCTTGCTCTCTGAAGATGCCTGCCGTATAGTCTGGAGAAACGTCAGGAAGAAAAACATCCAGAACATGGCCAAACAGCCCGAAAAACTCACAGCAGCTCTCAGATCCCGGGCGTGAAAGCCTTTGAGAATGTAGTGGTTCCATAAGGTTGGGGCAGCCATGGAGAAAACCTGATTGCAAGTGATCGCTTTGCAGGCCTCCATAAAAGTAGCTGCCCAAAACGAGAATGCCTGCAAAGCTCTGGTAGGCCGGGCTGCAGCTCACCTTAAGGAGATCTGCTCCACCAAGTACTCAGGTCCCAAGCCGTGGAGTGTGTTGTAAGTCAAAACCAATACCTTCAACCTTATTCGGGAGGCAACGGGTAGCCAATGCAGGCGAGCCAAGATCGAGATGATGCAGTCAAATCTGCCAGCACCAACCACCAATCTGGCTGCCGCTATTACATTTTCGAGGGGCAAGAAAAAATGTTGTTAATTTTTTTTTTAAGATGGGATTATAGGACGCTGAAGGCAAAAGGGCCCCATGTCTAAATCCTTATCTCCATGTCATCTAAAGGGCACAAGGTTAATGCCTAAAGAACAACTACAAAATATATTCTTGATTGTTTAATAAAAAGCAGGTAGGGAGGAATGGAATGCTTGTTCTACGTAAACATCAGCTCACACCTTCCACAACATGAAGGTGTGAGTGCACCACAGAAAGTAACCTGCACATCTGCTGATTCACATAGCTATGTTCCAATAGGGAAACCCTGGTTGGGTTAATTGCTCTTTAATGTAGATGAAAAAAAGAGAAGGCAAGTCAGGAAACAAAATGAGAGGGAATCTGTAGGCTTCAAGTAATTAGCCTATTCAGATGGATGCACTGGAAAGTGTGTAGCTTTTAAGACAAACAGAAGATAAGCATTTTTGAAAGAACCATTGCAGCTACATTTTGGGCTACAGGTGGGTGAATATGCCCTCTATCCAAGCAGGCAGGGGCTGGTGTAAAAAAGCACATAGCCATTAAATATATACCAGCTGCAAAGTCAAAAAATGGCATACATTTTTTTTCTGTTTGACCAGCACATGCCTCTATAGACAAAGGTTCTTCTATACAACTCACAAAATCATCCCAAACACATACACAATCCTATAGCTGGCTCTAGAAGGCCTATTTCAAATTTCACATTTTGGGATGCCACTCACAACTTACTGTGGGCTAAACCTACGGTGCAAAAATAAAGAACAGGATTGTATTAAGAAAAGAGCCAACAATGGCTTTCGGAGAAGAAGCTCATGAACCTGTGTCCAAACACACACCATGCAACACGTTAAGAGAATTATTCATGCCCATAGAGGCTTTATGTTCTTATATAGCCATATCATTACAGTCTTCACCTTAGCCTACAGTGTTGAATGTGGGCCAGGGTTAGGGTTAGGGTTAAGGTCAGGGTTAGGGTTACTCCCAGGGCAAGTGTCAGGTTATTCCAGAAAGCCCAGCAATATTCAAACTATGAGGTAACTGTTTGAAATTTTACAGAAGAACAGGAGCACACAACTGAGTCACCACATTCAAAACCAGTGACCAATACCTAACAGCACATAAAAATAAACAGTGCACTTCAAATTAAGTCAGAAATTGTACACTATATAACTACCATGTATCCATGCATATCGCTCATGAAGCTAATACTGTATAGTAGTGAAGTAGGGAATCTGCAGGGGAGAATTTACAGGCAACAGGAAAGTGTCTCACTTGATTCAAATGCACTTTTTCTCCTAAGGATACATATACACTGACAAAGCTGTCTAGGAAATGTATATGCACCGCTCTAGTTAGTTAGTTAGTTATGGGCCACCAAGTCAGAACCCACTTATAGCAAACCTAATAGGGCTTTTCAAGGTAAGTGAGCTATTTAAGCAGTGGTTTTGCCAGTCCTACTTCTCCGGTGAGTTTCCATGACTGAGGGGGGATTCAAACCTTTGCCTCCAGAATACTAGCCCGGGAAGTGTGATGTAGTTGATACAGCGCATATAACTCTATCTTTAGAAGAATATCTATATAATTCTCAAGGTAAAAAAATTGGGGCACTCTATTTTAGAGACCCTATAGTGCCTAATAAATTACTATTTATCCTGAACCTTTTTTCTTCCCCTTTGTATCTTGTAGTTTATGCTCCATTTTGTTAGCATTTAACATCTGCGTAAAAACTTAAGCACTCTGCAAAAAAATATCTGATCCAGTTTTTCAATTTTACTCGTAATACTAAGCCTACACCAGAATACACAGATACTTTGTATCTACCTTTCAGATACAAAGTTTAGGTATTACTACAAAAAAGAAAATGAAAAATGAAAATGAAAATTAACAGAGACTTATTTTGTTTCCCAAATTTTCTCCTAATTTTCTCCACTCATCACAAGGCTTGCTCTTCAAATACAGATGTGGCAGAACAGAAAAGCAATGATACATGCTGCATAAAATAGCTATGGATTTGCCACCACTGGGAATGCTGCCAACAATCTGGTAGTATCTATGTATAAGGATATGAAAATGGGTAGCACCAATTTTGACAAGACTAGGCAAACTATTTGCTCTCTTAGCAGACTGACACGTCCAATATCCTGCACTTACTTTCCAAGTCCAATGAAAGGGAAGACGGCCACATAGTAGCACACACAGATGATAAATATGAGCCACAAGGACAATGAGAAGTCTTTCACATCAGTTAATTTAATCACTTCACCTTGAAAAAAGAGAAACATCAACATCAGATCTACAGTACTGAGTTACATTTTTAAAGTCTGATTTAATGGAAGTGTTACATAAACTTCAACTTTATGCAGTGGCTTCTTGGATAAATCAGAAAATGTTTTATCCATGTTTTAGAACATTCATCTAATACAGTGATTCTCACCATGTGGGTCCCCAGATGTTCCTGGACTACAACTCCCAGGAGCCCCTTCCAGCACAGCTAATGATGAAGACTTCTGGGAGTTGCAGTCCAGGAACATCTGGGGACCCACAGGTTCAGAACCACTGATCTAATACATGCCACAGTAAGTTGGATTTAAACACTAGAACTTATGTACTACTAGGCTAACTTTGCAGCTGCCCCTTTTCTCTTTCAATGCTTTTCAATTGCTGTAAGTTTGTAACAACTTCAAACCACAATCATTTTTATTGATGCCCTGTTTTGTTGCTTCTTATCAAGCTATTTTGTATTACATGTTACCATCACAGAAGTTAGAATGGAGTTTATAAACCCACTGAATCCAGTGCCCTGCAGAGATCCCAGTTAAAGTATATCTGACAGATGGCTGACTGTTGTGTGTGTGTGTGTGTGTGTGTGTGTGTTGTGTCATTACAGTCGTGACCGACTCTTCGTGACTCCATGTCCATGGAGTTTTCTTGGCAGGAATACTGGAGTAGCTTGCCAGTTCCTACTCCAGGCGCCTACAGCACCTGGTATTCCCTGGTGGTCTCCCATCCAAGTACTAACCAGGGCCAACCCTGCTTAGCTTCCAAAATCATGCGAGAACAGATGTGCTTAGGGCATCTAGGCTGGCTGGCTGGCTGGCTGGCTGTCTTACTTTCTTTTAAATGTTTCCAGCACTGGAGAGCTCACACTTCAGTCCCACTGTTGCTCTTCTCTAGCAATTCTTCCTGACATCCAGCCAAAATCTGGCTCCCTATAACTTGAGTCTATTATTATCCTCTTGAAGCGTCTAAGAGCTCTATCTCATGTCCTCTAAAAGCCGCTTTTTTCAGCAAGAAAAGGTGCCTCTGAAAACCGTGTCCCGACAGGGAGCCGGCTTTCCTGGGGAAAAAAAAAACTTTCAGCCACACCCCCTGAAGCAAGTTGGAGGTTTGAAAAATAATTGGTGCCGTTGAAATATCACTATGTGTTGAAAACAGGTAAATTTTATTTTAAATATATGGGCTCCTAATAATATCTTTTTCATGTCAGGAACAAGAAAAATGTCTAAAAAGAGGCAACCGCGAGTCAAGGGGTACATTTGTTTGATTGTGGCCTTCCTGATTCATTCATCATTTTCAATTCTTCCTAATTTCAATTTTTCGTAATTCAGAAGTTCCTTCTGATTTACATGAAGAACAGAGTATTCTGGGATATGAGTCTCCCCTACGTGGTCACTTTTTTAAAGCACCAGCCCAGAATCATGGGCTGCTGCCTTGGCAACTCACTGGACGCTCCTGGGTCTTTGTGACATCACAGGGGCCCCACCCCTCTGCTCTGCTCACAGATAAAAAGGGCTTGGGAGGCAGGACAGGAGGCCAGTGGCCCAGGGAGTCCAGCGGAGGGAAGGCAGAGGCTCCTGGGGACCCCCACCTTCTTAAAAGGTAAGTTCTCTTGCTAAGTGGGCTTGCGAGTTCACAGCCTGAAGCTGGTAGAGATCCATGGCCTGAAGCTGGCTGATGTTGGTGACGGACCAGAGGGAAGCTGGTGGAGGTTGGCCGACAGAAGCCGGCAGAGTCTGCCTGTGGAAGCTGGCTGATGTTGCAAGGCGGAAGCTGGCAGAGGCAGGCGGATGAAGCTGGTGGAAGTTAGGCCTCCTGAAACCAGCCGGCGGAAGCTTGGTGGATATCAGCAGATAGAAGCCTGGGTGTGTGTGCGTGCGTGCGTGCGTGTGTGTGTGTGAGTGAGTGAGTGAGTGAGTGAGTGAGTGAGGGGGGGAGAGAGGGAGAGAGAGAGAGAGAGAGAGAGAGAGAGAGAGAGAGAGAGAGAGAGAGAGAGAGAGAGAGAGAGAGAGAGAGTGGCTGGTGGAGTAAACGGGACTGGCTGGCATTCCATGAGAATGTCACCTGTGTGTGTGTGTGTGTGTGTGTGTGTGTGTGTGTGTGTGAGAGAGAGAGAGAGAGAGAGAGAGAGAGAGAGAGAGAGAGAGAGAGAGAGAGAGAGACAGAGACAGAGACAGAGACAGAGACAGAGACCCAAGCATTCAGGAGCTGGCGGAGGCTGGCTTCAGAAGCAGAGTGGAAGAGATGAACAGGTGGATATTCCTGGGGGAAGCCAGTGGATGCTGGCAGGTGGAACTCTGGGATGATGTTGCCAAACAGAGGCCAGTGGATGTGCCTGGGTTGAAGCTGGCTGACGGCCATGGACGAGCTTGCCCCTTAGTTTGTGTGTTACGTTATCTCCCCCCTCCCTTTGTCATGTAGGGTGAAAGCTTCTTCTTTGCCAGGTGGATTTGAGAGACCACAAAGCGGACTTCCTGCTGGAGTTAAACCAGGCTGCCTCTGCTTGAAGTCTGATATATACCAATTTAGCCTCAAAAACCAATAAAAGTATTTTTCAGGAATGATTTTGAAGTGTTTTCTTGTCTGCCAAGGGATATCATGGGAGCATTTGCCCGTTCCTCTCTTTAGATCTCGGGTGATATGCTACTGGGTAGGCCTTTGTGAGGTCCTGGTATGAGGGCAAAAGCATCCCCTGAATAGTAAAACAATAATGGTGCATTCCTGTGTGAGGGAGGGAGAGAGGCATTGGGGGTCCCTTATACTACCTCCAGAATACAGTATGTTATTTTTCTGATAGATGTAGGAAGCCAGTGAGTCCTGGTGGCAATTTGGAGAGAGTGTGAGGTATGTACTGGAAGAACTCATTCAGACTGCTTCTGCCAGGGCCAGAATACTATTTTACCATATCCAACAAATTATCTCATCAGCTGGGCACAAGGTCCTCTCCCCAGTCATGGCTGTGGGATTCCTTCACCTTTGAGATATTTGGAACACAGCTGTGTACACTGAATGATAAACTGTATGTAGGAATAAGGATTGGTTCCCACACATATCAGTCAGAGTAGCACAGCTCTGTTATGGTGTGTGTGTGTGTGTGTGTGTGTGTGTGTGTGTGTGTGTGTGTGTGTGTGTGTGTGTGTGTGTGTGTGTGTGTGTGTGTGTGTGTGTGTGTGTGTGTGTGTGTGAGAGAGAGAGAGAGAGAGAGAGAGAGAGAGAGAGAGAGAGAGAGTCTGTGTGTGTGACACAGAGAGAGGGGGGAGCATGCGAGAGAGAGAGGGGGAGGAACCGAGGAAGCAAGGGGGTGGGGGGAAAGGGAAAAGGATGTTTTTCTCTGAGCTCGCCTCCTGTCACAAACTTTCCTTCCCTCTTGCTGCTACTGCTCTTGTGGTGGCAGCAGAAGCTTTTCTCTCCATGTTCGTTGGGACAATAGGAACACTTCTTTGATCACGTGAGCAAAGAAGGAACAAAGGCACCTTTTTATTTAAAAAAAAAGGCTCTTCCGGGATGTGAGATAGAGCTCTAAGTTTATGCACAAAACAGCCCAGTAACTGGATCAATACACCTGATCCAATTCATTCCAATGATTATAAAAAGGAACAGAGGGCAAAGTCTTTTTTGCAACCAATCCAACATTAGCCCTACCTAGAATAGACCCATTCAAATTCATGGGACTTGGATGTGTGATGACTGACAATTCTCAGTCGATACAATGGGTGTTCTCAAATTAGAATGAACACTGAATTTAACCGGAAGATCTGCATTCATGAATGAGGTTATGGCAACAAAGACCAGAAAGCCAGATTTGCAGATGGGGTTGGGAAGCTTTTAAATATCTGGAAAAGCTAGCAACTGATGCATTCACCTTACATCAAATCAAAATAGCAATGGCAAAAGGCAGCTCCTCCACAAGCTATTGGACAGCAACCTCCATCAACCCCAGCTAGTGTACACAAAGATGAAGGCGCTTGAGAGCTGCACTGGAACATCAACCGAACGGCTGTATTTTGCTCATTATGGTATAAAACCTGGGTACCCTACCTTTCTATTCAGCACAGTCACAGCAAGGCTACAGACCATCCTCTCTTCACTTCTCAAGAAATGCATGAACCATGCTCAAAATATAACAGCTTGAGCTCAAATGATTTAGCTTCGTCCTAACATTCCACAGCTTTTGCAACTGCACGATCCATTTAGAAACTGGATCACTGACCAAGATCCTGAGGCACTCAATGGCAAAATGAGTTACTTTGCTGGCAAACGAGTAAACCTTTCATGCTCTCTTCCTCCAAACACTCCGTTTGGCTTTCAACATTTGAAAAAGAGTGGTCTCCAACATTAACAAAAAAAAAATCACACTAATTCATTAAGTTTAGCCGCCTTGGGTCCTTTTTTCAAGGAGAAAGATGGGGTAAAAATACTCTAAAATAAATAACAAAATAACCTTACTGCATCTTACTTAGGGGGAAACATTCTAGAATCACTGTTTGTGGGCATTTTAAAATAAGTAGTCCCTACTAAGGTATGGAACACATCTTCTCACAATACTCGGTGAAAGGAAAACAACAGAGAGGGGAACAAGTATAATGTGGTGCCTCAGCGTGGACTCATTATCACACCGGTTCTGAAAAACTTACACTGGCTGCCAGTTGCTGCCCCGGCCCAATTCAAAGTACTTATGCTTACATATAAAGTCCTAAATGGCTTAGGACCTGGTTACCTAAAGGGCCACCTTCTTCCATATGAACCTGCCCATTCCCTAAGATCAGTCAGGAGGCCCTGCTGAAGATGCCACCCCGATGGCATGTCGAAACAGGGCCTTCTCGGTGGTTGCCCCCCCCAACTCTGGAATGCCCTCCCTATGGAGATCCACCTGGCATCAACACTTTTGGCTTTTCAGCACCAGGCAAAGACCTTCCTGTTTAGCCAGCATTTTAATTAGATAATATTATTTTAGCTGGGCACGTGAGCAGCAGGAGTTATAAAATCTGTATATTAATTGTAATTATTTTTAAACTGCTTAGAAGCCTCGTGGCACAGTGGTTAAATGCCTGAACTGTAGCTAAAACTGTTCTCACAACCTGGGGTTCAATCCCAGGTAGCCGGCTCAAGGTTCACTCACCCTTCCATCCTTCTGAGGTCGGTAAAATGAGTACTCAGCTTGCTGCAGATGCGGGGGAATGTGTATCCTGCATAAGTAAATTGTAAACCACCCAGAGAGTACTTGAAGCACTATGGGGCGGTATATAAGCAGAACACTTTGCTTTGCTTTAATGCTATGTTATTGGATGATGGTTTTAATTTCATGGCCTCTCGTTGATACAGCTTTTAAAGTATTGGGATGTATAGGCGGGCTGCCAGAGACCATTTGGTACTGGGGCGGCTAAAAAAAAATCTAGAAATAAATAAATAAATAAAATGTTTTTCCTTTCTCCCCTACACATCTTTAGAAACAAAAATTCTATTATGACAAATAAGACCCACTTACCAGTCTTTCCCTGTTCTTTGCAAAGAATTTTCTCAGCTCTTCTATCCAGATAAGCCAGAATGAGTGCACAGATTAGTGAAAAGATGCACGTCACACCACCTGCAAAATAAATAAATAAACAAACTTGAATTCTAACAGGTAAAGCTATGCCATAAATGGCAAACTCAAGAGTTAATGACTTTAGATACTCTCAGGCTCCTGAGTTATGACTTTCACATGCAGAGCGTCCAGTGTCATATGGCCGATGAAGCTTTATCACCAGTTATATCAGACATTGGAGATGGTCACAAACTGGCATTGTGCTGCGATTCAGCATCCCGCCCGCCCCCACTTCGGCCGGCACCCACTTAAAGGCAGTGGCCAGAGGAGGTGCAACACGGAATCTGGAATGCCTGTGAGGGGAAAAGGCATGGAAGGATGGAAAACCTATAGGGCTATCAATCAAATCACCAAACTAGCAGTCCATACCCATCTCCAGCAAACATCATATTTAGCCAAGTTATATGCCATCTTTCAACCAAATAAGATTACAGAGTGGTTTACAACAATTATAATCACCTCACAAACGTATCTATGATATCACTGAATGATAATTCAGTTCCCCGAACCTGAGTTCTGAGAGAAAGGCAGGAAATGAAATAAACACACAGAGGAAGACATATAACATATATTTATGAATGCACGAACTGTTCCTTGAGCAGCACAATGGAGCTGATCATATGAGCAACTCCCTTCAAATTCAGATGGACTACATATATACAATTTAAAAAAGGTAAAGATTCCCCCTGCACTTGCGTGCTAGTCATGTCCGACTCTAGGGGCGGCACTTATCTGTTTTTAAGCCAAAGAGCCAGTGTTGTGCAAGTCCGTGGCCATGTGGCCGGCATGGCTGAATGCATTTCTGCACAAGGAACACTGTTTACCTTCCCATTTATTAGTGCAGTACCTATTTATCTACTTGCATTTACATGCTTTCGAATTGCTAGGTTGGCAGGAGCTGGGGTTAGCAGCAGGAGCTCACTCCACTGTGTGGCACTCGGGATTCGAATCGCCGAGCTGCCGTCTTTGCCGCTGACAGTTTCAGCGCTCTAGCCCTCTGAGCCACCACGCCCCATCACAGATACAATTAGCTTGGAATAAATCCAAATCATTATGGGTATTGCCTTACAATGACTTCCAGTGTTGCAAAGTGGACTTTTGGAAAATTAAAAGTGTTAAAATGGTAGACAATTTAGCTTTTATTTAATCACACTTATTAATATATATAAACATCTTCTCTATTGTCTCATTGGAGTAGGGTTATTTGAATCATTGGAATGTACGGAGGATTTGACTTACTAAATCCCCACTGATTAAATGGGCCTATTCTAGCATGCCTTAGTACAGCAAGTAAAAGTATTTCTGCCACTGTTTAGTACTATGTGAGTGTTCAATTCACTATTAATGTGAATTCATGTTGAGTTACTCATTACTTGATCTTTAATGAGCATTAGAGTTGCACAGAAGAGCAAGCCTTCAGCTGCTCGTCTCTCATTTTACTTCACTAGAACACAACAGTCTCTTTGTGTACAAACAAAAAAAGTTGATTCTCTCTTGGTTTGGCTCACTGCATGCTGTTGAACTGCTCCAAAGATTATGTACTGATTTTGCTGGCCAGAGCTGATGGGAGTTCCAATCAAGCATCTGAAGGACACAGCTTTGTCTGATCAGCTCTAAAAGAAGGTTCAAAAGATCCTAAAACCCCAGGCCTTCACACAGGGGACAGCATATTACCATGAACCATCATACCACAGCTTCAGATTTGTCTTCACAGATTATATCAATATACAATGAACTAATCCAACATTAGAAGTAAATTTCTTTGGAATGGAGGTGATCTTTTAAGAAGGCAACAAATTATTCATAGGATAGAACGGTCACTAACCTATCAATAGGGCTATCCCAAGAGTGAGGTAACCTGTTGATCCAAGCAGATCTTGAACTCTGGAATATACCCATCCCATAATATTCATATTCACAGTGCTCCCCTAGGAAGAAAGAGGAATTGTCACTGTTTTCAACAGTAGGGGGAAAAACCCACAGACTCACAAAAAAGGTTCCAAATAAGATTCATATTTGAATGTCCCATCTATAAAAACTATCACCCAATACGTCAACCCTTGCTAGAATGAACACCTGTCTATAACCAATAATCCAGGACCCATAAATAAGTCTTGCATACTTTTTGGCTCTAGAACTTTTTTTTATGTTTTTCTGCATTAACATTTAATGGCTTGCACACAATATTTTGAACTTTATAACTTCTAACTAAACATGCCTTTCAGCACACCATGGCTCAAATCCAGTAAAGAAAAGTTATGCTATTTAAGTTGGATGATGTCATCAGCCAAAACTCGGCTGCATCATTAAAAGTGCCCTATCCCCTACCACAAAAGGTTCCTAGGCTCTTTTAGGTCCTGAGGAAGCCTTTGGAGACAGTGGGACACCTCAGGAGTGTGCGGTCTTAAATTGTCACCCCAAACACTGGATGGGCTGGATTTGTTAATGGATTTTATAGTCCAAAGCACCCAAATGGCCCTGCATTGCTGGAAGACTGCTTAGTCTAAATGTCTTCAATGGAATCTGGTAAGGCATGGTGCTGAATTAAAAAGGATTCAAGCCCTGCCATCAACATTCTTACTTAGACCTGTCCTTTTATTAAGTGAAACTATATAGCAGCAGTGCTTGCAATTAAATACAGTGGACCCTCGCATAGCAAACAGTTTGTATAACATAACATCTGTACAACATAAAGAATTCTGGAGATAGGCGATTCTGTTAAGCAAATTTCCCCTATGGGGCAAATCCGTACAACATAAAAATGGTCGTGATTAGGGATTACTCTGTTTTCAATGCATTCCTATGTGAAATTTGTATAAAGGAAAATTTGCTTAACAGAATTTCATTTTCGAAGCCTTAATCCGCTGAGCCACCACGCCCCTCATATACTTTCTACCATTCAGCAATAAAGGCCTATCTTTACAACAGAAAAAAAATCGAATTTCAGATGTTATCAGAGGTCCATAGCATCTTATCATCAATTTCAAAGTACCTGGCGCATTAACAAGACACGCTGACAATGCACTCATTTTTCACTGGTGGTCACTGGTACTATGGATATATGGAAATTAACATTCAGAAATCTTTTTTCAAGAATAGCGTGACATTTCCTCTATAAAAGTGTCATGTCAGTAGTTAACAGTTGTTCTTTCCAACTTCAATATGTATAGATACATCCATAAAAAGATAGAACTATCAGTGCTCCATTTCTGGTATAGCTAAAGAAAAACCAAACTGATTTTTTAAAAACTTACAATTCTAGCCATGCTCAGCTGAAGTCCAAACACAAGGTTAAGTTCTTTGCCTTTAAACCAACTGACTGCATAGGTGTTCTGTGCCACTGCTAAGGACTCTCCACCAATTCTAAATGAATCAAGAAAATTTAAAAATGCAAAGTGTTGAATCTGAAGTAGCATGTATGACACAACCTTGCTGTGTTGCTTAGAGCCATATACTCATGTCAGTATAAATTAACGACAGTATCCACAAAATAAGAATAGAAAAAATATTAACTCTGATTCATGGATAAGAAATAAGAACTTAACATACATTTTTCAGAAACACAAGGTGTCATAGAATCCTTGCCTTGTAAAAGAAATGTGTTTATACAGAATTGATATAAAGAACTCACCCAAATACAAATCTGCCAATCTCCATCAGCCAAAAAGCATTACTTATTGCTCCTACAGCAAAAATTACCTGAAAGGGATTGGTGTACACCATCAGTCAAGTTTACTACTCATGCTATATCACTGGCAGGTATTTTAGCTAGCGTTTTAAGAACTGAGAACAATTAATAATTTTCAGATGGCAATACAAATTATACCTCTATTGTTTCATATTCAACTAAAGAATGTTTTTTGACTTACCTGTCCAACACAGACAAAGCAGCTGAATATTATTGTGCCCCACCTGCGATAAAATATAAATCATTTTATATCTTCATTATAACAAAGAATGAGCACATACCAAAAAAACCCACCATTACTGCAGTTCCTTTAGAATGAAAAAATATGTTCCCAAGGCCAAATGTATAGATAGCAAAAACCATATACACCAGGGGTCCTCAACCTAAGGCCCCGGGGCCGGATGCGGCCCCCCAAGGTCCTGAATCCGGCCCCCGGGACCAATTGCAACCCCCCACCTACCCCTGCTTTGTGAGCAAGCCAGCCTCTGCAGCTGCTTCTGTTGCTGAGGCAGATCAAAGCAGTGGGCTATGTCACTTCTCTCACTCCCCCCAACTACTGCCCAGATGATCAGCATGCTGGCTAGTGGGGCATTTAGAGTGGGAGGGCTACGGCAAGGTGGTGTCTGGGGCGTGGTGAACCGACCCGCTGTTTGAAAGCTTTGAGGATCCCTGATATACACTATTCAGATTGTGATTCACCTCTGAGGATCATAACTTGTATATGTGGCCAGGAAGGACCATGTGAGAATACAAGAATAGCAAAACAACATAGGCTGTTTCATAAAATTGCAGGGGGGAATCTCTCCGAATACTTAAAGAGGGCCAAGCATATTCAGTGACACTAGAATGCGGACTGAGAAAACCAGGGGTGAAGGGTCATGAAAAGGACCAGCATGGAATGGGTTTAAAAGCCACAAGACACAGAAATCGAAAGATGAAAAAGAAACACTTCACTGTTATTTTCTGACCCACTTTTAAAAGACATCAGAACTGTCCAGATACCATATTAGAGAAATATAATATTATTCTATAGTTAATACCAGATATCAGTGTGTCTACTAAACCCAACACGAAAAAAGAGCATAGCAAGGTATCAACATTTCCTTTAATTTTCCACCAGCACTTATCAGAAACCCAACCCTGCATATGCAATGTTCTGGCCATGACCAGAATCAAACGAGTAGCAACACTAACTGCAGGTGCATGGCATCAGTTCAGCACTATGCAACTGTGAGACCATGCAGCTGTGCAGCTTAGAGGGAACATAGCAAGGGATGCTAATTAATTATTGGTGAAGAGGACTGAATTGAAGTATACACAACTCTGAACACAAGCACTTGATGTAACAACATCTTATTACAAGGTCTCACCTGCTAGATAATTATTTTGAAAAGATAAATACTACAGGGAAGGAAACAGTGATGTATATTTAGTACTCCTATTGATAATGGGTTTTCATTTAACTACATCTTACAATACTTTGTTGCCCTGCAAAATAATCATCATCATCTATGAATAAAGGTCTATTATTTCAAGATACACAGATTAATTACCTTATTCCAAATACTCTGTCTATTAAAAAGCCCCCAAAGAAGCAGAGGACCACATTAGGCCAGGAATACCAAGCGTACAGTGACATGAACTGAGCTGTGTTCACTTTCATGTCCTAAAAAGAAGAACAAAGGCTTAAAAGAGCTGCCAAAATACGGTACTCATTAAAAACAAGTTACAACCGTGTGTACAAAATGCTGATTCAAAGAATGACTTTCATTATACAGTGGTTCCCCCGCCCTTTCACAGTTCATATACTGCAGTCCCGCTATATCGCGGTACCACAGAATATGAAAAAAGGTCCCCTGGTGTAAGGGCGGGAAAGGCCTATTTCAGGATCCCAGGACTGGTGCTGCCCCGAATGGGCCTGCAAGGGCCTTCCCGGCCCTTCTGGAGGCCCCAAAAGGGCTTCCCTGCAAACTGGAAGTTACTTCCGGATCGCCAAAAATCATTTCTGAGGCCTCCAAGGGCCTTTCTAGGCCTATTGGAGGCCTCAGAAACGATTTTCGGCGATCCGGAAGTGACTTCCGGTTTGTAGGGAGGCATTTTGGGGGCCTTCAGAAGGCTGGGGGTAAGTACAAGAGCCCCCAGCTAGGCCCCACCCAGGCCTGACCTAAACTGCATCTGCAGATTGCAGATTTTCAATTATCGTGGGTCAGGTCGGGTTCCTAACCCCTGTGATAGGCAGGGGGCGGTCACTGTAACACCATTCACCCAGCCACCCAAACCTGGCTGCCCTTCTCTTTAAAAAGATGAACGCAGAAAGAAGGTTCAGAGACAGTCTTTTTCTTCATCAGCTATCCAAAAGAGGCTCCAGTGGCAAAGACATGAATCCAACAGGACTGGTGTCTTGTCTTTAGCACCCCCAAAAGGGCTGTTCAATGCTTTTCATTGGGGATTGACTGACCCTTACTAAAACTATGTGTTCTACTGGTAGTGTTAAGTTATAAAGACTTGTCCAACATAATTATTTTATGGTTATTTGCAAACTGCTTTTATTATTTATTATCTTGGTTTGCATTTGTTGCAATCCACCCATAGTGCCTCGGCACTAATTTGGAACAGGATATGAATTGAAAAAATAAACAAATACTGTACCAGTAAATAAATGTGCCCAGAACAGCATTTCACTGTTTAAAAAAAGTCTGAGACAGTCTCATAAACGACTGACTGCTCCCCATTTTCTCATTTCATAGCATGCGCCCTTCCCCTTTCTCTGCCTCTATGCCCATACTATCACAGTGGCCAAAGCTGCCTCTTTAGATGAGCATGTGCATTCTCCTGCCAAAACTCAACAGCTATGGTTTTCTCCCTTCCAGCACTTCAAACCCCCAAGAGCAGATCATCTAAGAACATGTTGGTTCTTCTACATAAAGCAATCCTTTTTTCTAGGTGCTTGGGAAGCCATGATTGTTATTTTATTTATTTGTTTCTTTTGAATATTTTTACCCCACCTTTCTCCTTGGAAAAGGACCCAAGGTGGCTTGCAATAATGAGGGTCAACATACAGCCCAGTACAATTAAGACAGGTTCAAGTTAAGAACAGGGAATTAGAAGAGGCATCTTAGAACAGCGATGGCGAACCTTTTGGAGACCGAGCGCCCAAACTGTGATTCAAAACCCACTAATTTTTTGCAAAGTGCCAACACTGCAATTTAACCTGAATACAAGTGGCTGTGAAGGGGAGGTGTTGGATGCCCACAGAAAAGGCTCCGAGTGTCACCACTGGCAATCTTGCCATAGGTTCTCCAGTAACGACTTAGAACATTAAAAGGTAACATTAAAGCTACAAAGAGCACACAAAAAGAAAGAAAAAAATCCATTATGAGGGGTGGAAAGTGTCTTTAAGTCAGCTTTAAGATGCAACCAGCATGGGGAAAGGGGGCAGGACATCCCTTGGAAGTTAGGTATTTGGCAAATCTAATCCAGCTAACATTCTAATCCAGTCCATAAAACACCCTCCTAAGAATAGGAAATACTGTATGTCAATTGTATTCCATTGAGGTTATTCCCTAACCATGATCTGTAGGACTGTGAAAGAAAAAAATTAACTCTGTCAGACTGAGCATCAGATGCAAATGACCAAGGTGCAGTGCTCCAATCAAGCCTCTGCTCATGACCTGATTTTGATCCCGATGGATTTGGGCAGGTGGCTCAAGGTTGACTCAACAGTCTGAGGTTAGTAAAATGAGTACACAGCTCATGGGGAGCAAAGTGTTGTTTGCACTTTAATTATGTTCTAAGCCCCCTAGAGAGTGCCCCCAAGCACTATGGCTCAGTATAAAAGTCAAAACAAGAACAGCAACAGATCACATTAATGAAAAACTTAATAAAGGTGAACACATCTTAGAGAACTCACCCTTTGAACTTGAGTCTGCAGTGCTGCTGGGTTGTCATAGCAAAAATAGCTGCCTAAAAGGAAAGAAGCAAAAGAATAATTTAAGTGTCTTGTAGAAACAATAACGAAAACATGATTATTTGGATTCCATACAAGTTTCACACTCTGAAGAAGAAAGGGAATGTATTCATTCATTCATTCATTCATTCATTCATTCATTCATTCATTCATTCACTAGATTTTTATACTGCCCATCTGGAAGCAAGACCACTCTAGGCGAAGAAACACCTTTCATTTGATTATGAACAGAGACGCTAATCTGTATGACTGAGCAGCCATACAGTTAATGTCACACAAGGACCCAGTCAACTCAATAGCTTCCAAGCAATCCAGGATAGGACAGAGGGAATAAATTAAAAAGTTCAACTCTGCAGTGCTACAAGAAAAATCAAATCATATAAAAGCTATTTTCCTTACAATGGATGACTACAGGGTGGTTTCTGTTTCATAGAGGAAGGGGATCACAGCCTGTAAATCACACACAGAAACTCCAGGTTGAATTCTCAGATTTTCATGGACGACAGAGAAAAATTCCTCTATGAAACATTGGAACAGATCTGTCAAGATACTCTGTGGAAAATCAAGTGGTAGTGATAAAACATACAGTGGAACACCCGTATCTACTGATTCATTAACCACTGATTAAGTTATCCACGGTTGGCAGAGAAAAAACTTCAATAATTCAGTAGCCACAAAGCAAGCTACTGTCACAAAGAACAGCAATAAAGCAAGCTACTGTCACAAAACAGCAGCCGTAAAGCAAGCAACTGTTCAAAACAGCAAGGGTTTTTTTTTGGGGGGGGGTCTCTCTTATCCATTTTTTTGTTATCCACAGGAAGGCCTGGAACCAATCCCCAACTGATACCAGGGTCCTACTGTACTCCAACAGTTTGGTCCAGCGTAAAGGATTTCTGTTTTTACAATAGACTGAAAAACCCTATTTCCTTCATAACCGCCATAAAACTCATGACGCAGTCCATGCAAGGGAAAAGGGTTTAAAGCTGCAACTCCTAACAGTTTATCCAAGCAGCAAATAACAGGAATTTACTTCTCAATTTGAGTTTTTCCCGGATTTCAGATGATTCCCCAACAATCTGAAACATTTTCAGAAGGAAGGGAACCAAGCAGAAAACGATAAAAGCATGCCAAGGGGAAAGGGAACCCGCCCTGCTTGCAGGCTCTAGTGTAAACTCGAAGCCGCCCAGAACAAACACGGCGTCTTCCCAATACCTCTCCAAAAGACCCGGGTCAATTGTTCTTTAGATACACGTGCGCGGCCACTCTCACGTTCTCCCCAAAAGGAAAATAAAAAGTTTCCCCACTCGTATCCTCTCGCGGTTGGGTTGCCAATTAACGTCATCTCCGAAGGAGTCCCGGGCAGGATCCATCCCGCGCCTTCTGCCCCTCGCTCACCGAAGCCCAAGAAGCACATGAACGCCAGGACCATCAGCCGGTGGGCCAGCCGCCGCGGGTCGCTCAAGGCCGCCAGGGACTTAGGCGCCGGGCCGCCAGGCTCCTCCGGCGGCGAGTCTTCGTCCAGCAGTGCTTTCTCCTCTTCCTCCGACACCGCCATCTTCACAACGCCAACCCTCCGTCCCTGCAAGGCTTCCCCGAGACTGAACGAGCGGTCACATGAGAGCCTGGTCAGGTGATCCTCCCACACCGGGCCGGCACGTGAGAGGCAGCCCGAAACAGAAAGTAAAGGGGAGCCGGGGCGCTGATTAGGAGGAGTTGTCGAAATGCTGCAGAAATTTCGCTGAGCGCAATAGAGGAATTGCCAAACTCTTAATGCTATGTTGTACAGCACCTTCTATTTTGGTCTTCTTTTTCCGCTTTTAGCTCTGTCTCTTGCCGGGTAGTTGTTCTTGCTTTTTTCATTATTGTTTACTCCTTTAATTGCTGACTTATTTGGCTTGTGTAAACCGCCCAGAGTCCCTTTTTTGGAAATCGGTGCGCTCTAGAAATGCAATAATTAATTAATTTAAATAAATAAATAAATAAATAAATAAATAATAAATAAATAAATATGCCGTCTTTACGGACCGCTGCGGCTGTATTTTTTCCAAACGCCTGGTCCAGCAATGAGTGTATCGGGGCAAGCACAGTTACTACTGCCTTTTGAGAGATTTAAATTAAAGGGGCCTTGTCAAGAACCGCTCAGAGTGACCTCGCTGCCAGATGGGCGGTATAAAAATCAATCAAACAAAAAACAAACAAATAAATAAATAAATAAATAAATAAATTTGTTATTAAGAAGGCCTCCCTATGTTTACAAACGCAGTGTGATTTTCCAGCCCTTCTCCAGAAGTGAGTAGCAATCTATGGCAAAACTCAGCATTGCATAATTCTCAGAAGGGTAACCATGTTAGGCTGTTGCTGTTACAGCTAGCAAAAGCGGGGCTGGGGGTTACTATTACACCTTTATAGTTAAGATGTTTAGAAACAAAACTGGGAGACAGAAGCGACATAAACATACACCTGGAGAAGGAACTTGCAAGAAGCCACCCAGAGATGCAAGCCACCTTGATTGCTCTCTCCTCAGCTGCTAAGGAGGGCAAAACTAACACTTTGCTGGATGAGAAATAGTTTGGCTGCCTGGTGCCAGTGGATCTGGAGAGAAGGAGGGAGGTGCTACTGCTTCCACCTTTCTCCTGTCTCACTTTGAGAATATACTGTATAGTAGAGCAACTGCTACCTCTGCCTTCTTTTCCTGCCTTCTTTGTTCAGAAGAAACCAGTTGCCCCAACTGCTGCGGTTCCCTGGAGGATGAGACAGGCCAGAAGAGGTAGCATGATTTTACTGGGTCCTTCATCATCATCATCTCTCTATTATTATTTCTTCAAAGTGGAATAGCACTAGATCAATCTTACAGAAGAAATATATACAGTATAACCAATCTGGCCGTAAAGTTATGCTGTAACTGAAACCCATGATTTTGGCATACATTACTTGACAAACCCCACAAGTACAGTTTACTGTGACACAGGCAAGGATATATGTCAAAACCATTGTGTCCACAACTGAGTTAAAATAAACAACCTCCTGGTGGCTGTTTAAAATGACATTCTTCCTGGCCTCAAAAAAAGTGCTTAGCCATACATCATACAGGCAAAAAAATATAAATTGATTTCAGGCATGCTAAATCGTATGCAAAACCAAGAGTATGACAACATGTAACCAAGCCCTCTTTTTGTTTGTTAATATATTTGGTGACCCGAAAGGGCCTCCTCTCTGTTTAAGGCTACAACTACACAGGCAAGCCAAATCGGAGCAAATTGGCTTTGCTGTATCTTTCTTTGCAGCCTATTTTATGCTTCTATTTGGACCAGACGATGACATAATGACCATAAATTATTTCAGTGATAGTGCTGACAATGGCCCCTCAGTGCAATACAATTTGATCCATGCCACGACCACAACCCCCTCCCACCCACCCTATTTCCTTTATGTCAAATGCACAAGATCATCACTGAGGAGGCTATCATATACAGTAACATATTAGAAGATGCATCTTCTAATTAAGATTGGGGAAGGGATGTGTGTGCCTAGGAAGGAAAGGTAGCACTTAGGTTCCTGGTATTTTTTTCCCTGCCTTATTTCATCCGTGCATTTTAAATTTATACTTAACTTTCTGTTATTTGTTTAATAGTTCTTACTACTTTACCTTACTGTGCTTTATAATTGGGTTTCCTATGTTGTTTTAGTTGATTACAAGCTACCTTTAGTCCCTATAGGGAGAAAGGAACAAAAAATTAAGAAATATTTTTTAAATGATCCCATGATTGTTGATTTCAGCCCAGTCTGCTATAAAGGAAGCTCTATGGTTGGCTGATTGTGAGAAATGGCAATTATAATTAGAGGCTCTGGAAACCAGTAGTTGGAAAAAGCAATCCTTCCCATCTCAGTGGAGGTGGGGATTCATTGGAAGTTCACCTATGCAATAGAGATTGCTCTGTTTCTGTTATCTCATGCACACTGCCAGCCAACATTTAATGCTGAGTTCCATTCAAAAGACATGTGCTCCATTGACTGGCATGCAGATGGATTGCTCATTTAAGCACTTGAAAATGCCTTGAAACATCTTCATCTGAAGTTTGAGGAGCTAGTTTGATGTTGAATACATTTTTTTAAAAATATCTTTGGTGCCTTGGGGGACAGGGAGGGAAGCAAAAGAAGCTGTTTGTTTCTTGAACCCAGTCTGATAAGATTCATGCAAAATTGAACACGTATGTTTGAGGTTTTCAAGTCTATTAAAGCTATCAGATTGCTGTTTAGCTCAGTGGTTTAGCTATCTGACTGTGGAGCCAGAGGTTGACAGTTCATTTCCACATTCTCTTCCTAGGAGAAAAGCCAGCCTACATAGCCTTGGGCAAACTGCACAGTTCCAAGGTATCCCCCAGAAGCAAGGAATGGTAAACCTATGTATTTCTACCTAGAAAATCTTGGAGAATGTCATCATATCAGAAATGAGTTGAGTTATTATTAATAATAACAGCCTCACCTGTCTGTAATTTCAGTCCTTTGTATTTCAGTCTACTGTAGATCCCTGTAATTTACTTTCAGGCAGGAGGCATAGGATGACATCCTACATAGTGTAGGATGACTACACTATGTAGGCTGGCTACATACCCTCAAATGGAGGGCTGGGAGAGTGAGAACAGACAAAAGAATACTTTTTTTACCCAGCGTGTTGTTAGTCTGTGGAACTCCCTGCCACAGGATGTGGTAATGGCATCTGACCTGGATGCCTTCAAAAGGGGGGACAGGTTCCTGGAGGAAAAGTCCACCACAGGTTATAAACCATCATGGAGATGCGTAATCTCCAGGCTTAAAAGTGGGGTACTTCAAAAACCAGATGCAGGGGAGTGGTATCAGGAGACAGAGATCTAGTCTCGTGCCCTCACAGACACCTTTGGTGGGGCCGCTGTGAGATACAGGAAGCTGGACTAGATGGGCCTTTGGCTTGATCCAGCATGGCTCTTCTTATTCTTATGTTCTTTTGGTTACCTAAAGAAGCTACAGCAGGTCAGCCTGGCTTACCAGTGGATGCAGTTCTCTGTTATATATACCTGTGTGTATTGCTCTCAAGTACTGTACTGTATAGAGATGTGTGTATCAGTGAGCTATGTTGATACTGGTGTCTTAGCAGATGGTGGCACTCTAGAGCTATATCAGTGTGCTCTAGCCAGAAAAAAAATCCCCAGCTGAGTTCAGTATTTCCTTTCCATGTTTATACATGAGTGAAATATTATATTATTATTAAAAGTATGAAATACATCTTCTGAGATATAAAAGCTTGTAGCCTTATCATCAAAGTACTCTGCTGGCAGCCCCTTACTGAATAAAGAGGTTCTGCCACTGTACTAGGTTGGGAATTACAGCTGAAGCTAGAGCAGCTGGGTGCAATCTATTTTATTTACCCATTATGCTTATGTCTTGCCTTTCCTTTGGGTAGCTTAGCAATTTTCTGCCCAGCCATGAACCAGTCGGATCGTCATCTGCCCTCAATTCATTCTTTGGTCTATAACCCCAGGACACAAAGATACATGCACGACATCATCCAAACACACTGCAGAAGTTTCCACACATTTTGAACAACACGAAAAGCTTTTCAATTGAGAAGCTGGAGTCAAATTCGTACAACCACTCCAGAGGATTCTTTGAAGCATCCCAATCAAAACCAACCATAGTCTTTGGGGAAACCATTGGTATGTGTTAATCCGTTCATCAGATGGGCATAATGAACTTGGTGGCCACAATCATCTTGCAAATGGAAAGAACATGGAGTAACTGCCACCAATTAACAACCCCCCCACCTGCTTCAATGCCAAGCCACCTGGTGTTGAGCAAGGAGGAACTCAAGTGAGGACTTGTTATTAGCAGAAGTTTGTTGGTGGGGTAATTAAACCACGGGATTATGGCTATTGTTTGGAAGTAAGTAATATTAACAGTACGATTCTGTATACTTCTTAAATGTCATTCCCATCCATCTCAAGCAAACCCTAGCAAGTAAATAAAGGATGGCTCAGAGACTGGCTAGGTCACCAAACTGAAGCCATTGAAAAGTAGTTTCACTGATCAAATTAGAGGATAGGATGAAAATCCAAAAGGACCTTGACAGATTAGAGTGCTGGGCCAAAAGCTAGCAAAATGGGTTCCAACAGAGGGAAATGTAGGATGCTGTAGCTAAGTAAAAAGAATGAATTGCACATATATAGGATAGGAGACACCTGGTTGGAAAATAGTACAATACATGTGAAAGGGAACTGGGAGTCTTGGTGGACAACAAATTGAACATGAGTCAGCAGTGTGATGCGGCAGCAAGGAAAGCCAATGTGATACTTCGTTGCATCAACAGAAGCATAGTGTCTAGATCAAGGAAAGTGATAGTACAACTCTATTCTGCTCTGGTCAGACCTCACCTGGAGTACTGTGTCCAGTTCTGTGCACCTCAATTTAAAAAAGATGTTGACAACCTTGAGCAGGTCCAGAAGAGGGCAACCAAGATGGTTGAAGTTCTGGAAGAAATGTCTTACGAGGAGCTGCTTAGGGAGCTTGGAATGTTTAGTCTTATAAAAAGAAGGCTGAGAGGGGATATGGTAGCTGTTTTTAAATATTTGAAAGGGTGTCATATTGATGAGGGATCTGATTTGTTTTCCATGGCTTCAGAGACTAGGATGTGGATCAATGGTTTCAAACTACAGGAAAAGATATTCCATTTGAACATTAGGAAGTACTTCATGATACAGTGTTTGGCAGTGGAATATGCTGCCATAGAGGGTAGTGGAGTTTCCTTCTTTGGAGGTTTTTAAGCAGAGATGGCCATATGTTGGGAGTACTGTGATGGGGGTTCCTGCATGGCAGGGGGTTGGACTGGATGGCACTTGAGGTCTCTTCCAACTCTATGATTCTATGATTCTATGATATTAGGGGATCTGTTCAAGGAAATGTTACAAGAGAAATGTGCTTTATGTACAATTGACATGTGATCGTTTGAGATGTTTAGTGCTGGCAAAATTGCAACAGTTTCATAGAATCATCGAATAGTGAAGTTGGAAGGGGTCAGATAGGCCATCAGGTCCAACCCCCTGCTCCAGGCAGGAATGCAAATGAAAGGATATCTGCCAGGTGGTTGTCCAATTTCTGTTGAATGAATCCAGTGCTGGACCACTCACCACCTCTCGAGGTAACTGGTTCAATTGCTGCACTGCTCTATATACTTCCATACTGTTTAGAGATATGGAAGAGAAAATATCTACAGTACTTTGGAAAAAATCTGTAGGGTAAGAAAACTTATTAGGCATAAATTTTGTCATTTGTTAAAATTAGGAAAAAGAAAAAGGAGGGGGAATCAAAATACTGTGACACCTTAAAAGCTGATGGGTTTATTTCAGTGTGGATTATCTGATTAAACAAAATCCACTTCCTAAAATTACTAATCCCCATTGATTAAATAGGCCTACTTAACCAATGGGAATTTTGTTAGTCAAATCCATTTATTCCAATTTGCCCATTCTAATTTCAACTTACTTTGGCATAGTAAATTACAACTAAAGTTGGCAATTTGAAACAACTTAATTTATGGGGGGATGACTCCCCAAATCTTCATTGATTCAGTGGGCAAACTCCAGTGTGATCTACTAGGCTAAGCAACAGGATTTTGTGACAGGTGTGCAAATACTACAGTAGGTCCTCTGTATTAATATATGTCCCACTCATAGTGGTTAGGGTGGTGACTAGGCCCTGGTTAAAGTATCGTAATATTTTATCCCCCCCCCTTTCTGATAATTCTCCTTTAATTTGTCATCATGCTGAGACGGTTTAGCACAGCTACAGTGGACCCTCATATAACAAACAGTTTGTATAACATAAAATCTGTACAGCATAAAAAAATTCCGGAGATAGGGGAAATTTGCTTAACAGAGTCGTCTATGGGGCGAATCCGTACAACATAAAATTGGCCATGATTAGGGATTACTCTGTTTTCAGTGCATTCCTATGGGCAATTTGTATAAAGGAAAAATCTCTTAACATACAGTAATTTCATTTGGAATGAATTAATTCCTTTATACAAGGTATCACTGTTTTTCTTTAAACTATGTCATGTTGACATACTTGTGGTGGAGACGTCTTGTATTTTCAAATTCTCCTACATTGTTTGTGCATACGTGCCGCGGAACTAGGCTGCACTGCAGGTTTTCACTTCCTTTTATTTTTCTTTTGACAGTAGGAAGAAAAACAACAGAAATACCAAATCATATCTGTCGGGGTTCTCTAGTCAAGTATGAGATTGAACTGAGGAAACAAATGTGACTCAGAGTTTGCCATGTGTTGGAATTAGTTTCCATTATATATCCCATTCTGAACATTAACCCTTTGTTCTTCTGTTTCCTTCATCTCTAGTTACAGTACTTCTTTAGATGCCTGGGGTGGGTGGGATTAAGCTACTGGTCCAGAGTGCATCCACCTTCCAGAGATCTCATAATCACCTCAACCTTTGCAATAAAACATGGTCATCTCAGATGACACATTTAACATGAAGTTAGGAGTGGCTCCTGTAGAGGCAAAGCTTATCCTGGCACAAATATGTCCCCTCGGCATACTGCCAGTTGCCTTTCTTTTCTTTGATGATTAATTACTTGGAAGTAAGTATAGTCTTAGAAGCCTGATTACTCCAGTACAGAGCTTTGAAAGAAATTACACACCTCCATGGAAAACATTGGGAAATAGGCACTACATGAGCCAGCCAGTATTTAAACCATGAGATATTCTCCTTCTCTCCTTTAGGGGGGGTCCTACCTTATTTAAGTTAGTTATATCTTAATAAGACTATCCAGACGTTGAGTCATGGCAACTGGACTTCTTTTCTTGAGAGACCAAAACATTTCACTACTCATCCAAGTAGCTTCATCCTTCATTCTTCAATAGCAGTTCCTTCATCCCTTGTTACCTATTTGCTTGCTAGTCAACAGGGAAAGAGACTGATGAAGCTGCTTGGATGAGTAGTGAAACGTTTCAATCTCTCAAGAATAGAAGTCCAGTTGCCATGACTCAACTTCCGGATAACCTTACCTGAATGACAGAGAATCTTCCCAGACATAATAAGAGTATTTAATTGTAGCCATTTACTTCCAAACTCTGTCTCTGTAACCAAGTAAAATTCTGATCCCATAGTGTTTAGTACAGTACAATTAAAGTAATTGGCAGTTATTTGGGAAATAATATTTTCAGTTGATTTGATGGGTGAAAGTTGCATGTTTCATTGAATACTCCCTTTGCCACTCCACAGACAATTCTGTGTCATGGCAGAAAACAGCTCAATAAAATTTAATACTGATTTTTACGGAGAGTAGATATTTTCATGACCTACAAAATCAGTACAACTGTCTTCTATCCCACTTTAACAGCTGATCTTTGATATTTTGTAACTCTATGGTATTTCCAGTACATACGTTTTCTTCCCTGAAATCAAATTCAACATTTGATTCAAGGTCTTTCTAGAAAGGCCAACTTTAACATTTCACAGATGGGACAGAGTCTAGCCAAAATTAAGTAACACAATGGACTTGTGTTGAGATGACTGGTTTGCCCTCCCCTGACAAACACACATATTTCTATAACATGTACTAGAGAGACTACATGGATAATCCCAATTGGCAGAGCTGTTCCATGGCATAATTCTATTAGAAATTCATGGGATGGCATGCTGATGCCCTCTAGATATTATCAGCTACAACTGCCCCAAATTCCTGCTAGCATGGCCAGTAGTCACCAGTTATGGAGCTGCAGTCTCGAACACCTGAAGGATACTCAATGGTCCACTCCTGCCTTAGGTACACAAGAAATATGAGCTTTAGATGTCTCTCTGCTTTCTTTAGGTTGTGTGATTTCATCCCAGATGGTGTAACACTATAATGGTGTATTCCTTTTAGCCTGACTGCGCAGACTATGAATCCCAGTCTTCCCAGAAGCAAAGAAATGATGACTAATTTTAATTCTGTAACATAGATACACCCTTAATATTTTAGTCAACGTTAATTAAAGTAGCAACAAACAGAAAACAAATTTGATAACTTCTCCTGATTAAAAGTACTGTAGTCTCTTCTTTTCACATTATTAAAGTTGGCTTTCAGATGTGATTAATTTTCTCTGGGAAGAAAATTCTCTAAGGTTTAAAATTAAATAAAGTATTATAGCTTACTATGGCTTTTCAATTCATTTCAGTAAAGAACATCTTTATGGAGAAATTGAATACTTTCTCATTTCTTTTAAATTCCGAATAGTTACCACTTTATCTTTGCCTTTCCATCACAACTGCCTTTACCTTGGGGATGACCTTGTAGTGTCTGAGGCTTAATATCTTTAATGTACGATATGAGTTAAATCCAAGATGATTCTCAATGCATTGCAGGTAAGTGTTTATGTCACAAATAAATACCGTAGACTACTCTTAAGTCAACACTTTAGAAAGTTTATTACTGAAGCAATTGCTACCTTTACATAAATCAAAGCACTCAAAGTGCCATATGATGCCAAATGTTTAGTTTAACAGCATAAAATTGAGCCAAAACTGTATACAGCACTTTATAGGGGCTATAAAATCTTTGGGCTTGCAGTCACACATTTTTGCATCACACTGATCAATCAAAGTTTGCTCAGTATTCTCCATAATAAATACTCATGTGAAACAACTATTAGCTTTTGGAGTTACTCTTTTTTAAAAAAATATTATGGTCTCTAGTGAAGTCGTGGCAAAATATGACAAAACAGCAATCAGGCACTGGCTTCTCTTGGCCATCCCCTTCCAATGCCATGTTGCTACCCAACCCTGTGCATGTTTATTGGACATTTCAATGAGTCATTGTATCATATTCCCCCAGGAAATTTGCACTATTAAATGGAAATAAGCCTGATTGACTTCAGCTTTTGCTTCTGAGAAACCATGCACACAATTTTCTTGAGCTTCGTGGATCTTACAGAGGACTTCACAGCTCCACGTAACAAAGTCCAAATGTTGCTTACACAGCAGCCACATTCTAGTCACAAAGTTCAGATGTTCTTCTGGAGAGGATAGCTCCAGTAAAAAAGAGATAGGTAGAAAAGAGATAATTAACACTTCACCTGCCAATACTCTTGCCTTAAAACACCCGTTGTCTCTTGTTTCCTTCCTTACCTCTCTTCCTTGCATGACAGAGATCAAATAAGGGCAAAGTGCTTGAAGCTTAGATTCCTACTGAAAAGGAACTAAAAAGTTTATCCTATCTTAGTTGTTTTAGGCTTTTATTACAAGGAGTTAATAGAAAGAGGCTGCAGAATAATGTGTCATGTAGCTAAAGCAGGGACAGGGGCATCTATTTTTACCCAACCCCCGGTTTCCAATGTGGGAAGGATGTTGGCAGAATGGCCTTCTAGAAATGGGTGGGTCTTTAGACAAAATCAAAGCCACGTGGGTGCTGGTAGAGATAACTGTTGACAGTTGTGATATTTCCCCATCAAATGAAAACAAGTATGGCTCCATGTTGTGTGTGTGTGCATCGAAAAGTAAACCCCAGGGTAACAATTTCTTTCTACTGAATATTAACCATATTCCCCAGCTGTAAAACTAAAGTTCTCTGCAATGCCTTCACTAAGCTACAGTAAAAGCTACATCAGTAATAAGAACATTTTTCAGAAGAATGGAGCTGGAAGGCCCAAATCAAGACACTGTTGATTTGATTACAAACTGAGTGCAACATAAATAAATAAATAAATAAATAAATAAATAAATAAATAAATAAATAAATAAATAAACAAACATAATCCCACTAGCTGGGACCATTTTGTGATCGATTACCAGGAACTTGGTTTGACTCTTTGGGTCTGTTGTCTGGTGAGTCATCGTAGAGCCTAGAGTAGGTCATTGGTGACTGGATGAAATGGAGGCTTTCTGTACCTTTAATAGCTGTGTGGAATAAGACATTTCAGCATACAGTATATAGTCATGTGAAAATCTCCTATTAAATTAACTGTTAAAGGTATAAAAACCTCTTTTTGAGTCAACACATAGGTCCCTTCTAGTATAGAACACTTTAGGTTCCAGTTTTTACTTCTGTTTTGGTTTGATCAGTGCCACAAAGCATGGGGTTGCCTCATTTAAAAAAATTGTATCCATAATTTTAAGAATACACACAATAGATGATTTAGGAAGAGTGAGTTAGGAAGTCTTCACATCTCACCAGTGACCAGATCCATGTACATTAGTCAAGTTTGTTTGTTTGTTACATAAATGAAGTGATGCAATTCTTGTTTTAGTCAAGCTCCAAATAGAAATGTGGAACATATTAATTCTGGATTACAAAAACCTCTATTGAGGTGGCAAATGCAAGGCCCTGTGTATGTAAAAGTTATGTACATGTAATTGGGTTAGCTCTGTGGTTTAGGCATCTGGATGATGATGATGATGATGATGATGATGATGATGATGATGATGATGATGATGATGATGATGATGATGATGATGATGATATAAAATGTGGACAATTGTACATTCTGAAAAGCATAAGGATTATTAAGCATAACTAGGTTGATTTCAGAGTATACACATTTAATGTTGCACTGTAAGAAGAAGAAAATCCAAAACATGCTTAATCAGAAGACCTCCATGTTCAATGGAGCTTACTCACCAGCATACCTAGGTCAGGTGGAATCCCTTTAGCACCTACATATCACCAGTAACGCTGGTGAAACAATGGTACTGAGTCCTAGGGTTTTTTGAAGGTTCATTTGTAAATGGCAGCTGTGAAGAGTGGTTGGGTTCAGAGAAGGATTTCAGCTACGTAGAATGGGGATTAACCCTCTGTTCCCTGTCACTTTCCAAATGACATCCTCAATTCTGTTTTCCGTTTAAAGAGAAAGTTATATCTGCATACTTTTTATGCATAGGTTTCTCTTGACGATTCATGTAGGAGCCTGATGGGATTTGATTTTCCTTAATAAATGACATGGATGGAAAAGATGCCACCCCCATTACACTCATTCTAATCTCTCTCATACCATCTCCTGTCCCTGCTATGAGTTGAAACTTTAAAAAGTGATAAACGCAAGCATGCTAGCAAACACATATAATCTACTCAAAATACTTTAAAAATGTGCTCTAAGATGTCATGTATGTGTTAATTAAGTGAATGAAAAATTTTTATTCCTATCAGATATATTTTCCATTTTTTCTTTATTTTTGTATGTAATAAGTGATACCCTTCTTCCTGCATCTGTGTATGTGGCCAATGAGAGAGGAAAATGAGATAAGACTACTAAAGGCTCCAGGGAAAGGTAAATATGAAACATAAAATAGAGCAGCTCCCTTAAGAGAACTCAGTGGAATTAGGATGACTAGTTTTCAACCTGGACTATTGTTTTTTTGTTTTTTTGTTTTTGAGGTGGCTTCAGTTTTGTTCTAAAGGATTTTTCCCTTCAAAAGTATGCCCCTTGAAATATACAAGTGCCAGCATCCATGTAGACTCTTTGACTGAATGAGGTTTGACTGACATCTCTCAAAGCCCTGGTCTGTGAGAGAAGCCAGGAGACAACCCATCTGTGTGGAATGTCAGGAAACGCACGCCTTTCCTGGACGGCCTCTGCTTTTTTTCTTCCTATTGGGCTTTAGTTGTAATGACAAGACATTTCTTTATTCATGACGTTCTGTGCGCATTAAAGAAACATGGTGCCTTTCAATTTATAACATGCCACACATCATCTCGCAAATATTAATTTAGAGTGCAGTCATATGCATATTTTCCTCACAGTCAACTCTGTTGAGCATAATGAAACTTTAAATTTTTTAAAAAATGAATAAATAATCCTCTGAAATCCTTTTGACTCTTATGTTGCTTCTTCCACCTTCTGAAACACAATGTCTTCCATAAGGCAAGTACAAAATGTGTCCGACTTAGAATTGAGTTTCCTACAGGTACCATTGCAGATAAAGCTTCTGATTACTACAATACCCCTCCCTTTTTAATGCTTGATAATCTGATCCAGGATGGCACACTCTAAATCGTCAAACTGTTTTAGAAGACATTGGGCGTTTATACACGACCCCTAAACTCCGGGGCAAATGGCTCCCAGCTCCGGAGATTAAAAATGTTTACCCACCAGCTCCGGAGTTAACAGAAAATTAAGTGCCACCCCGCCCACTTTAGTGCATCCCAGCGCAGCTTTCAGGTACCTGCTTTTTGGATGTGAAAAATATTTGATCCGGTGTAAGGATAGTGAGTGCGGGGCTCTCCTGGCTTCTGTTTGTTGTTTTCTGCCCCCCCGCCCCTTTAAGAGATCTGAATGCTGCCGGGAACAGAAAGGAGGTAAGACGGCATTCTTTTCTTTCTTTTTTCTCCCTCCCTCACGCAGCCAGCAACCAGGAAGTGCGGAGGGGGTGGGGACAGAGGAAGAGCGACGAACCCCTAAGATCTCTGGTCCGAATTTAAGTGGCCAGCGGATCTTAGGGGCCGTGTAAAAAGGCCCATTGTTGATGTTACTATGCACCATTCTCCACGTCACGGATCCCCTCATAGGTGCATAGATAGACATCCTTCACATATAAGTCTATGTCTCCTTGGTCTAAAAGTTATGCCTTTCAATGACTCAATTGAAGTTTAAAGCCCTTCTTCATCTCAGGTTTACAAGGGTCCTCCATTTTTTCAAATCTCCTGATCAAGTTTTCAAAACTCCTTAGAAAGGGAGGCCATTCTAACTTCATGTGTTGGATTTTCAATATCCTATACATGATCTGAATTAAAATGGGACCCCTCTTTGTGTACTTTGGAGACAAAAGATATGATTTCCATTCAAATGGTTTGGATACATGATACAATGCAAAGCATGACCATGTATTTGATACTCAGAGCTCTATGCCCAACTGAAAAAAGGCACACGTTTGAAATGTGAAGCTGGTGTCTTAGATGCAAGTCTATCACTTGCCATATCTTCCATATGCATGTCTGTAAACGCATGTATGCCTCTGGCTCTGGTGGTTTGCCCAGGGGGAAAATGCAGTAAGGGTAGCCCCCATCCAACCACCCAAATTAATTACACCTATACATAGAACCAGCAGGTCAGGACATTTCCATAACGCCACCCTCACTAGCCACTACATGTCACTATCCTTTATCCCCTCAGTAAACGGTGTTAAATCGAAGTTTAGCTTCTTGTACCAATTTATGGGGCTAGGCAAACTTCTGCATGTGGGAGAGTTTTTCAAAAGCCATTTTATTGTAGTTTTTAATAATAGCTTAGGGTTCTGCCCCTGCGGGAATGAAGGAACTGAGACCCTGTTACACACCATACTAGAATGCAGACTCTATAGGTTTGAACATCTCTATTATCTCCACCCAATTATGAGCAAATGTACCTATATGCCCTCCACTGATTTCTTTAAGTTCCTGCTCTCAGGAGCAAACCAAACAATTACACAGTAATTGCAGCACTGAGAATTCGCAAAAGTTATCACTAGATAGCCATATGATAGGGACTAATCTTATCTGAAATATTTTAACGTTTTATGTATTTTATGTATATTATATACTGTATTTTACAAGCCTGTTTTTAATTACTCGGGTCAATGACCGTATAATAAAAATTTGAATTTAAATAATAGCTTGCATTTTCTTGGTTTTAATCGTCTTATTGTGACACCCCGTGATCCTCAGGAGAGTGAGGAGGGGACACACCACAACCCCTAAGCTAGTAAATAATGTGAGTGTGCTGTCTTGTATTTCCGGAAAGCTGTGCTTAAAATTGCAAGATAAATTGAACACTCAATTGCCAAAGAGGATGCAATTATTTTTTCTTAGCTGCCTATTGCAATGAAAAGCGGCAGTTGTTATACAGGAGGGATAAAAAACTGGCAGAAGAAATTACTTATAAAGTTAAGCAAGGTATGATAGTTCAAGCAATCACGAGAGGAAGCAGGGACTCGTGGTAACATAATTCTCAAGCAATTCACAAACCACCTTAAAGCCAACTGCTTCCTTTGCTGCTTTGTGGAACAGACTCTCGTATTTATTTCCTGCAGAGGAAGAAAATGAAAAATATGCTAACACAGTGACAGAATTGCCGAATATTTTATTTCCCTTAAGGGCAGGTGGCTCTGCTGCTGATTTAAAATTTTCATTCCGTAGAGATTACATTGCGTTGCAATTTTATATCTCTGAGTTCATCACCCATAGCTTAGAGGCTTGAAATAACTTCATAAATATCAGTCATTACATTAGGAGAAACACATTTATGTGGCCAGGTTTTTACGGCACAGAACAATGAATAAAGTGAGTCAAAGCAGAGCAAGCAAATTAATAAGCAAAACTACTCTCTCTATTTTAAAATTATAAACATTTTTAAATAAATGTGAACTTTGCAAGTATAGAACTAATATGCCAATAACATCAGATTGGAAGGTCACATTTGCTCTGGTTTAGTTTTCTGGAAAACATTCCTTGAAGAATCTCCTCAGAAATTGTTTTATAAAATGTGCATAATCAAAATGTAGCAATATGTATACTGTACCATGACATGAATAAGATGTAAAAAAAAATGTAGGGCATGAGTAAAGTGGATAAAGGGACGTTCTTCTCCCTCTCACAGAATACCAGAACTTGGGGACATCCACTCAAATTGAGGGTTGGGAGAGTGAGAACAGAAAAAAGAAAATACTTCTTTACGCAGTGTGATGGGAGTCTGTGGAACTCCCTGCCACAGGAGGTGGTGATGGCATCTGGCCCGGATGCCTTCAAAAGGAGATTGGACAGATTCCTGGAGGAAAAGTCCATCACAGGTTACAAACCATGATGGAGATATGTAATCTCCAGGCTAAAATCAGGGTATTTCAAGGGCCAGATGTAGGGGAGTGGTATCAGGAGACAGATATCTAGTCTCGTGCTCTCCCTGACACATTTGGTGGGGCCACTGTGAGATACAGGAAGCCAGATTAGATGGGCCTTTGGCCTGATCCAGCATGGCTCTTCTTATGTTTATGTTTTATGTACAATCTGATTGATTTTGCTGCTGCTTTCGCACTGAATCAAGGTGAGCTGCCTACCTACCGCTGATGCTAAAATTAAAACTAAAATTACTTTTACCAGCCTGGGAGGGAGTTATAATGGAAGAGGGGCCATAGTGGTTTTCCTGTTGGTTGCACAAACTCATCTTTGTCTTGCATCATTATAGTCCTTAGGAATGAATGAGCCTTATGCTTGATGGACATGGCACGAGGAGCAACATCCTATTGATATCCTGGCCAATTACACTGGTCCAGAGTGCACCCATGGCACAAACTGTGGCAGAGGAGCCAAACAATTGTAGGCTTCTAAAACAGACGATGCAGTCTTCAGTGAGGAAATTGTGGGATGCTCCTGCCTTTGCCACCTTGGCCTGTTGTGAAAAATGACAAATCAGTTAAACCCTGGCCACTGACAGAGTTTGGCAGTTTATTCTTCCAGTGGAAGCTAAGACTCATGGAGCCAAAACCCACATGAAGCAGCCAGAATGTCTTAAAAGCAGCTATATTACATATGTACAAACATAACAGAGTTTCAACCTCACATCACAGAGTACAAAGAGACAGCATATCAGCATAACATAGTACAGACATAAAGCACGGCGACATGGGTACCTTCTCATCAAAGGTCCAAAGGCTACTGGTTTCTGGTGCACTTTTATACTCATGATAACCAATCAGAAAACTGGTTACATCATGCAATTGCATCTACCTTGCATCAGCCTTACTCATTATGTCTATTTTGTACACCTGGTTTACAATGACTCAGTATTACATACTGGACTCCATCTTAGAAATCTATAAAATATACATACAAAACACTTATAGACAAACCTATTCTGTCTAATACAGCATATTTTTCCTCACATATCTGACAGAGGGGAATTAGTCAACTAGCTCAGCATTTTTCAACCGCTGTTCCGCGGCACACTTGTGTGCCGCGAGATGTTGCCTGGTGTGCCGTGAAGGAGCAGCCGGAGGAGGAGGAGGAGGAGGAGGAGGAGGAGGAGGAGGACCAGAGCCTCCTGTCGGCGCATGCGCCCTGGGCTTGCAGGAAGTGGCGATTGCTGGGAAGGAGCGCAAGGGTGGGAGGAGAGAGAGGGGGGGCAAGTCCACGAAGGCTTTGGAGACGTCACCCAGCAAGCCTGAAAGAGGCGGAGGAGGAGGAGAAGAAGAAGAAGAAGAAGAAGAAGAAGAAGAAGAAGAAGAAGAAGAAGAAGAAGAAGAAGAAGAAGAAGAAGAAGAAGAAGAAGAAGAAGGCGTCACCACTTGCCAGCGGACCCGCCGTCCCTCCTGGCACATCCCGCGGGCTGCCCTCCAGCAAAAGAAGCCAGGGGTCCGGGGACGCGACCCCCAGCCCCGACCCCCAGCCCCTGGGCCGTGCGGAGGCGAGGGGAAGAGGGCAGGTGCATGATCCGGCCGGTCCCGGGGGCGGTGCTTCTCAGCAGATCCCTGGCCGCTGCCGCTCGCAGGCGGGGAGGCGACTCCCCCAACAACCTCCCCCCCCGCGCGCGCTCCCGCCGGCCAGTCGCCTGCGCGTGCTCATCGGCGTTGTTGACGAGCAGGAGGCGCTGGAGGCGAGCGCCGTCGTGGTGGTGGCGCAGGGCGTCGGCGGCGTCCCGGGCCACGCGCTGCAGCCCCTCGTTGGCGCCCAGGTCAGCGGGCAGGGCCTGGACGCGCAGCTCCGGGTAGGCGGCGCGCAGCTCGCCCTCCAGCTCGCTGAGCGCGCCCGCCGAGCGCACCGCCAGCAGCAGGAGTGAGCCTGGTGCCAGGCGGACCGCCACCAGGCACGCCGCCCGGCCCAGGCCCGGCCCCGACGATGACGACGACGACAACGCCATCGCCTGTGCCCCCCCCTGCCATGGGACCCCAAGGTCGCCCGCCCGCCCGGCGCATCCTGCAACCGCGCAGCCCATCATCCCCAGGTGCAGGGGGTGGGGGTGGTCTCGAGCCATGGCTCGATCTACTCCTCCCCCCCGCTTGTTAAATTTTTTAACATTTTCTAATGGTGGTGTGCCTCGTGATTTTTTTCATGAAGCAAGTGTGCCTTTGCCCAAAAAAGGTTGAAAAACACTGAACTAGCTAACCAAACAATTCTGGTTTACTGAAGAAGGCCTCAATGCTAGCAGGCCTTGCAGGAGGGATAAAGGGTGATAGTTTCTAGGCAGGAAGTAGTAGGAACATTTGGGGTCTGATCTGCATCAGCTAACTCCTCAGAGGCCAGGACAGTCCTGGGCCTATTCAGTTACGTTCATTTTTCTTTCAAACAGAATGTTGGTCAGTGTTCCAGGAGGTTTAATTATGTTCAGTGCATCTCTGTGTGGTCCTGTTTCCCATATTCAAAAAGAACAGCAACCAAATTGTTTGTGCCAACTAGAGAATGGAAATGAGTTTTGCTTGGGCTGGCATAGTCCATAGGCCATTTTTTTAATCTGGCAAAGTTTGAAAGAGTTATCTTTCAAAAACTCTTTGAAAGAGTTATCTCACCATATTGATACATTATCTTATCATATTAATATAATTTATCTGGAATTTTGAAGGGATACGTTTTTTCCAAGGGATCATGGGAGGAATCCAGTGGGTCTCGTAATGTAGCAATACCTGTTGTGTGTTGCTTTTTTCTCTGGACACATTTAAGTTGGCTTCCAAGGTCATGGAGGTGAAACTAGATACTGTTATGTGTGAAACCATGGTATCCTTTGATGTCACAACCCTTCTTCACCAGCATTCTTACCACTGATGGCCTAACAATGTTAAAAAAGAGACTAAGAAAAGAGAAGACTTTTCCTTAAAGACAAATCACCTTAAAATCACTGTACGCTTTTCAAATAGCTTTTTCTGAAGAGCCCCCTTGGCCATGCCCATTTTTGACCACTTTGTCGGTTTTTCTTGCGACGACCACTGGGAGTGGCATTTTTTTTAAATCGGTTCCTGCACCCCCTTTAAAGCAATTTGGTTGCATTTGCGGACATATTACGCTGCCTTTTTTCGGTTTCCCCCATGTTTCTGCCGTTTCCCTGTCATAGTTTAAAGCGGTTCAGCCAAGTGTGTACAGGGAAGCCGATTGCTGAGCAACTGCTGAAGTGCGGACTGCCAAACCACTTTAGCAACCACATAAGAAACCTCACCATCAGAAGCAGTCTCAATCTGGACCAGATATGCTTGCTCCTGAACCTGTTTCTGAGCACCACTTACTTCACATGCACAGATGATTTTTACAGACAGAAACATGGTTATGACATGGGTTCCCCAGTGTCACCCGTTGTTGCCAATTTATATATGGATGAAGTGGAGACGATGGCACTTAACACCTTCCCTGAGATGGACAGTGACCCACTGGTTCAGGTATGTGCACAATGCCTGTGTAAAGATCAAGATTCAGGAAGTACGGATCTTACAGACCACATAAGTGCAGCAGACTCAAATATCAAGTTCACCAGGGAAGAAAACACAACCATCCGGCTTTTCTGGACTGCAAAATTATTATAGTACCCAATGGTAGCCTAGGAATAGAAATTTACAGGAAACCCACACACACTGCTTAATACCTGCTGTTTGACACCCACCACTCATCGCAACACAAACTATGAGTCATCAGGACTCTAAGCCATAGAGCAGAAAACATCGCTATCTCCACTGAAGCCAACAATAAGGAAGACAGGCATCTGAAGACAGTTCTTATGGTCTGAATCTTCAAAGTGGGCCTTTAACAAGCCACTGTCCTGATCCAACAGGGCAGTGGAACAGTCTGAAACTAAGAGCTGATGGAAGAACCTGGTCATTCCTTACTTGGCTGGTATGCCTGAGAAGCTCAAAAGGATTTTTGGTAAACACCACCATCCCTGTTTACTTCAAACCCATAAACCCACTAAGGCAGAGACTTCTCCACCCCAAGGCCCTGGCACCAAAACACAAGAAGAGCAATATAGTATATGCGGTCCAGTGCAGTGAGGAGTGTGCAGACCTCTAAATTGGAGAAATTAACAGCCATTAAACAGGAGGATGATCCACCCAACACAGGAGGGGAAACAGCTCAGGAACATAATCAGCAATGTAGCTCAATTTGAAGGACAAAGGGCACTCCTTCAAAAAAAGAGGATGTACACATTTTAGACAGAGAAGATAGGTGGTTTGAGAGAGGGGTCAGGGAAGCCATTCATGTTTGTATTGAAAAACCCTCTCAACAGAGGTGGGGGGCTCAGGCACAATCTGTCTGCTACTTATCAAGCTGCCCTTTCATCAATCACCAGACAAATCAGAAGTACTTCATACACCCCACCAGCAAGGCCACAGCTAATGATCTATTCTTAATGGTTGTTAAGGAGGATTTCATAGGTGGGACTTTCCTGCACCCCAGGCCATTGTCCAACTTAGGAGCCTATTCAGACCAGGGTGAAAACCTTTTTCATGGCTACAAAAGCATTATAGAATGTCTGGCTGAGGAATCCCCCCACCCACCCATAAAGACTTAATTTATTTGTCTTTTGAAGACAAGTGTATGTATGGCATGTCATCTGTCAGTGGAAGACTGTTCACCCTGATTTTGTACTATTGAGCTTAGTTCCTATCTTACAGTAGTTATATTTTCAACTAGGGTGCTAAATTGCCATTTCAGTTGCAAGCACTCTTTCTCTCTTTCCCAGTGTTCTCTGGAGCAAATGGAATAGCAGAATGCACTTTCTGCAATACAGTACTCAAAACCATAGCAGGCTTCTTTCATTCTTCATTCCTTCCACAGCCAGGTCTTCCTCTGAAATCATTTAGTTGGCCGGCTGGGTGGAACATAAGAAAATAAGAACAGCCTTGCTGGAACAGGCCACAGCCCATCTAGTCTAGCATTCTGTCTCACCCAGCAGCTCACCATTTGCTTCAGAGTATTCCCAAGCAAATGCCTTCACCTGCTTACGATTCCCTGCAAATGGCATTGAGAGATAGCCTGCCTCTCTCTCCAACTCGGAGGTTGTCCTTAGGCATCTATAATGATAGCCATTGATACCCTTGTCCTCCATGAACTTGTTCAATCCTTTCTTACAGCTGTCAAGGCTGACAGCTGTCACAACTACTTCTGGCAGGGAGTTCTACAGACCAGTGATCCTCTGGGTGAAAAAGTACTTTGTCTTATTTGTTTGAGACCTTGCACCCAAAGGTTTCGTGGTGTGCCCCCTAGTTCTAGTGCTGTGCAATAGGGAAATCAGTATTTCCTTATATACTTTGTCCATACCATGTATGAACAAAACAAGCAGGAAGAGTGTCCTTCAAGGATGGCATTGATTTCTGCCCCTTACTTTCATTCCAGAAGCAACAGTGCCAATAACGAGTGCGGGGATGGAGGCAGGCGTATGAAGAGAGGAACAACCCCTTAATGGGAAACACCAAGGTTTCTCCCTCATAACAATGGCAAAGGGAAAGTATCTGAATTCCTGAGCAGGAGGACCTCAGGGTGCAGACTGATAAATGTCCACAACATACATTTCACATCCTTCCCCTGTTTTGAGTTGCACCTGCCCAATCACAGCATTTAGTTTCCAAATTCAGGTGCTTAAAATCTGACACCTTTAATATAGTTCCTCATGTTGTGGTGACCCCTTGCTCTGTTTGGAAGAGGCCACAAGCCCCTTTGGCAGGCCACTGCCGCAGGTACCATAGAGAACTTCCCTCTAAAGCAGGGGTGCCCAAACTTTTTGTAAGGAGGGCCAGATTTGGTAGCTGAGAATGTGTCAGGGGCCGGTTGCTCCCGGACCCTGCCACCCCACTGCAAGCCCCACCTACTGACGCATAAGCCCCACCCACTGACCCATTGCAACCCTACCCGCAGGAAGGAAGGCGGGGACCAAGGGAGGGAGGGAGGAATGTGGAAACCAAGAGAGGAAGGACCAAGGGAGGGAGGGAGGAAGGAAGGAAGATGGGGACCAAAGGAAGCACAGGGAGCCGTGGCCACAGGTCGCCCCTTGGAAGTGATCTGTGCGACCTTGCACACACACCCAAGCTCCCCAGCGGCGGCAGCGGCTCACCCACCAGCCCACCCCAAAGCTCCTTGGTGGTGGCAGAGGCCCGCTGGCCTGCCCACCCCCACACTTTCCCCTGCGGTGCCGGTGGTGGCAGACCGCCCGTCCACCCATCCGCCCAAGCTTCCCAGCGGTGTCAGTGTTGGCAGAAGTTTTTTTTTTAAATGGGGCGAAGGAGGGGGAGGGAGGGGAGAGCCATCCAGCCGCGGGCCACTCAGAATGGCCTGACAGGCTGGATTTGGCCCCTGGGCCGGACCTGCTCTACAGGCACCCTCAGCTAATCGCATCATACAGTGCCATGGACTGACATCCCCTCCAACCTATCAAGCTGTAACTCACTCTTCTCTCCACCCCCCTTCATCCCTCTCCTCCTCCAGACCCAAGCCGTTTGTGCCTTTTTCTTCACTGGCTCATGGTGACCCCTGTGAAATGGCTGTTCGACCCCCAAAGGGGTCCCAACCCACATGTTGGGAACCACCGCTGTAGCAGAAAAGACAGAAAACAACCTTATTTCCCAAGTATAGCCTCTTGCCTCTCCTCTGCGTAAAGACGAAGGAGGAAGTAGTTGTTTGGGAAGCAGGTAGTGGGATGGTGAAGTTGAAGATACTGTAGTTATATTGCCTGCTGTGGGCACAAAACACAGTTTACAACTCTGGTGCTATTTTTAAAAATGAAATATCATAGCCTAAAAACAATGTTGGATCCAAATTTAGATATTTAGAATGAGGAGCAACTGGATTCTCCACCTCACCCCCTTCATGACAGCACCTTCTGTCAGGCACGGGTGTTGGGGGTGGGGAGTTACATATTAATTTTCATTTGAGGTACTGACATACAGCAGCATGCAGATAGGTAGCACTCTGGACATTAAAAATGGAAGCATAGACACACCCTTTGTGTCACCACATATACAAGGTCAAGTACAGTAACCCCCCGCCCTTTTGTGGTTCATATACTGCGGTCCTGGTATATTGTGGGACCGCAGTATATGAAAAAATGCCCCCCTGGGGTAAGGGGGAAAGACCTGTTTCAAAACGGAAGTGACTTCCAATAAACAGGAAGTGACCTCCGGATTGCTGAAAAGCATTTCTGAGTTTGTTGGAGGCCTCAGAAATGCATGCCAGGGATCCAGATGTCACTTCCAGTTTACTGGAAGTCACTTTGGGTTCACGTGGAAGCCCTTTTGGAGCCTCTGACAGTCCTGGGAAGGCCCTCGCAGGCCCGTTCAGGGCAGCACCAGGCTGGGGATAAGTACAAGAGCCCCCAGCTAGGGCCCCCAGGCCCAGCCTGACCTGCATCCGCATATTACAGATTTTCAATTATCGCGGATCGGGTCAGGTCCCTAACTCCTGCAATAGGTTGGGGGGGTACTGTAATTAAAAAACATAAATCTGGAGATTTAAAAAAAAGCTTAGCATTGGATTTCACTTTGTGGAAGCACACTTCCTCAAACTGCTCATGAAAATTATTTTTCTGGTTTGTGGTTTATTTCGTGCTCATCTCTGGTAGGATGCATCTTGACATGGGAGGAGAAGGAGTCTATTTTAGGTGCATGGAACGTTACTGTTTTCCCCTTCCTGTTGCAACCCTTCCAGCTCTCCTGAAAATGCCCTCCCCCAGGATTTGGAGACCTTTCTGAATGGGTAAGGAAGAGGTGTAGATGAAATGGAGGATTCCTTTCAAATCTGATGGATACACCTTGCATGATGCAGCCTATGGGAAATATTAAATATTCCACTAAGAAATATGGCTTGGGGTTGAACTACTTTTATAAGTGAGGCATGCAGAATCAAGCATAGAGGGTAAGAAAAATTAGGAAGGAAGTTGCAGAGTGCCTGATTCTGATCAGACTGGCCACAAATATAATAAGAAATAACCAATGGCAATACAAGCTCATTACAGTAAGTGGTCTAATGATGCAGGAATATCACCTAAACCAGCAAATTTCCTTTTGACTTTCCAAAGGGAAGAGTAAAATATCCCATCTCATATTTGAAATACTCCCTCCACGCACAGAGATACAAAGATGCATCCATCAGTAAGCATTAGAGGGGTTAAGGCTACATTGAAGGACATTTGGAGAGAGTGAAGATAAACTTTCATTTCTGCTTTCTTCAGGGAACAAAAAATTATAATATGCAACATTTCCTAAAATGAACAGATGATTCTACCCACAATGAACTCAGCATCAAAGCTGGGCTGACCTTCTAAAAGATTTTGCTTTTTTAATGAGAGCCGCCATTTTATAGGGAAAGGTGAACAAGTTGAACATAGGCATGAAACAAACACAGCTAGCCATTTTTGCTCAGAGTGAACAACAAGCTCCAAGGTTCGGAAGAGTTGATCATGCAGGAACTCATTTCATCTCAAGATGACAGACAGCTGCTCCATGCTTCAACATAATACCTGCTTCAAATTAACAACACACCATGTATCTATTCCTGTTATTAATGTGCAAGAATCAGATACATCTCGTTTTTTAATAAAAACATACCTTGTATATTTGGAGAGAGTATATATGTTATGTTTGGCTAAGGAATAAGGATCCTAAGTCCAGTGAGACAACATTAATTGAATCGCAGGTACACCATGCATCCTTATATTTTGCCAGACAGTTGAGCCATTGTTGCCTGCTGGTACTAAATAAAGAGATCTTAATGAAGGGCTTTCCTAGCTCACAGAATCAATAATTTCAGGGGTCTTATTTGGCATCTATGCAGTTTCTGTTGTCTTTCAAGTCAACAAGTGTACAAAAATAAGTATCCCAAAGTACTACAGCAGGGCATTTACAGTTGTGTTTTGCCTCTCCTAGATGTTAGGTTTAGGGGAACATTCTACTCCAACAGGTTATGTCCATGTGGCTCAGAAAGGATTGAAGCATTTTAAATTGTTATTTTATTGTTCTGTAACTTTTACTGAGATCTCCATGAGAAGCTTTCTAATAATGCATGTCCTTTTTTTCAAAAAAATAAAGAGCTTGTGAAAATGACATCTCTTTCTGTCTGTCCATCCTGAAAGCCTGTTGAAGAAACTCCAGCTAAATTTTAGCAAAGAACTATGCAGATACGATTTAATATTTTGTCTAGTTAAAATGACCTTGTTTTTATTGGACAGAGATGTAATCTATTTATCGATTTTTTCTGCTGTGTTTTAATGCTCTTCTGTCATATTTTATTTTTTTGTCTGTTGACTAGATCTAATTCTCCTAAAATTTCATTCATTCTTTCATTCATAACTTCAGGGATCAGAATCCTATGACTCTTCAGATGTTGGTGCCCTTCAATTCCCACTTGCCTCCATCAGCATGGACAATGATGAGAAGTGGTGGGAACTCTTTAATTAAAACACTTGCAGGGGTGCATATGCTAAAGGTCCTGTGTTTCTTAGATATGCTTCCCAGGCATGTCTAAAAAGCAAAACTTTACTATATCACTAAGGCACATCCCCTCACAGCCAAGCAGGTGCCTCTCTCTTATACAGTAGCATGGCAAGAAATCCTGAACATGAGCTCTGGGCAACATGAAGCAGCACATTTAATGGATGGTTCACAAATCCTTTGATGCAAATTCCCTCTGCAGCTCATTGCAGTCCAATGCAGTGGGAAAAGGTTTGATACAATACTGGTTTTTTTTTTTTTGCAAAAGGATATACTCTATTGGTAATTGTCACCTTAATAGTAGAAAGAATTTTTCAGCCTCCATCTGCCCTGGTCAGTCATTTTCCTGGGAAGAGAGTGACACTATGGAAGGATTCATTGTGGGCCCTCTTCATTGCCAAAATGCTGCTAAGGAACTCAGAAAAGCAGACAAAGCCTTGGAGAGACCTTTGTCTGAATCTAAGGGGGTAAGCGGGAGGCTTCTTGGCAAGAGGCAACGCCAGGCAGTTCTGCTCTCTTGCCAGAGTAAAGAATGCAGCTTTGGCTGTAGCAGAAACAGGCTACTGTTTGATAAATCAAATCTGGAAAACTGACCAGAGAAGATATGTATATGTTGCTCTAAATAAGAATGTAAGAAGTACTGTACTGGATCAGATCAAAGACCTATCCAGCCCAGCCTATTCTGAACCAGTGCTTTGAAGCTTTGAAATATTAGGTCCCCATATGGTCTGGACTGCAGTGCCTATTAACTCAGCATCACTATATTTAGATAATAATGGAGGACATGAGTCAAGGGGATAGAGGGATACTCTTCTCCCTCTGACAAAATACCAAAACTAGGGGACATCCACTCAAACCTGTGGGTTGGGAGAGTGAGAACAGACAAAATAAAATATTTTTTTATCCAGCATGTTGTTAGTCTGTAGAACTCCCTGCCACAGGATGTGGTGATGGCATCTGGCCTGGATGCCTTCAACAGAGGATTGGACAGATTCCTGGAGGAGAAGTCCATCACAGGTTACAAACCATGATGGAGATGTGTAATCTCCAGGCTTAAAACCAGAGTACTTCAAGGGCCAGATGCAAGGGAGTGGTATCAGGAGACAGGTGTCTAATCTCATGCGCTCCCATAGGCATTTGGTGGGGCCACTGTGAGATACAGGAAGCTGGACTAGATGGGCCTTTGGCCTGATCCAGCATGGCTCTTCTTATGTTCTTATGCTCTTATGCAATGTTCTGACCAAAGAGGTTGGAAGCTGACAAGAAGAGTTGGTCCTGTTTCTTTCAGTCACTCATTTGCTCTCAAGCTCAGGGGTAATGCAAAAGAACACGAGTTATCAAGTAACCAAGAAGTGACTTATCCCTAAACTCCGCGGCAAATGGCTCCCAGCTCCGGAGCTTAAAATTGTTTCCCCACCAGCTCCGGAGTTTACAGAAAATTAAGTGCGACCACGCCCACCTAAGCACGTCCCAGCGCACTTTTCAGGTACCTGCTCTCCGGGGGTGAAAAATCCCTGATGCGGATCTAACGTAGAGAGTGCCGGGCTCTCCTGGCTTCTGTTTGTTGTTGTTTCCCCCCCCCCCCCCCCTTTAAGAGATCTGAATGCTGCCGGGAACAGAGCGAGACCGGCAGAACGGAGGTAAGCCGGCATTCTTTTCTTTCTTTTTTTCTCCCTCCCCTCAGGCAGTCAGCAGCCAGGAGTGCGGAGGGGGTGGGAACACAGGGACAGCGACAAACCCCCAAGATCTCTGGTCTGAATTTAAGTGGCCAGCGGATCTTAGGGGTCATGTGAAAAGGATCTTAGACTCTTGAAATCATGAAGTTGCAAGCGGCCTTCAAGACCATTGAGTCTAACCCCCTGCCACAAATCATACGACATCAGCCCAGTGGTTCTTCCTTGAATGCCTCCAGTGTTGGAGCACCCAACACCTCCTGAGGCAATTGGCTCCATTGCTGCACTGCTCTAACAATTGGGAAGTTTTTCCTACGATTCAACTGACATCTGTGATTTGAGCCATTGTTGTGTGTCCCACATTCAGAGATGATGGAGAACAGATCCTGCCTCACTGTGTATCCAGAAAGTCCTGTAGCTGAAGCTTGTTCTTCAGAAAGGGACTACACTTTCTCTTCAGTGAGGTATACATTGAGGGGGACAGCCAAAAGGCTAAAATAAACAGATTTTTTCTTTTACAAAGAAACAAATATAAATAAGCAGGGTTGGTCCAGGGTATTTTGTTGCCAGAAGCAATGGATAAGGTGATCTCCTATCCAATTCCTTGCACACAACTGGACTAAATTAGCAATTTAATTCTTTAAGAAGGGATATTGGACCTCTTATTAGATCTTAATAGCAGACATATTTAGAGATAAACTGGATAGGCTGCATGATAGGATGGTGTTGTGCCACAGTTCCTCACCCCTTAACCTACGCCATTTTGGGTTGCAGTTTCAGTCTGCATATTGTCTTTGTAAATGAGAAGCATGGAATGTGGTGATTAAAGGCATGGCCTTCCCAGTAGTGGGACTTCTGATGGGAAACATCACACTCTTCTGCTTTTGGATCTGAATTCAAACCTTCTCCACTGAGAGCTGTCCATGGTACTGTTTCCCAAGCTCAGCTTTCTTCATATTGCTTGGCATCTCTGCAGACTCCGCCAGGAACCTGTTACCTACCAATAAGCATTGATCTAAGCTCCCCATCCATCACAGCACCATCAGAGTTTTCTGAATGAGGTGCAAATTTTACCATGCAATTTCTGGTATTCTGAACAACAACCCCCATAATCCCCAGCCTATATTGCCAATATGGGAGTTGTGGTCCAAAACATCTGGAGGACCGAAGGTTCCCCACACCTTTTCTAGAGACATGCTACATGAAGATGCAGCAGAGTAAATTAAAGCAAGCTTATTGAAGGAGCACTGTTGCACTATGTAGGTTAGCTCCAGAAATACCTTTGAGTATTAGGTGGTATACCAAATAACACTAAGCCAAGCAGTCTGTCTAGCCCACAGCCAGTTTTTTTAAACTATGTGTTCAGTTTGGAGCAACTGCAAGTTTGACCTCATTTTGTATTTTGTGTTACTTTTTGTTTCTGGGTTTTGTTTCACTTTGGGTTTAGTTTTACACACAAATGCAGAAATACAGACACAAAATAAACCATACTCTGTTATAGGAGGATACGAGTAAGAAAACAAGGAAGGAAAGAAGGAAGGAAGATAGATAGATAGATAGATAGATAGATAGATAGATAGATAGATAGATAGATAGATAGATAGATAGATAGATAGATAGATAGATAGATAGATAGATAGATAGATCTGTGGCCATTGTAATTTGCAAATTCTATACTCCATTGCCCAATAACACTTTCATATTTCTTAATAAAGCAGTAGGCAGGCACCAAAGTATAGTTCCTCTGAGAATAAAATAACAATAGTGATTTTGCTATTGCTTCAGAATTACATTAGAACAGTGGTTAGTCATTGTTTTCAGGAAATGGTCTTCAAGAAGAAGAAAAAGAGAGAAATATGAAATATCACAAAAGCAGTGTTTTGCCAGAGCAGGGATGAGGCTGGGGGCTGGATTATGGCCAGGCAGTTCTGTAGTTCTTGGCAGGGCAGAAATGAAGGGAGGATCTGATAGGAAAAGAAGGCAGCTGCGTCTTTTCATTTATTTTAAGGCAATGATGGGCCAACTCAATACACCCTGGGGACAATTTTTGTGACTCTGGGATCCTCTGAAGACCTCAGCAATGGTTATCATTGGGGAAAGGAGGATCCACTTCTGATTTTGACATATTGGTCTAGTTTAGTGTTAAATGACACAGGGAGGCTCTGATGCCAACTTAAAATGTGAATCGCCATTTCTGGATGTGTTGAGGAGTGGCAACCCTCCCCCTTTTTGTCAGAAAAGGGGCCCATCCCCCTGCTACAGCAGCTCCACTGGCTACCCGTTAATTTCCAGGCACAATTCAAAATGCTGATTTTAAGCTATAAAGCCCTAAATGGTTTGGGTCCAAATCTCCCTTTCTCATCAGGCAGGCTTTCACTGAGTGCCTGTCTGAGAAGGGTTTTTTTTTTCTTTCTTTCAAAAATGGGATTGTTGTGCCTTGTTGCTTTTAAATGTGTTTTTAGTATTGATTTTATTTATTGGCTTTACTATATTATTTCCTTAATTCTTTTTTTAAAATTATACAGGAAATAATGTATTGTTTCTAGATTTTAGTACTGTCTCTTTTTAATGGTTTCTTTCTAGGAGAAAGACAGGACATAAGTATTTAAAATAAATCAACCCTAAAATAAGAATTTCAAGCGAAGTCTCTTACTTGGGAGGGGCCACTTGTAGATTTCTGTGCTATATTTTGTCTGTCTTCGATTTAAAGAATAAGTCTATAGGAGAGAGTCTTTCCCCTTGTTGTACTGGTCTCTGAAATATTTGCCCTGGGGATGTGGGTGGTTTAATACCCCTCTTTCAGTCATCATTCAGAAAGCCTGTTATTTTTTCCAGCATCATTTCCCTTAAAGTTTTGAAGGTTTTCTTGCAGATTAATAGTTGCTATTGTGTTTTCATTAATTTATTGCTAGTTTTTAAAAATAAGATTCTTCATCTTCTTTGAGAGAGGGGGCAATGGGTATCTGATTTTTTAAAGAACAAAAAATACATATTTTATTTACTTACTTATATGTTTTATTTAGCCAGTGGAGCTGCTGTAGCAGCTAACCAAAGGGGTGGATTGCCACCTCTGAACACATTCAGAACACGGCTCAGAAAAGTAGGAAGCATAAAACAATCATATGATATCATTCCTGTATGCTTGCAAGGACTGTCCGGGGGTGAGGGTGGGGGGAGCATGTACTGATCAATTTAACTATATCTCATGTAGTTTCTAAACCAAGGAAAGGACAGGAGAGGAAATACTGTACATTTAATCTCCATATTTGGTATAAGAATCAGTCGGTGCTTTCTTTAGGCATTTTTATAAGATGTTTGACATTCAGAAAACAGAGCAAATAAAATGTACTATTGTGGAAGGGTGAGTGGGGTGGAAGGAAGGTTTGTTTTTGACAGTTTTGGAGAACAGTCATGGAGTTTGCATCCTTCCTTCTCTTGCTTCATCAATGGATACCTCACACAGCACAGTCTGCTGACAGTGGCTCTCCCATTTCCCTTCACCAACCATGTGCATACAATGTGCCCCATGCCATGTATATGCTGTGAAGGCACTGTCACCAAGTTCTTCTTTCACTCTTTGGCCGCCTTTCTCTCCTACCTGGCAATCGGCCCTTCCAAACATTGGTTTGTCTTATCACCAACACAACATGGCTCATTCATTACGGAAATTCCTTTCAGGGCCTGCAACAATAGATCCTGACAAATGGCCCTGTCTGTAAATAAAATTGAAATGTCAGGGCCATTCCAAAGCCTTCAAGAGGGAAAAAGGCAACACCAGCAGGGATCAAATTAATATTTTGGAGTGAAGAGATGCAAATCTGATGTTGGGAGCTGGCACATCCTTGCTTCCCAAGCTGGGGCAAACACAGGGAACAATGGGCGACTGTAACTTGACATGGGCAGTGAGATTCTGGTCGGAGACTTGGCCAATCCATCTTTATCTCCAACATGAAACATTTCAGTCCTGTCTAAAGATGTTTTCATAATTGCCACCTTCCTGTTCCTTCTCAGCATAATTGTGCCTACCGAGTACTTCCGTGGGAACAGGCTTCAGTCACACACATGGTGTTTCTTGAAGTGTTTAAATAGCAAAATAAGCATTTCAATAGTGCTCAAACAAACTCTTCCCTTCCCCAATCTGTATCTTGTGCATGACTGGAGGTCTGGCTGGAACTATCCTTCACAGAACGGGTCCCCTCGTTGTCTCTGTCAGTCATGGCATCAGATTGTCTCCCTTTCTCTAGAGGGCTAGCCAATTTCTTTTCACAATTACCTCCAAGGTCAGTTAGACTGAGAACATTGTGACTTACCACAAGATCATCCCAATGTTCTTTAAAAAAATAGTTACTGGTAAAGAAGGAGGCAGAAAGAATAATGGATTGCCTAACCTCACCTTGTAAGTTCAGGTTTCAGAACCACTTTTTATCACATTCTATTTGGACCCAGCTGATCAATGGCTATGGGTCCTGCCAGAAGTTCTCTCATAAAAAAGTGTAATTGAGAAGCTGATTTGGAACCAACCTTCTTGTACGTCGGCCCCTTCTCTTAAGCAGCAGCCTCAGTTCCAATAGAGAGACCCTTCTAGCTGTGCAATTAGCCATACAGAAGGAAACCTCTACACTCAGATTGTTCAAGAACAGACCATGCTTTTCCCCCTCAGACTTTGAGGTGTCTCCTGTTTGTTTCTGAAGGCCACTTCAACTGTATTTGTGCCATGTGGTTAGTACCAAGGAGGAGATGAAGGCAGTTGTAGCATAAATAGAGATGACATTTTCAAGGTGAAACACTTGATAATTATTGAAAAGAGCAGGAATCTAGCAGGAACACCCAAGGAGCTTCCCAGACAAGTTCTGCCCTGTCAGCGAGCTTCAGTGCTGACCCATGAGGGATGCCACTTCTGGTTGCCTGCCAGCCCTTCTTGGGAGCTCCTGTGACTCAGATGTGATCTACACCAGTGATTTTTGCCTACTCCCTTCATGACTGCTGAGTAGTTTATCAGTTTGAACCCTGGAACTCTGGATTACACATTAGCACTAGGACTACAGGACTAACCTTAACACACTTGTTCTTGTGGTCCAACAACAGAACAGATCAAAAGGAATCAGGCAGTAATATTTTGCATATGTGACCACATTTGGGGGCAAGCTGAGCTGAGAAAAACAGGAATTTGCTCAACGACACAGAAGTGTGGCTCATATTGAATTTCGATTTTTAATCCACATTTTAGGTCACATACATACATACATACATACATACATACATACATACATACATACATACATACATACATACATACATACATACATACCAACCAATCAGGTATGAAGGATGCTCATAAGCATAAATTCTAGTTTCTCCACATCTATTCACATAGTTTGGAAGAGTTTCAAATCCCATCCCTTTCAAATGGTTTCCTGTCCAAATGACTATGCACTGGAGAAGAAAAATGTGCAACTTAGTTTTCTTGGGGGGAATGACAGACAAAAGAGATTTACACCTTGAAGGTAGGTCTAATTCTATAGAATTTTGCTACCTGGGGTGAAAGACAAGATGGTCACCTCCCCCACTTCTCATGGTGCAGTGGTTAAACTGCTGTAAAGGCAAAGGCTCCCCCCAGACATGCGTGCTCGTCGTGTCCAACTCTAGGGGCGGTGCTCATCTCCGTATTCAAGCCAAAGAGCCAGTGTTGTGCAAGTCCATAGCCATGTGGCTGGCTGGCTGCAAGGAAACACTGTTTTTACCTTCCTGCTTTTTACAGCGGTACCTATTTATCTACTTGCATTTAGATGCTTTCGAGCTGCTAGGTTGGCAGCAGCTGGGGTTATCAGCGGGAGCTCACTCCGCTGCGTGGCATCCGGGATTCGAACTGCTGAGCTGCCAACTTTGCAGTTAACAGTTTTCGGAGCCTTAGTCCGCTGAGCCACCATGCCCCTACACTAAACTGCTGTACTGCAGCCAAAATTGTGCTCACAACGCAGAGTTCAATCCAGGCAGCCGGATTAAGGTTCACTCTGCCTTTCATCCTTCTGAAGTCAGTAAAAAGAGTATCTAGCTTGCTGGGGTAGGGGCAATGTGTAGCCTGCATAATTAAACTATAAACTGCCCAGAGAGTGCTTTAAACACTATGGGGCGGTAGATAAGCAGAATGTTTTGCTTTTTGCTTTTCATATACACAAGCTGACCAGGTTGGTAACTAATTATTCCTTTGGCATTGTTAAAAGGTCAGCAGTTCACATCACATGTGAAGGCAGTAGTATAGGGTTAGGAGCCCTGAGGACGAAAGGAATGAGGAACCTGCTCCTCCTCATCATATCAGCCATCTGAAAAAGCAAGAGAACGGAAAAGCTAGGGTAAGTACACAGTATCCGTGTATACTGTAGTGGCACATCAGAAAGAATTTGTACTCTAAAATGGTTTCCAAAACAGAATTAGAAGGAAAAACAAATGTTTTAGAAATACCTCAAATTAGCTTGGGCAGGTGTTAGAAAGCTTAGAGTTTAGACCTCTTAGGGGGAATTACTTTTTGGAATCTTTTTGGATTCTTAACCTCCCAGAATGCCCCAATCAGCCTCTGGGGAACCATTTCCTGAATTCTTCAAACTCTGAAGAAGTAGATCTCTCATCGTTACTGGTATTCAAAGCAAAGGTGAATATGTTCCTTTAATGCATATTTGCCATACTTGGGGCCTTCTGTACTATTGTTTCTAATCCACTTCTTGAATTCACTCCAGTAATTCTGATGCTGTCATACTTTGATTCTTTCCTACCTCCACGTGTGCCACCAAAATAGCACTTTAATGCCATTTTTACCTTCTAGCAGTTTCCAGACCAGTCTGAATGAATACTCCTATTTCATGGAACCCAATAAGGTTAATTGGTTTGTGAAGATTCTCAGTCATCCAGGTGAGTTTATCTGGAAGTTGAGTCATGGCTACTGGACTTCTTTTTTGAGAGACAGAAACGTTTCGCTGTTCATCCAAACAGAGACCGATGAAGCTGTTTGGATGAACAGCGAAACGTTTCTATCTCTCAAAAAAGAAGTCCAGTAGCCATGACTCAACTTCCAGAAGGTTAATTGGTTGATCAATTTCATTCTGATTGTAACAACTTAAAATCAAAATCTTTGTTTTTCAAGATGAACACACAGGAAATTTGTGTGGGGGCCACAGTTCAAGTTTAAGATAACTACAATCTGGTACAATTCTGAGAGAAGCACAATTATGGTGTGAAAGTCATTGACCTGTCACAGTGAGACCCATCATCGGGAAAATTGCTGAGTTTAGGGGAAAAGCTTTTGTCGAAATTGAAAACTCTGTTGTATGACGATAACTTTATGTTTTGACATATCAGCATATGAGTAATGCTTGACAGTGTAGCAGCAACTTTTGCCATAACTATTCTATCTAATTAAGAATAAGAGAATCATGGGATAATGGAGTTGGAAGGAACATGTAAGACCACCAGATCCAACCTCCTGCTCAAGGCAAGAATCCGAATCAAAGTAGATTTCATAGATGATTGTTCAATATTTCACTTGAATGCCTCTTGTGTTAGAGCACCCCTCAGCTCCCAAGGTAATTGGTTCCATTGCTGTACTGCTCTAATAGTTAATAATTTTTCCAGATATTGTGTAATTGTGAATTGTATTGTGTACAATTCTGGCCACCGCATCTCAAAAAAGACATAGTGAAACTGGAAAGAGAGTGACTAAAATGATTACTGGGCTGGGGGAACCTCCCTTATGAGGAAAAGCTAAAACATTTGGGGCTATTTAGTCTGGAAAAAAGGTGCCTGAGGGGGGATAAGACTGAGATGTATAAAATAATGCAGGGCATGAGTAAAGTGGATAGAGGGAAGCTCTTCTCCTCTCACAAAATACCAGAACTAGGGGACAACCAGTCAAACTGAGAGTTGGGAGAGTAAGAACAGACAAAATATTTTTTTAACCCAGCATGTTGTTAGTCTGTGGAACTCCCTGCCACAGGATGTGGCGATGGTACCTGGCATGGATGAGTTCAAAAGGGGATTGGACAGATTCCTGGAGGGAAAGTCCATCACATGTTACAAACCACGATGGAGATGTGTAATCTCCAGGCTTAAAACCAGGGTACTTCAAGAGTCAGGTGCAGGGGAGTGGTATCAGGAGACAGATATCTAGTCTCGTGCACTCCCGGACACATTTAGTGGGGCCACTGTGAGATACAGGAAGCTGGACTAGATGAGCCTTTCGCCTGATCCAGCATGGCTCTTCTTATGTTCTTATCTCCCCTCAGTCCTCTGTTCCTAAAGTTAAACATGCCCAGTTCTGTATATAGCTTGCTTTCCAGTCCCCTGATCATCCTTGTTGCCCTCCTCTGAACTTGTTCCAGTTTATCTCCATCCTTCTTAAAATGTGGTATCCAGAACTGGTACAGAATTTTGTGATCCTTCAGCTTGGCGCAACAATTTCCCCTAATGATATATTTTTTAAAAAAAATAGCTTTTTTGCTCTCCTTAAAGGCATCATCAAGAACAACTCAGAAAATGTTGAGTTTGGCATTTTATTTACAGCCCAGGCTGCAGCTTTTGCTTTCTCAGCGGCCTTGCTAGTGTACCCAACAGATCCTGGCGATTTGGGTGCAACCGATGCTCCTCTCCTTCTGGAAGGAATCTATTAAACTGGGAAATTATTTTTCCGACTCCAGCTCCTGAAACCCTGTTGGCCAAATCAGTGCTCTCCTTCTTTCAGCTCCCTTTGAAGATTGCCAACAACAAGCAATCTTCCTCTTGGGAAAAGCACCCCCACACATCTCAGCTGGGGGATTCTGGGAACAGTGCCCCCCCCCAAAAAGTTACCGATCCGAGCAAGTTCAGGGGAAGTAAAATGGGAGCAGGTACTTTTCTCCCGAGGCTCCGAGGAGGAGGAGGAGGAGGAGGAGAAGAGGAGGAGGAGGAGGAGGAGGAAGGCTAAAGTGGGTCGGGGCCAGGCAGCCGCCGCCGCCTGGCGCTTCTTGACCCGGGGGTCATGGCCTCGCCTGCAACGCCCGCGAAGGACGGGAGCGAGCGGGAAAAGCGGAAGGAAGGGAGTTGGCGGCACCGAGAAGGGCGCCTCGTCGCCAGGGCCGGGGCCAAGGCTAGGAGGGGAGGTACAAAGCGCTCCGGGCGCTATTTGTCCTTGAGCGCCCGCCTGCGTCGCTCCGGCTCATTCTTCAGGCTGGCTACAAGGATGCAGCAGCAGCAGCAGCAGCAGCAGCAGCCGTCGCGGCGACCTCGGCGGGCCGCTTCCCTCCTGCTGCTCCCTTTGCTCCCGATGGTGCTCTTCGCGCCCTCCGCCGCCGCCGCCGCCCCTTCGGCGCCCAAATTCGTCTGGAAGGACCACGGGGGGCCGCTGGCGTCCCGCGGGGCGGCGCTCGACGCCCCCGGCCTGCAGCAGGTCGCCGGGGTGGCCCAGACGGCCGTCCACTATCTCAACTACCGGCTCGGGTCGCCCAGCTCGCTCCGAGCGCCGGGCCAGGTGAAGAAGGCGTCGGTCAAGGTAAGAAGGGAAAGGGCCCGGCGCTGGGAGAAGAGCAGCGTCCGCTCCTTGGGCAGGAGCTTCACGGGAAGAGCCCTGGCACTCTGCATATGGGCAGAAGCTCATTCCCAGGAGGTGTTTCAGCGCTCCCTGGGACCGAGAACGCGCCGTGGGGCAGGCGTCGTTGGAAACAGATAGATGCGCGATTGGGGGGGGGGATATGCGAATTTGTTTGGTAAGAATCTAAAAGATAAGCATTGGTAGGCAATGCAGTCTATACACAGTAGGTTGGGGGGGGGTGATATGAAGTCGCCTCAGACCTACCGCGACCCTCTGACCGATTGATCTTCAACATGTCCTCTCTATGGGTCTTTGGGTCCTTTAGGGAGCTAAGCCATCTCATATTTGGTCTTCCTCTTTTCTCCACTGCCTTCAACTTTTTTTCCAGCATTACTAACTTTTCCAGAGAATTATGCCTTCTTGTGATACACCCGAAGTATGAAAAAATTAATCATTTTTGCCTCCAGAGTGAGTTAAGGCTTAATTTGATCAAGAATCCTTTGCCTTTCTGGCAGACCAGGGTGTCTCTTCCAGCACCACATTTCAAATGAATACTATACTCCTTTTCCTGTAAGCATTTTTCGCTGTCCAATTTATATAAGGTTAGGAAATCCTTCCTTTCCAATCTTAAATCACACTGCTCAAGTAATTTTTTTTTAAAAATCTTTTTTGGACTGGAACTTCCTCTTCTTTGCTTTAGCCAGTACTGAAAATCTGTGGTTCCCATCCACTGCAGTGTAAAATGGACCATCTTAAGCCACTAGCTGTGTTGTGGGAGTCAGAGTCACAATGAAAGCTGAAGGAAGTAGGGGCAGAAGCCTCATCAGTACTTAGCAGGCACTGACTGAAGCAACCACTGAGCCGGATGTTTGGTTTAGGGGAGAGTGGGTCTGACAGGACAAAACATACAATCTGATTTTTTAACAAGAAACTCTCTTCATTTCCTGCTCAAAATAAACCGTGTGTGTGTGTGTTGTGTCGTTACAGTCGTGACCGACTCTACGTGACTCCATGTCCATGGAGTTTTCTTGGCAGGAGTACTGGAGTGGCTTGCCAGTAGCCTTGGAGAATTGTTGGTTTAGGGAAGGCTTGGGTGGTGTGGAGTGTGGTGCTCTCCCCAAAGTCTTTATATAGACTCTAAATAAAGCTCGGCTTTTATTTTTCTCTCAGAATCACTGTGCCCTTAATATAGAAGAAATATAGCAGTTAAAACGTCACCATGTGCCTAGTAAGATTCACTTACATATTTCTGTCTGGTTGCTACTGATTCAGTGGCAGAGGAGCCTTTCCAGGAAAAAAAAGTCGGCAACTAAACTTGTTCTGGATTTAATCGTATGTGGACCGTGTGACATTGGACGGTGTGACAGTTTGTCTTTTGGGGATCTTTTGATAAAGAGCCTGGGCAGATGAAGACCCATTCGAGCTGTGATTGGGTGTGATAAAAATCTGCTTAGTACTTGACAGAATTGCTTGATAGAATAATACACAAACGTTTCAACAAGCTAGTCTGGACTTACACTTGCATGAAAAAGTTTGAAAGATAGCAGAATTTCTTTTTTCTTTCTTTCTTTCTTTCTTTCTTTCTTTCTTTCTTTCTTTCTTTCTTTCTTTCTTTCTTTGTATTACTATTTACTGTTGGGAAGGGTGAGGTAATGGCCTCAAGCAAATTAATAACTGGAAAAGGACTACAAAATGTTGGTTGTTGAATCTGTCATTACTGTCTGTGTTGTTTTTACTGCAAGGCACTTTGGGGTTTTTATTTTGTTCAGATGTTAAATTAATAGGACTGGTCTTGGTACCAAGTGCACTTTGTCTGCGGGTGTAAGGGCAATCCTTAAGAACATAAGAACATAAGAAGAGCCATGCTGGATCAGGCCAAAGACCCATCTAGTCCAGCTTCCTGTATCTCACAGTGGCCCCACCAGATGCATCTGGGAGCGCACGAGACTAGATATCTGTCTCCTGATACCACTCCCCTGCATCTGGCCCTTGAAGTACCCCGGGTTTAACTGTATTAAACTTGACTGCTCTGCCTCAATCAACAAATATTGGGGCCAGCCTTCAAAATGGTGGTCTCACCCTAGTGTCCTGTGCTGCTCAGCGTTTAGAAGAGGACAGATGACATGCTACTTAGCCCAACCACCTGCTCAAACTTGGAGCCAGGCTTGGCACTCAACAAGGAGCTGAAAAAACAATTGGTTTCCTCTGTCTGCTGGAGAGGGCAGGCGTGCATAATGGTGTGATGGATTGCAGATTAGTTTCAAGCTCAGAGTTTTAAGAAGTTCCTTTTTTTGGATTTCAGCTCTTAGAATCCCCAGACCGTGTCTGCAAATGAGTGCTTCCTAGCAGTATCAAGCTGCTGTTTTGGGGCTTGCAAAGGCATAAGCTGTTTGCACTCAGAATTGGTAGGATGGTGTTTGGATTCTCCAGTAGCGCTCTCCCTCCCTTAATGAGTAGGCCCTTTAACGGAGCTGGCAGATTGGCAGTACCAGCATTGTTTGTCAAGAAACTACTTCAGGATGACCTGCGTGAACCACTTACAAAGATGTACAATGGGAGGCTGAAGCAGCCAATACAGACTGCCCCAGATGGGTATTGTATTCTGACGTCTGCTCAGCAGTAAACTATTTTGATTCCTTTGTTTGCCTTGAAACAGCTATAATTTTATTTGCCCTTCTGAAAAAGAAAAGCAGGCAGGCCAGTGTTAAGCTGTTACCCCTGTGGTGAATATGTGGAAAGAGGAAAGAGGGCAAAGCACCTTATCTGCTTAATTCAAATAACTCAAGCTTTTAGGTTGAAAACCACAGTGACCTCCTTTCATTGAGCTATGCAAACACATAACACTAGAAGATGTGTGTGGTGCACTATTTTTCTCCCAGTGAGGGGAAAGTACAATAAGTTGGTGAATGTTTATATTGAAGCATGAGATGAAATTCACCAGTTATAAAATCTGAACCCTGCTTCTGGACTCTAAAGAGAAGACCCAGTAGGGTTATCATAATAAGCAAATACAGTTGATATCAAGGAGGAAGTAAATGTCATAACAGTACAAAGATACAAGCTTGAACAGATTAACCGCAATAAGCCCAGCAGTTCCTGGCTGGGACAACAGAAAATGACAGGCAACAAACAAGCTGATATTAATCTCACACGGGAACCAAAATACATAATCACAGGGTTCCAGGAAGATGTAGAAGAGAAAGGTCGTAAAAAACTAAGCATAGCACCTCTGTCCCACACAAAGGATTGTAATGGCACATCAATTTTCTGTGATAGCGTTCAGGCATATTGAAATTCCAATTTATACTATTGGCTTGATGTTATTGTTATGTGCCATCAAAAAAGCAAAGCAAAAGCAAAGTGTTTTACTTATATCTGCCTCCTGGCCCCAAATAGTGCTTAAAGCACTCTTTGGGTGGTTTACACTCTATTTATACAGGCTGCACATTGCCCCCGCCAGCAACGTGGGTACTCAATTTACTGACCCCAGAAAGATAGAAGACTGAGTCAACCATGAGCCAGCTACCTGGGAGTAATGGTTTTGACACACTACCAACTTTTTTCAGACTGACGAAGCTGCTTGGATGAGCAGCGAAATGTTTCAATCTCTCAAGAAAGAGAAGTCCAGTTGCCATGATTCAACTTCCAGATAAATTCACCGGGATGACTGAGAATCTTCATAGACACTCAGCATCGGATACTCAGTGGGTTCCAGATTGTTGTTATGCTTTCTTGGAGATTCTGGGGGTTGCATTTAAGAGAAAGTAATTTTCCCCAGCGTTAGGCTTTAGATCAGTTCTCATAAACGGCAGATCAACACTGGTCTCTTGTAACAATTCTTCTGTGCCTCCTCTGAGCCCACATCAAAGACCACTCCCCAAACCTAGTGGAAGCAGGCCAAGGCTGAAGCTGTCGGCACCCTAAGATCTGGCTCTAATCTCCATCTGAGTATTCAGTCTTCTGTTGCGCTCTGATCTGAAGGAAAAAAAATCATTGAAAGCAGGCAAGCGAGAGCCTGGGGCGATGTTTTCTTCTCCCTCTCTTGTTTTACAGAGGTGTTTGCAGGAGAGGAAAGAAAGACAAGAGAATGCTGGCTGGCTGGGATTGAAGGAGAGTGTTTGTTAACATTGTCAGCCTTGAGACTTCATCAAGCGTATTGTTTAGAGATGCAGTTTGATCACAAGTTATTCTTCCAAGACAAAAAAAATTTTTAAAAAATCCACAGCTTTAGGAGGAAAAACTCCAGAAACTCAATACAATTCCCTGTATTCAAAGAGCCCATTCAGTCTTGGCTGCCTCTTTGATGCCAGCTTGGTATAAACCACTGCCAGCTACGGGCGTTTGCGGTGCTTTTCTATCCGTTTGGCTTGGGATGGCCTGGTAGAAGTGGCTCTGCTGAGCCATGCCTTCCAATAATCTCTTCTATGGGCACAGAAGCCCTTTTTGTTTTTGTTGACAGTTCCTAACTGGTAACCCTGGAGGATTCACTGCTGGGTCTTGGATCATATTTAAGGCCTTTCTTTTCTTTCTTCAAAGGTGTTTGCTTCAACAACTACAACCCATGTAGCGCTTGAAAAGGCAAACAGATTTCACATCAGAAAATTGAAGCTGTTGTGCATGTCACAGGTTTTGAGCTAAAATGTCATACATTTAGTGTGGCATAACCATCTGTGGATTGTAATCCCCCTATGTCAGCGGCATGTGGTTTACAGTCCACAAAACCATACGTGGAATAAAGCATGCTAGTATTCTCTAAGGTGGCACAAGAATCTATGTTTTCTTTAGTACAGTCAACAACTGATTAATATTCTTACTATAGTGTTAATTTTTTTTAAGGTGTCAAATGCGATCTGTTGTTTTTGCTACAACTGGTGAATGTCACTCCCTCCTGACAGGTGTTGCACTGGCTTAAGAGGGTATTCTCACCGGCAGCATTTTTGTTTCAGGGAAATTTCATTTGGATCTGATGCGGATCATACTATCAACAATCATATGTTCTGTGATGAACGCTATAATAAGTACATTATATTTTGCCTTCCTTTCAATGAGTACCTGCCTTCTCTCACCCCCCACTTCATCCTTGACAACAACCCTATGAGGTAGGTCAGGCTGAAAGCAGCCCGCTCAAGGTCACCCTATTAATTCCATTGCACAATGGAAACGGGATGAAGATCTTCTATAATATCTTCAGTTAACATTTTGACCACGTTACGATAAAAAAGCAATGTCTGTGAAGATTCTCAGTCATCCAGGTGAGGTTATATGAAAGTTGTATCATGGCAACTGGACTTCTTTTGCTGAGACAGTGAAATGTTTCACGGCTCATCCAAGCAGCTCCGTCGATCTGAGGAAAGTTGGTAGCGCGTCAAAGCCATTACTCTACTTTCAAGTAAAAAGTAATACTGGTTGACTGTGACATCACTGTGACCATACTGCATCAGTTTATCCATAAACTCTGTTTTGTAACTCACCTTTAACGGAGCTCAGTCTCTCACCTCACCAAAGTTTTATCTTATTATGATGACCTTATAAATTTACGTAAGCTCGGTATTAGTTTATCATGCAGGAAATTCCCTAGTTTTGTGCTCACAGGCTGCTAAAGGCTACACTAGCAAAGAGATGAAGCAGAGACTATATTGACAGTCAGTTGGTTATGCAAATAGATTTCAAATGTGGAGTCACCAGTCCCTTGTTTGGCTGCATAGAGAGCACTATGTGAAACACTCCTTACTATTTCTTACTTTCTTTAGCTTCTTCTGGAACAAGAGAATCCTTCTATTTCTGGTCATCAAAGAATTTCCATCTTATTAAAAAAAGCTCACATACCATCAGATACTGTATAAGCATTAATGGTACATGGTTGGGAGGAATGGGGGACGATGACCCCCCCTCCCATTCTGGTCTACAAGTGACCCCTAAATGTATTATTGAGATATTTCCAAAACGTCTTTATCACTGGTGAGGACATCTTGTTCATCATCATTGTATAGTTTCCAAAGCTGTCACAAACAAGAAGTTTTACTCCTTTGATGGACCAATATGGAAAGTTGGAATGGTCATATTTTGTCTTGTCATGCAGCTCCTAGATATGAGCTTGATCTGGAATAGAAATTGGCTGCCTCTTGATTCATTTAATCTTTCTTTTTGTAGCTAATGTTCAGAATTAAGCAGGCTTAGCCCATTGTTTTCACCGGACATAAGCTTCACTCCCAAACATAGGAAATAAGCCCATCGAGGAAATTTGCATCGATTTGTGCTCTTAGACACATTTAGCATTGCACCGGCCTTGGATGCTGAACTAGAGATATTGGTGGACTACAAAATGAAGGTTATGTGCAGATCTTGGAACTGTGACCTTCTTAGACAACAAGTTCATACCTTGCATTGCTCAGCTCAGCATGGTTGATGGTTGATCAGTGATTTAGGTATCTCTGGCTATGGAGCCAGAGGTTAGAAATTCGATTCCCCATTGGGCCTCCTGCGAGAAGAGACAGCCTGTATGAGTACTCCCAGAAGAAGGGAATGGTAGACCACTTTTCAGTTCTCTCTATCTAGAGAACCCTGAAAAGGGTCACCATGAGTCAGACTTGATGGCACATCCGTTATCATCATGCTTGCCAGAGGATGCTGGGAGTTGTCATTCTAAAGTAGTTGTATAGGCAGTGATTATATAGTATTGGGGGGTAGCTACATTCTGACCTGAGACTTCACTGTCCGTAATTAAGTATTCTGGAAATGACCTTTTGCCTTGCATGCTCCCTCCTTCCATGTGACTGCCGGGTGATAAGTCGCTAGTGCTTTTCTTTTGAATTCACCCAGGATTTTTGTTGTGTGCCCATGTTTATGTAAACATACCAGAGCAAAACTACACTGTCATTTTAGATATAGCTTTAGCAGCCTTTTCCCCTTGCCTGTGGATGTCAGGCTACAGTTTCTGTTGACCTCAAGGCAGGTTGTTGTTTAGGTGACCACCAGCTGGGGGAAAAATTCAGTTTAAGGGCAGGGGAAATACATCTTTAAACTTTGGATTTGTATTCTGCTTGTTTCCTTATTGCATAGTTTTTGCAATAGTTATGTCCATCCCCAGCCATGTCTTGTGTAAGCATCATTCCTTGATCACGTGGTACTTACGTGAGAGTAAAAAAAATTGCACTTATTAACTTACATTGGGCAGGTATATATAATCATTAGAAGCCTTTCTGAAGTCAGAAATCTCTCAGGTATTTTTCTGCAGTAACAAAATATTGATCCAGCAGAGGTAAAATGAGTCCTCATTGTGCTTCTTTTCTTGTGAAGAGGCTGTTAAAACAGGCAAAGCAAAGCAAAGTGTTCTGCTTATATACCACCCCATACCATTTCAAGTAGTCTCTGGGCGGTTTACAGTTTAATTGCAGTATGCAGGCTATACATCCCCCCCCCCCCCGCAAGCTAGGTATTCATTTTACCAGCCTCAGAAAGATGGAAGGCTGAGTCAAGTATGAGCCAGCTACCTGGGATTGAACCCCAGGTCGTAAGCACAGTTTTAGCTGCGGTACAGGCATTTAACCACTGCGCCACGAGGCTCCTAAGGCAGCCCATTGTCAAGCTTGAACCTCACCATGGCTGGCAGTTTTGGAATTTCCTCCACTTCCTTCCTTATCTATCAAACGGCATCCTTGGGGGAGTCAGGAAGGGCAGAGATGCATTTGCTGTTGTGGGCAAGAGTTTAGAAAACAGATAAGAAGAGCCGTGCTGGATCAGGCCAAAGGCCCATCTAGTGCTTCCTGTATCTCACAGTGGCCTGCCAAATGTGTCTGGGAGTGCACGAGACTAGATTTCTGTCTCTTGATCCCTGCCGTTTCCGCAAGGCTCTGGTCTAAATGGCCAAGAATTTAAAAGAAGCAAAAGGTACATGAAACTTGAATGTGAGCCACTCATTGAAGTTCAGTAACTGAGGCTACCATTTGATCAGAAATCAGCTGCCTCTGGTGACTTTAGTAGAAGCTTATATATTTCTTTTTTCAAAGAATAGAAACAAATGCTGTCATCGCTGACTCTGTATGCTGAGCTATGACTGAAGGACCAGCTACGGAGACCAGCTGAACATTCAGGGATCTGCAGTGCACTCAGGCCTTTGATCGCCTGCCCAGAACCTGGAGAATGATGGGGTCACCTGGTTTTTGCAGGTTTCTGTGTGTTTTTAGAAGGAGAACTCGAAATACGAAATGGAAATCAATAAACTGACATGTGAAATTAAAATTAGGAAGGGACTGATTGATCTAATGATTTAATGGTTTTAAAGTAATATGTAGGATGCACATTGGTACATGCATTTCAAAAAAAGTGCACACTGGGAAGAAGAGTCAATGTATTTCTGGAGAGAATTGGGAAGGTTGACATTTTAGGGATTTTAAGCATGGATTAAGTTCCAAGTGGGAGAAGGGTTGCATAGGGCTTCTTAGGTAGATTGCTTTGATTTGTTATGGTTATTTTTTTCCTTTTGTATAAATTTCATCTATTTTTGTTTTTTATGTTCTATATTATAGTTTTTAACAACAACAACAACAACAACGATGATGATGATGATGATGATGATGATGATGATGATGATGATGATGATGATGATGATGATGATGATGATGATGACTGATTATAAACAGTGTCATAATGTAGTTGCTCAAATGGTCCACTGGAATTTGTGTCAGAACTATCATCAGCAAAGAACTGGTGGGATCATAAGCCTGAAAAAGTGATTGAAAATGAGCATGCAAAATTACTTTGGGACTTCCGAATACAGACAGACAGGGTTTTGGAGCACAATACCCCGGATATTGTGATTGTGGAGAAGGAAAAAGTGTGGATCATTGATGTTGATATACCAGGTGATAGTAGAGTCTCCGAGAAACAACTTGAAAAAAATTGCCCGATATCAGGATCTGAAAATTGAACTTCAGAGGCTCTGGCATAAACCAGTACAGGTGGTCCCAGTGGTAATCGGCATTCTGGGCGCTGTGCCTAAAGAGCTAAGCAAGTATTTAGGAGAAATTGGAGTAGACAAAGTCACGATCAGTCAGTTGCAGAAAGCCTCCTTACTGGGATCTGCTCGCATAATTCGCCAATATACCACATAGTCCTAAACGCTTGGGAAGCGTTCGACTAGTGATTTGTAATACAAAATCCAGTGTAGTTAGCTATGTAATAATAATAATAATAATAATAATAATAATAATAATAATAATAATAATAATAATAATAATAATAATAATAATAATAATATGGTTCCACCTCTGCCCATAACAAAGAACTGGTGGGACCATAAGCCTGAAAAAGTGACTGAAAATGAGCATGCAAAATTACTTTGGGACTTCTGAATATAGACAGACAGGGTTTTGGAGCATAATACCCCGGATATTGTGATTGTGGAGAAGAAAAAAGTGTGGATCATTGATGTTGCTATACCAGGAGATGGTAGAGTCACTAAGAAACAACTTGAAAAAATTACCCGATATCAGGATCTCAAAATTGAATTTCAGAGACTCATGTGGCATAAACTGGTACAGGTGGTGCCAGTGGCAATTGGCACACTGGGTGCGGTGCCCAAAGACCTAAGCAAGTATCTAGAAGAAATTGGAGTGGACAAAGTCACCATCAGTCAGATGCAGAAAGCCACCTTACTGGGATCTGCTCGCATAATTCGCCGATACATCACTGAGTCCTAAACGCTTGGGAAGCGTTCGACTAGTGATTGGTAATATAAAATCCAGCGTAGATAGCTGTGCGGCTAAATAATAATAATAATAATAATAATAATAATAATAATAATAATAATAATAATAATAATAATAATAATAATAATAATAATAATTTTTTAAAAAGGTTAAAAAAAGGAAATGGGAATCAAACCTGGGAAGATCTGAAGTATTTCACATGTAGTGCAAGTTTCATTCCAAACTGTTTGACTGTTTACTGACCCAAAAGGTGTTTGGTCCTTTCGTGTGGTCTATTCAGAGACAGTACCTGCAGGAGGCTGGATAGGGAAGCCGTGACCCTACCTGTGAGCAGGTGCCCAACAGAGAGAGCAGGGGACTGATTTGGTGAACACCTGTTCAATCAGTAAATGAACCAGGCCGAACCATCAAATCCGTTAATCAGAATCTGGGAAACTACCACTATGACAATAAGCATTATTATTTTGACTTAACATTTGCTAAGCTAATGGATTGCTAAATTAGAGCTAGAACAAGTTACTTGAGCTGTAATTGCCACCTGCTGGTCGTGATAATGCAATGCAAAGTTTTATGTAATATGTTACAATTATGTAATATTATATGTTATAATCTCCCATGGATTGCATGGGTCTACACAGCACAGTTTTGGTTATACCTAGATTCTTTTCAGTAAAACATTTCAGTGAATAAATATTCAGTAAATACCATGCTACAGTTTGCCTCCAGGAAGTGGCCTGAGAAATGTGGTTTTTTATTGTTGTTGGTACCGTGACCCCCCAGTCCAATGAGGGCAGCCTGGCTGGCCCCCTCTCCTGGTATGGTGGCTACATGTAGCAGCTGGGGAGGGTGCTGCAGCATGCAGGAAGGTAGGCGAGGTTCAGGGGAGGTGCGTCTGTCTGTGTATAGGGTGATGCTTTGTGTAGTTACATGTGAGGGCATACAAGTTATACATGGATTTTGAACTACAGGGGGGTCCATTGCCCCTAATCCCAACATTGTTGAAGGGACAAGTGTTTTTAATTAATCTTTCCATATTACCCATCATTTTTACCACTCTCTATATACAAAAATTAATGTCTTGACACATTATTATTACCTCATTTGGATGCTGAGATTTCTAGTTTGCATTTTTTGAAGAAAGTGCAGCTGTTGCTTTTTTTTTCTCTTACAGACTATTCCAGGCGTTGGGAGGAAATATTTCCTTCAGTTTTCTACCAAAGACCTTCAAACTGGGGTAAGTATGTTCAATAAAATGGAACTTCCCTCATGTTTCTTTCCCCACCACCACCACCTTTTTTGGGGTAATTAATCTGTTCTGTTGGAACAGAGTGCAAATCTGTAATTGCAGCTTGTTCCTTAATTTCTTTGGACTGTTTAGGTATAATGGTTCTATGCAGGTCTGTGTCCTCTATGGCTAATGGGTAGCCAGTTGCCCCTGCTTCCTATGTGTAGAGGGCCCCCCCCCCCGGCCTAGAATGTGCAGCACTGTTTTAAACCCAAGTGCTTGGCCTTGGTGCTCCATTTGTTCTGGTTTTTTATAGTAGAAGCTATTATTCTCTCTTTAATATGACATCCTTTCGATTATTTAAACATAGGTATCATATCCCCTCTCAGCCTTCTTTCTGAAAGGCTAAACATTCCCAGCTCCCTAAGCCGTTCCTTTGGTGAGACATTTCTTCCAGACCATCAACCATCCTGGTCGCCCTCCTCTGTACCTGTTCGAGATTATTTTAAAGGTCATTGTCTCCCCTATCACAGAAACCCTGTTAGGGTTGCCACCATTTGGAAATGGCTTGATGGCACATGACAAGAACTGTAAGGGTCCATAGGGTCCCTTGCAGTTCAAAGGTTATGATGGTGGTGGTGGTGGTGGTGGTGGTGATGATGATGATGATGATGATGATGATGATGATTTGGATTTTATTTTGTTTTACTAAAGCAAAACCTAGGGACATGCCTTGCATCTGTGTTCTACCTGAAGAATAAACCAAAACCAATGGTTGAGATCAGCTGTTTTCAAAGCAAAGACCCAGATCAGCGTCTCCAGGAAGACTATGGCTTATACCTAAGCATCAGAGGTATGTCTGATCTTCCTCTAACAATTTCCTTCCTAGTTGTTGTTTTTCTCTGAACTTCTGTAGAAAGAAAGGGCTATAACTATTTACACGGTGGACTGAAAGGAGGTGCTAAGAAGGGCCTTATGGGGGGTCAAATCTGGGTCCCTTGCTCTGACTGTAGCCATCAGTAGAGACTGTTTGTGCTAATGAGAAATAAGTCCAAATAGGCTTTGCTTAATGGCAGAGGTGTATGCAAAACATGTGCAAAAAGCAAATATATTAGGAAATATACCTTTTCTGGTGTACTTTATATGGGAAATGTATGAATCAAATTCTTGTTGCTGGATACTTGCAAAGGATGGGATGCAGACAGGAATTGAGGTTTAATATCTGTTTACATTCACTGTGGGTAAGACAGGATCCTCGTCTCTCTGTGTGGAGTTCGGCACCCAAGTGGAGCCTCTCCTCTTCTCACAGTCCTTTCTGGTACTCTGACAGAGCTTTGTTGGGGATAGAAACCTTTAGGGTTTTTAGAGACGTCATCATAGGCTTTAAAAAGAAACAAACATAGTACTATATACATATGTGATGGGAATTTCTCCAAAGGAGGGAGAGTGACCCCTGCACCCCGTGAAGCGGAGAGGGATGAATGGCTGGAAAAGCAGAAGAGAAGGGAGAAAGCCAGAGCTACATCCCCCCGGGAGGCTGGGGGGAGAGAGATGGGCAAAGAATGAACCCTCACAACCTAATTTCACTATTTGATTTAGAGGCATGCATGCTTGAAATTAACACTAGATTGTAAAACTAGCAGGTGCATCTCTTCTTGGGTGTCAAGTCACACAACTGGCTTGTCACAAGGAATACAAGTGGTGACTCCTTGTTGTGATATATGCCGTCAAGCAGCTTCTGCCCTATGACGATCCTTTGAATGTCCTCTCCTTAACAGCTCTGCCCAGATCGTATAAACCAAGGCTTGAGCTGGCCTCTTATTTATTTATTTATTTATTTATTTATTTATTTATTTATTGAATAATTTTACTCCACCTTTGCAAAAGTATCCAAGGCGGCTTACAAAATTAAAGGACACTATATATTTCTTTTATTAATTTTAGAATATTTTTACCCCACCTTTCTCCTTGGAAAAGGGCCCAAGGCAGCTTGCAGTAACGAGGGATAATATACAGTCCAGTACAACTAAGACATGTTCAAGTATTTGTGAACAAGGAACTGAAGGACATCTTACAGCATTAAAAAAACAACATCACATTAAAGCTACAAGAGAACGTGAGCAGTTACAAGGAGAGTAAAGTTCCATGTAAAGTTACGAGTGATGGAAACTAACATTGAAAACATGCAATGTTAGAGACAATGAGTGTGCAACACATACCAAGAAACATTAGAGACAGTACTCAAAGTTAAGAACAAGGATTGTAAAGAGGCATCTTGCATTATTTAAAAGGTCTGTTTGTGGAATGACATTAAAGATGGGGCAAGTCTGGCCTCCAGTGAAGAAGTGACAATTCGCTGCTGCGATTTATATCATTGCACTTCATGCCAGCATAAATAATCAGTAGAATTCTGGCCTCGAGTATACGCAGGGAAGTCTGAGAGCCGAAGAATAAGCTTCTGGAAGCCAGTACTGGCTTTCAGTGAAAGTCACTCATTATCCTGTGCTTGAAACCATTTTCTCCTTCTGCCCCTTTCTCAGATGGCAGTGGGCCCTCCTTCCATCATTTGTCAGCTTTGGCTTCTGCTGGCAGTAGTTACATTGCCTGGGAGAAGTCAAGTGAAGGCATGACTTACGTGATGACACAAGTCAAGAACGCTCAGCAGTGGGTAGGTAAAAACGGCACAAAAATGCCAAGCCTTGCCCCCATTCCATGCACCAGCAGCAGTTTTGCTTCCCATTCGAGGATTGTTGTTGTTCAGCCGTTCAGTCATATCCGACTCTTCATGACCCCATGAACCAGAGCTCGCCAGGCCTTCCTGTCTTCCACTGCCTCTCGGAGTTTGGTCAAATCCATATTGGTTGCATCGATGACACCATCCATGAATCTCATTTGGGGATATCAGTGCCTTGAAGCGCTCTCGTCAAAATTCCATTAGAAATATCAGAGGAGGCGAATGGAGGGTTTCACAGGACGCTCACTTAGCTTGCCAAAGCCGCCCTCCTCCCATACAATTTTCTTATAGGTCTCTATGATAGACAAAACCCTGGGGCAGGTATAGGCTCCTGGTTCCTGCGCTAGAAGAAACGTGTATTTTTCCCAGATGGGTTGCCTGCCAGTTCTAAACACTGTGTTTTAACATTAACTTAAGCTATCCTGAAAGTTGAGGAGTAGCTAATAAGGGGGAAGGGTGGACTGCATTCTATGCAGCTATTCTGGGATTATTGTCGGATGGTAAACGTGGTGACTTCCTGGTGTTTCAGACTACATTTCCCATAATTCCATGTTGGGTGTGGCTCATGGGAAAAGCTGCTTGCGAGAACAGGACCAGTTGTGGCCAGCTCTGATTTTCTGTATCACTATAACATGTCCCCCCGCCCCCTGCAGTTTTAAAGCAGGTCCTGTACCATCCTAAAAACACTCACTCCCAAGTAAATTCTATTGATGTCAGAAGTGCTGGGTCCCAAGTAGGCACAGGCCAGGCTGCTGCCCAAATCAACAGGAGGAAGAGTAATTTTTCTAGAGGGGATGGGGTATGTACAACTCTCTAGATGTCATCTTAGCCAGCATAGTCAACAACGAGAGACCATGAGAATAGTGGTCAAAAAAGAATTTGGCAAATACAGTGCAACCTTGTATAGGAATTAATTTGTTCCAAATGAAATTATGTTAAGCAGATTTTACTTTATACAAATTTCCCATAGGAATGCATTGAAAACAGAGTAATCCCTAATCACGACCATTTTTATGTTATATGGATTCGCCCCATAGACGATTCTGTTAAGCAAATTTCCCCTATCTCCAGAATTTTTTATGTTGTACAGATTTTATATTATACAAACCGTTAGTTATATGAGGGTCCACTGTACTGTATTAGTATCTCTGTTCTAGAGTAATCTGCCACTTAATGCAGAAAACGTATGTTTCAGGACTGGCAAAGCCGTATGTGAAGGATAAAGCACCATGCATGAAAGTCACACCTGAGACTATGCAAAACAGTTAACAACATCTCCAGGAACCCCTGTGTGTGTTGAAGGAGGAGGATGAAATGATTTAAAAAATGCTCCTTTGGGACAACTCGACAGCACTTGTAAAGTTTTTTAAAGGGTGGGTGGATGAGAAGAATAGATTGGAATACTCACAAATGCATAGAACTACAAATGTAGTGTTTTGATCTACTGTTAGGCTTAACATACTGTATTTGTATAACGCTAACACAATATGAAGTACAGTTCTTGAATGCTAACAAGATGGTTTAAAATGCTGTTTTAATTTTATCTTTTCTATTCAGAGAAGAGCTGATGAGTCACTTGAATTTGATTTTTCTGTTCTTCTCGGTAGTAGTCGTTCAGAGGTAAGAAATCCACACTAGATTCATCATGTAAATCTTTGCTTGTTTCATTTTTGGAAGTGAAAATAAAAAATGTTATAAGTTCTTCCCACCAATGGAGAATACAGATTTTTTTCTGGGTTTTTTTTTTTGCACTTTTGAAATATATTTTGTGACTTTTGTTTGAATAATGTATGATAATAATACAGTGTGCATAAAATACCTCTTTTGCTAATACTGCTGGTGACAAAGAGAAAATAGTCTTTGGTTTTCATTGAAAAGCAAAAAAATCTTGTAGCAGCTGCTAGATGTCTTGCTGTCTTGTCTTGACAGGGTGTTTTGATGTGCTGAGACACCTTGTTTCATTGAGGACAAGAAGACTGAATACTTATAAGACATTTAGTTAAGATGGCATGTCTTATAAAAAAGTCTGATTATGTCATAATATTCCAATTTAAAAACTTTAGCATACTAGAGGGCCTGAAGAAAAAACAGAGCTGAAATTAAGGAAGTCCCTGCTGTATCTCTATTATGAATTCATATTGTCATGGTCCCTCAAACCCAGCTCCTCACCTACAATGTGGGTATAATAGTAGTAGTCTACATTGCAAAGTATGAATCACTGGCCAGGATCAGAAGCTGACCTGAAGGATCATAGGCTGCACATAGTCTGAGACACGTGCTACAGATTAACTTGTCCTTTCCTGAGTCCACTTGCTGGTGGAACTGCTTCCGCCCACAGAGTTAAAAGGGAGCCATCTCCCTTCCTAATGTAGCTTCTCCCCTGGGAAATTTGTTCTGAGGTATAGGCAAATGCACCAGAGCTGGTTTTTAGGCAATGTGAGGGCTGCAGGAAGGAGGGAGAGAAACCTATACTGGATTTTAACCACTTACGGAGTGTATGCAACATACTTAGTGGGGTCAATTCTATGCATGTGTACTTGGAAATAAAACCTGTATGGGACGTAGAAAGGGGCCTTATATGGAGCCATCCATACCTAGCCCAGTGATGGCGAACCTTTTAGAGACCGAGTGCTCAAACTGCAATTCAAAACCCACTAATTTTTTTTCAAAGTGCCAATACAGTAATTTAACCTATATACAGGTGGCTATGAAGGGGCAATGTCGGGTGCCCACAGAAAGGGCTCCGAGTGCCACCTTTGGCACCCGTGCCATAGGTTCGCCATCACTGACCTAGCCTGACCTGTTTCCTATGGCTTCCTAGAGTTTTTAAAGCAGGATTCTGTCATGGTCCACCCTACTGAAATATCCATGACATCAGCAGAGGGTCTCCCCTCCAAATGCTAAGGAGAGCTGACCGGGCTTAGTACCCACAACTAGGCACAATTGGCTGTGTTCAGAATGGAATGTGGTCTCAGCTCGAAAATAGAGCTTACTATAGGTTAGCCAGTTTGCACGACAATCCTGTTCACGTCTAATGAAAAGTAAGCCCCACTGAATTGAGAAAGATTGCAGTGTTTTAACACTTAAAGGTGCTGTCTTAGTATTCATCTCTCCCTACCACCACCACCCACCTTTTTTCTTCGTCTTCTTTTAACCCCTGTAGACTCTTTCTTGCCACATGCGTGTTGTCTGGAAGCTTGATCAGCCTTTGAAAGTGAAGTATGATTGCATCACTGAGGATGGATCTGCAGAGTCTGCCGATGGATCCGGAGCAGAAATGGGATCTACAAGTGGCTTTTTTACTGATCCAGAATTTAATTTTTAAGTGAAGACAATGCTTGTGTTTATAATGGTGTAAACATTTTTTTACAAAGGTGTAGGGCACCTACTTTTAACATTCCCAAATCAGTATTGTGATTTTTCTTCTATCTAAATCTTAGTGCTATAGGTGGAAACTTTCCACTATTCACTTTGGAGCCACCATAAATACCTTATTTTTTGGATAATTTCATAAAAAGAAAATTGTTTTTGTATCTTCCTAAAACTTATTTTCTTTTGCCCCTCCTCTTTTTTTTTTAAAGATTGCTTTTAGCATATCTTAAGAATCTCTGATATGTCATAAACTGTCTAGAGGCAGTAGAGGTAATTTAAGGCAAATGTATGAACACACAAACCCGTTTTAAAGATTTAAAATCAATTTTAAAGAAAAACTGATAGGTCATATTACATTTTGGAAATAAACATTTGATGCCAGCATTTAACCTATCTCCAATAAAATGAATGGTGGCACTTCCTTTATGTGCTGTGTGGCTGAATGTGTCATTTCTGATTTGTTTTTCCATGCTCTACATATGTGGGTTTGAAGAAACGGGGGGAAATATAAACAGATGAGTACTGACCAACTTTTTGCGGAAAATATGAGATGTATGAATATGGTCTTCAAAAAGTTGTCTGTCTGTTTGTCTTGGAACTATTTAATCTACCTTTTATTGAATTTAGTTTAATCTTTAGTTGATAAAATAACTGATATCCTTTTCCTGCAACCTGCAACCTAAGGCTGATCACTGATGATGTCATCAGTTGTGATGATTTTTCAAAAATAAAGCTCCCTTTGTCATAGGGAAGCCATTGGTTTCAATACTGTCACTGGGTGGGTTTTTTCTTTTTTGGAAATAAGAAACTCCCCCTGTGCTGTGACGTTCAGGCGTTTCCCCACTATAAACAGGATTCTAAAATACCTGATTTGAGCACCACTGCTCTGGAGAATATTCAACACCATGAGCAACAGCTGGCTGAGAATTCCACAGGTCAACAGTTTTCAAAAAAACCACAACATTAGAGTAGCAGGGGTCAACGTCATGATAAGTACATCCATCCATCCATCCATCCATCCATCCATCCATCCATCCATTAATTAATTAAGTTCCCTCTGGGAAAATTGGGCGGTTTATAAGTCCAAGAATAAATAAATAAATAAATAAATAAATAAATAAATAAATAAATAAATAAATAAATAAATAAATAAATAAATAATGGAGCAAGCTTTGAAGGAGACACTGGATTCCATCCAGTGCACTATCTCCAGCTGGCAGATGTGTGGGCAGATGAAATCAAAAGGCCCTGAAATGCAGATGGAATAAAAAAAAAGAAGCAAAGTGTTCTGCTTATATACCGCCCCATACCACTACAAGTAGTCTCTGGGCGGTTTTTTTTACAATTTTGATTACAGTGTGCAGGCTACACATTGCCCCCCCCCCAGCGAGCTGGGTACTCATTTTACCGACCTCGGAAGGATGGAAGGCTGAGTGAACCTTGAGCCTGCTACCGGGAATTGAACCCAGGTCGTGAGCACAGTTTTACCTGCAGTACAGGCATTTAACCACTGCGCCACGAGGCTCTTAAACAGTGATACAGTACTCCTCCGTTTATCGCAGAGATTAGGTTTGCGACCCACCCACAATAAAAGAAAATCTGTAGCTCAGCGCCGCTTTCCCAGTGCTTTGCCGCTCAGCCGTGCCTGTGGTCCCAGTATAATCTGCAGTATACCACAATATATGAAGTGCGAAATGGCAAGGGACTACTGTAATGCCCTCAGCAATAAATAAACCACTTGACATCCTTTCATTGGTAAGCTGACAAGGAGGACATACTGCCTGTGTGCCTTGTGGGGTTTAATTCTTTACACGATTTGATCCACAAAAGTTAAGAGTTGAAAGAAGAGATTCTTCCTTTCCACACTGAAATTTATCTTCAGTGCAACCCACTTTAGCAGCCTGTCCAGACTGGCATCTAGTTATGGTATAATGGTTCCCTGACAGCACTGGGGAGACCTTGTCTGCTGGTGTTTCTACTTAAAATGTTTCTGCTTAAGAGCTGGCCTCTTATCTCCCTGGCACCCGGCTGGGGCATGCAGTCTTTTTGGGATGAATTATTGAGGTGCAAAATAGCTCTTTGTTCTGCCATCACTGAGGAACCCTTGAATATGGCAGTTTGAAGTGTCTTTGCTTAAGGATGGCCACTTGAAAGTGATTGATGAAATGGCCTAGAAAAATGTTACCTTATTGGCTTGCATTTTGTTCTGATATTTCCATTTTGGATGTGAAATTCAGAATAAATCTATTCATCTCAAAGATGTGATGTTTCTAAAATGGGAGTTTGTTTGTTTGTTTGTTTGTTTGTGGTAGATGTCACTGCACTGAAATTGGTTTCTTCTAAGGGTTCTATCTTTTGATCATAAGTCAGGCTGTTGTTATTTTATCTGGTGTAAGCTTTTGCGGTGTGCAGCCCACTTGATGACTTGTGTCCAAATGAAGCAGGCTGCAGTCCATGATGAAAGCTTATGCCCAATAAAACGTTTGAAAAGTGCCACCAAATCCTTTTGTCAGATTTGCAGCCATTCCCTGATAAAAGTTGCTACATGTCTATAGTATGCACAGATCTATGATAAAATGTTATATATATCAACCAACTGTTTGTGGCTTTTTATACTTTTAGTTTTGTGTTTTCCAAACAAATCAACTCCCCTTAAGGCAAATTCTTACTTAACTAGTCAATTTTATTTTTACAAGTTAAATCTATTTAGGAGTGTGAAGCACCTTGTGGGTTTTTTTAAGCCAAGAGTGGGCATCTGATCCATCCCTGTTCTTTTGTTACTAGATAAAGCAAGTCAGCATGCCATCTGACTAGCCTTGTGGGAGAGTGTTTGTTTCTGGCATTGCTTTTATAGAGTGTACTGTGTTTAGATAAATCAGCTATGTGTAAGCTTTTGAGGAATTCTAACTGGTAGAACAAGATCTAAGAAACCTTTATCAACTGCAGTCATGACACCTAACGCTGTGATTTACAGTAAATCACAAGGAAGTCATAGATGTTTTCAAAGAACCTGCTTTGTTCAGTTTTGATGGCTGAGCTATTGGTACAGTAAATCTATTTTAGATCTGTTTTTGTTTTGTTTTCTGTTTCCTTTTCATACAGACCTGCAACCCAGCAACTGGCTTTTATTGTATGAGACCTTCAGATCACTCTCTTTCTACAGCTCCTATCTATGTGTGCATTTTCTTCCTCTTCTTTCTTTGTCAATATAGTTCTTATGGTCAACTTCTCCCCTTTCCTCTAGAGCAGGGTTGGGGAACCTGTGTGGTCCTCTAAATACTGCTACAAAGCATGAGCTAGCCAGACCCATGGCGAAGGGACATGGATCCCCCCACCTTTGTTCTAGGTCAGTGATGGCGAACCTTTTAGAGACCGAGTGCCCAAACTGCAATTCAAAACCCACTAATTTGTTTGCAAAGTGCCAATACAGTAATTTAACCTGTATACAGGTGGCTATGAAGGGGTGATGTCGGGTGCCCACAGAAAGGGCTCCGAGTGCCACCTTTGGCACCCATGCCATATGTTCGCCATCACTGTTCTAGGTCTTGGAGGTCAAGGTGGTTGTCATCATTATCCATATATAAAGATAACTCTTACAAGGTAGAAAATCCAGCAGTTCTTTACTATGTTTAGTTGTTCTTAGTGCACTGCTGCACATAAAAGATTTCTAAGAGGGTAACTGTTAGTTTGGCACAGTGTGCTACATGACTATTGAAAAGTGGCTTAATTTTCAAAGGAAGACTTACACACCTTTCTCCGTATACAAAGAGAATACAAAGAGAAACAGCTGAGATAAAATTCATATGTATGATGGAAACACACAAGAATGGATTAAACATAAGTCTGGGTTTCTTGAGTAATTCATTACCAAATGTAATATGACTATATTGCCACTTTGTTTTCCATGGAAGGTTATTTCCCACCTGGATCCTAAGGTAAAAACTCCCACTCTCACCCCTCTCTTCCACCCTCCCTCACCCCACTCTGCTGGAAAATGAAGTCAGCATCCCCATAAAGCTCATCTGTGAAAGGAAGCATGAAAGACTCCAAAATCTCCTGGTAGACTGCTGCGTTGACCCTGGACTTAAAGAAGCACAGTGGACCAATACCAGCAGATGATACTGCTCCCCAAATCAACACAGACTGTGGAAACTTCACACTGGACTTCAAGCATCTTGCATTATGTGCCTCTCTATTCTTCCTCCAGACTCTGGGTCTTTGGTTCCCAAATGAGAAGCAAAAGTTGCTCTCATCAGAAAAGAGGACTTTGGACCACAGAGCAACAGTGTGCAGGAGCAGCTTGACAAGAATACATTTGAAGCCCATGTCTGGCATCTGTGTGTGTGTGGTGACTCTTGATGCACTAACTCCAGCCTCACTCCACTCCTTGTGAACGTTCCCAACACTTTTGAATGGCCTTCTCCTGACAATCCTCTCCAGGCTGCCATCATCCCTGCTGCCTGTGCACCTTTTTCTTCCACACTTTTCCCTTCCACATAACTCTCTATTAATGTGCTTTGATACAGCACTTTGGGAACATCCCACTTCTTTTGCAATTACCTTTTGGGGCTTTCCCTCCTTAAGGAGGGTGTCAATGATGGTTTTCTGTACAATTGTCAGGTCAGCAGTCTTTCCCATGATTGTGATTCCTACTGAACCAGCCTGAGAGACCATTTAAAGTCTCGGGAACCCTTTGCAAGTGTTATTAATTAGTTGAATAGAGTGGGACACTTTGAGCCTAGAATATTGAACCTTTCACAATATTCTAATTGTCTGAGATTGTGAATTTGGGGGTTTCATAAGCTGTACACCATAAATATCACAATTATAACAAATTAAGGCTTGAACTGTTTTGCTTTCATGTAATGAGTCTATCTCACATATTAGTTTCATCTTTAAAGTTGCATTACTGAAATAAATGAACTTTTGCACGACATTCCATTTTTATTGAGTTTCACCTGTAAAGCTAGAGACTTTGCATACAGCCTTGAAACAAGGCCATCCAGTACAAAGCATGCTCTCTTCTACCAAATCACAGCATTTGCCTATCGCACTCAGAAGGTCTGTCCAGACTGGTACAAACTAGGATTTCAGACCAAATTGTTCCTTTCATAGGCTACCTGATTAAAAAATTTTAATACAGAAATGGATGGCTTCAGGATGGCGAAACTAAAACATGAAAAAAAGTTTCAAGCAGGGTGCAGCAAAGAGAGAACATACATAGACAGTAGAAGTTTGATATCATTATTATTTTAATATCGACCACCTAAACAAAGCCAAATGTTCTTGCCAAACAATGCCAGAAACTCAGGCAGTGATTAATGAATGGAATTAGCATATGTTCAGCAGCAGTATTTCAGTGACTTAATAAAAGTCAAATTATTGATCCAGGACATAATTGAGCCATCTGTTCTGAATTTTTTTTTAGTTCAAAATATGCAGGAATTTCTAGCAGCAGAAGCTTGCCAGAAGATCTTCACAAGGTGTTCTCATGGATTGGGATCAACTCTTTGCTTTGCCTTTCTTCCCACTAAGTTGTCCTGTTGCTTCTAAGTATTGGTTAATTAATTCTTCCTGGGTAAGGCTTGAACAGGTGGCATATCTGCAGTATTCCATTGTGTATTCACCTCTTCCCTGCAGGAAAAAAAATCTTCATATTACCAGCAATTGAAATGAATTCTTAACTATTTAATTAAACATCTAAAATTTAAAGATGGCTTAAATTTTATGAGGCATACGCTGAAAAAAAATGGGGTGGGGGGAAGTCACAGCAATGAACTAATGTTCCCGCAGCATCTGAATTAACCATTCCAAAAGGAAAACCAGGTTTATTAACATGGCTGGTATATTAAATGGGTATTATAAGCTGCTTTAGAATCCACATGGAAAAAGGTAGGATAAAATTAAACAACATAAGACAGAAAGGTATGTTTAAAATCTTCCCTTGCATACAAATCAGAATCTGAATACAGTGGTACCTTGTATAGAGGAATTAATTCGCTCCAAATGAAATTATGTTCAATTTTCCTTTATACAAATTTTCCATAGGAATGCATTGAAAACAGAGTGATCCCGTTTTTATGTTGTACGGATTCGCCCCATAGGCTATTATGTTAAGCAAGTTTCCCCCTATCTCCGGATTTTTTATGTTGTACAAATTTTATGTTATACAAACCGTTTGTTATACAAGGGTCCACTGTATTTATTTCGGAATGGCAATGACTTCAAACCACAGTTCCTCTGTAGTTGCAGATAATAATACGTATATTTCTTCCCCTCCTTTCTCAAGAGTAGGACATAAAACTGAAAGGCCTCTCTAAGTGCTCAGGATACAAATCCCACCATCCTTGATCATGGACCATACAGCTAATAATTTTAACAGTGCCAAGGGTTTGTTTGTTTTTTATTTGTATTTCTGACATAGGTTATTTACAATTTTTTCCTAAACTTTTTGTCCTTTCGTTAGTATGCCTCCTTGATAGGCCCCCTGAGACTTCTTTCTACACAATGCTTCAGATCTGACCATCCTATCTTTTCCTAACAACGAGGAGCAAGCAGCTACAAACCTTTGTGGCTGCAACATCAAAGCACGTTGCTATAACAGGAGTAATGTCAGACTTGTCCTCAGAATTATATTTTTCAGAGCAGTGCAGACTCGACAGGCTTGGATGTCCTCTATTGACTTTTCATTTATTTATTTATTTTAGGGTATTTTTACCCTGCCTTTCCCCTTGTAAAAGGACCCAAGGCGGCTTACAGTAATGAGGGACAATATACAGTCCAGTACAATTAAGACATATTCAATTATTGAGAACTACAGCATCCTACAGCATCAAAAGACAACATTACATTAAAGCTACCAGAGAACGCGCATAGTTAAAAAAAGTAAAATTCCATGTAAAGTTATAAGTGACGGAAACTAGCATGATCACAAAGTCTATAAACACAAAGTCTTATGTGTTCTCATATGACAGATTCATATAAAAGCCACATAATAGGTAGCCTATCATTCACTTACCTCTGTGGCCGACCTGAGTTCAGTAGCATATCCAAACATGTTATTCAAAGGCACCTGGTGACAAACATCATATAACAATGTTAAAGGGGCAAAAACTAATTCATTGCTTTGGAACATCTACACTGAAAATACTTTCATGTCTAGCTACAATGTTTTACATCAATGATAACTAATAAAGGATTCATCTATATATTGATTGTTTTTCAAAAGTTAAAACTAGCTTCAAAATACTGTGTGGGCTATGAAAACCATACACCCTTTCACAATCAAGCTTTAATTTGTATTGTAGCTGTATGATGTGATAATATAAAGCCATATGGTTGTATATCTAAGCCAGGGACGGATATTTTGGCCTCCTAACTAGAAATGAGCATGAAGCAAAGTTGGAAGAGACCTCAAGGGCCACCCAGTCCCTTCATAGTAGTTTGTGCCAAATTGGATCAGTAGCATCATAGATGCCACACTTAATTCCCCCCCCCCCGGGCACTGCCCGGAGGCCCACTCACCATTTTCAGTGCCACACCAGGGTCCTCCTACATGACGGTGTGCCAGCTGGGTGAGGAGCTCAAGTTGCCCTTCCCTGCCTCATCAGGCAGCCGGCCAATCCAGAGAGGAGGGAAGAGAAAGCAAATCCCTGCAAAGGCAACTACTGGTCAGCTGCCTGAGTAGGTGGGGAAGGGCAATCTGAGCTCCTAACCCAATGGGTGTGCCATTGGCAAGGAGGCCTCTGGTGTGGCACAAATGCCATGGGCCTCTGGGCATTGACGGAGTGGGGGGGGTTAAGGATGGCACCTACGTACTGTAGTCTCATTTTTTTAAATGAAGCGCTTCATGCCCATCTCTGTTCCTCACCACTGGTCATGGTGGTTGATGCTGCTGGGAATTACAGCCCAAAGCTCTGGAAGAACATCATCAAGAACTGATCCACACAAGAGAGACGGATGTAAGGCAGAGTTGAGTCAATGCTCTGAGCCATTCCACCACCACTGTTGTTGTTTTTTACGTGCAACTCTCACTGCCCACTATGGTGTCTAGATCTAACGGGAGCGGCAGTCCCAAAATGTCTGGATGGCCACAGCTGTCCAGCCCTGACCTTATGGAGTGGAGGAACTCAGCGGAATAATCACGAACATGTACTTGCATAGCAGTCTTTGTGGTGGCAGCTGAACATGGGTGTTCCTTTTAGTCTTATGCTCTCAAATCACTGCACAGAGCTCCAGTGGTAGCTAAAATAACTTAAAAAAAAACCTACAACAACAACAAAAATTGAACTTCACCTCAAAGTTAGTCTTCTTTCCTTCTTTCATGGTAAGGGAAGAGGAGCTGAATACATTTCAGAGCACATGTGTGTGTGTATGTGTTGTGTTGTGTTGTTACAGTCGTGACCGACTCTACATGACTCCATGTATATGGTGGTTTCTTGGCAGGAATACTGGAGTGGCTTGCCAATTCCTACTCCAGGCGCCTACAGCACCTGGTATTCCCTGGTGGTCTCCCATCCAAGTCCTAACCCGGGACGACCCTGCTTAGCTTCCGAAAATCAGGCGAGATCAAATGTGCTTAGGGTATCTAGGCAGCTTTTCAGAGCACATACCTCAGCGTAAAGAGTGACATAGTCTTCTGCCCCATCTTGCCCTGTGATGATGCCCTGGCGGCGGCTGATTCCTGAAACCACATCTCCTTGGAATTCAACAGGGGCTACCACTTCCACAGACATAATGGGCTCAAGAATACACATGCTTGCCATCTCCAAAGCTAGGCCAAAAGGAAAATACATTATATTTATTTATTTATTTATTTGTTAATCTTATACCCCGCCTATCTTCCCAAAGGGAACTCTGGGCGGCTTACAATAAAAACAGGTAAAACAAGCAAGCACAAAACAATAGAAAAGGGAACAAGATGGCGGGCATTACCCAAACAGAATAACGTGGGCAAAGGAAAAAAAAACCTAAATAGAAAGGTCGAAGAGATGAGTCTTCAGGGCCTTTTTAAAGACGGGCAGGGACTCTGTCAGGTGCAGCTCACTGGGAAGGTGGTTCCATAGCATGGGGCCCACCACAGAGAAGGCGCGGTCATGTGTACGCGATTTCCGGGCCTCTCTGGGTGTGGCCACCCTCAGTGAGCGCACCTGCGCCAATCCCGTGGGTCTGGTCCCAGTTGATCTTTGAGAGATACGCTCCGCCACATACTCTGGTCCCAGGCCGTGGAGGGCTTTGAAAGTCAAAAACAGGACCTTGAACCTAATCCGGAGGACAACGGGGAAGCCAGTGCAAGCGAGCCAGAACCGGGGTGATGTGCTCGAATCTGCGAGCACCCACCACCAGCCTGGCCACCGCATTCTGCACCCATTGTAACCTCCGGACCAGGGTCAAGGGAAACCCCACGTAGAGGGCACTGCAGTAGTCGATCCTCGAGATTACTAGGGCCTGCACTACTGTCCTCAGGGAGGACTCATCGAGGTACTGGCAGATCTGGGTGATCCTGCGGAGATGGCTAAAAGCGGCCCTGGAAGCAGCCATCACCTGGGCTTCCAGGCAGAGGGCTGAGTCCAGGACCACACCCAGATTCCTGGCCCTGTCCGTAGGCTGGAGGGAAACACCCCCCGATTAGGGAGGGGGCCATTGTACCCAGACGAGGGCGCCCCGAAGAACAAAACCTCAGTCTTCTCCGTCTTCAGCTTGAGCCGGTTATCTCTGGTCCATTCCAGAACTGCCTCCAGGCACAGATCAAGGGAGCGAACTGCCTCCACTGCAGAAGACGAAAAGGAGAGATAGAGCTGCGTGTCATCAGTGTACTGATGACAGCGAACTCCAAATCTCCTGATGACCTCCGCCAGCGGCCTCATATAAACGTTGAACAGCATGGGTGAGATTGCCGACCCCTGGGGCACCCCACAAGGGAGAGTCCAAGGAGCCAACAAGTCATCACCCAGCTGAACCCGCAGAGTCCGGCTGCCAAGGAAGGAACGGAGCCAGGACAAAGCCTGACCCCCAATTCCTGCCTCAGCCAGCTGGGCCAGCAGGTTACCATGGTCGACGGTATCAAAGGCAGCTGACAGATCAAGGAGAACCAACAGGGAGGAACACCCCCTGTCAGCCTCCCTGAGGAGGTCATCCTGCAGAGCGACCAGGGCAGTCTCGGTCCCGCGAAGATGTCTGAAACCAGACTGGAAGGGATCCAGGATACGATTTTCTTCCAGATATGACTGGAGCCTGACAGCAGCCACCCTCTCGACAACCTTGTCCAGGAAGGGAACAATGGCAATCAGACGATAGCTGGATAAATCGTCCGAAGCCATGCCAGGTTTTTTCAGAGTGGGTTTCACCACGGTCTCCTTTAAACGGGCAGGGAAACATCCCTCCCCGAAGGGGCCGTGGCAATAGCGGAAACCCACTCCGGCCTGTTCCCTTCGGCAGATTTAATAAGCCAAGCCGGGCAAGGGTCAAAGGTGGTGGCCGCCGGCCGGCAACAAGCCATAGCTCTGGAGGCCTCCGCCGGAGACACTGGCCCAAACTCATCCAGGAGGGGAGAACGGAGGGGTGAGGCCCCAGGGATCTCAGGGGATGGACTAGGGCAACTGGGGGGGGGCAAGTCGGAACAGATGGCCTCTATTTTAGATCTAAAATGGGCTGCAAATTGCTCGCTAGTGAAATCACTAGGAGGAGGCCTCAGCTGACTGGGATTGGAGAGGTCTCGAACCACCCGGAACAACTCCGCCTGGTGGTTTGAGGCCTCCCCAATTCTCAGGGAGACATAGGATATTCTAGCGTCCCTGATTGCGCAAAGACAGCGGCCAGTCAGCTGCTTAAGAGCAGCCCTATTCTCTTCCGTCCGGCTTGCCCTCCAAATGACCTCTAGCCTGCCTGCGTTCCTGTTTCATCGACCGGCGCTCAGCCGTATACCACAGGACAGGAGCAGTCTCCACAGCGCAGGAGGCGCTTGGGGGCGATCCGGTCCACCACCCCGGTGGTCCCCTCATACCACCTGTCCACCAGGGCATCGACCGGATCGTCTGCCAGGCCTCCAGAAAGCTCCCCGAAGGCTTCCATCAACCTAGCAGGGTCTAGAAGCCTACGAGGGCGGGCCCAAATATAGGGCTGACGCTCCCCGCGGGGTGGGGGGGGGTGATCGACAGGGAAAAATTTAGCAGATGATGGTCCGACCATGACACGGGCAGGGGCAAAATACCCCTGACCATCAGACACGAGTCTGACGACATGGAGGAAAACACCAGGTCTAGGGTGGGCCAGCTCTATGGGTGGGGCACACAACATGCTGAGATAGATTCATGGAAGAGTTCCTCCTCGGCATGCACGTTGAAGTCCCCAACCACCAAGAGGCGGGGGGGACCTCAACAAGGCAACCGAGATGAACTCCGCGAGCTCTGGAAAGGATTGCGCTGGGTTGTGGGGAGCACGGTACACCAGCACAATGCCAAACTTATTTCGCTGACCCACTAATAGATGGAGGCATTCTACCGCAGGACACACCATTGTCGCAGAACATTTGTTGCTGAACATTTGTTTCATTTATTAAAAGGGAGGCCACAGTAAAGCTAAAAATCTGAAAGGCTATACTAGTATCCTCTTGGTCGTGGAAGGCACACTGCTAGTACATTCCAGTGAGCCTCTGTTTTGAACACTCTGGATTGCTGCCCTCCCAACAACTCCCTCATAACTCTAGAAGAGTTATGAGGGACAGCTGGATGGAGGCTGCAACGGCAGAGGTCTAAACTCCTGTGGCACAAACCCATGTCTGCTCAAAATATAATGCATTTGGTCTATACACAGGAATACTCTACAAACAAATGAAACAATAGAACTAAACAGGCGCATCACAATGCACAATCCAGGACTACAATAATAATTTCAACAGAAGTACTGTATATCCATTGACTGTATCAAGCCCTACTTTTGCAATATTTTGGAAATCATCTAATGAAATTAAGAGCAGTTATCAAAAAAACTTGGACATTAAAATTAGTTAAACTAACCCAAAACACTGTTACTAACCATCAGCAAAGTCTGGGAAACACCAGGACTTCCGAAATATTTGAGAATACTGACTAAACATGAGTGAAAACAATGGATTGTGCACCAAGAGAGGTGCATTTTACATAAACATTCTAGATGAACTTTAGAGAAATGTGAAGAGAGTTCTTGATGAAGGTGAAAGCAACTCATCCTCTGGAGTGGTACCTTGTTTCATAGCTCCTTCCCCAGCTCGATAGAACGCAATTTCGTTTGAGTCCACTGAGTGACTAGCACCGTCATCCAAGACAAACCGTATGCCAGAAATCTTGTGACCAGTCAAGGGACCTTTTTCACAGGCTGAGAGGAACCCCTACAAGGAATGGGAATCGTAGCATTAGCAACTTCACCCCCAAAGAGTAATGCATAGGTAAGCGCAATAGAGCAAAATAGGAAACTGCACCCAAATTATTAAATATTGTGCCCTGAACAAAAATAATAATAAAAGAACACCTTAAGGAACAAAGGTTCTACAAAGTTTGACTGCAAACACTGTGATGGGAAAGTGATCTTGAAATTATTAACACAGGATGCTTTTTCGAGCTGCCATTAAAAGCCCAACTCACCTTCTTTCTGTCCCTTCTCACAATCATCTCTTCACACAATCTTGCCTTGCACCCTCACTTTCCCCCAGCAAAGCTCAGATGTCAAAATCTCTGTATCAGCCTGAAGTACTTTATACCCTTTTGTTTTGCTCCACAACCAAATCTGCCCATTCTGCTTTAATTGGGATCTCATACAAATCAGCCTAAACCAGGCTAATTCTTCTTGGGATTGGAACAAAGTTGATACATAGCCCTAACCATCTACAAAAGTGTTCTGCTTATATACCGCCCCATACCACTACAAGTAGTCTCTGGGCGGTTTACAATTTTTTGATTACAGTGTGCAGGCTACACATTGCCCCCCCCAGCAAGCTGGGTACCATTTTAGAAAGATGGAAGGCTGAGTTAACCTTGACTGCTTTGAACCCAGTCACACAGTTTCACCTGCAGTACAGGCATTTAACCACTGCGCCACGAGGCTCTGTATGATATCTGTGGAATTCCATTTAGAATGGAATTCCATTTAGAAAGAATATTGTTATTCACTTTTCCAGTCACACAGAAAAATAAGCTACAGATAGGACAGAATGAAGTATGCTTCTCGGAGCTCAGAAGTAACTATTTGCAAAGTATACCTCCCAAAATCTTCCAACAGCATGCAACTGAAGATTCTGAGAGATGTACGAACTACTGCTTTTACTTGAAATATAAAGACTCAGAAGCCTCAAAAACAGTAAGATCATCCTGACGCTGTGGGTGGATCAAGTGATATGGAACGAATCCATTCAGTCTTGTAGATTCAGTCATATGGACTGAAATATTATGACTGAAAAAATGGGGATTTTTTTTTCATTTTTATGGCTGCTCTATGTCTGCATCAGATTGTGACTGTGGGTGCTTTATCTACCGCAGTGGTGACCAAACTTCGGCCCCCCTGATGTTTTGGACCGCAACTCCCAGAATTCTAAGCGTAGACTGCCAATGGCAAAGGACTGTGGGAGATGCAGTCCAAAACATCTGGAGGGCCGAAGTTTGGGCATGTCTGATCTACCGTCTTGTTCTTATTCATAGCTGCTTACTTGTTTCTATTTACCTCTCTCTCCGGATTTACTCTTGCACCATAATACACACATCCATCTGTGGCTCGCAGGTAGTTCTGATATGAACCATTCGTATTAGTTTCCCTGGCGAAGCCAACCACTCCAGGACAGAGGCAGGATAGGGAGGCAAGGGCTGGCTGAGCTCCTTCCAGGACCAATGTAACAATGATGACAACAGAGCCCTGGGCTGCACGAAGCCCGGTAAGTGGCCTGTGGTGTAGTGGTTCATATTCATATACAAAGTGCTCATAGCTATTTGTGGGACTCTCACAACTTCATTGCCTTAACAACAATGGGGATTTGTGCTTATTTTGATAAGTTATCAAACACAGGGAAAGAATTCCTCACCTTTTCAATAGCAGGCACAAACTGCTTTGGGATATTTGTTCCAACTGTTCTGTCTGCAAATTCTATTTTGGTATACTCCTCTGGTTCCAAAGGCTCTAGAACTCCTATTACTTTACCATACTGGCCCGCTCCGCCAGTTTGCCTTTTATGAATGTAACAAAACCTGCAAAAGATATAAGCAGTGAGTCTCAGTGATGAAAGTATTCTCCGAACTCCTACATATACCAAAGGTATCTTACATATACTCTTGCATATACAGTGGTACCTCAACTTAAGAGTAGCTCAACTCGAGAGCAGAAAACCGTTGATGTTTTAACTGCCGCCTTACAAATTTTAGATGTGGTCTGCTCTACTTACAATTTTTCCCATTTTTTTCATTTTTTATTCATTATTTTTATTTTTTAGATACGGTACCTCTACTTAAGAGTTGTTTGACTTAAGAGCATGCATTCGGAATGGATTAAATTCATAAGTAGAGGCACCACTGTACCAAACTCCAACCCCATCTCCAGATTTAGACAGCTGGTTCACACACCCATCACCCCAAAACAACTATTGGGAGAAGATGAGAGCGGTGATGATTACATTTTACACACGCTGTACTTTCAATACAGTAGTAACACACAAGATGCCTTGCGGACGTCATTAACACAAGCTGGGCAAAATGAAGAAAAACCACTGAAGTATCAAATAATCAAAATAGTAGAGTGATCTGTGCCATTCTCACATTTTTGGTGTGTGATTTTTCCCCCCTTTATACTCATGTATAATCATAGGTGGTGGGAGGGAATGCAATATGCTCATTTAGGTCTGTAAAGTTTTTTTATCCCATGAGTGGAGGAATACTGGTCTAGAAAAGTATTTTTATCGTTTGGGGTGGAGGATTGGCTGCTTTCCATTCAAACAATAGCATGTACACATTTATTAGCGAAGCAGCTGCAACTGGCACACAACAAACCCCGAAATTACTGACATAACCTATAGTTATGTACAAACTTTGCTAGGTAGGAACCTGATGCATTCCCTCAGATATTTGCTACTTTGGGCCTCTCTGTTTCATCCACTGAGGTGGCGGTGGCGGGCGGCGGGGGGGGGAGATGATGAAAGTTGGAAATAGAGGATACCTAGTGCAGTGGTGGCAAACCTTTGGCACTCCAGATGTTTAGGACAACTCCCAGAATTCCAAGCCTAGATTGCCATATAACTGGGAGATGTGGTCCAAAACATTTGGAGTGCTGAAGCTTCCCCACCACTCACCGAGTGCTTTCTACAGCCTAGAGTAAAAGTGTTTTTTTTTTTAAAAACGAATGATTAAAAGATGTCCAGAAGCAAATAATCTGACCTTTAGATTTGGTCTAGGGCAGTGGTATGTTTGTGCGAGTCAGATCAGTATATTGCTTTCTTGTGGTGCCGAAATCTGTGATCATAATGTTTGGGTCAGACAGGCTGGGTAGTCCAATCACCTGCCTGCAACTGGGCATCTATTGTACAGCTTTAATGCATAATTATTTCTTCTGAAGATCAGCTGTAACTCATTTTTTTCAGGTACATTTATATAGAGAGCATTGTATAGAGATTTTCTTCACATGGTGGAGAAAGAGAAATCTTAAGAACATAAGAAAAGAAGAGCCATGCTGGATCAGGCCAAAGGCCCATCTAGTCCAGCTTCCTGTACCTCACAGTGGCCCCACCAGATGTGTCTGAGAGCGCACGAGACCAGATATCTGTCTCCTGCTACCACTCCCCTGCACCTGGCCCTTGAAATACCATGGTTTTAAGACTGGAGATTACACATCTCCATCATGGTTTTTAACCTGTGATGGACTTTTCCACCAGGAGTCTGTCCAATCCCCTTTTCAAGGCATCCAGGCCAGCTGCCATCACCACATCCTGTGGCAGGGAGTTCCACAGACTAACAACAGGCTGGGTAGAAACATTTTCTTTTGTTCTTACTAACTACATTTTTACTGCATCCCTCCTCCAAGAACCTCACAAGAACTTCTCTGGGCTGCGTTTTTCTTCACAACAAGCCTGTGAGGTAGGCTGGAGTGAAAACGGGTGGAGCCCCACCCTCCCCAGACTTAGTTTGAAACCTGATTGGATCGCCGTCCTATTGAGTTCAATAGGCCATTCCTTTTTGGCAAGGATATATCTCGAGAAGGTTCACTGTGGAAAGAAACGCTGTTTTTACTCAGGGGCCGTTTCAGAACAATACACCGGGCACCGCACTTTAGCGGGCGCTCCAGAGGCTGGTCAAAGCCCTCCGGGTGACCGACCCCCGCGCGCTTGGGAATTCCAAGCCAAGGGTCGGATTAGGTTTTAAAAAACCAAAACGAAACCCTCGATCGAGCCTTTCTCGAGGCCAATGGCTTTGGGATTCCGACCAACTGGGTCCTTTCCAAGCTCTCCCCCCTCCCGCTCCCGGCCCCTTCCACCCAAGCAGCCTCCCGCCTCTCCGCCCAAGGGAGCGCCGGCTCCCCGCTGGCTCAGATGCGGCTCCTGGGCTCGCCGATGGGGCTCCGCGGCGCCCCACCCGCCCCTGCTCCGCGGGCGCTTCTCCTCTTCCTCCTCCTCCTCCTCCTCCTGCAGGGGCGGCGGCTTCCTGCTCAGGCGGGCGCGGGCGGCCTTTCCGCTCTTCCGGGAAGGCGCGATCCCCGCTTGCCCGCCCTCGCCCAGCCATTCCCGGAGCGCCCCGGCAGAGCCGGCGGCCCCATGGAGGAGATCCCGCCGAGCCACTACCAGGCCACCCGCGCCGCCGGCGTGGCCGAGAACTACATCAACTACCAGCACGGCAGCCCCAGCCGGATCTTCGGCGTCCGGGAAGTGCAACGAGCCAGCCGCCAGGTGAGCCTCGGCCGCCGCGCTTCTCGGGAGGCAAACACACACACACACACACACGCACACCCAAAAAAATACGGCGGTGGCCCCTGCTTCCAAGTCGGCGCGCGGATAGTTTGGGGCGCCGGGAGCCGCCTCCAAACTTTCCGATGGAGTCTTTGGGGCTCCTAATCGTCCCAGCAAGAAACACGCCCGGCGCCCATTGGCACAGTAACCCCGCTAGCTCAAAAGAGCCGGGACCACCCTGCCCTTAAAAGCATCCCCTAACCCACGGGCGCAACGTCCTTCCTTTTATGCTGACTTTCCGCGCCCCCCCCCCTTGTACTGGGGGATGGGTGGAGGAGGGTTTGCCGCTGTCACCTGGCCCTGGAGTTGCTACAAGGCATCTGCCCTACGATGCCACAAATGTATGCACAACCCAGACGCGAAAATCTAGCGCTACTCAGAAGAAAATTGAACTCCTAGGCAGTATCCTGTTGTCAATCCAACCTCTAGAATAGGGCCATTTATGTTCTCTTGACTGAGAGGGGGGAGTCTGCACCTAGCTGGCACCAGCACTAGCAACCTGGCCCTAATCTCACTCTCTCTACAGGCAGAAAGTGTTGCTCAAGATTCACTCAGCCAAGGGCCAGTATAAATGCCAAGCAAATAAACAAGATTATTACTACTGCTTGCTTTATTTTTCATGTGAGAGGGTTGTGGTCTTCCGGATATTTAACTGCAACACCCATCAGCCTTACCCAGTACTGCCAACATTGGGGGAGTCTGAGAGTTGGCAGGTCCGACAAACAGAAGGGCTGGGCTCAAAATTTGTCCATCTCTGCTCTACACAATCAGAAATGTCCACAAGTGCACCAACCTTGTCCCCGCTTTCTGTTTACAAGTAGAGATTAGCATGAAGCGTTGCTGCCTAGTTGTTTCTAACCTCCCCCTTCCTCCACCCATGTCCACTTACTAAGCTTCACACACTGCCACGGTCCTTCAAGTCACTGGCATGCCAATCAACACTGGAGCCTGGCTGCCCCTTCCCCACTTCCCCAGACAGCCGACCACTCAATGGTTGCATGGGGAGACTTGCCCTCCCACCTCCTTGCCAGAGTGGTTGGATGCCCGAGGAGGCGGGGTAAGGCTGGCTGGGCTCCAGCATTGATTGGCACACCAATGGCATTAAAGGACCTTGGTGCTGCATAGAACCCAGGACAGAGCAGCTGGGGAGGGCTGAGTAGAAACAGCTAGACAGCTGCACCCTATATTTCATACAAAGCCTGAAGCACTCATCTCTTTCTAACCAACACAAAAAGAAAACAAACTACAACAAAACTACACAAACAAAACCTGAGCTCATCTTTTGAAAGTTGCAACAGTACATTTCTCAAAACCCCTTCAGCAAATTTCCTCTCCTTTGCTTGTCATAATCATGATCACAAATGATACCAATAGGCTCCCTGTAATTATAGGGACCAGTCCAGCTGACCAAAAGCCTTTTAAATCCCAGGATGACATCAGGAGAGGGTTACACCCAATGCACAGCTTTTCTACTGAAATCGGTGTAACTGAAGTGTGTTTATATTTGAGGTTTCTGGTGCTTTCTGCAACTGCAAGATTTCCTTTTTTTCAACCATGGTAATATAAGCAACACAATTCTCTTTCTACTTCAGAACATTCCAGGTGTTGGGCACAAATATCGCCTTAAGTTTTCAATAGAAGAAATCCTTCAAAAAGTAAGTTCTCTTTTGTTTATTGTAAACTGGGTTTCTTGAGAGCCTTATCACACAAAATCTATCAGGAGACCAATCAAAGTGAAGCAAGAAAATGGCTCTAAAGAAAGTCCCCAAAACAGGATTAGCTTTTATCAAAACTCTTCGCAGCATCTGAATAAATTAATACATTTATTCAATATTTGCACTGAATATAATGTGGAGGTGGGTGGTAGGAGTTGAATGCATCATGTCATATAGCAGATTTGTGAGAGGTAGCCGTGTTAGTCTGTGAAAGAATAACAGGCAAAAATCAAAACAAAATAAAAGACAAAAACATGCTGCACCTTAAAGACTATTATATTTTAATGTAAGCTTTAATGCTATGGTTCTCAACCTGTGGGTCCCCAGATGTTCCTGGACTGCAACTCCCAGAAGCCTCCACCACTCTCTGTGCTGGAAGGGATTTCTGGGAGTTGCAGTTCAGGAACATCTGGGGACCCACAGGTTGAGAACCACTGCTTTAATGTATATTAATTGTACAACAGCCAATGAACATCTGGTATGCAGCTTATAGTCTTTTGTATATTAATTGTACACCTCATTTTGCTACTATATGTCTGAAGAAATGGGCATGCCCACAAAAGCTGACATTAAAAAATAATAGTCTTTAAGGTGCCGCATGTTTTTGTCTTTTATTTTGTTTTGTTTTGATTTTTGCCTGGAGTTGTATAGCGGAGAATCAGAGCAGTCCCTCCTTCTATACATAAAGCTGAGTTCTGATGAAAATGGGTGGCACTGTTTCATACAAGCATGTTCATCGCTAGACGATTTACTGCTATTAATCTTGTATTGTAAACAGAATCTAACTAGACTCCACTAAGAGAAAAAAACAGGTAGTTCCAACTAGATTCCACTCAGAGAAAAAATAATTACTGAAGTGTTTGACTCACTTTGAATCAGCACATGATGGAATATCTCTATATAAATGGCTTTTGATACTGGCAATCTCAGGAGAATACTATACTACAATCTGTGTAGCTCCAGCCACAAAAGCTAGTGTAATCCAGACTTGGGAACTTTAGGTTCAAGGACCAAGTGAGCCAGTGACCTATTCAATTTAATGTGCCTCATCCTGATATTGTGAGAAGAAAATTATACAGAGGACCCACAAAGCTAGTATTTGGGTAAGGGAATTGCGTGAAATGAAAATGAAGCAAAAAGCAAAGCAAAAAGCAAAGTGTTCTGCTTATATACCGCCCCATACCACTACAAGTAGTCTCTGGGCAGTTTACAATTTTGATTACAGTGTGCAGGCTACACATTGCCCCCCCCCCAGCAAGCTGGGTACTCATTTTACCGACCTCGGAAGGATGGAAGGCTGAGTGAACCTTGAGCCTGCTACCGGGGATTGAACCCAGGTCGTGAGCACAGTTTTACCTGCAGTACAGGCATTTAACCACTGCGCCACGAGGCAGAAATGAAGGTTTGTCTTCTATTGCTAATACCAGGCTCAGAGTAAGCAAAGGGGAAATAAAATGGATTTCTGGATTTCTCATTAAGCATCTTCAACTGAAGTGTTAAACTGGTCCAATTGTTTCTGCAATAGGGCAACCCTGTTAACTGCACGGCTGAGATTCTTTATCATCATGGTGACCCACACATTGCTCCAGAGGTTCATTATACAGTGGAAGGCGAGTTTGGGACGAACACAGAGCAAGCTGATAATAAATTCTACAACAGGATCAAGAATTTGTATGAACCACTAGAGGCACAAAATATTCCAGGTTAAAAACTTGAAATTTTCTGTTATAAATGTTACACTGAAAATCTGTCGAAATGATCAAAACTAATTAAAAAAATGGAACATGTTTTGAGTTCCATCTGGATGATGATATGTCTCTCCAACACAGGGGTGTTAGATTCAGAACAAATTACTCCCTTTATGCTTCTCTCCTCCTTCCCCCCAAATTAAAAATACAGTGGGCCCTCATGTAACATACGGTTTGTATAACGTAAAATCTGTACAACATAAAAAATTCTGGAGACGGGAAATTTGCTTAACAGAATCACCTCTGGGGCGATTCCGTACAACATAAAAATGGTCGCGATTAAGGATTACTCTGTTTTCAATGGATTCCTATGGGAAATTTGTATAAAGGAAAATTTGCTTAACATAATTTCATTTGGAACTGATTAATTCCTTTATACAAGGTACCACTGTATATTAGTCTTTCCCAAGTTCACTGGTAAATCCTCACCCCTTATTTCTCTATGGGCCTCCATGTCTGGAAGCGTTAGCCATCTGAGTTTACCATTAAAAGGGTACAAAGACCAGATTGTTTAGTTATTATTGAATCAGTTTTAGAACGGTGTGTGTTTCAAAAAGCTCACCATTAGATGCTTTGAAATGACAAAGGCAGCTGTTGCTAAAAGCTAATGATTTATAAGTAATTATAATTTGCTGGGCAAGTCTCAAACCATCCACAAAGCTATGTTACAATATTCACCATGTAGTGTGTTTTACTAGCTTAATAACTAATTTATTATGGCAGACACTTCCACCAGAACAGAGTCCAGTGAATCAGATGCAGGGAATGCCATTGGCAGGAAAAATGGTTGCAGTTACATGGGATGGAAAGGAGAGGCAATAAACATTTATGGCATCTAATTTCCCACTGACATGATTGTTAGCATTTGTCTTCTTACTCTGCATGTGTATGAGTGCCTGCCAACTCAGATAAGCTCTGTGCATAGTGGGCTGTAGTCCATGAAAGTTTATATTATAGAAATGGGTATTATTTTTTTCTGCAAGAAAAAAATACGGTAAGTACTTGAACAAAAACTGCATATAATCATACTCCTGTGCAAAGCTGATATGCAGGGCAGAATTTGCAACTCATTTTGAAACAATTATGGTGTATCCTTATATGCTTCCAGAAAAATAAATGCAGTACTTGCTTAGCTGGGGCAGTTCTTCCTCAGGGCTTCAATCATGGAGCCTTAGCAAGGCAGCCTGTCCCACCCTCACTTTTCAAATCCTTGCCTTAGCCCTCTTCTTCCTCGCCCCACTTTACCTATCTAATTGCCAAGCACACATCTAATTTCTGAACACTGACCAGCATGTAAACTGTGCAAACTAATGCATGTAAACATATGCATGTTTCGCAAATTGGTACAAACACATGCACCTATATCTGTTATACTGACCTGTAAATCACGTTGTTTTGTGGAATGCAAGTTTGTATGCACTTGGACACCACTATCCAAGGGACCATTATCCACTGATTCATTTATTCACTGCCTGAAAATACTAAATAACCCCCCAAATGTGTATTTATATGCATTTCCAGGGTATATTTAATGGAACTAGCTACTAGAATGAGACAGAGGCCATGCAAGGTACAATGTTCAATACTTGTCGCATTTTTGGCATCCTGGGGGGCTTCCAGCCAATTCCCTGCAGATACCGGGCTCCTACTTGTACAGTGCTTAAGACCGAGTCTTAGCTTTCTGCCTCAAGGCTTTCACAGTTCAACACAAACTTTGTTATTATTTCCAGACAGTTATGGAAATGTGCCTGAAGAAATGGAGCCTATCCGGTGTTTAGCACTGGTTGCCAGTGGTTACATCAAGTGGCAGAATTCAACAGAAGACACCTGGTTCAAAATGGCACAGATTGAAAGTGTCAAGCAAGTGGTACGTTAGTTCCCCTCTGAAATGACTAGAAACGAGGTCTCTTGAAAAGACCCATCCCATTTCATATAGCAAGGAGCCATTGGGGAGATAATCTGTGTGACAACATTCTTGAGCTATATTCTGCTGCCTCCAGAATATAGAAATCTAACATTCCTTCGTAGTTTTATTTGCATCGTGGAATAAAGTTGTGAAGGTGAAATGAGAAACTGAAAAGGTAATGAACTTTCAAAGTTCATCTAAGAACAAGGTTATTAATACAGGTCATGAACTTTCCGGGGGTATTCCATAACACTGTGCCGCAGCAGGCAAAAAGTTAGCTGCTAGAAACAGTGGCTCAAACCCTTGTGCACAGCTCTGCAGGTGAAACAGCAACTGCATCATTATCAACCAGTCACTGATGAATGGCTTCTTCTGGCGATTTCACAGGGCACACAACTTTGCTGCACTGTGTAAAAGCGGTGTGACGCTGAAATTGCCTTTTGCCAGCGGCAATTTGCCGCTGGTGATGATGCCATCTCTGCTGCATCCCCACTGCACATGTGCAATGCGCAATAGAATTTTAGCCAGTATGTGAGCCAGGAAACAACCAGCTACTGTCTTGGAAGTGTTGAAGCAGTAACTTTCACTTTCAGGAAAGAGCTGGGTTTGCCAAATCAAATAAATATTTAGCTATACACAATCGTGCAGAAAAAAAATACCATATAGATGCCTCTGGAAGTTGGCAACTGGACTTTTTTTCTTGAGAGATTGAAACGTTTTGCTGCTCATCCAAACAGCTTCGTCAGATGAAATGTTTCAGTCTCTCAAGAAAAGAAGTCCAGTTGCCATGACTCAGCTTCCAGATAAACTCAGCTGGATGACTGAGAATCTTCACAGACATATAGATGCATGCATACATACATGTATAGCACACATTCACATCAGCAGTATTATATAATATATATACTATCTGTCGGTATACCTAGTTATTTGTCTCATACTATATTAGTAAGCTTTCTCTCTCTCTCTCTCTCTCAAGGGTATAAGCAAAATGCCTTTATTTTATTGTTTGCAAAACTCGGACCCCTTGCACAACCAACTCTTTCTTAAGAGCAAAAGGCATTATTCCATCACTTCAAAGAAAACAACCTAACCCAGTGACTTCACTGCTTACTTAAGAATGCTACTGTTATTTTGAAAGTCTATCACGTATCTCTAGATCCCATTTCACTAGCTGCCTACAACTACAATCACTTTGTTATATAAGCCTGCAGCCTAAATATTGTACTTTGTTTGTCTAATGAAGTCAACTCATTGGTGTTGGCTTATCCTGATGAATCTAGGGTTCTGAAATTAAGAAAAATCAGGATACAGTGATACTTCGTAAAATGAATTTAATTTGTTCTACAAGTCAATTTGTTTTACAAAAAATTTGTCCTACGAAATGCAGTTTAATGTGGTTTCCTTTAGGAATGCATTGAATACCGAAAAATTCGTCTTACGAGGCATCCCATAGGCAAAATTCGTCATACGAGTTTTTTCTATTCCCAGAAATTTTAATTTGTCTTACGAGTTTTTGTCTTAAGGGGCATTCATCTTATGAAGTACTACTGTATTCAGTTATATATCTTGTTGCTCAAAAAGTGACAAAGACTTTCAGTCACTTGGCATATATTAAACAGTCTACTGCTTTCCTAAAGTAATCACTGCTGTCTTTATTTTGTGCATTTCCTTTCCCTCTGTCCTTGGTGTTTTGAATCCTATGCAAACATGAGCCTATGTTTGCCAAGTGAGGTACATGTAGACAGGCCTCACAAAATCTTACCACAATAATTTCTTGCATTTGCTTTGATAGGCCGTGCAAATTGAATCAAAGCCGAAGAAATGTTTTCATGAGAAAGTCCAACACATGTGTTTTACATTCTCTAATCCCTAATCTATGCCTGTTTCTCTGACCTGGTATATTTGTCTAAAAGATTCAAACTCATTAGGATTGCAAAACCAGTCCATAAACCTGGCTTGCTGCCTTATCTTCATAACTTGAAGCTCTGAATTAAAGGCAGAAATCCAGTTGCTTAGAATAGTTTGTCACACTAGTCCCACTGAAATCAGTGGGGATTTCTTCAGTTAATTCCTCCGTAAATTCTATTCACTCAAATGAGCCTACTCTATTTGTGACATGCTTTAAATATAGATGCACGCATACATTTGACTCAGTGGTGTTTGACAGAGGAGATGACCCACCAAATCTCCATTGATTAATATGAGTAAAGTGGATAGAGGGACACTCTTCTCCCTCTTACAAAATACCAGAACTAGGGGACATCCTCTCAAATTGAGGGTTGGGAGAGTGAGGACAAAAGAAAATATCTTTTCACCCAGTGTGTTGTTAGTCTGTGGAACTCCCTGCCACAGGACGCAGTGATGGCACCTGGCCTGGATGCCTTCAAAAGGGGATTGGACAGAGTCCTGGAGGAAAAGTCCATCATAGGTTACAAACCATGATGGAGTTGTGTAATCTCCAGGCTTGAAACCAGGGTACTTCAAGGGCCAGATGCAGGGGAGTGGTATCAGGAGACAGATATCTAGTCTCGTGCGCTTCCAAACACATTTGGTGGGGCCACTGTGAGATACAGGAAGCTGGACTAGATGGGCCTTTGGCCTGATCCAGCATGGCTCTTCTTACGTTCTTATGGCTTTCAGAGCTTAGCAACAAGATCTCAGCCAGCAGGGGAATTTCTTGGTGTATTTTTCAGCAAGAACAGAAAATTGCATTTTCTAATAAGGTTTCAACTTGGTACAAGTCTCAGCTGTACACTTTTCTCTTTATTTGAGCCTCTCAATTTAAACATGTAGCTTTTCTGAAGGACATAGTAGGTGGGAATTTAGCATTATACCGTAAAACCTAGTTCATTCCTTTTCTGTTTTAGTGGAAGAGGTGGGTGTGAAAACACATCTAAGACCCCAAGATTTATACTGAGATACATACGGAATACATCTCAGTAGTGTGTTATTTTTGAGAGCTTGGAATTCCTTGTTATTTGTGAATGAATGTGTTTTTCTATATTTGCATGGTCAAAGTAGTATACTAATAAGCAAAATGGCACAGTATTCACAGATGCTGTGGAACAATTTCAGTCATGTGCCAATTGAAGTTGTTATTATTATTATTATTATTATTATTATTATTATTATTATTATTATTATTATTATTATTATTATTATTATTATTATTATTATTATTATTATTATTGCCCATGATCTTTCTTCAGAATAGTATTTGTATTGGTTAACAATTATTTGGGGTTATAAAAACCCTGAATATTAAAAGAAGAATTATTATTCATGGGCAAACAGAACAAAATTATAATTAGATATTCCTAAACTTTTGTCTGAAATCAATAAAGGAACAATAGTATATTGTTCCCTACCAGGTTAACTGGTAAATTCTGACCAAGTCCTAAAGGATCTAACTAAAAATCCAAAGGAATAGTGGCCAGGCAAGATACTGCATAGCGATTTAATATTAAAAACAAAATAAAGGATGAGTCCATTCTAACCCTGTTAAATTGTTCACAGATACAAAAGCATTGCTTGTGAAGAGGTTATGATTGTCAGTAGTTGGGGTATTGTTTTTCTTTTAATGAAGAAACAAAAGAAATGAATGTATACAGCTGTCTGAGGAAAGAAACTGTTTTAAGCTCTGGGATGCTGCCTCTCAGAATTAGAAAATTCCAATTAGAAAAGAATATATACTCTGGATCTTGATCTTGTTTATTCAGACCTCTACCCTTTCACTCTCATTAAATACTTATGAAATTAAATAGCTCTACTAATTAAGGCAACTTTTTGACTTCTAGAAAAGAAATGATGATTACCTTGAATTTTCATATGTGGTCTTAATCCATGATTTTGCATCTCAGGTAAGCATAATTATTGTAAGATATTTCTAAATGTGTGGGGGACAGGCAGGAAAGGGAGTAGTTGTCACATTCTAGACAAATCGTTTTCACAACAACACAGTGGTAGGAAACACCCAGCTGTCTCAGGATTAAGAATGGTATCACAGGCTCTGCAAAGAAGTTGACACATCTGCTGGTCAGCAGAGCATACGATTCAGAGAGAGTGAAAAGCAAACCGTTTGCCAGACTATAACCAGAGCTTGGGACCATTGTTTTTTAAAATTACACTTCAGCATCTCTTAATTAATATGGACAATGGCCATGTTGCTGGGCGATTCTAGGAGTGATACTCCAATAAAGACAAAACACAGCACCTGAAAGATTAGGAATTCCCCAGGCGGAATTTTTACAACAGAGCCCTAAAGCAACATAAGCCAAATCACTGCATGTAAATGTACCACACACCCAAAAGCTAATATTAGCTGATATTTCATTCAACATTTCATTCTGTTGCCATATATCTGAAAAAGTGGACTTGATCCATGAAAACTAACATTAAAATATAACAGTTAATTTTCACGGTGCCACATATTTTTGTCATTTGTTTTGCTCTCTTTCTTTGGATCTCCCTTAGAGTTCTTGCGCGGAGTAACATGGCTGCCTTTCCCAAAACTACAACTGTACATTTTGTTTTGTTTCCTTGGATTTTGCCTGGAACTAGATTCCTTGACTCAGGACAAGAGCAGAAAAGGCATTGGAACATCAGAATCTGCTTATACTGTCCAGGCCATCAATCCAGCACTGTTACCTTGAAACTGACTAGCACTGGTTTTCCAGGGTTTCAAGAAGTTTGTTTGCAGGGCTCCACATTTCATGCAGAAGAAGCTGTACTCAGAGATGCTGGGCATTGAATCTGGGATGTGCAGCCACTCCTCACTTAGCCTACCTGTTTAATAACCGATCAGACATACAACTAGCAGTGGTGGCCAAAGCTACTGCCACCAAATTTCTGCCTCAGGGAGAATGTGTCGTTCAAGCCCATAGGGCCTGGGCCCATGGGTCCAGCCTGCCTGCAACCAACCTTGTCAACAGCGCAGAAGGGAGGAAGCAGGGCTACAGCATCTTCCCACCACCACCTTCTTCCACCTTCGCTGCTTCCAAGGGATGGGTGTTGTTGTGTCACAATAACTCTGCCAGTAAGGAGAATGACCTGAGCAGGGCCAAGTGGCTGACATCTCCATCTCCATGTCCCCCTCCTTTTTGTTCTGCTTCTCCGGTGGCTTCCCAGAGAGCAACCACCATAAGCTCCTCACTTAACAACCAGTTCACTTAACGACCTAGTCGTAGAACTGGAACTCCATTGTTAAATGAGGAGTGCCTGTATTACGTGCAAAGCACAAGTGCAACCGCTGAGCTGCAGCCATTGTTCAATGGTGAAGGAGAAGCAATGAAATTCAATTACCTAAGAATCTCTAGCATCATTTTTGTACAGTCCTAACACCACAACTCTGATGTAGAAGGCTGCAAATCTCTCTTTGAAAATGATTTGCTAATACCTGATGCCATCAAAAAAGCATAGAAAACTGAAGAAGATTTCTGAGGAAGGCAGGGAGAAAGCAGAATGCATTAACCACATTTAGTAAAACTGCAGGACAAAACAACATTCTGGATGTGGGCATTATCCTTCAATAAGGGCTCTGATCTATATCTGGTGGCATGTTATTAATATATTACTGGGTTAAAAAAGAAAAGTGATCTAACACACACTTCCTAGCAAGATACAGATCATAATTTTTGCCAAGTGCACAAGGCTGAAATGCATTTCCCTAACTTTATGTATGTTTATATTCTCCTTTTCACAGGAAATTATTCCTTGGCACATGCAAGTTTTGTGGCATCCACAACATGGAACAAAAGTCACACGGAACAGCCACCAGCCAAAACGTGTGCCACAGGACTAATGGCACATTTTCTATGTCTCCTTTACAACATGTTAACGTAATTGCTTCAAGTAACTTTATACAGCTCAAACAAGGGCTACTGTATGTAACAGGCTTGTGCAACTTCTGAATCTTGTCCAGTGTCATGTATAACGTAAGAACTAAAGCAAACAACCTTGATCTTGGTTAGTTGGCTGGTTTCTGTTAAAATGAATACTTACGGTACAGGTGAAACAATGCTCTCTCTAAATGCTACTTTAGGCTTTCCCGTAATACAAGGACAATCATATTCTCTTTCCATTCTCTAAATAAAAAGAGGAGAAAAATTACACTGATTTATATGTGCTGCCAAATGGATACATCTAGACAAGCTTAAGAAAATCAGCAGGCTAATATTTAACGCTCTATCATCTTAAAAAATGCAACCAAATTTTGGTATCCAGTTGAGTTTTCCTCTATAATTTTGATTTAGTGAGGTTTTTTCCTGTAATTAACATGAGATATATTGGCTGAACAACTCAGTGGTTTGGGTATCTGGCTGCAAAGCCAAAGGTTTGAAGTTTGATTCCCCATTGTACCTCCTGGGAGAAGAATCAACCTGTGTGGGCTTCGGCAAGCTGCACAGTCCCAAGATGGCCATATAAAAAGAGACTAGTAATGCCAGAACTAACTAATAGGTTTTCAATGCATTCCTATGGGGAGGCTGTCTAAACCCCCTCAATCAAGGGACAGCAGAAGGCTGCTCTCCCCCTCCACTGGTGCCGAGCGTAGCGGGGACCCCGCCAGGTCTGGGTGCACAGGAGGGCTGGGTGGGCACGCAGCACCAATCAGCTGTGCAGCAGGTGGGGGGGGGAGAAATGGGAGATCACACCGTAGCCCTCCCATTGGCTGCCGTCTCACCAGCCTGTCCCCCAGATTTTCCCCAGCCTTGTCCCCCTTTTAGCCTTCTGCACCCCTCTTTAGCTTGCCCTAACACTTCCCCAGCCTTACCCTTCTTGCAGCCTGCCGCTGCCTCTGGTCGAGTGGGCAGGGAAGTGGCGCTCAGCAACAATCAGCTGGGCAGCGGGTGGGGGAGGAAAGGAGAGATTGCACCTCGTCGCCTCACCAGCTCACCCCAACTCATCCCCAGCCTAGCCTCCCCTTTTCCAGCTTGCTGTGGCCTCTGGCCCGGCAAGAAGGCGCGCTGTATGGGGGTGGAGTATCAATGGAACCTCGTAGGATGAATGCACACGGGAATGCAAACCTTGTAGGACGAATGCAAACTTGTATTTTGAGAGCTTGGAATTTTTTCCTATTCCTGGAAATTACAGACATCCAATGGATTTTTCCAGAGTAGACCCACATATAACAAGTGGACTTATGGGGCCAATCCGTACAACAGAAAACCAGTCGTGATTAGGGATTAATCCGTTTTCAACGCATCCCTATGGGAAATTTGTACAAAGGAAAATTTGCTTAACAGAATTTCATTTGGAACAAATACATTCCTTTATACAGATCCCCCACACACCCACATATACATAGATAGGTAGATACATACATTAATACCTCGTAAGATGTCTGCCCCTTAGGACGAAAAGTTTGTTGGACGTCTGTAGTTTCCAGGAATAGGAAAAAATTCCAAGCTCTCAAAATACACACACACACACACACACACACACACACACACACACACACACTGGACTACATTGCAAGCAAACAACAGAAGATGAGCAACCTACCTTATAACCTCTTGAGAAATCCACCAAAGGTCCCAAAAAGTCCCCAAAACAGTGCCAAATATTTCCAAAATGGGGCAGTTCATGCAGGTCATTGAAAAACAGAAGCCCCAGTTCTCAGCTTCCCTTTTCAAAATGGCTCCTTCTTCTTCCCAATTGCATCACTGTAGTTGGGTGGCCACAAGATGGCAGCATTGCTATTGCACACAGGTAGCAGCCATTTTGAAAAGGAATCTTTCCTTTCCTTTTCCATTTCGTAACTAAAAAAAAACCCAGTTTTTTTGTAACTCAAAATGTTCCTATACAGGTGGTTTTCTATTTGTAATTCGATTTTTTTAAATTCAGGGTGTTCGTAACTCAGGGTTCCACTGGATAAAATGTTTTTGCCATACAAGATTCAGGAGCACAGCCCACCAACACAACATAAACCATTACCTGAGCATAGATTTCCAGATGAAGTTCTCCCATTCCTGAAACAATAGTCTCTTTGCTCTCAGTGTCAAAATGAACTCGGAATGTGGGATCTTCCCTGGTGAAGCGGTTAATACCTTTTGAAAACTTGTCTATATCTTTCTAGAGGGGAAAATGTAAATAAGTGTTTTTCAAAACATTTAGTAGTCAACAATCCAAAAGACTATGCTTCTGTAGAAAAACCCATCAATATGGAGATAAAGGCAGCCTTCATAAATGGCTCAATAGCAGTGAAATGATGGGTCCATTGGAGCATCACAATTTTTATGTCTGTCACTCAGGGCTACATTTACATTATTAAATTACAATTAAGACAGATAACAGATACTGTCACTTCTAGGTAACTCATGAAGCTGGTCAAAAGAAAGAAGCAACCAAGAAAATGTAGTTTAGCTGCTTGGAGTTGTCATCTGAAACACCTAATCAGCTCAAAGTATTGCTCTGATCTCTAGCAATTATTTACTACTATTTTTATAACCTTAGACTCTTACCTTGTTGGCTGGCTTCATTGATATAGAAATGACAGGATCAGGAACATGAATAGGTTCCTATAAATTCCAAAGAAGAAGAGAAAGAAAGAACTATTGTATGTGAACAACGGCAACACATATCTGGGCAGATATTTTACCATGTACACTGATGTTAGTGCATGCTTATAAAATATAGTTTTATGCAATTTAGAAAACATTTCTGGTATTTTATCTTCATATTTCCTTTCATCTCTATAAAATCTAGGCCTTGTTAAAACAATAATCGTGATTAAACATATAAACATATTGGACAGAGTATGTCCTCAGATATGCAGATGATACTACTCTGAGAGAAGAAAGTGAGGAGGAATTAAGAATCTCTTAATGAGGGTGAAAGAGGAGAGTGAAAAAAATGGGCTGAAGCTCAACATAAAAAAACCTAAGATCATGCCCACCGGTCCCATCACCTCCTGGCAAATAGAAGGTGAAGAAATTGAGGCAATGACAGCGTTTATTTTCTTGGGCTCCATGATCACTGCAGATGGCAACTGCAGCAATGAAATTAAAAGACGCTTGCTTCTTGGGAGAAAAGCGATGATAAACCTAGGCAGAATCTTAAAGAGCAGAGACATCACTTTGCGGACTAAGGGCCGGATAGTCAAAGCTATGGTCTTTCTAGTAGTGATGTATGGAAGTGAGAGCTGGACTATAAAGAAGGCTGATTGCCGCAGAATCAATGCTTTTGAGCTGTGGTGCTGGAGGAGAGTCTTGAGAGTCCCCTGGACTGCAAGGAGATCAAACTTATCCATCCTGAAAGAAATCAGCCCCGAATGTTCACTGGAAGGACAGATTTTGAAGCTGAGGCTCCAGTACTTTGGCCACCTCATGAGGTGGTTTAGCAAGTTTGTTATTATAGCATACATGGAAGAGAAAGCATCTGAGCACATGCTTAGTTTATTACAAGATGGGTGATTGTTATCTGAACTGAACCTCAGTTTTCCCACAAAGGCTGGGTGATGTTCTATGTACATACATAGAAGGGCTTTGCATATTCTATTTTGAAGCAGCTTTATTGTACAGATACTGTTGCTAAGGAAGAGTCATTAGCATGCACAGACTCAAGAGAAAAATCTAGCTTGCTCTGCCAATGCAGGTATACAATACAAACTTCCCAGCCTGTCTATGGACCATGCACCCAAGTATTTCCATTGTTGTTAGTTGGTCGGGCAAGGTTTTATTCTAGTGTTTTGTTTTAGTTTTGTGTAGATGAATTACAGAAAGCAGCCTTACATAAGGCCTTTTACAGCTTCCCTCACACACTATAAGGGACACTGTTTGGTATTCAAAGAAGTGGTTCTTTAGTCACATCTTGGTGGTAAAGCAAGTGGAAGAAACCTTTCAAGGCATCTTCCAGAACCCATTCTCTAAACACCCTACTTTGAACGCTAGAGATACACCATCCTCCAAAACCGTCTATTCAAGCATCTCACTTTTGAACATTTGATAACATAATGGAATCTAATGCCTAAACAAAATCAACGAAACATAACACACAGGGGTATTCATTTGTGATTATGTCCTTTTCATTTCAAGAAATGGTAAAATAATCATGACTATGCATTTACTATCATGCTCTAGGTCAGGGGTGTCCAAACTTTTTGCAAGAAGGGCCAGATTTGGTGAGGTGAAAATGTGTGGGGGCCGACCATTCAGCCGCACTTGGCCCCCGAGTTGGACGTTGGACAAGTCTCTATAACATGCAAGGAGGTGGGGAGGACACTGTAGCAATGGAACTGGTGGTGGGTAGGCTGGGCAGGTGGCTGGGGGGGCAGGGAGGGCACGCAAACCATAAAACTGCAACCTGACGCCTCCATCCGGTATGGGGAGGGGTCAGCTGGCGGGGACGCGTGACAAGCTGAGCGGGCGAGGAGAAGAGGCTGTGGGCCACTCAGAATTTGAAAATGGGCCGCATTTGGCCCCCGGGCCTGACTTTGGACATGCCTGCTCTAGGTTTTTAAAAATTTATAACTGTAGAAGTCTAAAAATAATTACTTGCATTTAAAAAAATCCCTTTGTAAATACAGCATTCTGATTGAGGAAAACTAATCAGGTTTTGTTTAAAATAATGACTAAAACCTATCGAATTGGATGGAAGTGATGGGGGATGGACCCTTCACTTGTGTAATGATGGATTCCAACCAAAACTGTAACCACTAAGTAAGTAAAATAAGAAAAAGAAAAAACTTACCATGGAAAGGTCAGTTACAGATTTATTCACAAATGTATCACCACTAGCACAATCAATGCCGAACAACGCACAGATGTCTCCGGCATAAACTTCTTCGACATCCTAGTAAAACAAACAGTATTCTAAGGATGCGGCCGCCGTTATGCTTCAAACCTAACCAGTTTCAGGGATGATGCCTAAATAGTGGCATTGTCATATAAAAGGGTTAACACCAACATGGGTAAAAGGCACAATTTAAAACTCATAAACACAGCATGTATGGTAAAACTCACAAATGTACAATATTTTTAGAACTTCTAACAAGGAAAATGAATGCAGCGTGTCCCAATCGCTGTTCCTAGTGGAAAGAAGAGGCACGGTAAAAGCTCTTGGCTATCCTATTAACAGCTTCACAGATTCAGTGCTAAACAGCATAGTCTTCTTTATGACTGGGTCCCTCAGGCTGGTTTAGAGGTGCACTGTTTGTTCTTCTTAGAATAACCCACTAGTTAACTCCTGTAGTTCTACTGCTGTTTGTTGTGTGCACTGAACAACCAAAGCCACCTGCCAGGCTTAGAGGCTCAAATGTTTCTTCCATGTAAACCACTGTATGGCAGGTCTGCACAACTTGTTGACCACGGGCGACTGGTCGCCCGCAGGGTTCTCAAAGGTCACCCGCCAGGTCCCCGCCTGCCTCCTGACCCGCCGCCATTTGGGGGGGGTGTTATTTTTTGCGCAGGGGACTTAGTAGGTGGGTGGGTGGGCAGCTGAGACTCCGCTGCCCCCATCGCCAGCACGGGGGACCTTGATGGGGGGTGGGGGTGGAACGGCTGCAGGGAGAGTGCGTGTGCAGCAGCGGATACCTTGACGGGCGAGCAGGCTTGAATCTCCTTTTTAAAAAGGCACACTTTCCCCCCCAATCGGGTGGGTTGGGGGTGAAAATGCACTTCTTTTTGAAGAGGAGATTCAAGCAGCCCAATAATTTACTGAGGCAAGCAGTGGTGGTGGATCGGATCCGCCACCGCTGCTTGTCTCGGAAACCTCCTGAGCTGCTCAAATCTCCTTCTTCGAACGTCCCCCCTCCTCCCATTCATGGTGAAGGGGAGGAGTGGAAAGGCTCAACCCTTTTGAATTTGGCACCACACCAGCAAGGGTGCTTGTGCCGTACCAAATTCAAATGAATCCAGCGTTCCCCCTCCTACCATTCGCCGCAAAGGGGAGGAGGGGGAAGGCTCAACCTGTTTGAATTTGGCACCACACCAGCGAGGGTGCTTGTGCAGCACCAAATTCAAATGTGGGGCGGGGGGAGAGCACACACATGCCCACACTTGGTGGGGAGCCTGCAGGAACGGTCAGCCGGTGGGCAGGAGCCCGCGGGCTGTCCAAAGTTGGACAGCCCTGCTGTATGGGATCAACCAGTTAAATAAAAAGGACAGGAGTGAAGTGTAAGGGGTGATCAATCACGTGTCAAATAAACAGACAGGTACTGATATAAGGGATGTAACACTTCAGGATGTTTCATTTTTTTTCTATTCACAGTTCCTGAGGCAAAATTAACTCCCTAAAAGGCAACTTGGTCAAAAATAATATTAAAATAGAATTAGAATTTATTCTAACCAGTCACACTTGGCTCCCAACCTTTGCTAAGAAGGTGTCCTTGGCCTGCAACTCCCAAAGACTCCAGCCAGTACAGCTGGTGATGAAGGCTTCTGGGAACTGCAGTCCAAGAATACCTGGGTGACCCAAAGTTGGGAATTATTGCACCATAGAGTCACTAGTTTCTTGGTTCTAAACATCAAAGTACCAACCATAAAGAGTGAACATTCAGGCATTTTATTGAAGGAAATTGTCCTGGATTCCCTAAAATCAGACTTCTGAAGTACTGTGAGAATTCTTCAAGCGTATTCGGGGTGGGGGTGGGGAGTGGGGGGGACTTCTATGGGCAGGTTGATCAGCAGAGGAGTGGCTTTCACTGACAAAATCATTTTTAAGCAGAAGGAAAGAGTAGTCAGGGTATAATAGGGATCTCTCAGGACAGTTTACTGAAATACTGCAAGCTTCCCTGAGTCTACCCTCAACTAATAATTTTTTAAAACCTTGTTTTGAATAGTGGAACGACAGTGTAAAATGGGATTTGATCTGTCCTGAAGGGTTTAAAGCAGAAGCTCAATGGCCAGCTTTCTGGGTTGCGTTTCATACACTGGTCAGGAGTTGGATTATAAGACCTTTTCTGCATCATTCCTACCCTGATTGACCTACAACAATTCCACCTACTGACTGACTACTAAGGTAAAGGTAAAGATTCCCCCCCGCACATGTGTGCTAGTCGTGTCCAACTCTTGGGGCGGCACTCATCTCCGTTTCTAAGCCAAAGGGCCAGTGTTGTGCAAGTCTGTGGCCATATGGCCGGCATGGCTGAACGCATTTGTGCGCACAGAACACTGACTACCAAACTAACAGACAAAGGGCTCTTTAACTCCTGAACAGCAAAGCATAACACTTGCAAAGTAAGCTGGCCATCCTTTTCAAGTAAAATGCAAAAGGCCTCAACTCCTTATACTGGGTAGAGCAACAGTTCTTTCTTACGCTCTTCACCTAGTGAATCCTGTTTCATAAACAACAAGATGGACTGTCTGGTACTGTTGGGAGGCCTTTGACCCAAGTCACAATATGCAAGAAATGTCCTCATCAAGAAAAGGTAAACCAAGGGACCAGCTAGAAATTGCTAGAGAACGAGACTGCATCCAATTCATGGGGTTCCAGTTGCTTCTACTACAGAAAAAAGGGGTTATACACTGTCACCAAAATGAGTTAGTTCTACTGAGAAAGGGAAAAAAGGAGTAACCCAATATAGAAGCAAAAAAATATATGCAAGAAACTTTATCCTTACCACCTTGTTTTGATATGACAGCCTTTCTCTTTTATATGAATGCACTGATCCAGATTAAATACACAAGCTGTACTCTTTTTTTATTAAGAGTAACTATGTAATAACATGGCACACAACACATCTTAGTTTTTGTCTCCACGCTCACCTCCATCATATCTGCATGCATGCGGGCAAGTCTCTGCACCCGCACCTTCTTCCCAGTCCTGGTGTTGTAAATGTATTCACTTTTCTTTAGCATCCCCTGGTAAACACGAATGTATGTGAGCTGTCCAAAGCGCCCAGCCTGCAAGTGGCAGAAACCAGAAGCTTATATATTACAAGAGACCAAAAAAAAGTTAGAACAGTGCTTCACAAACAGGGAGGTGTAGGAAGAAATTAGGAGGACATTAGACTGAGGTTTTCAATAGAATTTTTTTCCAGCTGAAACAAATCTGTGTTATATTTTAATAAAATTTGTGCCCCCCCCCGAGAAACTGCTTATTTTTAATTTTTAAAAAACCCTACTATACTTGTGTGTGTGTGTGTGTGTGTGTGTGTGTGTGTGTGTGTGTGTGTGTGTGTGTGTGTGTGTGTGTGTGTGTGTGTTTAATTTTAAATTACAAATTTAAGTTTTTGTTTGAAGGGGGCTGCATGGTACAAAAAAAAGATGCCATAAATCCTCAGCAATAGTCAGTCAAGAGAATCAGACACGCCAAGAGATAACTGGTATAAAACACAACCTGAGATGCATGACTAAATTTCACTACAGACAACCTCTTACTGGATTGCCAAGGAGCTAATGCCCCCTTAATTCAGAAACCCTTAAACAGTAGAAACAAACCAACCTCAAGTTTAAATGCCAGGCCGACAAAAGGCAGGGAATTGTCTCTAACAGAACTAAGCAATATCTTCGATTTGTCCTGAGAAGTCCTTGAAGAAAACAAACATTTAGTTTACATTCAAATATTTTAACAATGTGTATCAATCTGTTCTATTAGTGGCATTCTCTTACAAATGTTCTCAACAGTCTTACGAATGTTCTTACAAATGTTCTCAACAAGCAACAAAGGTCCACAAGAGATCGAGGCATATCATTAAGCTCTTGTAGCTCCTTACTCTCTAGATATCCATTCATCCATTTTCCACCCATCCATAAACACTACTCAAGAGGCCCTTGGAAGATTCACTTAGGAAAGGTATGGATCAGAACAGGAAAAACAACCAACAAACCCACAATGTTGTAACATAATTGGATTAAAGTGATTTAGAAGTACAGTATATGAAGTATGGCACCCACCCACAACACCTTCTCTTCCTCCACAGTTCTATGGTGTTGGATCTGTACAGCAAGGATGGGAAACAGGTGGCCTCCAGACATTGGGTGGCATCTTCCATGATCCCTCACCATTCCACTGGGTGTACTGGGGTCATGGGAGCTGTAGTTGAGCAATATCTGGAGCATCACACTTGTTCTAACATTGTCATAGATGGTGACAATAGAATTATAAGCATTTTTAAAAGAATTATAAAGATGATATGACAGAATTATTGTTGCCAAGGCGATGAATGTACTAATTTCTCTGTGTTGCCTTTGGCCAAATAATAGATGTAGGGTTTCAAAGTACCATAAACGCTCACAGAACTGGATTGCCAGATATGACAGTGGGAGGAACACCCAGACTGCAAGCAACAATGCCTCTTTGACATACAGTAACCCTCTGCCTATTGCGGGGGTTAGGGACCCGACCTGCAATAATTGAAAATCCGCGATATGCAGATGCTGGTTTGGGTGGGGCCTGGGGAGCCTATATGGGGCCTCCTACACTTACCTGAGGCCTGGCACTGCCCCAAACGGGCCTCCAACTGGCTTCTGGGGCCTGTCAGAGGCCTCAGAAGTGCTTTCTGGTGATCCGTGCCCATCTCTAATCAGCACAGGCAAGGAAAGGTGATGAACATTTGTAATATTTTTGCTTTTTATAGCATTTTTAAATCTGTATTTTATAGCATTTTTAAATCTGTATTTTGTAATCAAGTTCTAAAAAGTTATTTTTATTATTAAAAGAACCCAAGTGTCTGTTTTATATCTCAAAATTAATACAGAGTATGTAGACTTTTTAATGCTACAGAAAAGTCCCACTTATTTGAGTGGAGCTTACGTCAAAGTATATTTGTATAGAACAGTGGTGGCAAACCTTTTAGAGACTGAGTGCCCAAAATGCAATTCAAAATCCACTAAGTTTGAGTGCCAATACAGCAATTTAACTTGAATACAAGTAGCTGTGAAGGGGCGATGTCAGGCGCCCACAGAAAGTGCTCGGAGTGCCACTTTTGACACCTGTGCCATAGATTCACCAACACTGGTATAGAATAAAAGCACTTTCCTAGGAAAAAATGCCAGCAGCGGCCCATTCCTTTCAGCTGCAGGAAATGGCAGCAGTGGATAGCAAGTGGTCATATATTACATTTACATTTCATGTTTTCCGTTTTCTACTTCAATTGTTCATACTCACTCCTGATTCAAAAGAGCATAGTTCTGCACTTCCGATGGGTTTGGAAGGTAATCTAATACAGCATCCAACAAAGGTTGCACACCTTTGTTCTTGAGAGCACTACCAACCAGCACCGGTGTAAAGGTCCTACTGATCGTTGCTCTTCTGATGGCAAGCTAGGAAGACAAAACATTTGCAACTTTGTTAGTCAAAGTAGTGCCATTAAGGGATGTACAAGTTCCAAAACAGAAGAAGTATGTTAGAAAAATAAAGTTTGTGCATTATAACACAGATAATATAAAGAAAGCAGAAACAGCTTTTGCTGTAGCAGAATACCTTCTTCAACTTTCAAACAGGACACTCGTTTAGGTTTTAAATTGGACAACAACAACAACAACAAACAACAAAAGTTTTCATGAAATATTTTTCCATGAAGACATAACACAATGTCGCCAGAGAATGACTTCTACAAGGAGTAGAAGCAATCAATTGACTAAAAGGCCACAGGACTTCCAAGACATTCGCCTTCAAATTATATTGTAACCTATTACTTGTAATATGAGAAATCCAGTGTTCAAAAAGACCTACACTATACATGAGTATCGCTCCCCTGCTTTTTTTTTTACACATTTACAGCTGTGGAGGGAATGTGGGAAACTGGAGACTGAAGCATCTGTTTCCTTCAGCTCTGTGTGTCCCTCAAGGAAGCCTACGAAAATGGGCCTGCGTGTGGTCGGCCATGGCGTCTCTCCAGGTGGCGGATGAAGCTGCTGTCAGGCTGCACTTCCATGTCTAGACTCTCCTTTGCTGCTTAGACTGTTGCTTATTTCTTTTTTAAAAATGTCTACAGCAACTAGGATTCCAAATGAACTTGCCTCCCATCATGACACAGGAAACTGATCCAGGGATCTCGAGGGAAGCCCCACTCACTTCAGGAAGCTCAACATGCACACTGTGTCCCAGGGTAGAAGGTGAGGCCAACTCCATACTAATGTCACCTGAGTTCATGGCTGAAGCAAGCCAAGTTTCACTGAGCCCCATTCATCCTTGCCAGGACAGAGCAACCACTTTGAGACAGAGAAAGGGGTTCTCTGGCTCTTAACATCAGTGTGGAAGACAGGATTTCAGTAGGTATAATTTCTCATGCAACCTTCACTGGGTGAAGTTCTCTCCTTCACATGTATTAAGAGCTACTGAAGTTTGCCCTCTTTTCCCCTGTGTCCATCCTAAAACAGAATCAGACTGGAGAGCCATAACACATTGTTCAGGACTCCCCAAGTCAGTAAAAGTGAAGAGGAGGGTGTCATACAAACACAGAAAAATCAAACTTCCACTAATGAAACTATGCCAAGGCTTTGTACTGCCTAGTCTACCTCAAAGCTTCATATTCCCTGCCGTTACAGGACTGATTAATATAAATTCATACTTCCTTCTGTGTTGGACCACCCTTTTGAGTCCACGTTAACTTGCACTGTAGGGTCTTTAAATTGGGACCCGAAAATGGAACCTGAGCCTTACATTTTAAGCCCTCATGTCCCAGAGATTCCCCTATTATGGAATGTCATAGTTAAAAGAATGACTACATTCATCTGAAAAACCTGAGTATTTGAAGTATTACTATTTCCTAGTAATCTTCCTTTCAGCTCTCTTTTTCTGTATATCTACAAGATTACATTTCTTCTCTGTCTCCTGCAACTGGCTGATCAGTTGGGCTTTTACTTAGGGACTACGTTCTGGCAGGAGCAAGTAAGATGTTTAAGTACTTGATGCTTAATAAGCACTGGCTACTACAACAATAATTTTAAAATATGCCCTCCATGCAAAATTAACACCACAGGCATCATCTGTCACTGGGGACAAAGTGACACGGACAAACCTACTTTTGGTCCTTGGAAAGCTATTGTGTGTGTTGTGTCATTACAGTCATGACCAATTCTCTGTGACCCCATGTCCATGGAGTTTTCTTGGCAAGAATACTGGAGTGGCTCGCCAGTTCCTACTCCAGGCACTTACATCACCAGGTATTCCCTGGTGGTCTCCCATCCAAGTACTAACCAGGGCTGACCCTGCTTAGCTTCTGAAATCAAGCGAGATCCAATGTGCTTAGGGTCTCTAATAAATACTTAGAAATTAGAGTGAGGGCTGGAGACAAAAGCACTTTAACAATGACCTGTTGTCAGAGTGTACAACCAACAGCTGACTTTAACATGATTTTTGTCATTTTTTTTAAAATTCACCCCCCAACCGAAGCATGTGCTTGAAGCACTCTCTGGGTGGTTTACAATTTAATTGTGCAGGCATACATCCCACCCAACACCCATGAGCTGGATATTCAATTTACTGACTTCAGAAGGATGGAAGGCTAAGTCAACCTTGAGTCAGCTACCTTAGCCTATCAGGGTCAAACTCAGAACTGCAGTTTACTCACTGTACCATGTTGCATACAGAATACCGATCATCTTCGTTCCAACTTGCCATTTAAAACAATGCACATTTACATATGATTATTTCTATATAAACATAAGAAGCATATCGCTGTAGTCTGAAAATCAATCTAGCTCACAAATGGTGACTCTGGAAAGAGATCTTTTCCCTTCCCTCCTCTTGAAACATCCATACAATGTGCAGTCTTTTAATCTCACCACCATATGCCTTTCCCAACGGAGGTCCAAATCCAAAACATAACCGAAGCCATAACAAGCCAATCCCTCCATTCATTACCAGATACCTCAACAGTCTGGAACTGCACATGCTTTTGCATGCAGACATACATTTGCGATTCTCTTGCAATTGTAGCAGTGACAATTAGGCGTATTCTGCTTCCAAACCAAGGCATTCAAACATAACAGTACGGCGACTGAAGGAATAATAACATTTCCAGAAATCTATAGTACACTCAAATGTCCAGATTAATTGGCTGAACAGTTATTTAATGGATAATGTAAAAAGCATCCAGCTGGGGTAAATGCTCTAAATTAACTCCTTCTACAGAACAGAATGTGCCCAAGTGAAATGCGGACGGGTGCATTTTAATCCTTGGGAGCAAGTGATAACTCAGCAACCCTTGCAAAGGCCTCTCTTCCTCTTAAGTGTCATGTGCGAAAGAATAGAGCAGAAAACAAATTACATAATAAGCCCCCCCTACAGCAATTCTCCAGACCACAAAGTCATCAAAGGCTAACCAGGGTAGTGGAAGAGTTATATCTGGGTTCAAAGCTCTATTTTCCATGCTCATCAAATCCTGGAGCCAAATCCTTGCCCGAGCGGGTTCAACTCTGGTGAAGCCGTGTCCGCTTACACCAGCCGCACTTGAATTTAGACACAAGGAGGCAGGAGACAAACGAGAGACTGACAATGACCTCCGAGATGTCTGTCAGAAATGTGTCTGTCACACACGGCAGCTGGTCTCCTTCAGCTAGCCATCCTCTCCTCGGGTCATCGGCGGCTATTAATGCCCCGTGTTGGAAGGCTGCTGCTCCCCTGGGTAGCAGCCAAGTGCCATGACAAAGATATTGCAGACACACACAGTCCGACACACACGGCAAATGAGTTCAGCTCCTAAAAGCAAAATGGAATATGATGCCCCATCTCTAAATGAGAGCTAGCTATATAACCATCCCATGGGGGGAGGAAAATCCCATAACTTCACAGGGGAATTAAAACATTTGGTAGGCTGACCTTTTGTACAGATTAATCTTATTTTATTTAATTATCTACAACCATATACACTGTAGTTTTAGTTACATGTCTTGGGGGAAAAAGCATTTCTAATTCTTAAGCACACCAAGAAGGCAGATCCTGAATCAGAAATCTTGGCCTTCATATGCCTTTTCTCCTGCTTTGACTGGGCAATGTATGCCCTCTATGACAAACCTATGCCATAACTGAAGCTGGTGTGTGTGTGTGTGTGTGTGTGTGTGTGTGTGTGTGTGTGTGTGTGTGTGTGTGTGAGAGAGAGAGAGAGAGAGAGTGAGAGAGAGAGAGAGAGAGAGAGAGAGACATTTACACAATTTAAGCAAGCAAAGCCAAAGCTGACCTGAAATCTGAAGACAGAAGTTCTTGAATCAGCAGCTATCTAACCACAGATTCCACTAGAACAGGGAGCAGACGTGGAGCCCCCAATGGCCAAGCTAGAGAAGCATAACAAAGAAGGCAGAACATATGCTCACAGGCATTTTGATCACTAGAACCCGAGGGACATAGGAAGCCAGGGTCGTGGCTAGAATTGTGGTGCTTGTGGTATATCTGGCAGGGGTGGCAGAGCTGCAAATGGATGGTCAGTGCCATTTGGCTGATATGCTAAGGACATCGCTCCTATGAAAGAGCACTGAGAAGCTTCAGTAATCTAGGAAACAGATGTGTTCTTGCAAGCCCCTTAGAAAAAAGACCAGCTACTTTTTGGGGCGGGGGGGGGGGGAGGGTTGTAAAATCCTGCAAAGCTTGAAATGGCTGGAAGTATATGGATTGAAACTTACGGAGGCCTCCAAGAGTATTAATATACCTTTGGAGGGGGCTGACTGGAGGGTCACAAAACTAGCTTGGAAGACGGCATGCAGCCTCGGGGGAACCACTCTGGCCATCTCAGCTGTTGAGTAATTCATATCAAAGTGGCCCGATCAGCTTGCTTTTCCATGGCCACACCCATACAATTAAGTATTATGAAAATAATATATTCTACTGTATCAAATGTTCCCGGCAACTGTCTGGAAAGCGAAGTAATTGTAAAGTTTTATTACCTTCAAGTCGGTCACTGTTGGCACTTTCTCTTCAAGAAATAGCTCCCCAAGCTGTTCATCTGTATTTGCAACACATTCAATCAACTCCTGACGCCTGTCCGTAGTCTCGGCTCTGAATTCCGGAGGAATTTCATCGTGTCTAACTTGCTGACTACAGAAACAGGGAAAACAAATGGCCAATCAATCTTTAGCTTTCCAACCTTCTATTCTAGAAATACAGTGGGACCCCAATATCTGCAGTTCCATGTATCCGTGGTCTAACATTATTATACATTGCATGGTATCTGCCACCCTCTACATTGCAATGTATATTGCAATGTATCCACCCATCTTCCCAACGGGAACTCTGGGCGGCTATTAAAAGCTAAAAAGGCTAAAAGCTGAAGATAACCAGGCCACCAAGCAAGGGCAGCAGAGGACAAGATGGCGGCAAACGGTGAGGCAAAGAAAAAACAAAAACAAAAAACACTAACTAATAAGGGCACCATATGCTTCCTTGAAGAGGAAGGTCTTCAAAGCCCTCTTAAAGGCGGGTTTTTTCAGGGTCCCCACCCCTTTACTGTAGTGTACTACAGTATATATATATTTAGATTCACTATTATCCATGGATTTCACTATCTGCAGCCAGCCACCATGGATACAGGACTACCGTATGACCTATTCCTGCATTGTTCAGTGGGGTTTACAGTAGATATTCGGACAGTCCCTCACACATGAAAAATCATCAGTTCTATTTGGAAAACTAAACAGAGCAGGTTGGGGGGAACTGTCCTAACTAGGATTCACTTCTGGCTTAAAACTGAATCTATTTTGCTTCCTCATGATTCCACGGAATCAACTCAAAGCTAAATGGTGTGTTTACAACTGTTGGGTTATTCATCATCAGTTTTAGCATGATGACTCCATGAAACGGAGAACTGCTTGTGCTTCAACTGTAATTCGGGACAAGTGGCAGCTGGGTGTTTTGTAGCAGAGGAAATTGTTCATTGAATGCTCTGTCATGGTGAATATGCATGAATATAACTTTATCTTAGATCAGGGCTGTCCAACTTTGAACAGGATGAGGTCTACGTTTTCCGGCCCGAAGTGCCTGGGAGCTACTACAGAGGTACCTCTACTTAGGAGCGACTCTACTTACCTTCCCCTTTTAAACTTCCGCCTTACCCAGCCTTGCCTTGGGGGGGGGGCTTTGAAGTGCAAGTGCTTGGCAGCAGGTGGGGGGGGAGGTGGAACCAGCTCACCCCCCCCCCAGCCTTGCCTTCCCTACCACGGCTTTGAAGGGCAGCTAGCGGGTTGGGAGGGCAAGGCAGGGAACATGCTGCCCCCTCACTCAGCTCTTCCCCAGCAGCCTTGCCTTCTAGCGGGTGGGGGGGGGAAGGCAGAACTGGCTTGCCTTCCCCAGCCTTGCCTCCCCCCCGCCCAGGCTCGTGTGGCACCAAATTCAAAAGGAACAAGCAGTCCCCCTCCTCCCCTCCACCTGAGCGAAGGGGGGTGGGGAGGGAGGCTCCGTCCTTTAGTATTTGGTGCTGCAGGAGCACCCTTGCTGGTGCCCTGCGATTCAAAAGGATCAAGCAGCTTTTTTTCCTCATTCATTAATGTCACCTTAAATTAGCATAATTCACAGCATAAGTGTAATGCTACGAATGTGTTCACTATACTGGTGCAGGAGTAAACCATGATTGGCTTGAAGACTGGTTCCTCAAAAGCTCCATGCTTGCTAATCAGATTCCTGTCTTGCTTTCCAGAGGGATAATATTTTAAGCTACAGTTAGCTGATGCCAATGAAAACATAAATGATACTTAAGATTAACAGGGTGGGCAACAGAGTGTGTTATGCTTAAACGATCTTGATATTCACACCTATACTAATCCGTGCTCAGAGATACTCCTGGGGAGAGGGCTAACACTATAACAGCATGAACTATGGATTAAATTTCTTTGAAACTATTCAATGTCCTTACCCAAAGTCACCGTCAAAGTATACAGCCTTTTCTTCAATCAGATCAATGATGCCTCTGAAATTTCCCTCCAGCCCCATAGGGATTTGAAGAAAGGCAGCGTTTTGATTGAGCTTTGATCTGTGAAGTTAAAAACAAATACAATTTTCGTGTTAAAAACAAACCAATTGTTGACTGCACTTCCAAACCTCTAGGGCTATTTTATTTCACACAAGCCCACCTGACCTCACAGAACTGAAGGGGAGCCCTGTCTGAGGTCGTTACACCAGAGGGCGAGAAAGGGGGCAGAGAAATGCTTCCCCTCCCTAACGTGAAGACTCTGTACAGGAAAATGCATTATTGTCTAATGTGCTAGCTACTGGTCCTGAAAGTAAATGCCACATGGGACAAGATCAAATCTTGGATTCACACCTACTGCAGTGGGAATATAGAAAGCTTCAGATAATGCTCTGGTCAGGACCCAACCGGAGTACTGTGTTCAGTTCCGTGCACCTCAGTTTAAAAAGGATGTTGACAACCTCAAAAAGGTCCAGGGGAGGGAGACCAGGATGATTAAAGGTATGTTTAGCCTTACAAAAAGAAGGTTGCGAAGGAATATGATTGCCATGTTTAGATATATTTGAAAGGATGTCATATCAAAGAGGGGACTAGTTTGTTATCGATGGTTTCAGAAACCAGGACTCAGAGCAATGGTTTCATACTACAGGAAAAGAGGTTCCATTTGAATATTAGGAAGAACTTCCGGCCAGTTAGAGCTGTTCAGAAGTGGAATATGCTGCCATGGAGGGTGGTGGAGTCTCTTTCCTTGGAGGTTTTTAAGCAGAGGCTGGATGGCCATCTGTCGGGAGTCCTTTGATGGGGGTTCCTGCATGGCAGGGGCTTGGACGGGATGCCCCTTGAGGTCTTTTCCAACTCTATGATTCTACGATCCTTGGTATTTATAGCTACCTAGTGTGGTCTCTTAGACAAAGTGATAGCCTAGGATTCTGGAGACCAGAGTTAGCATTCCCACTTGGCCATGTGGGAATGGAACTGTTCAAAGCACTCCTAACATACCTTATTTATTGTGAACATAATTACCCATATATTTGTTTAGCAGACATGACACTCTAGCCCACAACAGCATACTACAGGCACATCTATTTTGTCAACGTATTTCTAAAATGTCTAAGCCATTTTTCTGCAATCAGAGGCTCATACCTGAGTTGTTGCACAGCTTTATCTGGACTTGAACCCATTCGATCCAGTTTGTTCACAAAAGTCAGAAATGGGACATTGTAGCGCTTCATCTGCCTATTCACTGTCACTGTCTGGCACTGAACTCCTCCGACAGCACACAGCACCAGGATGGCTCCATCGAGAACTCGCAACGACCTTTCCACTTCTATAGTGAAATCAACGTGTCCTGAAATTGAAGAAAACATTTCAATATATGTTTAAATGCTTCTAATTAATTCTTTTTTTGCTGGTATTCAACTTGGCTTTTTGCCTGCTTCCTCAGAGAATCATAGAGTTGGAAGAAACCTCAAGGGCCATCCAATTCAACCTCCTGCCATGCAAGAACCCCGATCCCAGGACTCCCAACAGATGGCCATCCAGCCTCTGCTTAAAAACCTCCAAAGAAGGAGACTCCACCACCCTCCATGGCAGCTTATTCCACTGCTGAACAGCTCTAACCATCAAGAAGTTCTTCCTAATGTTCAAATGGAATCTCTTTTCCTGTAGTCTGAAACCATTGCTCCGAGTCCTAGTCTCTGAAGCCATGGAAAACAAACCTATCCCCTCTTCAATATGACATCCTTTCAAATATCTAAACATGGCTATCATATCCTCTCTCAACCTTCTTTTGGTAAGGCTTAACATTCTCAGCTCCCTAAGCCGCTCCTCGCAAGACATTTCTTCCAGACCATTAACCATCCTGGTTCCCCTCATCTGGACATGTTTGATGTTATCAACATCCTTTTTAAACTGAGTCGCACAGAACTGAACACAGTACTCCACGTGGGGTCTGAGCAGAGCAGAATAGAGAGGTACTATCACTTTCCTTGATCTAGACCAGGGGTCCTCAACCTAAGGCCCTGGGGCCAGATGTGGCCCTCCAAGGTCCTGAATCTGGCCCCTGGGACCAATTGCAACCCCCCCACCCCCTTTTTTGTGAGCAAGCAAGCCTCCGCAGCTGCTTTTGGACTGTGATCCGGCCCCCAGTGGTGTCTGGGTGGTGGTGGACCTGCCCGCTGGTTGAAAACTTTGAGGACCTCTGATCTAGACACTATGTTTCTGTTGATGCAACCAAGAATCGCATTAGCCTTCTTGGCTGCTGCATCACACTGCTGACTCATTTTCAGAAATGGAAAGGAGAAGATTCAGTCCTAAAGCAATAATTTGTCAAATTTTAACACAATCCAAAGATTGTATTTAACATATCTTGTTTGAACTCCTGCTAAGAAACCCTGCTGGCATAAGTGCAAAGACACCAATGTAGCCTGCAATGTTACTCTTTAGTTTAATTGAGTTTGTTTAATTGGGGTGGGTGGGGTGGGAGAACCTTAATATTAGAAAAGCACTGTTAGTGGTCTTGACCCTTGAAAACTGCAATCGCCAAAGTTACACCAACTGGATTTCAAAAATAGTTTGCAATTTTAGAAGCCCAGTTAACTCAAAATTAATAAAGGTTCTGGCACTCTACCAAATCAAGGGGCCAAACAAATTGCAGTTCATCTTTGGTACAAACGTAGTATCTACATACATCTTCATTCTGTAGCAATAAAAACATATCTATTCTGCAGAAGGGTGGGGAAACCCATGATGCCAACAAAACTTAGATATTAATAAATTAATATTTATTACACTGATATTATATCATAAAATGCTTTTTTTAAAAAAAATCTTTTTCACATCTAGGTATTGTCAGGTTAATTTTAACTTACAGGAACTTCTAAATATAAAGTACTAAGTAGTTTATGACTCCCTTCCAGGGGCACTCTTGTTCAAGGTTATCTGTATGGAAGCATAACTGGAAGCATGTTAAATCTCAGAAGCCCCAGCCAACACATGGGAGTTGTTGTTCATGAAACTAAGTTTTTTGGCTACTGGGAATAGATGAATAATACACAGTACCTACTGGCAGCTCCAGGTTGGGCAGGGGGAAATCTCAAACAGCCACTTCCAGTCACAACAGACAAACTGGGGTGAATTTGCTGGACACATTACTGAACGTGTTTGGCACATTATTAGAAACAGATTTGTAGTGATAAAAGACACCTGATTGTCTAGCACGGGCTTGGATTTGCAGTAGAAAGGATGGCTGTGTAACATGGAACTGACGAGCGTAGGCTGACGCCTAATTCAAGTTCTATTCCATCCATTAACACTGAAAAACATTAACTAACAATGTACTCAAACACTTACAGAGTCAGTACTACATTAAGTGCAGGTGAGATGATGTTAAGAAATGAATTTATGAAACAACTGTCATTTTAGCTAAGAAAATAAAGATACGTTTTAAAACATGGCATGTTGTTCAAATGAAACATAAACATGTAGCAAGAATATGGTACCTGGGGTGTCAATTATGTTGATGTTAGTTTCCTTCCACATTGTGTATGTTGCTGCAGACTGAATAGTGATACCACGCTGTCGTTCCAACTCCATTGAATCCATGACTGCACCAACTCCATCCTTCCCTTTCACCTGTGATAAAAAAGAAGCATGTAAGAGTACTGCAAGGCAGGGCATTTCCACATAGACACCAATACTCCCTTATTCAAGAGGCTGATCTGCTCCAAAATGCCTTATTTTGCAGATGGGTAAGTAAAACATAATCCTACATAGCTAAGGACTAGTAATGGCTCTTCAAATGGATTCTAACTTTATTTATTTATACAACTTATATGCCACACCCTACCTGAAGGTCTCCGGTTGACTAACAAATCAAAATTAAAATGGACAATTAAAAGCAATTTAAAACATTAAAATGCAGTACAATATAATACAATTAAAATAAGTTAAAATACAATACATTAAAATCATCACCAAGATTCACAATCTGCATTGTATCAGTTAAAGAACTTCTGGAAGAGGAAGGTTTTTACCTGGCACCAATACGTTATCAACATCGGCGCCAGGCAGATCTCATTCAGGAGGGGCCTTCTATAGCTTGGGTTTTTCATAAGCTGCACGCCATAATCATCACAATTATACCAAAGTAAGGCTTGACAAATGTCGCTTAGCATGTAATGAGTCTATCTCATATATTAGTTTCACCTTTTGAGTTGACTTACTGAAATAAATGAACATTTGCACAATATTCTGATTTTTCGAGTTTAACCTGTATATGCAAAGAGTGGAATTAGATCCCAATCAGGCAGCCCACCGTCACCGCCTGCTGAAGTACCTCATGCATTTGTGAGATCCTTCCAGTGTAAAAAAGAATGCGCTCAGTTAATGTAGTCTTTCCAGAATCAATGTGTGCAGAAATCCCTATGTTGCGGATCCTTTCATTAGGAAGAATTCCTGAAGAATACGATCTGCAGGCATTGAAGAACAGCTGAAACAGAGAAGTGGGCTTTAACAAATTTGTGACATGTAAAAGTACAGATTATAAAAGAATATATGATAAATGTTAGTGCTACTTTCCGAGTCTAATATTAAATGTAACTACAAAAATAATGGTGCAATTCTTTGCAATAGTCAGGACTGGATTTAAGTCTCATTGATTTTAGCTAGGACAAAATTCAACTACGGTTAGTTAGTCTCAATCTGGCCCTATATGTTTCCTTATAAAACATTTAAGTAATAGTACTGGAAAGAACTGTGAGGGTTCTGTCATTAAAAATGACATCTCAGGGCAGTTCTTCACTGCCTTTGTTAACCTGAATTTATTACACCTTTTTGAAACTGAGCCACCAGTCTGTTCCACAAATGAGAGTGCAGTGATCCTCCTATATAGCTGTGTGCAATATTCAATGATAGTATAAGAAATATTTATTTATTACTATTTATTGGACTTTTAGAGTGCCCATCTGGTGGTTCAGGTCCCAGTGGATGACCTCCATCTTTGATTTAAAACATTGGCTTTAGAAGAAGACTGTCTCAACATGATCAATGTTCTAACGACATGCCCTGTTCCCAACAAGAAATATTAGAACAAAGCAGCATCTTTTCTTCCTAGATCAAGAAGGCACGCAGAGCAACACAGGAGCATTTAGCAAGCAAATAAGTCAAGAGGGGATCCTCTTTATGGAGATATTCAAGTTCTTCATTTCTTTCCTTCAGGCCTTTCATGTTCCTCTATTCAACTCCTACAAGGAGAAAGTCTTCACAAAGTCTCCATCCTTGGTACCAGAGGTGGGAAACTTTTGTCCAGTAGATGTTATGAGTTTTCACTCCCATAAATCTCCTACACTAAGGGATTAAAGGCCCTTTTAATAATTTGAGAAACATTCTTCATCCCATGTGCTACTTCAGATAACCAAACAAAGGTCACCCACAGGAAGTAATATGTATTTCAACAGCTAACCAGGTGATATGTACATTAGCAAAAAAAAATTACATTAATTTTTACATGGATTTTATTTCTTTTTAATTTATGATTCTAACTATAAAGAATAACTGAAGTAGAACAAAACAGGAACTGAGCCTAAGACTATAGAAGGAACAGATAGCAGCCTGGGCAATTTGCCATCTTTTTCTGGCTACAGGAAGTACAATACAAACAAAAAAACCACATGTTGAGATTGTATTCTTCCTGCTGTGAATAGTTAATTTTGCTTCACTGAATGAATTTTTACCCCACACTAGTAACAGACATTAATAACAGACACTTAAGAACACAGGAAGGTCACCCAATAAGCTTCTCAGAATCATGAAGTTGGAAGGGGCCCTACATGCCCATTGAGTCCAACGCCCAGCTCAAGGGAGGAATACAAATCATAAAATATCTGCCAGGTGGTTGTCTAGATTTCTCTTGAATGACTCCAGTGTTCTTGGCTGAACAGAGCTTTGAAATGGACCTTCAAAAATCAAACCCAAAAGCACCCACAGCATCACACATATACACATTTAGTCATGACTGGGGCTAATAGGAGCTAATCCGTGTGGTGTCTAACATCCACACCAGAAAGCCTGCTTGTACCTCTTCTTGCAACTGCTCCTTATCTTTTAATTTGTGCCAGTCACCTATACAAGTTACAAGACAATACAAAGAGGTACATCCATTTTTGTACTGTATACCTGAACATCTCAGTGGGCCATTTCAGCCAACAGATTAGCACACGTTTATTAGAAACTAAGGGATGTGTGGTGCAACAAGGTTATGTTGCAACACTGGACTAGAAAGGGAACAAATATTTACAAAGAACTGTTCACTGTCAGGCCCCCAAATAATACAATGCAAGTATTATATATAGTATGTGAATTACATATTAGACCTTTGGATTTACAAGCAGATAACCATTAAAGTACGTGACAATCCCTAAAATCATTTGTCCAAATAAGACATGAGCTCTCTTGGCATGGTTTTTACTGTGCAAACTGAAAAATGTCTCCTCACCCTCACACCAGAGTTTGGATATCATAATGGGAATTCTGACAACCAGTCACAGCAGTTCTAAATACATTGCATTTTAAGGATTAAAATGTATTTTCTCAATCTTTGAATTGTGTTTACTTCATAAAATGCCAAGACTCACTGGTAAATGTTAGTACATGTGCTTGAATTTTAAAATACTGTATAGCCTATGTTGGATGAGGTTACATTCCTTCTGAAAACACAGCTGTGGAGCCTGGGGACCTCCTGGACTAGTATCTGAGCCTGGAAGCCCACATTTGGGTGGTGACCAATAGGAGTGCATTTGCACAATTAAGACCTGTGTGACAGCTGCACCTGTTCCAGGAGAGGTCTGATCTGGCCACAGTGACACATCCTGGCTGGATTACCGTAAGGCTCCACATGGAACTGCCTCTGGATAGTGTCTGGAACTTTCAGCAGACCCAAAACAGAACAGCCAGATTGCTGACTAGGGTTGGTAACAGGGATCACATAACATTACAGCACCTCCAATGGCTGCAAATCCGTTTCCAGGCACAATTTTTAGGTTCTAACATATAAAGCCCTAAATGGCTTGGGTCCAAACTATTTCAAGGACTGTGGCTCCCATTATGAGACTAGAAAGATCAACAGAAGACCATCTGAGCCGTACCACCTTCACAGGTGTATTTGGTGGGTACACAGAAGAGGATCTTCTCTGTTGCTGCTCCCAGGCTTTGGAACTCCCTCCCGCAGAAGGCCAGACTGGCACCATCTTTGCTATCCATCCACAAACAGGCAAAGGCCTTCCTCTTCAGCAAAATTTTTCCTGAATGACTGGTTGTCTGAACTGGGTTTTTAAATGAATGGTTGTACTTTTCTTGTATGAGTTTTGGAGTTGCTTTTGCTTACCATTTTAATGTGGTATTTGTTTGATGTCTTCTAGTCTTTGCATATTTGCTTTTAGCCTCAAATATCATATTTGAATTATGTAAACTGCCTTGGGTCCTTATCAAGGTGAAAGCAAAGCAAAGGAAAAGTGTTCTGCTTATATACCACCCCATACCACTTCAAGTAGTCTCTGCGCAGTTTACAGTTTTTAATTATAGTATGCAGGCTACACATAAGGCATAAGCAACTTATTCACTCGTCTAAGAAATGCCCAATACAAGTTGTAATCACAGAGGAGCTTGGAACACATGCATGTGTAAATCCTCCCTCTTTCTCAATGTAAGTACAGTGGACCCTTGTATAACAAACGGTTTGTATAACATAAAATTTGTACAACATAACAAATTCCAGAGATAGGGGAAATCTGCTTAACAGAATCACCTATTGGGCAAATCTGTACAACATAAAAATTGGATCACTCTGTTTTCAATGAATTCCTATGGGAAATTTGTATAAAGGAAAATCTGCTTAACATAATTTCATTTGGAACGAATTAATTCCTTTATACAAGGTACCACTGTAATGTCACTGCTGCAAAAATGCAACGGCCAGAACATTAAAGGGTGACTTCCCCGATTCCCTACTTATGCAACTCTCCAAGATAAAGATCCGAAAGCATCACCATCACTAAAAAGTAATGTGTAGCCTGAACACTGTAATTAAAATTGTAAACCGCCCAGAGACTACTTAAAAGTGGTATGGGGAGGTATATAAGCAGAACACTTTGCTTTATGACTCCAGGCCTCTCAAATCCTGCCACGAACTCAAGGGGCTGAGCTTTAGGGACACCCCCCACCCCCCACCGCCTGTCCCTTCCCACCAACAGACATAGAACGACGTTACTCCGTTCCGACGAAGGCCAATCCCTCTCTCCCGAGACCTTCCACTGCCCTTATAGTACCTGTTGCCTAGGCAACGTTGAACTCAAGAGCCGCCTGCCCCGCAACATGACGCCAAGGAGAGCCTCCTCGCGTCCCCGAGGCTCAAAGTCAGCGTCGCCACGGGCTTCCCCAACGTGCACTTCCTCCTTGTGCCGACAAGCACTTCCGGGGAACGTGAGGGCGTGGTCACGGAAACGGTCGAGCTACCAACCAGCACGCGCTGCAGCGCCACCTGCAGTGAGGAGGGAGGAAGTGCTTCAAGGGGGCGAACGGCTGCTGCTCACTGGGGGTGGGGGGTGGGCTCCAGATGTTATAGGAAAATCTGTTGTTGATTGCCCTCATTCCAGTCCACACTCCTTACTTCGCTCTTTTGTCTTAGGATTTCTCTAGGTGATGCCTTTATAGGTCACTAATAAAATAAAATAAAATAAAATAAAATAAAATAAAATAAAATAAAATAAAAATAATGCAACCTGAGTTGTGTAATCTCCAGGCTTAAAACCAGGGTATTTCAAGGGCCAGGTGCAGGGGAGTGGTATCAGGAGACAGATATCTAGTCTCATGCGCTCCCAAAATCATCTGGTGGGGCCACTGTGAGATACAGGAAGCTGGACTAGATGGGCCGTTGGCCTGATCCAGCATGGCTCTTCTTATGTTCTTATGTTCGATAGCAAGCTATCGTTATCAAAGCACTGTACCAAAAGGCATTCTTGATAGAGGATGCAGTGTCTATTAGGTGCATAGATCCTTTGTGGGAAGATGGAATTCACCAGATGTGAATACTGCATCAAAGTCCTGGATAAGGTTTCAAGCCCAGCGCACCATAAGAAAGCATAGTCATTGCCCACCCATCCCCCTTCCTTCCCTCAATTTGGCCACAGGGCTCAAACACCTTTTCACTTCTATGGATTTCTTTTCAGTGGCCAGGCCTTGTGCTTTAAAGTGTGAGCTCAGTGCCTCGGCTTGCCAGAGGTTGGATAGGTTACTTCTAGGGAGTGTGGAAGTCAAATGTCTGGCACTCCCAAGGCTTTTGGACTACAATTCCCATAGTCCCTTTTCCATGGCAACAGAGGATGGGGATCTTGGGAGCAGTTGTCCAAAGCCTCAGGAGTGCCCAAGGTTCACCATCCCTGTTCTAGGGGGTCTAGGAGTTGTTTACAACCAAAAACGTAAGGCTCTGTGACAAGCCAAGTAGAGGTAGATTTTAATTTTCTGGTTCTTGCCTTTCACTGGCATGATTTGCAGGGGAAACGGAAATGTTTATTTCTTCATTTGTGGAAATATAAATTTATCTTGTAAATTCAGAACCATTCCACCCTATATATATATGGCATCATATCGCGCTAGTTAACTGCAATATCTTGCAAAGTTTAAAACAATATTTTGTATGCCCCTAATAGATGCCCTGAACACATCTGATCTCACCTGTTTTCGGAAGTTAAGCAGGCCCTGGCTAGTACTTGGATGGGTGACAACCAGGGAATACCAGGTGCTGTAGGCGCCTAGAGTAGGAACTGGCAAACTACTCCAGTATTCCTGCCAAGAAAACTCCATGGACATGGAGTCACAAAGGGTTGGTCCTGATTGTATGACACAATAACAACAACAAAGCGGTTAAGAAGGGAATATTTCCATGCTCTTTAATTTGCATGGAATACAAGCACATTTATGTCCTGAGATGGTCAAGATATTCTGAAAGAATGCCGCTGGCGAGAAATCCCTTTTGAGAAATCTCAACTGCACAATCCTAAACCTCTTTCTTCAAAAGGGAGTCCGGATATGTTCAATGAGGATGCTCCCACAGAAGCATGCATAGAACTGCTGGCCTATGTTGTATATTTGATTTTTGTTTAGCTTCTTTTGAGTTCCTTTACAGTAAAAGCAGTGTTTTACAACCTCGGTTCCCAGATGTTGTTCGATGAGAACTCCCAGAAATCCTGGCCAGCAATGCTAGCGGCGAAGGCTTCTGGAACCAAGGGAAGGAACCACTGTTTTAGAGACTACATTATGGGGTGGACAGAATAGAAATACTTTAAAAAAGCAATAGATTAAATGAAGACTAACCAAGAAGCATTTCACTAAAGCATTAGCAGAAAAGCATTTAGTTTTCTGCAAACAGCTGCCTTGTATATCACGGAAAAAATGTCACTTATTCCTCATATCAATTCCCGACGTTTGGAAGTCCTTAAAAATTTCCTTGACTAAAAAAATCAATTAACTTTTTCATTTGCTATAGTTATAGTATTATATAATCACCCAAGAGTAAAGTGAGACTTAAGATAAACAGCGTAGGACTGTGTCATAATTTACAACCGTTAATTCTGAAGATGCCACAAAAGGGAGGAGGCACTGGGGCAAAAACCACTCTTTAACCACTGTTACACTCTGGTGATTTAAACAGGGATCCACCATATGCTTTTTTAAAATCTCTCCCACTGAAATCAGCAGGACTTAAAATGAATTTAACTTTGGCATAATGATCTGTTGTGCACCATGTAGGGCAGAATGGATGAGTTTGCTGAGAATGTTTGGGTATAAAGTACATCTTGTTCTACTGGAACTAAGAGTTGCCCTCTGCCTCTCAAAGGATAGGAACAGGCCACAAGAGTCTACAAAGTTATTTTTTGGCTGTCGTTTTGGTGACTAATAATAAAGCAGGAGTGTAAGCAAGAAGAAAAGTAAGAATATGCTGCCAGGTGAGGGGAACTCTGGCAGGAACGGACAAGAACAGCATTAATCTGAAGTATTTTACTAATTTCATCACCCAGTAAAAAATATTTGTAAGACAATAAAAAGTTAAGCAGAACAATGATAGTGTTCATGTCTGGATTTGCTGTTCAGCTTCTGTTGTTTTGTGCCTTCAAGTTGGAAACGATGTACAGTATAGCAATTCTAACAGGGCTTTCAAAATATATGAGATAATTAAGTAATGGTTTTACTAATTGTATCCCTCTGACGAGTTGGAATTCAAACCCAGGCCATTTCACTACCTTGTCTTCTGGGCATTTTTCTTCCTTTGTGGCTCTAAGCAGTAGATGCCTAGAGAACTTGTTGAAATCCAGATCTCAAAATTGCATTGTGTTTGTAGTAGTAGTTCATTTATGAAAGTAGTAGTAGTAAGTAATAGTTCACTTATGAAAAAGGGAGTCAAGTTCTTGGATATTTCTTTGCTTGGTGCCTCTTGGTGAGTGGTCATCACCACAATCTGGTAGCCTGTAGAGTAGACAAACAGCGCCCAATCTTTTTGGCGCTGTGGACTATTTTTCTCGCTGTGCTGATCTTTTTCTGTATGTGCACAACTCCCCCATACTGGTTTGGTCACGACCAAAATAGAAAGGGTCATGATGGGTGGATGAGAGAGAAAAAGACCGACATAGAATGGGGAGAAGCATGCACACTTGCTTCAGTGCATGTCTGACAGGGGACTTTGCTGTCCCTACAGCCTGGTTCCCCAAAGTGCACAAACCAGGACTGGTCAACGGCCCAGGGCTTGGGGACCCCTGCTGTAGACCAGGCGTACATTGAACAGGCAACTTCAGAATCCAAGCTTATTAGTTCTGGGCTTTATCACATATTTATAATCTTAATGATACAAGTGAATGAAGTATAGGAATTGTGCCAACACACTGAGGTTTCCACATCTAGAATTTTCTGGCAACAGCCGTAAGAACATCTGTATGCTAAAGTATTTTCACTTGTTTGAATGAACTGCTCTATTTTTTTGTTTGTCTAAACTATTTTTACCTCACCTTTCTCCTTAAAAGGGACCTGAGACAGTATGCAACACAGTATTTGAAGAAAAAAACTGTAAGCATAAAAATACTAAAAAGGATCAAACGAATATCACACTAAAAGTGGTACATAAAAGCAGTACCAAAAAAGTCACCTATAACCATCCATTTAGAAACCCTGCTCAGCCAGCCAGTCATTGAGGAAAAGCTTTGCTGAAGAGAATGGTCTTTGCTCACTTCAGGTGGGACAGCAAAGATGGGACCAGCCTGGCCTCCTGTGGGAGGGAGTTCCAGAGGCCGGGAGCAGCAACAGAGAAGGCCCTCTCCTTTGTCCTCTTCAAACACTTCTGTGAAGGTGAATATGGTGGGACCAAGAGAAAGGCTTATTCTGATCTTAATATCCTCATAATATGCTGTGAACCACCCAGAATGGCTTTCTGCAGGATGATCGGTATATAAATTGAATGAATGAATGAATGACTAATAAAAGACACCATCAATGAGATAGCTTTAACTCAAGGCATTTAGTGTTTTATACTGTATGTCAGAACAAGCGCTTTGAATTGTGCCCTAGGTTTTTAATTGCAGCCTAAGCAAGATATTGCATTATAAAACTGCTCTCCACTGCCCAAAACACCACAGCCACACCTCTAGCCAGTGCAAATTACACTAGATTCATTGGGGGGGGGGGGTGAAGTAGGTTTAAGAACACAAATGCTCCCTTTTCTAAACAACAGTTTCTTAAAATACCCACCACCCTAAACATTGATTTCTTGGAGACTTAAATGAAAACATGTGGTAATGTTCAGAATTTCATGAAATAGGTGCAACACTCTGTTAAACAGTTTTTATTAACAAAAATGACAAATGATATTTATGGACTCTCTACTAGGTACGTGAATGTTGATTGACACTGTCCGCTCAGATACTAACCTAGGTTTATTTAGCATTAACAATAATATGCAAACATAAATAACTATGCATTTTTTGCTGTTTATATGCCAGATAGTCATCCAGATATCCTAACATAAAGAAGCACCAAATGTTCATACATTCCTCCATGCCTAACATGTGAGTGAGGTTTGAAGTCTAGCGTTCTAGATCATGGACTACAACTTCAATTTACATCGCCGCACTGTGTGCACTTCTGCTGTAAAAGAACATTTGATCTCAGAAACCTGGAAGGAGTTTGCAGAATCCTTGCAACTTATTTTGATGCATTGACAGTTAGCAAAAAATATAGGCTAAATGTAACCTTGCTTTAAAAATGCTTCCTGAAAAGTGACAGCTTCCTGAATACTTCACAGTAAAAACACTTGGCAAGAAAAACTGCATCTTCACTATGAAAGTAAATATTCCACCCTTCCCCAGTTCATTTGATTGGAAACATTTTTGGGGTTTAAAAGACAAAAAGCCTCTCAGATCTTAACAACCTCAGACCCCTGGTCCTCTATTCCATTTTCATTTAAAAAAAGAATAAATAAACCAGTGGAAAACTTCTAAAGTAATTATCAGTGAGCTAAGCAGAAAGTATTTGCCAGAGAGATGGAAAGCAGTAGCAAAGTTGTGAACATTCCTTGCAATGAACGCTTTGCTTTATCTGATTGGCTCTTCATCAAAACCACATCAGTATCGCCTGAGTTACAAACAACATTTTATTTCGTGTGCTTCTCTGAAGCACTCTACATGTGGTTGCAATTACTATACACCTTTATCTTCCCTCTTGCTAGAGCAGTTGGTATTAATGAAAATTACATGCTTTAGCACTCTACCTTATGCTTTGAGAAAAACTTTCATAAAGTGCTTTTCAGTATCAATGTTTGCTTCCTTTACTGGTCTTGGCAAAGAGTTGAGCCATCATAAACATTCAGTAGTCAAAGAGCAAAGCCCCTACTTCTAAGAACAGAGAACTTGGTCTTATTTATTAAACCAGAATTACTGTGTCCTCCCTCCAAATAGCCAGATTTATATGGAAGCAGCAGAGCCATTTATTTTTTGCTGGCTTTGAGAGGAACATGTGATCCCTTGACGCTGAGCTTTTCCACAGAAGACTTAGGTCTCCGAGTATCCTCGATGGCTGCTCTTGGGTAGGTCTTCTCCCTGAAAAAAAGCATTTAGAAAAGGTATTTAGAGGCAATATCGAACGTTTTCTGTTTTGAATGCAAAACACCTTGCACAATATCAGTTGCCTATAGTGTTTAGGAGGAAAAAAATCTTCTTACTCTGTTAATAAATAGACAAGTGTTACAGTTACTAATACACAGATACCCTGTTTCCCCGAAAATAAGACATCCCCTGAAAATAAGACCTACTTACACTTTTTCCTCTCACTGAAAAATAAGGCATTCCTCCGAAAATAAGGCCTCCCTGATAATAAGATAACAATAAATGTGTACCATATTCTTCTTCATAGAAAAATAAGACATCCCCTGAAAATAAGACCTAGCACATCTTTGGGAGCAAAAATTAATATAAGACACTGTGTTATTTTTGGGGAAACACGGTATGTTAAAAGCAGGTGGAGCTCAAGGATGCCACAGTTTGCACAAAGATCAAGAGGCTGTGAGCCAGTTTCAAGCTGCAGTGTATTTTCCCTCACTATGTTTGCTTGAAGAGATGGAAGAAGGGATCATGTGTTACACAACTCTTTTCTTTCCTAGCTCCATGTTATGTCCATCTGATTGATTTTGGAGCCCCATAGGGCAAATCAGTTTGCCCATGGACTCTCTTGTCTGTGGTTTGTTCTCATTCATTCATTCATTCATTTCATTCTCTCTCTCTCTCTCTCCCCACCCTCTCCATTTGGCCACTCAGGGCGGCTTACAACAAGAAAAACCCAAGAGAATAACAAAAGGAATACAACATAAACCCACAGCATAATACCAATTAGCTAAACAACATATCAATCCATGGAAAAATCTAAAAACTATTATCACAACCATAAATTTAGTAAGAAAGAGAGATAAAGTTACAACAGCAGGAGAAAACTTAATTAAATTGGCAGACCAGCTACTAAGGCATTAATTAAGTCGCTGGAGAGTTTACAGCTCGAAAAGGCCTGCCTAAAGACTCATGTTTTTAAAAGCTTTTAAAAGACTCCAGGGCGGGGGCTCATTTCATAATGTAGGAACAATCATGTGCATTCTAAACTAACACTGGACAAAGAACAAATGAAAGCTCAAGTTAGACCCTCAAATCCAACCATTACAGAAGTATCTAGTTTGCCTGCTTTCTCGCATTTATTTATTTATTTATTTATTTATTTTTATTTATTTATTTATTTATTTTGGTGCTTATATATTTACATGTACTGGATGGTGCTAAGAACTACAGCTCCGGTGGCATACCAATCCAAGCAGGAGCTTGCACTGCCCATCCCCACCTCCTCCAGCAACCAAACACAGGTCAGCTATGTGGACAGAATCTCCGTCCTGCCTCCTCAGTGGAGTGGTCAGCTGTCAGAGGAGGTGGAGAAGGGCAGTCCGAGCTCTTGCCTACATTGGCGCACCTTTGGAGCAGAATGATTCCAGCAATGCACAGCGACAGGTAAGTGGCCCTGCAGGGGGGAGGACAACAGTCTGTGTGGCACCTGTGACACCAAGATGCAAAGCTGTCGGGCGTACAAAGCGCCCAACTCTATTAACAGTTACTCTTTGATTCCTAAACAACAGTGTATTTACATATCACTATCCTCGAACAAACCCCATCTATTTGGGAATGCTGACCAGGCACTTTCCCTCAGAAAAAATGTAGAAAACAATATAGTATGGACAACAATTACAGTACCTCCTTGTTCCATCATCCTTGCCAACATGAGAGATGTTCCTATGTCTTGGAGCATCTATATTATATCTTCCTCCAGAGGGCCTGTATTTAAGAATCTCCTTCTGCCATTGTTCATCAAATGCATGAGCTTCAGCTGTACAAGAGGTGAAATTTTATTGTAAGTGCTCTTATTTGATACACGTTGCTGTATTTGAATTAGAAATAATACAATATAATATATTGTGTGCTTTTTCATCTGCTTAATTTCATTTACATCCTGCCTTTCTTTGTCCCAATACACAGACTCAAGGCAGCTTACAAAATGCCAACAGGAAATGATTAAATACTTAAATTAAAATATTATAAGGTGAATCTAATGCATTATAATATTAAAATATCCATAAAATTAAAACACTTTGAAAACAAAAAATAACAGAAGGAAAAATATACAAAAGTCAAAGAGAGTTAAAAAAAGAAAAAAAGAAAATGCAGCATTGCCCATTAAAGCCTCCCTGCCGACCAATTATGGGCCAAAAGCTAATGAGAAAAGTCTTTGTGTGGCAGTCACTGACAAAGCTGCTTGGATGAGTAGCGAAACATTTTGATATCTCAAGAAGAAAAGCAGTCCAGTTGCCATGACTCAACTTCCAGATAACCTCACCTGCATGACAGAATCTTCACAGATATCAAATGATATTGCAAAATAAAAACTTAGGTATCAGCCACAAACATTGTTACCTTCATCCAAATTGACAAATTCCTGATTTAATTCTTCATCACCAGTTTTGTTGTTCTTTGATTTTTCAATGACATGAGCCCGATCCTGGATGTGATGACCAATGGCCATTTTTTCAAGTCCACTTTCAGAATCTTTAACAGCTTTTCTGATTTCTTTGACCTGTAGAGACATAGATGAAAACGTGGCCAGTAGAAAGAAAACCATTTTTGGCTACCTGTTTGGATGTTCCTTTCCAAGCAAACTTTTGCAAGAGCATGGAAATAGCACATGCGCCCCAGATACCTTATCTTAGTTATCAATGAGGTGTGGAAGGAAAAGAATGTCCAGACCATCACCTATTTCTCCTGCACCGATTCTGATTTTGGTAAGAAAAGCCACTGTCCCATTCAGGAAGTATTTTTTTTCAGAAGCACAGAGGTGCCACAGAAATAAAAACCAACAATCCAGTTGTATACTAATTCTTCCCCTTGCACAAATGATCACTTCTTAGAATACTGGCCACCGCATGGCCTACAATCTACACATAAGATCAGTTTTTACCACCTCACAGTCTCAGTAGCACTCTGCTAGAATGATTTTATAGACCAACAAAGCCTTATCTAAATATAGCTTCTGAACGAGGCTAAAGAGATAAGCATGTGTTGGTATTTGCTACATGAAAAGAACACCATTAGTATGTCATGCTAACCAACTTGAAAAACATGTCTATTGCTTATCACCATTCTCATATGTACAGTGTATTATTAGAAACTTTCTGATAACTAAGTACTCGCTTTATCTTTAAAACAGTCTCCTGTACGTTATTTCCAACAGTCTTCTCCTACTGGTGTATAATCTATCATGAACTGGACTTCAGTGTTTAAACTCAAATTCAAATTTGTATGCAAAATTAGATACAGTACAACTGCTGTGAGTGAGCCAAATAAATGGCGACAATCATTATGTAGGTGCTTAAACGTCAAGTTCTTACGTTTTACAGCTGGTGTGAACAGATTGTTCAAGGCAGTTATTTTCTCCTGTTGTCAGAGGTCTGTAGCATTTTAGGGTATGAATATTTGTACTCTACTGCTGAATTCAGATTTGCAATTTCTCTCCTTATGTATACAGCATGTATTCTTCCTTTCATGTACACCCTGAAAAGCACTATGCCAACACACAAACACCAAACTGTGGCCTGGTACTAAAGGGTTTGTGCTTGCACACTCACTATTTCTCTTGTGCTCTTTCCTTTTTTAATTACTGCATCACAGAAACCACACTTTGCTGTTACAGTGATCCCCCGCCTATTGCGGAGGTTAGGGACCTGACCTGACCCAAGATATGCGATATGCAGATGCAGGTCAAGTCAGGCCTGGGGGGCGCTAGCTGGGGGCTCTTGTACTTACCCCCAGCCTGGCCCTAGCCCAAACGGGCCTGTGAGAGCCTTCCCGGGCCTTCCGGAGGCCTCAAAAGGGCCTCCCTGCGAACCGGAAGTGACTTCCGGTAAACCGGAAATCGTTTCTGAGGCCTCCGACAGGCCTAGAAAGGCTCTTGGAGGCCTCAGAAAAGATTTTCAACGATCCGGAAGTCACTTCCCGTTTGCAAGGAGGACCTTTTGGGGCCTCCAGAAGGCCCAGGTAGGCCCTCACATGCCTGTTCAGTACAGCTCCAGTCCTGGGGTAAGTATGGGAGGCTTGAAACAGGACTTTCCCCCCCTTACCCTAGGGGGCCTTTTTTCATATACTGCGGTCCAGCAATATAGTGGGACCAAGTATATGAACTGCGAAAGGGCGAGGGACCACTGTACTTCCAAACCTTTTCAAAGTACAGACACTTGTAAACCAAGCTTGTAGATTTGGACATAAGCATACTGATTTTCTGCACCATGCGCTATTGACAAGTATCAACCCAGAGACTTATGAAATCTGTACATATTAATTGCATCTTCCACTATTCCATTTATTCCTATAAAGGGGTGAGGAATGAGTTCCCCCCACTTCCCACAATGTAACTTACCCCTCCTGGAGCTACACGTGTCTGAGCAGAAGCCTGGAAAACCTTTGGTGGTTCATCACCCTTCTTGGTGTACGTCATCACGGAAGAAGAACTGAAAGAGTGTGCATTTGGATCAAGTGCCATTTTATCCTAATGAAAAACAAAAGAATTTAATTCCAAGAAAGGAAAATTTGGGAGTGCAGCATCTAGTAAAAATTAGGATTTAATACATGTATGGCTTCGGGTACATAATGAAAGACAGCCACACACAGTAGTAACCACTCACTTGCAGAACAGTCTTCAAGATATAATTTAGTGCCTGCAACAGCAGAGTAACAGATGACGCCAACTCTTTATCAGCAGTCAGAAAAAATAACTAAACAGCTGCTACAAAGGTGAACAAGGTAAATTCACCATTCTGTAGCAAACAATCAATGACCAAACACAAACGTGCACTAACATTCAGACAGTAACATCTGAGACAGTCACCTTGCTGGGTACTCTTTTGATAGAGTTCAGTGCTGTTGGGGTGGGGATGGAAGAACAGGGAAGAGACTATGCCATTAAGCCTTTCCATTTGTGAAAATGGTTCCATCTAAAAGTATGCAAGAACACTACAGTAGTTTTTCTTTTAAAATAGCAGCCGGGGGAGGGGGGAACATGTGGTCCTGCCATGTCAACGCTCACTGTCCTTAGCAAGCATAGCCAATGATGGTGGGAGTCCAGCAACATTCAGAGGGCCATATTTTCCACGCCCTATCTCTTAAAAATCCCATACAATGCATGGATAATCCCCTCCATATTAATGACGAAAACTATACATTACCATGATGCATTGTGAACATGTTTCTACACTAAATTTTGAATGTACTTAGTTTTTCTAATTACCAAGACAGCATGATATTTCTGTGATTCGTGCATGTATGAATATCTGCTTACTCTTTTTTTCTCCTGCTACTTCAATTAAGATTACTGGCCCAGTGTTTAGTTTGTACTTAATACCAATACAAACTTACAAAATTTCTTTGCAATTCCATCATACTGTTTCTCATATTTGACATCATTCTGTCCATGGCAGAGAAAGGATCCCTGAAATCCATGTCCTGCCAGAAAAGAAGGCAAGAAATAATTAGATATCAACAACAGTATATTCAGCAAAGTGCTATTTCACCGTTGACTCCTTTACAAAGGAAGATCTTGATAGTTCTGCATGGAAGAGCAGAAGACTGAAGAAGAAATAGCTTCAATAATCCCTATCACACAAAGAATTAACAGTAAAAGCAGGCAAGCACACTAGCGTCACAATGCACTGATTGCAAGTCATAGCAAGAAACGTTTGAAGTGTAGATGGTGTTTATTAGTTGTAGTTCTGTATAACACATTTGGCTCAGCCATTAGTCTGTTGGAGGGGAAAGTCCAACAGACAACTCTATCTGTAGCCTCTCTTTTTCTTTCAAAAAATAGAGTACTAGATTAATACAGGCTTTTACAGGATGAGAAGGTTGTCAACATTTAACGGCCAGGTAACAAAAAAATCTGACTTATTTAGCCTTTCTCAACTGATGTTCATGTTCACATTGACTGGGAATGATGGCAATTGAAGTTCAATGCATCTAGAGGGTATTGGAACAGCTAAGGCTGTCATTTCATGTGCAATCTGTCGTGTTTCAATCCTCTGGCACAGCTAGAGGCTGCCATCACAAATGTAACCATAGTAATGATAAAAGTCAATTTTATAACTTTACATGGAAAAAAGCATAGAGCTACATTTCTTAATTTGAGAATAATGCAAGGAATTAAAAAACAAAGGCATTTATCTCATGTCACCTGATTACTGAATTACACAATTTCTTTATTTCAACAGAGCATATTCAGGCTTTAGTTCTACGGTTGAAAAATGTGCACCCTCTGGTATGGACCATTTCAATGGCAAGGATGAGGTTATCAATTTATGGGTTGATTATGTGATTCCCTGTAATTTAGGAATACAGTTTCACTGTCTTTGAATAATAAGGCATGATTTGATAAGATAGCACAACAAGGAGGTTTATACGACAGACCGTTGAGTTGGCTTTGATGTCTATTGTGACTTATCTATAAGTAAGGCTTCTGTTTACATAGCTACTGTTTGTTACAAGCATTCCAGCTGACAGACTACCACCACAAGGCACAGAGAAGCATGCAAAGGCATTTATAGGAAACCTAGCGGATTCACTGAGATATCTCAGACAAAAGATAAATGTGACTATATGAACCATATGCCAAAAATATCAAGTCATTGAATTCTATACAGAACTGGCCAATCATTCATATATTTACTCTGCAAACTACAGCTTCACATGTTGAAGTATTTGAACTATCTGAGGAGAAAAAAAACAAGTGCAACAGAAAAAGCTGTGAAGAGGTGACGAAGAGAATAGAAGTGAAGAACAGGGCTGCTCCAAGATATTTTGTTGCCTGGAGAAGAAAACAAAAGGGCCAGCCCTTGGCAACGGAACCCATAAGAAAACAGTAAAGGGATGAGATGCGTCCAACTCATAGTTTCTGGAAGATCCATCACAACCTTCTCAGATTTCTCAAGCTTTTTCCAGACAGCAATATCCAACATTTTTGCACTGTCCCGTGAAATAAAGACTAGTCAATTCAGACACAAGTTAATATTCTTGCGTTACTACATTCACTCTGTTCCACAACTGATCAACCCACAGCCTTGAGGAATAGACACAACAACCCTAAAGAGAGAGCATAGAAATGTAGAGAATCGTTTCTGTATGAATTAAGGAGCAGACTTCACACCTATAATTGCCAGTCTTGAAAAAGCACTGACAGAAACTGACACTAGTTTTCAACTGGAACATGATGTTAGGAATATAATGTCAACAATTAAGGGTCAAAGACATAAGCAGAACAGTTTGCGGAGACAGTTTACAAGCAAAGCATACCACAATTCTGTTTATCTGGCTTGTCTCCTTATGCCAATTAAATAGCAGTGTATAACATCTATTCTACATGTAGGAGAGAAAACAGTTCTACCGACATCAGCCACTTTTGGGCCAGTTGCATTTTATCACTGAAGATAAATCTACCATTTGCTTGGGGACAGCACTCAGAGGATAAACTACTGTATTTTTTGCCCCATAAGACACACTGCCCCTCCCAACAGTAAGGAGAAATGTCTGTGCGTCCTTCCCCACTGGGAGCCTCCAGAGTGGCTGCTGCCTTACTGGAGACCATAGAGATAAGAAACAGGCTAGAGAGTAAGCACCACAATGACCAAAGAGCTGCATCTCTATGGTCAGCATGGTGGGTGGTTACTCTCTAGCCCGTTTCTCATCTCTATGATCTCAAATCAGGCCGCTTTCTCTCCATTTCCTATTATATGTAACAAAGCAATCATGCAGGGTAATTATTTAAACAGCCTGGCCAGGAAGCCTTTGTGAGGGTTGCAGCTGGGGCTGGGACCTGCACCGGATCCAGAAGCCTGTGCAAGAGCCCGGAACTTCTCAGCATGGAGGCCGGAGCGTGGGTGGGGGGAGGCTGGTCTTTGCTTTTTACTCTCCAGCCATGCCTCTCCGGGCCTCCCAAGAGCACCAGGGCTGGAGAGTAAACTGGGTTGGAGATGGACCAGGACCGCAGTATGTATATGTGACTATTTTTTCACACATACCTACCTCTAAAAACTAGATGCGTTCTATGGTCTGGTGCGTCTTATGGGGCAAAAAAAATACAGTTAATTGAGTTTTAAATTAAGGTGTTTGCGTTGTTACAGGAGATGGAGACAGAGGTTAGGGAGTGTGACTGGGGAGGCAGCATTGCAGGCATTTGGTGTTCTTTTATTTGAAAGCTACAGGGAAGGCTACTGAAATATAAGTGCAGAAGAGCACGTAAAGCTATTTTATAGTGCATGCTCAGTGGATTAAGATCTTGGCTCAGTTTTAAAGGTATCACAGTCTGTACCTCAAAACAGCCCAACTCGTGCAACATTTATAATAGCTGCAGACATGGTAGTGAGAAAGGGGAAAAGTACTTTGAATTAAAGAGGGAAGGTGAATTGCAGATTAAGAAAGAAATATAAATGCAGTTTTCCTGCAACAAATACAATCGTCTGAATGCTATGGATGCAAGTAGTTCCATAGAATAACTATAAGCAACAAATGAGTAAAAATTGCACATTTTTCTGTGATGGGGTTCATATGAAAAGGGCCTTAGAAGCCATAACCTATGTGCATATTTAAAGACATTGCGCCATATACAAATAATCTAAGTCAAAGGATGTATATGTAATCAGCTGGCCATAGGCTCACTATATTTCTATCCTCTGTAACATGCAATTCGCAAATACTGTATGCACTAAACTACTATTTTGTTTACTGAAACGACTGTAGAGGAAATAGATTACACCTAACAATCCAGAAAGATGATTTTTCACTTGCACTATCAACAGGAGATGGAAGAATTGGTACAAAGGGAAGGAGAACAAAAAGATTAATACAGTACTGTACAAAGAAGCAGGTACAGTATTACATTGTAAGAAAGGGGGGATACCCTGAAATAATAAAATTGATTTCAGCCTCCACATAGGAAGCTCAATAGATACTGCAAAAATACGTTTAAATTTAAGTTTAGAAAACATATTGGGGAAAAGCTTAGTTTTAGTGAAAGCAAGATACCCATCGCCAAAAATTAACAACACCTGTCTATTTAGTATACTAACCATGCCGCCAAAACAGTCAAAAGCAATATGGGGGAAACTCATGGCCTGAAAAAGAAATATGAGTTCCTATGAATTACAACTTTAATAGTGTGGCATAAATACATGTGGGGTGCATCCAGACTGCAGTTTCTCATGACATCTGATGTTGCTTGCTTGCATGGAGGAGGTTGCACTGTTACATTGGTGTCTCACTTCCTGCATTTTATGTGGCATCATTGTATCCACTGAAAATACATTGTCTTTTCTGCTACTGGATGACTGCTTTATCTTGTCCCAATACCTGACTAACATCCTGCACATCCTCCTTTTTACTGGAACCATACCAGCCCCTGATTTTTATACACAATCAGTATAAAGTCATAATTTTCCACCTACAGATTTCTTTTAGTATACATTTTCCTCTCTGAACTCAAGGAGGCCTAGCTAGTTCACAACAACCCTGTGAGGTAGGTAATGTTGAGAGACTTACTATCCCAAAGCTACCCAGTATGTTTCCTGGCTGAGTGAAGACTTTGGGGGTTCAGTATTCTAATCATTACCTCTCAGTGGCTCCATGAATCCAGTTAATTCATGATCTGTTCTTAAATTCCCTATTAAAGACCCCCTTCTCTTTGAATTAGCTTGCTGAAGGAGAACAAAAGCCTTTTCCACATGGTAAAAAAATGATTTTGGTAGCAATAACAAATTCCTGGAATGAACATGTGCTCAGAAGCACCCAGGATACTTGCACCTGCCCTAATAGCCATTTTGTATGTGACTTCAGTTCTAGTTTAAAAAAAAAAACAGACTAGAATGCTTGACATCAGCCCACTACTGTGCTAGCAACATATACAGTGGTACCTCGACTTATGAATTTAATCCGTTCTGAATGCATGCTCTTAAGGCAAACTACTCTTAAGTCGGGGTACAGTGGACCCTTGTATAACAAACAACTTGTATAACATAAAATTTGTACAACATAAAAATTCCAGAGACAGGGGAAATTTGCTTAACATAATCGCCTATGGGGAAAATCCATACAACATAAACATTGGATCACTCCATTTTCAATGTATTCCTATGGGAAATTTGTATAAAGGAAAATTTGCTTAACAATTTCATATGGAACGAATTAATTCCTTTATACAAGGTACCGCTGTACCTATCTAAAAAAATTCAAAAGAAGTTTAAAAATATCAAAAAAATTGAAAAAAAATGACTATATCTAAAATGTGTGAGGTGGCAGTTAAAATGCCAACAGTTTTCCGCTCTTAAGTCAAATTGCTGTTAAGTCGAGCTGCTCTTAAGTCGGGGCACCACTGTATGTACAAATGAATTACAAACCCATGCACGTCCAACAAAGCCAAGGAGGAAGCACCTTAACAGGAGAAGTCTTGTGCTTAAATGTTCCCCAAGGAGATGGGTGGGACAAAAATGGAAATGAACTGTGACAAGAATACACAGTACAAGACTACACAGGCCCTGGCAATGGCAACATGCCCACAACATGAAACATTAGCAATCTCAGTTTCTTTAGTATGCATACTGACCGTGCCACCAAAACTGCCGAAAGGCACAAGAGGAAAACTCGCTGCCTGGAAGAGAAGCATCCGTTCAGGTAAAATTACAGCACTTGTAACATGATCTAAAGATTAAAAAAGGTAAGAAGGCATTCCCCAGCCACCAAAAAGTCAAAGATTTTCATGTTTCTTTAGTATACTAACCATGCCACCGAAACGGTCAAAAGGCCTAAGGGAACGGCTCATTGCCTGAAAGAAAAGATCGGTTTATATGAATTGCTGTGCTACTCATGTGGGCAAAGGATATATATTTAACAGACAAAATTTAAAAAAGAGGGGGGAGAAAGGAAAAAAACACCCAACCCTACGCAAGCCCAACACAGTTAGCATAGTAGAAACACTTAGGGGCAAATCAGATTTGATGGTAGCAACAATATTTTTTGTTTATATATGATCAGAAGAAACAAAGGGCGGAGGATGCTATGTGCAGTCAACATCAATTTGAGGAGGGATGAGATACATTCCACTTCCACAAGCCCCACCGACCACACTCCCTCCAATGAAAGACTGATCTGGATATCTGAAGAGTGGATTGGGTCACATGCCGTATAGAGATGAAATTGGAGTACCTAGGAAGTATTCAGCATCTCTCATCCTTTTAATGCTGCAGTTACATGCCCATCCCATTTCCTTCATATGTCAGCAATAAAATACAAGAACAAACATGGCTGCAGATATCACAACTTGGCTAGGCCTGCAATGGGCACCTTTCGTTAGCATAGTCTGCACTATATTTGAATAAATATATTTTAGTATACCAAGGACGAGAGACCTGCATCAGTTTCTGAGTCATATATTTTACACACTTTCTGCTCTCCGTCAACATTCAATTATGTGTATTAGGAGTCCAGATTAACCAGCTGAGATGCTGACATGTTGATTAAAACCAACAAATCTGTTCCTACTCAACAGATAAATGTTGGTAACTATATTTGCAAAGGCTGGAATAAATTGTAGGACACAAACATTAATATAAGCAATGCAGCCAGTCAGTACATAAGCAATCATTTTATGGAAAAGTAAAAGATTATGTGGAGTTAGCAGTGCAATACATACATATTCTCTAAAATATTCATAGAATTCTGATAATAGACCAAGCCATCTCTCCCATGTCAGCAATTTCAAAGATCACTGCAAAGAAGTTCTAAGTAAATCTATCACTATATACAAAATAGTTTGGCATACAAATTCTCAGTGAAGAAATTATAAGCCAGTATAAACATTGATAGATGATGCTATAAATACTACCTAATGTAGTTACTTTTAGAACTCAGCCAGCTCTGCATATCCCTGTGTGGAAAAATTACTAGGAACTCTGTATATAAAAGTGATTTCTGAAATAATGTACAGAGGAAATACACAATAGTTTCTACAGTGCAACTGGAAACCCAGAGTGCATGTAAACCGACTAAAGTACAGTATTCCAATTTGCAACCTATTCCTATGCTTATCCCATGACTCATTCGTTTCCTAATCCAACTCCTCTTGCCCCATTCCTTTGTCTCCTTAGTTTATATTTTCTCATTTTTCCTTTCTAGCAGGGACTTGGCTGCAACAGCCTGGAGTACAGAACACTTTCTGACACATGCCTGAAGAGCTTTCACTGCTTTCAATATCAAAAGGAAAGATTTACTTAGCTACGCTTTGCTGTTACACATCAACATTTTAGTCATTCTTTTCCAAGCCAACTGCTCAATTTTGCCACAAAAATGGGGGGGGGAGAACCAAAGAGTCCTCTATGATTACAGATCATTTTAATTATTACGTTATTGTAGTGTATTAAGATTAACTTTCTCAAATGAAATTTAAAAATAGTATGAAACGATAGTAATCCTTAGAGGTAACACAATTACAGTATTCTTTGTTTCAGAATGGGGGGAAAAATCAATATAAACATTACTCCTGAAGAACCTGACAACTGCTGCAGAGTAGATTTTCCGTGTGAAACAAGTGTTGTAATACATAGACTGTGTAAATCCACAAACTAATAATATGATTAGGGACAGAGCTGGTCCTCATACCAACCCTGCTTTTTCAATGCACAGCCCTCTAGCTGGGTAATTCTACCTGCCAGTCACCCTTTTCATCCACTGGTGTATTTCTTAGTATGAAGATACATTCCAATATTAGAGGGTTTTTAGGGCCTCATAATACGTGGCTTGCTGGATCTAAACTATGGCCTCTTTGTACATTTATTCCTGTACAGTAATTGTTTCATGAATAGTTTGAACAGGCACCTACTCTCAACCCTACCAAGATGTCATATAATATAGAACAGCACGCCTGCAGAAAGTACATAAAATTTACATGTTATGACTACAAAAATGAAGTTTTCTACATGGTATACAAAATGTTGAGATGCACAGGTTCACACATATTTAAAAACCTCTATTCATGTATCATTAAAATCATGTGTCATGCACAGAAAATGATTTTTTGAGACCTGTGCACTCTGTTTTCACAGATAAATATTTTCTGAGTTCCTATCAGTTAATGATCAGCTAGAATGCTTCAAAAATTGAACATCTTTGTAAATGTGACAACTAAACAGAAACCAACTCTTAAATATGGTCTTCACAGGGGCATTCCGTTAAGACTGCAGATGATGTCTATTAGAAGAATTATAAGCAGTTTCAAGTTGCTATCACAGAATACTTTCAAAATAACTCTTGGACATTATTAAATGTAATTTTGTAATAGTAGGGGTTGATAAAGAATTTTGAAAGTATATACAGTGGTACCTCTTAAGACAAATGCCTTGTAAGACAAAAAACTTGGAGGAAGAAAAAAAATTATGGGAATAGGCATTCTTCGCATGACGTAAAAATCCCCATGGAATGCTTCACAAGACCAAAAACCGTTCCACATGTACCCGGGGGGGGGGGGGATCCAATTATTTGTCTTTATTCTAGCATCCGGAACGGATTAATCTGTTCCCAATGCATTCCTATGAGAAACTGCATTTCGTAAGACAACATTTTCGTAAAATGAGGCGACCCGGAGCCTCCGGAACATATTAATCCATTTTCGATGCATTCCTATGGGAAACCGCATTTCGTAAGACAAAATTTTCTTAAAACAAATTGACCTGTAGAATGATTTACATTTGTTTTAAGAGGAACTTGTATATCGTTTTGCTTCTATTTAAATATCCTTTTCTGTCACTGGACATGATCGGCCAAAAAAATTAGGCTGGGGGGGGGAATGATACAACTACAGATAGTCTTGTGATTGATCTGTGAGAACTCTTGCTTCTAGGCAGAGAAAATATGTCACATAAGTGGACCTCTACCTCTCCAGAGAATTTCCATTCCTCTTCCTCACTGTATTCCTCCCCATCCCCTGCAAAACCTGCTCTGGAGAGTCTACTGCAAATTCTGAGGGTGTAGATGAGAATGGTAATGGTGCCTTCATTATTCAAAATGGAACCTATTCTATCAATGAAACGTGTAAACAAAATATAATTCATAGAGCATAGACAGTCTCTCTTCATCAGCCGAACTGGGAACAAGCTGATGAAACGCACCATCTTGCATAAAGAAGAATCACACAGGTCAATGCAGTCCCAGTTCAATGCAGTCAGTGTAACAACACATATTTAAATATTAAATATAAAATGCTATGACCAAAAATATCATTACCCCTTCATTGTTTGATGAGTCAGGCACGCCTTATAAAGATAGCTTCCTTTGTTTTATAGCAATTAGAGATGGGCATAAAATGCCAGTTTGGCGAGATTAGTTTACTGGACAAACAGCTGGTCTGTGGTTGGGTGCCCTGCCCCCTTCTGGGGGGGGGATATGTGCACATCTCTAAAAGTGATGTAAAATATGTCTGAGAAGCACTTACATTAAGAGTGACATGATCAAGGAACTTCCTGGATTCAATAGAGCTGAGTAGTTTCTAAGCTAAACAATTAAAATACAAGTGCTACCCAAGTGTCAACGAGAGTTAATTTACCCACATGAGCTAGCCCTAATTACCTGCCTGTGATTGTCACCCTGTTTAATATAAAGGACAATCTGAGGAGGAGGCAGTTCACTACATAAATGGGGCCTTCACATGCAACCAGGATGTTCCAGGATCCCCAACAGTTTGGACAGGTGTCATGTGACTGTTGTGTGGAGAGAGTGCTAAACTCTCTGCTCACATTTTAATTTAAAGAAAGTTAGCTCAAGTGTCAAAACAAATTTCGATAGCACACTATGCAATTTATTCCCTTTAGCATGTTCATGTCCTCAGGCTCCTAGTTAGAATAAACAGGCAAGAATCCCAGATGTACATTTATTTTTTTCAAATTTGACTAAATGCAAACATTAACATCTTGCCTCCTGTATCAAAAGAAATTTGCTGCTGTGTATGAGTAGCTGGATATAAACAAAGTACAGTTGCACTCATGTCATGTCCTACTAGTGGGCTCACAATAAGCAACTGGTTGGCCACTGAGTGACTAGACAGATTGTTAGTCTGATCCAGATCCCTTTGTAGATCACAACACTGGTAATGAATCAGAAGAAAGTCCCTGCCGTGTTTTGTTTGAAAGCAGCTTTCAAGGGACATGCACAAGGGTGAAAACAATCTGGCACTTTCCCTTCTGATATGCAAGTTAGAGTTTATGCTGCTGCTAAGCAACACGAAGGCAGTATATAGATCAGGCATCCTGGCACAAGTCCATACACATATTATTATCCTTGGACAAAAATTCCAGAAGCTCAGCTCTGACCCTAGTCAGAAAATAATCCATCAAAAGCTAAAACAATTGCATACATACATATAGCCTTCCAAAATGCAGAAACCAAAATTCTGCAACCATATTTTAAAGTAAAAAAGGAATGTATTTGAATTGACACCCTGTATGCTAATTACTAATGTTTAAGAAAAGTCCCAAACTGCTGCAGGTTCAAATCTGATTATGCTATAGCTATGAAATTTCCTAAACACTTGCTTTTGTTTCTTACAGAAAGATCTGAAGACTTTCTGTAGCAACAAGATGGTGACTTACAATGCAACCATATACATTTTACTCAGAGGTAACTCTCACTGATTTCAGTGTCTGGTCTAATTAAATTTCACTGAAGTTTATGGGATTTACTTCAAGATCCATGCTACAGGACTGCTGCTGAAGATGGGGCATAGTACAAGTTCACCAACATATCATGAGGTCTATGGAACACACAGGATCATACCACTTTTACAGCGGTACCCAAACTTATGATGCACCCAACATATGAAAATCCCTATTTACGAGTGCAATTTCTTTGGTTTTTAAATCCCAATCCCACTGCCTTATGAGTAATAGATAGAGTTTTCCTGGCTTACAATTTTTTTTAAAAAAAAGATTTGTGTTTGGGAGGTTTTAAAATACCTGCAATATGCTTCCTGACCTCTGGGAGGTGGTGTGGTGTGGTTTTCGAGAGCGAGTTGGAGATTTTTGGAGCAATTTATTTTCCTGCACTTCTCTACTGCTGGAAAGGTAGGTTGATTTTTCCTCTTCTATTTTTATATACTGTACTGTAATGTTTTTTGTGTGTTTGCTGGTGGGTGGGTGGGTGTCTTTTTTTGCAATTTTTATTTCATTGCCTTATATTAAAATGTGTGCCTGGGATGTGTGTGTGTGGGGGGGGGAGGTGAAGCCATGTTTCAGATTTGGTTTTAATTGATGCTGTTTGGATTTCTGGGGTCTTTGCACATGCTGCATGCATGCATGTTCTTTTTTTTTTTTTAAATAAGGTTGGGGTTAGGCCTTGGGTTTCTGAGCATGTGTAGATTTTGTTTCCTGATTTCTGCTCCTTGATTTGCAGAAATCCATGCCTGTTTGAATTCCATTGCTTCAGGTCCAAAACCTGTGTTGTGTGGGGTTTGAAAATGTCAGTATGCCTACCTGGCTTTGAACTGCACTGAACTGTTCTGTAGCAGTTTGTGGTGTTGGAAATGTTTGTCCTTGAAAAGTAATGTTGCTGTGCAGTGTGCATGTGTTTAAAGTGCGCTTTATAAAGAATTGTGCGCAAAAAAAGGGTGTCTGTGTGTTTTTCCTAGGCTCTGGAATGCATTAATTGAATTTCAATGAATTCCTATGGGAAGCCGCTCCCTGACTTATGAGCTAACCGAGGGATAGTGTACGCTCGGAATGGATTAATCTCATAAGTCGGGGTACCACTGTATTTAATTTGCTGTGCCAATTAATATTTTAATTTAAATGGCTAGGAATCCTTTATACAAGAAAGGTAGTTTATAAATATTTTAAATAAAACAAACAACAATTAAACATAATTATCCCTGATTTATACGTGAGATAGGATATCCTGTAAAAAAAGAATTAACCTGCCCAGCAAGGTATTACAGTCGTCAGAATTAAAACAAAGCGAGAGGCACCATGATAGGTCCTGCAAGACGAAGAGAAGGCATACCTTGTGATTGTCTCTCACAGCAATTTGAGAATCATGGCGTCCTCTATGAACTCTATTTCCTTCGCCACCATGCGTAATAGCAAGAAATGGCTCTCGCCCAAAGGATTCAGAAAAGAAACGACGTGCGTGCTCATTATGTGCAGCAAAAGGATCCCTGAAAATGATATTAAGAAGGACAGGAATAACACATTTAGAAGACAGGCAACCCATTACGGTTACTATCCTGGTTTGCACAGGGGTTCAGAGCTTTACAGATATTAACCTATTCCTTCCAGTATACTTGTAGGTTCCTCAGCTAACATTGGTATGTTGTTCTCACATGCATTTTAATTCCCATAAGACTGCACTGATATGTTCTGGCATGCAGTTTGGAAAAGACTGGAACAATTAATATTATTTGATTCTTGGCACCTGAATATGCACATCACAGCAGAAAAACAGCAGCATTCCTGCCTCTTCTTCTCTATATGAGTGTTCCTGGCACAAGAGCTTGCTTTGATTATTAACATTTCCTACAAATACTTTGATACAACAAGTGATCTGGTGCAGGACACCACCACAGCAAAAACCATCTGGGAACTAGTATCATAAGACACTTCTTGGTAAACTTACATGCATAGGGCTGCCCTTTCAAAGAAAGGAAATGGCTTTTGCACCTGTTTGGGGTGGGGTGGGGCAGGCAGGCTTGGCAAGGCTTGGATATACTTTGACTAAGATCTACTACTGCTTCCCAGGAACAGCTGCAGCCAGGGAGACATTTATAAAACCAATTTTATCCTCAACAGTATTTCTGGCTGGCCAGTTGAAGATCTCTCCTTGTGAGGCAGAGGAAGCTTTCATAATATTCATATCCTGTTTTAGATGTTAATCCCAAGATGAAGTGGTTCTATCCACTGGGAGAACTCAGTCTGTTCCATCTATTCTAGACGAGTAAAACCTTATGATCTTAATTTGACTCTGGGCAACTTCTAAACTATGCAACTGTCAACCATTGTGGCTACTACAGCGAGACTACCACATGGTCCCCACATTAATTAGTTTAAGTCTACACATTCACCAATATGCTACGCATAAACTCATAATAATGACAATGGCAAGTTCCACACTGCATTTCAAGCTTGGAATCGTGGTTTATTCAACCACATGGTGCACAAGTTGTGGTTCTCTGGAGGATGTTCCAAACTGGCATGGAAAATGTATCACAGGAGGACAACAAAAGACAGAGAGGGAGAGAGGGAGCTAAATTTTCTGATTCAGGTACCTTCAGCGGCCTCACTTGGAACCTGTCCTTGAAGTTTCTTTTCTCAAGATCTGCAACTTTGAAGCCAAAGATATTGTGTCCAGAAGATATGAAACAGCCAGAAACCAGTGGGTGAACAGTGGTGTCCGTTTTCTGCTCATTTATTCTTATGCAGAATTTGGCATGTTTGTCCAGTTTAAAAAAAATGGCAGTGGTATACTGCTGACAAAATATGGCATATACAGCAGACCCTCGTATAACAAATGGTTTGTATAACATAAAATATGTACAACATAAAAAATTCTGGAGATAGGGGAAATTTGCTTAACAGAACCGCCTATGGGGTGAATCCATACAAGACAAAAATGGTCGCGATTAGGGATTACTCTGTTTTCAGTGAATTCCTAGAGGAAATTTGTACAAAGGAAAACTTGTTTAACAGAATTTCATTTGGAACGAATTAATTCCTTTATACAAGGTACCACTGTATATGCAGAGAGCTCTGTATCCATTTTTAAAAGAAATAATGCTTGTGGAAGTTTCCTGAAGCTGTAGTTTATCTTTCTTTGTTGGGGAAAGCCATCATTTACTGGAAAGAGAGAGTCTATTGCATGCAAAAAACACAATATGGGGGGCACAGGGTGAGCTACATTTACCGACTCCTAACAATCCCACTTCAAACAATTAATTGCAAAGCTTTTCACCCCCTCCCTCCCCCAATGCACAACTGAGATTAATTGAGTGTCTTGTAATAGCTTAAAGAAATATATTACAGTGATCTGTCCTGTTTATATACTGTCCTGTAGTACCTAAGCCCTTCCTGGACAGTTTACAATTTAATTATGCAGGCTAGGTATTGGTGACCTTGGAAGGATGGGAAATTGAGTCAACCTCGAGCTAGCTACCTGAGCCCAGGATCAAACTGAGGTAATGAACAGAGTCTTCACTGCAGTATTGCAATTTAACCACTGCATCATGAGGCTTCTATTACACTATTATATATTATAAAATATTATTCTTATGGTTCACTCCTGATCTCTAACTATATGCTTTTGTGAAACATTACTGTGTGAAACAATATAAATGACTCAAAAGTTTTTAGATACTGTACTCTTAAGCTCTGTTCTGAAGTTATCCATCAGGATCTCACTGAGTTATTACAGATATCGTAATGATTTCAAAGTCCATTGTGTACATCTTGAATCTCTCATTTTGAATTCTCATTGGGAATCCTAAAGATGAACATTTTAAAAAGATTGTTGCTACTATATGAATTGGGCACAATTCATTCGTAATTCAGTTTTCTAACCTTAATACTACAAAAGCCTCACCAGCAGGATTTTTTGTGTAACAGTCAATATATATTGTTCATTTCTGCATAATACAACACATCTTTTTTGCATCTGTAGCAACATTAAGAATCCTTCTGAACCTAGACATGGTTGTATCCCTGCACTGATAATTAAGCACAGCTTCTAATAACAGACATTATATCTAGACTACTGTTTTGTTGTGATATTGAATTTTCTTCATGCAATACATTTTCCTTTCAAGTACTGCCAGAAAATTCAAATGCCAAAGCAAAAATCCTACAATGCATTTTCCCACAGTGCTCTAGGGGGTGCTTGCTATGCATTTTTAAGCTTATCTCCTAACATGTAACTTAAATTAGATGACTAATCAAGAACCAGAGGCAGAATAATTTATAGCTCAGAACACTTTGGCTCTGATCCAACATTTCTGTGGGTGAAATCCAGCATTACAAATAGAACAGACTTATGTTTCCACCATGGAACTTTCTACTCCTCCCTCAAATCGGCTCCAATCCCCCAAAATATATCTGGAGAGTGAGTGGAAAGCTACATGGGAGCAGAATCTTTGTCTCCCTGTTTGAATTGAGTTCTTAAGCATCATCTACAGGTGAAGCAGGAACAGACCACATATTTTGTTCCATTTTCATTTCATCAACCTTTTCTTTAAAAGCAAATTATTTTTCGACTGCAACTATGATGATGGAAGTAGAAGGCTTTTGGTTCAGAAGAAGGAAGACTGAATGCCAAAGGAACAATCTGCTTGTGCATAAACCTTTTTGAAGGACTGCTAATGTATTTCAATAAAGTACAAGATGGCTACAGAACTAATATAAAATGAGCACTTAACAGATATTGTAAGAACAGCTTCTTACATAAACAGCAGCCTAGAACAGCTGCTGACACATGGTAAAATCATGCAGAAGCTCCCTGCTGATTTCAAATGATCATGGAATTTAGCTTAAGAGAGCAAGACCGCATTGGGTGTATGATGAGTCAAGAGTCAAAAAAACTTACACATCTGAGTGTAAAGCTGCTAAGAGCAGATTACACCAGATCACATACTGGTTAAGTGAATATTCATCTCAGTTCTTTAAACATATTTAGAAGGAAGTGCCTAGTTCTGCCTCCTTTGTTATTGCATTCTTCATGGTTACTGTGCTGCATTAAAAGGGGGGGGGGTCTAATCATGTTTAGGTACCACATATGACCTTGAAGATCTGGGTTCTTGCTGGTCCATATAGCCTATACACTTGATACACCTGAGCAGCCATTCAGTATTCTCATGACAAAACAAGGTGCTACTCTAGAGCACAACAGAACAAGTGGGACAAGGTTTGCCTAAGCATGGCTTAAAGCAACGTCTAAAATATATATACAAACACCACAGTGACCCCCCTTATCTGTAGTGAATGCTAAGTAATTTAAAATCTATCCCTGGTTAAACCAGACCTTACAAGATAATGGTGAGCAATAAGCATACAACACATCTCTATCCCTGTCATGTTTCATATACTGAAATGTTCTGCAGGATTACTTCAATTATTTAATATATGTAACACTATTATTTTTGTATTCTTAATAAAAATGTGAACTGGTGAGTATAATGTTCTCTAGTAATAAACAGTCTCTTAATACACTCAATTGAATTAAATAACCTATATGTAATGCTTTTTTTAAAGAAATCCTAGACATGTTTATTGAAAAGCAAGTCTCACAGTATTGCATTAAGCTTTCTTCCTAGTGAATCTATCCCAGGTTTCCTAATTTACACTTTAAAATATAAGTATTTGTTACATATGTATCCTGCATTTTCTTTAATTAGCTAAATACAGCATGCACACATTTCCTTCTCACTTTCATTATTTATTTATTTTAGAGTATTTTTACCCCGCCTTTCTCCTTGGAAAAGGACCCAAGGCGGCTTACAGTAATGGGGGATAATATAAAGTCCAATGCAATTAAGACATGATAATATACAGTCCAATTACAACAACCCTGATAGGTAGATCAGGCTGACAGTGTGGGGCTGGCCCAAGATCACCCAATAACATTCTTTGCCTGGTGCAGATCTAAACCCAGGTTTCCCAAAAATCTAATCCCAGTGCTATAATAAGGATCCAAGTTAAGGACAGTACACAATACAACCAACATGAACTATCAAAAGGGGGGGGAAACCCAGAAAATGTGTGGTATGGCAATTGAAGAACTTGGGCCAAAGCAATTATTTCAAGTTATATGTAATAGTTTTCTTCTTGGTTTTATCTTGCTGTGTCTGAGGATGTGGATTCTGATCCATGAAACCTCACCCTGAAATAAATCTATAGGTCTTTAAAATGCTACAATATTTTGCTTTTGTTTTTCACTTTTTTTACCAACATAATGGGACTGACTAATACCGCTCACTTCTTTATAACAGTTCTTGCCCGCTGTATTAAGAGGGGGCAGGTAAACTGGATGAAACCATACAAACGTTTTCAGCTTTTATTCGCCACTTCCAGCACTTAAAAACCAAGAGGCTAGCGTTTTGAAGGAACTTGTTCACTGCTCTTTCAATAAATAAATAAATAAATAAATAAATAAAAATAAAAATGCCCTGTTTCTAGGCAGTAACAGAAAACGATCACTTAAGTAGAAGATATAAACAAAACAACAGACATCATCGGAGGGGCAAGGGATATGTTTGTGCCCAGGTTTTACTTTCAGCAACCAGGAAAACTTTCTGCTTCGGCTGGGCTTGGGACTGGCACTGTTCCAAGCACTGTTGGCCTGGCATTCTCCAAAGGGGGGGGGGCAAAGAAACCGGTGTGAGAACACTTGCTCCAGCAAGTCCGGACTCCAACCATTCCTCACCAGGAAGCCAGCCAGTGGCACAATTTCCCAACCCTGGGAAATTTCCATAAGAGTACTTCTGTCATGGTGGTGGTGATACCTTTAGAGGTCACTAATAAAATAAAATAAAATAAAATAAAATAAAATAATGCAAGCGGAGCTTTCGATAGCAAGCTATCTCCATCAAAGCATGGTACCAAAATAATGCATTTTTGAGTGAAGGGCCGCGCCTGACCCTAGAAAGGCAACCAAGAGCCCTGCCGGTTCTTCTTGCTTTCGCGAATGGACCCAACCTATTCTCCGCCTCGCCTGTCATCTTAAGGGCGCAGATCAAGTCAAGCGTGCGTGGAAAGAGGGGGGGGGGACCGCCTTTCCTTCCCAAATGTGGATCCAACTGCGGATCGGAGCGTGGCAAGCCTCTGGTGCAGGGGCACCTAGCCCGTCCCCCCGTCGCCGCAAAATCGACATTTCAAGAGGCACAAGAGCTTCCCTCCAATGTCACGGTGCCTAAAACACACAGCTCCCCTTCTGGAAGAAAGAAGAGGAAAAAACGAATCCAGACTAAAGCCTGCGGATCTCTGTCCTTCTGTCCCCGGGGGTGGAGGATGGGGCGGGCGCCCCCCCCCCAACTACGAACGGGACCACCTTTGCACGTTCCTCTCCTGACTGACTATGAAGATTCTCAGTCATCCAGGCGAGGTTTTTTTCCCGAAATTGAGTCCTGGCGACTGGGCTTTTTTTTTTTTTCTTGAGAGATGGAAACGTTTCGCTGCTCATCCAAACAGCTTTCCTCAGACTGACGAAGCTGCTTGGTTGAGCAGCGAAACGTTTCAATCTCTCAAGAAAAGAAAAAAAGAAGCCCAGTCGCCAGGACTCCGCTTCCCAGATGCCTCTCCTGATTGTTCTCGGAGGGAGGGAGTCCTCGCGTTACTCCGGCCGGGCCTCTTCCCACCCTTCTCCCCTTCCAAGAACCTTCCGCTCCCTCACCGAAAGAAGGGATCTTCCTCGAAGACTCTGGACAGGCCCCCGAACATGGCTCCGGCTCCACAGGCGCTGCGCCCGCTGCTGCTTCTCTGCCGGCGGTCCTACTCAGGCTCTTTCTGCCGAGACTGCTCCCCCCACCACCCCCGCCGCCAGAGTCCCGCCCCCGCGGCCAGCCGTCCGTCCGTCCGTCCCGCCTCCTCTCCTTTCCTATTGGCTCTGGCGCGCACCCAACATGGCGGTTTAGCAACAAGAGGGCAGAGCGGCTGCCATGGCAACCGGCTCCTAGGCGCGGCCTCGCCTGCGAACGATCCTCGGCCCGGCGGGTTGGATGGATGGAGTGGGAGGGAGGGAGCGGCGGAACGGATTTGGTTTTGCCGTTCGCGGCGATTTTTCCCGGCTTCTCTCAGTCAGGAGTGTTCCCTTGGGAAGAACTAGCAAGGCTAAAAGCTGGCCGCAGAAAACTGCCGCTAGGCCATCGCTGTGGTGCAGAGTAAAAAAAAAATAAACAAAAAAAAAATAACGCGACAAAGCAAAACATTGGCCCGGCAATTTGTTTGCGTCCAGCCGTGTTGCAGCTGATTTTATTTGGTGCGGTAGTTTTCTATCCCCATTTTATCTCTGTAGTGTAAGAGAAGTTAAAACTGCAAACCAAAAATCAACACAAGGGCTGATGGAACCGGTGGGAAAACAGGGCGAAAGGGGAAGAAACGTTGCAGGAGTTGAGAAAGCAAACGACGAGACAAAACGTTCCTCTCCATGAAGTGGAAATTTCTTAAAATAACTTTTCATGCCATCCTGCTGGCTCAAGATGGGTCAAGGCGTCACAAATGCCTTGAAAAAGAAATAGTGACATACATATACAGCGCTACCTTGTATAAAGGAATTAATAAGTTCCAAATGAAATTATGTTAAGCAAATTTTCCTTTATACAAATTTCCCATAGGAATGCGTTGAAAACAGAGTAATCCCTTTTTTATGTTGAACGGATTCGCCCCATAGGCAATTATGTTAAGCAAATTTCCCCTATCTCCTATGTTGTACAAATTTTATGTTATACAAACTGTTTGTTATACAAGGGTCCACTGTATGTCCCCAAGGTTGCGAGTTCTGTCAATACTAGAGAAAGCAGCTGCTTTAATTCCCTTTAAAATGGGGAGAGAAACAGGCAAGAGTAAGAAAACTGTTACTTAGCAATAGTTAACCATCCTTCCCTATATCATGTCAGTATGTGGGGATACTCCTGAAGAGGGCCTGGGTCCTTCAATTGGTGCAACATGTGCCAGCAATCTTGCTAACTAATACCGTATATGACTGCAGTACAGAAGGATGTGCAAAGCATGGCAATTGTTTACCAGGACCAATTCAAGGTGTTGGTTCTTAATCCTTGAAGCTCTAAGTTTGGGCCCTGGCTATCCCTTCTTGTGAATCTGTTAGGACTTTTTCAAGTTAGGCCCTTTTAAAAGTATCAGCAGTTTCAAAGGTCTATCTGACAAGCACACAACAGATGATCTCCTGTTTGACCCCCAGATTATGGAATGTACTGTACTATGCTGTTACTTTGTTTAAAATATTTTTGCCCTGCCTTTCTCCATAAGGATGACTCAAGTTGCACATCATTAAAAGACAATATATAAAGCTGAAAACAGTAATAGTATGAATTCTAGAAAGGATGAAACAAATACCCCAGTAAAAGAAAATGGCACTAAAACCACATTCAAAGCAGTAAGGCTCAAACATCTGTTTCTCCCGGTGTTAGGTCTTGGCAACTGGACTCACCTGGATGACTGAGAATCTCCACAGACAAACCATATGTTTAAAAACTTCACTCAGGCAACCAGTCATTAAGGGAAAGCTTGCCTGAAGAGAATAACAAGAGGGTTGTGTGTTCCCTGTAATCAGCCCCAGTAAGCAATCTGGCAGCCGTGCTTTGTGACCAGTTTCCAGAGGCAGTGTCAAATAGTAATCCAGCCAGGTCAAAACTAGGGCATGTGTCACGGTGGCCAGATCAGACCTCTTAATAAATGGGTGCAACTGGCACAGTAATTTTAACTGTGCAATGGCACTTCTGGCCACTACCGAAACCTGGGCTTCCAGGCTCAGAGATGAATCCAAAAGCACCCCCTAATTGCACACCTGTGTTTCAACACTGATTTTAAGAAGGGAATAAAAAGTACATCTTTTTAGACTATCTTATGATTTCTAATATTTCCATTGGTATTATTTTACCTATCTCTTTCTTAATTTTAATTGTATTTTTAATGTATTTACTTGATTTCAATGGTTTTACAGTAATACTGGTTACAGTACTCCCCCGTTTATTGCAGGAGTTTGGTGCCTGATCCACCTGCGATAAAGGAATATCTGTGAAATGCAGATGCCTCAGCAAACTGACATTGGGCTGCTCTTGCCCTGACACTTCAGCAAACATTGCTGCCAGAAGCTCAGGTCTGTTTGCTGAGGTGCCAGGAGGGGGTTTAAAAGACTCTTTTTGGAAGCCTGCTTCTCGCGAAAAAAAACCCGCGATATTCTGAGACCGTAATATATGAACCGCATTGTGGCGGGGGACTACTGTATAAGATTTTGTGATTTTTAGCTACAGTCATTGTCATTTTATCTTTTTTAGAGAGAAGTTGTAAGCTGCCTATCTTTTAGCAAAAAGGGTGTAAATGTAAGAAGTAAAAAAATAAAAATAAAAATAAAAATGATAAATAGTGCGGCCCATTAGCAGCAGAACACTATTGCATCTTTTGGCACACCTGTGTGTGTTCCCCCTAGATATGGGGTTGGTCATTGTGGGAGGAGAAGGCTGGAGTAGACAGGTCTTTGGTTTGATTCAGCATGACTCTTCAAATATTTTCATTCGTGTTTTTGCTTTTAAAATGCCTGTGTGCCAACAACACGTTTTAATGTTAAAAAGCAACATTGTACAATCAGTTCAATTAATCTTTCTTGATTGATCTTCATCATGGTTTCTTGCCTAAGAATGCACCATGTTACTGGATTAAGACACAGTCAGCTCAGAGTCCTACCTGCTTTGCAACCAAACAGCATTACCAGACTACAGGGCTGAGTGCATTTATCATCTGGGCAACGCTAGAGATACAGGGTATACTGATGACAGCAAGGGTTTTGATAAGGTCTTTAGTGATATTCTGGTGGCCAAGTTAGTAAACAAAAGTGGGCTAGGTGATGCTGTAGGTGGATTTGTAACTGACTGATAGGCAATACACAATGAGTGCTCAACAACAGTTCCACTACCTCCTTCTGAGAAGTGACAGCTAGGGTGTCACAGGGCTCAGTGTTCATAATTATATACCCCTTCAATTAGTTTGGTGAGAGGATGCTCATAAAATTTGCAGATGACTCCAAATTAGAAAGGGTAGTTAATATTCTCCAAGACAGAATCAAGATATAAGAGGACATAAACAGATTGGATAACTGGACCAGAACAAAACATATTTCAGCAGGAAAAAGGAAGAGATAAAGTGCTGCATTTAGGAAGGAGAAACCAGATACATAAATATGATAACTCGCTTGGCAGTAGCGTATATGGATAGGATCTGGGGTCTTAGTAGATCAGGAGCTTAACATGACTTAAAAGTGTGATGTGGTAGCAATAAAGTTAACATAATTCTCAGTTAAACAACAGATGTATAGTGTCCAGATCAAGGCAAGTCTTAGTCCTATTCTGTTCTGCTTTGGTCAGACCTCTCTTGGAATGCTGTGTTCAGTTCTGGGCACCACACTTGAAGAAGGACATTGACAAGTTGTAATATATTCAGAGGAGGAGAATGATAACAGGTTTAGAAACCAAGGTTCGGGAACGGTTGAAGGAGCTGGGTATATTTAGCCTAGAGAAGAAAAGACTGAGATATAATATGATAATGAATTTCAAACATTCGAAGGGCTGTCACATGGAAGATGAAACAACCTTGTCCAGAGCTACGGTAATTAAATAATGCACTTTAATTATGAAAAAGAGATTTTGCCTAAATATTAAGAACTCCTTGATAATGAGAACTATTTGACAGTACAGTGTGCTGCCTTGAAGGGTGACAAGCTTGATTTCATTTGAGGTTAGATGGTTACTGGCCAGGAATGCTTTAGTGGTGGATTTCCTGATTTGACAGGTGATCAGATCCAATCACCTTTGGGTTATCTTTCAATTCTATCATTTTATGATTCTTCCTGCCTGCTCTTACTGTTAAACATAACAGTGCTAGAATATTTAATTTATTACTAACACTATTATTTGAATGGTTACACTTCTTGATTTACATACATGTAAGCATTAATGTGATGGTTGTTTTGCTGTCTTTTTTCCTTAAATTAAAATTGCTTGTTTGCTTTTGACCTCTCTACATCCCACCCACCATCCATTTGTAATTTAAGGATAACACAGAGCATCTGATGAGTTGCCAAAAGTTTATGCCATAACACATGTTAACCTTTAAGCTGTCAGAAGATCTTGCTTTTGAACTGCTCCTTTTTAGTTAAAGGAACTCAAATCTCTGTACTTTAGGAGCAAAAACAATAGGCTGCAGAAATGGCACTTTCTTTTTTTATAATGGAGAATCAATTATTCACAACATTCAATGATTCTGAAATATGCTCTCAAACCTAATTTTCTAGGTGTCTTCTGTTCAATTTTGAGATTTTGTAAGTAAGACATGTTTTATAATTCCCTTACTCTTCTACTTTGACAAAAGCCAAATACTGCACTGGAATTTTGTCATAGTAGCAGAAATCTGAACTGGATCATTAGAGGAACTCAGCAACTTGCTTGAATGATATCATCATAAATGACAATCCATTTGTAGGGTTTAGCTGATACAGTATTTTTAAATGTCAAGAACTAACACAAGTATTTATATTGTCAGAGTAACCTTGGAATTACCTTCATTGGCTAAATTTGGGTTGCCCAGCTGCTGCTGAGATAGATATAAAATAATCCAAATGCAACATGCATCTGCAGTAAGAAGACATTCCATAAACAAATACATTCCATAAACAACGTATAGCCTGCATAATTAAATTGTAAACTGCCCAGAGAGAGCTTGAAGTGTTGTGGGGCGGTATATAAGCAGAACACACTGTATTCTGTCATTGCAGATGTATTTTAATCTGCCAGTGATCTTTTTATGTCACTGTTGTAGTCTGCTCTGCTGTGATCTTCTCAGCAGACTGGATCCAGATTCTACCATCCTTGAGGTAGAACCATTTAAATCAACAGACTTTATGAAAGAAAATCCCCTGAAGGCAAGGGTGGGTATTTTGTTGTTGTTGTTGGACCACTTGCTTTTGACCCCATATCATCTTAATTAGGCTGGGCGCCATAGAGTTGGGAGTTGGTGTAGAAGAAACACAAAGTTTCCAAAAATCATAATGAGATGCACATAGCTAGTCTCATTTGTTTAAAGTAAGTTTCAAAAGGTGGGCTACAGATCAAGGGTTCAAGTTTCAGATATCCCCTCTAATAGTATAGATTAATGTTTCTTCTGTTGTCAGATTAAGGGTTGCTAGTTATTTAGGACCCCTTAGGATCATGGAGGTGGAGTGCTGAATTGAATCTGTTCTGAAAATAAATAGTGGAATATGTTCATCCGCAAGTTGTTCACTACTGGACTTACTTTTGCACCTACTTTGTTACTGCATCAATTCATTATTCACCATCTTCTAGTATTTTTAATGGTACCACTATAACATCTTCACTACATGGTATTTTATTTCATTTGACATGCAGTAATCTAATTAGGACTAATTGAAGCATGTGAAACCTATGGGTATTTGACTTCTGGAGTGTATCATCTCATGGAATATTTTCTGCTTTTTGGCTGTATTATTTTTGCAGCTCCTCACATGGAGCTATACGAATAAATAATGTATATTAGATTCATTTGTAGTCAGTATACAAAGGCACTTGTCATAAATTGTGCTAGAACACACAGGGCAGCTTTTCTGGATGTTCATTAAAGAAGAACAAAATGTCTCTTTCCTGCTATTATCAGAATAGCACTGTGAAGCATTTGGCCTGCTGTGGAAAGTATTAATGTTCAAATATATATTTAGTTAATTAAATATAAAAACCTATTCTCTTTCTCACCTTGCAACATTATTAAATATAGTATATCCCTTCCTTAAAAAGTAGGTATAAACAAAATAACAAAATAAAGATTTGGTCTCGTAAAAATGCCATAGACAGCTTTGGGTGCATGCTGGAGGGATGGAATTTGCTTTTCTGACTCAAGCAGCAAAATGTCTTTGTTTAGCCCTGAAAACAACTCCTTAGCAATTACCAATTATTAGTAATGGGTAATTATAATGATAACGATGGCAAGGTTGATTTTTGCCAAGTTTTGGAAATCCAACAACCAAATAACATTTGAGGAATGGTATAAGGATTTATGGGATCTGGCTATTAATGATAAATTGACTTGTGAAATTAAAATTAGGAAAGGCTTGAGAAAGTCTAATGATTTTAATGGGATATGGGATAAACTGTTGGTATATGTATTTCAATAAGGTAAAGGGTATACACCCGGAGAAGATTCAATGTATTTCTGGAGGGAAATGGGCTGGTCAATACCATAAGAGTTGTAATTTTGTTTAAGTCCCAAGTGGGGCGTGGGTTGCGTGGGGTTGTTGTTGTTGTTTTCTTTTTGTCCTATTTGCTTGAGTTTTGTTCAGTGTTTTCCCCTTTCACTTTATATTGTTGTTTTACATTTTATATTGTAGTTTTATAATTTTAATAATTTTAATAAAAATATTTTTAAAAGCTCTTATGTTACTGATACAGTATATTGTTGGTATTTATAATATTAGGATTATCCAAATGTTTTGTTCTTTTACTAAAATTAAGGGAGCCATGCACAAGGACCTTTCTTTATGCATACTCTCCTTTAATTATACTAGTTGTGTTTTGTATATTTGCTGATTTGATCAGCTTTGTAAGCCGCCCAGAGTTCCTTAGGGAAGATGGGCGGGGTATAAATCTAATAAATAATAAATAAATAAATAAATTAATTAATAAATAAGTTTTATAACAAACAATAGTAAATCTAAATGTGATGTGTACAAAATGTTCTAGATGGATGAATTATCTAGCAATTCTTTAAATGTGTATCAGAGGCTTTCTCCAAGGGTTCATATGTATATGGATTTTCTTGATAAATTTTGTCCCACCAAATAGCCAGGAAGACCATCTAGTCATGTTTAACCCAAAGAAAAGTCAGACACCACCACCCAGAAATACTTCACTTGTATTTCACTCACATGGTGACTCTGAAGGATATAATTTTTTGAATCCAAATTGTCAGGGTATTGTGCAGAGCATTGTATGCAAACACTCTATACTTCTTTACAGGAACATCACTCAACAGCCAGTCTTCCACCACCAAATGTATTTATTTGCAGCAACCTTACAGCATTTCTGCAGAGGTCTTGATACACAGCATTTCTGGCTGCATAATAACACCATAGCACATAATTACTGGAAACAGCAATACAGTACAGCCTTTGAGGAAGAAGGTTAACTCCCACCTAAAAACAGTTTCACACAGACTTCTATGTTATATTACTCTCCACCAATCAGTGAGGACATTACATCACTTTTAGTTGCAAGTCTGCTCTGGTGCTTTAATTGTTTTAACCTAATGTGCTGCCATTTACAGCAGGCTTGTATTCCTACTGAAGCATATTTGTCTGGTCTAACAAAAAAACCCCCACCTTTAACCATTTAATACTGTCTCCAGGAACATGGTTCCTAAAGGATATCTCATCATTGACTGTTCAGTCACAAGGTGGATGGGAAGTGAACGTGAAAGTCCATCTAATGAATGAAATGGATCTTTGGGTCATGACAGTTCTTCTCAAGATGAACTGATCTCTGTTGGAATATTTGGGTTGTCTCCTGACCTCTTAATCTGTCCACAATGACATTTATTTTACTGAACTGAAGAGATATTGAGGAGGCAATCATCTGCTCCTCCCAGATAAGCTAGTTTTTCCAAAACAAACAGACTTTGCATAGGAGCCTTTCTTGTTTTAAGAAGCACATCTGACACATTATGGATTAGGGAATTTTAACCCCTGATACAACAATAAATGCAGGCAGATTAAAAGGGGAAATATGAAGATAGCACTATGTTCTGAAATTTGAGGTCTGCTACCATATAGGGCGTTTATACATGACCCCTAAGCTCCGCCGCAAATGGCTGCAAGCTCCGGACGATAAAAATGTTTACCCACCAGCTCCGGAGTTTGCAGACAATTAAGTGCGACCCCGCCCACTTAGCGCGACCAAACAGCAGTTTTCTTGTACCTGCTTTTTTATAGTGAAAATATTTGATGCGGAGATTGCCTGAGCTCTCCTCGCTTCTTTCTGTTGTTTTTCTTTTGCCTCCGCCCCTTAAAGAGGAACCAGGAAGTAAACAGAGGTCGGAGCAACCGGAGGTAAGCCTTTTATTCTTTTGTCTCTGTCTAAGGCTTTTTTTTCCTCCCCCCCCCCTCACGCAGACAGAACAAAGAAGTGCCCAGCGGGTGGGGAGGGAGGAACAGCAACGAACCCTCAAGATCTCTGGTCCGAATTTAAGGGACCAGCGGATCTTAGGGGTCGTGTAAAAAGGCCCATAGTTATGTAGAATTGTACAAACTCTATAAAAAGCAGATTAAAAGGAAGAAGTGCAAGTATACTCTGACACAATAAACAGAGAACTAGCAGTGTTTCTTGAACAAAATGCTAGGACCCAATTTTGTCATGTTATCCACAATTATGGAAGAGCAATGCACTGATAATGTTCCTTCTATACATGAATTGAAGAGGCATTTCCATTACTTTTCCATGATGAACCAGTTGGATTTCTGTAAAAAAAAAATCTGTGGCAGGCCTGGCCTCCATTTACTTCTAGTGAGATTGCATTATCAGTTAAGGAAATGTAGATTTTTCTGGCAGACTTTGATTCTATTGCTGAAATCCTGTTGCTTAGCATAGTAAGTGACAAGCCTATTAAATAAATGAAACATATGAAGAAGTTCATTCACCAAATACCCACTGATTCAGTGGGCCTACTCTAGGTGTGACTTACTATACTAAGCAAAAGGATTTCAGTCTATGTTGAAGCCTTGCCTTCAGCATAAACTGGCTATTCTAAACATAAATCAGAGGTTGCGCCGTAACTCATGTTGTGTACTGGATAGAATGATGGACTAAGACTCAGGATACCTGGGTTTGAGAACCTGCTTGACAATAAAAAGTATGTGTGGCAATAGTAAAGCCTAGCCTCTTTGGCTAAAAAGTTCCAGAGTCCTCCCCAAACAAGCATCTATAAGTGGTAGTGTGGTGACAATGTCATCTCCAGCAGATCTCAAAGCCCATTCTATGGAAGAATGCAGTCTTTCAGGCAAGAATACAGTATTGGACCCAAATTGTATAGGGATATATTGGTCATAACCAGCACTCTGAATTGCTTAGAAACAAACCGGACACCAGTAAAGCTGCAAAAAAAAAATTTATATGCTCTCTATATCTGGCTTTGATCAGTAGTCTGGTTACACTGTTTTGGAGAAAAAAACTTTTCAAAAGCAACCACACCTGTAGACCTGTTTTAGTACTCAAGTAAATATATAACTATGGAATGTTACTGTAATCAAGTCAAAGTATGCTTAATGCTTGGGGGGGGGGCACAACTGTATGCTATCAGTTGTTTTGTTTCATACTGTAGTTACACTAGGATGTATAATATTGACTTTTGCTTTATTACTACATTTCCTTTATAAACCCCAGCTGAGGGCACAGAAATGCACGTAAGCTCCCAATATTGCTAGACAATCGTATTCAACAGACAACATGGTACAACAGACAGCTAAAAAGGTGAAAGGGAAATCTAGGGCGTTTACACACGACCCCTAAGCTGCGCTGCAAATGGCTCCCAGCTCCGGAGCTTAGAAATGTTTCCCCACCAGCTCCGGAGTTTGCAGACAATTAAGTGCGGCCCCGCCCACTTTAGCGCGACCCAGCGCACTTTTCTTGTACCTTCTCTCTGGAGGTGAAAAATATTTGATGCGGATAAGAGTGCCGGGATCTCCTCGCTTGTCTGTTGTTTTTTTGCCTCCTGCCCCTTTAAGAGCCCCTTGAGAAGGAACCAGGAAGTAACGGGGCTCGTGGCAACTTCGACCGGCACCGGCAGGTTAGTAAAGGCTTCTTTTGTCCTTTTTTCCCCTCCCTCCCCTCACGCGGACAGGAGCAGGAAGTGCTGAGGGGTGGGGATGCAGGAACAGAAACGAACCCCCAAGATCTCTGGTCCGAATTTAAGGGACCAGCGGATCTTAGGGGTCGTGTGAAAAGGCCCCTAGTTGGGGGACTGAAATCATGTTGGAGTCCTGATGTCTGCATGGTCTGTCTTGAGTTGAAATAAAGCCAGAAAGGTTTGCAGAGAAGCTAATAAGTCTGTAATAGATGATGTGATCATCATAGATTTTTGTAAAGGAACTACTGGGAGCAAGAAGAATGAGAATTTGGTAAATCTGATGCTGTTTCTAAAAAGAAATTTAAAATGAATTGTAAATGTAGACCTGTCTTCATCCTAAATGAAGCAATTGGACTCCTTAATCAGTAGAAAACAGAGAAAGATTAGGTAGTCTGTGTATTAACTGCGGCTGAGATGCTGGACTAATTTTAAATAAATCAGTAGAAGGCAAATTTGATAATTTACCTAAGCCAATGTAATTATTTGAATATGCATTCTATAAATAATACTATGAGTTTATTTCATTGCCACATTGGTCTTCTGACTAATTTATGTTTTATTTTTTCAGCCATTAGTCTTGTGAATTTAATAATTAGATTTAAATAGAACATGGTAGATCTGTAATACAATGTGTTTAAAGGGCTAAAAATAAGTATGCTGAAGATTGGGTTGCTGGATGCCACCTTCTGGTATAAGACGGAATAAACACTCTAAACAACATTTATATTTTTATATCATTGCCAGAAACATCTGTATTCTGCCCCGCCCCCCAAAGACAAGAGATAGGGGATTCAAACCCAGACCTAGTCCATTACTCTATCCACTACACCACACCAATATCTATACGGGAAAGACAGGACTTGAATATTCAGCATTTTCCAAGAAACACACAGTGCTCCATCCTCCCAGGTCCAACATATTCAACCCAGACACTGAACTCTGGATCAGTACTGTGGTATATTTCCTCAACATCTCTTTCTCCCAATGTCTGGGACTGTAGACCCCTGATAAAACTAACTAGAATAGGTAATTACTCTGGTGTCTTATTTATATGACAAGCTTGGGGAAATACATATTAATTGTTGCAGAGTTTTGGTTTTGTACTTTGTATTTTCATAAATATTTCCAAAATACAGATTCAGAATTGATCACTATAGGGAAACAGAGAGTATCTGCCTGTTTTTCCCCCAGCTAACTGCTGCATGAACAAACATGGCAGGATGACTTTAGATAAACAATGAGTAACAAAATAAGTTCCTATTAAAATATGTTTCAATTTTTGCTAGTTACATAACTAGAACAAATTTTAAAAACCTGATTGTTATCATAAAAATTGCATATAAAATGATATAAAGACTTCTGAAATCACAGGTCCTACTTAGCATTTATGAATAAATTTATATATTTCCAAAATAACAGGAATGCAATGCTTCCCTCCATGTTTCCTTTTCCTCATTGCTAATCATTTATGTAAAATACTGTATATATTTGTAGGTCATAATGCTGCACATTAATCAAGGTTTCCACCCTATACATACATAGCTGAAGTAATGCAAACACTTTTAACACCATTCCAAATTGACTTAGGCAGCACTTGTGTTCATGTATACAGGTATGCTTTTGTTATGTCAGCATAGATAAGAACTATAGAGATACTCACCCCTCGTGTAATGCATGGCATTTGTACCATCCTGAGGGACATATACTGGTCTTAGGTCTACTGTGAATGTAAACTGAGCTATTATTTTAAAAAAGAACCACATTATAAAAACGATGTATAATTCTAATGACGTACAGTACTGTACATCCTAATGAACAAGTTTAGATGGGCTGACCCAACAACCGATTGCTAGTTGCACAAGAGCTCTCTTAATACATTTATAAAGACAGGCGGTCCTTGGGTTGGAAGTTTGGGGAGCGGGGCTTCATCACATCTTGCTTTTCCCCCTTTGGATTGCTGACTTTCATCTTAGGGCAGGCATGCCCAAACTTCGGCCCTCCAGATGTTTTGGACCACAACTCCCAGAATTCTAAGCTTAGATTGCCAATGACAAAGGACTGTGTGAGTTGTGGTCCAAAACATCTGGAGGGCCAAAGTTTGGGCATGCCTGTCTTAGGGGGAATGCATCTTCCTCAGCTATATGAAGACATTTCAAATATGTGTGTGGCACAATGAAATTTTTAGGCAACTGTAGAAAGTGCCTACCTCCTTTTAGTTCCTTCTGGACTAACATTGCCCTCAAGAAAATGCAACAACAGAAGAGCCCAAAGACTACAGGGAATCTGGCCAATCAGGAGGAGAGGCCCTGGTTGGCAGGCAGGCATTATGAGGCACATAGATTGGGAGACAGATGGCTGGGTGGCCCCATCTACTCCACATGTACCTGCAATGAAGCACATGAATGGACCTGGGATGCTGTTGAGCAATGATTGGGCACCAGTGGGGAGATGCGGCTGCTGTGCACAGTATCAAGGCATCTCTACTTCTTCCCCTCTTCCTTCTATAAGAGCAATAGTCTGCAGTGCTCTTGGAGATCATCCACCACCTCTGATATATGGCAGAACTCTGGATCTAAGGGCCTGAACGCAGGCAAGCCGAAGGACTTAAAATGAATTGTTTTCTCCCTCCCTTACCATTTGTAAGCAGCGGTTACCATATATTTGGGACCCAAATGGGCCTAGGCCAGGGATGGCGAACCTTTGAGAGACCGAGTGCCCAAACTGCAATTCAAAACCCACCAATTTTTTTGCAAAGTGCCAATACAGCAATTTATCCTGAATACAGGTGGCTGTGAAGGGGACAATGCTGGATGCCCACAGAAAGGGCTCCGAGTGCCACCTTTGGCATCTGTGCCGTAGGTTCGCCAACACTGGTCTAGGCAAACAAAGGCATATGTGGATAGTGAGTTTGGGAGTTTTCAGAAAGTAACACCAAGACAAGAAGGGCTTTTCAGATCTTACCTTGTTTATCCAGAAATCAAGGTCTTTTTGACTCGAGTGGAGCCATAACAGAGTGGCAGTAGGATTGATGATGAGTGCATGCTTAAGCATATTTCAAAATAATTTCATACTTTCAAGTCAATTCTGAGCTATGACTACTCTTTCCAGGGTTTTAAGGTATATATTCAGAAATGGTTTACTTCTTTTGGGGACAGCATTCTTCTGGGATGTACATTAAGGAATCAAGCACCCAACCTCTAGCTCCGCAGCCTGAGTAAGCATGTTAATGCAGTCAGAAACAGATAGTACTGAGTGCAGCGAGACTGAATTTCTGTGTAAATAAATATGCATAGGACAGACTATAAGATGTTAAGAAGTCTTCACTTCATTTAATATGACACTAGCGTAAGTGTATTTAGGATTAAATATTTTATTAAAAGGGTGATTTAAGGTTTGTAAAGGAGAGGCTGGGAGGCATGAGGGTTTCTCAAAAGTCATAATGGCATAATGTGAAAAGCTTTGGCAGAGGCAATGGAGAAACTCTTTACATGCACACATACATACAACCTAAACACATTTCCCAGGATTTCACATACCACACATTAATCATCGATAACTACATTTAAAAAAAATCTCCATTAGCAGATCTGCCATTCATCACTGTTGCATAAACAGGAGCTACATTGGGACTAACTATAGATAGATTTATCATTGATTTCTACAAGCCCTTGACACAATTCCACTTACAAGTCACTTGCAGACCCACTTCCTCCCATTGCACATGAATTAGAGGATCATCAATAATTTACCAGTAAATAAATAATGCTTATGTACTGCAGTCACAGCAACAAACATCTTTTATATTGTGTCAGGGGTCAGTAGCCTGTGATGTACCTCTCAGAAAATATTAATAAGGTTGCAAATCTATAAAGCAAGTTGTTGTACTGGAACACTACTGTTGTTCTTTAAAGGAGACAGTTATCTACAATCTGTACCAAACATTATCTTAAGATTAATGGAGAAAAGATTTATATAATCATTTCATGTCACGAATGACACAAAATAATTTTCAAAGCATAGTGGTGTAAGATAGTTTCAAGTTATATATTCCTTGTGTTTTCACATTACCACATTGATGCAGCAAGAATGCAGGAGACCTGGGTTCACATCTCTATTCAGCCATAAACTCACTGAGGGTGTGCAACCATTCCTTAAAGAGATCACTTTAAAGCCCTATTAGGGTTAATATAAGGTTCAACCTGATGATACTTAACATGAAAGCAGTAGTCTGGATTGCACGCTTGACAAGACAATTTTGTGACTATGGGCTCTTCCAAATATGGAAGGGACATTTGCCGCTCTTTTTAGTTCAGCTTCAAGTATGGGTCATTCCAGAAATTTCCTCAAGATTCAGACTACATCTCCTTTATTCTGCTTTATACTGTTTATTTTTCTTTCTCCCGGACGTTATCTCTCCACAAATCCTTGCTCCATTGCTGTTCATGCAGTCTGAAGCTGTGGTTTTTTAAAAACCCTAGCACTACCCTCCTTGTTTCCAAAAAGTGAATTTAGACTAATGGGAAAGACATTCTGCATTTTAACACAGACTAGTAAAGCTGAGATGGAGTAGGGCAGAAGACTGAAGGAAAACATGGATTGGGCAACCCTTTTGTTGTTATTTTGGAGGGTGTTTTCTAATATATGAGCAACATTGTTAACCAAAATTATTTCTAGCTCAATGGGGAGACAATGGTTTCTAGCTCTCTTGTCTCCCCATTGTTAACCAAAATCATTTACTTTTTTGGGGGGGGTAGGGATACTGGTGGCATTCTACCCATCTAACTCCATAGGAGGCAATAAAGCACTCTGTTGCTTCCCCACGTCATAGAAAAGAGGGCAGAATTTAAGAGAAGACGTCTTCCCACTTGGATCTTCTGAGCATCTTTGGATAAAGACTCCTTTAAACTCCACTCTTTGAAGGAAAAGGGGAGGGTAAAGAGGCAGAAGACATTACAAGACAGTATGAAGAGCTTTACATTGCATGGAATTCAGATAGATGACTATCTGATGAGTACATAAAATTGTGTAATCCTGTTTATCAGATGCACAACAAACATTAACAGCATACCACTTGTTTTTATGAGTTGGCCCGAGTTTATTTTGAATTATACACTGACTCCTCCATTACAGAGGCTATTTTATTTTGGAGATTATGAGGCGATAATAATCACTGGAAAGGGGGAAGGGAGTAAGAAAAGAAAAAGACCTAATGCAAGATGGATTAATTCAAAGGAAGCCATGTTCTTCAGTTTGCAACTTCTCAGCAATAGTAATAGGACCTTCTGGAGAACATTAATTCATAGGGTCACAATAAATGGAAGCAACTTGATGGCACATAATATCAAATTCTAGCCACTGAATGGTAATGTTTGGTGATGGTTTCCATTTTATCTTCTGCATAAAAACAAATGGTGATGACAGGTTTCCTTCTTTTTAGTAACCTTTTTATTACAGCCATTGTTTACTGATATTTCAGTTCTAACTCTCAGACCTTTCACCTTTTGAAAGCTTGGGGACTTTTGGCCAAACAGGGAATGTACAGGTCTGTTATGGAATGAAAACTCTGTATTATATCAGTAGAGACTGATTCATGACTGTGTGTGGAATTGTAAATCTAGAGGAAGGCTACATGTATCAGAATAAGCCAGAAGAGAAGGGATTCAAGATGTGGTTAGTTGGGAGATAGAACTAGTGCTCCATTAGAACTAGAGATGGGCACGAAATGAACAATTTTTCGTTTCCGTTTTCATTTTTTCGTTTAGTTACGCAACGAAACGACAAACGAATTTTGTCTCCAAAATGAAACGAAATGAACAGAAACACCGGAAATTTTGTCGTGCGTTTCGTTTTCGTTACTGCAATACAGTGAACTGCTTTAAATGCTAAAAAAAATAACAAAAAATTGAAATAAATGGTAACAAAACTGTAATGAAATGAACGAAAACGAAAACGATTTTTTTTTTGCAAAAATTCGCGAAAAAATGGAAACGAACCGAAACGGACCCTCCAAACGACAAATGAAACGTCATTTTTTTGATTCGTGCCCATTTCTAATTAGAATTATGCTCTTAAAACTGTAGTACTATAACATCGATATTGTATATGAGGAAAACAAGAGAACATTTAATTTAGAGCACGCCGTAATTTAATACAATTCATTTTTCTATAGCGATATATTTTTTAAAATTGAATACAGTATTACTTTTTAATTAATAGTGTTTTATTCCATATTTAAAAACATTATAAGGGATCAAAAGCAATCAGGAATCCAAGTTTTAAATTACATGAAAAATTGAAATAAGGGATGATAAGTAGACAATATAGTATACTATTTAGATACGGTTACCTATTCCCTGTGAGATTGTGTTCTCCATAAATTCTTTATTGGTAGTAGGTCACACATGTATTAGAACTGAGTCAAAGTTAATGCACAATCTTAAAATGGAAGTCTTAAAGTTTTCCTGCCTAGAAAGCGTTCTCTGTTCCCTGAGATGCTTTTGCAAACAGTAAATTTGCTCCTAGTCTTGAAGCCCACAGTAGAATTTGCTACATTAGAATTAATTTGCCTCAGTAAAATCCATTCTAGTGTCAAGATCCAAGCAGTGACTGACATGACAACACCTTTAAACATTCCCTAAGAGGCTGCAGGAAAGAGCATTACCCTGCCTTTGCCCACCTTCAAGTCCAGCCATTAGCTTGACTGCCATTCCAAGCAGCAACTAGGAATGCCATGTTGGGCCTAGTGGACCGCTGCCTTTAGAAGTCTATCAGAAGGTACTTAGAACAGGAGCCCATGAACTTAAGCAGCATATCAATGAAAAAAGAAACTTAATACATTGACTAGAAGAAAGCAGTGCTAATTTGTAGCAGAAAATGCTTTATTGTGTATTTACTGAAACATTATTATAAGAAAACAATGTTTCTTAATTGTACAGGCCATATTTTATATTAGTTTTTTCTTCCATTTTCTCCCTTTCTTGTTATACATTGTTGGTTTTATCCTTGTTTGTAAACCGCCCAGAGTTCCTTCTGCAAGATGGGTGGTATAAAACATTATTATAAGAAAACAATGTTTCTTAATTGTACAGGCCATATTTTATATAAGTTTTTTCTTTCATTTTCTCCCTTTCTTGTTATACATTGTTGGTTTTATCCTTGTTTGTAAACCGCCCAGAGTTCCTTCTGCAAGATGGGTGGTATAAAACATTATTATAAGAAAACAATGTTTCTTAATTGTACAGGCCATATTTTATATTAGTTTTTTCTTCCATTTTCTCCCTTTCTTGTTATACATTGTTGGTTTTATCCTTGTTTGTAAACCGCCCAGAGTTCCTTCTGCAAGATGGGTGGTATAAAACATTATTATAAGAAAACAATGTTTCTTAATTGTACAGGCCATATTTTATATTAGTTTTTTCTTTCATTTTCTCCCTTTCTTGTTATACATTGTTGGTTTTATCCTTGTTTGTAAACCGCCCAGAGTTCCTTCTGCAAGATGGGTGGTATAAAAATGCAACAAATAAATAAATAATAAATATTATACCCTGACAGTAGGGATAAAGCAATATGCTGAGCTTGTACTGCTCACTGCAGCCTCTGGCTTGCTACTGCAGAATCCCGAGATTCCTCTAATCTAGAAAATAAGCCTTATCCTTGCACCATTAAGTCCTGGATAAATTCCTTGTAGAAGAGCCTGAAAAGCTTCTTTATTACTCTGCCAGGTATGGTGTCCAGAATTGGACACAGTACTCAAGATGAGATTTAACCAGTGCCAAATAGAATGGAACGAGTACTTCATGTGATTTGGAGACGATCCTGTACTTCTGTCAATGCAGCCTAAGATAGTATTTCTTTTTTGCCACATCACACAGTAGATTCATATTCAGCTCGTGATCTAACACAATTCTAAGATTCTTCTTGCATATACTACCGTATTACCGAGCCAAATATCTGCCATCTTGTAACTGTGTTTGGGTTTTCCTCCCTAGGTGTAGAACTTTGCACTTATCCCTGTTAAATTGTTTTCAAACCTGTGCCTGAGCTTATCAAGATATTTTTGAAGTTTGTTTCTGCCTTCCAGTGTATTAGGTACTCCATTCAATTTTGTGTCACCTGCAGATCTGATAAGCATTCACTGCACCTATTCAGAAAAATGTGATCTCTGATCTAGAAGGCATTATGTAGCTATCATAAGTAGTGCCAATTTTGAAATGAGATAATGCATTTTTGGCACTGCATGAAAAATTACAGCACTTCTGTGTTTTATATGTCTGGAACTGTTCACAGCCTCAGAATGCATACTTTGCACATTTTTAATAAAAATGTTATTTCCCCTTTGTCAGCATTCACAACACTCTATTGAAGGTAGAGTACTATCTTGCAAGTCTCTGATGCTATTTTTTATTGCTAGGATAGAGAGACCATCTATGTACTGCATGAAAGCTGCAACTGTTAATCTTACCACAACTATATGATCCAAATGCAAATGATGCATACCACCCCCACCCCCACACAAACAACACTTTACTGAAGACATTGTTTCTGCTAAGATGTCCCTTTTGCTACACCAATGGAGCTCTGCAGGAAGATACTAGCTGTCAACTATTTTACTGCTATGTACCCTGTTTCACTGAAAATAAGACCTACCCCAAAAATAAGCCCTAGCAGGATTTCTGTGCATTTGTTAAATATAAGCCCTAGCCCGATAATAAGACCTAGTGATGGGCATGGCTGTGCCTCCCCCCCACACACACAGAGCGCACGTTGCCCCTCCTTTTCCATCCATGATCCTTCCCCCTCCTTAGCTTGGGCCACCAAAGTTACCATACTTTGTAGTATGTTTTCTTGTAGTTCCTGTTTCCCCAAAAATCAGATCTACCCCCAAAAATAAGCCCTAGTGTATCTTCTTGGGAAAAAATAAATATAAGACAGTGTCTTATTTTCGGGGAAACACGGTAGAAGAGGAAGAAACCTTCTGGAGAATGAGAGGAAAACACACAACTTTCCCTCCCCTGAAAGTCTTATAAATGGCACTGGGTCTTTTTGCTAATGCCATACTTGGTTTTTGTTGGAACCTAACATTCACAAAGGAGCAAAAAGCTATATAGAGAAAGCTATAACTTGGGCTGCAAGATCCTTTTAATTCTGGGAGGATGAGACACACTATGTGAATACACTGACGTTCATAGATGGCAAAGCAGCAGGTCATACTGTACCATGTGGTTGTCTTATGGCAGTTGTCTGGGAAAATCACCATGACATAAAGAGGCACAAGTCACTAGAAGATCAAAACATATTTCTGAGATTTATCTTTTTGTGTCTCTTTCTTAGTGCATGAGGAGCAGAGACGGTTGGAGCTAGATGACTTAGAGTATATGCATGAGATAGATACAGACCTGTTTCTATAAGAAAAGCATTAACTTAGAGCCAGTTAAGAGATACATTTGGTTTTGATGAGCAATTACGACACATCAGTCACTAGAATATTGCCCTGGTTCTTAACAATGACAATGATAATATTTGGTGAAAAGGTTGGGACTCTAGCACGGCATTTTGAGATTTAGTTCTTAAGAGTTACTTTATATAACACTTTCTGATTGTTTAGGAAGTGTATTACTATACTCTGGTTTCTCTTCAGATCGTATAAATATTTCGCCTTTTACTAAAGATTTCTGTGGAGAGGAACATTTATGAGTTTGTAAGTATGTTTTGTAATGGTAATAAAAAAGCTAGGAATTGATAAAATTTATTGTATGTATCACATAAAGAGGGAGGTTTAGGTTTACCTAATACAAATCTATAGTACATAGCTAATCAGTTAAGACACATTCCAGATATAGTAAAAGAAAATGATAACCTAATTTGGAGAGAGTTAGAAATTATGCAAAAGGAGAATATATATATTTTAAGGAAAATATCAAAGATCAGATGAGAAAGAAAGATAACCCATTTTGGAAAAAATATGATGAATGTTGGAAGAATTTTAGGGGGGAAATTAAGTCCACCAGTGTCACCTTTGATTTGAGTAACAAAAAATAATAATTTCCCAGAAAATTTAAAAGGTAAGTTAAATTAGGTACTGCAAAATTTAAAAAAAATTATACATTTACGGGATTGGTTAAAACAAATGCAGACTAGACAAAGTATAAAGGAGAAATTAGGAGAAAATATTTCCTGGGTAAATATTATACAAATGGAAAAATGGACTAAAGAATTGATAACTAAAGAAGATTGCAGAAAATTGACTAGGTTTGAAGAAATTATAGAGAGAAGAAATAAGACAGAGAATAAAGAACAAAGAAAAGGTATAGTAAGTGAGATATATAAATTATTAATACAGGAGGAATATAAAGAGAAAATAAGTTAAAAGAGATATGGCAAGAAAATATTGATAAATAAATAAAAGAGGAAGAATGAAGGAAAATGTGGAATAAAAGAATAGTGAAAAAAATATGTCAGAGTAAAAGAAAACTGTTATAAAGTATATTGGAGATGGTATATATAACACCTGTGAATATAAATACAATAAATAAATATCTTCAATATGTTAGAGATGCAAAAAAAGGGACATACTGTATTTGCATATCTGATGGCTGTGTGAGATAACAAAAATGGTTGGTTTTTAAAGAAATACAAGAAATACTAGGGAAAAGGATTCAAATGTCCTCATAAATGGTATTGTTAAATATGGTTGCGAAAACACAATTGAAGAAAGAGGAGGCGGAGTTGGTAATTATAATGATAACGATGGCAAGGTTGAATTTTGCAAAGCATTAGAAATCTAATAACCAAATAACACTGGAGGAATGGTATAGGGACTTATGGAATATGGCTATTAATGATAAATTGACTTGTGAAATTAAAATTAGGAAGGGATTGAAAAAGTCTAATGAATTTAATGAACCATGAGATAAACTGTTGGTATATGTATTTCCAAAAGGTAAAGGGTATAGACCCGGAGAAGACTTAATGTATTTTTTGGAGGGAAATGAGTTGACCAATATAATTAAGATTTGCAAGTTTGGTTAAGTCCCGAGTGGGAGGTGGGTTACACGGGGTCAGTCCTGTTTTGTTTGGTGGAGTTTTGATTAATTTTTATCTCTATTTGTATAAGTGTTTTATGTTTTGTTTTGTAGATTTATTAAAAACTATTAAAACAAAGTTTAAAAAGGAAGTGTATTACTATTTCAGATTTAACTTCACTGATTACAGTACTGAAGAGCAGAACATTTTGAAAACTCTCTGTACATATGTATTACTGCAACTTATTGACAAAACAATCGTGAAAAACTTGCACACCACATAAATGCAGGTTACTTACCTGTAACTTAAGTTCTTCGAGTGGACCTCTGTGAATCCACACAATGGGTCTTCACGCCTGCGCACTTGAGTTCCCGGTCATTCCAAGCTTAAGGCTTACAAGCCCCTCCCCTCCGTGCGCATGCTCACCCATCTCCTGCCTTGCTGACTCAGTTCCCCTCTGGTCCGCCGCTGACCCTTAGAGAGTACAACGAGCCATGACGGAGAGAGGGGAGGCAGGTGGGTGGTGTGGATTCACAGAGGTCCACTCGAAGAACTTAAGTTACAGGTAAGTAACCTGCATTTCTTCTTCGTGGACTCTGTGAATCCATACAATGGATGACTGGCAAGCTGACTTACGGTGGAGGGTAGTCATGGTAGCACAGTTGTCAAAACTGCTTTGCCATATGCGGCTGATCTCTGCGACCTGATGTCTAGTTTGTAGTGCTTCAGGAACGTAGACGGTCGAGACCAGGTAGCCGCTTTACATATGTCTTCCAAGGGCACTCCTTTTATGAAAGCAGTGGATGAGGCTACTGCTCTTGTAGAGTGTGCCCGAGGTATGACAGGTAGGGAGACATGTGCAGTGCTGTGAGCCATTTTGATGGTTGTGACAATCCATCTGGAGATGGATTGAGGGGATACTTGATGACCTCGAGATGGTGCCGAGGTTCTGATGAAGAGCTTGTGTGTCTTTCTAACAGAAGCTGTCCTAGCTGTGCAGAAGAGGAGCGCTCTTTTGACGTCGAGGGAGTGGAGTTTCCTCTCGAGGTAAGTAGTTGGGTTTGGGAAGAAGGTTAGTAGAATAAGTGGCTGAGACACGTGGAACGAGGACACTATCTTTGGTAAGAAAGAGATGTCCGGACAAAGTTCCACTCTATCGTGGTGGAATTTGAGGAACGGTGGGTCCGCTCTGAGCGCAGCGAGCCCCGAAGCTCGTCTGGATGATTTGATTGCCACTAGGAATACTGTTTTCAAGGTAAGTAAGGAAAGAGATGCGGTAGCCATAGGTTCAAACGGCGGCTTAGTTAGACAGTTCAGTACCAAGGAGAGAGACCATTGTGGTGTCAGGGCTCTGTGTTGTGGACGGAGGTTCGCGATGCCTCTTAGGAACCTCTTAAGTTTAGGATGTGTAAACAAAGCTGCAGCCTCAGACTCAGGTGGCTGATGAGCTACTATGGCTGCAGTGTAGACTCTTAGGGTAGATAGGGATAGTCCTCTGTTGAAGAGTAAGAGGAGGAATTCCAGGAGGACCTGGATGTTGGTTGGACTCGAGGGTTGAGAGTTAGCTTGAGTGAAGTGTAGGAAGGATGCCCACTTATGTGCATATAGGGTATTAGTAGACTTTTTCCTGGAGCTTGTGAGTACTTCTGCAATTGTTAGCGGATGTACCATGCCGTTAGGTGGAGAGTCAGGACGTCTGGGTGCCTGACTTGGCCCTGGTGTTGCGTCAGGAGATCGGGCGTTAATGTCAGCCTGACGGAGTCGATCGCCATTGTTTGGAGGACTTGAAACCATGGCTGTCTTGGCCACCACGGGGCCAGAAGTATGACATGGGCTCCTTGGTGTTTGATCTTCATCAGCGTCCACTTAATGAGCGGTATTGGTGGGAATGCATAAAGGAGGCCGGCTGGCCACCTGGTGGCAAAGGTATCTCCCTGTGAGTGTTTGCCGATTCCCGCTCTGGAACAGTACAAGCTGCACTTGGTGTTGGCTTGAGATGCAACCATGTCCATGGTCAGGGTTCCCCCTCTGGTACAGAGGATCCGGAACACTGCTTCTGATAGGCTCCACTCGTGATTGTCGTGTGTGGGGCAGCTCAGTTCGTCTGCAGCGACGTTGTAGGATGACGCAATGTGTATGGCTATTGGGTGAATGTCCTTGGCTATGCACCATCTCCAAAATTTGGGAGTGAGGTGCAGGAGAGATTTCGAGTGAGTGCCTCCTTGCTTGTTCAAGTAATAAAGTGCTGTGGTATTGTCTGTTATTACTTGGACCATCTGGTGGGCAAGGAGGAGCTCAAATGCCTTGAGGGCTTTGAAAATGGCAAGGAGTTCCAAATAGTTGATATGATGAACTCGCTCCTTGAGTGTCCACCTGTGATGGATCGACAGGTTGTTGCAAGTGGCGCCCCATCCCGTGGTACTGGCATCTGTCATTACCTGAATGGACTGGTAACGCTGTTTGAAGGGCCTTCCCACTCTGAGATTGTGGAAGGACTTCCACCACTTTAGGCTGGTGAGGAGAGAGGAGGTAATTCTGAGCCGTTTGGATGGTCGCAGTGAGGTCGAACCCTGGCTAGAAGCCATGTCTGCAGCGGTCTCATGCGGAGTCTGGCATGTGGTATGATAGCTGTAGTGGAGGCCATCAGGCCTAGTAAGTGTTGGGCCTGATGAGCAGATACCTTGTTGGGGCTCTGAAATGGGTGTAGAGCCTGTTTGATTCTTATTGGGCGATCTGGCGCTAAGTATGCCCTTGCTTTTTGAGTGTCCAGAAGTGCTCCTACGTACAGCACTGACTAGCAGGGTATGAGGTTGGACTTCTTTTCATTGAGACGAAGTCCCAGGGATGTTAGGAGTCGGATGGTGATGTCTCGATCCTTCTCTGCCATTGTTTTGTAGGTGTTACCCAGAGCCAATTGTCTAAATATGGGAAGATGTGGACTCCCTGGAGCCTAGTAAGGCCGCCACCGGTGCCATGCACTTTGTAAACACCCACGGGGCGGAGGAGAGACCAAAGGGCATGGCTTTGAACTGGTAAGTTGAGCCTCCTATCCGGAAGCGGAGGTATTTCCGGTCTTGAGGGGCTATGGAGACATGAAAATAAGTGTCCTATAGGTCCAGGACGATGAACCAGTCTCCTTGTTGTGTATAAGATTTTGCAGCCTTACGCATCTTCTGGATGTTGTCCAGTGACGCATCAGTGGACGTCGCAAAGAGTCCTTCCCCATCAAATGAGGAGTCTTCTATACGGTTTCTGGCATCATCTGTAATATTGGATGTCCTGAGCCAGGCATGACGACGGAGATGTATAGCAGTCGTCAGTTGCTTAGAAGCTGCATTCATTATGTGCATGGAGGTTATCATCTGGTAGTCAATCAGAGACAAAACTTCCATGTATGAGGCCTGTGCTTTGCCCTTTGTTCTTCCTGAATGTGGTTTATGAAGTCCGGAAAAGTGAGTAGGAGGTGACGGGTATATGCCTCCATTGCGCACAGATAGTTCAGTGCTCTCAGGGAGAATGAGGCAAGGGAGTAATGACGCCTGCCAATGAGGTCTAGCTTCCAAGCTTCCTTGTTGCTCAGGGTGGTGTTGGAATGGGACTTCCCTGTTTTGCGTGGCATCCACTATCACCGAATTCGGTAGGGGGTGCTTCCTAAGGAAGTCTGTGCCGTCACTATGTGTCTTGTAGAGGCTATCAATTCTCCTTGGAATCAGAAGATTTGGCCCAGGCCTCCTTGGCCTTTTCCAACATAGAGGGAATAAATCACATTCGCAAAGGAGGTGGCCTGGATTTGTGCAAGTGGCCAAAGAATTTGCACGAGTCACTTGCGGCTGGGAGTTGCACTTGAAGTCCCATGACTTGTGCAATTTTGTGTATCATCTGTGAATAATGTTTAAAGTCTTCCATTGGGGTGGAAGATTGTTTGTCTGGCATATCGGTCTCAAAGTGTCTAGATATTGAGAGGGTGGACCGATGCGACTTCTGAGAGGCTGCCCCATGTCGGAATCATCCGTTAACGGGCGATGCATGGCGGCTGGCGAATCCGGCAGCTGTGCCTGCTGATCCACTGCTTGCGGTGTGGTGTCAGTGGGGCTTTGCAGGGCATGGCTCTGAGAGGCTAGACCAGCAATGGTGTCATTGTTGGACACCAGAGAGCGCTGGGCCGGTGGCTTAGGTTTATTCCTTCGCTGCCTCTTATGTTGTGTGGGGACCTAGAAGACCACCGTTCCTGCTGACCCAAGAGTCCAGTGCCATCTGCCGCTCCCACCGCCCCTGGGTGAGAGACAGGGGACCTTTCTGTGGCTTCTCTGGGGGAGTTTGGCCTCTTGGACTCCTGAGGCAAGTCAGGACTGGGCCCCTGGCTCTGTTGCTCAAGCTGCCTTCCAACTCAACACTCACCACCTGCCCGAGGGAGGGAAGGCTTGAAAAGCGGAGCTGCCTGGGAGCTAGAAGACCACCGTTCCTGTTGACCCAAGAGTCCAGTGCCATCTGCCGCTCCCACCGCCCCTGGGTGAGAGACAGGGGACCTTTCTGTGACTTCTCTGGGGGAGTTTGGTCTCTTGGACTCCTGAGGCAAGTCAGGACTGGGCCCCTTGCTCTGTTGCTCAAGCTGCCTTCCAACTCAACACCTGCCCGAGGGAGGGAAGGCTTGAAAAGCAGAGCTGCCTGGGAGCTGCCGGGAACTAGAAGACTACCGTTCCTGTTGACCCAAGAGTCCAGTGCCATCTGCTGCTCCCTCCGCCCCTGGGTGAGAGACAGGGGACCTTTCTGTGACTTCTCTGGGGGAGTTTGGCCTCTTGGACTCCTGAGGCAAGTCAGGACTGGGCCCCTTGCTCTGTTGCTCAAGCTGCCTTCCAACTCAACACTCACCACCTGCCCGAGGGAAGGCTTGAAAAGCGGAGCTGCCTGGGACCTAGAAGACCACCGTTCCTGTTGACCCAAGAGTCCAGTGCCATCTGCCGCTCCCACCGCCCCTGGGTGAGGGACAGGGGACCTTTCTGTGACTTCTCTGGGGGAGTTTGGTCTCTTGGACTCCTGAGGCAAGTCAGGACTGGGCCCCTTGCTCTGTTGCTCAAGCTGCCTTCCAACTCAGCACTCACCACCTGCCCGAGGGAGGGAAGGCTTGAAAAGCAGAGCTGCCTGGGAGCTGCCCGGGACCTAGAAGACCACCGTTCCTGTTGACCCAAGAGTCCAGTGCCATCTGCCGCTCCCACTGCCCCTGGGTGAGAGACAGGGGACCTTTCTGTGGCTTCTCTGGGGGAGTTTGGCCTCTTGGACTCCTGAGGCAAGTCAGGACTGGGCCCCTTGCTCTGTTGTTCAAGCTGCCTTCCAACTCAACACTCACCACCTGCCCGAGGGAGGGAAGGCTTGAAAAGCGGAGCTGCCTGGGAGCTGCCTGGGAGCTAGAAGACCACCGTGTTGACCCAAGAGTCCAGTGCCATCTGCCGCTCCCTCCGCCCCTGGGTGAGAGACAGGGGACCTTTCTGTGGCTTCTCTGGGGGAGTTTGGCCTCTTGGACTCCTGAGGCAAGTCAGGACTGGGCCCCTTGCTCTGTTGCTCAAGCTGCCTTCCAACTCAACACTCACCACCTGCCCGAGGGAGGGAAGGCTTGAAAAGCGGAGCTGCCTGGGACCTAGAAGACCACCGTTCCTGTTGACCCAAGAGTCCAGTGCCATCTGCCGCTCCCACCGCCCCTGGGTGAGAGACAGGGGACCTTTCTGTGGCTTCTCTGGGGGAGTTTGGCCTCTTGGACTCCTTAGGCAAGTCAGGACTGGGCCCCTGGCTCTGTTGCTCAAGCTGCCTTCCAACTCAACACTCACCACCTGCCCGAGGGAGGGAAGGCTTGAAAAGCGGAGCTGCCTGGGACCTAGAAGACCACCGTTCCTGTTGACCCAAGAGTCCAGTGCCATCTGCCGCTCCCACCGCCCCTGGGTGAGAGACAGGGGACCTTTCTGTGACTTCTCTGGGGGAGTTTGGCCTCTTGGACTCCTGAGGCAAGTCAGGACTGGGCCCCTGGCTCTGTTGCTCAAGCTGCCTTCCAACTCAACACTCACCACCTGCCCGAGGGAGGGAAGGCTTGAAAAGCGGAGCTGCCTGGGACCTAGAAGACCACCGTTCCTGTTGACCCAAGAGTCCAGTGCCATCTGCCGCTCCCACTGCCCCTGGGTGAGAGACAGGGGACCTTTCTGTGACTTCTCTGGGGGAGTTTGGTCTCTTGGACTCCTGAGGCAAGTCAGGACTGGGCCCCTTGCTCTGTTGTTCAAGCTGCCTTCCAACTCAACACTCACCACCTGCCCGAGGGAGGGAAGGCTTGAAAAGCGGAGCTGCCTGGGAGCTGCCTGGGAGCTAGAAGACCACCGTTCCTGTTGACCCAAGAGTCCAGTGCCATCTGCCGCTCCCTCCGCCCCTGGGTGAGAGACAGGGGACCTTTCTGTGGCTTCTCTGGGGGAGTTTGGCCTCTTGGACTCCTGAGGCAAGTCAGGACTGGGCCCCTTGCTCTGTTGCTCAAGCTGCCTTCCAACTCAACACTCACCACCTGCCCGAGGGAGGGAAGGCTTGAAAAGCGGAGCTGCCTGGGAGCTAGAAGACCACTGTTCCTGTTGACCCAAGAGTCCAGTGCCATCTGCCGCTCCCACCGCCCCTGGGTGAGAGACAGGGGACCTTTCTGTGGCTTCTCTGGGGGAGTTTGGCCTCTTGGACTCCTTAGGCAAGTCAGGACTGGGCCCCTGGCTCTGTTGCTCAAGCTGCCTTCCAACTCAACACTCACCACCTGCCCGAGGGAGGGAAGGCTTGAAAAGCGGAGCTGCCTGGGACCTAGAAGACCACCGTTCCTGTTGACCCAAGAGTCCAGTGCCATCTGCCGCTCCCACTGCCCCTGGGTGAGAGACAGGGGACCTTTCTGTGACTTCTCTGGGGGAGTTTGGCCTCTTGGACTCCTGAAGCAAGTCAGGACTGGAGGAAGAGGTGGGCTGATGAGGTTGAATTTTTTAGAATCTGTTTTTTGTATTTGTTTGTTATTGTTTGCTTTCTGTTTGTTGCCATTAGGTGTAGGTGGCAGGAACTGAAGAGAACAGGAAGGGGAGAGGGCAATGGAGGGGGCAGCTCTTGAAATTGTGCTGGGTAGGGGAAGGTATGGTGGTAGGAGTGGAACATGCCTGCGTAGGAGAAGAGGGGTTAGATATCTTACATCTATCCCCCCTTCTGGTCCCACTTCTAGCCAGAAGGAATCAGGTGACCATGTCAGCAAGCCCACGAGCCACACGGTGCTGTTGTTAAATGCCAGGTCAATACAAAATAAGACCGCCCTCTACAATGCTATTTTGGATGAGGGTGCTGACCTGGCATGTATTACTGAGACCTGGGTGGGAGAGGAGGGTGGAGTCCCCCTTTCCCAGTTATGCCCACCTGGGTACTCAGTCCAGCACCAGTGTCGCCCGGTGGGCCGGGGAGGTGGAGTTGCTATAGTCTACAGGAATTCTATCTCCTTGGCCAGGCTTCCTGTCTCCTTGGGGAAAGGTCTGGAGGGCCTGTATTGTGTGCTGGGCTCACGAGACAGATTAGGGATTCTGTTGGTGTACCGCCCACCCTGCTGCGTACCAACAGTCTCCCTGCCTGAGCTGACAGAGGTGGTCTCGGACCTGGTGTTGAGGACCCCCAGACTATTGGTACTGGGGGACCTCAACATCCATGCCGAGGCTACCTTAACTGGAGCAGCTCAGGACTTCATGGCCACCATGACAACCATGGGGCTGTCTCAACATGTCATCGGCCCAACACATGAGAAGGGTCATACCCTGGACCTAGTATTCTCAACGGGACTGGGGGATGGTGGTTTGGATGTGGAGGGGTTGGTTTTGACTCCATTGTCATGGTCAGACCACTTCCTGGTCAAGTTTAGGCTATTAGCTACTCCAACCCTCTGCAAGGGTGGGGGATCCATTAAGTTGATCCGCCCTCAGAGACTAATGGATCCGGATGGTTTCCTGAAAGCTCTGGGGGACTATCCAGCTGACATGATCGGCGCTCCTGTCAAAGCTCAGGTCGCCTTATGGAATAAGGAGATGACCCGGGCAGTTGACATGATCGCACCTAAGCGCCCTCTCCCCCTACGCAGAGCCTGGACAGCTCCTTGGTATACATCTGAGTTGCGGGCAATGAAGCGGGAGGGGAGACGGCTGGAGCGCAAGTGGAGAAAATATCGCAGTGAGTCTGATCAAACACGACTTAGAGCCCACTATCAGGCCTATTCAGTGGCTATACGGTTGGCGAAAAAGCAGTATTTCGCCAACTGTATCGCTTCCTCAGAGTGCCGTCCAGCGGAGCTGTTTCGGGTGGTCCGGGAACTTCTTCAGCCTGGAGATAGGGGGGAGGCCCAGGACCATTCGGCGGCACGCTGTGAGGAGTTTGCTGTTCACTTTGAGGGAAAAATTGCTCAGATTCGCAGTGAACTGGACTCCACTATTGATACAGTATCAAGGGATGTGTCCAGTGCACCGTGCTTAGGTCCAGTGTTATTGGATGAGTTTCAATTGTTGAGACCCGAGGATGTGGACAGGGTGCTTGGATCTGTCCGTTCCACCACCACATTGCTCGACCCTTGCCCTTCTTGGCTAACTGAAAGATCTGCCAAGGGGGTTCGCACCTGGGTCCAGGAAGTTGTAAATGCCTCTTTAAGAGAGGGAGTGGTCCCTGCTGCCTTGAAAGAGGCAGTAATTAGACCACTCCTAAAAAAACCTAACCTGGACCCAGGACTGGTGGCTAACTACCGACCAGTAGCGAACCTCCCTTATTTGGGCAAGGTGTTGGAGCAGGTGGTGGCCGGACAGCTCCAGGCGCTGCTGGATGAAACGGATTTTCTGGATTCATTTCAATCTGGTTTCAGGCTGGGTTTCGGAACAGAGACTGCCTTGGTCGCCCTGTACGATGACCTTTGCCGGGAGAGAGACAGGGGGAGTGCAACCCTGTTGATACTCCTGGACCTCTCGGCGGCTTTCGACACCATCGACCATGGTGTCCTTCTGGATAGGCTGGCCGGGTTGGGAATTGGAGGCACCGTTTTGCGGTGGTTCCAATCCTTCCTGGCTGACCGTGTCCAGAAGGTGGTGCTGGGGGATAGTAGCTCTGCTCCATGGCGTTTACGTCATGGTGTTCCACAGGGCTCAATACTATCCCCCATGCTGTTTAACATCTACATGGAACCGCTGGGAGAGGTCATCAGGAGGTTTGGGCTGAGGAGTCAGCAATATGCTGATGATACTCAGCTCTACCTCTCGTTCTCCACCAATCCAGGTGAGGCGGTTTCTGTTCTGAACCCGTGTCTGGACCAGATAATGGACTGGATGAGGGTTAATAAATTGAAACTCAACCCAGACAAGACGGAAGTGCTGTTAGTGGGTGCTACGTCTGACAGGCTAGAGGGCCATTTCCCTGTCCTGGAGGGGGTTGCACTCCCCCTAAGGGACAGGGTCCGTAGCTTGGGGGTGCTCTTGGACCCCGGTCTAACTCTGGAAGCCCAGGTGGACTCGGCGGCCAGGGGTGCCTTTCTCCAGCTGCGGAATATATACCAGCTGCGCCCCTACCTAGATGAACGGAGCCTTATGACAGTTACGCATGCACTGGTAACATCCTGTATTGATTACTGTAATGTGCTTTACGTGGGGCTGCCTTTGAAGACGGTTCAGCGATTGCAGCTGGTTCAGAATCGTGCTGCACGGCTGGTGAGTGGTAGGGCCACCAAGGAACACATCACGCTGATTCTGTATAACCTTCACTGGTTACCAGTTGCTGCCCGAGCCCAATTCAAAATGCTTGTTTTGACATATAAAGCCCTAAACGGCTTAGGACCTAGATACCTGAAGGACCGCCTCCTTCCATATGAACCTACCCGGCAACTAAGATCTAGTCAGAGAGCCCTCCTGAAAGAGCCATCCCTTAAGGAGGTGAAGGGGATGGCTTGCAGGAATAGGGCTTTTTCAGCAACTGCCCCCAGACTTTGGAATGCCCTCCCAAATGAGACTCGCCTGGCACCGACGTTGATATCATTTCGGCGCCAGGTAAAAACCTTCCTATTCCAAAAGTTTTTTAACTAATGATTGTGGGACCTGATGGCAATTTTTAGTGGTGTGCTTTTAATGTACTGTATTTATTGCATTTACTGGTTTTTATTGTTCTAATTTTATTGTATTTTGATGTTTTAATTGTTTTGATTGTGAGCCGCCCGGAGACCTTTGGGTAGTGGGTGGCATACAAGCTATATAAATAAATAAATAAATAAATAAATAAATAAATAAGAAGTGGTAGAAGAATCAGTGTCTGAGGAGCTGGACACCATGCGGGCATGACGTCGTCCCTTTTTAGAACGGCGTTTGCTTTTATGACGCCGTGCGGTGGATGACGACGAGGAAGATCCATGACATCGGTGCCTCTTGCCCTGCCTGCATCTAGATTTTTGACGCCTAGGAGAGGATGAGGGAGATGACGTGGAATCATGAGAGTCTCCCCTCACCCTCTTTCTGCCCCGACTCGGGGAGACAAGTTGGCGTTGATCTTTTGCAGGACGCCCGACATCAGAGACTCCTCTCTCTTCGATTTCTGATCACATAGCGCTCAAGCGCTTGGGGGCATCTAGACCCTGCTCCTCCGCGTCAGCGTGCTGGAGAGCTGCGGTCATGGAGGCAGCCTGTAGATTCTGTAGGTGCGACAACGGGTTGTAGCTGACTGTGGCCATGTCAGTGTCATAGACAAGCTGGCCCGGCGGTAAGCCCGATAGAATCATAGGGCTATGAGGGGGTTCACGGGTACCCATTGCCTGATTTTCAAAGGCATGGGACCAAGGCTCGTCTCGTGTGGCATCAGGAGACTGGGCGTCGACCTGCGCTGAACTGTGAACCCCCTCTACGCCGCGCAACTTGGTTAAGACGAGCGCGGGTGGTTTCGCCGTCGCCGTCGTTGATCGCACATCAGAGGCCATTTCCTTTGATCTTTTCTCCGGAATCGGAGCAGGCTGGAGATGTTTTTTCTTTCTTTCTTCATCGTTTTGCCTTTGGTTGAAGATTTGGAGTTTGAGGAAGTAGAAGGTATGGAAGCCTCGGAGTGGGTTTCCATGGATTGGAGGGATTTTCCCCACAGGTAAGCCCTTAACCGCTCCGGGCGATGTTTAAGGGCCGGCTTCGTTAGCTTTTTGCAATGCGGGCAGAATTCAGGTTGATGAGCCTCGCCCAGGCAAAAAAGGCACAAACTGTGTCCGTTAGCTAATGGAATTCTATTCCGGCAGGATTCACACTGCTTAAACAGTGCTGCTGCGGCCAGAAACGGCCTTCCCGCCTGCCAGTACGGGGGGAGGGGGTATACAACCCCTCTGCCCTAAGGGCGGGCCCTGGGAATAAACAAAACTATATAAACTTGGAGGGGGGGTGAAACTGGGAGGAAAGGAAATAAAAGAAATTAAATATTTAAATGAAGCTTTCACTTTCCTTTTTGTTTGCAGGAGCTCGTGGAAAGACGACCACACTCAGCGGCGGCAAAAAGGAACTGAGTCAGCAAGGCGGGAGATGGGTGAGCATGTGCACGGAGGGGAGGGGCTTGTAAGCCTTAAGCTTGGAACAACTGGGAACTCAAGCGCGCAGGCGCGAAGACCCATTTTGTGGATTCACAGAGTCCACGAAGAAGAACACATACAATTATGTAGTTGTAACAGAATTAAAGTGGTCTCAACAGTACATTAATGCAGATTGGACTACTTATGATTCAGCTGGTTATATTATTGAATAAAGTTATTTGTCTCCTACTTCTTCATCTGAGAATCTTCTCTCATACAAATGAGAAATGCTGTGAGGAAGAAACAAAGTTTGGTTGGCTAAGATATGCTTCAAGGATTAATGTGCCTTGTATTTACAAGTGTAAGAGAGAAGATATAGATATGATCTAATATACCATTGGCAGGGAAGATTAGGAGTGCAAAATACCAGCCCCATGAGCAAGTATACTTATGCCTTCAGCTTATTGATCTGTATGTTATGTTCACCTAGCAAGTGTGTATCTTAAAACCTAGGCAGCGTTATTTAAAGGAGAATCAGGTTCATCTTTTTTTACTTCAGTGAATATAAATCATCAATCCTGAGCCTTTTGGATGTCTCCAGAATACTGTACTAGTGTCTGAGCATCTGTTGACGGCAAATACATTTTCCTACTTTAATAATAGCTGAAATGCAGTATATCTAGTAAATAACCTATGAATTCAAAGAAAAACACCTAAGACCTTATAAGTTAACTTGTACTATTGAATCATGTCCTCAAAACCCTACCATTACATTTTAAATAATTTAGGAATTTCTAAAACGATAGCTTCCAAACACTCACACAAAACTCTAGTAGTCAGTGAAGCTAAAGAATTAATCTCTTTGTCTCCCATAGGCACAAAAGTATACATAATCAGAGGAGAAGGTGGGGAAGCCAAACATAGATTTACGTATGCAAGGCCTTTATACAAGCCGACATGAAGCTGAAACCTTTGCTTCTCACAGCAGTCACCACCACACATCCAGAGAGCTGTTCCACTGATGTCCTTTTCTGGTCCCTGGAATGGTGCTAAGGATGTGGCTATTGAAAGGAACAACTAAAATGTACCTGGCCATGTGTGGAATACCCCATGCAGCCCTCTGCCAGCATATCTCTGGGAAGGACTAAAAGGTCAAAACCACAAAATGTGAATGGCATTTGTATCTATAATTGTGAACCATTCTTTTTAAGTGGTTGTTGGAAGGGTATTAAATTTGGCTTGTTCTAAAAATAGCTGAGTATAATTGAAACTTGAGATTAAAATTGCATTGCATACAATGTTCTTAGGTTTTAAAAAACGTTGAGGTATTTACTAGATCACATTCTTGAATTATATTATTTTCCTCATGTAGTTTTAGTTATGTTGAGTGTTTTTCCTCTGTAATTGCTAGGTTCAAATTAATGTCACGGAATTCCATGGTGGTGCTGGTGATATTTTAAAGTTGACTAGACTGCGCATCAATGAGGAACATATCACAAGGGCTAGTGGTATATCTCATTTTTACAGCACAGAGGTACTTAATGCCTGTAATTTTATATATATATCTACAGATGGTATATGGGTTAAAAATGAACACTACTGTGTAGTATTGGCTGATGAACTATAAAAAAGGATCACTTTTAGATTCTCTCCTTCTTGTCTGTGTTCTATTCAAAATAATTTGTTTGGCACCAAAGTATATGAGTAAATTTTAATAATGATAGTGTCAAAGGTAGGAAAAATGTAGACTTACTTCTATCTATTGAGAGAATTTGTATTGCAGTTGTGAAGCCTAAGGAAATGGGTTGAGGAAACAAGCATTACAAGTTCTTTCTAATAAGCCAGAATTAAGTAGTACAGCAAGATATCTTGGAAACACTTCAAGAGACTGTTCTATTTTTCCTTTCAATTTACCTTCATTCCCTCTATGAAACAGCATCAGACAATTCAAATAATACAGTCATGTCATTATAATGTTGAATTAAAGCAATTCTGGCCTCCAACAGTGGGCAGGTTAAAATGTTCCCTTTCTCAGACCGAATTAATGTGAGCACACATTCAGTTTTACGACTGGAACTTCACAGGACAAACTAAGTGAATTTCTGCAGGCTGTTGAATCTGTTTAGGCTACAGGACTGCCCATTAGCCTTTCCTGTCGAAGAGCAATCAACCTCCGGAACCATCTTTCTTCTGCTTCTTCCTTGTCAACAAACAGCTACAAGAAAAGAAGAAAAATACAATTTACTTAGATATTGTAACATGGCAGGAATTTGTGGATACTGTAAATGCCTTGTAGAAATACCATTGCCAGAAACCCCAAGCAACCAGTAGTGTAACAGGAAGGGTACACTCAAATGAGTAATGCACAATTTGGATTTTATTATCCCCTCCCAGATGCGGATATTTTAACATTTGTCAAATGTCATCTGTATCAGAACTTAACTGATGAGTTGTGTGCTAGAACATTTATATGTCTATGTCTCAAAGCATACGTATGCCAAATTTCTTTCCCTTGACATTAAGCCTCTGGTAGCTACACAATTAGGCAGACTTGAGCTAGCTATAAATTAATCAAATTTCTGAATTCCTAATGCATTTTCTTACATTAACAAATACCTGCGTTGTGTCAAGGCTATATTAAGGACTGTATTGGTCTATATGAGCTTCCCTGGCTTTTAGGATTTTCTGGGGAGATCCTTGTCTCAATTCTGACACCCTAACAGGCTGTTTGGTGAAAATGGTGACAGGGAAGCTTCTTCCCTGGATCTAGAATGTTCCCCACCAGGAGGTCAGGTTGACCACCTCCCCACCCCACCCCGGTCCTTCATTTTTAGGCAGGGATTTAATTGATCTGGATAAGTGTTATACTGTACTATGAAATGTTAATATCATATAATTATCCTGTAAATCTGAGCTCTGAGTCTTTTAAACAACTATTTTAATATTGTTTTCATTTTTTTAATGTTGTATTTCATTTTCCCTCCATTTTGAGAAAGGTGGTATATCAAGTAATGTAATGATAGACAAAGAGACAGACAGGTAAGATTGCGTATTAAAGGACAGCTTGTCCTGTTAATCTGCATAGAAATTGAGAGTCTTGGGGTGTTTATACACGACCCCTAAGCTCCTCTGCAAATGGCTCCCAGCTCTGGAGCTTAAAAATGTTTCCCCACCAGCTCCGGAGCTAACAGAAAATTAAGTGCGACCCCGCCCACCTAAGCGCGACCCAGCACAGCTTTCAAGTACCTGCTCTGGGAGAGTGAAAAAATTTGATGCGGAGAGTGCCCGGCTCTCCTCGCTTCTTTTTGTTTTGTTTTTTTACCTCCCGCCCCTTTAAGAGGAACCAGGAAGTGACCGGGACTCGGAGCAACTTCCACCGGCACCGGAGGTAAGGCTTTATTCTTTTGTCCCTTTTAAAGGCTTTTTTCCCCTCCCTCCCCTCACGCAGTCAGAAGCAAGGAAGTGCGGAGTGGTGGGGAGGAAGGAAGAGCAACAAACCCCTAAGATCTCTGGTCCGAATTTAAGGGGCCAGCGGATCTTAGGGGTCATGTGAAAAGGCCCTTGGAAGAAACTTTGAGGATACTGCCACTTCAAGAGGTTGCTAGACACCACACAGGAAAAGACTGTCTCCTATATTAATATTTATGATGAGTATTTAAAATTGTTTTTAGATTAAGGTGATTTTAATAATTTTACTGTTACATCCTTTTTTATCTGCTGCTGTTATTTTGTCTTATAATGTGTGTCTATTGTCTTATGATGTGACTCTATTGTGGAAAGGCAGGGTAGGAATATAATAAATAAATACATACCAAGTCAAAGCCTAATTGTAACAAACATTCTGGAGAACATGTATCTGGGATATCAAGCAACTTAGATTACATTGCGTATTCTAAGTAAAACATTTCTGGCCATAATCTTATTAGATTTGTTCATCATAAAATCAAATTGTATTACTGGTGTGTGCAATTATTTTAGCTGCCGGTCATATGTTCAGACATACTCAGATGATGCACATAAGCTGCATGCTTGGTTATGTTCCCTGGCATGCAACAGATGGCCAACGTATTTCCCTTATACAGAATCCTATTTTCTCAATAGGATTCTGGCCACTGTATGAATCACAGGCACCTATTTATATTATAATCTATACAATAAGCAGGAACTTTCAATCTAAAGGAAATATAGCAAGCCTTAATTAATAGCCATGTTTATGAGAAATCAATAAAATCTAAAGGTCTTGTTCCTGGGCAGAAATCTAGGTTTCTGATCTGATTTCTTTCTCTGTGAAAGAAATTAGATGATCTTGGGCAAATACTGTAATTGTTTCTAAACTTAACTTACCCCATGAAGTTAAAAACTACTTTGTAACATCTTGTGTTCACTGCAATAACTTTTTTGAGTTCAGCTGTATACATGAATGTCTCCTAAGTATTTGCAAAGTGGAATTCCTCAAAAAAGCAGATGGCCCACAAGAATCCAACATTATCAACTTCCAGTATTATGTAACCTTTGATATCTCATTTGTTAAAAAATCAGTTGTAAGATCCAAACAGTTCTCCAAACTGTACCATAATTGATATCCCGTCTAAATTATCTGAACAAACACTATGTGTAGCAGTGAATTTCCTACCCTAAGCCCCTATTATATCCAGATTTGAATGTCATGAATGATCACTGTACTATTTCTTTGAAATGGATGGAACAATGGTAATGTATAAAAAAATCTGTCACTGTATGTAGTCTTCCCAATGATGAACTTTATAGGCAAAGGTCTTTTTGTTCCACCATGGTTACTGCATCAAAATGTTCCACTGTATCATTGGCACAGAGGAACGCATGATGCCACTGTTTTCCTCTGGTACCATGAATGTTAAAACATAATTACTTTAAAGAAAAAAAATAAAGCTAAAATATGCTTGAACTTCCACTGCATACAGTGTGAAGCCTGGCACTCTTATCTTTTTAGAGTTGCACTTAAAGCTCTCTACATCACCATCAGGATAGTGTTCCTATTATTGGATTTATATACTGTTTTCCAGTACAAATATATGATGATCATGTGACGTATATTACAACATACACACATAATTAAAACACATCAAAAATACAAAGCAAAACCAAAACTGAATGGTAAAAAAACAACAGCATCAGATTAAACAAGAAAGCATTAAAATGCCACAACTGAGGCAAGGGGTGACTTGGTCCAGGGAATTCATTCCAAAATTTCAGTCCCACCACCTGCCTGCAAACTTTTTAATAGTGACTCTACAGTACAGGGCCTCTGAAGCCTAGCACATGTCTTGGGCAAATTCCTATGGGATATGACAGTTCTTGAGTATATTCTACTTTAAACTTGTTTAAAAGGTTAAATACAGCATAATCCAAGCCTGGAAATGAAGAAATGACCATTAGAATTGGTACAATATATACATTACATGGAACAACCTCACAGTTCCAGTAAACCTTTAGAAGGTGCATTTTAGGTGCATGAATTATCTTTCGAAGTAGCCTCATGTAGACGCCTATAAATCTTATGAAAAATGCAAGCAATCAAAGCATGGGCTAGCAACCCCACATCCAAGGTCTCTGAAGAACACTTTAAAAAGTGGATAACAAACACTCGTTCTGGCAATTTTACACATTTATTATTTACAGTGTACACAGGTTTCTTTATGTACACCCTGTTGTATTGCACTCATAAAGGCGATGGGGGTCCTTCTTTGTATTATTCTTGGCAAAATCCTAATAATAAGCCCTAAATATGGCTGAAGTATAGAATACCAAGACTGATTTCTGGTTACTAGACAAGCATGCTGTTTGATACATTGCTTTCCATACTTCCTGGAGTTTTAGCAACAGTTGATTATGTGACATGGTAGCTGGGACCAAGCCAATAGTTGCATGGTTCTGTGCCTTCTGGAAAGAGTCTCTATCTTAGTGCAAAAGAGAATTCATTTTCTAGGATGCTTACTCAGTTTGAAGATCTGCCAGAAAACCACGGAAAGCAAAACTGCACTCTGTTTCCTCTCTCATGTAACCCTCCCCACCAATTAAATATGACCTTGAAAACGGTCAAATCCTCCAATAGTCCTACCTAAGCCTTGATATACCAAATCAATCCCATGTTTACACAGGGATGCTCAATGCTATGAGCTGTAGCTTTGTGAAAGCATGATTTTGGACTCCCCTCCTTCTGTTGAAAGCACTATTTATACATGGATATGTAGATCATCCAGGCTATTTTCTCCCCAAGAATATAACATTTGTCAGTCAAAGTCCATAATAAAAAAATCACACTTACATTGGGATGTGCAAGTGAGTTCTCATCTTGGTATTTGATTGTAGTAGGAATAATTCCAGGTACTGCTTCTTTTTCTGCAACAATTTGACCAATATTTCCCACTTCTAGTATTGCAGGCTCACTCTTCACTTCAGCAGATTCTGTTGCCTAATACAGGGAGTGGGTTCAGAATAACATTCTCAAAGTGGTCTTTACAGGAAAACTGATTCTAGTCTAAGTAGCGTTAAGATACTGTTCACTTGTTGTAGTATACTGTACTGGTTGGTGATCATGAAAATGTGCTCAAGAATAACAATTCCTAATATAAAAGAATTCTACCTAAACTGACCAGTATACCAAGCTGGCCAACAAGACACCCTGCAGTCTTCTGGGGCCCCCAGCACCACAAAAATTAATTTTAATTTTTTATTTATGATATTTATTTATTTATTTTTATACTTGTTGACCACCCGACTTTCCCTCAGGAACTCTGGGCGGTGTACAACAGAGTTTTCTTCTTCTGTTCTCTTGTGCACGTGGGGAAGGGGTGTGTGCAATTCTGCCATCTTTGCATGAACCTCCAGCATCCCAGCCCCTTAATTTTTTTAAAAAAAACACCCCTTTTGTCACTGACTAGAAGGTACAAGGGGGCTTTTTCAGTACCCCACCAATTTTTATAAGAAAATATTTTGATGTATGAAGTCAGGGTAACAGCCCTCTGAGGTCAATCTGCCCTGCAGTTCCACATCATAATTCATGCTTGATTCCTCATTATTTGAATTAGGCTCAGTAACAGTATGAAACATCCGTGTAAACATATACTGTATTGCATTAATATAATTATTTTGGCAAAGCTCACAAGGAGTTCCATGCAAAGAAAAGATAATGAAACCTACCTTTTTGACTTCTTTGCTGGATCTGAATGTCTGTGGAACAAAGGAGTCACTTTCAATGGCTTCTATTTCCCGTACTCGTTTCACTTGCTCTACAAGACTAGCTTGGTCTATGGAAGATGGTATAATGTCAGTATGATTTAGCATTAAAATTAAGATCAGCATTATAGTATTCTTCTAAAATATTCCTTCTGCTCCAGAAATAGAAAACTCCACGGTAAGCAGTAATGCTGCCAAGGAGAAAGTATACTTGCTTGCTTGCTTGCTTGCTTGCTTGCTTGCTTGCTTGCTTTATTTATTTATTTATTTATTTATTTATTTATTTATTTATTTATTGGGCTTGTATCCCGCCCATCTTCCCAAAGGGAACTCTGGGCGGCTAACACTGATAAAACCAGAAACCAATAAAAACCAAGAAAACAAAACATAAAACAGCAAAAAGAGCAAAAAGCAAGATGGTGGCGGGCCCAGGCGAGAAGGAAGGGGAAAAAAAAAGCTAAGTAACAAGGTCGCCAAAGGCCTCTCGAAAAAAGAGGGTCTTCAAGGCCTTCTTAAAGGCTGGCAGGGACTCCAACAGGCGCAGCTCACTGGGGAGGTGATTCCAAAGTGAGGGGCCCACCACAGAGAAGGCGCGGTCCTGCGTACACGATTTCCGCGCCTCTCTGGGTGTGGCCACCCTCAGTGAGCGCACCTGCGCCAATCTCGAGGGTCTGGTTCCAGTTGATCTTTGGGAGATGCGTTCTGCCAGATACTCTGGTCCCAAGCCGTGGAGGGCTTTGAAAATCAAAACCAAGACCTTGAACCTGATCCGGAGGGCAACGGGAAGCCAATGCAGGCAAGCCAGGACTGGGGTGATGTGCTCGTATCTACGAGCACCCACCACCAGCCTAGCCGCCGCATTTTGCACCCGCTGCAGCCTCCGGACCAGGGCCAAGGGCAACCCCACGTAGAGGGCATTGCAATAGTCAATCCTCGAGATCATGACTGTCCTCAGGGAGGACTTATTCATCAAGAATGGATAGGAATGCTAAAACAGGTATTTGGACAGTGCTATTGATTTTTTTTGCCATTTACACCAGTTACAAATAGGATGATGATGCTAACCAAGCAGCATATTAATTTTTAGTCTGATTCCCGTCATGATGGATACAGACACATCTCTCTCCCCATACCTCAACAAAGAAAGGAAATAGTTCACTTTAATCTTCAGAATAAAAGTCTTGCTATTTTCTCCCCTGAAACAATGAAAACCTCACCCATCATCTGGCAACAGTCTAAATCTCTCAAGGTAGCTAGTATTCTGAGAATTAGCATGAAACATATTTTTGAAATAGTTCTATGAAACTACTTTACTACTGTACTGTCATCATCATCATCATCATCATCATCATCATCATCATCATCATCATCATGTGCTGTCAAGTCAATTCTTCTACTTATGTTGACCCTCTTCAAGGTTTTCCACTTCTGAATACTCAGATCTGGTTTACCATACTGTTTTAATATTCCAACAGTGCGTTCACATCACTTTAAAGGTTTTGGGGTATTTTTTTAAGAACTAAAAAAGCTGTTAAGTGTTCTGGAGTTTCAACTGCTTAATTTTACTGATTAACTGCTTCCATTTGAATATCATTTTAATAAATGCGAATTTTGCATTTTGCACTTTTGATAGCAATAAAATTAGTAAGATCAGGCAAATATATACTGACAACAAAAAGATGCACCAGGACACAATTAATCTGATGCACAATGAGAAGTCCAAAGAGAAACAATCTCATGACAGAAGGGGCTTTCAGATCACATAAGTATTACAGAACATAGCAGGGAAATACAGGTTTCTGTGATATTTGTGAGGTTGGAAAATGTCTTTGGAAAACCTGGATTTATTATGGGGAGATGCCATAATTTATTATCTATCTATCTTTTATATAGACACACCTTTCTTATAAAGCATGAGAACTCTGGTTATGGTTTAAGATGTCCACCTTATATTATGCTAAATAAGTCCTTATCTAGAAAAGTATATGAGCATTCATCTATGCAAAGAGACACTGCATGTAAATTTAATTATATTTACTTGTTAATAGGCAGGCAAAAAAATTACAAAATGTAATTTAAAGCTGACAGTCAAATAGCCATGAAAAAATGAAAAACCTAATGCTAGCATAGTTGGCCAAAGGGGAGAAAAAAAGAAATTTAGCATTGTTAGTGTGGACCTTCTTCTCAAACTAGTGATCAATGTTAGATAGAAGACTAGATCGACTATCTCTATACTAAGTTCAAGCTTACAGGCTCGCTGAATGTGTTATTACTATTAGGATCTATTTATATACATTAGGCTGGACAAAATGAGATTTTGAGATCATAAAATTAATCATTTTTAGTATTATATATTTGCAACTTACCTCTTCAGCTAATTTCTACTAATTTGTGCTTTTAAATTTTCTGGACCTCAACTCCCATCTCTTCATTTTTGGCCATGTTAAGCTGGGGCAGATGGGAATAGTCTAAACCAACTGGAGAGCACCAATGTGGGAATGGACATTTTAAAGGTCACTTCAAGGGAAAAAGTGTTGTGGCCCATTTAAGACTACCACATTTATTTCAGTGTGAACTTTGATGTGTTCTGATGAACTTCTTTAGAGACATGCAGCATAACAGCTAGGCTACAGTTCACACTGTTTTTTCTAATTCATATTGTATAGAATTGCATTGTGAAATGCCACATGTTACATTTCCCTCTGGTTACAAAAAGCACATGGTTGGCAAAATAATAATAATCATGTAAGTTATTCCTGTAATAGAAATCTTATCAGGATTTCCATGCATGCATGCATGCATGCATGCAAACCCTTAACCCCTTCAACAATGATGGGGTTAGGGGCATAATTCAAAATGCATGAGTAATTCTTATGCCCTCACTCCAAAACATAACTACAAAGCAAAAGCAGTTCACCCACCCACACAAATAAGTTTACTGTATTAGCTGTACAACATACCCCAGCACCCTCCCCAGCTTCCAGTTAGAGCCACCATGCCAGGAGAGGGGGCTAGCCTCAGTGCCAGCAACAGGGGCCTTGATAAGTCTGAGACCCAGGTTTCTCAGGCCAGTTCCTGGAAATGAACAGCAGCTCAGTGCTTACTGAGGTTTATTTATTGAAAGTGTATGTGTGTGTGTGTGTGTGTAATATCCCTGATATTTATTTAATTCTCTTGATGTATTCTGAAATTCATGAATATAATCACCTCCTGACATCTCTCTGCTAAATCTTACTTAGTACAGTGGTGCCTCTACTTACAAGCAGCTCTACTTACGAGCAATTTGACTTAAGAGAGGGAAACCGTTGGCATTTTAACAGCTGCCTCACAAATTTTAGATGTGGTTTGCTCTACATACAATTTTAAAAAAGATTATTTATTTATTTATTTATTTATTTGTTTTGTTTGTTTGTTTGTTTGTTTCATTTTTATACCGCACCATCTTCCATCAGGAACTCTGGGCGGTTTACAGAATAAAAAACAACAACACCAAGTTAAAAATAATAATATGAGCAAAAAAGAGGGGGAATACCCTCAGCAAGATGCAGCAAGGACATACGGGGGGGGGGGGGAGAGAAGTGAGAGCAGAAATAAATAAATGTATTTATGTATTTATTTGATTGTTTAGATACTGCTGCTCTACTTACGAGTTGTTTGACTTATGAGCATGCACTCAGAACTGATTAAACTCGTAAGTGGAAGTACAACTGTGTATATATACTGAAAAACACCAGGGTATAACTCAAACTGCTGCACTAATCCATGGAATTCAAGGCAGAGGTGTACATGCTAAGATGTCTTAGACCAGTGATGGCGAACCTTTTAGAGACCGAGTACCCAAACTGTGATTCAAAACTCACTAATTTTTCACAAAGTGCCAATACAGCAATTTAACCTGAATACAGGTGGCTGTGAAGGGGCAATGAAGGGCCCCAAATGCCACCTTTGGCACCTGTACCATAGGTTCGCCAACACTGTCTTAGATTCTTAGATATATCAGTTTCTAAGGACACCTTTACACATGTACAGGTTCCTGCATTAGCAGCAAGAATCATATTTGTGTAAAAAAAAAGTACCCCTGCAAATAAATGTACACTGTCACATGTTACTAAGACAGGTGATGTTTTTTCAATATTAATATTCTCTGGAAAACCTTGAGTAGCAGCCTTTGATATCTCTTAGTGCTTAAATGTGAATGACAATTGCAGTCTGGGGATATGTCCCCAAGAGGAACAAAATCACAGAATGTTTTCTTGAATTACTTCAGTGACATGAACTGAATGAAAATGGACTGGAAGGATGCTGTATCCATTAGTCTACAATAATGTTGACAAACACATTATTGGTAGATAAAATGACTTCCATACAACGTCCGTCAGATGTCAGTAGAAAGGATATATATATTTCATAGTAAAATCAAAAATAATGGAGTCAGAAAGCTAAGAGGGTACAGACAAGAAATCAATACTAACTCATTGGACAGCAAGTCCTTTCATTCTAGTCAGAATGAAAATACAGAACTATTTGTATTAGTGACTGTTAATGCCACTTTTCATACATAGATCATTCCTTCCATAGGAATCACAATTAAGCTTGCTTCTCATCAGTTTGCTTCTTTTATCTTATTATCAAAGATGAAAGTGGGGAAGAAATAGGATAAATGTGAACTCACTGGGAAACTATCAATATGGTTCTATAGAAATTTTAGTAATTGAACTATCCATATGATATTTCAGTTTCAATCTGTCCAGCTCCCATGTTGGTCATTTGGAAGTCAACATAAACCTATTGTTGTAGTGATACTATTAAAGCAGCAGGTGGCACTCGATTACCAGTTAACCACAGAACAAGAGACGTGGGTATATCTTACTGAAAAACAAGACTGTGGCTTATTCTATAGCAATATAAGAATATCTACCTTACTGTAATTTGTTTCCATAAATTTTATTTTCATACACTTCTAATGTGTGCATTGTTCCTATGCATAAATGAGTTGCTTTTCTCCACCACAGACTGACTAAAGGAAAAAAGTCAAATTAACAGGTAAGCATCAAAACAAGTTTAGCATTTGCAAAGATGATTATGGGCTGGTGATTTTTCAACCCCATGCTTCAGATGATACAACTGAAGTGGGAACAATAAAAATGTTCATTTAACAAGAATAATATTATACTGCTTGTGACTTGACTTTGGTAGCACTGCATTATTAGGATAATTTGAAGCACAGAGATTGATAGGAGGTTGGATTTGAGATCAGATGTACTAAAGTGAGCATTGGCCATATTGTGAAGGGCATCTGGATTTTTGAAAGCAGATAGTCCCAAGAGAATGGATTAACCCTTTTCTGTACCAAAGGCTATTTTTAATATTCTGAAAACTTTAGACACCCAAAAGTCATAAGTGTCAGAACTCCACCAATATCAGGAATCAGTCTTGATTAACATTCACTGCCAGCATTGTCCCAACAGCAGTAGGTACTCTAGGACTTTTTCAGAAATCTAAGTGTATTTTCCCCACACTTTAATCATGCTTCACCATCTACCCCCCCCTTCCACTTTGTATTTCCTGTTGCCATTCCCCTTTCCTGCTGGCTTATCTTAATGCTTCTTTCAATAGACTCTTCCTCTTCTTCCTCCAACCAGTCTCATATTTAAGACTAGCCTGAAAAGAATACAGGGAAGGAGAATGGCTATGCTATGTAAGCCTGAATACATGCACAAAGCACAAAGTTTTTTCATTGCTGTTTCACTTTTTGTTGACTGCCTAAGAACATCAGGTTTACGACCTCTTGTTTTCTATTGTTTCATGCCTGCTTTTATAATTCATGTGCTTGTTATGCATAAATATTTCAGATCTCAGTTGAAGTTAGTAGAAAATCAAGCACTCAGTCTTTCTAAAACTCAAGTCTTTCTTTAAAAATCACAATATTTTCCATGAGAAGAATACCTGCATGTTGGGGGGGGGGGAAGAGAAAATAATTTTCTGCACTTTAAGGTGTGCAAACTTGTCCATTCATATATGCAGTTTAAGTTCCATAGTGTACTAAACAACCACAGCATTTGGCACATTTACCAGATTTGCTACCAATCTTTGTATACCTTTTCCGCTGACTAAAATGAGGTGGGGAGTCTGACTGAAAGTAATGAAATCAGTGGAATCTGTTGGATATATTTTAATTGGAAGCTCTAGCAGGGTCCCAAAACCAGTGGATTAGCACAATGTATAAGGTCCCAGACAATATATAATGGAGCACACCAGGAGATGTGCAAGGGTACAAAGAATTATATAAAAGTTATGGTTATTTGCAGGAGTATAAGTGGTAGACCTCATTTTCATTGTGAGCAAGAAAGGTTTGACAGAGCAGTGTCCTTTATTACTATTGTCCTGAGCCTTGGTTTGTATAGACAGCTGAAATTCATAATGAATAGGGGAGGGAGAAAATGTTGGCTGCAAATACATCGATCAAATAACATGGATTGAGGGAGGGTTTCAATTTCTGAAATTGCTTATACTAGGGAAATAGAGTCTCCTTTAGCAACATGATGTTACGGCAGTGATTCTAGACAACCAGGTTGGAATTAAATGACAAAATATATTATGAAGGAACCTTGACGAAGCAAGGAATGAAATTATTGAAAGCATCGATAATGTCCTTCAAGCTGATGGAATTTGTTAAATTTTCAAAGAGGAAAATAAAATATGTTTCTTCTGGTCAACAGGCCAGACTACAGCCACTGTTATTGCTGCTAGCTGTCCATTTTAATTCTTGAATTCTTATTGACTCTAATTAAAATTCTACACATAGAAGAGATGTTGGTTTCTCAGGAACTTGGCAGTGAATGTTGTCTGCCAAGCATCTCCAAACACCCCATAACCACACACAGCCAGCCTGTCAGGAGAGCTAATGCAGACATAGTGGGGCACACCACATTTGTCACTGTGGCTAATATCAGAGATACTGAGCTCTTTTTTTGTCAGCATACAAAAGCATGATATGTAATTCAATGCTCAATTTACCCTTGTCTCGTAGGAGATTTCCCCCCGCTAATTGATAGAAATTAAGTCATTAATCAAGCCACTAGCCATCATTCAAACCAGAGAAGATGAATACAAACTTTCATCATAACCACCTTCCCCATTTTAGTGTTCATTAGCATTAATTTTTAATGCAATTATGCTATTCTTTTACACTGAGCTCATAAATTACTGCTCTTTTGTTGCTGGCTGGCCTTGTAAAATCCAAGGTAATGCTTTGTGCTATGATCTTAAAGGCAATTACTAGCTTCTATCGTTTAGTTCTATATGGTCAAAAAAAACACAACCCTTCGTATAGGATGTCCATCTGCCAGGGTTATGCATGTGTGTGTGATGCAAATAACGGGCATATTACTAATACAGAATGCATACTTCACATATCATAAAAAGATAAAGTGAGAATACAAGCATACTGAGAACTTCATGAAAACCATGCGTAAAAAGCCAGTGAGTTCAGTGAGAAGCTATGCAGACGAGTAGCTGTGAATCTCACCAGTTTTCAGTAAGCTCAATGGCACAAATAAAACTGACTGAAAGCATAGAGATTGTTGGCCACAAAACAAGGCTAAGTGATATGTTTGCCTGCTGCTTTTATTTTCTTCAATTAAATTGAATAACTATTATCCACTCCTATAGGAAATGTAGGGGTAAATGAGACTACTGTCACATAACCCGGAGCGGGTGTACCCTAATGAGAAAAGTTTCACTGCTCCCATAATTTTACTATTTGTTTATTTAATGTATTTAAAATATTATCCCATCTTTTTCCTTAAAAAGGCAAAGGCAGCACAATAATAAAATGCTTATAAAAAAAGCTTACAAGAAATGGGATAATAAAGGGTTACAAGAGATAGGCAGACATTCAGCCTAGTTTTACTCTTCAAATTGATGTGTGTTTTGCTAGCATTAAATAGATATGCAAAAACAGTGGCCCAACTGCCCTCAAAGATACTGAAAATTAATAGTGACCTAATGTTAATCAAATCTCTGAATGTTTAGAGGTTAATCTACGAATAACAGAGTAGCTGAGTTGGAAGGGGCCTATAAGGCAATTGAGTCCAACTCTGTGTTCTGCACAGGAATCCAAGTCAAAGCAGATCTGACAGATGGTAGTCCAGTTTTCTCTTGGATGCCTCTTACTTTATCATCTTTCATGTTATTTTTGCTTTATAAAGATGTTATAATTAATCATGCAGGTGCATGTTTGTATGCAACACAGCTACTAAATATATGTAATGTGTAGAAAGTAACTCTTCATATTACTCCTAATATGTGTGTATTTACTATTCCTGTAAGAATCTTATAATATTATGTACTTGAAAAAAATGCTCTGACTACTCTACCCTTTCAGTCTACACCCATTTCCTTGTTTATCTTACTAAGCTTCATACGATATAATTATCTTTTTTGTTTTTGTAAAGATCACTTCCTAAAATAAGTAACAGTAAAAATACATTGCCATCCAAAAGTCTTACAATTATGAAAAGTTGCAAATAAAAGTATATTAAAAACAAAATGTAAATTATATTTTAATTAAAAATAAATGAGTGTGTGGCCTAAAAAGGAACTTTTAAACAGCATAAAGCATGGTATACTTATATAAAATACTAAAGTCCTTAAAAGTAAGAGCGGATAAAAGAAAAGAACCTTCTTAGCCTCTAAACATATCAAGAACATGCAAGCAAAATTATTCTCTGTGCTCACTCGATTCCAATAATTTCATTCTATGGAGGGAAATTCATGTTGATTGTCTGCTGCTGTGCAGCTGCATGGATATTGTTGATATCTTGTTGCGTGTGGCATACTGTGAAGCCTTGCTTTGTGGGTAAGTTGAATGTGTATGCTTCTGCTGTGTGTGTGTGTGTGTGTGTGTGTGTGTGTGTGTGTGTGTGTGTGTGTGTGTGTGTGTGTGTGTGTGTGTGTGTGTGTGTGTGTGTGTGTGTGTGTGATGATATCTCCCTACATTTGTAATTCTTTCCGTTGTCCCCATCCTCCTCCCACTCCCCCATCTGCAAATACTATCTCTTTTTAGGGGCCTGGGAAAATCATTCTTCAACTCCAAAAATAAAATTGTAATAGGAAATTGTATTATTCCTTCTTGTTCTGAAATTCCAAGGATTTTGTAACTTGAATTCTGGCAAACTGCCACTATCCTGATAACATTGTTGTGATTAAAATGTTATAGAGCTTGGAGAAATACTAGTCAGTGGCATGAAATATCTAAACCACCCCCCTGCAAAACCCCCAGAACTCTGGAAAAATGGAACATTATTGTTTCACAAATAGTGAAAATTATAAAAACTTCATCTTTTGTTTTTATTTGATTATCATTTTCAAAACACATTCAACTGGCAGATTTGTTATAATACTGTGGCCTTACTCAACTGAAGCTAGTTAATTGTTCTGAAATGGTTATAGTAAATTATTCTGGCTTCAATTTAAAAAGCACTTTTATTGTTAGGGCTGCTTGTTCCATAACTCCCTTAATTATTTCAACACTCTACACATTTAAAATGTCACATCTCGACAGCTTGGTTTGGACACTGTACATTTGAGAGCCATAACAGAAATAAATAAATATACATAGGCACCCTGCAGGTAATGTAGGTAGGCAACAGATGGAAACATGTATTAGTCACTTTTCTCTTGTTCCCCTGAGCTTAGCCTCCTTCCATTGCTTCCCTGTGGGGGAAAGTGACCTCTTAGTCAGCTGTGTCATTATATGCCTGCCCAGGCACTCGATAAGGGTGACCTGTAAGTGGAAAGAAGGAACTTTTTCTTGCTACATCTTTGTCCCCATCCCCACTGCTTATGGACTATTTGTAATAGTTAGAGGGAAATATAAACATTTTTGCTGGCTAATTCTGATCCTGTCATCTTTCACGTAGAGCTGCTGGTAGTCTTAGGAAACATGGATACTCAGATAGCACTAGTTTTCTTTGTTTAATTGAATTATTTCTGCTGCATCCATGTGAACACCTGTGTTTTCAATACCTTCCATCACACCAATGGCTTCCCCCCACCATAATTCTTGAACTGGATAAGGAAGTTCTGCTTAAATCATGCCTCAGAATTAAAGGATATGTTCACTATTTCATTATACAGCAGTCCTGTAAGATACATTTGAAGAGATTCTCTTATCTTTGTACCTCCTTCTAATAATGACCAGGGTGTCCACATTTAGCTGAGTCACCAGGGACTGTGACCTCCTTTTTCACAACCTAGCTCAAACCTGAGAACAAGTACTTAAAGCAGCAAATGAAGTTGGGCATTTAGGTAAGAACAGCTAGCAATATTAAGGAAGATATCAAACGAAACTGCCATAACGTTATGCATGACAGTAAGCATGCTCTACCAGGATAAATGGCTTACAGAATATACTTATTCTAGGGGAAATTATTGGAGGGAATCGACAGAATGTTGGATTAAGACTCGGGACACTTGGCTCCATATTCTTGCTTGGCCATGGATGCTTACTGGAAGGAGGGACTGCTAACCAAACCTTGAACTTCTTATGTGCTTTGAAAGCCCTAGCAGGGTTCCCCTAAATCAGAAACAACTTGATGGCACATAACCTACCCGGCAATTAAGATCTAGCCAGGGACCCCCTTCTGAAAGAGCCATCCCTCAAGGAGGTAAAAGGGATGGCTTGCACTTATAGGGCCTTTTCGACAGCTGCCCCTATACTATGGCATGCCCTCCCGAGTGAGACCCGCCTGGTGCTGACGTTGATGATATTTCGGCGCCAGGTAAAAACGTTCCTGTTCCAGAAGTTTTTTAACTGATTATTGTGGGTCCTGATGACAATTTTAGTGTTGTGTTTCAATGTATGGTATTTACTGTACTTAAATATTTTATTGTTTTAATTTTATTGTAATTTTGATGTTTTAATTATTTATTTTTATTATTAACCACCCAGATACCTCTGGGTAGTGGGTGGCATACTAAACAAACAAACAAACAAACAAACAAACAAACAAACAAAAGTCATTCAGTAATGCATAACATTTTATTTATCAATATATACTTGTCCTCTTTTAAGCCTCCTCTTGTCTCCTAAAACATCACACGCCAATTCAAGGAAGGGGGTATTTTTCCAGGTGGCTTTTTTAAAAAAAATACAAGGTATACAAGGGGAAGGGAACAGGAAAAAAAGGTACAGACAGAAGATCAGATCTTCAGGGTCAAAATAATAAAGCTGATCTTTGTATTTCATTTGGATTATTAGAGTGATTCTCCCTCACTGTTGTTCCTTCAAATGAATAGCAATCCTCTCACTTCTCTAGTCCCAATGAGTGGGAAAGCAGAGTGCTCTTTCTCACAGGGAGGCAGAAAGCAAGTTCCTAGCAGCTGCCCCTTCTCTGGCTGATGAATGAGCCAGGCTACATGTTCCCTTGGCCCTGGTGTTATACTGGGAAGCGGGATGTGCAGCCTTCCGGGTACCCTAGGCTTGGCATGACTGTCTTCTGCCCTTCAACCCTAGGAAAACTAAGTGAAAAACCAAATTGTATATCTTTAATAGATTACAAACCAGGTAGCAAATAAATCTAAAAATACTTTTGCTCCTTGTTTTGTACAGAATGGAAGACTTTCCTATTTATGGATTTTCCCACAGTCTTGAAATGATAAATAACCAAGAGAAAAATCACACATACAGCTAACATGAAGGATCAAAGCAATGTTTTTATTTTATTTTATTATTATTTTCTTCTGCTAATATTGACAGCTTTGTTAAGGATTTAATCTCCACAAAGTATTATTGTATGCTATAAAAACAGTGTTCTTCATATCTGGCTTCTGCCTATGAATCCCTCTTCCAGTGAGAACAATTTGCTAAGAATCCTCCCAAGCCCAATAGTAAGTAAAATTACAAAGGAATTTTAGCTTCTTATGTAAATGGGAGGATTGAGGTTGTATGATAGCCCTTTCCAGATATTTGAATGGGGGACATGTGGAAAATGCAGAATTTTTTATTTATTTTAGTAGTTCCACAGGGTATGACTGAAGTAATGGATTCGAATAACAAGAAACGAAATTCCAACTGAACATTTGGAAGAACTTCCTGATAGAAAGGGCTGTTCAATAGTTGAATAGACTACATAGAAGGTGCTGGAGGATTTTAAACAGATGGGGAATGGCCATTTTCCAAGATATTTTACCTGATTTCCTACATTAGCAGGACAAGCCTTAGAAAAGGCAGTGTGGTCCTTACACAATGCAAATGCAAGAGCACTAAACAAACTGAACAGGTTTTCTTCTTAAAGTGAGTTCAGTGATAAACAGCAAATGCCATTGGGGTGTGGATTCAAACTCGACCCTTTGTAGCAGTTCACTGGATTTCTCTTCCCAACTCTTCAGACAAAGAACCACCCCCCCCCGCATATTACTCCTCACTCCCACTGCCTTCTTTTGAAATTCAAGATTCCTATTTGAGTAGGGACAAGTTAATTAATATAGAACAGTGACAAGCCTCCATCAGACAAATGGGATTAAAATTTGATCTACCCACCAGCAGAAGCCAACTGAAGCCAAAACATTAGCAAGGCATATGGTTTGGTGTCTCTTAAGAGTCCCTTTCAACTCTACATTTCTATGATTCTAAGATGAGGAATGTTACAGAGGAGCTGAATTCAAATCCAGTAGAAGGCAGGGATGAAAAACACCTGGAGCTGAGATAATATGCAAGTTGAATGGTAGAGAAAAGAAGAAATGACAGAATATCGGTGAAAATGTTCTGAGAGCCACATGGAGCAAGATGGGGAAAATATTAGATAGCAAATCCTTTGTATCAACAAATTGTATCTTAATGGGAAAGTCTGGCATGATATCTCCAGAGTCAATGTTTGTATTACGAAGAGACCTGAACTTCACATTATAGCCAAGAATCTTGCAATTTCCAAGCAGGGATTGTTTCTGTTCAGTGTCATCAAATCAGAACCGACTTATAGCGACCCTAATATGGTTTTCAAGGTATCTGAAATATTTAAGAAGTATGGTGGTTTTACCAATTCTACTACCCCAGTGACTTTCCATGGCTATGCAGGGATTCAAACCCAAGTCCTTACAGTCCTAGTCCATCATTTTATCCACTACACCACACTTGAGTAGCTCAAAGAGGGATTCCCTAATAATATAAATACTATGGGTGCTTTTACATGACCTCTAAGGTCCGCTGGCCACTTAAATTCAGACCAGAGATCTTGGGGGTTTGTCGCTCTTCCTGCGTTCCCACCCCTCCGCACTCCCTTGCTCCTGTCTGCGTGAGGGGAGGGATAAAAAAAGGGACAAAAAATGCCGGCTCACCTCCGTCAGCCGGTGGAAGCTGCCCCGAACCCCATCGTCGTCGTGATTCCTGTCTCTTAAAAGGGCGGCAGGGAAAAAACAAACAAACACAAGGCAAGGAGAGCCCGGCACTCACTGCTTTACATCTGCATCAGAAAATTTTCACCTCCGGAGACCAGGTACTTGGAAAATGCGCTGGGATGCGCTTAGGTGGGCGTGGTCACACTTAATTTTCTTTAAAGTCCGGAGCTGGTGGGAAAACAATTTTAAGCTGGGAGCCCTTTGCCTCAGATTTTATTTATTATTTATTATTTATTTGTTGCATTTATATACCGCCACATCTTCTGGAGCGGAACTCGGGGCGGTGAGTTTAGGGGTCATGTAAAAGCGCCCTATGTAGACACGGTTGGACACAATTGGTTGCTACTTATTGATTTATATTGTCATGTAAAGAGAGATTATGAAACAATATAATCAGTAAGGAGCAACTGATTATGTTAAACTCTATCTATATTCTGTAACTGGGTCATTTTATCTTCTTTAGGGGATAGCTGAGGAAGTCAAGTTTGAGAAACCTCCATAAGAATTAAAACAAAGAAGGCAATCATATTATAAACAACCAATGTTGTTTTCAACCAACTGAATCTACTAGAGATAATAATTTCTTGTCATTTTTTGTATATACACAGTATACACATACAACAAAATTCAGAATGAAATTCAGAAAACACTGTTCTACACTACCACCATGGATTTTAATGATCCAGCACTTCTCTAATGAATTTGAGGCACTAGAATTTATTTATTATTAATGTATGATGCATCTGTGGAAAAACCAAGATTGACTAAGAATATTTTAAGTCATTATTTAAAATTGTGAAGGTTTCTCATTCATAGAATCATTGCTTATTTACAGATGAGTAATTCATTAGATCAGCAAGCATGCATCATCTTATGAAAGATGCCACAGGAGTAATTATGACCTAGTTATTAAAATCACAGTGTTTGAATGGTGCCCACCTATCTTGGCTAATCTCTCTCTGTCTGTCTCTGTCTCTGTCTCTGTCTCTGTCTCTGTCTCTCTCTCTCTCTCTCTCTCTCTCTCTCTCTCTGTGTGTGTGTGTGTGTGTGTTTCCTGCGCTTGGTAGGAAGTTGGACTCAATTGCCCTATAGGCCCCTTTCTTCCCACAGTGGACTCACAGGATACATATACTTTTAATGATGCACATTAATTTTATGTCAAAAGGTATGAAAATGCATAGTACTGATACATTTTGATGAACTTCCGAGTAAGGAGCCATTTTTTTGTAACGGCTGATATTTTAAAACATTTTAAATAAGCAGTAAATGGCTTCATGGCAGTTAGTGTATTCCAACTACATGTTTTTTCACTGGATCTCTCATGTGATCTGATCACTGTAAGCAAACAGCAGTCTGGATAAGAGGAAGCAATGGTGAGCACTATCCTTTTTAAAATGTTAGTCCCACACTAGAATGAGGAAAATATTAGAATGACAGACCATATTTTATTTGGATCTTTTAAATATATGACAGGGCATTGCAATCTCATATAATGTATTGGTGTATTTATAGGAAACAGTTTCTGGCAGTGATCAGGTAATAGTTTTTGACTGAATTGATTATTCACTGACAGTACTCAACTCAGCCTTGCAAATGCATCAACTGTGTAATAAGGAACTATTAAGAACATTGATTTTCTGATTTCAATTGATAGCAAACAGGCCAAAGCTACACATCAATATTAACTTATCTAATACTCAAAAGCTAACAATTTTGACAAATGAAAACCTCATTTGACCAAACACTACAGATATATAAATATTTAAAAGTTATTTCCCAGAAATTGGTGGCAGATTTTAATTTGCAAGTATCTGACACTAATACGAATTAAGAATATAAATATGTAACAGAATTCTTATCAGAGGTTCATCCAGTGCCCTGGTCTAGTCAATGCATAGACAGAGAGAAAGTGCAGAAGAATTTGCATTGAGAGGAAAGAGACTGGAAAGCTTATTTTATGAACAGAAATCAATTCATGTGCCTTAGCACAGACCCCCCCCCATCACAATTATAGTCCTTTTCACCTCTCTACTAATTATTTTTTTAAAAACTTCCAGGTAATTCTAAAATACTTCCTGGTCTCTTTTAAGTACTATGATTTTAAATGAAACTCCTAACTTGTCTATGGTATTGCTGAGCTCTTGTTTACCTGACACACTTGGATGTTGATACAGTACATTTAAGCTACTTATTCATGCAATTTAATCACATGGGATTTTACTTCAATAGCTGATCACCTTCGGTATGATTTATTAGAAATTCCATCATGATGTAATTATGATAACAAAAAGACAAACATTATATAAATATGCCAGAAAGCATGCGTATAAGGGTTTGTCAGACTAAGAGAACAAGGGCTATATTGCAGCATTCATGAAGGGGAAAAACACAAGTCTGCTGAAGCTGGATGGTAATAAAGCAGTTGTAGAACATCTGTAGACTGTTAAAGAAGGTCTTTCAGCCTAAAGACTCCTGTAACATATTTCAAACTAATATGGATTTATGTTTTCATCTTGTGAGGTAGCTGTAGGTACCCCTTGCAGTTTCTGCTAATCATCAAGGATAACAGTGTTTTAACACAAAATCTCCTTCATGAGCCGTTTTCTTCACTTTTGCACTTGCAATCAAGCTAAAATTGGTAAGACTACAACACTTCTAATGCCAGATGTCATTTCATAAATAGATTTATGATATTGCTGCATTAGGTATGCACAGGAAATGTAGTAAATAATCTGAATCTGAAATGCTACCCTTTCAAAGTGACAGTGATTATTTCATATTTTCTAATGCATTATATTTTAAAACCAACTGCAGCTAAACCTTTAATTTGTGACTATCAGCTAAACTGCATAACAAGGCTGTTGGTTGCCTTTTAAGAATAACGAACCACTTCACTGCCAAGAAAATGACATTTTCCCTCATTCTAGGGCAGGAAATAGTTAATAGAAGGTTCAGATGACCGTCAGCTCTGGAATATCATGTTATGTAAACATTCACATTACTCATGGATCAAGAAGAATTGGGGGGGATGTACATCCAATAGATGCAGTGCTTTTAATTAACACAGAGCCAAACTTCCTCATTTCTATTAATTTTTAAAATACATATCCACAGGACAGTCTCTAAAGTTGTTACTCTTTGGGCATAAAATGTAGATACATGTTTTTAAAAGCAGAACATTTTTATTTAGGAATGTTGGCTGTTTCATTTGAGAGACAAACATAATATACAGCTTGCCCCTGACCTTTTCTGATCAATAAGAGTCCAATATTAAGGACACTTCTCATTTTTATAACTGTTAAATTGAAAACAGCATTTAACAAAGAGCAGAGGCTTCATGACAAAGTGCTGTTTCTGTATCTCACTGTATTGACAAGGGAGCTAAATACTATATGTTATTTTCTCCCCTACCTTTCTTCTCTTTAAAAATTCAGTATCACCATATTACATAAGCAACAACCTTTTGAGTATTTAATAAACGCAAAGACCTATAAGCACAGGAAGATACAGAAAGGATGGTGTTCCGCATGTTTTAAGATGCATCAATGGGCTAGGACTTATGAGATTTTGCAGTGAGGCACATGGATAGGATGGTCAACATTAACTTTTTAATACCTGGTATGTCAAACAGCTTTCCTGTCTGGATGCATCACATCTTGCCTTAGTTATTCGAAGCCTAGTTACATCTAGATTGGATTATTATAATAAGCTTTGCATGTGCTTTCTTTGAAAACATGTACCTTCAGCTGTCAGAGAAAAAAAAAGCTCAGATTGATGCCAGAGGGAGGTAGATGTTTGCTTTCATACCTCTTCTGCTTAACACTAGTTTCCTTTTTGCATCTCAATGGAATCCAAGAAGTTGGCATTGGATTTAAAAGTCTTGTACAGTTTGGAATTAAGTTATTTGAAGAGCAGCAACCATACCAATTAAGTTGAGGTTTAAAATAACTATACAGTGGTATCTCTACGTACGAGCAGATCTGCTTACAAGCAGTTCGACTTAAGAGTGGAAAACCATTGACATTTTAACTGCTGCCTTACAAATTTTAGATGTGGCCTGCTCTACTTACATTTTTAAAAATATATTTGATTTTTTAATTTATTTATTTTTTTAGATATGGCTGCTCTACTTGACATCATATTGTTCAACCTATGAGCATGCATTCGGAATGGATTAAACTCATAAGTAGAGGTACCACTTTATGGCCGTCCCTGGTTAACCACAAAGCAGGGATTTGAACCCTGATCTCCTGAGTCCTAGTCTGACACTATACTGTACCAGCTTCAACTTATACTGTAACATAAATAGTTAAAATGTTTTGTTCTCTTTAACAAGCCAGAATAATATAGAAGAAAGACACCAACTAGGAAGGAACTTGGACAGTTGGATGACAAGGGAGCAGATGGGCTATTAACAGTGTAAAATGAGACTACAGATAAGGTAAATGAGTTACAGTACTTGTGTCAATCTTCACTGAGAAACTTGTAGGACAGATACTATGCCTGATTAGTATTCTGATGAAAGTTAGCAGCTGACTTAAGGGGTAAAAAATAAACAAAGATGTAGACCTTATTGGGCAAAAACTTATTTATTTATATACCACCCGTCTTCTAACAGAACTCCGGGTGGTTTTATTGGTGTAACTTTGTGTGGTATAACTATGATTAGGTGCCAGAAGCATTTAATTTAAAATCTTCCTATCCCCTTTGAGACTTTGAAGCCTCCCTGGGCTCTCTTTTTCCTCGTGGGGAAGCCTTACAGAGTTTTGAGGTATAGAGTTTTGAATAATTAAAAATTGCTGCTTGATTGCCACTGCTAGGATTGGAACCACCAAAGACAACCCAGAAGCTTTTTTTTAAACTATTAAAGATCCCCCCATCCCAAGGCTCCCATAGGCTTCCCCAGGACAAAAGGGAGCCCTAGGGAACCTCAGAATAAAAAGTAAGGGGTAGGAAGCTTTTAATTACTTTAGAATAAGTCTTTCTGGTGCCTGATCCCTGTTACACCAGGACCAAGCTACTCAACAGGATTTTACTCATTGAAAAGTCAATCATTTGGTCCAGATTGGATCACTCAACAATTTTTAGTGATGAGAATTTGCTGTCAAATCATATATGTCAAATGTTTATTCAATGCTGACATTAAAGAAAGTGAAATAGTGAAATATTTTACAGATTTTTTTTACAGTTATGTACAGGCACCAGAAGTCTGGGTTAATTATTTGTGCATTTATTGGTTGAAATGGAGATTATGCTCTCTACAGTGATTGTGAGGGACAAAAACAAGGTTTGCGCTTCCTCCTGTCCTTCCCCCTACTGCTGGAGGAGGCCAGCTAGTCTCCTTCCACCTGGCCCGATCTTGCAGGGCTATAAGGAGAAGAGGGCAGGGGAGTGCGAAAAGGCATGGAGCCCCACCGAAGGGCTGGCAGGCAGCAACGGATGGAGAGGTGGGTGTGCGCCCACCCACCTTGGTGAGCCCTTTCTATGGTGAGAGGAGGGAGGGAGGGAGGGCATGGGGCCGGTGGGTGTTGGGGAGGGCAGTGCCTGGTGCTGGATGTCCCCTCCCCTCTGTCTGCCCACCTGCTTGCTCGCTGGGGGTCCCAGGGGAAGGAAGGGCAGCGGATGGGAGGGGGAGAGGCATCGCTCAGCAGCCTAAAGGGAGGGAAGGAGGAGAGGCGGCCAGAGGGAACTTTGCCTCAGCCCACAAAATGGAGGCCACTCTTCCAGGCTCCAGGCTCTGTCTCCTCTGCAGCGCCCGGCAGCCCAGCCCAGCCTCAACTGGGCTCTTCTTCCTTCGTGGGGCCGCAACCACCATGCCTCCTGCTCCCTGGGAGCTGCTGTTTGGGGCAGGAGCACCGCCGCTTGAGGCGCTGCCAGGGAAGCCTCTGCTGGCAGGAGGGCACATGGCTTCCTCCTCCAGCTCCCCCTCCAGGTGCCTCCAGATTGCTGTGCCCCCCGGGGCAAATGCACCCTTCCACCGCCCCCTAGATATGACTGTACTTGTTTTGGACTAGGAAATGCCCTCTAAAATTTCACAAGTGACATGGATGTTAGTTGGGGAGGGAAGAACAATTTAGTTTTTCAATGCAACAATTTCCCACTTCTGTCCCTCTACCAATAACTATCTAGTCTACCTGGAAGTTAAGTCATGACAACTTGACTTCTTTTCCTGAGAGACTGAAGTGTTCCTTTGCTCATCCAAACACTTTGGCAGTCTCGGGAAAGCTAGTTGTGAGTCCTCCATTTTATAGTTCACTTTGACCTCATGTCACCCTGGTCTGAAATAGGCTCATCAGATGAACAATGGCCTGAATAGGCTCATTAGGTGGAAAATAGTCTCCAGTTGCCATGACTCAACTTCCAAATAAACTCACCTGGATGACTGAGAATCTTCACAGACATATCTAGCCTACCTTGTAAGGACCTTACTAAAGTCTTTCACACAATATGGTACATTAACAGGTTATTCTCTGTTCTTGATCCTTGTAAATTCAATTTCTGTTCCTTGTCTTTCAAGAAAATCTGGCATCTATACTTCACTAAAAATTACAGCTTCAATGTAGCAATCTTGCAAAGCTGCAGGAAAAACATGAATTGATAAAAAAATAGAAAAGCCAGAGGAGAAGGGAGAATAAATGGCATACAACCATTAAACTGCCAGTAATCTAGCTAGCCCAGTATAGCTGGATGTCAAGCTAGAGATTGGTAGTTCAATTCCCCATTGTATGTACCAGGAGCAAAGGCAGCCTATGTAGCCTTGACCAAAATGCATAGTCTCAGTGTGCACTGAGGAAAAAAGGAATGGTAAACCACTTCTGAGCAGAACAGTGTGGAAACCATAATCATAAATCAGAACTGACTTGACCAAACCGAATGATTATGAATTCACTATTCCTGCATGAGGAACCCATAGGTGTGATCCACAAAGCGCCCAATGAGCTTCCTCTTTTATTTTAAAAAAAATCATGGATAATTCCATTGTTGGAGTTACTGCAAACATAATTCCAGGGGAAGAGAAGGAGTATCCACAGTGGAATGGCAAAATAAGTATCAAGGCAGTTGCAAAGGTAGAAAGTGATTTTTTTTAAAAAAGACACATTTGTAAACTAAAAATGGGAGAAAAATGGATTACACGTATACATTCAAGTAATACAGTCACCCCCTGCCATTTCACGTTTCAGGTACTGCGGTCCCACTATATCGCGGGATTGCAGTACCTGCCCGTTGCAAGAAGTCTCCTGGCGGTGGGGTGGGGTGGCGGCGGGGGATCGGATCACCCTAAACGCCTGACTGCACAGCTGTGAGAATGCACACAACATTTAAACCACCACCACTTCTCTTTCCCTCCCATTGGGAGCTGGGAGAGAAGCGGCAGTGATTTAAAAGGTCTTTAGGCAACGAGGCTAAGAATCCTTTAAAACCCCCCCCCCCCGGCACTTCTCTCCCCCTCCCAATGGGAGCTGGGAGAGAAGCCCTGTGGGTTTAAAGTGTTGGTAGCTGACGAAGCAACCACTCGCTTCGCCGGCTAAGGATCCTTTAAACCCACTGCGCTTCTCTCCCCCTCCCAATGGGAGCCTGGCGAGAAGCCCCGCGGGTTTAAAGTGTCTGTAGCTGATGAAGCAACTGCTCGCTTCGCCGGCTAAGGATCCTTTAAACCCACGGCGCTTCTCTTCCCTCCCAATGGGAGCCGGGAGAGAAGCGCCAAGCGTTTAAAGGGTCTTTAGCTGCGAGAAGTCTCCCAGTGGTGCACTCAGATGGTGGCGGGGGCTCAGATCCCCCAACACCACCCGACCACGCCGCTGCGAGAAGTCTCCGGGCAGCGGAGAATCAGATCCCCCAACACCGCCGCACTGCTCCAAGAAGTTTTGGAGCAACCCAAGTGAGCACCTGGGGAATCTGATCGCCCCACCCCCCACCCCTAACCCGCATCTGCATATCGCGGATTTTCAGTCATCGCGGGTCGGGTGGGTCCCTAACCCCCGTGATAGGCGGGGGGTTACTGTAGCCTCATGGTGCAGTGGTTAAATGCCTGTACTGCAGGTAAAACAGTGCTCACGACCATGGTTGGACTCAGCCTTTCATATTTCCGAGGTCGGTAAATTGAGTATCCAGCTTCTGGGGGGGGATGTGCAGCCTGCATAATTAAACTGCAAACTGCCCAGAGACTACTTGAAGTGGTATGGGGCGGTATATAAGCAGAACACTTTGCTTTAATAATATTTTGTGACCATAAGACAAAATTTTGTCACCGGATACCAACATTATTTTTACTGATCAAAATGTACAATTTTTAAAGTCAATTTGACAATTCTGAGTCCATCTGATTTTTTATGGCATATTACACCTTGGGTTAAAATAAACATGTTAACCTATTCAATGATAATTAATTAATTCATCAATTTCTGACATAAAATCATAATAAAAGATGAATTGTATCTCTAAAAGAAGATCATAGTATATACCAGATGTTATGAATTCTCTGGGGACCAGAAATTCAACACCAGGTGGTAATGTCAGTCTAATGAAGCAACATCTAGACTCTCCAGAGACATAAAGGGTATAGTTGAAGACTTTCAAATATTGCTTAAAAATCAAACTATGCTACTTGTCAGGCGTTAATTTAAGAGTCTGAAATCTTGCAGTTTGCATAGTGGAACCATGTCCACATTTAATTTGTACAATATCATAAGAGAATTTCTATCAAATGTTTGAACTTTCTTTCCTTCAAAGTTAAGACATTTCTGTTACTATTGTGGAGCAGGATGATTTTGATTAATAAAGCAATAATGAAACCATATGTTACTCGAAATTAAAATTGAGTTTCTTTCACTGTATATATACTCTCATGTGCTAAAGGCCACACAACCAGAGTTCAGGTCATTGCCATAAGATGAACTTCAATAAACCTAACTGAACATAAAGTGTGACCTTTGGCAATCTATAATGAACTTAAGTACATCTAAATATATTTTCTTATCATTGAATACAGCACTCTAAGTTATTATAGCTATGTGGGCTACATGGCTTGACCTAATGCTCCTGAATCATGCTCTACCAAGTTCTGCATTGTTTCCTTTGCCAATTAAATTAGGGAACAATGTGAACTTTAACTATGAGAAGCATAAAGAGAAATGGCACCTAACCTTGCTAAACTTTGGCATAATCTAAGTATTGTTAAGAATGAATCCCACTGTGGAAAATCTTATTCCGAAATGCAGGTGCATGAAAACAGAAAAAAATGAAAAACTTTCTCAGGGACAAGTTGTCCATGAGTTGTGAGACATATGGCTGTCTTGAATGAGCTCTTTAAATGAACACACGGGTGTGTGTGTGCATGCATGTGTGCATCTCTGTGTTTATATATATATACGCAGTGCTTGTTCTTCTGTCTATTTTTACCGTATTTATTGGCGTATAACACGCACTTTCCCCCCCTGAAAATAGGGGGCAAATTATTTATGCGTGTTATACGCCGATATAATATGAGGCGACCAGTGTGCTTGGCAAAAACAACGACTGCCGTCCCATAGCCAGTGCTCGCACACTGCGAGCTGACGGGACAGGCCAGAGAAACAAGGATCCCACGCACGCCCTAACCCCCCTCCCAAAAGCCTAACTATCTCCCCCCTGGGAGCAGGGAGCCCGCCCCCCGGGACCCTAACTAACCCGCCCCCTAAATCTATCCCCCGGCGCGAGATCCCTAGCCAGACCAGACGGCCCGGATGAACACAGGCCGTCAAAGAAGTCCCGTCCTGGTTGCGCCGCCGCCGCCGCCGAGCTCTCCCGCTGCCTGAGCCCTTATCAGGGCTCTGATCGGGGAGCCCAGCTGATCGGCGGCCTGTCAAATAAAGAAAAGACCGGCCAGAGCGCAGCGAGGCCACAAGCCTCCGCCGCTGCTGCTGCCGGTCACGGGCAGGCCGCCGCCGCCGCTGCCGCCCGCCTCACCAGACAAGGCCCCGATCCTCGGCTGCACGGACGGAGCCGGGAGCCCTCCCCCGGTAAGGCAAAGGAGCCTCCGATGAGTGGGGGGGGCGCCGGCTGGAGCAGACAAACCGCGCGTCCGGAGCAGCCGAAAATCTCGCCACAGACCAGCGGCGGCGGCAGCCTTTGTTCCCGGTGCGGGCAGTCCGCCGCCGCTGCGGCTGCCGCCCGCCTCACCAGACAAGGCCCCGATCCTCAGCTGCACGGATGGAGCTGCCAGGTTGCCTCAGGGACTCCGTGGGTGGGAGGTGGGTTAGGGGGCGGTTTAGATAGGGACCCGGGCAGGTGGGTGCCAAAAAAATTTTTCCCCCTAAAATTTCCCTCTTCAAATGAGGGTGCGTGTTATACGCCTGTGCGTGTTATACGCCGATAAATACGGTACTTTCATTTACCCGAACATGAACATGAGACAATGGGACAGCAATGCAAAGTTCTTCTGCTCAATTAAAGGATTTATTCATGTGGCTACGTCAATTTGCTTATGATCTCTAGGTGTTTCTTCTTTTCTTTTCACACATTATTTAATCATCTAGGGCAGGCATGTCCAAACTTCGGCCCTCCAGATGTTTTGGACCACAACTCCCACAGTCCTTTGCCATTGGCAATCCAAGCTTAGAATTCTGGGAGTTGTGGTTCAAAACATTAGGAGGGCCGAAGTTTGGACATGCCTGACCTAGGGTGACAAAGTCCTCATACAATCAACTTGTCACATAAGACAAATTGAGCAAACATTTAGTAAATCCAAATGTCACAGATTATAACCGTCAGCTGATCATAACGTGTACCATTCACAGACTGCAGGTAACTTGAGGTAGAGGTTTGTTTGTTTATTTATTTAAAACATTTCTACCCCATCCTTCCCTTTGAAAGGACCCAAGATTCAAGTGAATCAGTTATAGAATTTTTTTCTAACTGATACAGCAGGTTTTGTAAAACTGTTCTGGCTTCTGCAAGTATCTCTTTGTGATAAGACAGCTATATGACATAAAATAATGAATGACCCACTTATACCTCCACTTACTCCTTCCTGAGATGTCTGTAAGCTATCAGAAACAGAATGTACTTTCCAAATGTTAGGAAAGTGATCCAGGTGAAAGTTAAAAGATTACTTGCTTAATGTTTTAACGAAGAAAAGCCCAGCAATGATCTTTATGTTGTGGAACTGCAGAAAATAATGAATACAGTGGTACCTTGTATAAAGTAATTAATTCGTTCCAAATGAAATTATGTTAAGCAAATTTTCCTTTATACAAATTCCCATAGCAATGCATTGAAAATGGAGTAATCCCATTTTTATGTTGTACGGAGTTCCCCCATAGGTGATTATGTTAAGCAAATTTCCCCTATCTCAGGAATTTTTTATGTTCTACAGATTTTATGTTATACAAGCTGTTTGTTATACAAGGGTCCACTGTATAGAAGTCAGAGCTGCCAGATCACTTCCTTCTAGAGATTTGTACTCCAAACGGTGGTGATGGATAAATTTAAATAGAAAAGGTACAAACTCAAATATCTTCTCTCACACACATATACACTGTTTTTCCTGCAAACAACTAAATATCATAAAACCATAAAAGGAGCAATATAGTATATGCAGTCCAATGCAGTGAAGAGTGTTCAGATGTCTACATTGGAGAAACTAAACAGCCATTAAACAGAAGAATGGCCCAACATAGGAGAGGTAACAGCTCAGGACCAGAATCAGCAGTACACCTCCATTTGAAGGAAAAAGGCCACTCTTTCAAAGATGAGGATGTACACATATTAGACAAAGAAGAGAGGTGGTTTGAGAGAGGAGTAAGGGAAGCCATTCATGTTAGCATTGAAAATCCCTCCCTCAACAGAGGTGGTGGGCTCCGGCATAGTCTATCTGCTACTTATCAGGCTGTAGTTTCCAAAGTACCCAGGCAAATCAAGGAGCCTTCACCACCAGGTCACAGCTAACGACCCATTCTTGATGGGTTTCAGCACCTTAGGCCATTGTTTACCTTAAGGCCATGGACACTAATGTCTCCCTAACGAGCCTATTCAGGCTTTGTTCATCTTATGAGCCAATCAGACCAGGGGACAAGAGGTCAAGCTGACTATAAGAAGGTCTCTTGCACTAGCTGTATTCAGACCGATGAAGCTGTTTGGATGAACAGCGAAACGTTTCTATCTCTCAAAAAAGAAGTCCAGTAGCCATGACTCAACTCCCAGTTAAACGAACCTGGATGACTGAGAATCTTCACAAACTAAATATCATACTTTAAAGTAATTCTGTTTTTATATTGCACATATCTTATGCATTCTCTTTCAGTGAGACTAAGCCACAATATTTTGTCAATATTTTGAAAATCTGAGTGTACTGAATGCTAAAACGATTATAAGAGCAGTAGGAAAAAGTGCAACCATTTCTTAAGTGCAAATGGTTCTTCAAGCAACAGTTTACATTAATTTATAATTGTTTTCACAATAATCTGTCATTTCTCAGGTAGGTTTGGGAATCCAGTTATTATAACAGATTTGAAGTACTTCATTCACTGTGTGAGTTTTCATATGTAATGTAAACAAAGTGATTTAAAAGAAAAACATTTGATAAGTGAACACAGAAGGGGATATTTGTAATCCAATAACATCATCATTTATAAAATACAAAAATATAAACTTTATTTCCTGTTTTGTAAAACATTTGTCAGAAATTCTTGTATAAGAAAAACCTGAGATGGGAATTCCGAATTGAGGATTCTTTGCATCAGCAATAAAGATAGTCATAACAAATATGTTCTGATTAAAAAAAAACTTTGCCATCTTGAGGAAAATGAACAAGAATGAAGTAAATGGAGATTAGTATTGAACTAGAACATGTAGAATTTCCCACGGTTAAAATCCTTAGTAAAAACAAGATAGGTGGAAATGAAAACCACTGGTAAGAGTTATAAATAGGTGGAGATAGGACACACAACACTACAGGACAAGGTATTCATTCATAATAACACAGCTTTGCATTACACTATACCAGTTGAATATCAACAATGCTGATAGAATGGATCATGGAGGCAGCAGCAGCAGAAAATAACAGACTTTACATAGACTTTAGGAGTCAGATTGGCTAATCTCACAAATCTGAAAATTTACCATCCATACAATTCAGTTTTACTGGTTTTAAATACCATTTCCAAAGGGGTTTATAATAATATTGTTTTATTCTTACTGACATACAGTTTAATATTTCTATAAACTACCTGAACAATATCTCCCAAATATACAATTCACCATGGAAAAAGAAATAGAGGGGAAACCCCCATTCTTAGATGTCGTGGTCATACGCAAACCGGACCTCCTATTAGGACACAAGGTTTACAGAAAACTCCCATACAGAGATCGGTACCTACATAAAAATTCCAACCACCACTCACACAAAAAAGGGGAATAATCAAGGCACTTGTTGACCGTGCAGTCTGAAACTGTGAAACTGAATTCCTTAACACTAAACTCAGCCACCTGAATTGGGCCCTACAGGCAAATGGCTATTCCAAGAATGAAATCAAAAGAGCCATCAAACCAAAAACAACAACAACACCAAACTGAAGAAGAAAAACAGGCTCCAACAAACAAAGCATTTCCTCCATACATAAAAGGAGTCATGCACCACATGGACAATGTGTTGAAAAAACACACAACCTAAAACAGTATTTAGGGCCACCACAAAAATACAACAGATGTTACGGTCAGCAAAGAACAAAAGGAACCCACTTGCCACTGCAGGAGTATACCGGATACCTTGTAGTTGTGGCCAGGTATATATTGGGACCACAAAGCACAGCATCGAGACCAGAATCAAAGAACATGAAAGACACTGCAGGCTAAAACAACCTGAAAATCAGCAGTAGCAGAACACACTCTGAAACAAACTGGACATGAAATTGTCTTCCAGGACACAGAGGTAATGGACAACGCTACCAATCACTATGTCAGAATACACAGGGAAGCCACTGAAATCTACAAACATGAGCACAGTTTCAACAAAAAGAAGAAAGTCTAAAAATCAACAAAGCCTGACTTCCAGTACTAAAAGCTGCAGAGTGCAAAAAGGTCAAAGCTCAACGATTCCCATCCAGCCACAAGGAAAGGTGATCAGTTCACACAATAAAACAACTAACAACACCCATCAACTACATATTAGGATTGTTACTACCCCTGATTGAAACTTATTCATCCCTCCATCACAATACAATACAATGACTAACACCTATTGTCCTGCATAGGACAAGCTTCTGCTTTCCCGCAACTTTAAGAACCCAGTCTCACTCATTCTATATCCCAGAACACAGAGAGAAAGTCCTTGTTCCCTGAGCTCCTTGCCCTCTGAAGATGCTAGCCACAGAGTCTGGTGAAACGTCAGAAAGAAAAACTTCCAGAACACAGCCAAACAGCCCCAAAAAAACTTAGAACGATCAAACTTTAATATTCTTTTTCCCCAAATATATTCCCATACATGATTTCCCTTTCCAAATTCATTTTCCGTTATGTTCTAAGAACATCATGTTGGTTTTCAACGTCTATTAACACTTTATATTTTTTATCTATCTTGATAAATAAATATAAAAAATAGCACCAAAATATGGGAATGTATTTGGGATAAAAGAATATTAATGTGTATGTTAGTGAGAATAAAAGAAGATTATTATAAACTCCTTTGGAAAAACACTGTTATCCATATTCAGTAAGAAACAATGGAACTGGAGAGTAAAAGAATTGATTATTTATTTATTTATTTATTTGATAATTGATAACAAATTTAGTATTGCAGCAAGAAAATTATAGTGGTACTTTGTATAAAGGAATTAATTCGTTGCAAATCAAATTATGTTAAGCAAATTTTCTTTTATACAAATTTCCCATAGGAATGCATTGAAAATGGAGTAATCCCATTTTTATGTTGTACGGACTTGGAAATTGCAGAGAAATTAAATGCGTTCTTTGCATCTGTCTTCAAAAAGAAGACCTTGGGCAGATTCCGCTGCCTGAACGGCCTCTGTTGACTAAAGATTTAAATCAAATACAGGTTAAAAGAGAGGATGTAAGGAAATATGGAATGTGATAAATTGAAACCTAACAACAAGTCATCGGGCCCAGATGGCATCCACCCAAGGGTTATTAGGGAACTGAGAAATGAAAATGCGGATCTTTTAACAGTAATATACAACTTGTCTCTTAAAACAGCCACAGTGCCGGAGGACTGGAAGATAGCGGATGTCACACCACCTGGTTTAAAAAATGTCACTGAGGGGGGACCCAGGAAACTATAGCTGCAGTTAGCCTTACGTCTGTCCCAGGGAAAATGGTGGAAAGCCTCATCCAAGAGAAAATCTTTAAAGGGCAAACATAGAAGATGAGGAAACTAAGGAAAGAAATTGGTGAGAGAAAATCAGCATGGCTTCTGTAAGGGTAAGTTTTGCCTGACCCAGCTTTTGCATACCACTTCGAAAAGAGCTCAACAGGCAAGTGGATTTGGCATGGTTAACGAGGTGGATATTTAGAGGCTATTTATTTAATGTATTTATTTTCCCATTGAATTTTTATACCGCCCATCTGGCAGCGAGGTCACTCTGGGTGGATATTGTCTATCTTGATTTTTCAGAAAACTTTTGACACAGTCCCCCACCAATGGCTGCTGAAAAAAAGGCACAGTCAAAGGGATAAGACGGAAATTAGGTTCTTTGCATCTGTATGGAAAAGAGAACTGGTTTCCGATCCAGGACACAAAGAGTAGGTGTCAAATGGGCAATTGTTTTCGGCAATGGATAAATGGAGACAGGGATAAGCGGGCCCAGAGGCATGGTCCCAAGGGTTTGTGGATGACAAATGAAAATGCTCTTATGGGTGGTCTCTTAAAACAACAGAACATTGGAGGAAGAGATCCAGAAGGATCTTTCCAAACTGAAGGAGGGGGGACCCGGGCTGCGAAATGGCCAGTTGTGTTACATTGTAGCCAAATGAAAAGTAATGCATATTGGGGCAAAAAAAATCCAAATCTTATCTATCATCTCATGGGATCTGAGTTATCCTGGTGAGGATCAGAAAGAGATCTTGGTGTGTTGGTGGACAGCTCCTGAAGGTGTCTTTTAGAATGTGTGGAAAAGAATGCCAATTCCATGCTATGTGGGGGTCGGTGAACTGGTGGATAATTAAAACATTTAATGTATTTATTTATTTATACAAAACAATTTAACCGCACACCTGGCAGTAGGTCACTCTGTACATTGTCTGGTCACCGATTTCAAGAAAGACATAGTGGAACACAGTCCCTCACCAAAGGCTGCTGAGAAAACACAAAATGGGGATTACGGCAGGTCTGGGATTGAGAACTCCCTTATGATCCAGGAAAGGCTAAAAACATTTGGGGCAATTTAGTCCTGGAAAAAAGGGATAAGCAGTGAGGATATGATTGCGACGACAAGTAAAAATTTTTATGCAGGGCAAAGTAAAGTGAACATTGTGAAGAGTTCCAGAAGGATCTCTCAAACTGGGGGAATACCAGAACTAGGGGACATCCATTGTAGCCAAATGTAAAGGCTGGGAGAGTGAGAGCAGACAAAAAAAAATCCTTCTTTTATTGATAGACTGTGGGATCTCCCTGCCACATGGATCAGGTGATGGCATCTGGCCTGGATGCCAGCTCCAAGATACCCTCTAAATAGGATTGGACAGATTTCTGGAATGAAAAGTTCCATCACAGGGGTTACAAACCAGGTGATGGACAATGTGTAATCTCAGGCCTAAAATAATGCCACTTATACAAGGACAAGATGCAGGGGAGTGGTATCAGGTACAGATATCTGGTCACGTACGCTCAAGAAACGCATCTGGTGGGGCCACTGTGAAAAGACAGGACGCTGGACTAGATGGGCTTTATGAGGAAAGATCCAGCATTTGGGGCTCTTTAGTTCTGGAAAATGGCGCCTTAATTTACAGACGTACATATTTTTAAGTTAGGGCATATAGCGTTCATCATAGAGGGTAAAGCCTCTGTGATGCTGCAAAAATGTTTGAAGTGGGGATTCTTGCAATTGTGTGGGAACATAGAGAGCAAGGTAAAGATAAACAAAGTTTGATAGACCGTGGAACTGCTGTCACAGGAATTACTGCAACAAGGAAAAGGATGGTACCTTGATAGTCAGATAAATAGGATTGGACAGATTTCTGTGACTGTCTGAGTTCAAACCTAGGATTGTGTAATCTCCAGGGGAAAAATGCCAGCTGTGACAAAGACAGACTTCTGATCTTTTCTCAGGGATTCAATATCTAGTCTCGTACGCTCCCAGACGCATCTGGTGGGGCCACTGTGAAATACAGGACGCTGGACTAGATGGGCTTTTGGCCTGATCCAGCATGGCTCTTCTTATGTTCCTATGTTCTTAAATTTCCAGTTTTCATATATTTTTAAGTTATGTGCATATAGCGTTCATCATAAATGTAAGCCTCTGTGATGCTGCAATGTTTGAAGTGATTCTTGCAGATGTGTAACATAGAAGCAAGGTAGGTAAACAAAGTTTGTAGACCGGCAAGCTGCTGTCTGGAATTACTGCAACAAGGAAAAGACTGGTACCTTGATAGTCAGATGAATATTGACATGATTTTCTGTGACTGTCTGAGTTCAATCTAGGATTAACCCTTTATTGGGAATAAATGCCAGCTGTGACAAAGACAGACTTCTGATCTTTTCTCAGGGATTCTATATTTCTCTGTAGGATTCCAGGGTGAATCAGGCACCCTCTCTGGAGGTCTGACAGTCACATGGTATAACACAACTTTCTGTGTTCCTGCTCTGGAATTTGGAGAACTGGAAGGTATTTTAGAAATCTCCCAATGTGTGGACAAAGGCAAAAATGTATCCCAGATGTGTGGAAGTCACCCATTAGTTAGGTCTCGAACAACAGAGCAGCCAATCCAGTCATCAACCCCCTTGCCCCAAGACTGCCAGTGTAAACATGTTATAAAAATTAAAAAAAAAATTAAAATTGTATGATTCTATCATGCATTCTCTTTAAATGCATAGGTTATGTAGAAGATTTCCATGTCATAGAATCATAGAATCATAGAGTTGGAAGAGACCTCAAGGGCCATCCAGTCCAATCCCCTGCCATGCAGAAACCCCCATCACAGTAATCCTGACAGATGCCCATCTGGCCTCTGCTTAAAAACTTCCAAAGAAGGTTGAACAGCTCTAACTGTCAGGGAATTCTTCCTAATGTTCAAATGGAATCTCTTGTCCTGTAGTTTGAAAACAAAAATGCTCCAAGTCCCAGTCTCTGAAGCCATGGAGCTGTGTACACTACTCTCCTGACTCAAGAGCAGGCATACTCTTTAATTTTATCCAGCCCAGCTGCCAGCCTATCCCTTAGCAAAACGGATGGATGAATGGAAACATATGACAGAAACAACATTTAAACAATCAGAAGCTGCAGTGATTTCACAGAAATCCGCAAGTAGCCCCAGGGCATGTTTGTGTTATTTTTGGGAATAAATACAAACAGCAGGAATGTGCTGCACTGCCCATAGAAAGCAGCGGTCTCCCCCTGCTGATCTGCTGCTTGTTTATGTGTAGGAATTTACTTATTTCTTATATAAGATGGGAACATACTGTATGTACTGTATAACTCAGGCATGGTTACCTGTCTTCATGAGACTGGCCTTCTGTTCCTTTCGATAGCACTGGACTAAACAGTCCCCTTACTTAAAGGGGTAGTAACAATGAACAATAGGTTTTTTTTAATATTACAAAAAATATTGTTGCTATAATGTCCACATAATCCGGCTAATATATAAAGAAGTCAGACACCCTAAAAAATTTTTTTTAATGATGACCAAATTGCCTGTTGATGGTAAGGATACGCTGTAATTGTGCAACTTTGGCATAACATTTACAAATGCTAGTACCTAATTTAAAGCCATAAAGGACAGTTTATTGAATGTTCCTCTTCTTTTCAGCCACTCTTTCTTTTTGCTCACATGAGCTTTATTCTGAAGCCTATTCAATATGATGTTTTCCAAGCATGTACCATGTGAATTGTTCATATAAATGGAGCAAATTAAACTGTCTGCACATATATCCTATCACATTTGTAGCCCTGATTTCTCTCCTTAACACGTGGCCAAGACACCGTATTATCTCCCTGCAGAGGTTGACCTCAGGATATTAGATTCTGCCACACAGCTCCTTGTACTAAACTGAGGGGAAACACTTAATCACCTCTGCCTTTTCAGGGAAAAACCAACTTTAAATTTGCCATGATGAAAAATCAATAAAGCAGTAATTGCTTGGCTTATCATTGTGTGAAGGAACAAATTGGGAAGCGAAGCTTACCATCCACACAGATTTCAGTGGAACATGTGGAGTTTCAGGATCACTAAACTAGAAAAGGGAAAGGTCTCCGAGTGATAATTAAATCTACTCATGCTGATTTTCTGCCAAATTTATTTCCCCAGTGTATATAAAATGTTTCACTGCTTACTAGCTAGGCATAACTAATCAATTCAACACTGGGCCAACACACATGAAAAACTGAAATGCAAATTCAGAAATGAAGGCATCAGGATAACATTCCTTTAAGCATCAGTCAATTTTATTCCACAAATTCAGAGGAACTAGTCTTTATTTAGCTCTATTCCTTTGATATTTAAGATTTAGGTTTACAAATGTCTTTTTCTTATAATCCACTCTAAATCTTTTATGTACTGATTCATTCCAGGTACCAAAATAGTGCTATAACTGTCAGATATTTTAATCATTCTCTGCTTCACATTTTCCATACTGTATGATTTCATCATCATTTTAATAAATCAAGAAATCATTTAATTGCATTTATGTGTGATATATTAAAACCAGGCATTTACATATATCATAGCAGTAATCCCAAACACTTGATTTTAATATGGAAAGGTCCATGCTCTTCCTCAGCAGCATTTATATTGCACCTTACCACAGTATAATTGTGACTTGTATTTTTCATTTAGTTTTGAGTTTGACTCACTAGGTCTCGAGTTTAAAGAAAATAAAGCCTGCCAATAAAGCTATTATAAATCTGGATACCATCATATATAAAAGTCTAATTATAATGTCATTTTTATTAGTCCTAAATTAAAACACCCTCTGCCATAGCAAACATTTGGTAAAAGCGATGTCTCCTTATAATAGGCTTAATTTCATGTAGCAAATTAGCATAGGCCCAATGAAAGAGCAAATATATCAGCTCTGTCAAATTCAAATTAGGAGGGGGATCTCTCATACCTCCCTTCCTGTGTTACAAAAATTATTTTTGTGAGAGAGTGCTTCAACCAGCTATGGGGACTGTGGTAATTAATACATTTAAAGTCACACAAGCCCCTTAGTCTCTAATCTGTAGCTCAGGTCAGCTGTCTGTAGATTCTAATTTGTCCTCCATTTGTATTCATGACAGGAAAGTACTGCATATGTAACAGCAAACCAGTAGGAGGGTGCAGTGGTGAGCATGGAGGTCAAATAATTTGATTTTTGAGCAGATTACATGTAACATCCAACATCTAATCTCACACCTGATTTGGCAATAAAATTACAATAAAGGTAATGTTAAAACACCATTACTAAGGGGCAGATAAAAGAATAACCTTCCTTCATGACCAGAAAAACAATATGCTTATTTAGACCACAGATTTCATTTAGTGCAGCAATCAGTTGCTTGTTCCCAGAATTCTGGTATCTACAGAGCATTCCTCCTCCAAGTACAGGAAGGCAAATTTGTTTTTTTTTTTAAATTGTTCATTGCAAGGCAACAGGACGAAAAATGCGGTAAATCCTGACCATGTAAAGAATTTGTCATTTCTATTATATTTCTGCTTAACTAGTAGTTTTTATTGGAAGCAATAATAATAATAAAACCAATGGCAGATGGAAAATTTATGCAGTAAAGTTGAAAAATACCAGACAGAACATACATTTCATTTTTCTCTCAGCAGTTAACTTACAGCTACAACAAAAGTAGTAGTTTATTCTAATTTTTGCTTTTTCTGTATGGAGTCATAAACTATTCTTCCATGTAAATGTTAATGAAGCACTGTGGCTGAGAACTTTCCTACCTTATAAAGTTGATGTGCAGTCTCAAAGTGCACAACAAAGTTAATCTGTCTTGGAAAGAAAAAGAGGTTGGAAGCTAGGTTAAGAAGAGTCCCACTGGCGCTCAGAGATGCATCCTCCAGGGTCTTAATGAGCCTGGGGTTAAAGGGTGGTGTTTTTGGGAATGTGGCAGAAGATCTTCACCTAGTAATCCTCTGATACCTGCTTCAGGGACCAGGTTTCCTTACACGGGCCAACAGTCTGACTTAACATGAAACATTTTTATTCATGCCAGAAGGCTGTTGGTTTTTCAAAACATATTACTCTGTAAAATGCTCTAGTTTCCAGCTAGCAGGGCTTTCTTTTTATTCCACCAAAATCCTATAACAGGACAGTTGAATAGCTCCTCTGTGCCCCCACTTTGTTACAAGTATCAGTCATCTTTATCATTCCCCTGGCCCCACCTTCATAGCTCAGAATCCTAGGCTATATACACCTTTCCCTCAGTGCCCGTCAACTCCTCAACACTAAAACCTTCCCTGAAGCTCCACAAAGAGTAGAAACAACGAAGTACAACAGCCATCAAGGTCTTTCCCCTTATCCCTTGAATCATTTCCGCTGATGGAAAACCAAAACCTTAAAGATGTCATTAAACTAAAGGTGGAGGTGGTGGTGGGAAGGAATAAAGTACAGTACCTCTGTTATTTCCTCATTAGGCTGACATCATGCGTAGGTAGGTGAGCAGGTAATATGGTGGGAGAGAATGATAATGAATGACTGATTGAAAAGAACCAGGGAAATAATAATCCTTTAGTACAGTGGCTTTCAACCTTCCTAACGTCGTGACCCTTTAATACAGTTCCTCATGTTGTGGTGATCTTTGCCCTGCTTGGAAGAGGCCACAAGCCACCATTGGCAGGCGACTGCAGCAGATGCCATAGAGAATTTCCCTCTAGTCTATAGACACCATCAGCCAATCGCAGCCTCTGGTGCCATTGACTGACATCCCCTCCAACCTATCAAGCTGTAACTCTCTTTCCCCCCTTTCTCCCCCTCCCCCTCCAGACCAAGCTGTTTGTGCCTTTTTCCTCACTGGCTCATGGCGACCCCTGTGAAATGGTCGTTCGACCCCCAAAAGGGGTCCTGACCCCCAAGTTGGGAACCACTGTTTTAGTATTTCCTGCCCAATCTAAATCTCATATTTCTCATGGCCAATGTAGTTTGTTCCTCAAGTTAAGCGGTTTAGAAGAAGTTTGGAATTATATCTTCTGTTTTTCAGTTAATAGGGCTCAAACTTCATAAAGATTCAACAAAGAAGATCTCTTTTGCATCACACAAATTACACTGGGATCTTAATATACTTCTGATGACATCTAACATGAAAGCAACCACGCTTGAAAGTGCTTAATCACCAGCTGAGTATTATTGAGTTGGCAGGTTAAGTTAGAGGAAGCTGCATAGCACTTTGAAGTTAGGATGTCTGGAAAGCACATTCGAGTTACCAAGCGTTCCTTTCACACAATGCCCTTTTAAATGCCTTTAAAAGGCCAATTTAGCTTCAAGTCAAAGTAAAAACTACAAAAAGTTTCTTCTGATGCCTTGAAAGCATGATACAGTATTGTTACTTAGGTAGCAGAGACACTCTTGTGTTCACTTACTAGCTATTTCAAGAGTAGAGGCACTGGCCCAGATGTGGCACTAGCTTTAGTAGCTTTATCCTTTGACACTCTGGACACGGCTAAATTTGAGAAGCATACATGCCTATTAGAATACATATACACAGTGTATAATGATAACATAATTAGATGATTAACATAAAAGAAAAAAATCCTTCTGATGTAATGAGTGCCCAGTGAGCTTTGAAGTTTAAAGGAAAAAAGCTTAAACCATTTTGAACAGATCATTAAACTGAAAAGTTTATGAAATTTGAACAAGTACAATCACCTCTACTTAAGATCATAAAAATAAAACAAAATTATTAGTTTAAAATCTGTGAGGCTAATTATGTTTTATATTTTCAGTTTTGCAATGCACCATTAGAAAAGTTCAGAATATTGTGTCATTCAATTGCCTATGTAGATACCTAGTTAGAGCAAACCTCAGTCATCCAAAGGCACAGTTTAGCTCATCTTACCTGAAGTATATGAGGAACAGGAAAACTTGAGAGAGGAGATCGGTATGTCTTGTAAAATGACTACAGGCAGAAAAGCAGTCTGCTCATGCATACCCTTATTTCTGTTGCCACAGAGAGCACAATCTGATACCTAACTGAACCCAAGCTTTTCAGACTGTGTTCAGCCTCTATTCCAGATAGTTTATAAATAGTAAGTACTAGGACAACTATGTATGCACACATAAATATAATGTGTGATGTTTTCAAAAAACATTATTTGACCTTGGAGTAAATGCATGTTTTGAAAACAACACTTGAAGACTGTTCCTTGGGGCTTTGGCTTCAATCTAGTCTAAGTTACTCTCCTCTGTACCTCTCTCATTTGGAAACAAAGTGGCAGAAACTATTACTTGTGAGCTATAAAAACATTGGATTGGGAGAACATCTCAGAAGATTTTGCCAACAGAATTCTATCCGGTTTACAAAAAAATTATAGATATTAATTATATTGGGATCAAATGGTGGGAAAAACTGTGATTGAAGTGGTAACATGACAGGAAAAAAGCAATATACTGTATTTGTTTTATGTAATTTAGTGTAGAAAATAAATTAAAAATAAAAAAAAAATATAATGAATCCTGAATTCTGCAATTATGGAACACTTCTTGGCTGGCAGCCTTCTCATGAAGCAAGAGTGATAAAGTACCAAAATACACACAACTCAACAATCTGTTCTATAAGAACATAAAAACAGCCCTGCTGGATCAGGGCAAGGGCCCATCTAGACCAACTTTGTGTATCTCTGGGAGCACATGAGACAACTAGATCTGTCATTTTGAAGTACCCTCCCTTTAAGCCAGTATATAACACTTATCCCCTTCGTGGTATATAACTTGTGATGGACTTTTCCTTCAGAAATCAGTCCAATCCTCCTTTAAAGGCATAATCACCACATCCTGCAGCATGGAGTTCCACAGACCAACAACGTGCTGGGTAAAGAAATATTTTCTTTTTTCTGTTCTCACTCTCCCAACTGTCAATTTGAATGGATGATGGTTTTGGTATTGCCTGAAAGGGAAATGAGTTTCCCAGCCCAGTAAACATTTTAGTCATTCTAAAATGCACCATTTCTAGTTCTACTCTTACTTTTTTGAGATACAGCCTTACCACTGTTTTGTACAAAGTTGTTATAATGTTGGCTGTTTTATTTTCAGCCCCCTCGTTAATGATTCCTAGCATGGATCATTAGCCAGCATGGAACCACCATTGATCTGTCTACCAGAATACCAAGATATCTTTCCTGATACATCATGGAGAGTTCAAAACCCATTAGCTGTTAAGTTAATTTTTGAATTTTTACAACATTTTCTTACATTGAATCACATGTGCCATTTTCCTGCCCATTCTCTGAGTTTGAAGTTCGAGAGCTGTTTGCAATTTCTTCTGGTCTTCATCATCTGGAAAAGTTTTGTGTCATCTGCAAACCTGGCCACCTCACTGCTTATCCTGGTCTACAGGTCATTTATGAACAGGATGAAGAGCATCGGTCCCAAGATGGATCCCTGCCTGGCTGGCCCTGCATGTGGAACAGCTAGCACTTCTGAGAATGCTACTTTGAGGTCCTGGCTTTGATCTTCCTTCCTAGCAACCTAAATTTGGCCTCCAGGACCTCATGGCTACATTTCCCCATGCTGTTGGTGCCAATATGCACTACCAAATTTACAGAAATGTTGGTTGCTATTAAGAGGTACAGATACATGAGCTATGGATTTCATTTTCAGAGTTTTCTATTAATCCTTATGCCAATTTCCCATTTTGTGTCTATTATGCAAATATTTTAGCCATGGGGAGTAGTCTTTGCACATGCACATTCACACTGCTGGTAAATGGGGAAACAACAACTATTCAGGGATTGATCCTGGATGAGCATGCTGACTTGCCTTGTATTATAGAGACAAGACTGAATGAAAACACCCAAACACTCTCTCCATTGCTGAGACCGGCTAGCACCCTGATACACTCACCAACTGTGGGCGATGAAGCAAATTAGGAGAAGACTAGAAAGCATATGGAGGAAGGCCCCAACACAGTTTAATTTAAATGCTGCAAAAATGTTGCTAACATCTATTTAGCCAAGGTGAAGGCCATGAGAAGGTCCCATTATGCTAATTGGATAAGTGTAGCCCAAAATCCCCAGGTTGAATTATATAACCTAGTTTATGATTGGTCACAGTGATAGGCCTCCCAGTAGCACCACCTGTGACCAATCTGCAGCATTTTTAAAAGCAAGGTGGAGGCAATCTGCCAGGACACTGTTCAGCATTCAGTTTCAATAGATCAAAACAAGACATCCACTGTGCCGTCTTACTCAGTGACACTATTCCAATTTCAGCCTGTGTCATCTGAGGTTGACAAGGTGCTTGATCTTTGCAGAGCTGCCACAACTCCCTAGATCCTTACCTGGCCTAGCTTATAAAGGTAGCCAGGCCAATAATGATGGAATGGGCCACTTCCATCATTAATGCATCGTTCCTTGAGGACCTGGTTCCCTAAGCCCTTAAAGTACTCATTAGGTCAATTCATTAAAAAACGAACTTGGTAGCAGATGACATCAACAAGTACAGAGCTGTTGCCAATGTTCTGTTCTTTCATGGGAATCAATGAAAGGGCCGTCTCGACTGCTGCACCCAGACTCTGGAACTCCCTCCCACTAGAGGCCAGGACTGCCTCATCTCTGTTGTCCTTCCAGAAACAGGAAAAGCCCTTTCTCTTCAGGCAAGCATTCCCTGAATGATGGACTACTATGTGTATTTTATATGAATCTATAGTTCACATAGACTTTGTGTTTAGGACTACTTATAACAGTGTTGTTTTAATGTAATGTCTATTAATGCTGTAAAATGTCCCTCAATTCCTTGTTCTCAAATACTGTACTTGAACTTGTACTGGACTGTATATTATCCCTCATTACTGTAAGCCACCTTGGGTCCTTTTCCAAGGAGAAAAGCAGGGTAAAAATACTCTAAAATAAATTAATAATAAATAAGTAAGCTAGTGGAGAGGGTGTTGGCACTTTTGGATGAAACCAATGCTCTTGATCCATTCCAGTCAGGGTTCAAGCCGTGTCATGGCACGGAGACAGCATTAGTTTCTCTGCAAAATAACTTTCCGAGGGAGGCTGATGGGGAGGGAAATGTCCTTGTTAGTCCTCCTTGATTTTTCAGCCCCTTTGATACCATTGACCTCAGTAAACTCTTGGGGAGGCTGTTGGCGTTGGGGATCGATGGCCTGTCTCTGTCCTGGCTCTGATCCTTACAGAGCCAAGACAGAGCCAGGGGCCAATCATATATCCATTGCTTTTAACATGAGGCCATTGAGAGAGGTCATCAAGAATTATGGGGTTTTGTGTCATTGCTAATGACACACACACCCTTTTCAATTCTTCTGCAGTGAAAGCTGTCCTATCCCTTGAGTGTTGCCTGGTCACCATGCTGGAATGGATGATAGCCAATAGACTGAGGCTGGACCTGGGCAAGACAGAGGTCCTGCATGTGGATGCTCCCAGTGTCTGTGTTTTGGAAGCCTCCCTTTTGTCTGAAAGGGCTACTCTCTCTACTAAGGATGAGGTGCATAGTTTGGGCATATTGCTGGACCCAGACCTATCAATCAATCTCAGATAACATAAGTAGTCCACTCCGCCTACTTCTACCTTAGGAGGATTGTACAACTGCGTCCCTACCTTACCATGTTGGTCCATGTGCTGGTAGACTCAAGATTAGAGTACTGTAATGCTCTCTATGTGGGGCTACCCATGAAGCAGATATGGATGCTACAGCGGGTCCAGAAGGTGGTGGCTAGATAACTGAGTGGACTAAACAGATTCCAGCATAGTCTTCCCACTCTAACTGCCTTATACTGGCTACCTGTCGATTTCCATGCCAGCTTCATTGACATACACATCCCTAAATGGTTTAGGATCTAGACAGCTTGCAGAATGTCTTCATCCCCTAAATTCTGCCTACCCTACTCATTTGCCTCAGAAGGAGCTGCTGAGTACATTTGTTGAATGGTAGTCTCATTATTTTTTAATTCAAGTCATATTATTTTATTCTTCTGTTTTTAATGTATAATTTGATGTATGTGATTATTGTAGAATGGCCTTAGCTGCCAGATGGGTGGTATATAAATCAAAGAAATAAAGTGGATAGGAAGAGTGGTGAATGCAGACCCGATGTTGGCTGTCCCGTTCTCACCAGGGGAGGGTGGCAAGTTCACCACCCACCCGATCCTCCTCTGGCAGGCGTCCTGTTTTCCAGCACCCGCTGAAGGAAAAAGTGCTGTGGTTGCTGAGCTGCCAAAATCATGGCCAACAGCCAGGTGATTTTGACAGCTCTGCTGGGGGGTTTCACGCTAGCCCAGCAAAGGGGGGGGGGGAAGCTCTTCCCCTGATTGATGGGTTGGGACAGGCTTCCCCTATGACTGCCATGAATGACTATTAATTAATTAATTTTCTTAATTAAAAAAACCCTGCCTTTTTTCTAATTGGAAATTTCCCTATACCGGCAGATTTCGTTTTTCAAGGCATTCGTAATTCAAGGCATTACTGTATCTGAAATATAATCTCTAGTGCCTCTTTATTTTCTGAAACTAGCTTGGACATCGGGCATTTCGTGCTCCAATGAATAAAACTCATTATTTTAAAATCTTGAACATTATTTTTCTTCCATGCAGCATTGCCCTGATGGTTCACTAGTTGCTGCAATCATTGGCATCTCTGTGGAGCTGAAATGTCAAGTGAATATTTCCAATGTATGGGCCATTGTTTTGTTCATATTTGTGAGTACATCCTTGTTAGGATCTTGATACATTCCATTTCTGAAGATGAGAAAAATACTATTGAATGGTATTCCATTTATTCCTACAGATTTATTTTTTCCATGAACTTTGTCAGCAGTTTCCATTTCACTTTCTGAAACTACATGTTCTTCATCAAAGGATTCTTTTTTTGGTGGAGGGGGCTGTCTTCTCTGCCATTTATACTATATCAATTTTAAATATACTGCTTCAATCTTCTCTTTATTTTATTCTGGTCAGTTAACCTATTTCTCTGCTGATCATTCAGCACCCTAAATTCTCCTTTGATTTCTTGGATCTCAGGGATCTTGCTTTTTCTCCCCTGTTTTTGTTTTCTTTTTTCTATGCAGATATCATTACAATTGTTTTCTTTGTCCCTACATCCCTGTCCCTGAAGAGTTATAGGATTGTGATACAGTTATCCCCTGCCCTTTCGCGGTTCATATACTGCGGTCACGGTATATCGCGGGTCCGCAGTATATGAAAAAGGGCCCCTGGGATAAGGAGGAAAGGCCTTTCCAGGCCTGTCGGAGGCCCCAAAAGTGCTTCCCTTCAAACCGGAAGTGAACTCTGGTAAACCAGAAGTGACCTCGGGATCACTAGAAAGCAATTTTCAGGCCTCCGGGGGCCCAGGAAGCCCTTGAAGGCCCGTTTGGGGCGGCGCCAGACCTGGGCTAAGTACAAGAGCCCCCAGAGAGCCCGCCCAGTCCCAACCCAACCCAGCATCCACATATTGCGGATTTTCAATTATTGCGGGTCAGGTCGAGTCCCTAACCCCCGCGATAGGTGGGGGTTTACTGTACTTCATCTTTTACCTATTAATTTTGCTTCTTGTTTGCTGCTAACAATTTTAAGTGTTTTCCCAGTCATCTACTTAGGTTTTTCTTTTGACTACAATAATATTTGTTCACATTTCTTTGATAAGATCCTTATTTCAGTCTAAATATCTTCTGATTTTCTAGTCAGTTGGGCGTAGGAATGCAGTCCTTATATTCTCTGATGATGCTTGGTTCTGATGTATGTTTTACATTCACATTCCAGTCCCTCCCTGATTACTGGCACATCTTGTTTGGATGCACAGTCAATTTCTACTTGAATACCTGCATAAAAGCTGTTAACTTCTTCTGGATCTGTAGCTGACACATCAACTTGAATGAGAATTATGTGGGCAGGGTTCCCATAAAATCTGACTGACATTAGTCGATCAGACTTTGCACTGTGGCCTTTCACTAAATATGCTATGTCTTGTTTTACTTTTAAAGCTATACATTTTTTTCTGAGTCCCCCCCCCCCCAGAGCTAAACATTCTGGTATTAGCTGAATAATAATGACTTATTCTAATCCACTTCAGTTTGCTGACTCCAAGTATTACCATGTTTAAATGTTCCATGTAGTGAGTGGATACAGTGATGGACTAGGACTCAGGAGAACAAGGTCTGACTCCCCACTCAGCCAAGGAAACTGACTGAGGAAGTAGAACTGGTAAAACCACTCCTTCAATATCTCCTTTATCTTGAAAGCCCTATTAGGGTCACTATCAGCCAGTTTCGACTGAGCAACAAAGAACACACATTTCATTAGAAATACTATAACAATCTTGAAATAGCACAAGAAGACAAATAGAATAAATCCAAACATTTAGTACGGTTAGCTAACTTAGAAAGATAGATTATTTACCTTCTTCCTTTTTCTTTTTTGCTTCTTCTTCACTTCTCTCTTTAGCTTTTAATGCTTCATCAGCTTTAGCTAAAAATAAATAAAATGGTGATTAGTTTCTTAATTAACATTTTTGTTAAAATAGCATTTTTACATGGACCTTGCCTCTTCGACTACAGTAAACTGCATTTCTGAAAGAAGTAATTTGGTAGCTTCTATCCAAGTGTATGATTTCACAATGTGTTACAGAGGACAGACATATTTCCAGTAATAAAATAGATGTGTATATGGGCTAAATTACCAGATATAGAACCCATATTCTGTTCAGCAGATATTTTGTGGAATTTTAACCATTTTCTTTAAAGAAATATTTCTTTATCTGAATTATCATTGTTTATTATTTCAAAATGGCATTTTAAAAATATTTTCTTCTCCTTGTGCATCAGGAAGGACTCTAAATAGATTTCTGCACAGGAAAAAGGCATTATTTCCAGACTAGACAAAATTCCAGGATGAGCTCTATCTAACAATGGTAACAATATTTTCTGTAACACCTTCCTTCCAAAAGCAAACGAATGGTCATTTTAAAATGAAAGTCTGCTCCACAAATCTACACAGCAGCTTGTGGCTCTGCCTAACTCACAGTACACTAACTCCAGCAGAAGGCTTTTTGTTTATCCAGTCTGCATCAAGCCAGTACTGTGCCATTCAGGAAGGGAAGGCTTGGAAGCTATTATGGTAAGAGGCAGTCTTACCATAATAGATCTGAAGCATCTTCCTCTACTTGGGACACTATATAGGCATCCTTCAGTCTTGAGACTATGGTATCATGTTCTGTATAGAAGCCGTGCTGTTTCCACATGGCATGCAAAGCTGACGTGACCTCTTCAGAGCACAAGGTCTGGGTAGATTAATATGGAGGTTAAAACTGTTACCCAAGCAGCAAAAAACCCCACTCCTTATCGCTGGAATAGTTTAATGGAACAGCAGAGCCGATACAATTAGTTCCATTTGTGTTGCAGGAGCTACCAGAACATGAATGTACATAGACACGAACTGCCTCTGGGACTCCGGCTCCGGATTTTGCCTCAAGGTTAACTCCTGAAGCCTTTTCCAGAAATGGACATAGCCACAAGGTAGTGGAGGATTAAGATCAGAGTTTTCCTTCTCCTAGAACAGGGATGGCAAACCTATGGCACGGGTGCCAAAGGTGGCACTCGGAGCCCCTTCTGTGGGCACCCGACATCACCCCTTCATAGACACCTGTATACAGGTTAAATTACTGTATTGGCACTTTGCAAAAAAAAAAATAGTGGGTTTTGAACTGCAGTTTGGGCACTCGGTTTCTAGAAGGTTCGCCATCCCTGTCCTAGAAGATGCTTTGTCCATTTTATGTGCCGTTGGGGCATAAAGCCCTCTTCTGCCTTCAAAACCATTGACCACCTTCTCCTGTAACCCTGGGAAGGGGCCCTTACAAGGTACTACCAGTCAGGCCAGCTGGACCAAGGATTTTTAAGGAGGTATTAGTCCTCCAACACTGACAAAGATGAGGTAGTAAGCAAAACTAGCAGCAGGTTAAGCAAAATGGTGGCATGATGAAACTCAACAGTAGTCAGCTCCCAAATGCAGTTGTAATAGAACGCTGCAGCAGTCAGTGCTTGGTGGCAGTTGTGAACAAAAACGCTAGTGGTTGTAAGAGCCAACAATGGACAAACAGTTGATGTTAATAAACAGATGTAATAGATGAAAAAAAGAGTTACATGATTTGGGACAGTGTGTGTGTGTGTGTGTGTGTGTGTGTGTGTGTGTGTGTGTGTGTGTGTGTGTGTGTGTGTGTGTGTTGTGTCATTACGACCCTTCGTGACTCCACATCCATGGAGTTTTCTTGGCAGGAATACTGGATTGGTTTGCCAGTTCCTACTCCAGGCGCCCACAGCACCTGGTATTCCCTGATGGTCTCCCATCCAAGTACAGTGGAACCTTGACTTACATACTGCTTGACTTGCATCATATTTGACTTGCAGCAAGAAGGGGCCTGTTTGACTTGAGTTGCAGGCTTTGACTTACATCTCGGAGCCCCGGCGCAAGGCACCGGAATTGGGCGGCAGCCACAACCCAGCATCACGGCTGCCGCCTCCAAACTACTCCTGCCTTCTTCCCCTCCTCCGGCAGTGGCGGCTTCGGCGAGGCCAGCTCAGAGCACCTGGAGCTGGTCCTCGGCCTCACCGAAGCCACCGCTGCTGCTGGAGGAGAAGAAGGGCCGGGAGCTCGGGGCTGGCCTCGCTGGTTAGACAGTCGGCTCAGTCTTGTAAAAAATCTGGCTGCAGAGGTCTGGTCCACAATGGAAGCATTTTAGTTGGAGAGCTGTAAAATTGTGGGACTCTAATGGTAAGCATAGAGTTGTTCAGAACTTGGAACGTCAGGTTAAATTCAGTAAAACTTAAATGTTAGACATTGTTGCTATGAACATTAAAAAGTGGAGGCATATAACTTGTGGACTATAATTCCACTGCCTCCTCCTGTCTTTGAAGAGACATTTCATTTACATCCCCAGAAGGAATCTCCTATCCCAGTCAAATTTGTGTTAAATTGCTGTTTTCGGGGGTCTTCTTCATCATCTGGAACGGATTAATCCGCTTTCCCATTACTTTCTATGGGAAACGTTCGTTTGACTTAAATCATGTTTGACTTAAGTCTAGACCACTGGAACGGATTAATGACGTAAGTCAAGGTTCCACTGTACTAACCAGGGCCGACCCTGCTTAGCTTCCGAAATCAGGCGAGATCGGATGTACTTAGGGCATCTAGGCAGCTACTTTGGGACACTAGAGCTTAGATAAAAAGGCTAATAAGAGATGACATAACCAAGGTGGACAATATTATGTAAGTAAACATTTTCTTGCACTCTCATAATATAGAATCCAGGATCATTCAGCTGAGCTTAATTGTATTTATTTATTTTAGAATATTTTTGCCCTGCCTTTGCAGGGCACACAGTGCATTGTTCAACTGTGGAATTTTCTCTACCAGGATACCATGATGACCATCAATCTGGAAGACTTCAAGCATTAGACAAATTAAATCAGTATAAAGCTAACAATGGCTACCAATAATCGTGATTATACATGACTGTATTCCAGTTTGATGGAAAACTAATATTCATGGGGAACTGGAAGGTGCTTCTGAGTTTCCCACAAACACAGTGTTTCCCACTAGGGGAATATAATACTAGGCTAAACAGACCACTGATCTGATCCAACAGTCCTTGTCTTATGTCCTCATCTCGAGGACTGCAACCGGTAGTGGTGGTGGGGAAGCAGGGCATGTTTCCCCAGTAACTGCACTGGCGGGGGGGGGGGTACCAAAATAATAAAATAGTATTGGTACTTTGTACTATTTCATTCCTCTACCCCCACTGGAGGACACAAGGAATCCATGTACAGTGGTACCCCAACTTAAGAGCAGCTTGACTTAAGAGCAATTTGACTTAAGAGCGGAAAACTGTTGGTGTTTTAACTGCCACCTTACAAATTTTAGATATGGTCTGCTCGACTTACAAGTTTTTTCCAATTTTTTTAAACTTATTTTTTCAATTTTTTAGCTAGGTACCCTGACTTAAGAGTAGTTTGACTTAAGAGCATGCACTTGGAACGGATTAAATTCGTAAGTTGAGGTGATAAAGACCCTTGCTGTGGGCCTGCCCATGTATTCCTTGGAAGGAAACTAAGCTTTTAAAAAAATACTCTCAACATTCATCATTTTTTCAAATCTTTTAAACATCAATTCTCTGCTACTCTTTTCTTCCAAGCACATTAGCTCGGGTCAGAAATAGAGCAAAGAGATTTCCTGTGGTATGGGGAAAGTGACATTTACTGTACTTTGGACCTAGGATGATTTGGCCTCAATCCCATTTTGTCCTGCTGTGAAATGCAAAAGAGGTACGGAACAGTGCCCCCTGCTACAAGAGCCATCTGAAAGAATTAAATTGCCACCAGGAAAGAAGTTATTGGATTGTTAAAAAAATTAAACAGAAATGTACATTGTCTTCAGCTAAAGACCCTGGAGACAATCTGGCCAAGAAATCTTCTTTACTATAGAAGATTATTGAGAACTAACCTTATTACACATCTATGTACAGTATAGCCAGATAAATGTCCCAGTACCTTTGCCAATTTAAGAGGGGCATGGTGGCTAAGCAGACTAGAGCGCTGAAACTATGAGCTTCTAAGTCTGCAGCTTGGCAGTTTGGATCCCGGGTGCCACACAGTGGAGTAACTTCCCAATGTAAACCCCAGCTCCTGCCAATCTAGCAGTTCAAAAGCATGTAAATGCAAGTAGATATATAGGCATCACTGTAAAAAAAGTGGGAAGGTAAAAAGTGTTCTGTGCACAGAAATGTGTTTAGCCATGCCGGCCACATGGCTACGGACTTGCACAACACTGGCTCTTTGGCTTGAAAACAGAGATGAGCACAGCCCCTAGAGTCGGACACGACTAGCACGCATGAGCAGGGGGAACCTTTACCTTTTTTACCCTTGCCAATTTACCATAGTATGAATATTCTTGGTGAATATTGTATGGAGAACCTAGCCATTACTGAGTATCTATCCCTCTGAGGTTCAATGTCTTGAGCCAAGATAAACTTTCTAGGCATGTTACAGTTGACTACACAAACATATAGATGACAAAAGGTTTCCCACAAAGCCACCCCATCTGGGTTGATCCATAACATCATCTGATCAGATAAGTTCTCATATCTTCTGAAGAACTAAAAAACTGTTGACCACAAGTCTCTGTGTTCTTGCAATCTTCAGTGCAAATCACAGCAGTGATATCCAACTCGCATTATGACAAAATCTTCCAAGAGGAATCTTTCTCCCTTTAGAAACATCTTCCCTTATTACTTAATTATCTACAAGCTCAACTACAGGGGCTTTAAACACTTTACTACAGATGTTAAAAGAAGATTAAAAATATACAGCACAGTAACAAGGGACTATCAATATACTCTGTAAATTAATTAAATTTCTGTTCTAGCACATCATTTATTCCAAAGCATTAATGTCTCAAAGGGGCTATTCTCTTTTATTGCCATCTCACTGCTTGATGAGTGAACTTAGAATAAGTCTGTAATAGCATTATAGTTAATGAAATATTAAGTTTTTAAAAGTATTGTCTTGTCAAAAGAACCAAAATGTGGGTAGTCAAGACTTTATACTAGCTTTTATTGCATAATAAATCCATTATACACATAATACAGACAACTGTTCATTCTTTTCTATGCTAGCTTGCTGCACCAATGCATGTTATATGAATATTCAATTGATATAGTAAGTGTGAAACATGAATGCCACATGACCACAACTTTGAAATCTGTCTTGTTGCAGTCAGCACCTATATCATCTTGAAATATACAGCTTAAATACTGATGTTCTGAAATGATAGAAGCAATTACAGAGACATCTGTTTCCATTTACAAGCTTTCAGACACACTCAGACTACATTTAAAGTCATGAAATATTAAAACTTTTCTGCCAGCAATATCTTTACAAGAATCTATTAAATTAGATAATAAAAACAAACCACTAGTAACTGTAAGGACTTTTACTTCATTTACACTTTATTCTCCCTAGAAGCAGGAAAAGGATAATAGAAATTCCATTTAAATTCAATTTTGGTTACATGTGTAATTGTAGCTATACCCCTTGAGTCATGTAAAACGTTCTACTTATGTTTCTTCTGAATTATCCTGCTCAGATTCACATTCCTCCCCTTATAACCATCTTCAATATGTATTAGCAAAGCTCATTAGACTGAAATTTAATAATGCAAACATTAGGTGGGTTTTGAGATCCTCCATTATCAACACAAGATGGATTGCTTATACTGTATATAACTCTTGGGCCAACCAGGCAAAATTTAGATTCAATAAACTACTAGGCTTAATTTTGATTTATTTATTTTGCAATGTCAGTTTGTTCTTCATAACTGATTTGTTCAGTGCATAAAAACAGTTCATTAGGTTTTTGAAAAACAGATAAACGTTAAGTAAAAACAGCATTATAATATATTTACCATGGATTTGCTAACTGTAATCTACCAACCTAGTCTTATAGACTGTACTAAAGGACATTTGAAATATATTTTTAAAAATATGCTTATTTTCTATTCTTGGCAGATTAATCCGAACACGAGCACAATCATCCTAAAAAAGTTATGAGTCAATATAGCACCCGAATGATATATTTTCCTTTTTTTCATTGTGATCACTAAAAAGTGCATTCACATTAATTTACTTGGAATCTTTCAAAGTCTACACTAGTTGTTGTTCAGTCGCTCAGTCGTGTCCGACTCTTTGTGACCCCATGGACCAGAGCTCGCCAGGCCTTCCTATCTTCCACTGCCTCCCGGAGTTTGGTCAAATCCATACTGGTTGCATCGATGACAAAGTCCAACCATCTCATTCTCTGACGTCCTCTTTTCCTTTTGCCTTCGATCTTTCCCAACATCAGGGACTTTCCCAAGGACTCCTCTCTCCTCATGAGGTGGCCAAAGTACTGGAGCCTCAGCTTCAAAACCTGTCCTTCCAGTGAACATTCAGGGTTTTTTTCTTTCAGGATGGATAGGTTTGATCTCCTTGCAGTCCAGGGGACTCTCAAGATTCTCCTCCAGCACCACAGCTCAAAAGCATCGATTCTGCGGCGATTAGCCTTCTTTATAGTCCACCTTTCACTTCCATACATCACTACTGGAAAAACCATAGCTTTGACTATCCGCACCTTAGTTGGCAAAGTGATGTCTCTGCTCTTTAGGATGCTATCTAGGTTTGCCATGGCTTTCCTCCCAAGAAGCAGGCGTCTTTTAATTTCGTTGCTGCAGTTGCTATCTGCAGTGATCAAGGAGTCCAAGAAAATAAACTCTGTCATTGCCTCCATTTCTTCCCCTTCTATTTGCTAGAAGGTGATGGGACAAGTGGCCATGATCTTAGTTTTTTTATGTTGAGCTTCAGCCCATTTTTTTCACTCTCCTCTTTCACCCTCATTAAGAGGTTCTTTAATTCCTCCTCACTTTCTGCTATCAGAGTAGTATCATCTGCGTATCTGAGGTTGTTGATATTTCTTCCGGCAATCTTAATTCCGTCTTGTGATTCATCCAGACCTGCCTTTCGCATGATGTACTCTGCATATAAGTTAAATAGGGAAGGTGACAGTATACAGCCTTGTCATACTCCTTTCCCAATTTCCCAATTTCGCTATGAATCCATACAGTGGCAATTGGGACTTTCAGAGATTCTTCTCCTGCCAACTTGTATCCTTGGATTAATTGGCTCAAACTGCTAACATCCTTACATTACTTAGTCATGTACCCTTCCTTCAGCACACATGCACGAGAACAGGCATCTCTTATTCTTTTAAAATCACTACTATGAACGCAGCAAGATAACAGTTTACGTGTGAGAAACCCAGAACTATGTTTAGCAAGTTTAGCAATTAAACTGTATAGCTAATCAGCATACAATAAGCACCTATTTCATTGTGTGCTGATGCTAGCAGAGCATATAATAAATATCTAATCCACCATTAAACAATATGAACATGCACTCTGACTCAGGATGTGTGCCTTGTTTTCCTGATCATCCAATCCTTTCTCTTAATGTTTATAGCTGACTAAGGGCACAGTCATCCACAATATTGTATTCCCATTCAGTATGGGCATGTTTCAATGCTGAAAGTAAAGGAAACTGTCACTGAATTTGATTAATTTGAAATATGGTGCTGGAGGAGCCTCCTCCACCACCTCTGGCACCATCATCCTCAGAGGCAGTAGGCCTGGCTTCCCTTTCTCAGAGATGGGCCTGTCGCTCCTGCACATGATAGTGTTACATTTCAAAGTCTTCCTGAAGCTGGCAGATGAATGATTGTACAGATACTCAAAAGGAGGAATAGAGAATCTGTTATTATATGCCGTTAAGTTGTTTCCAATTTATGGCAACTCTATGAATGAGCATCATGAAAATTTACTGTAAATTGCCCTGCTGAGCTCCCCTAAATTCATACTTGTGGCTTCCTTTAGGGAGTTAGTCCATCTTGTATTTGGCTCCCCCCCCCCCCGCTGTCTTCAATCTGTCCCAACATTATTATTTTTTCCAGAGAACCCTGCCTTCTCCTGACATAGTCAAAGAAAAACAGCCACGGTTTCATCATTTCGATATTTCAGGTATGATTTGCTCTAGAACCGAGATACACGAATCATTCACTGCTTCCTTGTCAACATTAAAGTTAAGCAGCTTTTTCTGTAGTCATGATTTCTGCCCTCTCCATGTTCAACTACTATCTCAACTTTACATGAGTGTTTAGCTGCAGTAATGAATTGGATGAGGATGAACAAAATGAAACTAAACCCAGACAAGACAGAGGTGCTCCTGGTCAGTTGAAAGGAAGAACAAGGGATAGGGATGCAACCTGTACTGGATGGGGTCACCCTCCAATTGAAAAAACAGGTACAGTAACCCCCCACCTATCGCAGGGGTTAGGGACCCACCTGACCCGTGATCCTTGAAAATCCGCGATATGCAGATGAAGGTCAGGTGGGTGGGCAGAATGCCGCTGGGGGGGTGCGGGCAAGGAGCGTGAAGTTTAAGTTCTGGTGGCGGAGCCAAGCCCTTGTCACTGCAGCCAGAGCCATTTAAAGGTCCCACGCCCCACGCCCCACGGGGAGCACGGACAAGCAGCACGGGATCTCCGAATAGGACTCTGGCTGCAGAGGCAAAGGCTTGTCTCCACAGCCAGAACCCTTTAAACGTCGCACACCGCTCGCCAGCCCCCCCCCAGGGGGTGTAGACGAGCAGTGTGCGATCTTTGGAAAGGGCTCTGGCTGCAGAGCCAAAACTTTCCCCCCCTTCCCTCAAGCCCTTTGGTGGTACTGCAGCCCCGCGATATAGCGGAACCACATTATATGAACCACGAAAGGGCAAGGGACCACTGTATGCAGCTTGGGGGTGCTCTTGGACTCATCCTTGAGCTTGGAAGCCCAGGTCTTGCACAATTAAGGCTAGTACACAAGTTACACCCCTTTCTTGAGAAACCAGCTCTTGCCATGGTGACACATGCCCTAGTGACATCCCGGCTAGACTACTATAATGCGCTCTATGTAGGACTACTGATAAAAAGTCTCAGGAAACTTCAACAGGTCCAAAATGCAGCAGCCAGACTGCTGACTGGGGCGAGGTACAGAGATCACATTACACCCCTGTTAAAACAGTTCCACTGGCTGCCAATCAGCTATTGGGCACAATTCAAGGTGCTGACCTTAACCTACAAAGCTCTGTACGACCTGGGTCGTAGCTACCTCAATGATCGAATATCACAGTATGAACCAACTTGGGTGTTAAGGTCATCAGGAGAGGCCCTCACAGGTACGTCTCGTGGAACCCATGAAAAAGGCCTTCTTGACTGCTGCACTCAGACTCTAGAACTCCTGCCCACGCCCAGGGAGGCTCGGAAAACTTCCACGCGTGCCCGAGCCTTCTCTGTGGCGGGCCCGACCCTCTGGAATCATCTTCCAGCAGAAGTGCGCCTTGCAGAGTCCCTGCCTGCCTTCCGGAAGGCGCTGAAAACCCTTCTCTTCCGGGAGGCGTTTGGGTGACTCAAACAGTTTTTTTTTCTCAGTCCCGCCATCTGCTGTTGTTGTTTTTGTCTGTTTTTATTAGTTTAGTTACTATTTATTTTGCTGTTTTTGTAATTTTGCTGTGTTGCATAGTCGTTGTAAACCGCCCGGAGTTCCCTTAGGAAGACGGGCGGTATATAAGCTGTATAAATAAATAAATAAATAAATAAATAAATAAACTCCTTCCCCCTAGAGTCCAGGACTGCCTCTTCTCTTCTGTCCTTCTGGAAACAGACAAAGACAATTCTCATCAGGCAAGCTTTCCCTGAATGATGAACTACCATTATGTGTCTTTTATATGAATCTATAGGTTCACATAGACTTTGTGTTTATAACTACTTATAACCTTGTAGCTTTAATAGTTGTCTATTAATGCTGTAAGATGTCCCTCAATTCCTTGTCCTCAAATACTTGAACATGTCTTAATTGTATTGGACTGTATATTATCCCTCATTACTGTAAGCTGCCTTGGGTCCTTTTCCAAGGAGAAAGGCGGGGTAAAAATACTCTAAAAATCTGCAGTCCTGCTTCGGCACTTTCTTCTTTCAATTTCATCAAAAGTCATTTCAAGTCATTGCTGCTTTCTGCCAGTAAGATGGTGTCATCTGTATATCTTAAATTATTGATGTTCCTTCCCGGCAAAGTCCGGCTTTCCACATGGTATGCGCTGTGCATAGAAAAGGGGATAAAATGCACTCGTCTGACACTTTTGCCTGTAAGACACCTTTCTATCTTTCCATATTCAGTCCTAATAGTAGCTTCTTATCCACAATATAGATTAGGCACCAGTAAAATCAAGTTTGGAGGTACTCCCATTTCCTTCAGAACAACTCATAGTTTCTCATGACCCACACAGTCAAAGACTTTAATCTTGTCCATAAAGCTCAGAAAATCTCAGCTACTACAGTTGGATTTGATTGTACAGTTTCAGTAGCAGATGTACAAGTGGCTAGGTAACATACCAGACAACAACTTGCAAAGCCATTTGTGCAAGAAAAGCTGGGTTACAAGTCCTAGCTTTTTTCTGAGCTGTAAAAAGGTAAAATCAATTAGAAAATGAGTCATCCTCAGAAAATGAGTCCATTAAACATGTGTTCATTCTTCAAATAATGCTGCAGAGACTACACATTGGTGATTCAAATGATAAAACTGACAGTTTAAAGTATTTAAAAATGTTTTCTGAATAGATTTTAATATTTAAGTAAACCAAAATGAAATATGCAAATAGACAAACATTTTTTCATTAGCTCCATTACACCATAATACAATCATTATGATAAATTAGCAGAATTTTTTAACACTAGTATTTAGGCTGCTGTTGCTGTTAATCACCCTTAAAGTAAGTTGTAGCTTCAAAACTAGTATTTTTAAAGTACATTTTTTGGTAAAAGAGTGTTTCTGTTTGTCGTTGCTGTTTGCCTCGAAACAAGCATGAACAAACGTCACCTCACAACTGTTCCTGCTGTCCCCAAAACACATTTCTGCAAAGCTAATCTTTATTAACGCTAGACCCTCCAAAATGACAAGGGGGCTGAAAAATGGGAACATGAGTTATGAGGAAGTGTTCTGTATGAGCAAGAGTAAGTTACATTTTCACAATGGGAGAATTGAAGAAATTTTTGTGTTTCAAAGCTTCCTTCCTCAAGGACATCACCGAGACTTTTGCACTGACATTTGGAGACAAACTAAATACTCATGTGATAAGCACAGTGCTGTATATTTTATATCTAATTCAAGTACTAAGTCATAAATATTTGACTGACAACCATTTTAGTATTTTATTTATTTAACTTTATTATCTAGATATCTCACCTTTCTCTTTGAACCAGAATGCAAATGGAGTTAGAAAACACAGATATAGATAGACACATACAAATGGTAATGCATGTAAACATAAACAAAACAGAGCCATATGGTCTACTGTCAAATGAGACTGTGGATTCAGGAACTCTGTTGAGTGATTGCAGCCCTATCATTCTATCTAAGTCTAAATATACTGTATTTTTCATTATGTACAATGATATTCTTTTCAAAAACTGTTTGCCTAAAACTGAGAGTCATCTTATACATATGAAAGTATCTTTAAGATGCTATCTGTAGTTGCCTTGTTTTGTTTCTTTGGATTTTGCTTGCACAGACTAACCTCATCTAAAACCATCAAAACGGTGTCCCTCCCTCCCTCTTTCGCCACGCTGCCTCTACCCCATGCCTTTTGTGCCTGCAGGAGCTGCCTCACTTGTGCACTCTCTTTCTCATGTGTCCTATCCATGATGGATCTTCACCATCTTCTTGCCCTGGATGTGGTGGGTGGCAGTGGCGCGGGCTCCTCTTTCTCAGCATCAGTGAGAAGCTGAGAAGGAGGAGCCCCTGCCACTGCAGCAGCAGCCCACCATGTTCAGGGCAAGAAGATAGGGAGACAAGTGAGACAACTGTTTCTGGAATATGTCCCATTATGCATCAAGAGCTGGTGCTTATGGATTCTGAAAAGACGCTGAAGATGGAGAGGAAAGGGAAGGAAATAGATTTGCTCTCCACAAGTCTCAGCTGCAATGCCATCATGTGACAGTTGATAAAATAAGCTGTTCAATGGATAGCACACACTTCAAAACAAATAGAACGAGGCCAAGCCTTCATACCAAAGCTGAGAAAGATGGGGAGGATCCGCCACGGACAGATGTGTGGTGTGGTGTGTGCACAAATGAAGTGGCTCTTACGGACAAAAACGGGGTGGGGCGGAGGTAGCATGGGGAAAGGGGGAGGGAGGGATACCTTTTTGGGATGATTTTAGGTGTGACCCTCCCTCTGTACCACCCCCCTTTTTAAAGGAGGAAAATTGGGTTTTTGAGTACCAGTACTTTGTATTTATAATCTTGAGTTGGAAAAGTGGAGGTTGTCTTACTTCTACTTTTACATAGGGGCGTCTTATAAATGGGAAAATATGGTATTAATTGTTTTGTTATAAGAAAAAGAAAACAGCTTCTATTCACAAATTCTTTAAAAGCATAGTAAAGCACATAGGACTGCGTCACCTGTGGCCTATGCTGCAAAGCAAGAAGACTATATCATTCTGTCACTGTAGGATGAGTTGTTCTTGCTGGTCAGATGTGGGACAACTGTGGGAGAAACTGAGTGCTGGTAGTGGTAGCACAACTCAAATCTTAAAAGCACACATTTTGAAAGGCATTTTTTTCTTCCATATAGTCTGACATAACCAAAATATTTTGACATCCTAAGGACTAATGCACTGAAGGTTCTAGAATCTTTCAAAGGGAAGACTATGCTTTTCCATAGGAAAGTCAAGTCCTAAAGGATATTAATCATCACATCATATCATTAAGTTTACTTTTACCTATGACATCAATTTTAAAGTATTAGTATAATTATATTATAATATTTTATCTCAGATATTATTCCACCCCAAACACACCTAGTATAGCTATATGGAGGAGAGAGAGGAAAACCTTCTGGGTCTAGAGACATCATTTGGAGAACATTTCAGTTGATATCAGCCTAACTGTAAACTATTTGACTTAAATGAATTCGGTGGCGATTTCTAGGGTAAGCAATATGGTAACATTTTATTCACAATAATTTACAATTAGGAATTAATTCAATTATGTGTAGCTTTGAACTCAGCTTTGTTCCACTCTATTTTTTTTAAAAAAAATCTATTTCTATTTTGTAAACTAAAGAAATCTATTTTAGAAATTTCACATTTCTGCCAAGTTGTTTTGAACTTTACATTTACAAAAAAGAATAGACAATGACAGAATGCTGAAGTTCTTGCAACTACTAATTTTAGAAATTGATAGTAACAAATTATCAAACATTTGATTCTATTGTAATGGCTTTGCTTTAAATTCACAAAGGAGTCAGTCACAAAAATTAGACATTCACTAGATGGCGCAACTAGAATAATTTATATCAGTATTTAACCATGCTGTGTCTGTCTACTGGAATGAAACAAATAAGATGACAGATAAAGCACTCATTATCAGGGTTCTGTCTAATCCTGATGTATTAAGTTGAACTAAAATCTTTTGATCTACTTGTGCTATGAATGATTAGGTAAATACATGTTGCTTGCAAGAAAACAGGTGTGATACATTTTGATTATATTTCTTTAGAATAAAAAATTTAAATGAAGACATTTTGAACCTTGTTGCTGAAAATAATGCTTTTAAATACTTGTTTTAAATGAGCTATATTTATGACTTAAATGTTATTTTCGCTATTGCAGTACATTAATTCTATTTACCCCCATTTATATACAGTGCTGGCAACATATATAATCCAGATACAAATATTCAGTTTAACAAGTTTGTAATATATATCACAGTAATAATCATGAAAGATTAAATAAAACATGTTATACAATGGAAGCAACAAATAAAAGGACATTTATCTCACCCAAAGATTTTGGATTTATTAAAATTTTAAATGCATATTCACATACGGATAAGTTACATCTACCATGTTTGTATTTGCAAATGATCTAGGACTACAGTACAACAACTTTCCATTATTATGACATAAGTAAGGGCATCCTAACCTTCTATACAGAACATATCTTGTTTATCTTGTATTGTTCACATGAAAGTGATCATTCAGGTAAAAACAATTAGATTACCTCTTGAATGTATTTATTTTTCCTCGAGCAGTGCATCAGTCCACTAAGCCCTAACTACTGTTCAAGAACAGAAGAGCTAAGGGACCACAGCATTGAAGGGATAAAGTGGCAGAAGAGGCTATGAATAAGAGGATTAGGCAACGTATTTCATGGATAACATAAAACAAATATAATAAGCAAGCATTTTTATCTTACATTATCAGGAAGGTATGTTTGATTTTTTTAGACAAAGGAAACTGCATTTTGAAACATAAAACACAAAACTAGCTGTCTTTAACATACCAAAAACAACATCTCATTAATTACATTTTTAAAATGCATGCTTTCTTTCTAGAATATATTTGATTTATCAAGGTCTGTAGAAGACTTTTCTGATTAATATTCATGAAGAAACTACCAGGTTATTGAAATGTTGCACACATTCCAGAATCATATATTAGCTATGTATGCTTTAGCTCCTCGTTATTCTTCATCTGCAATGTAAATATTTTTCAAAACCCTTAATAATGTTATCAGTACAAATAAGGATGTGATACTGTGCAATATTAAATGTTTCTGTCTGTATGCCACCTTTTATTTCAGTCTGTTTCATCAAAACCACTTCTAGAGGACCTATGCACATTTACTATTTCTCACAATTCAAAGTCCTAATTCCTGAACACAGCCATTGTGGTTTACTTCTTTGTGGTTTACTTCTTAATGTATGCCTTGGATTACACTGCTTGTTATGTAAATTATAACTGTTCAAAACTTGAAAATCACTGGCAATCCAAGGGAACTTTCACAACTTTATATACATCAGGTGAAGAACTGGAAAACATATTGGCTTGCCTCAATGGTCATTTTTAATATTGACTAGCAAGACCCCTAGTTCTGAACATTCACTAGATGAGCACAAGATTTCCCTGAACCCTCAACAGTATTTACATTTGAGGAATTGATTGTGACAGGTACAAATTACCAAGTTCTTTCATTAATATATATGCAACACACGAAAACTCATACACTCACACACAGACAGGCTTACAACATGTTCAGTTTTGGCACATATTTCCCCAAAGAGCAGTAGTATGCTCGAAGTTTTTCCTTTAAAAAGATGAACTTATCTAAATAATGCATTGTAATGCAGGGGTTTCAACATGTTTTATTAAAGAAAAAAATAGTAAATGTTGATTGCAGTGAGTAACTTGAGAAAAAGATGACACTTGAAAATACTGGTTTCTAATGTAATTGCCTAATACATCTTAAAGGCCCTTTCCAACTCAATTACTCGATGGTTTTATGATAATATAGACTTAAAATTGCAAAAATTGAGACTTAGAATTACGCTATATCAAAAGTTACATTTACATTGAAGTAATTTATTTTATGGTAAACACCTCTAGAGAAACTGAAGGTTTTAACAGGAATCTTAACATTTTAAGCATAAATGTGTAAGAGAGGGTGAAGATAAACATGAAGTATCAATGAATATCAGGAAGAAATCAGAAAAAAAATGATATGTAAAGCTCCATAACAGTAATCAGGAAACCTCCCCATAGACTCTCAAAAATCCTTGTTACTGCCTACTGTATTAAGACTGTGTTTCTCATCACTTAATGCTTATTTTCATCACTTTGCTTAAAATATTGATAATCAATTAGAGCTACGTCTGTTTTGCCACAGAATCTGTGTCACAGTCTATCAGACTGTCAGGGCCAATTCAATTCTCATTCAAAGTTAATTTTTTCTTGATAAATCTGCCTTTGGAGGAGTCATTAGGCGCAGAACATAGCCTGAGGTGCAATCACCTATTCTCTTTCATTAGTGGCAGGCAGAGAAGGTGAGGGAGATTATTAGAACTTTGGAATGATCACAAAGCAGCGTGCTGCCTGTCAGATCCCCCCAACATTTAATTCATCTAGCCAACTCACCAGCACTCTTGCCAACAGTTTTAAACGGACATTATTCATGAACATCTGTGACATGCTGAATATTCTGAGGTAGAAGTGGTGGAATAGCAATGCCACGTTTGGCTTTAAAATTAATTGTATGGTCAAAACAATTAAGCATATAACTAACACCCTTGGTGATGTTATTTTTAGCCATCGAAGGTATTGTACTTCAGAAAGATATCTAATAAAACATTTTTTCTTTGAAAATAGGATTTATAAATCTGATGTTGGAAAATAAAAACTACTGCACTGTATTCTTTATTGGCAATAAAATATTACTGCAATATTTTCTTTACTAAGGGTCAGTAGTTTTCATCAAGTAGTGTTTACAGATTAAGTAATTTAGCTGGCTACACTGTTCATTTTGTTGATATGATTCTAAATGACTGCAAAATGAAATGACATGTTTGATTTTAATGCAATGCTATATTAAGTTACAGTGCACTTTTCTCATAATGGGCAATCAGTTACAGAATATAAGAAATGATCTCCTAAATCACATGCATTATGTTTATTTTCCCCCTGGATATAAATAAACAAAAAAACCACTGTTACAAGTAGGTATTTTGTGAACATTATAACACTCTTCTAAAGGAAAATGGGATTGTAACCACACTGCTCAATAATATTCTTCTACTTATCATTAATGATGAGTACATGTTAAAAACATAATTCTGTATTTAGTTATAATTCAGAACACTCAGGTCCTTAAACTGGGAGTGTTGAAATCAACATGGAGAAACAAACAGCGGTTGGCCAAACATATTTCCTTACATACCCACAAACATCAAAAAAAAATCCACATTGGAAAGGGATGCTGCATTTAGATTTCTATACACTGACGTCTTCAACACCAGGTGAAATAACTGATTGCCATGCTAGAAATTTATGTGATAGTGAGATTTGCTGAGATGGAGTTAAGCAAGGAAATTTACAGAAAGAAGAGAGAGTAAGAACACTTATGTCTATGTTACATGATATGTTAAAGAGGGCAACTTGAAAAGGAACATATTTCATCAATGTATACTTGAGCGTCACTAGTTTATTTTTAATGTAAGATCATCTCCATACTGAATATGCTATCAACAGCAAAGATAAGTACCTTTTACAATGATATCACTGAAAGAAGTAAGGTTGGAGCCAATTCATAAATGTAATTCAATTTGCTACCACATTTCATTTAAAAATGAAATCAGAAACAGTTTTAAAACCAATGTTCAAATTATGTTCAGTCATTATCAAGATTACATGTTAATTTAAAATGTTATTTGCAGATAGGTTTTTCAATTAAATTAATGAAATAGCCACTAACAATGTAATAATTAATTTTATTGGTTTCTTACATTCCTTCAATGCTAAGTACTACTGTTTCTAAATTTAGGTGAAGGGAATGATATTAACTGATAGAAAAATCAGTACTATATTCAACATGCCCAATATATAAAGGGAGCAGCATATACTGTACATAGGTGATCTACCAAGTGAAACTTTCAGAGACCCACTGAAACACACTTAACTAACAGCCAGCAACCTGTTCAAATTTTCGGTGGAGTAAGAGGACATCCCCTTCATAACTTCAGCCCTTTTCCTGACAGTATGTTTTAAGATACAGTACAGAGAGCTGCCTTGACTTGTACAGGAATAGTATTGTAGAGCTCATTAAGGCTTCTCTCCCAGCTTTATCCCCCTAGTTTTGAGCACTATCCAAAGAGCTGGAGAAACAGCAAATGATGAAGAACGCAAGAAGATTAAATGCCATTGATACTGCAAGCGGAGATATTAACAAAACTTTGACATCAATGTAAGTAGAAAGTGTTCAAGCTTTGAGTGAGTGCAAGAAATCAAATGGTGAAAAGCCCACCTACCTCAAGATATTTTCAGAAACCAATCATTGAACTCTTTCACAGGGAGTTTTCAATCAAATAAAACTAATAGGAGGAAAGCATTACGAAGAAAGAATGGGCATCAAGCTCCAAGTACCTACTGGGAGGGGAAAAAATTGACATAGAAGATGGAACCAGAAGACAGGGAAGAGTTTACAAAGGAGGACGATTTCCTAAAGAAGTCAAATGGATGGACAAAAATATGAAACTAAACAGGTTTAACATGGAAATAATTTGTGACAGGGATTATGATAGCTGCACATCCAGAACTAAGGATAGATGAGAAGATACAACAATGATGATAAATAACAGTCCCCCTTGCCCAATGATAGGGACACTACTGCAACTGGAACACTGAACTGGAAACAGCTTTTAACTTGCACTCTATCTTTCCAAAGGAGAATGAAGTACACAAAACACCCAAAACAAACACTAGCTGAAAAGAAATCTCCTACAGGACATGTTTGGGCTTGCATGTAGAGCCTGTCCCAACCCACCACATTCAGAGGGAAGTAAGGATGGAACAAAGCTAAATCTGAAGGTACATCACGTGCTGGAAGCTCCAGCCAAGGTTCATGACCACACCACCTGACATAATGTGGTGGCCCACAAAGACAGAAGATACTTGGGTCTTGTTTTCTTTACAATATTATGTAGTTATAATTTCTACAATAAAATACAAACAAGAGCATAGAATGTCAGTTTGATCTCAAATGTTCATTCTTTTTCATAAAGAAGTACTAAATGTGACTATATTTCATGGATTCTTTTTTAAAGAACTGGGGGTGTTGAGTTTATTTTGTTTGTTGTACATAGAATCTAATTTCTTATCCACTGTTAAGAGACATAATCTAGCTTCTTAGTTCTAACTTTAAGTTTAAAATGATTTGTCTTTATATAGCTGGCAGCGGGGTAGGGGTTCAAGTCCAACTGTCCACTGGACCATACACCCGCTGGGGGATTTCAGACCAGTCATAATCTCAGATTAAACTACCTCATAGCATTGCTGTGATGACAAAATGTGAGAAGAGAAAGAAGTACATAGATCTCATTTTTATTTCCTTGAAGAAGAAGTAAAAATATAATAAATAAAAAATAACCAACAGACTGAGTACAGGGATTGTCTGGAAAGTTACTCTCAATAGAAAAATTCCAAAAATACTAGGGACACTGGGTATCTTATAGTTTTGTTATTTGCACCAGAAATAATGCACATTATATTCCACAAATTTTACATCTTTCAGAATATATGGAATAATAACCAGTATAAACAGAGTCTGATTGGAAGTCCTACTGAAATTATTGGAAGTCCTACTGAAATTATAGAACTTTTTGTGAATATGCAGAATACTGTGATATAAATGTGAGAAGAGATAATTATTGCTCCTGGCAAACAGCTTCTCCCACCCAGCTCCCTAATTGTCTTAATTCTGCTTCATACAGACTGTCATTTATCCAAAGTGTCTCAAGCAGTTGCAAGAAAGTAGTCACTACACTTGCACAATGGATATGATTGGCCTTAGTAAACCCATTAACTCTAACCTTCCTTGCTGTGACCTTAAACAATTAGTGCCCTAGTCTTCAGTCACTCTCCCTTGGTTAGGGAAGTAAAGTGATTATCTGCCCATTATGGTTGATTTAATTTGCTAAATAAATATATGGTATTTGTTTTCTAATGTGCTCCCCTCCATAGTGTTTCCTTAGTGTAGCAGCAACAATTCAAAGTCACCCATTTAGAAATTATTTATTAAAAATGACATATGACGTTTCTCTTTTCAGGTAACAACCAAATTTAGTATGACAGCTTGCCTGCAAACTTGAACCATCTTGAGCTCAAGCATGAACCTTTCTTTCATCTGCCATTTAAAAATGTCAGGTATCTACAAAATGAAATTCAAGCAGATGACAAAGGGTTCAGATTGAATTAAAAAGCATATTCAAATAAATGTAGAAAAATTAGCTTCCACAACCAACTATACTGTAAACCACTTGGATTCTAACCTTTTAAAGAGTAACAAGATAGAAATGTACCCAATTAACAATTCTATAAGTGATGCCTCTTAATAATATCCATTACAATCAGGATGCTGAGATCAAACATGGGGGTGCCGAAGTTCCTGACTATCCACTTTTCAACTTTACAATTCAAAGTTCCAATGATCAAAGGGTCCAAGAATAATGGTGTATAACATTTCAAGTGGTGTGAAATTAGTTTTACAATGTTGATATCCATCAAGTCAGATCCAACATATATTATGAAAAAAAGTAAAGGGAGTACAATACTACGTACATTCACATCAGTTCATCTAGACCTGGATATGGAATGGGCAGTAGAGGCAGGGATTTGTAAAGGAAAACAATAAAAGAAATTTTAATTGTATAATTAATTATATGAATTATTCTCTGCAATAACCTTACTGCCTATTAAATTATATCTGATTGAGAACTTAAAGAAATCTGACACTAGATGATGATGTAATTAACTTCCTGTTACTGTTATGTGCTGTTAAGGCAGAACTGACAGCAACCCTAATAAGTAAGTGAGACATTTAAGGAATAAAGCTTTACATGTTCTACATCCCAGTGAGTTTTCATGGCTGAGCAAACTCTGGCCTCCAGAGTCCTAGTTAGTCACTCTATTCTCTATAACACACTGTATATCCAATCAACTTAACAAACCAATTTTGTCATCAGTACAAACTCTTCACTGGTGACACATGGCTAAAAAGAACAGGAAAGATCAAATAACTAAGACCAAGATTTCAGTCTAAATACAAAAAATTACACATATTATTTACAATTAATGCAACATTTTAGAATTTGTTTAAAATTCTCATACTAGACCAGTGGTTCTCAACCTGTGGGTCCCCAGATGTTCCTGGACTGCAACTCCCAGAAATCCCTTCCAGCACAGCAAGTTGTGGAGGCTTCTGGGAGTTGCAGTCCAGGAACATCTGGGGATGCACAGGTTGAGAATGAGAACCACTGTACTACACCATAACATAATTATCACTGTTAAATTAGTAATGTCTTGCATTTTTAAACTGCCCCATAGAAGTAGTTCCCTAATAAATGTACAAAAAAGATTAAAAACATACAATGAAATAAAAGGTGCAGAAGAAACAAATGATGAATCAGAAGTAAAATCAACTGCAAAGGGAGAAACAGTGTAAAGATCTAAAAACAATGAAATAGTGTTCCAACAATGAAATGAGTGTTCCAACACTGGAGGCCTTCAAGAGAAATTCAGACAACCACCTGGCAAATATCCTTTGATTTTTATTCCTGCATGGAACAGGGGGTGGGACTTGATGGCCTTGTGGACCCCCTCCGACTTCACTATTCTATGGTTCTATGAATACTGAGCATTCCAGGAAGGGTAAAAAGCTCCCTTTATAGCTGGACTGAGAAGAATCTAACATGCCAAACTAGCTTCTTAGGGAGAATGATTCACAGATGGAGTGGTGCCATTTAGAAGGCCTTCTCTTTAGCAAACACCAAAGATATTGTCTATACCAGTGGTTTTCAACCTGTGGGTCCCCAGATATTCCTGGACTGCAACTCCCAGAAATCCTAGCCAGCTCAGCTAGTGATGAAGACTTCTGGGAGTTGCAGTCCAGGAACATCTGGGGACTCACAGGTTGAGAACCACTGGTCTATACCAATGGAGACTTCAATGCAAAAGTGGGAGCAACAGAAGAAGCAAAAATTATAGGAAAATTTGGCCTTCATGAACGAAATGATTCAGGAGACCATTGGATTCAGCTATGTCAAGAACAGAAGTTATGCATAATGAGCACACACTTTGAGCAGCCCAAATAACAATTACACACTTGGACCTCACCAAATGGAGAATATTGTAATAAAATGGACTATACAGTATTTTATGCCAACAGAAGTCAAAAAGTTCCATCCTTGCTGTGATGACGTGTCTTCTAGTACCTTAACCCGAACCTGAACCCGAACCCTAAGAAAGGCCATAACAGAGAGTGTTTTTCGCATGAGAAGAAGAGCTTCAAGAATGGCAATAGTCAATGGACATGGTTGGCAGGAATTACGTGATGAACAAGCAATCAGAGAAAGGTGGTGGGAATATATAGAGCAATTTGATACAAATGAATATAAAAATCAAGGCATAGGAGAGGAAGAACGACTAGAGCTGGGAGCAGATATCCTGGAGGAGGAAGTTGAATTGGCAGTCCATCAGATGCCACACCACAAAGCCCCTGGAGACAATGGGATACCAGCAGAACTACTCAGACCACTAACAATAAAGGCACTGACAGTGCTATGTCATTCTTCAATACGTAAGGCCAAAAGAGTGCAAAAGGTTAGTACTTATTCCAATACTGAAGAAAGGCAACAAGAAAGACTGTTCAAACTACTACACCATTGCCTCAATACCACATGCAAGTAAAATTCTCCTGAAAGTCTCTCAACAAAATTGGAAAAGGAACCTGCCAGTGTTGTATTCTATCATCTTCATTAGTTAAATTGTGTACAGAAGTGGTGATCACAAAGGCACATCTGGAAGAAACTGCCATTGGGGTTAAAAATTGATGGAAGGAAGATCAAAAACTTTCAATACGCAAATTATAAACACTACTGGTGAAAAATAAGGAAAATCTGGAATGGCTAATTCTTGTGGTCAAAGATGAAAGTGAAAAACTTAGATTGTACTTGAAAACCAAGAAAACAAAAATAATGACAAGGGCAGAAAGCATGCAATGTAATGAGGTAACTGAAGAGGTAAAGGAGTTTACTACCCTTGCTACTACAATTAATCAAAATAGTGACTGCAGCCCAGAGGTCAGAAGACATATAGCGCTTGGAAGAAGAGCAATGATCAGTATGAATAATATCTGGAAGAATAAAGATATCAGCTGCCCAATTAAACAGACTAGTTAATTTGATCATATTCCAGTAGCTTTGTCTAGCTGTGAACCTTGGACTTTGATGAAGACAGATATGAAATAGATAGAGGCATCTGAATTGTGGTCTGGAGATGACGACTACACATCCCATGGACAGCAAAGATAACCAACAAGGAAGTCATAGACAGAGTCAAACCAAACATATCTATGGAAGCCATGATCACCAAACAAAAATTGTCAGATGTGGGCTGACTCACTGGAGAAGACAATAATGCTGGGATTGGTCAGGGGCAAAAGAAGAGGCCACTCAAGGACTTGCTGGCTTGACATAATCAGAAGGGACTTTGGAATGACCTTGATGGAGCTAAAAGTGACCAAAGAGTTGGGCACAATAGAATGAATAGATGAGACAAGTCTTCAGCAGTCCTTGCCATTTCTATTTCATGGGGACACCGAGAGGAATGTCTCAGGGTCCAATTAGGGAAATACAGGAGGAGATCCGCAGATGTCATCTGTTCATCTTGTCAATGGGTAGTAAGACAGAGGAAGCACTGTGTTCTTTCCAAAAGCTGATCAGATACAACACTGTTATTCATTCCTGTATCTCTTAACCTCCACAAGGAGAGCAGACTCAGAAGAAAACCTCACATTGTTTTCAGTCAGTGACTAAAGGTAACACTGGGATTACTCACCACTCTACCCTCTTTCCCATCCAGAAGGAAAGAATGGGATATTTGGAATTGATCAGCAAGCTGCTCAACATCACCTGTAATTGTTTTTCATATGCTTGGCCTAGGTTGAGTTTTTTCAATTCGTCCTTCAAAAACACTGACACTGATCCTTCCCTCAAAGAGCAATTTATACTCTTTGTGCCCTTTTGCTGAATGGCTGATAGAGAACAAATAAAACAACTTACTTGGAGGGCTGTTTAGACTGCTTGTTAGCTCAGTGGTAATTCCCCACTGTGCCTCCTTGACAGGGATGGACTTGATGATCTATTGGGTTCCTTCCAGCTCTGTATTTCTAAGATTATGATGATATCAAGCACGTATAAACTCTTATATGTCCATTAAGATTTTTTTTAACCTCCCAGGTCTGTCAAGGAGGCTTGCATTTTAACTTCATAATTGAAATTTGTTTTAATTTTGTTTGCCTTTTTTTTTAAAAAAAAAACACCTGTACATCGAAGCAAAAGAAGGGAAACAAAGCTTTAAAAACATCAAAAATTAAAGAGGATATACAAACATACCTATCTGGTAGTAAATGTCAACGAAAATTTAAATTCTAAAATAAAGCCCCGGATTGTCAATTCTACCCTCCCCCTCATCTTTACCAAAAAAAATCAGATCTTGGGAAGGTAAAAAGTAGAGATCAAGTGGGCTTCTTAGAGGCAGGTACTCTACAGTATGCTATCCCCGTTCATTATATCTACCTCCGTAACTGTAGAGGACCTCAGCTGTTCACCAAATGTACAGACGTTATTTGGTAGAAGCTGGTCTTTCACATACACATATATCAAGATGAAGGAATGAGACTCTTGAAATGATTCTGGAAACAAAGAGGCAACCACTAAATGATTTAAGTAACATGCTCTGACCAGTTAGCCACAGATAGCAACACTTTGAATCCAAAGAAGTTTCCTGATTCTTTCAAGGCAGACGTCGTTAAATAATCTGGACTTGCATATGCATGCTGTAGTGCTCTTTGTTTCTTTTTACTGACTTCAAACTTCTTGCTTGAACAACTAAAGAACAAATCCAGAAGGGCACAATCCTAGAAGATGCTATGGCTTTGAACTATCCAGAAATGAGGACTTCAGAGACTGGAGCTCCTACAGCAGGCATACCCAAACTTTGGTCCTGCAGATGTTTTGGTCCACAACTCCCAGAATTCCAAGCCTGTATTTCCAATGGCAAAGGACTCTGGGAGTTGTGGTCCAAAAGATCTGCAGGGCCGAAGTTTGGGCATGCCTGTCCTACAGTATGCTTCTAGAAGTGGCCAGCAGCAATGTTGTCATTGTAGATGTGGACAAAGAGTAAATGGTGGTGGGGACTGGCACAAGGGGCAGCAGGAAATTAACTCGCAGTGACAGTTCAATAAACTTCTAGTAAATTGGTATGGTGGTCAAGGGGACAACAAACATACATCTTGGAGCTCCATTAAGTAAAATGTAGTGCCGAAAGTTGCTGCTTTTTAAATTCCACATCAGTTACTTTTCCTTTTTTGTTGCATCTTGTAGATTTTGCTTTAATGGCAACAATTGTTTTATTAATCTCTGTAATTAGCTCTGAGAGCATTTTTAATCCAAAAAGGGGAACATACAGTTTTTAAAAAATAGAAGAAGTAAGTCTGGCCCAAACAGTTCAAAACAAAAACAAACCACCGTTGCAGCAAATACAGAGGCAGAAAACACAGTGGCAGAAACTGAGGCGGATATTCAATTCTAAAGACTGTGAAAAGCAATAAATAAATAAAAAATAAAAAATAAAAAATAAATCCCCACAAGGCTAGAAAAGTAGTTGGCAAAGCACTCACAATATTAAAAGTAGCAGTAAAACTTCCCTGAAAGCACATGTGAGTAAATCCTGACCAACACACCACAAGGACCTCAACTAGCCATCTTCTACCTAAAATACATAAATCAGGAAATTCAGTTTAAATCAATTGTATCAATACTGTCATGGCTGAGATTCCTGGATATGCGGATTCCGTCCTCAAACCATATGCCATCAGCACACCTAATAGATACTTCAGACTTTCTATGTATGGAAACCTCAATCCACATACAACTTCACAACACTATCCTAGCCATAGAAGCATCCCACACTAATATCCCACACAGAGACAGATTGCAGGCTATCACGAATACCTTTCAAAACGAGGCCCACAAAGCCCCACCCTCTGCAGCTTCCTGTGTACACACAACTATTACACTGTTGACAATAAAAGCTACCTTCAGATAAATGGAATGCACTCCCAAGGCCCCACAATATGCAAACATATTCATGGCTGACATAGAACAACGTCTTCTCCAGATACCATTAGTTGTCACTTGCAGCCCACAACTAGACCATTCACACAAATAATAAATGATCTTTAACCCATCCTTGACAAAAATAGCTTACTCTACCCAAGTGTCCAGCAGCCTGGTGGCAGACTGATACTTGCTTGCAGACAACCCCAGAACCTCAGGCATTTACTGACATACAATGGACTACAGAATGCTAACACAGAGATGGGGGCTAAACCTTGCTACAAATCCAGAAACAGGCTCTGCCCCAACAAATACAATAAAGCTGGTGTAATCAGGGTAGGTACATAAATAAGGGACACAAAACCCCCAACAACTGGCAAGATTACTCTGGGGTAAGGTCATGGCTTGTGAGAAAGCCTGGGTCTTAACTTCTATCCTAATATCAAGGAGGGAAGGGGTTAATTGTGGGAGTGAGTCTGAAAGTGATAATCACTGAGAAGGTCCAGTTTCAAGTGTCAGATTTCTGGGCCTCCCTCGGGGTCATTATCCTCAACATCCCAGTGTATCAGGTACAGACGGGTGGATTGACATTTTGAGGAAGAAGTGCTCAGATAGGAAGCAAAGCCATCAACTGTAATTATCTACAATAGTAATCCCACGTACCCATGTTTGTTTCTCTGTGTCAAATAAACATTCTGCCATAAATATATGTGGATGATTGAAACAATCTCAGAATGAAATGTCAGATGACAAACTTCCAAGAGAATACAGAATCTGGTACCAAAGGAGGGAATGTACATCAAGAAAATATATATATAAACAAGTTGTTGTAAATACCATAGTACTCTCAGTAGCTCTGAAGAAGGCACAGCTAATTTGGAAAATATTTTACCTCAAGATTCCTAGCCCGACTATTCTACAGTAAGAGCCAATGCTGCATCCTCAGTCTAGATACAGGCATGTTACAGGAAGCATTGCTGTATTCTTATTTTAACCTTTTAGTTAATTATGTACCATGAAGTCAGAACCTTCTTATAGCTACCCTAATAGGGTTTTCAAGGCTAGTGAGATATTTAAGGAGTGGTTTTATAGATCCCAATCCCCCAGTAAGTTTTTAGGGATTTGAACCAGCTCTCCATAGTCTTAGTTTGTCATTCTGTTCACTACACCATGGTGGGTACCACTTTTTAAATAGCTTAGGAAAATAACAATGTATCACTATTGTCTTATTGGATGGCTGGTTCAGTAGTTTAGGTACAGTATCTGGCTACAGAGCTAGATAATGGAAGTTTAATTCCCCACTGTGTATCCTGGAAAAACTGGGGAAACGCTGTACAATCCCAGGATGTCCTGAGAAAAAGGGAGTGGTAATACTTTCTGCCCAGAAAACTCCGAAAATCGTCATTATTGATTGATTGATTGATTGATTGATTGATTGATTGATTGATTTGATTTGATTTGATTTTTTATACTGCCCATCTGGAAGTATAACCATAAGTCAGTCATAACCATAAGTCAGAATTCACTTCATGACACTCATTTATTACTGCGTAACTACTCTGAAATTTTTTTTGGATAAAAAGAAATGCTATATCATGTGAGTAATTTATATTCCCTTTACATGGTTGTTTAATCGATAAGCCACACATTAGCAAGCTATATCCATATGATACGAAACAGGAGCTGAAATACATGGTTTAGGATTTGGTTTAGAAAATCAAATTTATTTTTAACTATCATATCATCCAACACATTCAAAGAAAAAGAAATGCAGAAGGAATCAATCTTACATTAAATCTGTAAGGCTTGAAATATATGTTTCAACAAAGATCAGATTTCTTGAACAAGAATTTTAGAGCGATTTGCTGTCGCAAAAAGACCTCGCCAAGGACATCTTTCAAAATATACACAAGCACCGTGCTCATTTGGAACCTTGAAAACCCCTACTTCACTCATAACTCTCCAGAAATAATTTTAGCAGAGACATGTGCACCTATATATTTGTATATGGCTGTAACAAGATAATAAATAAACAGTATTATTCAGCATCAGAAGCTGGGTTAAAAACCCTCACCACATTGTGTTTATCGAGCCTTAATCCAGACAACTGTAGTGCAAAACCTAATATCTCATGGCTAATCACTGAACAAATCAAACACTGTAAAATATTAACTAATATTTTAAATGATAAATGTTGTCTTGTTGATACCTTTTATGAAAAACTTCTACAATAGTCAAGACCAGTTACATTTAATGTGCTGCAGTTCTGGGTTCAAATAGGCAACAATTTATTTTTGAGAAAATGGAAGAAAAGATATAAAATATTGGCAAAGCAATTTTTGTTGTTCCCATGCCTTCAAGTACGGGGTCACATTATAATTACCTTATCTATATCCTATTTTTGCCCTTGTCCTATCTGTACTTTTTAGCCATAACAGTTTATAAGAAAGTCTTCAATCCGTAGTCATGAACATTTAAAAAATGTTCCCAGTGCCATAAATTGCTTGTGCCTGCTATAAATCAAAGATATTAAACCAAACATTTTAAAATATGCACCAGGTATCAAAAATCTCTTGATTCAATGGCAATTGCCTAAGTAACAAAGGACACTGTAGATGCAAACTATCTGGCTTGCTGTTTGTGAAGATTCTCAGACAGCCAGGTGAGTTTATCTAGATGTTGACTCATGGCATCTGGACTTCTTTTCTTGTGAGAGAGAAACTTTTTGCTATTATTCCAAGCAGCTTCATCAGTCTGAGGAAAGTTAGTGGTGAGGCCTCCAATTTACACAGTGCTTGCGTATATTTTGAAACAACTCACAACAATTATCAGCTCCCGGCCTTGAAAGCCTTTGAGAATACCTCCAATTTATAGTTCACCTTGATTTCACATCACCCTGGTCTAAATAGGCACATAAGTTGGACAATGGCCTTATAGGCTCAATAAGCTCGTTAGGTGGACAATGGCCTGAATATGCTCGTTAGGTGGACAATGGCCTAGGGTGCGTGAAAGTCCCACCTATTCAACCTTTCCCACCATCCATTAAGTATGGCTCCTTAGCTGTGGCCTTGCTGGTGGAAGTGTGAAATGCTTCTGATCTGCCTTGAAAGGGCAGCTTGACAAGGAGCATATAGATTGTGTTGGAGTCCCCTACCTCTGTTGAGACAAGGAGCATATAGATTGTGTTGGAGTCCCCTACCTCTGTTGAGAGAGGGGTTTTCAATACACACATTGATGGCTTCTATGACCCCTCTCTCTAGTCCGCCACATATCTGTCTGCTACTTATCAAGTGGCCCTTTCATCAATCCCCAGAGAAATCAGAAGCACTTCACACCTCTACCAACAAGGCCATAGCTAACGACCCATACTTAATGGGTGCTGGGAAAAGTTGCATAGGTGGCACTTTCATACACCCTAGGCCATTGTTCACCTATTCAGACCACTGTCCACCTAACGAGCCTATTTAGGTCATTGTCCAACTTAAGAACCTATTCAGACCAGCGGGATGTGAAATCAAGGTGAACTATAAATCGGAGGGCTTGGCATTAGCTTTCCGCAGACTGATGAAACTGCTTGGATGAGTAGCAAAACATTTTGATCTCTCAAGAAAAGAAGTCCAGTTGCCATGACTCAACTCCCAGATACCTAGATTTCAGAAACAGGTCTTGTGATAGAGCATGAGTTCCTCAGGTAGAACATGAGAGATCCAGTAACATAAGAATGTGTACTGAAACTGCTGAAATCTTGTTGTTTAGCATATTAATAAGACATAACTTGAGTAGGTCCATTGAATAAGTGGAGCTCTGGTGAATCAACTCCTTCGTAAGTGTCACTGATACAAAGAGGGAATTTTATCTGTGACTTGCTACACTAAACAACTAGATTTCAGCCACTGATATCTGTAGCTTTCCGGATCTCTTCAGATGAGTTTGGCTTTTGTGTCCATAAGAAATAACTGCCATTCCAAGAGGTCTTCATCTTCTTCATAGCGTTTTCCCACAGGTGCTGGGGCAAAAAAAACCCCAAGAGGTGTTCATGATAAGATGAAAATTAGATGTACCAAAACTTTTTTAAAAAATTGAAAGAGATGCTCCGATTACAGCAATAGTTGTGTCTTAGAACCATCATCTAATCTGCGGTAACATGTACTGTATAGAATTATCAGATTTTCTCATCTTAAATTGCTATTGCCCAAATTGAGGACAAAACAAATGTTTTCTGCTGCATTTGCAATGTGAGTACTTAGTCTGCAAACACAATTTTTTTTTTGAACGGTCATAGTCTATGTGCCAAGAAGCAAGCAGTAAACCATGCAACGCCTCCCAAATATGACCTTCTTTTAACAGGTTCTAACTATATATAATGAATTATATATATGAATTATTCTGTTATATATATTTATATCAGCTCATGTTTAATAAAACATAGATTATTAATTTAATGTATTTGGATACAATGCAAACAAGTGGAATACCTATAGTTTTGAGACAGTGTGATAAAAATACGTGATATAAATACTAACGGTTAAGCAAGACAGGCTGTGAATAGGTTAGTTCAAAATCCCAAGTAAATATCTTGCTTATGCCCTGAAGCCGTGTTTCATGCTTGTCTTGCCCCTATTCCTTAACCTATCAGTAGGGTCCCTTCTGGTCTAGATTAAACACAGGGCCACTGCTTCATATCGATCTTCTTTATATCTCAAGAATAATAAATTTTAAGACAACACAGCACAAACTGACTAAAGCCTTTTAATTACATCAGTGCTGAAAGGAAATCATTGATCAATGGCATTATGGGAAAATAAACTGCCCCCCAAACCAGATCAAAGTCAATGAAATAGCTGACTTGCTGCCCCATTTGGGACTTTTGCTAGATTAGTGCTCATGGACAAGTAAAAGAGGCTATAGCAACACATGCTGCTTACTAGCTGTTTGAAGCTCTCCCTGGCAGGTGTCATGCTCTGAGCATGGTTTTTGATTACTCTAATTAAATATAATATTATCAACAGATCTTCATATTGATCCCTAAAACCCCTTTATAAATAGAAAATTAAAAGCCCTGAGAGAGGGCCTTAGAGGCAAACAGGTAGGTTTAATGATTTCATCAGATCAGTTTTCTATGCTCCTACTCAGTGCCAGATATCAATATCACAATTAAATTAAATTCTGATTTTTAAATTTGTGTAAGATAAATTAATGCTTGTTTGTTCACAAAAAATCAATCATATTTCCTAATACATTTGTTAGTGCATCAGTTGATTTAACAAATTAAATATTCCTTCTTTTCTTGTGAGAAAAAATATCACATTTGCTAAGAAAAAGTAATTATTACAGTGAAGGGGAAGCTTCATTGCGCATGTCTTAGGAATATGATATACCAAACTAATATATAAACTTATTTTGATTTCATAAAATTATTACAATGACTTTACAGAATATGGACAGATTATTTTCATTTTATTATTATCCTGATTTCTATATTTGATTTCTCTCTTGCGCCATTCCTATTAATGACTGCTGCATACAGCAAATATGCAATTACATCTTTATTGCAAGCATTACTGAAGTAGAATGATTTAATATTCTATTTTTTCATCAGAAGACCCAAAAAACTATCATGCCAAATATTATCATACTTCCCAATTCATTTTAAAGGACTGCCTTTTCCCCCTGACATAAGTATGCCCTGCTATAATGGTCATGTTTGCCATGTTAGCTCTCTTATTCATTTCCTATTCCCTCTGGTAATTCTCATTGCTAAAGCCCAAATGGCATCAACCTGTTGTTTAGCACATCTATTAAAAAGGCTAGCCTGCTGGCTAATTTACCAAGGGATTGAAGCCCTGAAACCACTTCAATCTGTTACTTTGTTTCCATGTAAAAAGCTCTACCCATGGCCCCGAAACTCCCATGTGAAACACACAAAAATGGTCTTTTCAAGAAAGAAAAATTCAAAGTAAAAAATAACATTTAACGTATTATGCTCAGATACAAAATATATCATGGCAACTAAGCCAATCAATAAAAAAATGTTCTGAGTTTATAACTAGTCAAAAACATTTTTAATATGTTTCCAACATTGTTGATATAAGATTCATAAGTTTCTAGTCAGAATTTGTAAATAATTCACTCAGAAAGGTCATGAGATTACATGCTTAAGATCTCTGAGCGTTTGTTATTTAATGGAAGCACTTTTAGTTTAAATGATAAAATATATTTAACAACAGAAACTAGGTAATTTATGTATATTTCTATTATGTTAATGCTGCACAACTGAAAACAACTAAATTTGGTATACAGTATTCAGGTTGTGATCCTGTCCATGATTATTTGGAAAGTATGTCTGATTAAACTGGCTTGGACTTACTTCTAAGTCATTTGAAAGATCACTCTGTAAAAACAGAAACTGAACATTTCAGCTGTTTTGTTTTTCAATGTAAATTTAAAAATTCTTTGTACATACATAGAACTGTGTCATCAGACTGAAATCCAATAGTCAATATCTGGAAATAAGTGCCACAAAATTCAGTAAGACTTTTTTAAAAAAAAGGAAAAATTTGAAATGCAGAAGCAGGAAGTATGAGGCTTGGGTTTACAGTATTATTTCTCGGAACAAATGCAAATCTCTATATTCCTACAGAATGAGCACTAGCCTCTTAAAAGTCTTACTTTAAATGTCTTTATATTAACCCTTAAGCTAAAGGAGTCCAAATGATGTACCTTCCTATATGTGAGACAGACATTAAGCTTCAATGCTACACTATTAAATATTCATATTCTTTCATTCCCCCCCCCCCAAAGAAGCAGCTCAGGTTGGTATAAGAGAGAGGACCATTTCAGTGGTGGCATTCTACCTGTGGAGGACTTACCTGATACCTATGTTGTGACCTTTTTTTCCCTCAGGCAATTTAAGAATTGTGTTAGCTCTTCATACTTTTCTATTTTACAGCTGCTCAATTTTTGGTAGTTTTACTATTTGTTGTCTTTTTTAGTGTCACTCTTTGTATTTTGCATTTTCTATTTTGAATGTATTATGTGATTTACAGAGAACTCTGGCTATTAAACAGTTTAAAAGTGCTATAACATTAACAGATTGATACAAAATGATAAATTACTATGCATAGTTCTGATATTTTGTGAGAGGGAGACGAGCATCCCACTATCCACTTTACTCATGCCCTGCATTATTTTGTACATCTTAATCATATCCTCCCTCAGGTACCTTTTTTCCAGACTAAAGAGTCCCAAATGTTTTAGCCTTTCCTCATAAGGGAGGTGCCCCAGCAGAGTAATCATTTTAGACGCTCTCTTTTGCACCTTTTTCAGTTCCACTATGTCTTTTTTGAGGTGAGGCCTTACTATCGTTTTGTACAATGTGATTATAATGTTGGCTGTTTTATTTTCAATCCCCTTTTTGATAATTCCGAGCATGGAATTGGCCTCCTTCACTGCTGCCACACATTGGGGAGACACCTTCACGGAGCTGTCCACCAGCACACCAAGATCTCTTTCCTGATCTGTTACAGATAGGTCAGAGGACTCAGAGCCCATGAGTTGATAGATAAAGTTTTGATTTTTTGCCCCAATATGCATTACTTTACATTTTCCTACATTGAAACGCATTTGCCATTTCTCAGCCCATTCCCTCAGTTTGGAGAGGCTGGATTTATTTATTTATTTATTCATTCATTTTTATACCGCTTGTTTTCCCCAAGGGCGGTGAACAAAGAGGGCAAGCAAACCCAAAAAGAACAGTACATCAATAAGATAAAAACAAGAAAAGAATAAAAAATATAATATATAGTATAAACAACTCAACAAAGGAGTTGATATGTCATCGGCAAGATGGGACAAAAAAAAAACAACAGGTCGTGAAATGCCTCCCTAAAAAGCAAAGTTTTTAATGCTTTTTTGAAGGCGGGCAGGGACTGTACAAGGCACAACTCACTCGGAAGATGGTTCCATAGCGAGGGGCCAGCCACTGAGAAGGCACGGCTACGGGTGACTGATATCCGTGCCTCCCTGGGTGTGGCCACTCAGAGTGAGAGCGCCTGCGATATTCTAGTGGGCCGGGCCTCAGTTGATCTTTGGAAGATATGCTCCGACACATACTCAGGTCCCAAGCCATGGAGAGTTTTGTAAACCAAAACCAGGACCTTGAAGCTAAGCCGGGGCACAACGGGCAGCCAGTGCAGACGAGCCAGAATTGGGGTGATACGATCATAGTGACGCGCACCAAACACCAATCTGGCTGCCGCATTCTGGACTCGCTGAAGTCTCCAGTGAAGGGTCAAGGGCAACCCCACGTAGAGAGCGTTGCAGTAATCGATCCTCGAGATCATGAGGGCCTGCACGACTGTTCTGAGGGAGGCCTCGTCCAGGTACATACGGATCTGGGCAATCTGACGCAGGTGGAAAAAGGCGGTCCTGGAAACGGCCATCACCTGATGTTCCATGGATAAGGCCGGATCCAGGACCACTCCCAGATTCCTGGCCCTGTCTGCAAGTCAGAGGGTGGCACCCCCCAGCTTGGGGAGAGGGCCACTGTACCCCGCAGAAGGCACCCCAAAGAACAGAACCTCGGTCTTCTCCGGGTTAAGCTTCAGCCTATTAGTCCTGGTCCATTCCATGACCGCCTCCAGGCACAGATCAAGGCAGCGTACCGCCTCCTCTGTAGAGGTGGGAAAGGGGGTATAGAGCTGCGTGTCATCAGCATATTGATGACAGCAAACTCTAAATCCCCTGATGACCTCAGCCAGTGGTCTCATATAGATATTGAACAGTATGGCTCTTCTTATGTTCTTATGAACATACATGGGTCCCTCTCCTCCTCCCACAAATCTAGATGAGCTTTGCATTTGTAATGTTTCAGAGGTGACCGGGAGATATCACAAATGAATTCCCATTTTAGCACGTTTCGGTCATGTTCCACTTTCTATTTTAGGGTACAAAAACACTTCTATATAATAAAAATAATTAAGGAGGAAAAGCAATGTTTTAACAACACATTACTATTTTGATATTTAAGAAGAATAATCCTAACTTACTGAGAAAGGACAGGTATCTGATTTTAAATGAAATGTTAACATTCAAATTACTTTCAAGCCCTGGGTGCTTCCAATGGAAAAAGACAGAATAACATTAAGCTTGTTACTTTGGCTACTACACACTTCACCACTCCATTAAGAAAAACTAATTTAATCAGTGTGTATTTTCTCAGGAAAATCTCATTCAGATAAATTTTACTGCCATCTATTTAAAATGTAAATAATTATAATTGTCTCAAAACGAGTTTGTGCTTGCCAAGGGCAAAGCCATTGCTGTTATTATAGAGCTCTGTCACAGAAAACAAGAAGTTTAAAAGGTTATAAAGATACCATTAACATCATGGGACTGTCTTGTCAGGACTCAGAAGTGCTTAGCAATTGAGGCATTTATTCACAGTGTATTAAGGCTCATATAAATGGCACAGATAATAAGATGCTTTAGGCTTTATTTTGTTACAACCTGGCCTAATCACCTACAACAGCTGAAGACTGTAACTTTATCTGCTGGAGAGCAAAACCCACTATGTCTATGATTTCTTGAAATATCTAGCATGGGGGCATGAACAGCATAGAGCTTAAAAGCACATTTTAAATTTGTCCTATTCAAAAATGAAAAAGGTTAAAATAATTGATTTGTCTGAATTACACGTATTTCCTCTGAAATTATGAGACTAAAAGCGAAGATAACTGCATTTGCTTCAATGGTTATGGTTATAACTGCTGAAAATAAGGTGGCTAAAATATTATCTTGTTGAGGCTATCTTTGCAACTACTATCAGAGAGATTAATAAGGGAGAAAGCTTTCTCAGATGTTGCACCTAAAAAAATCACCTGGACATTTTCCCTATAGAAAAGTGAACTCTGTATCTTACAGTGGCCCCACCAAATGCCTCTGGGAGCGCATGAGACTAGATATCTGTCTCCTGATACCACTCCTCTACATCTGGCCCTTGAAGTACCCTGGTTTTAATCCTGGAGATCACACATCTCCATCATGGTTTGTAACCTGTTATGGACTTTTCCTCCAGGAATCTGTCCAATCCCCTTTTGAAGGCATCCAGGCCAGGTGCCATCACCACATCCTGTGGCAGGGAGTTCCACAGACTAACAACGTGCTGGGTGAAAAAATATTTTCTTTTGTCTGTTCTCACTCTCCCAACCCTCAATTTGAGTGTATATCTCCTAGTTCTGGTATTTTGTGAGAGGGAGAAGAGCATCCCTCTATGCACTTTACTCATGCCCTGCATTATTTTGTACGTCTCAATCATATCCCCCCTCAGGCGCCTTTTTTCCAGAATAAAGAGCCCAAAATGTTTTAGCCTTTCCTCATAAGGGAGGTTCCCCACTCCAGTAATCCTTTTAGTCGCTCTCTTCTGCACCTTTTCCAGTTCCACTATGGCTTTTTTTCCTTTTTTCTTTTTTTGAGATGGGGGACCAGAATTGTACACATACATACATACATACATACACCTTTATTGTCATTAAAACAAAGAAAATAGAACACAACCAAAACAGTGATGGTAAAACATTGTCAAGTTAAACAATAGGTAAAAGGCCAAAAAGGGAATACACTCTCATTTCTTATTAATAACAGCTACTAGAAAATCTGCAACTTGTAAGGTGACCCAGTCGGAATTGTCACGAAGTAGAAAGCTTGTGTTTTCCTCTGGGGGGCCAGGGAACATAGACATAATTGGGTCTAAAAACTCTTTGCGTAACCTAGTATGGGCAGGGCAACGGCACAGTATATGAGGGACTGTGTCCGGTTCAAGGTGGCAAAATTTACAAAGCCTCTGGGACGATGGTATACCCAAGTATCTTCCTGAGAGTACTGAGGAGGGGGAAATATTGAGTCTGGCCAACATGAAAGCACGTCTCTTATTTGGATTAATTAGCTTGCGGAAATAGCAGAGATCATGGCCAAAGACAGGGGATAAGTTAAAGAAACGTGGAGAGCAGGTCCAATTTAGATTAGAGGAAAGTAATTCAGTTTCTTCTTCAAATAATTTTGCCTTAATGGTCAAGTAAGCTCTTGTAAAGTCAAAATAATCAAGTTGGCAAAATAATCAAGAGTAAAGCCTAAGTTGTGGAGTTTGTTTACAAAGAGGGAATCCCAGGTGGAAGTAAACTGATCCTTTAAAAGGTTGAAAAGTAAGGAACCAGGGTAGGAATTATAATGGAGGGCTAACCAGTATTTGATGGCCCGAGACCATGCCAGAGTGGAAGGTAAATGAATGCCCACCTCAAGGATAATGGTTGAAAGTTTGATTGTGTTGGGAACACCTAGCATTTGCCTTAAAAAGGAGGCAATTACTAGGTCTACTTTTGTGGAAGCTGCCTTGATCCAAATTGGAACTCTGTGCAAAAGCTGACTCAAGGTCTTTGTCTGAAGAACCTTGAGGGCTGCAGGTACATACTGGTTGCCACTATGGTAATGAAAATGGGATACTGCATCCAGATGGAGTTTGGTTGAAGATATTGCCAAGTCTCTATGGAAATTCCATTCTAATTGGTGGTGGAAATTTATAACTAAATATTTGAATGTTTTAACTTGTTCGACTGGTCTGCTGTCAATACTCCAGGATAGCGGTTTCCATAGATGAGAAAAAACCAATATTTTGGTTTTTTTGGAGTTGATTATTAGATCATTAGATATACAATAAGAATGAAAAGCAGATAGGAGATGGCGTAGCCCGATTTTGGAGATGGAAAGAAGGACTGAATCATCAGCATAAAGGAGAATTGGTAATGGGGAGTTACTCAAACAAGGGGCATACTTATCACAATGAGATAGTTGAGAACGTAAATCAGCAAGGAAGAGATTGAATAGTTGGGGCGCTAGTATACAACCCTGACGGACACCTTTGGATATAGTAATCTTTTCAGAAAGGGAGCCCTTGCGGTTTATACGGACCCGACATGAATTGGAGGAGTGAAGATTCTTAATTAAGAAAAGCAGTCGAGAGTCAATTCCCCAAGAAGCAAGTTTATGCCATAATAGGTTCCTATTGATAGAATCAAACGCACCTCTCAGATTGATGAAAACAGCGTAGAGTTTCCTTTTAAAGTGAGAAGAATATTTTTCTGCAAGGAAAGACAGCAAAGTGCATGGTCTAAAGTGGACGATCCTGGACAGAAACCAATTTGTTCATTGCCAGGAAGGCACTTCGCCTCCGCCCAGGCTACTAAACGTTTGAGAAGGAATTTTGCATAGAGTTTACCTATAGTGGAAAGGAGACTAATAGGCCTATAGTTGGACGGGGATGTAGGGTCATCCTTTTTGAAAACTGGTACTAAAATAGAAGATAACCATGATTCTGGGAAAATCCCAAAATGGTTGATCAGGGTAAATAGTTTAGCCAGGAAGGGAGCCCACCAGTCGGGGGCATTAATCAGTATTTCGCTTACAATCTCATCGGGTCCCGGGGCTTTTCCGGGTTTCAAGGTGCTAATCAGTTCTAGTATTTCGGGTTCTAAAACGGGAGGCCAAGGGGGAAGGTCAGGGGGCAGGGGAGGAAAAGGGAATACCAGGTCAGAAGCAGCAAAGATTTTAGAATAGTGTGTAGTCCAAGCAGAGGGAGAAATGGGAGGAACATCAATTAAAGAGGGAACCGGGTTGGAACGGGACACCAGTTGCCAAAATACTCTGCTGTTCTTGGAGAAGATGCCGTCAAATAACCTATGCCATTGATTTAGAGCAAAAATGTGCCGTTTCTCTTCCAAGAAAAGATGAAAGGACTTTTAAACTGAAAAATAAAAGGTAAGTGCCTCAGAAGAAGGATGAGAGCGAACAAAGGAGAACAATTGTCTCAGTTCATATTTTGCATATCGACAATCCTGGTCAAACCAGGAAACTGGTTTGCTCTTCCCTGTATGTGGACAGGGAGGGTTCAGTGAGTTGGATAAGTGTGAGATAATTGCGGAATATGCTTGGATAGCAACTTCGGGGGAGTTGGTTGATTGAATAGTTGCACACTGGCGAACAGTTTCTAGTGATCTGGACCATTGTTGGAAGGCCAGTGAAGTTCTAGAGGTCCACTTAGGATATATAAAGAGATCAGTTGGGGAGTCGCTACTGGAAGGATCCGAGAGGGGGTTCAATAACGACACCTGCAGAGGGATATGGTCACTATCGGTGCGCGGGCTAAGTTCGAAATCAGAAGTCTTCGCAAGAAGGTCGGGGGAAATTAATATATAATCGACCACGCTCAACCTCAAGGATGAAAAGAAGGTAAAATCACCTGAAAGAGGATAATCAGGGGCACCGTTCAAAATACGGAGATTGTAACTTAGACATAGATCGACCATTAATAAGGCATTCTTACTGATGGAAAGGTCCTTGGACTTCCTGGCCCCCGAGAAAGAGGGAGGAATCATCTCCTCCATATCCCAATTCATATATTTGGCAAGGCTTAGATTATTTGCTCCTAGCCTAGAGTTAAAATCACCAGCAAAGAGAAGAGAAATAGAGGGATTGGATACTAGTACTTGGTCGGTAATTCTTTTTACTTCTGTCCATGGATCTGTGGTAGAAGAACCATAGGGAGGGATGTAAACATTCAGCATGAGGATGTGGCGCTCACTATTATTAAATAGAAAGGCTTGAACATAAGGGGAGTGAGAAGTAAGAGGGGACAGAACAAAGGAGGGGGAGGGTTTCACCAGACAGCTTAAGCCAGAGCGGGGACAACCCAACTTATTTAGTTTAAAAGCAGGAAGATTGTAAGAAACAAATCTAGGAACACTAGGGCCTGTGAGGGACCAGGTTTCCTGGAGAAAAATAATATTATGCCTGGAGAGATATTCTATAAAATCGGAGTTTTTTTTTCTTCTCCCAACCTGCAACCTGTACACAATACTCCAGGTGTGGCCTTACTATTGTCTTGTACAATGGCATTATAATGTTGGCTATTTTATACCTTGGATCATTCATCAATCCAGAGTGAGTAAATGAAGACAGTAATGAAGGAATCAGAAAACATTATCAAATGTAAGGATATGTCACTGGAGATGAAGGCTAAGATCACCCCACACTATTGTATTCCTGTTCACTATTTGTGGGTGTGAAAGCTGGAAAGTAAAGAAAATTATCAAGAAAATATTTAATTCTTCTGAAATATGGTGTTGGAGGAGAGCTTTATGGACACCACAATCTGCTGGAAAGGTGAACAAGTGGGTTCCTGATCAAATCATACTCATGCTGTTAGATCAAACCAAGTCTGAATTGTCTCTGGAGGCAACAATCTTATTTATTTATTATTTATGTAGTTGTATCATTTCTATACTGCGCCATCTTTCGAATCGGAACTCTGGGTGGTTAACAGGTTAAAAAAGTATACAGAACTACAAAAACAGATTGAAACTGAGGCTGCTCCACATAACAAGGGCAGGTTATCAGGAAAAGACAATAGTGTTGGGACAGGTTCAAGGCAGTAGGAAAAAAACCAAATACAAGCTGGATGACTCACCCGCAGATTTGAGTTTACAAGAGCTGTCAGGGTTTTTGAGGACAGGACATTTGTAGACCACTCCATTCATAGAGTTGACATAGATCAGAGACAACTTGATGGCACGTAGCAACAACAAATACGAATGTTTATAAGAGTAACCAAGAAGCATTTCATCTTCTGCCTTCTTCAGTTATTCTGTCAAAATTACATTTTTGCCAGAATATTTCAGAAGAGATGAAGGGAGGGAGGGAGGGAGGTCTCACACAACATTTTCCTTTACTTTTTCATTTTTTAAAATTTAAAATGATAAAATTAGAATGAAAACATGTTACAATCTAAAAGGGTATATTAAAAATTATGACACTGTACTGAGAAGTTAAAGTTGACCAAAAGCCTGAAAAATGTATAATGTATCTAATTTATTTACTGTATATTCCACCTTTTTCCCTTGCAGGATCCAAGGCCGCTTTCAATTTGACATTTTAAAAATATAGTTATAAAATGTAATGAATTACAATATTGAACTGTATTTAATATATACAGACAAATATGATTACTAAAGTACAAAATTATTAAAGACAATTTAAAAGGTAGGTCTAGAGCCTGGGAACAGCCACCACAAAGGCCTTCTCTTTTGTCTTGGCCAAATATGCTGTGAGGGTTCTGAGATTGCAAGAAAGCCTGTTTGTAAGAATCTTAACACCTGAGCAAATTCATATAGGGATATAAATATTCCAAAAATAGTATGTGCCCATATAGGACCTTACAAATCTCAATAGCATTTTGAATGATTCCCTGAAATGCACCAGTAGCTAGGGAATATTTTCTAGCAGATGTTTGTGGAGGTTCTCAGTCAGTCTGGTGATGTTATCCAGGAGCTGAGTCATGGCAAGTGGACTTATTTTCTTCTTTTTCTTTTCTCTAGTCATCCACACAGCTTCTGCTACTTTTGTAGTGAGTTCTATTGTTGGTTTAAATGGCTCCAATCAGCAGCCTGGTCACAACACTTTGGACCTGCTAGGAATTTTTCATGTTTCAAAAGCAGTCATACACAGAATGCATTATAGTAACCCAACCAGAATGTAAGAACCGGTTGCTTACCTGTAATGGTGGTTCTTCGAGTGTCCTCTGTGAATCCACACCATAGGGTTCTCGTGCGCGTCGCGCTCGATGGTACCGGAAACACTTCTAAGCAAGGAAGTAGAAGCGTTAGTCTCCGCCCCACCACCCATGGTCCCTTGCGTTCCCGCCCAAACGCCTCAGTTCCCTCTACACGCCGTAATGAGGATAAGAATCCAGAGCCGACGTGATGAGAGGGGAGGCGGGCGGGTCGGTGTGGATTCATGGAGGACACTCGAAGAACCACCATTACAGGTAAGCAACCGGTTCTTCTCCGTGTCCTCCGTGAATCCACACCATAGGGTGAGTACCAAGCTACCTGAGAAGGTGGTGGGGAGTCACGGAAGAACAGCAGCCAATACCGCCCTGCCAAATGACGCAGAGGACTTGGCCCTAGTGTCCAGACGGTAGTGGCGGACAAACGTAGATGGTTGAGACCACATGGCTGCCCTGCAGATGTCCTCAATGGGGACGCCACGAAGGAAAGCTGTAGAAGAAGCCATGGCCCTAGTGGAATGAGCACGCACTCCCTGAGGGAGAGGGCGATGAGATAACTTGTAACAAAGCTTAATGGTATCAACAATCCATTTTGAAAAACGTTGAGATGAAACAGGAGACCCATGAAACTTTGGGTCGTAAGCAATAAACAAACGGGGTGTGCTTCGGAGAGCAGCAGTTCTAGAAACATAGAAGGCCAAGGCCCTTCGCACATCCAGGGAATGGAGGTCCCGCTCAATAGAGGTGGAAGGGGAAGGGAAAAACACAGGTAAGGTGATCGGTTGGGACAGGTGGAAAGGAGAGACCACCTTAGGAAGAAACGAAACATCCGGGAAAGCGACAACCTTGTCCGGGAAAAACTGTAGGTAGGGCTGGTCATGTCTGAGTGCACAAAGTTCACTGGCTCTTCTAGCCGACGTGATGGCAACTAAGAAAGCAACTTTTAGAGTGAGCAGGCGGAGAGATGCAGTGGCCAGGGGTTCGAAGGGTGGCCGGGTTAGGGCTTGCAGGACCAGGCGGAGAGACCATTGAGGGATCGGGAGTCGTCTATCTGGGGCTGACACCCACCCTGGAACAAAAGCGTTCGCACTTGGCATTGATCTCCAAAGCAAAGAGGTCGATGGAGGGGAGGCCCCATCTCCGAACCAGGAGCCGGAAGACCGAGTCTTGGAGCTCCCATTCGTGGGAAATCGAGGTCCGGCGGCTGAGAGTGTCCGCCAGATTGTTGTCATCTCCGGAGAGGTGGATCGCCATCGGATAGATCTGGTGCAGGAGACACCAATCCCAAAGGTCGACCGCGAGTGACAGAAGTGCTAGGGAGTGGGTGCCGCCCTGCTTGTTCAAGTACCACATAGCTGTGGAGTTGTCCGTGGCGATCAGGACGACTTGACCCCGAATTAAGGGAAGGAAGGCCTTTAAAGCTGTGAAAATGGCCAAGAGTTCCAGCTCGTTGATGTGACGAGAGGACTCTGAGGCGGACCAAAGACTGTGGATTTGGTGCTCGCCACAAAATGCCCCCCACCCCGAGAGGCTGGCATCTGACGTAATCTGGACAGTAGGAGAAGCAGTTTGAAACCGGCGGCCAGCAAAGAGATTGGACAGACGGAGCCACCAACGTGTGCGCTCCCAGACCTGAGTGGGGATGAGAATTGTTTTCTGAGGGGGGTCTGACTCTGGGTCAAATTGGGACAGGAGGCAAATTTGGAGGTGCCTCATGTTCAGTCGAGCGTACGGTACCACTGAGGTGGTGGAGGCCATCAAACCGAGGATTCGTTGGACCATCCGAGCAGGTGTGTGGGTATTTGGATGTAGCAGAGCGACGGCGGAGGTGATATCTGAAAAACGGCCAGGAGTTGGAAAAGCTTTCTGACGTTGGGAGTCTAGCACTACCCCAATGTACTCGACTCGTTGAGTGACAGAAGTGCTTGGACTTCTCGAAATTGACCTCGAGCCCAAGGCCCTGGAGGAGATGGAGAACAGTCTGAAGATGTTCGAGGGCCTCAGCGCGCGAGGAAGAAACCAGAAGCCAGTCGTCTATATAGGGGCCAATAACTATCCCTTGTGAGCGCAGGAAGGCAGCTACGGGGACCATACACTGTGTAAATACCCTGGGTGCCGTCGCAAGGCCAAAGGGCAGAGAGAGAGGCATCTGAAGGCATGGCCTGCAATGATGAAGCGCAGATACTTGCGGTGAGAAGGATGGATGGAAATATGAAAATAAGCGTCCCGAAGATCGATAACGGTAAAATTGGTCGTCTGGTTGAAGTAGCGGGGTCAGAATAGTCTCTAGGGTAACAAATTTGGAGGTGAATTTTTTCAGGGGGATAAACCAATTGACGGATCTTGGGTCCAGTATGGGCCGAAGGATTCCATCCTTCTTCGGGACGGTGAAGTAAGGAGAGTAATGGCCCAGAGGAACGTCTTCTGGTGGTACTGGGCGAACAGCAGCTTTTTGGAAAAGAGTGGAAATTTCGGAGTCAGCAGTGCAGGGGACGGGACTGGTTGGTACAACATGGCCCGTAGGGGGAAGAGAGGAAAATTCTATTAGGTATCCCCTAGAGATAATGGAAAACAGTCCCATCTGTCGAGGGGTGATGCGGCGCCACGCCTGCAGGAATGGCCGTAGTCTGGGTAGGTCAGAAATCCTTGCGTCCTCGTCTATCCTGGAAGACGGGTTGAAGGACGAAACTTGGACTTCTGCTGCTTGTCCTTCCCGGCGAATGTTGTTGCAGAAGAGGAGGGGAAGGACTGGTCTCGTTGATGCTGTCTAAGAGAGGGTTGGGTGAAGGGTCTCTTCCAGGAGGAATGAAAGGATCGATTTTGTTTAGATGGGACCAGGTTAAGGCGTTTAGCAGTGGTTTGGCTTTTCTGGTGCTCATTCATGATCTCATTTATTTATTTATTTATTTATTAAATTTATATCCCGCTTATCTACAATGTACTCTAAGCGGCTTACACAAAGCGGTCAACTTCGGCCCGGCCCGTTCGGCAGGCGCGAGCGCACTTGCTTCGGGTCGCCACCCCTCGGGACGAGCACTCGGACCCGGGCTTTCTCTGTGGCGGCCCTCAGCCTCTGGAATTCCATCCCAGTGAAGTGCGCTCTGCAGTTGTCCCATGCTGGCCTTCCGAAAGGCTCTGAAAAATTACCTTTTTCGTGATGCCTTTGGCGATAGTTAAAACTTTTTTTTCCTTTTCCCGCCATCGCAATTTGCGCATTAGTCGAGGTGTTATTTGGTTTTAACAGTGTCTAGGGTTTTATAGGTTTGTCTGTTTGATTACTGATTGACTATTTATTGTATTTCGCTGGCCTTGCAGCCTTCATGTAAGCCGCTTAGAGTACCCAGTAGATAAGCGGGATATAAATATAACAAATAAAATAAATAAAATAAATAAATAAGGCTGCAATAGCCAAACAGAGTTACAAAAAATATTATAATAAAACAAGACAAGACAAATTAAATCACGCTATACAAAGTTAAAACCAAAGAGCACTTCACTAGTGATGGAGATAAAGCTGATCGTAATCATCTGTCTTCTCATGGAATAGACCTTCCCCCTCAAATGGTAGGCTACATATCTTGTTTTTGGAATCTTCAGACAGGCCAGTGGACCTCAACCAGGCGTGACGGCGAAAGGCGATGGCGGATCCCATGGCCTTGGTGGCAGCATCAGAAACGTGGCGGCCGGACCTCATCTGTTGGGCAGCGATGGATAACGCCTCTTCAATCGCCGGGAGAGCAGCAGCCTTAGAAGCATCAGCAGTAGAGTCGATGGATGATTTGACTCTATTGATGAGGGCTCTCTGGTAAGCGCCCATAGCAGCTTGATAATTAGCAATTTTGAAAGACAGGGCCGCTGTTGAATATAGTTGTCTGGCCATGGTGTCTATCTTCCTACCCTCCTTAGAAGGAGGAATGGGGATTTGGGAGGATCTGGATTGTAGCTGGGAAGCGGAAACAACTACAGAGTTAGGCACTGGATGTTTAGCAAGAAAGGGTGCACCCTCATCAAAGACTCTGTAAAAACCCTCCAGCTTTCTTGATTTAGAGGAGGATGGAATCTTCTTAAAGGAGTCCTTGGCCATATTGAGGATGGAAGGGAGGACCCCGAGGTGTGCAGGTGAATTAAGAGTCAGATGGAATCTGATCGAACAAATGATCAGAATATTGGGGAGCAGGATGATGCACCGGAATGTTCAGAGTGGTAGCCATCTTGGTAATGAACTCAGAATAGTTGCCAATAGAATCAGCGGAAGATGGAGGGCTCTCCCCTGCAACGTTAGAATCAGGCGTAGCAGCTCCATCACGATCGGTACCGTCGTCATCCTCAGAGTCAGAAGAGGCTGCAGAGGATGAGGATGAGTTTGACGGTGAGGGTGGGTTCCCATCCGTGACCGCGGTACCGGAATGGTGTTGTTTATCCACCTCCTTGGAACGCTTGTGTCGACGAGGTTTGACGGGATCAAGCGCCATTGAGCTGGGGGACCTCAGTTCCGAAGGTCTGTCCCTGTCGTACCATGAGTCCAAAGGCTGCCAACAGGGTCCCGTAGGGTATGGTACCGGCGGAAAACCCGGGAACATGGGGTAGGCTGGAAAAGGGTACGGTACCATGGAGGTCAGGCTAGGTGGCCAGGAAGGCGGGACCGGTGGTACCGACTGCCAGGTAGACGGTCCCGGTGGCCATCCCCAAGGTTGTGCCTGGGAGGGTACCAACGGAGAAGGTCGCGGGCGAGACAGGTTCGAAGCTGCTCCCGTATCGGTATCGCGATGGGACTTCTTCGCAGCCAAGGGAGAAGAGGGTTCCTCCGCACGGTTGGCTGAGCGCTTCCGAGCCACATGCTCCGGATGGACGCTAGTTTCAGGTACCGGTGGCAAGGGTGGTACCGTGCCCTGCCAGCCCGGTCCCGGGTAGCCAGGAAAAGACGGATGTGGCATGGTCATAGACATCTGGCTGGTAGGTCGCGGTAAGGGAGCACTGGCGAACAAGGAAGCCAGCTCCGAGCGATGATGTGGCTTACCGAGAGCGGTGGCCGCGACCAATGCCGAGTCCTAGGAGCATACCGAAACGGGTGAGAGACTCCTACGGTTCGGAGACAAAGATGGCGACTCCCGGCGGGCAGGCGACTTATCCCGGCGCGGTTTCTTGGATACCGAAGCCTCGGTATCGGTCTTTTTTGACTTTGATTTTTTTTTCCACAGGTTCCGCCGCCGCTTGAGACGTGGACTCGGATTCCATCTGAGGCTTCAGGGATTTCTCCAGAAGGTAAGTATTAAGTCTGTGTCTTCTATTCCTAAGAGCCTGGGAGCTGAGACTCTTGCAATGCGGGCAAGAACTCGGGGAATGAGTCTCGCCCAGGCAGTATAAACAGGAGGAGTGTCCGTCGGAGAAGGGGATTTCCCCCCCCGCAACGGACACAGTTTTTGAAGAGGGCCCGTTGGGCCATAAAAGGTGGTAGAAGAAATATCCGTGACTGGAGCAGAGATTTCCGTTACCATCCAACACGGCGGTTAGAGGGAACTGAGGCGTTTGGGCGGGAAAGCAAGGGACCATGGGTGGTGGGGCGGAGACTAACGCTTCTACTTCCTTGCTTAGAAGTGTTTCCGGTACCATCGAGCGCGACGCGCACGAGAACCCTATGGTGTGGATTCACGGAGGACACGAAGGAGAACCAGTGCATCCAGCACTGTGACCAGACTTTTTCAAGAATGGGTGCAGCTGGCATTCTAGTTTTATGAAACTGTGAACCTAAGGAGAATTGCAACCCTACCCAGCAGAAGTTAAATCCTTATTCCATGATCTGCCTTCTAAAAAATCAAGAGGACTGCTATCTTATTTATATAGTCTAAATTTCTTCATGCTCATTCAGTCCACCACTTCTCCGAATCAGCAATCCAAAAAAAAAAAAAAAAAAAAACGCAAGTTCCTAAGATTAGAATCAAGAGGAGCAACAGAACTGGGTGTCCTCAGTTTACTGGTGGCACTGAACTCCAAAACCTCCAGACCACTTAACTACTGTTAAACACAGTAGTTAAGAAGTTAACACTGTTAAGCACTGTTAAATGAAGACAAAGATTTTTAATAATAATAATAATAATAATAATAATAATAATAATAATAATAATAATAATAATAATAATAATAATAATAATAATAATAATAACAACTTTATTTTTATACCGCCTTTCTCCCCAAAGGGACAAAGCGATTTTTAAGATTGTAGGGCCTATAAATGCTTTATCTTCAAATCTTCACAGTAGAAATAGATCATCACAAGACACTCTGACTCACACTTTATAATAGGGATGATTATTCGTTTCGGAAGCTACTGGTTCCGAAATGACATATGTGCAGGTGAATGCATCATCCCAGCTCCCTGTCTGATTGGCCAGCGCCAGGGAGAAGGAACAATGACATCAGAGGCTTCTTCCTCGTTGCACCTCAGCCCCATTCAGGCACAGAGCAAGGTAAGAGATTGTCTAATTGCATTTTGGAGGCTTCTGAACACCACCTGGGCTTGCACGTGTCGTTTCGAAACCAGTAGTTTCCGAAAGGAATAGCCCATCCCTACTTAATAATTACCAAGCATTTTGCTTGGCAAAGGTAATGCTCAATTTTGAATAGCTAATCACAAATTAAAAAAAATCGAAGACAGATACAACTTAGGGTGCAATCATATAATGGTTCCTTTCTTGTATGTAATGACCTGAAGAATTATATCGATTCCCTAACCATTAATCACCCTTTAGCCTCCCTGATTATTGCAGGTGATCTGAATGCCAGATTGGGTGCTAACAATGACAGTCTTGCTGCTTATATCCACTGGGATAACGTTGATCTGATTCCTCCCTCATTTCAAGTCAACAGATCTTCCAAAGACTCTGTGATCAACCAATCAGCCTCCCACCTGGTGGATCTGTGCGCCAGACACAATCTTAGGATCCTCAATGGCTCCACTGCCAGTGATATTCATGGAGAATTCACCTTTCTATCTCCTAGAGGATCTAGTGTTGTGGATTACATTCTCATCTCTCCCGACTTGCCCTCCCAGGTTGCTGACTTTGAGATTGGCACTCGCTCTGAAAGTGATCATTTTCCCACTCTAATGTCCCTGCAGCTGACCTCCCACCTTCCTTTGGAGCATACACTTGAATCCTACCACTTCCATCACTGAAAATTAAGATGGACCAATAAACTCCAGAACTCATTCGCTGAGTGGTCCTCTACAGCTGCTGCCTTATATTTAAGACAAGCTATTCTCCTAGCTGACTCTCCTGTAAAGGCCATTCAGGCATATGAATCAGCTATCAATTCCTTATTCAATCTTCCAGCTGCACCCTCCTTACCTAGGAAATCCAATGGAGCTGCTCCCTGGTTCGATCATGAATGCTGGGCTGGCAAGAAAAAACTCTGCTGGCTTTACCAACGGTTACGCGCCCATTCTTCTTCTGAGTCATCAGCCTTCTACTTCCAAGCCAAGAAGGATTGTCAAGCTTTTTTAGTTGAGAAAAGACACACTCATGCACTGAACAACTGGTCTAGACTGCTATATGCAACCCGTTCAAAGAACTCGAAAGAGTTCTGGGCTTTGGTCTCACGAGAGAACCACCTCTCCAATGCAGCTCTAACCCCACCAATCTCTGCCTCGCACTGGACTGTACATTATTCTCAGACTCGATATTCCCAGACCTCTCTGCCGATCTATTAATTCCCCTGGATGAACCTGCCTGGCCTCCAGTTTCCAAAGAAGAAATTCTTCAACCCATAGCCAGTATGAAGCCTGGTAAGGCTCCAGGCCCAGATGGTATCCCGGCTGATCTCATAAGAGCTAATCCACTCTGGTGGGCTGAACCTCTATCTTGCCTATTTACCTTTGTGGACAAATTTGGGATACTCCCTGACTCGTGGTTATCTTCAATCATCATTCCAGTCGTAAAAAAAGGCAACCCAGAAATACCCAGCAACTATTGACCCATAAGCCTACTCTCAGTGATTGGGAAGTTGTACTCCAAACATCTCTTGCGTCACCTATCTGTCTGGATGTCCAAATTCAATCTTCCAGGCAAAAAAAAAAAAAAAAAACAGGTGGGCTTCCGTGCTGGGCACTCTACACTTGACCATGCTCTCATCCTATCCTTCTTGGCGGAGAAATATTCCCAACAATATTCGAGGAGCTTTTGACTCTATCAATAGATCTCTTCTGTGGACCAAACTTACCAATATGGGAATTGACCCCCGCTTGCTCCACTCTGCGAATAGCTGTCAAGTTTGCCTAAATCATGAAGGCCTCCTTACCCCAAAGATTCCAGTCACTAAAGGGGTAAAGCAGGGCTGCCTTCTTGCTCCCACCCTTTTCAATCTTTTCCTGTCCGATCTGCCAGGCTACTTAGCAAAAGAATCAACTTCCCGTTCCCATCCTACTTTACGATGACGACACTGTGCTTCTCTCTATTTCCAAACTGGGACTCCTTCGTCTTTTGTCTGCTTTCTCAGAATTCTGTTCTAAGAATGATCTGACTATTAACACCGAGAAATCCAAAATCTTGATATTTTCCAAATCATGGAAACCTCTTTCATGGAAAGTCGACGGGAAACCTGTTGAACAAGTGAGATCCTTCAGATACCTGGGTCTCCTGTTCCACCACCAACTCACCTGGTCTCACCGTTGGAAGGCTGCTATAACAGCTACTAATAACCAACTGTCTGCTGCCTCTCGGTTCCACTTCCACACCGGGAACCAATATGTACTTGCTGCCCTCCAGATATTTCAGGCGAAAATTTTAAACCAGCTCCTATTTGGGATCCCGATTTGGATTACAGCTGCTGACTCTGAAATCGACCAGACTGCTGCCACTTTCCTCCATCGCATCTTAGGTGTTCCCAATATGATCAGCCTTTATACTATTGCTAACGAACTGGGACTCCATTTGCCATCAACCTCTGCTTGGACAGCCACTATCAAGTTTTGGCTACATATTCATTTTCGCCCTGACTCCAACTGCCTTTTTTACGTTCTACTAAGGGATTCTTGTTTCAAAATGGTATCAATTCATCTAGACCAAAATTCATCATATTGGAATCAATTTAGACTCCTTAACAAACTGTGAAGAATCCCAAATCTTTAAAATTGTGCGCCAAAGAATCTGGGATATAGAGTGCCAAACCATTTCATCAGGGCTTAATCCAACGTGTTCTCCTCACTTTTATGGTTTGATGCCAATCCCAGGAGTAGGAGCAAATTATATGAAACATCTTATTAATCCCTGTCTGTGCCGTGCTTTCATGCTTGCTAGATTCAACATCCTTCCCTCAGCAGTTCTCTCAGGAAGATATCACAACGTCCCATTTGAGAATACACTTTGTAAACTATGCTTACTGGAACCTGACTCAACCTCTCATATCCTCCTTTCCTGTCCCACCCACCACAAGCCCCGCCTTCAGTTTCTGACCCCTTATATTTCCAATTTCTCTGGATCCTCAGAGAGTATAACAAAGCGTCTTCTCGAGGACAAATTTCCTGAATTGACAGTCTCAGTGGCAGAATACTTGGCCACCATTTTATATACAGTGGTACCTTGACTTACGTCCTGCTTGACTTGCGTCATATTTGACTTACGTCCACTAGGGACGTGTTTGACTTGCGTCGCGGGGCTCCGAGTTACGTCTCGGAGCCCCGGCGCAAGGTCCCCACATTGGGTGGCAGCCAGGACCCAGCGTCCCGGCTGCCGCCTCCAAACTGCTCCTGCCTTTGGAGGGAGCTCAGGGCTGGCCTCGGGAGGGGCTGGCCTCGCCGGAAGCCGCCGCCGCCAGCGGAGGAGAGGAAGAAGGGCCAAGAGCTCCTGCTTTCTTCCTCTCCTCTGGTGGTGGTGGTGGCGGCGCCAGCGCCGGCGAATGCTTCAGCGAGTCCAGCTCCGAGCACCCGGAGCTGGTCCTCGGCGTTGCCGCAGGAGGGTTTTCCAACCCAGGCTCCAGGTCCCCAATGCGGCAGCGGAGGCCGCCAGAGTCGCCGAAGAGGACGACGACGAGGAAGACGGCGGCGGGGGCGAGGACAAGGCAGCGGCGGCGGCGGCAGCCGAAAGGTTCCGTGGGCCGCCAGCGCAAACGAAGGGGCCCCTCCGCCGCCGGTTTCTCCGGCCGCCCCGGCCCCTTGCCTCCTCCACTGCGAAACTACCGGGGGAGGGGGAGGAAGCCTGGGAAGAGGCCCCAGGAGAACGGGGTGGGAGGGGGCACGGAGGGAGGCAAAGAGAAGCCAAGCAGCCTCAGCTGTGGGGGTGGGGTGAGGTGGGGGGGAATCTGGGAGGGCCTCTCTATCTGTCTCTCTCTCTCTCTCTCTCTCTCTCTCTCTCTCCCTCTCACCCTCCCTCTCTCTCTCACAGACACGCGCGCACACACACACACACTCTCTCTCTCTCACACACACTCTCTCTCTCTCTCTCTCTCTCTCTCTCTCTCTCCCTCTCACCCTCCCTCTCTCTCACACAGACACGTGCACACACACACACACACTCTCTCTCTCTCACTCTCTCTCTATCTCTCTCTCTCTCTCTCTCTCTCCCTCTCACCCTCCCTCTCTCTCTCACAGACACGCGCGCACACACACACACACTCTCTCTCTCTCACACACACACACACTCTCTCTCTCTCTCTCTCTCCCTCTCACCCTCCCTCTCTCTCTCACAGACACGTGCACACACACACACTCTCTCTCTCTCTCTCACACACACACACTCTCTCTCTCTCTCTCTCTCTCTCTCTCTCACACACACACACACACACTCTCTCTCTCTCACACACACACACACAGAGACTCTCTCTCTCTCTCTCTCTCTCCCTCTCCCTGAGCAACTGTGGGGAGGGGACACACACACACACACATACACAGGGGGGCGGCACCAGGGGCTCCTTGATTGCTTCACACTTGGCCTGGCCCTGGGGCTTCACCCCAAACCTTCTGCCTGCCAAGATCCCAGCCCTTCTTCCTCTCATCCTGCAGCGGCTTCGGCAAGGCCAAGGAACTCGAGGTTGGCCTCACCGGGAGCCGCCGCTGCTGCTGGGGTGCAGTGAACACCTGAGCGGGCCGGCCTTCCTCCTCCTCCTCCGACCAGGCCGAGCTCCGCCCGAGCGAGTGCCTGGCTCTGCTCCGGGCTAGACCTGCTTCTCCCCGCCACCACCTTCCACCTCTCCCTGGCAGACATACATTTTTTTAATCTTAATAAAAATTGTTAATGTTAATTAAAATTTGTTAATTAAAATGTGTTAACTTATTTCATCTACAATGCTGTCTTGTTTTATAGTACAGCATCGATTATTGCTGTCTGGTTAGACAGTCAAATTTGTGTTAAATTGCTGTTTTTGGGGGTCTTTTTCATAGTCTGGAACGGATTAATCCACTTTCCCATTACTTTCTATGGGAAAAGTTTGTTTGACTTAAGTCATGTTTGACTTAAGTCCAGACCTCCGGAACGGATTAATGACGTAAGTCAAGGTTCCACTGTATTAATAATTAGTTTAGGTCCAAGGCCGACTTCTAACTCAATCTTTTAACCATCTTTTATCTACTTATTTATTTACTTCCTACCTTTTTATTCCATGTTTTGCTGCATCTGTTCTTATATTTCATGCCAATAAAGGTTTTTGTGATTTGTGATTTGTGGGAAAGGGTGAAATGATATAGTGGAAAAGGTGCACAACCAAAGAGTTCCTTTTTAGTAAGCCATCTTCCTTAAAGCAACCATTTTGTATGTTCAGGAATTGTTCCAGCCCATCCCAAAAAGTAGCAGTCCTACAGCTGGATCACAAATGTCCATATTGGAGACAGATTGGATTTAGACTGGAGTGCAGTTGTCCATACAGTAGGTGATTGCTGGAAGAAAGAGACAGAGGTGCTTCTGGTCAATGGAAAAGAAGATCAAGGAATGGGCGCAGCTTATTATACATGTGATAAACTGTTTATTTGTCCTTGAAAGTCCTTTTCATCCATCTATGAGCTTTGAATGACTCTTAATGACCACCATTAAGATCTCTGCCTTTCGCCTCCAAATACTGTCTGCAACCCTTGATGGCCACTGACTGGCCATTATGATCCTGGTCCTTTTTCCCTTTTGGTTTGATATTTCCACCTTCCCAGTCCTTTACAAATGCCTGTCTAATTGAGGCTACACTCCGCATAGGTTTTGGCACAAACTATGGTAGAATAAAACTTGCTTCTTCAAGATGCAGATTGTAGCCTCAGTTAAAAAGACATTTGTAAAGTACTGGGAAGGTAGTATCAAGTAAAAAAGCAAAAGGTCCAACATTAGGCAAATCAGTGGCCACCAACTACTGCAGACAGTCCTTAGGGATAAGAGATGGAGAGCTCAATGGAGGTCATTAAGAGTCATTCAAAGGTCACTGCTGGCTGACAAGGACATTCAAACATTGATAAACAGTTTATCATATGTAGAGTAGGAAAATGCCTTTCATTATAATCAAAGAGCATGGTTTAAAGTTCTAATGGGCTTAGTTTTAGTAATCAGAGCTAAAAAGGTGATCTAGCCATTTGTTATAGAATATACAACAGTTGGCAATAACACAACAAAACTATACAGATGAGTTGACTAATATATGTAAGGAGATGATTATAAGGCCCAGCCTTTGTTCAAGCCAACAAGAAGTTATACCAAACAAAATTTAATATTAGGTTGGAGAGTGCCACAAGACATCTTATTGTTTTCAATGCAACAGACCAACATAGACCCCCCACCCCACCCCGGGAAAAATAAGGAACATGAGGAATATTTGCACCTTTTCTCTGAATTTTCAAGAAATCTGAAGGCCTTAGTAGTACTTAGAAAAATATGCATAATGCAATAATGTACAAAACTAGTGGCAGAATTAGGTACAAAACAGAAAAAATGATAAGGATATATATTCAGTCATAAATGTGTATAGGAATATGCTTTAAGCATATTTATTCCAAGGGAATTAACTTCAAGGAATTTATTTCAATGCAGTCAGCTTCAATTCTAGTTCCTGCACTAAGCCTATAAACTAGAATTCATCAACTGACACAGAGACCATTATTTATAAAACCCAAGGATAAAGCTAAACATGCATACTAAGATGAAGAATCTATGATACAGTCTGAAATAGAAAACAGATATGCACACATAAACTTCTTTTGGAACAAATTCAGGACATTGACTTATGTATTTAAGTCTCTTTTAAGTGTTTATATTTTATTTAAATGCAAAAACCTGGATGAATAATATGAGAGTTTTGAGCAAATGTGCCTTTGAAAAATGTACAATGTAACATTTAAGGATTTATTCTGCTAACATCTTATAATCAACTCCAAATCTGAAGGGACATAAATGCATTTCATCAGAGATGAAAATCTTCAGTGACAGCTAAAATGGGAATAAAAAAATTATTACAATCTAGTAATTTGGCTTGCAGCATGCATTAATCAGAAATCATAATAAATCCACATGCTTCTTAGACAGCACATTAGTCAAACAGTTTTGTATGATAACGACATTGACTAATGGGCTCGAACTTAGATGGGTCAATCATAAACTCATCAAATGCTTCATTTAATTTCTTAATTTGGACAAACACAATTTGTTTATGGGAAAGATATCAGGTGTTCATGAATGAATAATGGCTAGGAAACCAAACTCCATTAATCAGCTCATGATTACAAATGACTCCAAGATTGTTTATTCTAATTTCCTTCATTTGGGTCAACAAAGAAAATATGAGAAAATGAAACTGTTCACAAAATGCAAATTTTTATCTTTTTATAAGGTAGTGATAAATATTGTTTCAATAACTGTAACACAAGCTTATATTGCTCAAGTTAAAAAGCATTCTCATTGAACTGAGAAATTTGTACAGATGATTTATAATAAAAGGACACAACATAAAAATCAATATATCCTTAAAATGCAGAATAGTTTAGTATTCTAAACACAAGCTGACTTTTTACAGCACCCTGTGAAATGAAACTGAAAGTATCAGAGCCTTGCAAAAGACTGGTCAAGCAAGGCAGGTATGTCAGTGAGTGGAATGCTAATTAGCATTAACTATAAACTGAATAACATTAAACCCCAACCGTTCCTGGATTAGGATTTGAATGAAATCCTCACCTTTTTTAGTTTCCACACATGGTCTATTTCTTCTGTCTATCCTAGTCTTGCAGGAGACTCGTGAAGGAGGAGCTCAATGATGAGGCCAACTATGTGCAATTCTGAACAGGGTCAGTGGAGGGTAAAAGCAGACAACATATTTGTTCGTGGTGATAAGCAAACTGCAGCTAACTTGATGGCTCTCTCTCAGAAATCTGCCATACCTACCATGTCTTAGGGTAGCAGTGAAAGAAATGTTTGCAATGACAGCAGGGAGTGGAGTTCCCCAAGCAGCTTTCGTTGGGTTGATCTGATTCCCAATTATAAGAACATAAGAACATAAGAAGAGCCATGATGGATCAGGCCAAAGGCCCATCTAGTACAGCTTCCTGTATCTCACAGTGGCTCTACCAGATGCGTCTGGGAGCGCATGAGACTAGATATCTGTCTCCTGATACCACTCCCCTGCATCTGGCCCTTGAAGTACCCTGGTTTTAAGCCTGAAGATTACACATCTCCATCATGGTTTGTAACCTGTGATGGACTTTTCCTCCAGGAATCTGTCCAATCCCCTTTTGAAGGCATCCAGGCCAGATGCCATCACCACCTCCTGTGGCAGGGAGTTCCACAGACTAACAACGCGCTGGGTGAAAACATATTTTCATTTGTCTGTTCTTACTCTCCCAGCCCTCAATTTGAGTGTATGTCCCCTAGTTCTGGTATTTTGTGAGAGGGAGAAGAGTGTCCCTCTATCCACTTTACGCATGCCCTGCATTATTTTGTACGTCTCAATCATGTCCCCCCTCAGGCGCCTTTTTTCCAGAGTAAAGAGCCCCAAATGTTTTAGCCTTTCCTCATAAGGGAGGTGCCCCAGCCCAGTAATCATTTTGCAAAAGGACAAGCATCATAAGAGTAACAGCAAGACTAATGGATGTGGTGATAGTTTATGTAAATGCAAACAGTCTGTTAACTCCATCTTTCTTAGGGCTAAGAGCTAAACACCATACCCTGCAGGAGCAGAAAGACACCTGTTAACAGAAGTTGATCCTCCTCACCTCTTCATCTTTCCTTGAACTTTGTGGGGTGGATCATAAATACACAGATACAACAGCTGACTTCTCCCAAGGCTTGGGAAACCATTTCTAGAATATTTTATCCACTTTGATAGCCCCACTAGCTATTCTCTCCACAAGAGTATCACAGATGAGAGTGGAAGGAGGAGAACGAAGAGAAATGGCTACTGGAATCCAAACAGTTCTGACCCCTTTTCCTTTTTCAAGCCTTACTGCAACAATGTTGGCCTTGCAGGACATTACTGGGTCTATCACTGGCCTTTTACGGAGGTATAGAAGAACCAAATTGAGTGACTCAAATGATCTGAGGCTATAGGGCAGTGATGGCGAACCTTTTAGAGACCGAGTGCCCAAACTGCGATTCAAAACCCACTATTTTTTTTGCAAAGTGCCAATAGAGCCATTTAACCTGAATACAGGTGGCTGTGAAGGGGTGATGTCGGGTGCCCACAGAAAGGGCTCTGAGTGCCACCTTTGGCACCCGTGCCATAGGTTCGCCAACACTGCTACAGGGCAAGTGAAATTGCCAGATAGGCAATTAAGACCATTTTCTATTTTCCATGTTTTTCTTGAGGAACTTCCCAATATTTTTACTGATCCCGAACTTTTTTAGACAGGTGTTAAATCAACTGTGTGACAGTGAGTCAAATACTTTTTAATAGTCTATATATCCAGACCATGTTAAGATTTGCTTTTCATTTTTTATCATTCTTCATACAATTGTATCGATAAGCAGCTGATCTCTTCACTTTTTAAAGTTCCCTTTCTGTTCAGTTTGTCACAGGAAGTTTTCAGTTAAATAATTATATGTTGATCTTTCTAGTACGGTACTACTTTGAAGAGTTCGAACATTGTTGGAAGGTATGTAATTTGCTGGTACTGTAGTTAGTTGATGATCTTTCATAATAAAAAATGTGCAGCCCGTTGTCATCAATCTTCAGTTGTAGAATGTTGGAGTAAGTGATTCAATCACACCGCTATACATTGATGGAGACTTGTTAAAAGCTTTAACCAAAACCCATACAACTCATATGGAGCAGGTGCACTCCAGTTTTTCACACCCTTTTCTTGCCTCTTAATCATTTCAGTTGCTATTACAATATCATTCATACATTTTTCTTGAGTTTCTTTTTTGTTATATATGGTTGGGTTTTCCCAAATTTCTTTCCAAAATTTTAGAGTATCAATTTTACTTGGGCCTAATGCTCTGCATTTTTCTCCTAGTGATTTATAGAATAATCATTGATTATTTCAAAATTGTGTGTTTTCTCCATATTGGTAAAAATGTCCATCATATCTTGCAATTTTCTTTGCTATGGTCATTACCTGTTGTTTTAATTCTTCCATAATTTCAACAATGAATTTCTTTTCTAGGTCATATATTTTGCATAATCTGTTTTTATTTCATTTTTTCATTTTTAAGTTTTGAATCTTTCAAGTATTTAAGGTTGCTGAGAGTTTCCTGGGTTGTTTTGTTTTGTTTTTTGCAGCTCATAACAAAGTTCTATGGTTATTATGGTAACTGATCCGTAAGTTGGTTTATTTCCTTTAGATTATTGGGATTGTTCTGATTACTACATTTGCATCATTCAGTAGATCATTGGCTGTTCTACTTTGGAATTGGCACAAAATGAAGAGACACTGTCTTCTGCGTTTTTGCTAACATGGGTTAATATTTTTCCCATCAGTGATGTATCCTGTTCTGTCAACAATTTCTGTGTTTCTACCTACGTTATTCCTCTGTTGATCTATTATCTTCCTCTATAGCATCTGCCTCTATCATCCATTTGCCTTCCAAATTTGCCATTGTTCTGTGTTGATTTTTTTACTCCCTTTCTACTTTGTGCAAGTCCAGTTCTGAAAACACTTTATTCTGGATGAATAAAGCATCTCTTTCTGAAACAAGCCATGGAGAGCATGGTGGTGGTGGTGGTGGTGGTGGTGGTGGTGGTGATACCCATCTTTTAGTTTAAGCTAACATAGACACATGAAATAAATACAATTTATCTAAGTGTCAACTAAAGTTTCTTTCACTCAATAAAGCTACTATCCTTAGGAGTAACTTTGCAGTTTAGTTCAGTATATGCCTAGAGAAAGATTGTGCTAAAGATATTGTTCATTTAACCCTTCTTTTCTAAACATATACACTATAAAACTGCAACCAAAACATCTTCAATATTGCTTCTTCATATGTCAAAAACAAAGGGTGATAAAGCAAAGCAAAGCAAAGCAAAGCAAAGCAAAGCAAAGTGTTCTGCTTATATATTGCCCCATAGTACTTAAAGCACTCTCTGGACAGTTTACAATTCAATTACGCAGGCTACACATTCCCCCACCCCACCCCCAGCAAGCTGGGTACTCATTTTACCGACCTCAGAAGGATGGAAGACTGAGTCAACCATGAGCTGGCTATCTGGGATTGAACCCCAGGTCGTGAGCACATAATATAGCTGCAGTTTTTATTTACTTATTCAATTTATATACTGCCCATCTGGGAGAAAGCCAGTACAGGAATTTAACCATTGTGCCACAAGGCACCCATGAATTAAGGGAAAAAAATCAATTCCTGTTTCTGGAGAACTTCTTCTTCTGATCCCATGTACACTTGAAGGTGTAAGTAACATCTACTGGCCATAGTTCTGAGAAATCAAATCTAGGATTAAGTCACTATAGACTCATTTACAGTAAGTGTAACACAGCAAATTTAACCACTGAATAAATAAAAATGTATTTTATTAAATATAAAATGTGTTTCTCATAAAGTAGTAATTCCATTTTCATAAATGATTAACTTAAAATAATTCACAATACTTCCACTGCTGTGCATGGGACCGCAGCCAAAATGTATTTAATGTTCTTGGCAAAGTTTGCTAAATGCAAATAAATATAATTTAAGGTAAACACATATTTATCTTTGACTTGAGACTAAAGGGAATATCCAAGATTCAACTGCACATAATTAACACATATTTGCATCAGAATCATTAATATCATATGCTACATTTGCAAAAATCCTGCAAGTTGTAAGCATTTGGCAGCTTTATTTGGAGCAAATATGGAAAAACCTACACACAAACAACAATTCTGAACAGCCTAAGATTAATTCTGCTATCAAGAAAACTGCTGGGGAATATTGTTATAGAATACAATAACTACATTTTAGGTAATCTAGTTTTTGGTTTTTTTTTGGCTTGCACAAATTTTACTATTTGCAAAATAAAATTTTAGAAACTAAAAAATTATAACCAACATTTGGATAGTTTAGTTTATTATTAATCCCCAATATAAAATGGATTTGAGTATCAAATTCAAAAAACTGCTTTGTACCGAGTCTTCTGTTTTTCTTGTTTGTTTTTGTAAGACATAAATATACAGCTCTATGTGATCTCTGTTGGCTTCACATATACTGTACTGATATTTTGATTTTGATATTGCTGTCCACACTTTTATGTTAAATGGCCCACACATATTGACAGGGCTGGTCAACATTTCTTTCATGGTTCTATTCTTAAACTGCATTATATTTCAATATAATGCATTGTACATTGTAGCTCTCTAGAATATCAGGCAAGTCTTTAACAACACCTGTTACTTGATCTGTTTCAATAATGATGAGGGCAACTGAGCCCATTCAAACAAATGAACAGTGAACGGAAACCTAAAATGGCTGCAGATCTTGTGTACAAAATACAGAATGCAGATTCTCACTCCATATATATACACTCTGTCACAATTGCCACTTCACTAGGTCTGAATTCAGCAATTACTACTCTTGTCCGAGGATTACTGTGTGGATGGATTGGAAAGCCTCAAAAAGCTGCCATGTTCATGTTCCCTCATCCCAAAATTTAAAACAGTCAAGGTCCAGTTGCCAAAATACTTGCCTATAAACTTATTGCCTCTTCCTTGTGGATTGGGTAGGAGGTGGAGAACAAGGGTCAGATTGGTCTCAGTGTGTGCAATTCCTCAACTCAACTCAAAACACTTCAATATAATTTCTATGAAATTTGCTATTTGTGCAATGGCTAATATAAAGAAGACTTATGAAGTAGTAATAGTTGCAATTAGTTACATTGTGGAATAATCCATTTCAAACGGCAAACCCAAGTTTTAACTTTTTTTTACTACCTGCTATAGGAACCCCCTCAGTTAGGAGCTGAGCCAGTTATGAAGCACAGTAGGGGCAGAAGACCGGCTCAGCTCCTACCTTTCAGAATGAGAATGATTTTTTTTTCAAAGGGGCAGCTGTGTTAGTCTGTATAAAGAAAGCAAGACAGAGTGCAAAAGTATTGTGTCACTTAAAGACTGACCTATTTAATTAAGTACAAACACATTTCTTCAAAAACAGTGCAGTAAATATAACAACTGTATTAATATAGTATGCTAATATCCCTGATATTTATTTAATTCTCTTGATGTATTCTGAAGTTCATGAATATAATCACCTCCTGACATCTCATTCTTAAATCTTACTTAGTATTTCCTTTTTTCAACAGTAGTCACTTTGGTATTTTAGGACACAGCATCCTGAAACTGGCTTCATCATCAACTACAGAGCTGAAAGGAACCCTGTCAAGGAGGCCCAGTGGGGAATCAAACACCTCCCAATCTCTGGATTTTCAATCAAATACCTAAGCCAAACATTCCTTCGTTACATCATGTTTTGATTCCTGAAATGAAGGAACTTCTGGACTGCTGCCTGGCCACGGTCGTGGAATGGACCAGGACTAACAGGCTCAAGCTCAACCCTGGGAAGACTGAGGTTCTGTTCCTTGGGGGATCCCCGGATGGATGTAGTGGCCCTCTCTCCAGTTTAGGGAGACTGACCCTCTGACTGGCGAAGAGTGTGAGGAGTCCGGGTGTGGTACTGGATCCAGCTTTGTCCCTGGAATCCCAGGTGGCAGCTTTTTTCAGGGCAGCCTTTTACCATTTTAAGCTTATTGCCCAGATTCGCCCTTACCTGGATGTGGATTCCCTTTGGACAGTTGTACAGGCACTGGTGATCTTGAGGATAGATTACTGTAACACTCTTTACATGGGGTTTCCATTGACACTTGTTCGGCGATTGCAGCGTCACCCACATCTTGGCTTGCCTACATTGGCTACCAATCGCCTCGCGAATAAGGTTCAAGGTACTGGTTTTGGTTTAGAAAACCCTCCATGGCTCGGGACCTGTTTATCTCGCAGAGTGGATCTCCCAGAAGTGAGCTTTGTCCCAACCGACCAGAGCTACACTCTCCCTTTTGCTCCGGGTGGCCCCTCCGAAGGAGGCCTGAAGAGGTTCTACCTGTAATCAGGCCTTCGCAGTGGCCGCCCTGGCACTATGGAATAAACTGCCAATGGAGATTAGGCTGGCGGATTCTCTGCCAGCCTTCAGGAGGGTATTAAAGATCTGGCTCTTCAGGGAATATTTTGGGTGATTGCTGAGTGCACGATGGTTTGTTGTTAGTTGTTTGCTTGTCTATCCCACCGCTTTCAGAGGCTGTTTTGTTGTATGGTTGGTGTTGCTTTGTTTTTTTATTATTTATCTGACTTTGTTTAGGTTTTCTTGTTTCTGGGCATGTTGTTTATTTAGTGATTTGTTTTACACCGCCCAGAGTTCCCGAGGGAAAATTGGGCAGTCAACAAGTATAAAAATAAAATAATAAAATAAGCACTCTACCACTTCTATATACTCACATATCTTTGCTTTAATTTCTGTGCTACTGTCGTTACCCACTCAGAATGTTATTCCGAAGCATCTTTGAATCTTCAGAAATTTCTTTTTGGAGAATCATAGAAACACATTGGAAAAGAACTCCCAACACAGAAATAGAATGTTGAGACCCAACAAGATACCCGTCTTTCAATTCCAGTATATGATTAGCTACTATATTGTACTTCACATTACATTCTTACAGTATGTCATAAGTTATCACAACGTCAATACTCTCACACTCAAACAAAGAAGTAAATTCTTACTTGCTCTTGTAAATAAGATACATTCATGGCAATAAATAAGAGGTTACAGACAACAACACCACAATTCTAAATTATTAACAGCATTCCTTTTAAATATGTTATTTAATTTATTAGCTAAAAGAAAATGCAAATATTTTCTTTGATATAACCACCTGGTCTTTATATTGGCTCTGTATTGCCACTGAAGCATAAAAATTGCTAACTTAAACAAAGTTAGCAATTTTATTAAGGGAAGGAAGGAAGAAAAAGAACTGAAGTAATGAGTTATCCTATTAGTTCCACCAGACTAAAATCATACATTCTACGTATGTGGTCTTCTTAGCCACATCTGTCACAAACCATTTTAGAACCACAGACCACTCACTACATAAGTCTAAACAAATACAGATTTGCCATTCTTGAGAAGTATTTCATACAAGACTGAATGCAGCAACATGAGAAATGTCCTACTGTATTTGCAGCAGCTAACATTAATACATTTTCCTTATACATTCCATTAATTTATAGATTTTTTTTTTGCAAAATTAACTGAAATGCACTGGCTATATAATGACAGAATAATGAGTTAAACAGCCAAACAGCCAGCTAAGCTGCCAAACAGGTCCATTAAATATAAAAAATTCATTATTCCTCTGTCAGTTTTTTGCCACATATTGCTAATGTCATATTAACACCTCTATTCTGAAATTTGCTTTAAACTATCAATAATTCGGTCTTTAAAATACAGTATTTTGCATGCTCTTTTAGAAACAGATTTGAAATGCAGATTCCACATCAAGATCAGACAGCCATTTCAACTCAGGACCTTTGAAAACATACATCAATCAACTTTTGTAATTGTCTTTATAAGCAGATGAAGAAAATCTTAGTAAAACAGCAGATTTTCATTACATTTTTATGCGAGCTAAGGAAAGTAATAATTTTGAAATATTCACATCCATTCAAATTATATTTTAAAAACTGTACTTTTAAAATTGAATTAAAATATGGATGGCTCAATATGTATGAATAATTCTGATTTTAGATTATATCAGAATTCTTTTCATCAAGGCAGGATATCCAGCACTTTGAATCCTGAACCTTAATAAGATTTGAGAAAGAATATATATATTTAATGTACAAACAAGCATAAAACCTTTTGCTGTTCTCTACCATTCAGTAATGAATTCTGGAAAAGAAATCACAGACACCCATGTGGTTTGGCAACTGTAAGTGACAGAAGCTAAATCCTCTGTTTACACTGGGGATTAACTGAGTAGATTGTGAGTAGCAAACTGAGCTGTCCATGGTCAAGGGAACCTGTTCCTTGTCAGCCCACAGGGCACAAGGACAAAACATGGTCCTGGTAGGAAGTGACCCATGAACATATTCCAACGAAGGATTTATACAAAGCCAGTCTGCCTCATAGAAACTCCATATGACCATTAACCGGGCTGCAAGGCCTGCCAGGAGGCCTAATTACAGGTCTACAGAGCCCAATAACAAAAGCTGAAGAGCTTTAGCCTAGGGATGATCTGCTTTATACTGACTTGAGAGAGTCCATATAGAGTGACAAAAAGAAAGAGATTTAGCTTTAAAATTCTCCCAGGAGAGGCAGCATTGTAACTAAGGCTGGAGAGCCCAAATGCAGCATACTTATAGGCTTAAACATACCACCCTCTCAAAATTAACATTCAGCTACTGCCTGCTTAACATCTGCTCATACATGACAAGTTGCTGTGATACTGTTAGACTACAATAAATATACTGGCTTTCTTCTATGTTACTACTGAGAGGAACAAGTAAATAAAACGACTCACATGTAAATTTATAGGCAACAATAATCCTTAATGAGTAGCAGTTTTTATGAGCACAAAATTAGCTTCTTTAAACAACTCATTAGAAGTACTTGCAGATTTGGTTACAACCCTACCTGTGACAACATAGCTACAATATGCCATTAACACAAAACCTATAAGGAAGCAATTTAACTTTATAACCAATAAACTGCAGTCTGTGTGAAAGCTCATGGAAGCAATTTAGACTTATTACATACTTGTGTAAATTCCACTGACAATGAAGCAATGATAACATATTTTAAAAGACTGTATATTTCATGAAAAACAATACTGCCACTTGACTTTCAGAAAACATAAATGAAATTACTGCTGTGTGGTGTATGCTTTAAAAGGGATACATCAGTGTTGAAAACCCTGTTCTATACTTTAAAACTGAATGTTTTAGTGGTTCTCTTATATTTGAAAATATCTGTTGAGCATTCAAATATGCTAACACTAGTGATTGCTCGATACTCATAATTATTAGCTACCAAAACAAACAACCCCCAATATTATTAAAGACAACTCCTACAATGATGAAAGCACCAGATGTCCAGAATAAATGTATGAATTGTATGTTACTATTTGGGCAGTATTTTTAAACGAGAACAAATGTACAACATAAATGAATGTCTTAGAATTCATTACAATGGTGTGGTATAAGTAAAAAAGAATATTCAGAATACAGGTTTTAAAAATTTCCCTTTGAATGCAAAAGCATAAATAATGTGATACCATATGCCAATCCCCAATTATAGAGATGGGCACAACCAGGAAAAATTACGTTTCGAGTTGTCGTGTGTCGGAGCCGGCCCGTTTCGGCTCGTTTCCGTTTTTCGCGAAATTTTTCAAAAATTTGTTGTTTCGTTTGTCGGTTTTTCGTCTGTCGTTAGTACTGGTTTTGGGGGGGGCGGGCTCCTGGAGGCACCTCTGGGTGGGTGCCTCCTCTGGCCCGCCATGAAGGGAAAGCGGGCTCCTGGAGGCACCTCGTGGGTGCCTCCTCTCCTCACCTGCTACAAAATGGCATGCATAGCCAATTGGATATGCATACCATTTGCAGCAGCAGTAGCAGGCAGAGGCACCTCTTTCGGGTGCCTCACTGCCTGCTGGAGAGCGAAGTGACAGAGGACTGGAGTGAGTCACTAGACCCCTAAGGGCGCCCGCTGTGACTCACTAAGAAGGGAAGTGTACTTGCTGTAGTGCAATGCGAGTACACAGATCTGGCTTGGGGTTAGGGGTTAGCGCAAGGGCTAGGATTAGGGTTACTGTAAGGTTAGGGTGATTTACTGGGGTGCACCTCTGGGTGCCTCTCTGACCCACTAAGAAGGACAGTGTACTGGCGTATGGGTTAGGGTTAGGGTTCGGGCTAGGTTTAGTGGCTTTTTATGCCCGACTGGCACATCCCAGAAGTCTCAGTCAAAACCTGGCCAAGTGGCCATGCAATTGGTGGAATGGCTTCAAAAATTTGCATGGTCCACTCCCATGGACAGCCCATCATTAATGCGCAGGTGTAAAAAAATAAAAATAAAAAAAAATAAAATAAAATAAAATCAATGGAGACGTTTTGTTGCAAGAAAAACCCACTGCTGCTACTGTAAAAATTCAGGCAGTTTTAAAATAGCTATTTTCGCATGTTTCTGTGGTGCTTTGGTGTGTTTTTGGACCACGATTTCAAAATAAATATTGCGGTCGCCCCATTTTGGATCCCCCGCCCGCACCGCATGGCATGGTGAGTTGGCGAGACGACGAGGATGCGCAGCCCAGGAGAGGAGAGGGGGGGAGGCCGGGGACGCCCCCCCAGAAACCACCCTTCTGGTAGGTGCCCTCACTGAGGCAGGCATATTTTCGCCTGCTTTTTTGGCTGGGAATCGGGTTTTTTTTTTTACTTTTTTCCTGTGCCGCGCCACTTGGCGAGTTGGCGTGGGCGAGTGCGACTCGACGACGAGGATGCGCACTTTGCACAGCCCAGGAGAGGAGAGGGGGGGGAGGCCAGGCCCCCCCCCCCAGAAACCACCCTTCTGGTAGGTGCCCTCACTGAGGCAGGCATATTTTCGCCTGCTTTTTTGGCCGGGAATCGGGGTTTGGTTTTTTTTTTTTTTTTTAAAACTTTTTTCCTAGCAGTTCAAAAGCATGTAAATGCAAGTAGATAAATAGGTACTGCTGTAAAAAGCGGGAAGGTAAAACAGTGTTTCCTTGTAGCCATGCTGGCCATGTGGCCATGGACTTTCACAACACTGGCTCTTCGGCTTGAATACGGAGATAAGCAACTGCCCCTAGAGTCGGGACACATCTAGCACGCATGTGTGTGTGTGGGGGGGGAACCTTTACCTTTACCTTTTTTACAAAATGAGATGTGACAGTACATAATTGTATAAATAATTTGGCGTTTTCACGTGCTTCGGAAACACATTAAAACAGAACAATATACAGTGGAACCCCGACTTACGACCACCCTGACGACTGAGAATCCTGACTTATGAATGGGCTTCCCGTGTCTCCCCCCCCCCCCCCCCGCTGCCTTACGAGTGACAGATGGGTTTCACCGACTTGTGATTTTTTTAAAAATTGTTCTCCCATGGCGCTTTGCGCCCAACTGGAGGGAGAAGTGGCATTTTTTTCCAAACTTTATTTTCTTTCCCAATGCAAGCACCGATGTTTGCTATCAGTGCTTCTCCCCCCCCCCCCCCAATCGGGCTCATAGAGGGAGAAGCAGAGGGTTTTTTAACCCATTTTTTCTCTCCTGAATCAAGCTCTGATGGCAGACATCAGTGCTTGATTCAGGAGGGAGAAAAAGTTTGAAAAAAAAATGCCGCTTCTCCCTCTACCTGCCTGATGGTGGGGGGGAAGTGGCAGTTTTTAAAAAAATGTCTTTAAGCAACCAAGCCAAGCGTTTGGATCAGTTGCTTAAAGGCATTTTAAATGACCTGTGGCTTCCCCCTAACACGCCCAATGGGGGGGGGGGGGGGGAATCCGTGGGTTGTCTAAAGCTGTTTCCCATAGGATTTATTTATTTATTTATTTATTTATTTATTTATTTATTTATTTAATACTTATATACTGCCTGTCTTCCGGAGGAACTCCTTACAGCAATAACTATAACAATAATAACAAACCAAATAAACAAAGAAACAATAACAATAATTGAATAAACAAACAACAAAATATCATAATATAAGCAGCATGGTGAACAGATTAATTGATTTTTAATGCAGTCCTATGGGAAACTGCTCCCCGACTCACGAGCTAATCGAGTTACACGTGTGCACTTGGAATAGATTAATGTCGTAAGTCGGAGTTCCACTGTATACATTTGCAACTATGACATATAAGATGCTACACTGTAAAATTGAATGGACGTTGCAATACATGTACTGTACTCTGATTGCATTCCAAATATGTTCATTAATAATACCAACTATAGGAAAATAATACATGGTTTGCATATATGATGAAGCGGACAAAAAAACAACATTTATGTTTTAGGCTAAAACAACATGAATACAAATTCCACAGGATATTTCACAAAATATTAGAATCGTATATCGAATAATTGTACTGACTTTCATTTCCATCCTGGGATGTGGAGTTTTATCAAGTATTTTTGCAAACAGGAAACAGTGACTTATATAACTAAAAAAATATAAAGTGTCAGACTATCTCTTCAATATCAATATATAATTATTGATTAATTATTTACATTACCTGTCCTGATCTCCATATCAATTATATTTAAATGGTATAACTAAATAAAACTTAGTTATACTCCAGTGAAAATAAATGCTACGGAAATTCTATATATTTTATCCATATTTTTAGTTTTTACTTACCAGCAGCTTCAAGAACCAGCTGTAACCTAGCTTTGGCTTGTTCAGCAGCAGACTGAAAAACAAAGATGGTAGAAAATAAACAATACATTTTTATGGGAATTGTTGTTGAAATGCATATTTGGGTGAATTAATCTCAAGACATAGGTCTGACATTTGTTACTCATTAGCCAACATGTGTTCTTCTGTATTATTCTACTTTTTTATGCTTGAGACAAATTTTCTGATCATTCATCCGGAGATTGAAATCATTACATGAGAATAGACATATTACTCAATTCTGGTGACAAAATCTAATGATTTCATGATTATTTAACTGAAATCCTGTTGGCAGAGTTGCAATGTAGAATGATGATGACACCATAATCTGTGGCTGTGCCATGGTCATTTCAGGGCAATAAAAGGCTTCTTGAGGGGGGCCCATCCCAGGGACTGAGAATCTTTAGGATAGCCTCTGTCCTGAGACAGTCTTTGGAGTCACAGAACATTGCCAGTGTCTGTGTTCACCAGCTTAAAGGCAACCATCTCTAAGAAACAACAATTTATGTTTATCTGTGATCATTTACAGAATACTGCATTTTAAATATGTTCACACTCAAACACTCATAATTTCAAACAAAAGAATAAATCTGAGTTATCTTAAATTCTAAGTAGAGCTAATACTTAATAATTACAGATTGCACAAATCATGGTGCCTGGATGACTAAACATGTTGATGAACATGTACCCTATACAAAGTCAACAGAAACACGAACATGAAAATGTAAGAATATGTGGAAATCAGTTTTCAATAATCACTTTTTCAAAACGTGGATTCACCCTCTATCACAGTGGTTCTCAACCTGTGGGTCGCGACCCCTTTGGGGGTCGAACATCGCCTAACACATATTTCCGATGGTCTTAAGAACTGCGCACCAGCCCCAATCACAACAATAGCAGGATCGGGGGCCTGAGGTGTGCCCAGAGAAGCCCCACCCCCACCACTACATCCGTTCCAGAGTCTTGAATTAAAGACAAAACTAAGCAGGGTTTTTTCCCCTAGGTACATGTGGGACTTTTTTGCCTTGCAAAGCATGCTTATTTCCGGAATTATTTTTCTTCCTATGAGTTTTTTGTCTTACGAGGCATTTGTCTTAAGCAGTACCACTGTTTGTTTTTTTTTCGGCAACAGGCTAAGTTTTCAAGGGCTGCAGATTACTTCTCCAACAGCAAAATTTATTTTTAAAATACTTTTGCTAGTAATTATAGAATAGTTCGCTTAATGTGTGTTACAGGTAAATTATTAAACTTTTTTGCTCTATAAGACACCTCTGACCATAAGACGAACCTAGTTTTTAATGGAGGAAAAGAAGAAAAAAATGTTTAGCCTAAGGTTTCATGGTAGGGGAACCCTGGCTGCAAAAGGGGAGGGCAGAGGCTTCGTGAAGGAGACCTCCTTGTAAACAATGTGATTTTTGACTAGGGAATCTCGGCTACAGAAGGGAAGAGGTGGGGAGAGGCTCCCTGGAGGAAGCCTCCTTGCAAATGAGGTGACTGGGACTATGGAATCCAGGCTGCAAATGGGGAGGGTTGCAAATGAGGTGAGTGGGACTGGGGAGCCAAGGCTGCAAATGAGGTGAGTGGGACTGTGGAATCCATGCTGCAAAAGGGGATGGTTGTAAAAGAGGTGATTGGGACTGGGGAATCCAGGCTACAAAGGGGGAGGGTTTGCAAACAAGGTGATTTTGAGCTGTGGAATCCAGGCTGCAAAAGGAGAGGGCAGAGGCTCTGTGCAGGAGACCTCTTTGCAAACTAGGTGATTGGAACTGTGGAACCCAAGCTGCAAAAGGGGAGGCTTGCAGCAAAAAAGGGGCCTTTTCACACGACCCCTAAGATCCGCTGGCCACTTAAATTCAGACCAGAGATCTTGGGGGTTCATTGCTCTTCCTGCATCCCCACCCCTCTGCACTTCCTTGCTCCTGTCTGCGTGAGGGGAGGGAGAAAAAAAAGGGACAAAAGAATGCAGGCTCACCCCCATTTGCCGGTCCAAGCCGCCCTGAGCCGCATTCCTTCTCTTAAAGGGGCGGGAGGCAAAAAACAACAACAAAGAAGCAAGGAGAGCCCGCACTCACCAGATTACATCCGGATTTGGTGATTTTCACCCTCCAAGAGCAGGTACATGAAAAGTGCACTGGGACGCGCTTAGGTGGGCGTGGTCGCACTTAATTTCCTGCAAACTCCGGAGCTGGTGGGGAAACAATTTTAAGCTCCGGAGCTGGGAACCATTTGTGGCGGAGTTTAGGGGTCGTGTACAAAGGGCCAAGGTGACTATGGAATCCCAGCTGCAAAAGGGCAGGGTTGCAAACGAGGTGATTGGGACTGGAGAATCCAGGCTGCAAAACAGGAGGCTTGCGAATGAGGTGATTGGAAAACTGTGGGGAAATCCAGGCTGCAAAAGGTGAAGGGACTGGGGAATGAAAAGGAGATGGGAGAGGCTCCCTGGAGGAAGCCTCTTTGCAGATGAGGTGATTAGAACTGAGGAAACCCGGCTGCAGCCAGGGACGGGAGAGGTAACACAGACTACATAATTTGATTGCACAATCAATAGTGTGGTTCCCATCACAACAAATTCTGTTATGTGGTATCAGAAATGCTTAGTGGATAGGACTTCCACTATGCTTCTGTTATAGCAAAGGGTCTAACATCAAGATATCTCTGCAGAGCTACTCAACACGATTCCACTCAACAGGATTCTACACTCTTAAAATGTACGCACAGAAGGTTCTATCATGCTTTTCTTTTTTGATGCAAATTCTTTTGATGTAAAATTTGTTAACAGCAAGCTTTCATATTTTTATATTTTCTTTATTATTTTGTACAGTACTGCATGCCAACATGTGGATACCAAAATCCAATCTGGTGACAATGTTTTGATATTACATTTAGAGCATTCTTCTCTAATTCTAACAATTAATACTTAGCTTTATATTCAAAATACACTGTAATATTGCTATGTAAATCATACATTTGTTTATAATAGTTATATATCAAGTGCTTTGTTTTATGACTTATCTCCTATTTCTTCATATTTAATTTCTAAAATAATCTTAACTAATCAAGGAACCAGGTGTTCCACAAGTCTACATTCGAAGTTCAACCCATTTAGTTTCACTTACTAAGAACTGATAAAATCTCTTATCCCCCGTTGTCTATAACACACTTCGAAACCAGATGGTAGGTTTCAAACATCAGTTGTCACACAGATTTGTTATTTAAAATATTAACATACTAGCTGTTCCTAAAAAGAGGAACAAAAATAAATTTATTTCTAATTCTTATAAATATCGATAACACATTTCGCACATTAAAAATCTATAGCAGAATTTGACCATCTAGATAGTGCTCTGCATGTGTTCTGAACTACAATACCCATCAGCTTCATACAGCACAATTACTAGTCTGGTACAAAGGGTTTTGTAATTCAAAATACTTGGATTCAGGAAAAGTACTCTACAGAGCCCATGTTTTTGCTACAGTTGCAAGTAGTTCCTGCCATAACCTATAATTGATTTCTCAATTATAGGTATTGCTACTATGACATTGCAGTTGAAACTTAGTACAGTATAAGATAACTTGTGTTCTAATAATAATTTTTGTGTTACTTTTACAGGTATGGTTGATTGACCTTACGAAAAAACAGATGTGGAATGCTACATGGTTCAAGAGCTGACATATATTATGTCTCGTCCTCTACTGTGGCTCTTGATGGGAGACCGTGGGAAAATACTATATTCTCATACCACAGAATAAAAACGTGTAGTATTCAGAGGCACACTTAATTCAAACCAAGTGTGCTAGCTCTGTTGGAGAAATGCAAAAAATAAAGAGGTCTTTCAAAATGGTTAATTATAATGGCAGCCCTTCTGTGGAGGCTGCACACTTGGTGCTATAACTACAACTAATTACTTGCTGTCCACTAGCAGCTTATCATTTAGACAATTGCATGTGTAAACAAATACGTGCACTTCAACATTTTATCAATAGAAATCAAAATGTCCTAGTTCATAAATTGTCTATATTTGTTATGTGCTGGGAACCCATATCTAACTAATGTCCAGTCATGTCCAAAATTGGGTTGCACTGGTTGTCTGTTTGCTTCCATGCAAAATTCAATGTGCTAGTGCTAGTAGTCCTTCCCAATTTCGGACCTCTGTTGGAGCATCTGTCTCTGAGATCATTCATCCAGGCTTTGAGGTGGCAGGTATTCACCCTTAGAGAGGCTTTGAAAACTACAACCAGCATCTGGGCCTTCTGTAGTGGTGGTCGCTACACTGAGGGCTATGTTGTCTGTTGATGTTAACGTAATTCCTGACTTTCAGAAACTGGAGAAACCTAAGCTTTTCAAATAGACCTTTTGTAGCATCCTTCCCCTTTGATCCTTTTGTGGGGCCATATGTTTTTAAGGGGTTTTCTCTTGTATATAAGCAGAACACTTTTTGCTTTACCATTGCCTCTGGAAGTATTTTCACTGGTTTTTATTAAACGGATAGAGTATTTGAGTTTGCTGGAAGGATCATTATATTTTTAATTGATGTTAGCTGCCCAGAGAAGTGCTTGATCACTAGAGCAACAGGATAAAGTGTAATAAATAAATGAAATGTCCTATCTTAAACAAAGCTCTCCTCCAGTACCATATTACAAATAAATCAGTTTTCCCCTGTCAGCCTTCTTCACTGTTCGGGTGGTTGTCAGATGCTTGCCTGGCTGAGAAGGCAATTGGTGGAGGGCTGGAGGCTTTTGAATTTCCCACTGCACCAGCGAGGGTGCTGGTGTGATGGGGAATTCAAAAGGCTCTAGCCCTCCACTGCTCCCTTTCTAAGCCAGGCAAGCATCGGGTGGTCGTCAGACACATGCCTGATTGAGAAGGAGATCGGTGGAGGGCTAAAGCCTTTTGAATTCCCCACCACACCAGCACCCTCGCTGCCCTTGATTGAGGGGGTTTTAGACAGCTTTCCAATAGGAATGTACTGAAAACCTATTAATCCATTCCCTCTATTGGAAACAGTGCCTCTTTTCGTAAGACAAATTGACCCATACAACAAATTAAATTCGTCTTAAGAGGCACCACTGTATTAATGTATGGAAGGTGGAAATATCCTCTCCTGTTCAGCTTTTGTTCCATGCTTGAAACTTTAGCTTTTGCCCTATTGATGTTCCCATGTCCTATTTGTTCCTTTTATGTCTTTGGGATTGGCAACTAGTAAGAACCCACAATTTCCCCTCTGACAACCACTTTAGGTGATTAGGTGTTTCTTTTTTGTTATTTGACACATTGATTTGAAACCAAATCAAACTATTGGAACCTATTTTCTCATTCTGACTCCACTTTTTACTGGAACAGCTGGGGTTTATCATAAATCCTCAAGCTCAGGACTCACAGATTCTAAATAACAGAAGCAAAAATTATAGCAGTTATTTGGTTTAAGGAACATTTTTCACAATTGCCTATCTGCAAGATGACAAAAGGTATGTACATGACACAATGAATTAAAACTATGTGATGTGCCCAAATGTCTTGACATACATCTGTATAATCTGAGTTGCAGATAACTGCATATGGTGG